>JALGPY010000007.1:71187947-73587947 GCA_023055425.1 Linanthus parryae
TATGAAATGATTTATGCTATTTTTAGAAGCGAAATTCACATAGCTAAAGAAACACTAATAGTTTTCAAATTTTGTATGGTGCAGCTGAATGACTTGGAGAAGGTAGGGCTCTCATCCAAGCAGGTGCATAACATGTTCAGCAAAACTGCGAGAGGAATATTTGGATGACAGGAGACAAATTCATCGTGCTGCAACGGCCAGTTGCTCGCTGAACAACTCGCCACTATAACATGCATAGCGGGCGCTGCCTGTACCAAATCATTTGTTTGTTCTTGTTAAGGTTGTAGTAATTCTTTCAACTGTGTGTGTAAATAATCTCTTACCATTTCTAACTTCCACACTCCAGGAACAGCTGCACTTGGAGTTCGAAATCTTATAGCTTTCAATGATTCCAGTAACATTTGATGAGCTTTGTAGGGGCTTTGCTTAGTGAAATGAAATTGATTGTTATTTGTGTTACAAAACTTATTCTGCCTAAATTTACAAACAGTTCCTTTCAAGAGTTCTCTGTGAGAATTTGCAGTGCACATGGAGCAAAATGATGCAACTCAGAAGCACATCTGAACTCTGGCTTAAAGTCTCAAAACAATGATCCTAGTTGCGACCGAAGGTAACAATAGGTTTTGTTACTGATTCGAAAACTTGCCATTGCCCACTTAAGCAACGGTGGTTGCTCTCACTGCTTTAGTAACTCCAACAATTCTGTACCATAATGCTGCAGTGGTAAATATCTATGTACGCATGTGACTAGAGGCAGGTTCACAACGTACCACTTAACACTTCGGCTGTGTTTGTGGACCCATATATCTTCGGTTTTAGAATTAATGTTATAAAGAAGATAATAGAAATTTCACTCATTTCAATCATATGTTAAAAATTCTGATTCTTGAAATAGTAAAGGTATTTCTGATCCCAAGTCGGTTAATAGTAGAATGTAAATAGTCGGAGTTCTATGTAGCATGTGGCAGTCCACGTTGGGATAAGTTAGCTTAGAGCATCTCCAACAATAAAATTATTGTTTAGCTAAATTTTAACTAGTATGAACTCAAGTTAACATGATTTTTTATTATTTGCTCCAATGGTGTTATGTATTTTACTTAAGTTTGTGAGTATTGAATTATAAAAAAAATATCTTATTAAATTAAAGTAGGAGAGAGATAGACACAAAAAAAATTTAACTACCTACATTCTAGCTAGCTACTTCTATTGAGTGGGATACATAATATGTAAAATATTGAGTCATTTAGCTAGTCCATTGGAGCTCATTATTTCTTCTAGTTATGTAAATTATAACTAAACTAATTCTTTTACATAACCATTGGATTAGTCTCACAAAATCATATTTTTAGCTACTTCGGAAATTGAGAAGTAGACCAAGTATATCATATTCTCCACTCAGTCTTTTAAAATTCATACTTTATTTACCTTCATTTAGTTTTTTCAATTTAAACCCCCACTATATTTCTCAACAAAAAAATCCCACTATATGAGATTGAGAAAAATTGTTGGATGTGTTTCAACTAACCAAGGTGAATAGGTGATTAGTGAGAAGTAAATTGCGAAATCGGATACCTTCTTCAACAGGTGGTTCTTTACAACAAATAAGAGTGAGCTAACCACTAACGCGGTTTGTATAAGTGGTGCACTTTGATTGAAAATAGCGCACAAAAAAAAAATTCTCCATCACTAGAGTGTACTACTATGAACTATCAACTAACTAGCTTGAAACTTGTAGCCAATTTCTCAGCTTTTCTTACTCATACCAAGGTTCGGACGTCCACCCTCCATGTAACCATGTCGCACACCAAAAGATAAGAGATACAGAAGGTGACACACCACACAGCATTGAAATCACAAGGTGATGAAAAGATCAATTGCCATAATGCAAAACATAAATATGGAGATGATTGCTTCAGATCAAGAGTCCAACTAAACACATATATTTAGCTTCTACTACACAAAGGAAAGGGACTTACATCACAGAACTCTGCCCAAACACAACGAAACACCAAATTAATGACCATGGAACAACCACAGTCACCCTTATTCATGGTACTGCTACATACTACTACCGATCAAAGGAAAGAAACCCAAAATGATAATTTAGAGTAACCCTCCAAAGACTACTAGTTCTAGATCATTTAGAGATGATTAACCATGATCCAGTTCATTTGCAATCACAGGGGTTGCACTTGCAGTTGGGCCCACACTTGCATGCATCATTCTCTCCTGCTGCCACCCCCATCTCAGATCCATCCTCAAAGTATCTGCAATTTTTTCATCCCAAGCACACATAATAAATCAGATCTATTCATTCCCAAAATTATTTCATCATGATTTTTGAGTTATATATTCACACGTACGTTTTCTGAGGTGCGACACCAGCAATCACAGTTCCGGTTGCGGCGGTCTCAGACATGTCTGGGTACATCTTGCACCTGTCATCATCGTCATGTTCACAAATCAAAATAGAAAAATTAGGGCAAAACAATTGAGGAGAAAAACGAAAGATGGATTCGTACCCGCCGCAGCCGTTGCCGCACTTGCAACCGGATCCGCAGCCACAGTTTCCTCCACAGCAAGACATTTTCTAGGTTTCTAGAGAGAGATTTTAGAAGATTGTGGTTGATAGGAGAGAGTTATTAGTCGATTTGAAGAGGCACGGCGTGAATTTATAACGGTTAGAATGGAAGGGACGAGAGATAGAGATGGAAGGAGAAGAATTTTGCGCCGTACATGTGGCGTGATATGATGTGATGTTGATCCCAAAGTAACTGCTCCCACATCACATGTTATGCTTCACATCACATGTTATGCTTCTTCTACGGACTTGTCGTTTTCGTGTGGTTATGAATTTTTCTTGAGGTGCGGGCCTCACTTTTCACTGACAATGCATGTGATAAAACTAAACATCACCGAAAACATAACGCCCACCATGGGGCTCGAACCCACGACCCGAAGGTTAAGAGCTTGTTTGATATCAGTTTCTTATTTTTTTTAGAGAACTTACCTTATCGTTAGGGTGGCATAAACCCCGCATATATTAATATAATTTGGGCTTCTCATAAAACAAGTGGAGGACATAAACCTTACCCACTATTCACAATCAAAGAAAAATCAAGCCCAATTAAAAAGTCAAAAGACTAAAAAAACAAAACAATCAGCACAAAAGAAGCTAAATAAAAATCAAGAACCAAACAGGCCTAAAGAAACTGAGAGTCTCGGACCTCTTCAGAAACCTGTATCTCTTCAATATCTTCTTGTAGAAAGCTCCGCAGATAGATCGGGGGATGAACCTTGTAAACCCTTGCATATTCCTCTTCCAGTCCCCTCGATGCCATCACATGCGCCGATTGATATCCTTCTCTCCTTATATAAACAAGCTTACCCTTCAGTAGATCGATGATGAGATGCCGAAGCTATGTCAAAATGTCTTTCCATTCAATAAACCATCTCTGAGAACCATTCACCCAGTTACAAACATTCAGTGAACCGATCTCAAAGATCATATGTTCACTATAGGAACCCATATCTCTTATCATTCTTGTCATTTCAACCAGAGCTTTAGCTTCTCCCAGATTAGAATCGTGAGAGAGAGGGATCAGAATAGTTGTCGCCATCAAGAACTCCCCTTTATGGTTTCTGCAAACAGCACCTGCACATGCACGACGACTATGAACCGAAGTAGCAAAATCAGCATTGATTTTGATCGATTCCTCAGGCGGAGGTAGCCATCTTTCAGCTAAGCATCTCTGGTTTTGTATTTTCTGGGCTTCATCTAAATACATCAAATCATTCAGCGTGATATCAATCTAGTTGAGGATCTGGTTCTGATTATGCTCCTTTCCTTCAAACACTTTCAGATTACGAATTCTCCAGATTATCCAGATACAAGCAATACAGATTACCTGGCTTTTCTCTTCATTCTGTAGAAGAATGTAATTGATCCAATTCTTTTCGGCTGAAACAATACCAGATAAGTCTAGAACATGACTAAAGTGTTTCCGAATAAACTTGAAGTAATTACATCGTCTGAATAAATGTTGTTGTGTTTCTGCAGGTCCTAATATGTTCTTCATTCCCCACTGTGAGTCTGCATCCCTCTTTCAAAGCTAATTTATCTTTCGTAAAACTTCTCCATATGTAAGATGGGGAATGGCCAAGATCTTCATCAAGAATCGAAGTGTCTCTGAAGTATTTAGCTTTTAAAACTTTGGAGACTAGAAGATTAGGATTCTGCAGAGTCCTCCAAACTATTTTTAGCAAGAATAGAGATATTGAAAGACTCCATATCTATCATTCCTAAATCACCACTGTGTTTATGAAAACACAACTTATGTCAAGTTGCCCAATGTGGGCTACTTTTATCCATGTTGATGCCCCACCAAAACTTAGACATTATGTTCTCAATGTATTTGATTAAAGAAGCAGGAAGCTGTTGGAATAGATGCCCTAGAGGCAATCTAGTTTAGTATGAATTTATTTGTGGCTAGAAATTCATTTATTATTTATTGGATATTTAATATAATGAAGTCCTTAGATTTATAATTGTGTTGTTTATCTTAAATATCCCTAGTCCGGTGTGCACAAGAGATTCCGGCGAGGAGACCTCCGTGTACACCGTATGTAGAGGATCAGAGATCGCACAGGAAGAGTGGGGTTGTGTGTAGGGAGAGAGTAAGGCAGTAGTAATGTCTGAGAGAGAGACAGAGGTTTGGCAGAGCTTCCGCGTATGGCAAGTTTGTTCTCCTTTGTATGGAAAGGTTAACGTCCTATATATAGCAGGGAACGTGACCGTTGTAGTGTGGTTAATGCGCCCATTAATGGCGGCTTAATTAGCTTAACCATAACGGCACGTTCGTCCTTATATATAGGGACCGTTACAGCACGTGGTGCGCGAATACCGGAACCGTTACGAGGTTGACCGGGTTTGACCGGATCGACCGGGTTTATGGAGCTCGTGCCATAAATCTCTCAAAACAGTTACTAAAGGTCGCGCGCGGGCTTGGCTCGCACGCGACAGGGCTTACTCTAGCCTCCAAACCACTAAGTCCCTACAAGTCCCGTGCAGTGGTATGCGAGGGCTCTGTCTCGCAGCCCCCACATGGATCAGCTCGGCTGGTGATCCAGTGTGTGTGGAGCACAATATGGTGTGCTGGATGGTTGCCACGTGGCCAAGATCTGTCAGCTCAGAAAGCACTATCTACATTAGCCCCCTTTCTGCGCGTGAAGACTCATAGCTGTATAGACTTCCATGCGCGGAAACCAACATACGCGTCGTCGCCACGCACCAATTCAAATACGGGTAGGTTCAGCCCCCGTGCGTGCCATTATGACCTAAAACCCCTAGAGTCGTGCCGTCTGGCTTTTAGGGTTTTAGGCGTGACGTCAGCTTGTCCTGTGATTGCGCGATTCGACGGTGACGGTTGCGATTCGACTACTGAAAGGACGCAACCCTTCATTGTTTTTGGATAAATACTTTGTATCCTCCATTGTTGCAAAGCATCACTTCTTTCTCTTAAAGTGAATGGTACCCGGAGATCTTCGAGAGCAGATTCAGATAATCAATCATCAGTTCAGAACTGCAAATCGTCTTCTTCAACTGTGCATATCCAAGCAAGCTTCGCGAAAACAAGGTTGGCCTTGTTCAATTTCGATTTAAGATACCAGTGTTTGCCTTGAAATGCGTTGAATCTGTAAACCCATAAAATATAATCTGTTGAAACTTGTGAAGAAGCTTCAAGCTTTGGACCCAATTGCAGCTTAATCCTTCAATAATAAGGACCTTAGATAGGGTTTTGAAATCCCTGATAATGCAAACCCCTAATTTCTGAAATCGATACCAGAAACTGTTCATCTTTCTTTCCATAGATCTTGAATCTCGAAATTCGAGCTGAGTGTGGCATATTTCTCCCCCCTTTTTCTTGCTCTTCCGCAGGAATGGCTAAGCCAAAAGGAGCCAGACCCGCCAAGGAAGATGAAGAGATACCCGATCTTCCGCAGGCTTTGTGGCGAAAAGCCCCCTATCTAGGTGGCAAAGATTTCTACCATGCGAGGGTTAAGGCGAAGAGAATGCCTGCTCCTGTCCCAATTGAGGGATTGCTAACACTGACCCCCCGGTTAACTCAGCCTTGCTCGAGTTAATTGGATCCGAGGATGTGGTTCGATTGGGAATCGAAAATGGGTACTTCCCCTACACTGCGATTTCTACCCAAGCTTTCGTCCAGAAATTGGATTACATGGATGAGTGGATTGACCACGCGTTGACCAATCATGCTGCGACTCTTGATGAAGCCGGCGTATACTTTGCTGTTCGTGCTATGAAGGGTGCTGCCGTGAAGCTGGACCAGTCCATGCTTCTAGAACTTCTTTCCCGCTACTCGCCTGCGACTCACACATTCCACTTTGCCGAGTTCGAGGCTGCCCCTACACTCGAGGACGTGCATATGCTGTACGATCTTTCTCCCTTGGGCGAAGTGGACCCTTTGAGTCCTTTGAGGACGGCTGCGGAGATTTCTTTGTACACGCAGATGGAGGAATTCTTATCGGAGGTAAAGAAAATCTCCACCCGGTGGACCACTACCAAGGCCCTTCCAAACTGGCAGTTGGTTGATACGTCTGCGAAGAACACCTGGAACAAATGGTTGCAGTACTTCTTTCGAGACTATGCGAACAGTAGCATCACCAAGAAGCTTCTGAGTGAGAACCCAGAGGCCGAGAATTACGTGGAGGGTAAAGGCTATCACTTGACCCTTTGTGCTTTCCTCTGTGCATGGTTGTCAAGGTACTTAATTGACGGTCACCCACATGATGGGGTCTTTTACCACGTTCTGCCGCTTGCTGTGAGGCTCGCCCTCGGCCATAGAGTCGCACTCGGACCCTTGGTTTTGGGCACGCTGTACTATAGGCTTGATCAGCTGGTTCTGGCCATGAAAGAGTCGCGTGGTCGCCTCGATATACTGACTTTCGTCAACATTTCTTTCTTGACGATGTGGGTCTTCGAGCGATGGCCATCTTATGCTCCAACTGCTCTTAAACCCGACAAGTGGTGTCCCCCAGGCGAGACGGAGAAGCGTAACAGTGGCAGGGCTGCGAGGTGGTTCGGAGCGAACAATACTAATTGCGCTTGGAGTTTGATCTGTGACAAGCGGCGAGAGTTCACTGCCAGGCCCTATGCCACGCGCATCGAGAACGTGCGATGGTTTCCAAAGCTGTACCCCTCTAAGGGTGTTGTCTTCTCAGAAGAGCTTCTCTTTGAAGAGGGATCGCATTTCCATGAGCGCTATCGCGAGTTCTTTTGCTGGTGTCTACGAGGTTCCCTTCCTGCCCTCGCAGAGCATATTCGTGAGCTCGCGCCAAGGTATGAGAGGATTACCGTGGATGTTGACCCCACTCGAGTTTCTCCCCAGTTCGGCTTTGATGCAGTGGCACCATCAATCTGGCCCCAGTCCATTATCAGAGGTTGCTATAAGCGCTTGCTAACAAAGGAGTGCAAGACAGTCTTCATGAACAATCTTCCCATTGAGCAGCCTGCAGGTACCCGCGAGGGTGGTTGTTCCCAGAACTGGCTCGCATACTGGGTCGCCCAGCAAACGAGGATTGAGACGCAGTCGGCCGCTCAGCCGAGTAGAGCTCCCTTGATCAAGAGAAACTCTTTTCCGTTTCGCCCCAATTGCAGCCTGAGCGAGTCTGAATATGGTTGCTACTCACTGTTGGATCGTGATAACCATTTGTGTCCTGACGTCATTCTGAGGGAGAAGATCGCCGCAGTTAAGAAGGGTGACACGCATGTCATCAGATATAGCGAGGCATTTGCTAAGGTAAGCAATTTTTTTCTCGCATGCGTTAAGCTTCTTGATTTGCACAAGTTGATGCCCTTATTCTGTATTTGTTTGCTGCAGTGTCATGTGCGGAGATTCGCATCTGGTGATCGTTCCAAGTCGTTGGTTAACAGCATGGTTGCCACCAAAAGACAAGGACAGTCGTTTCTGCTAGCCTGGAGGATGGACCCCGAGGTCGAAACCAGGATTCGCGCAGTCATGAACGCTTTTGCGGACTCGCTGATAGATAATGCTCCGGCCTTGTCTCCTCCCAGAGATGATCCGTCCCCTCCAGCGACTGCGGCGCCGAGAGTGAAGAGACCCAGGCAAAAGGGAATTACGATTTCTTCCCCTAGAAGTGCTCCAACTTCTCCTCCGATGAGGTCCCTTTCTGTCAAGGATAAAGGCAAAGGTCGCATGCCTAGCAAAGTGTGGAAAGAGCTCGCAGTTGAGACTTTCGTTCCATTCAACCAAGAGGAAGAAGGAGAGAGGCAGGAGCCCAGAGAGAGTGATGAAGAAGAAGAAGAAAGAACAGTTGTGATGCATGAGGAAGAATCGGGAGGTACTTCCGTCACGTTTCTCTTCTCATCATCGTAATTATTTTGTAATTCTTTCTTAAACCAATCATATCTTCGCAGATGATGATGATGATGAGATCATTGGTGGCCTTTTGGCCAAGAGACAAAAGAGAGATACCCATTCTGGCATTCCAGACGATCCCATAAGCGAGGACGTTCTTGCTGAGTCCCGGAAGACAGCCGCGGAAGCTGCTGAAAGAAGAAGGCAGCGGGAGGAGGAGGAGCTCGAGCGTGTGAGACAGCGGAGCCTCGAAGAGCAACATGTTGACGACTTAGTGCGTCCAGTTGACGAGGAAGATGTGCTCCCCGAAGTAGTGACTCCTCAGGCGGAGGAGGATGCAGTTCCAGAAGAGGATGCAGCAGCCCTGGAGCAAGCCCAAGAAGACTTTGAAGAAATCGCAGGCGGCGATAAAGGTGAGATCTTCAATCTCGCAGTAACTTATAGAGATGTTATTGTGGTTGCGTTAAAGCATGGTGTGTCAAAGGCTGACATTCGCCGTTGGCTAGTAGGCAAGTGCGGAGAACCTTCAGGTAACCATTTGAGCGATATGCATGTACTAGACCTGAGCAACTTGAAACAGAATCATGACTGGTTTCTTCGCATCCCAGGTCATGCTCCTTTTAAAGACTTGCTTAATGAGGACACACTAATAGGACATGGTTCCATGTCTTTAGTGTATGACGAAGATACATCAATCCCACCTTCGCGTGGAGGTGCTTGCTCTTAGCTTTAGCAAAGATAGTAAAATAACATTCAATGCGAGTTACCTCATACCATCGCATTTTGTGTCGCAGGCAATGCTGAGGAGTCTGTGCTGGAGCAGAGAAGTCAGCCTTCTGCGTCCTACATTCCGATTCCGAGCCCCCATACCGAGAAGCCCGTCGCAGCTACTGAACACGCAGGTGAGCCTCTCGAGGACATCATCGAACTTTCCGATGATGCTGAAGCTGATGCTGTGCTAATGGATGAAGATGCCCGTACTGGCGCTGAGGAAGTAAGGAAAAGTACTGCTGATGCTTCCGCATCTGAGAGTGTCCCTCGCCAAGCAACCTCGGCTGTCGCTTCGCCTCCGGCGGTGACTGAGTCGGCGGCACCTATTCCTGCGTGGAGCTTTTGGGGCTCGCAGGTTGGGAATGCAGTCGCAGCTGGTGCGGCCTATACTCTTCCTCCTGATTATGAGGGGTTAGAGCTTGCAGCTGACAGAAGAGCTATGGAGCGGGGACAGTCTTCGACCACTCCGGCAATGCGCATCCCTTCTCTTCGTGAGATTCTGGAAGGAACTAGTAAGTAGAGATTTGTTGTTTGCCTCTCGCATTATTCACTTGCGAGTTTGACATCATAACTTAGCTTTGACATCGCTTTAGGTTTGAAGCAAACTAATGTGGACTGGGTGGTTTGGATGCGCCTTACCTACCCCCAATCATTTGTGAGGTCTCTGGAGATAGGGCCCTTCGACAGGAGGCTGTTTCTTACTGAAGCCATTTGGATTTTGGAGCAGCTGTCTGCGGCCACGCCTGCGACCATTTCTGTCCAGAGTGCCGAATTGCTTTGTGGCATGTGCCAAAATCTTCTTACCAAAGTCCAAGGCAGACTGGGTTTCAGATTTCTTATGAAAAGAGTTACTCTGATTCGCGCAGCCGTAACATTGAAGCTCGGCCACCAGAACCTCGCAGCTGAAAAGCAGAAGGTGGAGCAGCAAAAGCAAAAGGTTGACGAAGCTCTGAAGCTTTATCATGAAATGAATGCCAGGTGCGAGCAACTGAAACAAGAAGTGGAGCAGGTAGAGAAGCTGAGCCATCAGTTCGCGCCCCATGATTCCTTGATCAAGAATTTGCTTTGACTTTTTTGAATTTTGAAAAATAGCAAGGGAATTAGCTGAAACATTAATGTAATGTTTGAAAACATTAATGTAATGTTGCTAGGGTTTCTCTCCCCTTTTTTTTTAACAACAAGAATCGACTTGCCCGTTTTGCCTTTTCCGGGATTTAATAGGATATCTCTGTGCATATCCAATTACGACATCAGCAATTGATACTCTGCTTGATTTTCGTGATAATTTTTCGGAAGATAAGCACGCTTTCGTTGGGAAGTCTATCCGAATCATGACCATCCGTCATTTATTAGGATACGCAACTGAATCGTCGTAGCCTTTAGTAGGGTAATTGATCGTTACCGCTTTTCAAGGTGTAAGTGATTGACCTTACCCTCTTTTCGAATTCTGCTGACTCATCTTAGCAACTGAAGAGTCTCCACAAGGTCTATATAAACCCTGTCTTTGCCATTTGGGTTCTTCATCCCAAAAATGTGTTTTTCCGTGAGTCCTTACGACTGCTGGCTTCAACGCTTGTTTTTCGTTGATTCATGGCAACTTCAAGTTGTGAATCCTGAGTTTGCGCTTTGTGCTATAGAAATAGTTTCCAAGATCCACTTTATGAGGCTTATTGCTCTTTATAACCATCATAAAGAAGATGGAGATGATGTCTCATGTGTATTCGAAGAATTTTCTTCGTGTATTATGTTTGCAGGTCATGTTTCCGGCCGCCTCCCGGTGAGGTGCAGCGCCGAAGTGACCGTGCTACCGTCTCGTAATGAACGGCGGAATTCTCCTCCAGCATCCCTGGAGGAGGATTTCTTGCCTCTTCGTTCTTGAACTCAGGAGGCTCGTCAATGCCCTTGTCTATCATGACAAGGAACCCATCACCAGAGGAATGACTGCTTCCCCTGTTTTGCACGGCGGCATACGCCGGAACAGAAGGTTCCTCCGGTGCATATCTTGATCAGACAGAGGCCTTCTTCAGCCCTTGGGGTCTTGGACGTACCGTTACCCAGATCTTGCCGCTAGGGACGTAGCGAATGACGAGTTGATCTCTTCGCAGCAGCATCCCTTTTGCTATAGATCTTTGGCCGCAGATCTGTGTATTGCATAGCCGGCGTTAGGACCGGTGGGTTCATCCTTTCTCAGTTAGGATTCCCTCGATGTGTTACTTCTCGCTTGTAAGCTACTTTTCGAATGTATTGTAAGCCATGTTGGCTGCGTAGTTAGATTTGAGCTTTTTCGCTTGTAAGCTGCTATCTAGACGGATAAATTGTAAGTCTTTTCGACTCATAATGACAAATAGCCTTTTGTATTATCTGCTGTTTTGTTACAACAAAATACAATTTCGCGTGCGCTTCGGCATATTTCGCCTTGCATAATGCTATGTACACGTTTCGCATGTGCTATCTGCCATATGAACTCGCAGATGTTTCACTAGATCGTTCGAGATCGTATTTTCGCAGCTGTGCCATCTTGGCAGATGGGCTTGTGATTAGCTTTCAGATTCACGTGCTATCATATCAGATAGACCTTTGTAGATCACTCAAGATCATTTTTACAATATTGCTATCGTAGCAGATAGGCTTTAGTAGATCAATTAAGATCGTTCTTCGCGTGAGTTGCTATCGTGGCAGATAGGCTTTAATAGATCAATTAAGATCGTTTTTCGCATGAGTTACTATCGTAGCAGATAGGCTTTAGAAGATCAATTAAGATCGTTTTTCGCATGAGTTGCTATCGTAACAGATAGGCTTTAGAAGATCAATTAAGATCGTTTTTCGCATGAGTTGCTATCGTAACAGATAGGCTTTAGAAGATCAATTAAGATCGTTTTTCGCATGAGTTGCTATCGTAACAGATAGGCTTTAGAAGATCAATTAAGATCGTTTTTCGCATGAGTTGCTATCGTAACAGATAGGCTTTAGTAGATCAATTAAGATCGTTTTGCATAGGCTGCTATCGTGATAGATAGGCTTAGAGGATCAATTAAGATCGCATTTGCATAGGCTGCTATCGTAACATATAGGCTTAGATGATCAATTAAGATCGCATTTGCATAGGCTGCTATCGTAACAAATAGGCTTAGATGATCAATTAAGATCGCATTTGCATAGGCTGCTATCGTAACAGATAGGCTTAGATGATCAATTAAGATCGCATTTGCATAGGCTGCTATCGTAACAGATAGGCTTAGATGATCAATTAAGATCGCATTTCGCGTGAGCTGCTATCGTGACAGATAGGCTTAGGTGATCAATTAAGATCGCATTTGCATAGGCTGCTATCGTAACAGATAGGCTTAGATGATTAATTAAGATCGCATTTCGCAGATTGCTATTGTAGCGAATAACCCATTGTTAACAGTTATAAAAAACTGAAATAAAGCAACATAAACAGCTAGGAATATGAAGTTCTCATTTGGGAGAACCCTTTTATTACAATGCTCTCATGTGGGAGAGATAAGATTACAATTCTCTCATATGGGAGAGGAGATTGTGTAAATCATAGCCATACAAGACATGCAGCAACGTTATAATAAAACGCATGAAATGAGAGAAGTCAAGGATAGTACTTCTTAATCCAGCGCATGTTGACTGAACTCGGGGTTGAGGTTGTTCCGTGCAACCTTCGTATGCTGCAGTAGCCACTGTCAAAGACTTCTGTGACTTTGAAGGGTCCTTCCCAATTGGCTGCGAACTTTGGGTGAGTCGCTTCTCGCATACAGTGGTTAGATGCGCGCAGGACCAAGTCTCCGACTGCGAAATCTCTTCGCTGGACCGTCTTATTGTAAGCGCGAGCGATCCTTTCTTGATACAGCTTATTGGTCCTCTTCGCTTGTTCTCGCTTTTCCTCCAGCAAGACCAAATCATGATCACGTTGATTTTCGTAGAGTGCGTGAAAGGCTAGCCTTGCCGAATTGACTCTCACCTCCGCAGGTACCACAGCTTCGGCCCCGTAACATAGTAGGAATGGTGAGGCCCCCGTGGGTGTCCTTGGAGAAGTTCGGTAAGCCCATAGAGCTATGCTTAGAGAGTCGGCCCACTTCTTGTGGTCATCTGCGACCATCTTGCTCAAAATCCTCAACAGCGTTTTGTTGGTCGCTTCGGCTTGTCCGTTCCCCTTTGGGTAATAAGGGGTAGAACATATCTGCCTGATATTGTACTCCGCTAACTTCGCAGCTACCTGACGATTAACAAAGGGAGTACCGTTATCTGAAAGAATGGTGTTTGGGATTCCGAACCTGCATATGATGTTTTCTTGAATGAAGTTGACCACAGCTAGCGCATTTGCCGTCTTGAGTGGTACTGCCTCTACCCATTTGGTGAATAGCTTAGTTGTAGTGAGAATAACATGATTCCCGTGTGACGTTGGTCGGATAGGACCGATGAAGTCCAGAGCCCATGTGTGAAATGGCCATGGCGTCCCTAATTGGCACTCCTGGCAGCGTCGCACTTTGGTGCGGCAATCAACCTCCATCGTGGGCCAGAAATATCCAATTGAGAGGAGCTGCCTGCATAGTTTCGCACCTCCTTGGTGTTCCACCTGATGAGAAAGGTCCATGAATTCTTGTGCTTCTCTGCCGTCTAGACATCGCAGCAAGTTGCCCTCATGACCTCTTCGCCAAAGCAGGTTTTCCTGTACTACGTATCGAGATGCTTTCCTCTATTTCTCGGCTTCTTTTCTCGATTCAGGCACGGTGCCCTGAGTGAGAAAATCAAAGAGTGGCTTCCTCCAATCCGCGTCATCATCAGTTAGAGCGATGAGTAGAGAATCTTTGATTAGTGCGCAACTCTCGCACTTCCCTTGTATCAGGGCTGCGACTGTTGACATGTCTGGCCAATGAATGCCATATCTCTGAGCCTTTCGATAGATTGACACCTCGCTTTCTCCGCAAGCATGTTGGTGAATCTTCTCCAGCAGCAACTGTCCCTCTTGCTCGGAAACACATCGCATGAGTATTCCACCAGGGCCTTTGTGGTAAAGGGTGTTGTCATGTATGCAGTACCCCTTTGTGAGTGCCCAGCCTTCGCTGCTTGTGCCTTCCGCAATAGCTTGTAGGATTGCTTTTCTCCAGTCCGTGTCATCCATGTGTTTGTCGTCGCACGCATCTTCTGTCAATGCCGACGATGTTCGCACTTTAATGGAGATTCTTGCGGGACATTTGTCTGTGCTGACCTTAGATCCCAAGGTTGCCAAAGCGTCCGCATGCCTGTTGTCTGCTCGGGGCTTGTGCTCGTACCTCACATCGCAGAATTGCTGTACCAGCTTTTGTACTAGAGTCCGATAAGACAGAAGGTTAATCTCCTTCAAACCGTACTCACCCGAGGCTTGCTTGACGATCAACTTGGAGTCTCCCATGACCGTTAGATTGCTTACTTCCGAAGCTTTCGCCGCACGGAGCCCCGCGATGAGAGCCTCATATTCCGCTTCATTGTTGTGACTGCGAAGTTGAGCTTGGCAGACATCTGTATGACCTCTCCATCCGGCTTGGTCAAGACTATCCCAATGCCTCCACCTTTCCTTGTTGACGAGCCGTCGAAGTGGAGCGTCCAATAGGGCACGTCAATTGCATAGATTTCAGGGCCTTCGAGCTCTTCTTCGATCACGGGCTCGTGGCTGTTGTCGGGGAACTGTGCCAACAGATCCGCTACCGCCTGCGACTTGATCGCTCGCGGTCTCACGCATGTGATATCATATTGAGAGATGGTCATGTACCATTTCGCCAATCTCCCGCCAGGAGTGGTGTGAGTTAGCAGATATCGTATGGGATCGCTTTTGGTAACCACTACTACTTTATGCGACGCAAGGTAGTGTTTCAATTTCTCTATTACGAAGAACAAAGCAAGGCAATGACGTTCGATGTCTGTGTACCTTGATTCAGCAGGCTGCACGATGCGAGAGATGTAGCAGATAGGCCTTTCCTGGCCTTCGTACTCCTGAGCCAAGAGTGCTCCTATGGATCTCCTTGTTGATGTCAGATATAGCAGAAGCGGTGATCCCAGTTGGGTGCGATCATTATTTTTGAGGACGTCAGCAGATCCTTCAGCTTTTCGAATGCAGCTTCGTGCTCCGGAGCCCAGTTGTATACGGCATCCTTCTTGAGAAGAGTACTAAAACAGCATGTGATTTCGGCAATCGCTGGGATGAATCTCCGCAAATAGGATAGCTTTCCTAAAAAAGTCTTCAAGGCACTTTGGTTATGGGGCGGCGTCATGCCAGTGATAGCCGATACTTTCGCAGGGTCAGGCTCGATCCCTTGGCGATGAACCACGCATCCCAAGAACTTCCCTGATGTTACCCCGAATGCGCATTTCATAGGATTCATCTTCAGTTGAAAGCGTCTGCATCTATTGAACACTTTCCGTAAATCTGCGAGGTGATCTGCTTCCTGCTTGGATTTAACCACGAGGTCATCCACATAAAACTCCACCTCCTTGTGCATGATATCGTGGAACAGGGCCATCATGGCCCGCTGATAGGTTGCACCCGCGTTTTTGAGACCGAACAGCATCACTGTGTAGTTGAACACCCCCACCGGAGTGATGAATGCAGTTTTCCGAGCGTCTTCAGGGTCCATCTTGATCTGGTTGTACCCGCTGAAGTCGTCCATGAAACTGAACATGCGATGGCCTGCTGTTGAATCGATAAGCAAATCGATGTTAGGCAGTGGAAAATCGTCCTTGGGGAAGAAGCGATTGAGATCTCGGAAGTCCACGCAGATGCGGAGCTGACCGTTCTTCTTCACCACTGGCACGATGTTGGCCAGCCATGTGGGATGATGATTCGGCTCTATGAACTTGGCATCCAGGAGTTTGACAATCTCCTTCTTGATCTTCACGTTAAGCTCTGGCCTGAAGCTTCTCGTGCTCTGCTTCACCGGTTTAGACCCTGGGATGATGTCTAAACGGTGCATGGTGATGCTTTTATCCAGACCTGGCATCTCGTCATAATCCCATGCGAACACATCCTTGTATTCGGTTAGGAGCTATAGCAATCCTTGCTCTTCCTCGCCTGTGAGGTCCGCACTTAGAAAGACTGGCCTTTTCTTTTCCTCGTTCGGGCTGAGGAACACTTCCTTTAGCTCTTGCTTTTGTGGTCTGGGCCTATCTTCCATTCATTCAGGTGCTTCTTTGAGCTTCTCATCTGGGGTGCTCTGCATTGGCTCTTTCATTACCGCGATCTGCTCGATTTGATTGATTTGCTCAGGGATATCCCCATGCCCGTGTGAGGACATCCCCGCGCACCTTCATATGCGATAGCACTTCTTCCCATTGGCGTAGAAGCTCTCTATCTCCTTGCCTTCGGGGTCATGCTTTGCAATTCTCTTCAGAGTGTACACGTTCTTCCGATGGTATGCGATACGCGGCGCCTCTTCGCGTGTAGGCAGCTTTCCTTTGGCATCTTCCCTTGTCACCATTACTCCCGCAGGTGACTGGTCTTTGATGTCCTCCCAGAGAGGCAAAGGAGTAGGGTTGAATGGTCCCGGTGTTTGCTCGTCCGCCATCTCGGTGAACCACACCGCCTCGCTAAGATGTGCTTCGTCCAAGTTAAATGGATTCGTTGAAGCTGGTATCTCAACTATTCTGTCGTTCCAGATAGCTTTCATAACCTGGTGAGCTGTTGAAGGAACCGCGTCGAAGCGATGAATCCAGGCTCGACCTATGATCATGTGATACGTGGTGTTTGCGTCTATAATATAGAACTTTGCTGAGCACTTGATTCTGCCAATCTGAACGCCCAGGCGGATCCATCCGATCGTCATCCTAGAGTAGCTTCCGAATCCCATCAGCGAGGATGGGCGCCTAACGATCTTGTGCTCGGGGATCCTTGCTAGCTTCAGTGTGTGGAGCGAAACGACGTTGACCGCTGCTCCTCCATCAACGAATGCTCGTTTGAACTCGACGCCATTGATGATGGCTGTCACGTATAGAGGCCTCTGGTGGCTCGCATCTGTCTTCTTGTCGCTGGCGGAAAAGGTCATAATCTTTTCTGTAGAGCGAGACGCCCTGATGACTTTCCCGTTGGAGACTACAAGATCCTCCTCGTATTCCTCTGCTATCCTTAAGATCGCTTTCGTCATTTCTGTCCGGCATTTTTCCGAGAAATTCATTTCGTCGAAGAATCTGCTGAAGCCGTGCGACCCTTTCATCCGGTCAGCACGCTCATCCTCTGTGTCCATGCTGTAGTCTTCGTCTTCATGGACCTCGGCAATGATGGGTAGACCATCCTCTGCGACTTCTTCCAAGTCTACAATCGAGATCATGGCAACCTCTTTGCCTTTCAAGGCTTGCTCCGCATGAGCAGGAAGTGGATTGTTGCGCACATCCTTCCTGTGATCGCTGACGATCAGCTCGCCGTTCTTCATCTTCTGGTCGAATGCAAACCTGAGCTTTTTACATTCCGCTGTGGGGTGCATGATCTTGCCGTGGTACTCGCACCACTTAGGGTCCCTCACCATCTCCTTGGAGGGTATCTTCTCGAGCGGCGGTAGGACACCGTCCTTGCGCCACTGCCTGCAGAGGTCGCTTGCCTCCTCTACCGAGCATGGCAGGGGTGGTATGTCGAAGTTCACAACCTTCGCTTGCTTCTGGGGTGAAACTGTATTGACCTCAGCCTCGCGTCCCCTCTTGTAACTGAATCTCCCGATCTTATAGGTGGTACCGCCTGAAGATCGCTCCGGAGCGTTCTTCTTTTTCTGCCTCTCGACTATAGGCTCGATGTTCTTCGTGCATTCAATTAGCTTTTAAAACGTAGGTGTTTGCAAATTGATGAGCATACCTTTGTATTCGTCTGGCATGCACTGCAGGCATATCTCTACGAGTCGGCTCTCGAGCATTGGATCTTTGCACTCCAAGGACTTCGCCCTGAATTTCTTGATGAAAGTAATCCCATCCTCCTCGCGCTTCTGATACATCCGCGAGAGATGGATCATCGTCACCTTTTCTTCCATCTGGAAGAACTTGGTGTAGAACTTCTGGACCATGTCGTCCCAAGTCTTCACGGATCCGGCTTCCAACGTTCGGTACCATTTGTACGCTATATTCCCTAGAGATTTCGGGAACTCTCGCATCAGTAATTTGGGATCGGCTCCGTATGGCCCCATGACATCAATGAAACGCATGACATGCTCATGAGCGTTTCCGTTGACATCCTCGAACTTGTCCCATTTAGGAGCTTTGTACCCCGCCGGGTTAGGCATGAGATAGATCTCTCGTGGAATGGGTGGACCGTTGTCCAGCTTCGGGATAATGGTATCCGCGAATGACTGGTGAGCCAGAATAGTGTCCATGCGCTTCTGCAGAGACGTCATGCATTCTGGAATGCTTCCCTTGGTAGCTGAAGGAGGGGTTGCTGCAGGCGGAGGCGACACATACGCCGCCGAAGGATTGCGGACATACTGACTACTCGCATTGCCCCAAATCGCCGTTGGAGGAGGCAAGGGGTACTGCAGAGTCGGGTTAGATGCCAAAGCCGAAGGCTGAGGAGTGTGAGCAGTGAGAGGCAACATCTGAGCTGTTGACCCCTGAATCGAAGGCAGCTGCGTAGTCGCCGGTGGAGTCTGCAGATTAGGGTTGGGAGGTGTGGTTGACACTCCCAGTCCCGGAGCGGTAGGGGCTCCTCCTCCTTGAGAGACGGCGGTGGCTGATGAAGGACTTGGCGCAAGGGTGCCCAGAACGGCCAAGATCCGTTCTAGCTGCGCGGACTGAGCTTTGAGAGCTTTCGCCTGACTTTGGACAGTGGCGTCCAAGGACTCTAGCGTCGGTGTCTCGCCGGGAGTGGTAGGAGTACGGCGGGTTTCCTCTCCCGAGGCGGTTTCGGTGGAAGGCGATCTGTTGCTGATATCATCCTCCTGAGACATGGTTGCTTTTGTTGGTAAGTTCACGTCGGGTTCACCAAAATGTGCACAAGAGATTCCGGCGAGGAGACCTCCGTGTACACCGTATGTAGAGGATCAGAGATCGCACAGGAAGAGTGGGGTTGTGTGTAGGGAGAGAGTAAGGCAGTAGTAATGTCTGAGAGAGAGACAGAGGTTTGGCAGAGCTTCCGCGTATGGCAAGTGTGTTCTCCTTTGTATGGAAAGGTTAACGTCCTATATATAGCAGGGAACGTGACCGTTGTAGTGTGGTTAATGCGCCCATTAATGGCGGCTTAATTAGCTTAACCATAACGGCACGTTCGTCCTTATATATAGGGACCGTTACAGCACGTGGTGCGCGAATACCGGAACCGTTACGAGGTTGACCGGGTTTGACCGGATCGACCGGGTTTATGGAGCTCGTGCCATAAATCTCTCAAAACAGTTACTAAAGGTCGCGCGCGGGCTTGGCTCGCACGCGACAGGGCTTACTCTAGCCTCCAAACCACTAAGTCCCTACAAGTCCCGTGCAGTGGTATGCGAGGGCTCTGTCTCGCAGCCCCCACATGGATCAGCTCGGCTGGTGATCCAGTGTGTGTGGAGCACAATATGGTGTGCTGGATGGTTGCCACGTGGCCAAGATCTGTAAGCTCAGAAAGCACTATCTACATCCGGTATAATGATTAATGGGACAATCATCTATAGACTAGTATGGGGTTGGATTGATATGGAGATATCATAATCCAACACATAGGTGTGCATTAGGGGTAATGGCGCACTGGATTGACCCATCTCCGAGAAGGCTACATACACGTTATGTTGAGTCACAAGCGCTTCTCGCGGTGCAATGGTATTGTCATCCTTAGACTTGAAGTCGCTAGATATTCTAGTTTGTGGATTATTGTGATTTTGGTAGCATGAAACTCTACACCGTAACTGAGTAGTTATAAAGGCGTGTACTGGATACAATAAGAAGCAAGCTTAGAGATCGTAGTGGACGTAGATAGAATTTGTCCCTCCCACATAACGTGAGCAAATATCCTAGGCCACTCGAGGGATAGTGCTTATAGAATGTCTGGCCAGACTCAAATAAATCAATATGGGATATTGATGTTGTTTGCATGAATAAGGCTATACCCATGGATCGAGAAACTATGGATTGGATATACGAGTGTGACTTGTATGTCTCGTTTCCAATCCGGATATAGAGACAAAGGGATGAGACAATTACTTGTACAAAGGTTGTCAAGATGACTATTCTATTAGTTGGCTAGAATGGATGTTTTGCTAGAAACCGCTCCATATTAGCAAATAGTTGCTACCAACTAGATAGAACCTATGGGGTCACACTATATATAGAGTTGAACTATATTTGGGAATTAATTAATTGGATTAATTAATTAGAAGGATCACTTTGGAAAACCTTGCAAACTTAGTAGGGACTAATTTGCAAGGAAGGGACTAAATTGAATTCTAGTAGGACTAGAATAAGTCTTTTAGGTAGTTGGCAAGGAGTTGTTGGACTATATAAAGGACCTTCCTTCCTTCCTTCCCACAAATTATGCTCATAATTGATCATAACAAGAGTGGGAGAGAACAAAAGGAGAGAGAGCAACAAGCTAGAGGAGCCGCCGCCCCCTAGCCCGCCGCCCGTCCCCGTCGGCCCCAAAGGAGGCCGAAACCTCCTTTGGTTCGTATCGTTTTGCGTGATTCTTCTTCCTCTTCCTCTTTCCGGGCTAGCACCAAGGAGTGGGAGATCTTGAAATCAACTCTAGGCGTGGATCAACTATAGAGAACGTGACACAATTCGCGTTTGAAGTCATCAAAGGAGAACTCTAAGGTGTGTTATTGATTTCTTCCTTTACCATCGTTATGTCTCTTGACTTGTGATCCTTGGAGGGTTTTGCATGGTTAATTATTGTTTCCGTTGCGCATCCATGAATCAAAACCCTACAGTGGTATCAGAGCCACAGGTCGTAACGCATAAACGTGGTTTATGTGTTACGTTTTAGTTGTTTTACACCTTAAATTGATTGTTTATCGTGTAAAACGAGACAAATCAAGCATGGGATGCAATTTGTCAATAATCTATCATAACAAGATCTAATTTTTGCATTGGATGCATGAATTGGTGAGTTTGAGAAATTTTAGGATCTTAGATCTAGGGTTTGGGCATCCTTGGGAAAGAAGGAGTTCTTCCAAAACAAGAAAACAACCAAACTTGGGCCGGGCGGGCCCAAGTTTTGGAAACAACTCCCTATAGAGGTCCGACCCCCTAAGGGGACTACCCCTCTTGCTTGCCGCCCAAGTCTTGGCGGCCCTAGGGGCCGGGCGGCCCTAGAGCCTTGCGGTTCACTTCTTTGGGCCCGGAAAATTGGATTGTTGGGCCCATGGACCGTTTTAACCCTAGAATATCCTAAAATCAATTAAAATTGACCAAGCGCGTTAAAATTGGATTTTAACTGTTTATGTGCAAATCGCATGGTGATTGGATATGGCCTTAGGATGTGGTTTGATGTGGATGTTTAATTTTGTGGTTTGGTTTACGGCCTGCGAGCTGATCAATTAATTGTAATAATTAATTAGGGTTTTATGGCCTGCGTGCCATTTTTTTTCTCAACTTGTGAGATTTATTTTATTTAGTATAGGAGTTAGCTAGTGCTAGATAAAGTAGATTGTTAGCCAAGATTGAAGAAAAGGAGCCCAAAGCCAAAAGGAGCCACAAAAGATGGAGCATGGAGCATGGAGCATCCCACATGAGTATGAAGGATGGACCAAAAGATCAAGACGCATGGAGATGTGTTTGCTTTTAGGGTTCACAGATAATTCCATTGGCTTGGAATTATCTTAGTCTAGAAAAGGCCATATCCACATCACGTTTAATTTTTGTTTTGTGGTTGTTTACTTTATTGTCTTATTAATTTGTGGTTGGTGTATAGATGATGCATGCAATTAGGATAATAAGATAATTAGACAACCCGAATCTATTATTTGGAGTTGTGCCCAAACTCAAATAGATAGATCCGTTGATATTGATCAACAAAAAAATTAAAAATTGAATTTTAAAAATCCCTCAAAATTCAAATATTGTGTTCTTGCCTTCTCGTTATTTAAACACTCATGATCATCATTATTTATCAAGTTCCTGCGTGCCAAAGCATGGCGACTTGGTTCATAATGATGGAATGCGATGGCACAAGCTAGTAATGTGCAACTGTTTAAATAAGAGGTTGAACACAACTATGCAATTAATGTGATTAAGAAACCTAGAGGCAATCAATTGGGATTATCCATATGGATGGATAAATAAGGAGTTATTTGCCCGATTGAACCAAGAGTTGCATAAGGGATGCAATTGGAATTGTTCCTACCTAAAGTAGTCAAATTATGGGTGACTTGCCAAAGCAAGCTCATAAGGAGATGAAACATGGATCTTGGCCCACTAGAAAATATAAGAATATTTTCCGCATTAATATCTTGAGGGTTATTAATCCGTAGAAAAATAGTGCACTACTAGAAAAACGGTCTTTAGCCACGGGCATCTAATGTGGTGAAACCTTCAATCCCCGTGGCAAAAAGCTTTAGCCACGGGACATGCCACGCTAGATGACCGTAGCCAAAAGATGCGTGGCTTTTGTGTTTAGCCACGGTCAACAGCCGTGGGGAAGCATTTGCCACGGTAATGCACGTGGCTATTCGAGCGTGACCTTTTTCCCCACTTTTACCACAGGTTTATTAAAGGTCGTGGCTAAAAATGCTTTTTGCCACGGTTGTTCAATGTTGGTAATACGGTTAATGGCCACGGTATTTTAGTGTGGCACGGTTAATGGCCACGGTATTTTAGTGTGGCTATTGTGTTTTTCGCCACGGAAGTTACATGTGGCGAAATAGTTGATGGCCACAGTTGGTGAATGTGGCAACTGAGCTCCTGACCCGCCAATCCGAATTAATTCTGCCACATTAGTTTCACGTTGCTAATAGATGTGAACTCAAAGTTACTGCAATTAAACATAAGGATTAATTCCTGTATAAAGAATGTAATTCAGGAGATTCAACAACTGTAAATCGAACCATACACATGTAATTCGGTGAACTCTTAAATATATACAACTATAAAAAATCATTCAAACAATGTATTAAATTTTCATCGAATTTTCAAAGTTGCACCATATAACACAAAACATCCATAACTGAAATTTAGAAAAAATCGTGCTTCTACTTCAATCAAAATTCTCTAAACATTCCTGCCCGAAAAATAGCGTTTCCTAAGAGTGGACACCGCTCACCTATACCCTGTTCAAGATAATGAAGAAAATGTGTGGGTGTCAGTCCAAATTTTTATTTCCAACACAATAAGATTCCATAGATGCACAATGCAAAACATAGACGGAAACAAAGTAAGGAGATTGGTTCCCAATAACCAACAATTCTATTCCAAACTAGGAAGCTCGGTCGACTGAGCATACCATGTTTCCCATTATACTTAATTTTTCAAACTTCTGAAATAAGGAGATGATCTTCACATCATGTAAATGTAAGTAACAAGGCAAGACGTGTCCTTCCAGAGACTTAAACCTCTTGATGGTTTGAACGTCCAAGATACTCCTACAATGGAACCACCCTTAGTCTGAATATTAAAGCAATCAAAAAGAATTTGGAATGCTCCTATCATAATATCCAGCAACAAAGAAACGTGCAACAATACCAATAATTCTGAAGCAACTATACAAATATTTCCAAAGCTAGAAAGAAATGCAATGCTGCTAATTCCAAAGCTTAATACATACTCCCTCCGTTTCACTAGATACTTCAAAAACTTTATGGGCACGGGAATTAAGAAAGGTGGTGAATGTTCTATTTTGCCCCTATGATTCACCAAAATTCAGTGAGTGGAAAACATGTGACACTCTCTCTCTACTGGTTTAACACAACATAACATCAACACCATCAGTTTAACAAGAACATGAACATCATCACCAAGAACACCAACAAAATTGCAGAATCATCTTGATTATAGATTCTACAACAATAAAAATTACCAGATCTGTATAGAAAAAAATAAGAACACCACCACCATGACAACCACAAAATTGGCAAACGAACCAAAAAAACCCAGATCTATACAGAATAATTTAAGATCTAAATAAAAAATCAAAAAAATTTGTAGAATGGAGAAGTGGAACCAAGAACAAAGTAGACCCAGAACAAGAGAGAGAAGTCAGATACACCTGCAAGGAGATGAGAACAAGAATCAGTAGAAGAGAAGAAAATTAGCAGAAGATTGAAGAAGATGAAGAAGAAGAAGAAATCTTACGATGCGGATGGAGCCATCTTCTTCAGTCGAAGCTATCGCCGCCGTCGTCACTCATCACCTTCGTTACAGCAGATCGATTGTCTCTGGCGGCGTTGTGGTTGGGGAGTTCCTTGTGAATCAGAGAGAAAGGGAGTCAAAGAGAGAAATGGCAGACAATCAAAGAGTTCCTTGTGGTTGGGGAGTTCCTTTGTTACAGCAGATCGTCTGTTGAAGGACAGATTCGTCCCTCTTCCATGGAGGCGATGCCGGCGATCTTCTTCTTCCTCTTCTTTTGTTTTTCCGTCTGCAGATCTGTTCGATATGATGTTCTTTTTCTTCTCCATCTGTAGATCCATCCATGGAGGTAGTGCGGAGTGACAGAGAGCAAGAGGGACGGAGGGAGATGAGAGAGGCGGAGATACAGAGAGTGAGAGACGGAGGGAGATGAGAGAGCAAGAGGGAGATGATAAGGAAGAACAATTGAGAAGAGTTAGGGTTTGTTTCACCGTTTGGGTTGGTGTTGGTTGGGTGGTTGGGCTGGTGGGTTATGATTAGTAGCCCACAATTACAATTGGGCTTAACTAATTAGGTTTAGTAATAAATCTGATTAGTTAAGCTCAATTAAAATGTGGGTTTGGGTTTTTTTAGCGAGGGTATTGTTGTATTTTACTAGTATCAAAGTTTCCATAATTGGAAATTTTGAAGAATCTGGCGAAACACCCAAAAAGGAAATTTTGAAGAATCTGGCGAAACGGAGGGAGTATATTTGACTTCTTTTTTTACGTCTGATTGAGAACTTCAGTCTTCGATCTGTCCGCTTTGTTTAAACTGTTCAGTCTTCAATCTGTTATTTCTGGAGTATTTTTTGTTCTCTGCTTACTTCCAAGTTTAGTTACTAAAATATTTCTGGAGTATTTTTGAGTGACTGGGATTAATTGCCAGAGAAAGGTGGTGTAGGCTGGTTAGTGGTGGGAAAAAAGTCAGAAAGGAAAACCATGTAATACCACTAGAACATAGGCCAGAAAGGAAAACCAGTACTTTAATAATTTCACATTATAGACAAAGTCGTTTGAACAGAAACACAGATTAACGTGAACCAAGCCAAGCAAATAGAAAAATTCGTCGAAGAGAAAACACGAAGATCAATTTCCAGATACCGAACTTCAAAATACTCTTTAAAAAAACTCTATTAAATGATTTCAGAGAGAAATTCAAACATTTGTGAGAAAAAGACTCACTTACAGTATCATATTAACACAAATCAAGCCAGAGAAAACATGAGAATGTCAGTAATCTGACTAATCTAATTAACTGTACAGGTTAAAGATACTGAAAAGATAAAATGGTATTGAAATTATAAGTAGCAAATAACTTAAGAAAACCAAATGTTTCACATGTGCAGCCGCTAATACATTAACATTGGATATTATGCTCTAAACTAATGTTAAGGGACTACCTAAACAGGAACGAAAACTACTGAAACACGTTCAGAAAAAATAGTAGTTCGAATTGACACTAGTTCGTCACATAAGCAAACAAACTGATCAACTACAGCCTTAGCAAGCATAATAGAGAAACTTGCAGAACCAACGAAGAAACCACAGGTTACCAGGCGCAGAATAATCTGACATAATAAGGAACTGATGTGATGAAGAGGGGGAAAACAATGCTCCAGTCTCACCAAAAGTGAGCAGATTTAATAAGAGCAGTAATTTCTTGATTTAGACAGCATAACACCTGGAGTTACTCAGCTCGGAAGATTGCCATGATTTGAGTGCCTTCAAACTGCTGACAAACTAAGACAAACAAACAAACTAGTTTAAGAAATTTCAGAAACATATATAACTCTTTTTCTAGATAGTTTGCCTATAAAGGGGTGTTCTCTTCTTGTTGCAGGTTTGGCCTTGATTTCTCTATTTCATATAAAAAACTGGCTTCCGAGGCAACATATCGTCCAAAGAAAGTTAGAGTTCATTAGTTTGACTGTGACATGCTTCTCAGAAAAGTACAACACCCAATGAGCTGTAAGAGAATTAAGACTGAAAGCTAAGACAATCTGCAGAAACCTAATAATTACAGAAAATAAAACTGAATTTTGAGTCTTGCTCAGAAGTTGCACCATGACAGTCAAAACTGCCTACCAAGAAAATAACTTACAAGATTTAAAAAATGAAAAAAGAAACTGAAGCGAAAAATAAAAGAAGAAGTTATCTTCCTGACTAGCAGTACATTTTACTTGCGGCAAGATAACCAATTAGTATGAAAAGTATATAGCTATCCTAGCTTAAACTAGTAGATACAACTAAAATTTGAAAACAAATAATGCAACAATCATGATATTTCATGGGTAATAAACATATCATAATCAGGGAAAAGTGATTAGAACATGAACAAACATGAGCCTTATGGTGAAGCAACCGAGAGATCAAGTAGCAAACTAGAGATTAGCAACTTGGAAAACAAACTTAAAAGGAAACCTAGATCATTTACCACATGATTACCAAGGAATACAAGACCGACATAACAAGATAAGGACAAGAAGTATGGAAGTTAAAACATTATACAGGAAACAATTCCATTCTAAACAACTAGTCAACACAATGGAAGCCAAAACAAAGAATGACAAGTTTCAAATTTCAGTAACATGATGAATGAGCAAGATTGAATTACTGAAACAATGACTAAAATAGACTGAGGAAACAAGGGAAATCTTGTTGTACCTAAGACCAAACTTCGCCTTTATAAATAGTGACCAACAAAATGACCAAGTGTTCTTAATGGAAACGAATGGAATGAAGTAACTAAGGGAAGATTACTGATTAGTAGTCTAGAATGAATGAAGAATATCAACTAGACAGAGTACATCTTCAGAAAAAAATCAGAAACACATACAGGATCACAAAAGGAATAAGATTTAACAGGATAAAGCATGGAATGAAAAACACTATGAACATTCATTTTTCCAAAACAGATTTCTCTGAAGCTCTCAGGAAAGAGTTCTAAATATAATGCTTCTCCTACTGCAGGCAGACGAAGATAACAAAATAGCAGTTTATCCTAAAGAGAATAATACATAAACTTTCAGAAGTAAGAAGAAATTTTTCTTTGTCCAAGAGAAAAGGTCAAACTCTGAAGCATAAACAGAAGATGCACGACGAGTAGACAAATTCGGTTTGAATCAGGTTACAGAATTACAAAGCTTGACACTTAAAAACTGGACTAAAGGTTACTTAACACATTAAAGTAAAAAAAAATGATTCTGACTTTTGCTTGATCACTAGTGAGTTCTTGTTTCCTAATTCTGCATATTCCCTCCCCTTCATCCATGTATAAACGTCACATATTGAAGGTGGACGCAGATCCAACATCACACTGTAATGTAACACATCACTATCAATAACAAGTGTAGGGATACTCATTAGACCGTAATAGGCAGTCACCAAATATTCTCACATGACCAAAAACTCTGAGAAGTGACTTTTGATTACGAGTTGGTGCTCATACCGAACCTAGGTCGAAGCTGCTATCCCTACTGATTTTAGGGCTAAATTTCTTGAAAAAATCTAGCGCAATTGCGAAAACCCGAGAGAAAAAAAGCAAAAAACCGTATCAGAGAAGGGGGGAGATAGAGGAGAAGGAGAAGGTAAAGAGTGAATGAAGGACATGAACATACCTACAGATATAGGGAGGAAGAGCACGATAACAAAGAGTGAGAGGGAGACAACTGCAATTGCTTCGGTTGAACCTCCATTCCCTCTACGATGGATTTCAATCCAGCTTCAAATCTCTCCAATCTATTGATATCATAGCAAATCTGTGAGATAAGGGCATCGATCTATCGATGGAGAACACTACGACGTGGGACGAAAGAGAAAAGGGGTGGGGAGCGCTCTCTGATGAAAATCCCTTCATTTTTTTCTGAAAAGTTGAGCGTGACCCCAATTTTAGTTTCGCAGTTGAAATTTTGAGGAAAAGAGAGGGTACTTTTAGAAATAAACAATATTTCTATGGTTAAAGGCCGTGGCTAAACTTTCTTTTGCAACATTTTACCACGGTGTGTTCTTTCAACGTGGTTAAATCACTTTTTTTCCACGGGTAATTTTAAATTCGCGTGGCCTTTGTAATATTTGTTCGCGCACATTAAGTAACCGTGTTAAAACCTAACAATCGCCACATCTATTAACTGTGGCTAAATTTGGTATGGCCAAAGACCATATTTCTGGTAGTGGTGGGAGCTATATTTGATAAACTAGCCATTATTGAATATAGTCAAAAATTCACAAATACTAAAATTTGCGTATTGTCATTTTGTAGAATTCCAAATGGCAAACAACTCATCGAGTTCACAACATTCCCTACGATCTGTCCCTGAGAAGGACAAGCTCTCTGGAACCAACTTTCTTGATTGGTACAGAAACTTGAGAATTGTTCTCAAGCAAGAGAAGAAACTGTACGCAATAGAGGAGCATGTTCCAGAAGGTCCAGAGAACCAAACACCTGCTGCCCTAAAGGCGTATCAAAAGCGTGTTGATGACGCTAATGATGCGGCCTGCCTTATGCTATGCACCATGACTTCTGAGCTTCAGTAGCAACACGAAAACATGAATGATGTCGATATGATCGAGCATCTGAAGCAGCTCTTCCAAGAGCAGGCAAGGGTAGAGAGGTATGAGGTCTCTAAGGCACTGTTCAAGTGTCATCTGGCAGAAGGGAACCCGGTGGGACCCCATGTACTCCGTATGATCGGGTACTTGGAAAATCTCGCCCGACTGGGGTTCCCGGTCGGCCAAGAGTTGGCAACCGATCTCGTGTTGCAATCGTTGCTCGAGAGTTATGGACAGTTCATCATGAACTATAACATGAACGAGATCGTGAAACCACTGCCAGATTTACTCAATATGTTGAGGACAGCTGAACAAAGCATCAACAAGGGTAAGGGCAAGGCCATTATGATGGTGCAGAAAGGAAAGGGCAAAAGGTTTGCCTCATCCTCCAAGGGCAAAGGCAAGTCAGTTGCCAAGTCCAAGGAACCTGCCCTTAAGCCTGTTGGTGGCATAGCCAAAGGTGTGACTAAAGGTGAGTGTCACTACTGCAGTCAGCCTGGACACTGGAGGAGGAACTGCCCAAAATATCTGGAGGACAAGAGGCTTGGAATAGTGATTCCACCACCACCAGGTATTTTTGTTGTAGATGTCAATTTAACTGTCTCTACATCATGGGTATTAGATACTGGATGTGGATCTCACATTTGTCGAAATGTGCATGATCTAAAGAGAAGTAAAAGATTGGCTAAAGGGGAGGTAGATATGCGCGTTGGGAATGGAGCAAAAGTTGCTGCGTTGGCCATAGGCGTGTGCGAGCTATCGCTGCCTTCAGGATTAGTTTTAGAATTAAATAATTGCTATGTTGTGCCTGCTATGAGCAGAAACATTATTTCTATTTCTTGTTTGGACAAAGATGGTTTTATTATTTCAATAAAGAACAATTGTTGTTCCTTTTATTTGAATAATATTCACTATTTTAGTGCGCAATTATTTAATGGACTGTATGTCTTTGATCTAAGCAATCATGTCTACAACATTAATACCAAGCGGATTAAAATAAATGATTTAAATCCTGCTTATTTATGGCACTGTCGTTTAGGCCACATAAACGAGAAACGTGTATCTAGACTCCATAAGGATGGATTACTAGACTCATTTGATTTTGAATCATATGAGACATGTGAGGCTTGTTTATTGGGAAAAATGACAAAGTCCCCTTCAATAAGAAAGTTGAGAGGACTAGTGAGCAATTGGCGCTCATACATACTGATGTGTGTGGGCCATTTGCCACGCCTGCCAGGGGTGGTTATGTCTACTTCATTACATTTACTGATGACTACAGTAGATATGGATTTGTGTACCTTATGAGGGCAAAATCCGAATCCTTTGAAGTGTTCAAAGAATTCAAAAATGAAGTAGAGAAGCAACTTGGCAAAAGTATCAAGGCTATGCGATCGGATCGTGGAGGAGAATGTAGGGTTTTGATTCATGGATCGCGCAAACGGAAGCATAATCAATCAAATAACCATGCAAAACCCTCCAAGGATCACAAGTCTAGATGCATAACGATAGTGAAGGTAAGAAATCATAAACACACCTTTGGGTTCTCCTTGATGACTTCAAACGCGAATAGTGTCACGTTCTCTATAGTTGATCCACGCCTAGAGTTGTTCCTAGATCTCCAATCTCCTTGGTGCTAGCCCGGAATGAAAGGAGGGTGAAGGAATCACGCAAAACGAGGCACCAAAAGGGGCTCGGCCCTTTGTGGCGTCGGGGACAAGGGGGCGGCGGCAAAGGGGGCGGCGTCCCTCTTTGTGGCTTTCTCTCTATCTCCTTTGTTCTCTCCTACTCTTGTTATGTTCTCTCTAGAGCATAAAGTGTGTAGGGAAGGAAGGAGGAGGGTCCTTTATATAGTCCAACAACTCCTTGTTAACTACCTAAAGGACTTATTCTAGTCCTACTAGAATTCAATTTAGTCCCTTCCTTGCAAATTAGTCCCTACTAAGTTTGCAAGGGTTTGCAAAGTGATCCTTCTAATTAATTAATCCAATTAATTAATTCCACAATCTAGTACAACTCTATATAGCGTGTGACCCCATAGGTTCTATCTAGTTGGTAGCAACTCTTTGCTAATATGGAGCGGTTTCTAGCAAAACATCCATTCTAGCCAACTAATAGAATAGTCATCTAGACAACCTTGTACAAGTAATTGTCTCATCCCTTTGCCTCCATATCCGGATTGGACACGAGACATACAAGTCACACTCGTATATCCAATCCCTAGTTTCTCGATCCATGGAATAGCCTTATTCGTGCAAATAACATCAATATCCCATATATTGATTTATTTGAGTCTGGCCAGACATTCTATAAGCACTATCCTCGAGTGGCCTTGGATATTTGCTCCCGTTATGTGGGAGGGGCAAATCCTCTCTACGTCCACTACGATCTCTAAGCTTGCTTCTCATTGTATCCAGTACACGCCTTTATAACTACCCAGTTACGGTGTAGCGTTTAACGCTACCAAGATCACAATGATCCACAACTAGAATATCTAGTGACTTCAAGTCTAAGGATGACAATACCATTGTACCCGAGAAGCACTTGTGACTCAACATAACGTGTATGTAGCCTTCTCGGTGATGGGTCAATCCAGTGCAACATTCCGTAATGCACACCTATGTGTTGGATCGTGATATCTCCATATCAATCCAACCCCATACTAGTCTATAGATGATTGTCCCATTTAATCATTATACTTGACTAGGGATATTTAAGATAAACAACACGATTGTAAATCTAAGGACTTCATTATATTAAATATCCAATAAATAATAAATGAATTTCTAGCCAATTACAAATTCATACTAAACTAGATTGCCTCTAGGGCATCTATTCCAACAGTCTCCCACTTGCACTAGAGCCAATCTGGCGCATCTCGTATGCCCATACTCCTAGTGTGCCCTTCATGCTTCCACTGCGTGAGAGGCTTCGTAAGCGGGTCTGACAGATTATCATCTGTAGGAATCTTGCATATCCGAACGTCTCCTCTATCGATAATATCTCGAATCAGATGAAACTTCCTGAGCACGTGCTTGGACTTCTGGTGCGACCTGGGTTCCTTTGATTGCGCGATCGCCCCAGTGTTGTCACAGAACAACTCTACTGGATCCGCAATGCTAGGGACCACACCAAGTTCAGAAACAAACTTTCTGATCCAAACAGCCTCCTTTGCTGCGCCATTTGCAGCAATGTACTCAGCCTCTGTTGTAGAATCAGCTACCGTCTCTTGCTTGGAACTCTTCCAGCTCACCGCTGCTCCATTCAGGCAAAACACATATCCCGACTGTGATCTAAAGTCATCTCTATCGGTTTGGAAGCTTGCATCAGTGTAACCCCTTACACGCAACTCTTCCTCACCGCCAAACATCAAGAAAGCATCCTTAGTCCTTCTCAAGTACTTTAGGATGTTCTTGACAGCAATCCAGTGACTCTCACCTGGATTGGATTGGTATCTGCTTGTCATACTCAAGGCATATGACACATCTGGTCTAGTACATAACATGGCGTACATGATGGATCCTATGGCCGAGGCATAGGGAATCCTACTCATGCGTTCCTTCTCAATCTCATTGGAAGGACAACCACTCTTCGAAAGAGTGATTCCATGTGACATGGGCAAGAATCCCTTCTTGGAATCTTGCATGTTGAACCGTTTCAACACCTTGTCAATATATGTACTTTGACTTAGGCCTAGCAACCTCTTAGATCTATCTCTATAGATCTTTATACCGAGTATATAGGCTGCTTCCCCTAAGTCTTTCATTGAGAAACACTTTCCTAGCCAATCTTTCACAGATTGCAGCATGGGAATGTCGTTTCCAATGAGTAGTATGTCATCCACATACAAGACCAGAAAAGCTACAGAGCTCCCACTAACCTTCTTGTAGACACAAGACTCATCTTCGTTTCTGATGAAGCCAAACTCTTTGACTACTTCATCAAAACGTCGATTCCAACTCCTAGAAGCTTGCTTCAATCCATAAATGGATCGTTGCAGCTTGCAGACTTTGTTGGCTTGCTTTGGATCCTCAAAACCCTCCGGCTGTATCATATACACGTCCTCGAGGAGATTCCCATAAAGGAATGCTGTTTTGACATCCATCTGCCAAATCTCATAGTCGTAGTATGCTGCAATCGCAAGTAGGATTCGGATGGATTTGGTCATTGCGACTGGTGAAAAGGTTTCATCATAGTCAATACCATGAATCTGTCTGAATCCTTTAGCCACCAATCGGCCCTTATAGGTAATCACATTACCATCCATGTCGATCTTCTTCTTGAAGACCCACTTGCACCCTATGGGCCGCGCCCCATCAGGTGGTTCCACCAAAGTCCATACTTTGTTGGTATACATGGATTCCATCTCGGATCTCATGGCCTCAAGCCACTTCTGCGAGTCTGGGCCATTCATGGCCTCCTCATAGGTAGTAGGCTCATCATCTATGAGCATCGTGTCACCGGAATCAGTTACGAGAAGTCCGTACCTCTCGGGTTCCTGGCGCACTCTACTAGATCTACGAAGCTCATGTGTTACCTGAACAGGTGGATCCACAACTACTTGTGATTCCTGTTCATGTTCCATAATCGGTTCTGTGATTTGTGGTTCTTGAACTTCTTCAAGTTCTACATTCCTCCCACTTGCTTCTTTAGAGACAAACTCTCTTTCTAGAAACACGCCGGTCCGAGCAACAAACACTTTGTTCTCGGTTGGATTGTAGAAGTAGTATCCCTTAGTTTCCTTAGGGTACCCCACAAATTTACACTTATCCGATTTAGGCCCTAGCTTGTCTGATTGTAAACGTTTTACATAGAAATCGCAGCCCCAAATCCTCATGAACGACAGTGTGGGACGCCTCCCACTCCACATCTCATATGGTGTCTTCATGACTGATTTAGATGGAACACGGTTAATGGTAAAAGCTGCACTTAATAGAGCGTGGCCCCAAAATGATAATGGAAGATCGGTTTGACACATCATAGACCGAACCATATCCAATAGGGTTCGATTCCTCCTCTCGGACACGCCATTCCATTGTGGCGTTCCGGGTGGAGTGAGTTGGGACACGATCCCACACTCTCTAAGATAGTCGTCAAACTCTTGGCTTAAGTATTCTCCTCCACGATCCGATCGTAGAGCCTTGATACTTTTGCCAAGTTGCTTCTCTACTTCATTCTTGAATTCTTTGAACACTTCAAAGGATTCGGATTTTGCCCTCATAAGGTACACAAATCCATATCTACTGTAATCATCAGTAAATGTAATGAAGTAGACATAACCACCCCTGGCAGGCGTGGCAAATGGCCCACACACATCGGTATGTATGAGCGCCAATTGCTCACTAGTCCTCTCACCTTTCTTATTGAAAGGGGACTTTGTCATTTTTCCCAATAAACAAGCCTCACATGTCTCATATGATTCAAAATCAAATGAGTCTAGTAGTCCATCCTTATGGAGTCTAGATACACGTTTCTCATTTATGTGGCCTAAACGACAATGCCATAAATAAGAAGGATTTAAATCATTTATTTTAATCCGCTTGGTATTAATGTTGTAGACAGGATTACTTAGATCAAGGACATAAAGTCCATTAAATAATTGCGCACTAAAATAGTGAATATTATTCAAATAAAAGGAACAACAGTTGTTCTTTATTGAAATAATAAAACCTTCCTTGTCCAAACAAGAAATAGAAATAATGTTTCTGCTCATAGCAGGCACAAAATAGCAATTATTTAATTCTAAAACTAATCCTGAAGGCAGAGATAGCTCGCACACGCCTATGGCCAACGCAGCAACCTTTGCTCCATTCCCAACGCGCAGATCTACCTCCCCTTTAGCCAATCTTTTACTTCTCTTTAGATCCTGCATATTTCGACAAATATGAGATCCACATCCAGTATCTAATACCCAAGATGTAGAGACAGTTAAATTGACATCTACAACAAAAATACCTGGTGGTGGTGGAATCACTATTCCAAGCCTCTTGTCCTCCAGATATTTTGGACAGTTCCTCCTCCAGTGTCCAGGTTGACTACAGTAGTGACATTCACCCTTAGTCACGACCTTGGCAATGGCACCAACAGGCTTAAGGGCTTGTTCCTTGGACTTAGCAACTGACTTGCCTTTGCCCTTGGAGGAAGAGGCAAACTTTTTACCCTTTCCTTTATGCACCATCATAATGGCTTTGCCCTTACCCTTATTGATGCTCTGTTCAGCCGTCCTCAACATGTTGAGCAAATCTGGCAGTGGTTTAACGATCTCGTTCATGTTATAGTTCATAATGAACTGTCCATAACTCTCGGGCAACGATTGCAACACGAGATCCGTTGCCAACTCTTGGCCGACCGGGAACCCAAGCCGGGCGAGATTCTCCAAGTACCCGATCATTCGGAGTACATGGGGTCCCACCGGGTTCCCTTCTGCCAGATGACATTTGAACAGTGCCTTTGAGACCTCATACCTCTCTACCCTCGCCTGCTCTTGGAAGAGCTGCTTTAGATGTTCGATCATATCGACAGCATTCATGTTCTCATGTTGCTTCTGAAGCTCAGAGGTCATGGTGCAAAGCATTAGGCAGGCCGCATCATTAGCGTCATCAACACGCTTTTGATACGCCTTTAAGGCAGCAGGTGTCTGATTCTCTGGACCTTCTGGAACTTGCTCCTCTATTGCGTACAGCTTCTTTTCTTGCTTGAGAACAATTCTCAAGTTTCTGTACCAATCGAGAAAGTTGGTTCCTGAGAGCTTGTCCTTCTCAAGGACAGATCGTAGGGAATGTTGTGAACTCGATGAGTTGTTTGCCATTTGGAATTCTACAAAAAGGAAAATACGCAAGTTTTAGTATTTGTGAATTTTTGACTATATTTAATAATGGCTAGTTTATTAAATATAGCTCCCACTATTTTTTTACGGATTAATAACCCTCAAGATATTAATGCGGAAAATATCCTTATATTTTCTAGTGGGCCAAGATCCATCTTTTTCATCTCCTTATGAGCTTGCTTTGGCAAGTCACCCATAATTCGATTACTTCTTAGGTAGGAACAATTCCAATTGCATCCCTTATGCAACTCTTGGTTCAATCGGGCAAATAACTCCTTATTTATCCATCCATATGGATAATCCCAATTGATTGCCTCTAGGTTTCTTAATCAAATTAATAGCCTAGTTGTGTTCAACCTCTTATCTAAACAATTGCACATTGTTACGTGCCATCGCATTCCATCATTATGAACCAAGTCGCCATGCTTTGGCACGCACGAACTTGATAAATAATGATGATAATGAGTGTTTAAATAACGAGAAGGCAAGAACACAATATTTTAAAATTTGAGGGATTTTCAATTCAATTTTTAATTATTTTGTTGATCGATATCAACTAATCTATCTATTTGAGTTTGGGCACAACTCCAAATAATAGATCCGGGTTGTCTAATTATCTTATTATCCTAATTGCATGCATCATCCATACACCAACCACACAAATAATAAGACAATAAATAAACAACCACAAAACAGTAATTAAACGTGATGTGGATATGGCCTTTTCTAGACTAAGATAATTCCAAGCCAATGGAATTATCTATGAACCCTAAACAAACACACATCTCCATGCGTCTTGATCTTTTGGTCCATCCTTCATAGTCATGTGGAATGCTCCATGCTCCATGCTCCATCTTTTGTGGCTTCTTCGGCTTTTGGGCTTCTTTTCTCCAATCTTGGCTAACAATCTACTTTATCTAGCACTAGCTAATATCTATACTAAATAAAATAAATCTCACAAGTTGAGAAAAAAATGGCACGCAGGCCATAAAACCCTAATTAATTATTACAATTAATTGATCAGCTCGCAGGCCGTAAAACCAAACCACAAAATTAAACATCCACATCAAACCACATCCTAAGGCCATATCCAATCACCATGCGATTTGCACATAAACAGTTAAAATCCAATTTTAACGCGCTTGGTCAATTTTAATTGATTTTAGGATTTCTAGGGTTAAAACGGTCCATGGGCCCAACAATCCAATTGCCCGGGCCCAAATAAGTGAACCATAAAGCCCTAGGGCCGGCCCGGCCCAAAACCCGCAAGCTAGGCCCGCGGGTTAGGGCCGCCCGGCCCCTTAGGGCGCCAAGCTTGGGCGGCAAGCAAGGGGGGCGGTCCCCTAGGGGCCGAACCTTCCTTGTGGAGGTTGTTTCCAAAACAACCTCCTTGCTTGGAGCCCAAGTTTGGTTGTTTCCTTGTTGTGGGAGAACTCCTTCTTCCCCAAGGATGCCCAAACCCTAGATCTAAGATCCTAAAATTTCTCAAACTCACCAATTAATGCATCCAATGCAATAATTGGGTCTTGTTATGATTAATTCTTTGACAAATTGCATCCAATGCTTGATTTGTCTTGTTTTACGCGATAAACAACAAACTAAGGTGTAAAACAACAAGAATGTAACACATAAACTACGTTTATGCTCTATGACCTGTGGCTCTGATACCACTGTTGGGTTTTGATTCATGGATCGCGCAAACGGAAGCATAATCAATCAAATAACCATGCAAAACCCTCCAAGGATCACAAGTCTAGATGCATAACGATAGTGAAGGTAAGAAATCATAAACACACCTTTGGGTTCTCCTTGATGACTTCAAACGCGAATAGTGTCACGTTCTCTATAGTTGATCCACGCCTAGAGTTGTTCCTAGATCTCCAATCTCCTTGGTGCTAGCCCGGAATGAAAGGAGGGTGAAGGAATCACGCAAAACGAGGCACCAAAAGGGGCTCGGCCCTTTGTGGCGTCGGGGACAAGGGGGCGGCGGCAAAGGGGGCGGCGTCCCTCTTTGTGGCTTTCTCTCTCTCTCCTTTGTTCTCTCCTACTCTTGTTATGTTCTCTCTAGAGCATAAAGTGTGTAGGGAAGGAAGGAGGAGGGTCCTTTATATAGTCCAACAACTCCTTGTTAACTACCTAAAGGACTTATTCTAGTCCTACTAGAATTCAATTTAGTCCCTTCCTTGCAAATTAGTCCCTACTAAGTTTGCAAGGGTTTGCAAAGTGATCCTTCTAATTAATTAATCCAATTAATTAATTCCACAATCTAGTACAACTCTATATAGCGTGTGACCCCATAGGTTCTATCTAGTTGGTAGCAACTCTTTGCTAATATGGAGCGGTTTCTAGCAAAACATCCATTCTAGCCAACTAATAGAATAGTCATCTAGACAACCTTGTACAAGTAATTGTCTCATCCCTTTGCCTCCATATCCGGATTGGACACGAGACATACAAGTCACACTCGTATATCCAATCCCTAGTTTCTCGATCCATGGAATAGCCTTATTCGTGCAAATAACATCAATATCCCATATATTGATTTATTTGAGTCTGGCCAGACATTCTATAAGCACTATCCTCGAGTGGCCTTGGATATTTGCTCCCGTTATGTGGGAGGGGCAAATCCTCTCTACGTCCACTACGATCTCTAAGCTTGCTTCTCATTGTATCCAGTACACGCCTTTATAACTACCCAGTTACGGTGTAGCGTTTAACGCTACCAAGATCACAATGATCCACAACTAGAATATCTAGTGACTTCAAGTCTAAGGATGACAATACCATTGTACCCGAGAAGCACTTGTGACTCAACATAACGTGTATGTAGCCTTCTCGGTGATGGGTCAATCCAGTGCAACATTCCGTAATGCACACCTATGTGTTGGATCGTGATATCTCCATATCAATCCAACCCCATACTAGTCTATAGATGATTGTCCCATTTAATCATTATACTTGACTAGGGATATTTAAGATAAACAACACGATTGTAAATCTAAGGACTTCATTATATTAAATATCCAATAAATAATAAATGAATTTCTAGCCAATTACAAATTCATACTAAACTAGATTGCCTCTAGGGCATCTATTCCAACAGAGAATACTTAAGCCAAGAGTTTGACGACTATCTTAGAGAGTGGGGGATCGTGTCCCAACTCACTCCACCCGGAACGCCACAATGGAATGGCGTGTCTGAGAGGAGGAATCGAACCCTATTGGATATGGTTCGATCTATGATGTGTCAAACCGATCTTCCATTATCATTTTGGGGCTACGCTCTATTAAGTGAAGCTTTCACCATTAACCGTGTTCCATCTAAATCAGTCATGAAGACACCATATGAGATGTGGAGTGGGAGGCGTCCCACACTGTCGTTCATGAATATTTGGGGCTGCGATGTCTATGTAAAACGTTTACAATCAGACAAGCTAGGGCCGAAATTGGATAAGTGTAAGTTTGTGGGGTACCCTAAGGAAACTAAGGGCTACTACTTCTACAACCCAACAGAGAACAAAGTGTTTGTTGCTCGGACCGGCGTGTTTCTAGAAAGAGAGTTTGTCTCTAAAGAAGCAAGTGGGAGGACTGTAGAACTTGAAGAGGTTCAAGAACCACAAATCACTGAACCGATTATGGAACATGAACAGGAACCACAAACAGTTGTGGAGCAACCTGTTCAGGTAACACAAGAGCTTCGTAGATCTAGTAGAGTGCGCCAGGAACCCGAGAGGTATGGACTTCTCGTGACCGATTCCGGTGACACAATGCTCATAGATGATGAGCCTACTACCTATGAAGAGGCCATGAAGGGCCCAGACTCTCAAAAGTGGCTAGAAGCCATGAGATCCGAGATGGAATCCATGTATACCAACAGAGTATGGACTTTGGTGGAACCACCCGAAGGAGCGCGGCCCATAGGGTGCAAGTGGGTCTTCAAGAAGAAGATCGACATGGATGGTAATGTGATTACCTATAAGGGCCGATTGGTGGCTAAAGGATTCAGATAGATTCATGGTATTGACTATGATGAAACCTTTTCACCAGTCGCTATGAACAAATCCATCCGAATCCTGCTTGCGATTACAGCATACTACAATTTGTTAAAGATTGGCTAGGGAAGTGTCTCTCAATGAAGGACTTAGGGGAAGCAGCCTATATAATCGGTATAAAGATCTATAGAGATAGATCTAAGAGGCTGCTAGGCCTAAATTAAAGTACATATATTGACAAGGTGTTGAAACGGTTCAACATGCAAGATTCCAAGAAGGGATTCTTGCCCATGCCACATGGGATTACTCTTTCGAAGAGTGGTTGTCATTCCAATGAGATTGAGAAGGAACGCATGAGTAGAATTCCCTATGCCTCGGCCATAGGATCTATCTTGTACGCCATGTTATGTACTAGACCAGATGTGTCATATGCCTTGAGTATGAAAAGCAGATACCAATCCAATCCAGGTGAGAGTCACTGGATTGCAGTCAAGAACATCCTAAAGTACTTGAGAAGAACTAAGGATGCTTTCTTGATATTTGGCGGTGAGGAAGAGTTGCGTGTAAGGGGTTACACTGATGCAAGCTTCCAAACTGATAGAGATGACTTTAGATCACAGTCGGGATATGTGTTTTTCCTGAATGGAGCAGCGGTGAGCTGGAAAAGTTCCAAGCAAGAGACAGTGGCTGATTCTACAAAAGAGGCTGAGTACATTGCTGCAAATGGCGCAGCAAAGGAAGCTGTTTGGATCAGAAAGTTTGTTTCTGAACTCAGTGTGGTTCCTAGCATTGCGGATCCAGTTGAGTTGTACTGTGACAACATTGGGGCGATCGCGCAATCTAAAGAACCTAGATCACACCATAAATCCAAGCACGTGCTCAGGAAGTTTCATCTGATTCGAGATATTATCGATAGAGGAGACGTTCGGATATGCAATATTCCTACAGATGATAATCTGTCAGACCCGCTTACAAAGCCGCTCACGCAGTGGAAGCATGAAGGGCACACTAGGAGTATGGGCATACGAGATGCGCCATATTGACTCTAGTGCAAGTGGGAGACTGTTGGAATAGATGCCCTAGAGGCAATCTAGTTTAGTATGAATTTATTTGTGGCTAGAAATTCATTTATTATTTATTGGATATTTAATATAATGAAGTCCTTAGATTTACAATTTTGTTGTTTATCTTAAATATCCCTAGTCCGGTATAATTATTAATGGGACAATAATCTATAGACTAGTATGAGGTTGGATTGATATGGAGATATCATGATCCAACACATAGGTGTGCATTAGGGGTAATGGCGCACTGGATTGACCCATCTCCGAGAAGGCTACATACACGTTATGTTGAGTCATACATACACGTTATGTTGAGTCACAAGCGCTTCTCGCGGTGCAATGGTATTGTCATCCTTAGACTTCAAGTCGCTAGATATTATAGTTGTGGATTATTGTGATTTTGGTAGCGTTAAACGCTACACCGTAACTAGGTAGTTATAAAGTCGTGTACCGGATAAAATAAGAAGCAAGCTTAGAGATCGTAGTGAACATAGATAGAATTTGTCCCTCCCACATAACGGGAGCAAATATCCTAGGCCACTCGAGGGATAGTGCTTATAGAATGTCTGGCCAGACTCAAATAAATCAATATGGGGTATTGATGTTATTAGCACGAATAAGGCTATTCCCATGGTTCGAGAAACTATGAATTTGATATACGAGTGTGACTTGTATGTCTCGTTTCCAATCAAGATATAGAGACAAAGGGATGAGACAATTACTTGTACAAAGGTTGTCAAGATGACTATTCTATTAGTTGGCTAGAATGGATGTTTTGCTAGAAACCGCTCCATATTAGCAAATAGTTGCTACCAACTAGATAGAACCTATGGGGTCACACGCTATATAGAGTTGAACTAGATTTGGGAATTAATTAATTGGATTACTTAATTAGAAGGATCACTTTGCAAAACCTTGCAAACTTAGTAGGGACTAATTTGCAAGGAAGGGACTAAATTGAATTCTAGTTGGACTAGAATAAGTCCTTTAGGTAGTTGGCAAGGAGTTGTTGGACTCTATAAAGGACCTTCATTCCTTCCTTCCCACAACTTATGCTCATAATTGATCATAACAAGAGTGGGAGAGAACAAAAGGAGAGAGAGCAACAAGCTAGAGGAGCCGCCGCCCCCTAGCCCGCCGCCCGTCCCCGTCGGCCCCAAAGGAGGCCGAAACCTCCTTTGGTTCATCTCGTTTTGCATGGTTCTTCTTCCTCTTCCTCTTTCCGGGCAAGCACCAAGGAGTGGGAGATCTAGAAATCAACTCTAGGCGTGGATCAACTATAGAGAACGTGACACAATTCGCGTTTGAAGTCATCAAAGGAGAACCCTAAGGTGTGTTATTGATTTCTTCCTTTACCATCGTTATGTCTCTTGACTTGTGATCCTTGGAGGGTTTTGCATGGTTAATTATTGTTTCCGTTGCGCATCCATGAATCAAAACCCTACAGAAGCATAAAACATGACATGTAGTATGTAGGTGTAGATGGTGCTTTCCATACAGACAAATCATAGCCATGTGGCAGTCATCCAGCACACCTAGCTGTGCTCCATATACATCGGATAACTGCCTATGCTTATACGCCTTGGGGGCTGTGAGACAGAGCCCTCGCGTACCAACTACACGGGACTTGTAGGGACTTAGTAGTTTGGAGGCTAGAGTAAGGCCTGTCGCGAGAGCGACAACCAAGCTTGCGCGCGACCTATGGTAACTGACTGAGAGGTCTAAGGATCACATATCCCATAAATGCGGACGATCTCATAACGCTCTCCGATATATGCAGGCAGGTGCGTAACGGTCCCAATATATGCGGTCCAACGTGCCGTTACAGGGGCTATCATTAAGCTGCCATTTATGGTGCATTAACCCCCTTCACAACGGTCACTTCACAACTATATATAGGATCGTTAGCCCTCTATTGCAAGCTCTTAGACACTTCAATCTCTTGCTAGTCTACTGTCTCACTTTCAAGAGCAGTTTCCTTTGCTTACTCTCTCCCTACTCACACCTTACATTTCTCTGTGTTCATATTCTCATCCCCTACTTGAGGTGTACACTTGGATCTCTCTTGAAGATTTCCTTGTACACAACTAATAAAACTGAATTTCTAAACCATGTATCTATATAAAATTTATAATTTTTATATTTAAAACGTTAGCTGGACCGGTTCGGTTGAACGATTTTTCCACTTACAAAACCATTACCGATCGCACTCTGTCCGGATTGACGAATCTATAACCATAATCAATCAATTAACATTGATCGCTGCTAAATTCAGATCGATTTGGTACGGGGCGGGTTGGGCCGGGTTTTACTAGGGTATGGTTGGGGACCAAATAAAACTCCGGAATTTAGAATATACTTGTTCAAATTGTTTCTCTCACGTCGTGAAGAGGCGTGATACAACCAGTATCGTACCAGTAGCTTGAGAGGCTACGAATCTCTAACAGTAGTTCGTGAGGCTACGAAAAACTACTAAACGAAACAAAATAAACTGAAATAAACTCAAAAAAGCAATTCTCATTCTATGATAATAACTGTACACTACATGTGTTTAAATAGAAAAATAAAACTAATCCTAGCTCTTATGGGCCAAGCTCAGTCTATTAACTAATAAAATAATTAACTAATAATAATTAATAACATAAAATAAAAATTGACTAAACAAATAAGTAAATAACTAATGAATTATAGAGCAGGTAAAAAACAGGTAGGGTCACCCGTATCAAGGCGACACACTTGAATTAAACCTTTCTTTTTTTCCCTATCAGTTACTCAAGTGTAAATAACCTTTTAAATATTTTTAAATTCGGCCACCTAACAAATCAATGGTGAAAAGTTCGTACTCATTTTTTTGTTTTGTTTTAATGATCAAATTGTTATGGAATGTGAAATTGACACTCTGTATTTATCCGCCATTAGAATGTACAAACTGTAACACATTTTGCTGTATCACAAAGGATATACCTGTACTCGGCCATTTCAGCAATCATATCCTCCTGTACTTTAGAAATCATAAGTCTCCCTAAGCCCAACCCATAAAGGTTGTCTGGAATAACATAAGCCTGCAAATTGTTATTTTTACGGGGAAAGGAACAATTGTATTCATGTGTTGGGCTGGAGGCCCGAGTTATCCTAGGCCAATACAGCTTCGGCCCACTGGGGTGCTTTATTTTTTTGTGAGACGCAATAAGTCATTTTCATTCCTCATAAAAAATCACAATTATAATGGATGCAACACGCATGAGATACAATTTAATATTTACACATTTTATAATCTTGTTTACACAAGTTGTAAATTTCTAAGAAGAAGAAATCGGCAACTATCGCTTTAAACAATTTCTGAACATCTATACGCTCCAACGTCACCACCAATTGGTTTAAGTGTCTTTTTTCCTCCATCATTGGGAGCAACGAGAGGGGTGAAGAAAATAATCTGTCTATCACAATAGCATAATTCGGCTTCCACAAAAAGTTCACATTGAAACTGCAAGACCAAGTGACATAACGTCACACTTATATGGTAGATTACACCTTATTGTAGACAATAACCGCACTGAGGCGGTAGTTGGCCGTCATTTGACGGAAGAGAACAACTCGTAGGCGATAGTTGGCCGCTCCTTGTCAGAAGTGAACCGCTCCTAGGCGGTAGTTGACTGCCCCTTTGTAACACCCCCATCCTAGAGTACTGGAGAATTACACTTGAATCCCCTAGACCCTCCGGAGATGCCCTCCGCCAAGCACGTGAGTGCCTAGAAAGGAGTCTGACCCTAGCGGTTCTGTTTCAAGACGGAATTAAAGAAACTGAAATTTCAAAATAACTTACTATTATATCTCGTATGTGCTAGTGCGTCCACCTCTAGGTGGTTGTCTACTTCCCAGTCTCCCGCGTACTCACCTGCCAGGTATGAAAGGCAGTGACGTCACGACAATATTACAACAAACAAAAAGATTATATAACCAAAGTCGCTATTAATATAAGAGATTTTTGAAAACATTAAACTTGTACTAGTAAACATATGTCTCATCGTCCTGTCTCACAACACATAGTAAAGAGAATGTTATACTAGAAGTTCCAAGTTATCCGTTAAGAACACAGTTACACCAATTCTATAACCAGTTCCCCATTCCTGTACCACCCTTATCCATCCTGACATACTAGACCTTAAGTGTGCACACTCCCTCTGGATCGCAACCTAGAGGCGGAACCTAGCTGTCTAGCCGGGAGCTAGCAATGTACCGGCTGTAAGCCCGTAGACCGGGTCCCATAAATGTATAAGCCCGTAGATCGGGTGTGTGTCTGCCACCGCAGCAGCTAGACGGCCGGAGCCTGTAGTGACCATAATAAGGTCTAAAGTAATCATCTTACGTACCTCATCAACCAAGTAATCTAAAAACAAGTGACATATCCATGAACACTAGTATGTATGAATTTACGTGAATGATCCAATGTACTTACTCCAAGATCCATGTACCAGGTATACATATACCCTGACATTCTCCAACGGAAAACTTAAGCATTATTATGCTTACCTGGTAGCCTGCCTAGTAATCCTCACCCGCGTCGCTGATCCTCTATCCCGACAAACTCTATACATACAAGTGTATAAGTACTTATTAGTACATGTCCCCATTAGTGAGGTATAATGCAACGCAATATTCAATTTGTCTTCCTTGAGTGACTATTTAATCCTTTGAAGTCTTAGTTTTATCAGTACGGTCCCTGAATGTTCTTGAACTCCCATAGTTAGGCCTGACTGGCTAGTCTCAAGAGTTAATGAGTCTCTGAGTTGTTTAGTTAAGATTGGATCTCGAGTTTTCGATTATTTACACCCAAGTCCTTGTTTATCTAAATTGCATTTTTGGCCCCCAGACTGAGTCTGAACTCCTCAAACAAGTCAAATAATGCTTAAGAGTATGACATTGTAATTTTAGCACTCCCAGATAGTTATAGGGTTGAAAACTATACCTTTTAATTATTTGCACTTAGACCTTACAGAAAGACTCACAAACAGTTGACTTGGTCAATATTAACCCAGAATAGCTTATCATAACTCTAAATATGCAGGCAAGTCATGTTTATAACTCCGAGACATTAATTTCAACACGGCGCATATTTTTTTTATGTGAAATTACAATTTTGTCCATCTTATACAGTTTAGTCAACACATGGTTTTCTAGGAGATTAATTGGTCAAATTTAATAGAAGGACTCAGAGTAACAAAGTGAGCAACTCTGCCCAAAAGAGTGTGGAAGCCATGCAGATCATTGTGACTGACAACCTTAAACTTAGAGTCTGAGTAGAATTTGCGCAAATAGTGTACTTCAGGGCTAATTGTGATCAGCTGATAAGTAATTTGGAAAATATGAAGTTAGGGTCTTGTAGATGGTTGTCTAACGATTCCACAACATATTTGCACTTTGACAGACTCAAAATATATGAGGAGATAATGATGATCAAAGTTGGGAGATTTCAAGCTACGTTTCATACTTAGAAAAAAATCTAAAGTTTCTCTGTTTAGAATGCAGTTGTCTGCAACTTTGAGGCCAGATTGTGATGCTTTAAAGAGTTAGTTTGATCCAGGAATTAACATAAGATTTGAAGTCTTATGACTAGAGAACATACAGAAGAAAGAATCAACTATTTTCATGAACTTGTGAGGCAAATACAGATCTCCAAAGATGAGAAGGAACATAGTTCAAAGCAACAGTGTATCAAGAACATACATCTGCTGCAACTTGAAGGCCAAGTTGCAGCGAGTTAAAGACCAAATCACTCAATCAAAATAACACCAAACTTTCAGAGGGAAGTCCCGAGATTACAGAACATCAATCCGTTCCCAGAAAGGTCAAGAAACGAGGGAGAAAACATGGCAGTTTCAGGGGTATAAAACCCGCCGGAAAAACAAAGAACAACATATCAGAACGTACTAAAAACCGATTCTGGGTGTGTTCTGATGATTCGGAAGTATTCTCGAGGTCCCAAGGATCAATTAAATGTAAAGAAGTTCATGTTTTTGGAAAAGGAACGAGCTCTTACATGCTCCCCGTCGCCAATGGAGTTTTCCGGCGAAGGATGGCGACATTCGCCGACCAAGGAACCTATTTCTAGAAGTTTTCTCCATGATTAGAGCCTGCTAAAGTATTCTACATCAACTTGCGACCTAAGGGGAGGGGTTACAATCGAAGAAAACACAGGGACGAGGTTTTACCGAGCTTCCTTTCGGCCACTGCTCACTATCGTCGGGTTCTTCACCCAGAATCCGGCGAGGCCAAAAATTGATGATTCAGGTAGCGAGGAAGGGTGCGTTTTGCTCGCCATCAACCCAGGAGAACAATGCGACAAGTCAGAGAGGCTCAAACGCAATATCAAAGGACAATTTGACAAGAAAATAACTAGGGTTCTTGAGTTTTTACCTTTGATTCTGAACTCAAAACTCGATAAAATCTCAAATTAACTTGTGCGTTTTGATCACCGAGGTGAGGGGGTGCTGTGGTAGCAGCAAATTCTGATTTGTAAGTGGAAAGAGGTGGCTGCCTTGGTGGTGGTGGTGGTGGTTCCATGGTGGTTTCTTGGTGGTGGAGAAGAAGAGGATGGGGAAGATGACGAGAACTCACAAAATTCAGCTTAATTAGGTGAGTTAGATGCTGCCACCTCTCTAATGAGGTGTCAAAACACTCTTGACAAGTGGCACACATGCACCAAGGGGGTGCATGCGCAAATTTCCAAAGTTTAGGGGTATTAATATGATATATGAGAAAGTTAAGCGCTTTGAAAACTAAACTCTAGCCCCACTATTTTAATCTGAATCAAACATAGTCCCAAAAGTTCCAAAAATTATAGTAGAGCGAAAAATCCAACCACAATTCAATTCTAGTAAATTACAGTCAAGTCACGGTTTCTCAAATATTACAGAATTGCCCATAACTTGAGTTCTCACTCCAGACATTTCCTAATTGCACAGTTGTCCGCAAACATCGTTGAACAGGTAATTTACACAACTAACCCAATATTTTAAAGTATTACAATTTGACCCCTATAAGAATTTGCGGGATGTTACACCCTTGGCAGAAGAGAACCGCTCCCAAGCGGTAGTTGGCCGTCATTTAACGGAATAAAACCACTCTTAAGCAGTAGAAACTGAAAATACATAAAGAAAACAACAAATACCGACAAGAAGAAGAAGAGCAGGGGCCTCACCGGCGGCGAGCTCCTATGATTGACGAAAAAGAAATGGAGAGCAACTTTTTTGTTCACACAAGAGAGACTGGTTAGAGGGTTGAAGGGAGAGATTTTTTTGGGAGGACAACTTTTCTCTTTTTTGTTCACAAAGAAACATCAGAGTACATTAGTTTTTAATTAATTAGGATAAAAGAATTATTAGTGAGCTATTATATCACTGGTATAACGAGAATAGTGTAGGGTTTTGATTCATGGATGCGCAACGGAAACAATAATTAACCATGCAAAACCCTCCAAGGATCATAAGTCAAGAGACATAACGATGGTAAAGGAAGAAATCAATGGCACACCTTAGGGTTCTCCTTTGATGACTTCAAACGCGAATTGTGTCACGTTCTCTATAGCTGATCCACGCCTAGAGTTGATTTATAGATCTCCCACTCCTTGGTGTTAGCCCGGAAAGAGGAAGAGAAAGAAGAATCACGCAAAACGAGACAAACAAGGAGGTGTTCGGCCTCCTTGTGGCTGACGGGGACGGGCGGCGGGCTAGGGGGCGGCGGCTCCTCTAGCTTGCTTGCTCTCTCTCCTTTTGTTCTCTCCCACTCTAGTTATGATCAATTATGAGCATAAGTTGTGGGAAGGAAGGAAGGAAGGTCCTTTATATAGTCCAACAAGTCCTTGCCAACTACCTAAAGGACTTATTCTAGTCCTACTAGAATTCAATTTAGTCCCTTCCTTGCAAATTAGTCCCTATTAAGTTTGCAAGGTTTTGCAAAGTGATCCTTCTAATTAATTAATCCAATTAATTAATTCTCAAATCTAGTTCAACTCTATATAGCGTGTGACCCCATAGGTTCTATCTAGTTGGTAGGAACTATTTGCTAATATGGAGCGGTTTCTAGCAAAACATCCATTCTAGCCAACTAATAGAATAGTCATATTGACAACCTTTGTACAAGTAATTGTCTCATCCCTTTGTCTCTATATCCGGATTGGACACGAGACATACAAGTCACACTCGTATATGCAATCCATAGTTTCTCGATCCATGGGAATAGCCTTATTCGTACAAATAACATCAATATCCCATATTGATTTATTTGAGTCTGGCCAGACATTCTATAAGCACTATCCCTCGAGTAGCCTAGGATATTTGATCCCGTTATGTGGGAGGCAAAAATTCTATCTACTTCCACTACGATCTCTAAGCTTGCTTCCTATTGTATCCAGTACACGCCTTTATAACTACCCAGTTACGGTGTAGCGTTTGACGCTACCAAAATCACAATAATCCACAACTAGAATATCTAGTGACTTCAAGTCTAAGGATGACAATACCGTTGCACCGCGAGAAGCGCTTGTGACTCAACATAACATGTATGTAGCCTTCTCGGAGATGGGTCAATCCAGTGCGTCATTACCCCTAATGCACACCTATGTGTTGGAAAATGATATCTCCATATCAATCCAACCCCATACTAGTCTATAGATGATTGTCCCATTAATCATTATACTGGACTAGGGATATTTAAGATAAAAAACACAATTGTAAATCTAAGGACTTCATTATATTAAATATCCAATAAATAATAAATGAATTTCTATCCACAAATAAATTCATACTAAACTAGATTGCCTCTAGGGCATCTATTTCAACAAATAGTGTATATGTTCTCTTCAATATTTTTGGATTCAAGACAACATATTAAAAAAAAAAAATTATCCTCAACAAGAAAGAAAGAAAAAACAAATTATGAAAGAGAATCAAATTAATAAAACTTTTAATTCTAAATCACCGACTATCTTCTTAACTTATTCATTGTTAGTTATGACTTTGGGTTAGAACTAATACACAATGTTAAGTTTTAATACCTCAACCAAAATACTCAGTTTTTTTTGTTTATATAAAGTATTATGTGCACGCTCTTTCTTTAATGTAACAATACTATAGGCTAGTATTAATTTGTTTATCGGTAATATAAATAGAATTGTGAAATATAATCTTATTATTTTTATTATTGTTGTTCTATTGTCGGGACAGTTGAGAGACTCCATCGCCTTATGCCGCTTGCATGTTTTAACAACTATATAGAGATCATATGTATGTTAAGGTAATTATTTGTTCTAGAAGACGAGGTCGAGTTTGATCAGGCCTACTGCGAGGAAGCTTTGAAATCATTCTCTCACTCCCTTATCGGTTCTTTCATGATTCTGGGTAGGATGAATACGGGGGCGATGAAGCAACTTTCCAAGAAAATAATGATCGAAGGAAATAAGGTGAGTATTGTTGAACCAAAAACAAATTTGTTCGTTTTTCAGAGCAAGGAAGCGAAAGAAAAAGTACTGGCCGGTGGACCGTGATTTTTTTTATGGTAACATCCTCCTTCTCCAGCCTTGGACAGTCATTACGACTATCGAAGGAGTGAAATTTGAAACCATAGACATTTGGGTCTAACTTCTGAACCTCCCAGTGTTCTTACTCCGGGAGGAAGACGCTAAACGGGCAGCCGACAAACTGGGAGCAGTAGTTGATTCTGACAAAAAAATCATGTCGGGAGACTCCGACGATTACATGGGGGTTCAAGTGAGAATGACAATTGATAAACCCTTGTGGAGGTGAGGATACATCGGGGTTATGGGAGATAGGGTTTGGCTCGATTACAAGTTCAAAAGGATTCCCAATGTATGCTCCTGGTGTGGGAAACTCAACCATTACAGCGAGTACTACAAGGAGGTTTCCAATTAGGGGAAGGGTAGCACAACCCCAGGTTACGGAGCATGACTAACCTACAACCCCCCCCAATAAGAAGGTCTCACTAAAGAGTCCCGACGATCCTCCGCAAAACCCGAAAGAATACATCCCATTGAGTGACGAGTTATGGTCTCTTCGGAGTTCTCGGACTCCTCATCTTCAAGTATGGACCCAAATGAATCTGACATGGAAATTGATGGGATTATGAAGGATAAGGCGTCAAAGCCGAACATGGGTATCCAGATCCATGTTAACCCACTTGAGGAAGACCACGGTAAACATATAGCAAGTATGGTAGGACCAGAAGACAAAGTAAAGACTGTGCAGATAGTGCATGACAAGAAGAAGAAAGCTACACCTACTAGTACCAAGAGGGATCCGATAACGCCGAGGAAGTCGAAGGGGAAGAGGAAAATCGGATAAACAACCGAAGCAGCCATTAACCCCCTTTACAAAGAAAAATCGTTACCAAAGCTTCGTAGGCTTAGGAACAACAAGGGGAATAACCAGGGTGAAGCTCTTGACAGAGGTGTGAGTAAAAAGCCAGTTTATGAGCATCATATTCCAATAAGGAAGGGGGTGTCGAAAAGACTCTGAATGCGCGATTGGCAGTGACTGCGATCAGCAATGCTGGGCACAATGAGTATCCTTAGTTGAACGTTCGGGGGCTTGGGAATCCCAGAAACGTTCTATCTCTTTACGAACTCGTTCGGAGGCGCAATCCCACTTTGGTTTTTTTGATGGAAACTAGGTTGTACGCTGCGGATATGGAAACGATCCGTTACAAGTTGGGTTATGAAAGTGGCTTCTACGTCAATTGATGACCGTCGAGGTGGACTGGGTATTTTCTGGTCAAGTGAGATTACTTTCTCTTTTATCAATACTCTACATTCCACATAAATGGCTGGGCTTGTTGGCTCTGCTCAACATATAGTTTGGATTTTACAGGGTTTTATGGCAACCCATTCATAAACGAACAGAAACATTCCTGGTAGTTGTTGTGACGAATAAGACTGAAAGCGTGGTGTGTAGTTGGTGCTTTTAACACTATATTTCTCTTTATCTCCCTCATCAATGTCAAATTTTATGTACTTTTGGTAAATTTTTGTAACTAAAAAGAACAAAAAATCCAAGTACATTATTTTTGCATAACCACTGCCAGTGAAGATACTAGAAATTTTGGTTATCAAATATGTATTATTGCAATTTTATCAATAATTTGCCTATTTGTACCGGAGATGCTCAGATCTAAGACTCCAGAGGCATCATTAGAGCATGTCCAATACTGTTATGTAAAAATGAGGTATATTTTTCCTTCAATATGAGTATTGCTTTTATTTAACTATAGATCTTGTTGTGTCGTCCAGTTATTAAAAGATTATCCAAATGAACTTAATGTATATTTAATTATATTAAAATTACAATTTTAAGTAGTTAAATAATCTCCAAATTTTGAGGATTTACAAAATCAAACTAAAGTTTAGCCTAAAAGTATTGAAGTACATGTTCTCAAGATGGCTAGGACATTTTCTCGTTATGTTTGGCGAAGAGGACGGATAATTATTAGTTTGCATAACAAGATACCAATGCTATTGGAGTCTACATTTTTAAAATTTATTTATAATTTACCTAACAAAACGAATTTACATAATCTATTTACAAAAGAAAAATATGCATAACATAATTAGTCATTCTTATGAGTATGCAAAAGAAGTTGATTTTGTAAAGTCAAGAACTTATTATGACCGTGATTAAATAGATTCGATGGGTTTTAGAGGTGCTAATGGGTGCTAGTTCAAGTGGTAGAACGTTTAAAAATCCCCTGCATAAGGTCTTGGATTCGAACCCTATAGAAGACAAAGAGGTAAGTCTAAATTAATAATAATATAGAAATTTACATATCAATTTTCGTAAAATAATTATGAAAGTGTAACTTGCAAATCAATTTTAGAGGTAGACAACCACAATAACTGTAACGTCATTTGGAAATATAACTTGAAAAAATATTTAAAAAATTTGCATATCAATTTTCGTTAAATAATTATGTGGAACGTATGATATGCATATAAAATTGTGTAGTGTTAAAACTCTCATTGGTATTGAAAATTGGTTCCTCCCATTATTAATGTCTTGGGCAAGTCATTAGTCGACCATATAGTAAGACGGTCATGGTCATATCAAGAAACATATGCTACATACAGTAAAACCTCTATAAATCAATAACATTGGGACCATGATAATTTATTAATTTAGTGGGATATCATTATGTCGATAAATTCATAATTTATTAATTTAAAGAGATTTTACGTATGATCTTTAAATTTTCAAGTCCAATGTACTAGTTACAATGTATATTAGTTAGACATGAAAAATAAAATACAGAAACAAGTTCAAATGCACATTCTATGATTGTAAATTCACAAATTGATTGAATTTGTCAAGTTGATTATTTTTGAATAAGTTAAAAAATTAGTTTATGGTAGCAAAAAGTTGGTCTATGGTACCAACATAATACATTAAACATGGTTATAAATTGATCACTATAAAAAAATTGGAAGAAGAGGTAAGTCATAAGTTTGAGAGTGCTCAGATAGCTTCGGATGTAAACCCTAGCGGACGAAAGCGGCGACTGCAATAGAAACCAGCGATGGCGAGAATTCCAACTGAGTATACTAAGAAGGAGAAGCAAACAGTGATCTTTGATGACGAGTTCTGCGACAGGGTAGATAGCAAGTTCTCACACTATTAGATAGGTACGTTCGTCTCAGAAGATCGAATCAATGCATGTGTGACGAGGGGAATGTTCAGACGTATATGGAAGAATGGGGAGAAGATCTCAATCCTAGAAGTTGATTTCAATACTTTTCTGTTCAGATTCCCAGATAAAAATACCCTTGATAGGGTTTTTGCGGGAGGTCCTTGGATCTTCCAGAGGAAAGTCCTATTGCTTCAACCATGGAAATTGGGAGATCCCACGAAAGAGGTAGGCTTATCAAGATTTGATGTATGGATACAGATTCTAGGGCTTCCTATCCAATATGTCAATGAGGATGGGGCTCGAAAGATTGGTGCTTGTGCTGGCTAAGTAATCGATGTGGACAAAAGAATTTTTTGTGAAGGCGAGATGTAAATTTTGTTAGGGTCGGATTCAGATACCGATCAATGACCCAATTCCTACAGGGGTTAATGCGATTATCCGAAAGGAGAAGGTATGGACTGATTTCTGTTACGAAAGAACTGCGGCTGTGTGTAGTTGGTGATTACCCATGAGAGTAATGGCTGTGAAGAATTCTTGGCATTTGAAAGAAAAGGCTAGAAGAAGGGTATGGAAGCTATTTACTCTACCACCCAGTAATCAAGAAAAGTGCACCGAAGACTAAGAAGGAGGAAGAGGATACTAAGAATGAGGGAGACAGGGACCCGAATCCGAATGAAGAAAAACCGTCTACAGGGGGTTTGAACACTCAAACAAATTAGGTAACAGAGAACATGGAAATCACTAGAGATGATGCAGAAAACCAAGCCAAAAAGACCCCGTAAGGGAAAATAACAACAGCTAGAGAGATGGATTTTGCGGAGAAGTTCGCAGACTCGGTGATAAAGGGTTTCAACAAATTAGGATCGGTCTGAACTAGATTTTCGTCCATGAACAAAGCTTTTGCAGATCAAGGAGAGGGAGACCCAAATAAGCGCAAAGGTTCGACTACATATTTCATCCCACCGCAAAATAATCAGCCTTGGAGACATTTACAAATAAAAAGGGACGACAACCACATATGGAGAAGGTGCGGCAGGAAATAAAGGAGGAGAAAATGGTAGAGGTGATACCACAGAAAACGATAAAAAGGCGGAGACCGGGGTTTGGTCCGCCCCGAACCAATGAGTCTAATTAGTTGGAACATTCGAGGGTTGGGCAACCCTTGAAATGTTTTGGCTCTTCACAACCTGGTAAAGAGTCATAGCCCCAGTCTAGTTTTTATTATGGAGACTAGACTGTCTGCAGAAGAGATGGAAGGACTTAGGAGGAGATTAAGAAATTTCATTGGAAAGTTTGTAAGTATTAGAGGTCGCTGTGGGGGTTTAGCCTTATTGTGGCGGGATAGTTTAAAGGTTAAAGTGGGTTCTTCGTCTCACTGGTACATATATTTTGAGATATATGATGAGAAAGTCTCAAAGTGGTGGCAGCTTACGGGTTTCTATGGAAACCCAGACTCGAAAGAACATCACCAATCCTGGGAGTTACTAAGACGTATTAGAGGTACATGCGATAGGCCTTGGTGCGTTCTTAGGGATTTCAATGCTATGACCAAATCGACGGAAAAAATGGGTGGTAGGAGTTTCGACGAACAAGGAGCGAGTTTTTTTCGTCAAGTTCTCCAAGATCTCAATCTCCACGATTTGGGTTACAATGGAAAATATTTTACATGGGAGAGTAACACTAGAAATGGGGTCATTATTTACGAACGATTGGATAGGGTAGTCGCAACCATTGAATGGATGCTATTATTACAGTCCAGCCGAGTTAATCATTTGATTGGGACAGTTTCTGATCACTGTCCGGTTCAACTTCTTTGGGAGGCAGAGTGTCCGAGAAGCAAAGGCGATAGAAGATTCAACTTTGAGGCTTTTTGGAGCCAGTATTCCAGCTAGGGTGAGTTATTACAAGGGAATGGGCTTTAATGCCAAACAGTCTATCGCTGAAGTCAAAATTAACAAATCTGGCCATCAGTCTTAAAGAATGGGAGAAGGAAGAGGTTGGTATTATTACGCGACAACTAAAGGATTTGAGGATCAAGCTGTCGAAGCTCGAAAATGGTCACGGCTTCTTGAATAATCGTTCAGCCATCCAGGAGATAAAGTCCCAGATTAACTCTTTATTCTAAAAGAATAAGAAATCTGGAAACAGAGAAGCCATGTCCAATGGTTGGAGAAGGGGGATCAGAACACGACTTTCTTTCACCGAAAAGCTACAACAAGGAAAGCTCGTAATGCAATAAAAGGTTTAGAGGATGATAATGGCCAGTGGCGCACTAGCGAGGAAGAGGTAATTTCCATCCTAACAAGGTACTTCTCTGAGTTATTCACATCTAACAACCCTCTTAGGGTGGATACGGAACCAATTCTCAATGAAATTCTAGATATGGTTTTTGGTGAAAAGAGATCTATGCTAGACAGTGTATATACTAGCAAGGAAGTCAGGGAGGCGCTCAGCCAAATGGGGCCACTCAAGGCCCCATGGTTCGACGGCTTTCCGGCTAGTTTTTATCAAGCGTATTGGGGTACGACAGGTGCGGACGTGGAATCGATGTGTTTGGAGATCTTGAATGGAAAAAGAAGCATGGCAGAATTTAACAAGACTAAGATTGCGTTGATTCCTAAGGTCAATCAGGTTCGTAAACTCTCTGATATACGCCCTATTAGTTTATGCTCAGTGGTATACAAAATTGTGACAAAGACGATGACAAACAGATTGAAGATCTTATTACTCGATATTATCTCTATCTATCAGAGCGTTTTGTTCCTGGTCGATTAATCACTGATAGCATTCTCCTAGCATATGAGTTACTTCACACGATGAAATATCGCAAAAAAGATAAAATTGGGAGTTTTGCTCTTAAAATTGATATGTCAAAGGCGTATGATCGTGTCGAATGGGATTTTGTTCGTGCTAGCATGGAGCGTTATGGTTTTGAAATTAAATGGATTGAGTTGGTTATGGAATGTATTTCCACATCTAGTTTCAGTTTTGCCTATGAGGGGAAGAGTTGTGGAGAAGTCTTACCACAGAGAGGACTACGACAAGGGTGTCCGTTGTCGCTGTATTTATTCCTGCAGTGTGGAGATGCCTTGTCGCGATCTTTGACTGCAGCATACCGTGATGGTTTAATCTCCGGTCTTTTGGCCTCGCGTCAAGGTCCTATTATTACACACCTAATCTTTGTGGATGACAACATCCTTTTTTCTAAATCAAAATAGGAAGAGATAGAAAAAATTCTACAATTGTTCCAACTATATGAAAAGGCCTCTGCTCAGAAGATAAATCTGGACAAGAGTCGGTGGTATTTTCTGCTAATGTGGACAAGCAACGTCAACAACAGCTGAGCAACTATCTTGGAGTCAATCTGGTTGAATCTCATGATATATATCTTGGACTTCCTACAACAGTGGGTAAAAGCACAACCTTAGATTTCAATTTCGTGACTGAGAAAGTCGAAATAAAATGCAAAGGTTGGAAGAAGAACTCAATATCTTTTGCAGGTCGAGAAACTCTTATCAAAGCTATGGCACAATCGGTCCCAACTTACACAATGGGTTGCTTTAAGCTTCCTCAGTCCATATGTAAGAAAATAAAGTCCATTAGCAGAAATTTTTTCTGGGGAAAGGAGGAAGATGCGACAGGTATTACCTGGGTCTCATGGGACAAGCTTAAATCTGATCGTTGCCAAGGCGGGTTAGGCTTCAAAGACCTCCAAGCCTTCAATCTTGCCATGTTAGGCAAACAGTTTTGGAGGATTGCTACAAAACCTGATTCCTTATTCAGTCAAGTAATGATGAAGAAATACTGCAATCAAAAAAACTTATGGGAGGTAGAAGCATCAAATCAGTGTTCATATACCTGGCTCAGTATTTTGGCTAGCAGGAAAGTAATAATCAGAGGGTGCAGATGGCGTATAGGAGACGGATCGAAGGTGAAAGCTTTCCCTGATCCATGGCTCCCTAAAAACTTTCCATTCAAGCCGATTACAGTTAATCTCAATTACCATGTATCTGATTTTATAAATCAGGATCACGGAAGCTGGGAATTGAATAAGTTAAAAGCAGTTTTCTGGCCAATGGATGTACAAGAAATTCTCGATATCCCACTGGCCAAAAATGTTTCTGCTGATGCTCTTTATTAGGTGTTTACAGATACATGAGACTATAGTGTGAAGACAGGGTACCAAGTGGCTATCAATATTGTTCAAAATCAAGTTCAACATAACAACAGAAGCTCAACAAATACAGCTCATAAATGGTTGGATAAACTGTGGAAGATCAAAATCCCAAGAAGACATCTCTTCCATGTGTGGAGGGGTTGTACAAGATCCCTTCCGACAACAGTTAATATGATAAAGAGGAGGATTAATGTGGATCCTCGATGCGCTTTATGTGGAAACAGTGAAGAAGATGAAACGCATATATTTCTCAGATGCAAAATTGCAAAACTTTGGAAAACAGCATTCGCAATTCAAGATCTCAAGTTAAAAGCTTCAAATTTTAAATACTGGATTGAAGACCAGATTGAAAATCAGAAAGATGATAAAAGCCTCAGACTCACCTGCATGTGCATATAAGAGATCTAGTCAAATAGAAACCAATTCAGTTTCAAGAAGAAGCAGAGAGAAGCATCGGAAATAGTCAAAGCGGCGGTGGAAAAGATGGAGATTTTCGAAACCACCAGATCTAAACCTCCTCCGGTGGAAATCTCTCCGTCTCAGACCTTGCGACCTCCCGAGCACGGCGCCATTAAACTAAAAGTCAACGGTGCCTGGGACTTAAAGACCTCGATGGCCGGCGCCGGAGGAGTCATCAGAGATGGGTTAGGAAGGTACATCGCCGGATTTGCAAAACGGTGGCCTTTGTGACTAATCCACAGACGGCAGAAGGACAAGTCATCCGAGACAGTTTAAGGTTTGCCCTCAAGTCCGGCTGCAAAGATCTGGTGTTGGAGACGGATTCACTCACAGTGGTAAAGGAGATGAAGAAGATCTTGCAAGAGAAATGGGAGAGTTACTCTGAGAGTGGAGCTGTATTAATGGAGGCGGTTCAATTGTCAAGACACTTGTCCACCTTCTCGATCCAGTACAGCAGGCGTACCACCAACGTGGTAGCACACCTTCATGCACAAAATGGGCTCAAAACCCAGATTTATCAGGAGTGGTCCACAAAGGAGCCCCATTGGGCATCAGAGGCTTTATTAGATGATGTACTGGGCCTCACTAGCCCAAATTCCTGCTGAGTTTTAATAAACGTTTTTATCTAAAAAAAAAGAAATTGATCAGTATAAAATATCAATTGATTTTTTTTAAATCACATCAACTATTAATTTAATATAGATTCGAAGTTCAACAAAAAAAAAGTGACTATAAATTTATTTTTTACTAGACAATCTTAGAATTTAGAATATTTAAGTAATTATTTATTTATAATTTCGTTGGAACAAATATATATATACACTTGGATTTCAAAAAAGTTATTATCTTATTATTTTATTGATTTGGGTCCAATTTTCTACTGACACCAAAAGTTTAGACTGGACAAATTATAAACTTTATCGAAGTTATTACTTTATTGAGTATTAAATTATAGAGAATTTATTGTATTTAACATGAAAGATATTGCTAATCGTAATGTTTGGACCAATTTGTACACATCTCAAATAATCCACAAAAAATTAAAGTATACTTAGCCTTTTTTTAGATGGCCAATTAAACCTCATCACTACGGAGAAATTTTGTTGTTGTTCTTCTTCTGGATGAGGTCTCGTCGAGCAAAGCATTTAAAATAGAGCTACGTAATTGAAAAAAATCAAAATAAAGTCAAATTTCCTCAAAGAATCCCACTTAATGTTGATGTCCTTTAGTGAATGGTCACTTGCTAAAGGACGTCATTGCTACCAAAACCACAACTTGCTGAATCATAGTATCATTGAAGTTAGTAGTTGAGGTCAACCACCGTTACCGAAATATTTAAGATTTTGTAGTACATACTAAAATATTTTGAGTCCTACAGATAGAATTTTAGGGAGAGGTTCTGTCAAGAAGAGTATACTACCTTCTAGGCCATGTTTGGTTAGCGGATAAAAGGGCAAATAAGTTATTTCCTTCATTTTCTTATCGGGTGTTTGGGTATCGATCAAGGGATGGGATAACTTATATTCTCTTATGTTGATGAAGCTTTTTGTGAACAAATTTGGGTGTAAGTTCGGATAAGAAAATGGATCATATGAGAGGATGTCAGGAGATTGACAAAAATATCCGCACACAATATCAATTTTTTTTACCCGTTATCACATTTTAAATTCGAGATGTTTACTACCACTTCGACTTTTTTTTAAAAGCATTCATGTTCATCTTGCTAACTCCTTGGAGTGTACGACTAATGGTGTCTCTTATAAAAAAGTACTAATGGTGTCGGCCGCAATCTAATTTGAGCGTCTGATTAATTTTTTATTGTTTTCTAAATCATCATTTTATTATTTTTAATTTTGACGTGTTAACTTGTGTTCCTGCTCTACCATGATCTAAATAGCGTATATAGTTTCTGTCAATCTTTAAAAATTCAAATGAGTTTATAGAATTTTACCAATGTGACCTTGATTGACCACATAACGAATTTAGCAATTTATAGATGATTAGATATTTGTCGATATTCCGGCCTCACAGTCTTAAAGTTTTTGGTCCCCTTTGGTAAAATTAATACAAAAAATATTCGTAGTTGTGAGGAATAAATTGGCTGGTTCCTCCAAACGAAAGAAACAAATTGGTTCTCCCACAATCAAGTGTATGTAGTATAGATGTCAGTATGGCGACATAATGTAGGAATTTATACGGATATTTGTAAATGTCGAACAATTTCGGTGATCAAATTTAAGTGAAATTAAAATAGACTTTTATTAAAAAAATTAAAACACTGACTTCCACGTCTTAATTTCTCCCTCCAACAATGAACATCATTATGTGATTGATAATGATTGAAAGATGTATAATGATTTGATTTAGAGCCTGTCTGATCATGCTTTTGCTTTCTAGGACACTGTTCTTTGAATTCAAAAGTAGTATTGATGTGTATGATACAATTTTATACAATTTTCGTAATTAATTTATAATAATACAATCTTTTATACAAATAACACCACTAAGGGTATTACAGTCGTGTTTGGCACATATCATACATCATATGCGACAACACCGAAACACAAACAGCCATCATATCTTATCGGGGCTTATCCAACAACATTCATATCCTTATCTCAAAATAAGCATTATCCCTGCATATCATATACTCTAACCAAACGAGGTCAGTGTTTAGGCATTGGTGCTACTAATATCCAGAGACTCATTTCCGACAAAGTTTTCCGTGTGTTTTTAGATTACTGTTGTATTTAGACCATCTTGCGCGCACCTCGACCAAAATTCATGTCGCCCCAAGGATTATTGGTCGTCGTGGGGTTTGAACCTGAGACTTCAAGGTTAGAAAACCCTTAATACCCAAGCCTCCACCAGTAGACCAATCCCTTGGGGTAAGTTTTTAGGGTTTCTGGTAGCTTGTCATACACAATACTCTGTCACTCAACACTCTTTAAAATAGTTTACTCTCTCTCTGCTTTTTCATTTTCATTATTCTCACTCACTCTTACCCTGTGTTGGTATTTCACCCACTATACATCGGTGTTGGATCTTCTCCAGTCCAATATTTGTCCAGCCCCTTTAGTCGTCAAATCATATATTTTAGATTTTGTTACGGTAAAGATGGAGACATATTAGTCTTGAACGATTGTTCCACACAACACGACATTATTTTCATCACTCCTCTTGAAAGTTCTACTCTGCAACGACCTCTCCCATCTCTCCATACAAATATATTTTGTATTCTGTAGACGAAACCCACAACTCATGTTGGAATCGATCTTATGTTCTCCATAAATGACTTACGGTTTAACTCAAGAATTTTTTTTGCCACCCAACTTGCGTTGCGTATGGTAGTAATTCACCGCCATTCCAAGCTCGAAGTTAAATTATGAATATAAAATTGTAAATTTACATGTGTAACACTACGCGTCCCGACTAAAGGGAAGCAACTTCAGATCTGACATATTCAATAAGTAATAGTTCAAGATAATAGATCAGGAAACAATATACAGTGAAACCTCTATAAATTAATACTCGATAAATTAATAGCCTCGATAAAGTTAATAATATTTCCAGTCCCAACTTGGGACCAGTACAAAATTGGACCTCAATCGATAATCCAAACGGGGTTGAATCCTTGCTCCCGATTGCTATTCGTCTCCCTCTTCCTTGTCGTTTCAATCGTCCTCGTCGCCGTCCCACCGCCGACCTCGTCGTCGTCCCGTTGCCGGAGATTGAAGCTTCGTCTATGGTCTAGTGTTTTAACCCAAATTTGTTGCCCCTCCGTCCTTCTCTCCTTCCCTGGTATCTATCTCTCTGTTATGTTTCTTCTTCTTCTTCTTCTTCTTCTTCTTCTTCTTCTTCTTCTTCTTCTTCTTCTCCTTCTTCTTCTTCTCCTTCTTCTTCTTCTTCTTCTGCTTCTGCTTCTTCTTCTTCTTCTTCTTCTTCTTCTTCTTCTTCTTCTTCTTCTTCTTCTTCTTCTTCTTCTTCTTCTTCTTCTTCTTCTTCTTCTTCTTCTTCTTCTTCTTCTTCTTCTTCTTCTTCTTCTTCTTCGACGATTGGTGATGGTGTTGTGTCTGATTGTACCACAAATCGTTCTGATTTCTGGTTGGGATTTGGGGTTGTTTATCGGTGCTGGGTTTGGTTGGCGTGGGAAGGAGATTGAGATGGGGTCGATGGGTGGACGACGAGGATGGAGACGGTGGGAAGAAGATGGTGGTGATGGTGGTGTTCTGGTGTACAGGGAGGAGAAGGAGAACGGGAAGAGGGGTTTTGTGTAGTTTTACCTGGATTGGGGGTTAAGATTGACATTAATCAATGTTCAAATCAATTAAATAAATTATTAAATTAGTTCATGTTTTTGGAATTAATAGAAAAAAAATAAAAAAAAATAAATATATATATATATAAACGGCAAGAGTACTTGCTGTTTTTAATAAGTGCAAATATGGCGAGAGGAAGGTACTGCAGCATAAAAGAAACGGCGAGATTCTTGCCGTTTTTGTTACGTCATACACGGCGTGAACGCGTCTCTCGCCTTTAAAGGTTTAAATGGCAAGAGTTTTTCTCGCCGCTGAGCAAAAACGTCAAAATACCTTGCGGCCGAGCAAAATCTCGCCGTTTTTGCTATAAACAGCGAGAAAACCGTCATAAACGGCGATAAACTCATGCAGTTTTTGTGCGTTTCCAGTAGTGATAAGGGAAAAGGCAAAACCATATTGATGGTTAAAGGAGAATATGCAAATGGTTTGCCAAGAACGGAACGGTATAAGCAAGTTAGTTGCTGAAACCAAGTTGCCTTTAAATCCCATAAGGTGGTATAGTGGAAAGGAAACTACCCAAAGTACCTGGAAGGAAGTAATGAAGGAATTATGAATTCCGCTTACGTTACACTTTTTAATAGAAACCAATGTTCCTATATCATCATCATAACTATTCGATACTAGATGAGGATCTCACATTTATAGAAATGTGCAGGATCTCAAGCGAAGAAGACAATTGGAGAAGGAAGAGATACACCTACACGTGGGGCAATGAATCAAAGGTTGCTGAATTAGCCGTAGGAAATTATCTCTACCTTTTGGAATTATTCATGAATTAGACAAATACGATTATGTCCCTGCTATGAGTAGGAGCATTATCACAGTTTCTTGTTTGGACAAGAAAATGATTCTCTATCAAAATAATGGACAAATATTGTTCCATATATTTTGATAAAATGCATTATTGTAATGCACATATGTCTAATGGATTGTATATCCTTAATCATAATAATTCCATATATAAAATTAATACAAAGAGGTTTGCATATAATGATATGAAACTCACTTAACTTTAGCATTGTTGTTTAGGCCACATGAATGAGAGACGCATTTCCTGATTCCATATGGATGGACTTCTGAACTCATTTGATTTTGAATCATATGAGAGATGTGAGGCTCGTTTATTGGGAAATGATATGATATTTTGGGACTCATACATATTGATGTATGTGGACCACTGAGCACAAGTGCTAAAATGGTTTTCAGTACTTCATCATATATACTGATGGCATCATAGAAATATGGATTTATGTATCTTATGAAGAAAATAATCAGAATCCTTTGAAAGGTTCAAGGAATTCAAGAATGAAGTAGAGAACCAACTTGGTAAAACTATCAAGGATCTACGATTAGATCATGGAGAAGAGTACTTGATCCTAGAGCTTGACAAGCATCTAAGAAGTGTTGGATATGATCCAAACTCACTCCAACTAGAGCACCATTATAGAATGGCGTGTCTCAGAGGAGATATCAGACCTTGTTGGACACGGTTCGATCCGTGATGCGTCAAACTGAATTTCCACTTTACTTTTGGGGCCATGTTCTAATTACAACAATTTTTTCCCTTAACCTTGTTCCATCAAAATCGGTTATGAAAAACACCATATGAGATATGGACTAGGAGGTGTCCTAGTATGCCATTCATAAATATTTGGGAATGTGAAGTTTATGTAAAGAGTTTACAAATAAAATTGGACCCAATTCAGATAAATGTGTTTTGTGGAATATCCTAAGGATACGAAAGGATATTGTTCCTACAATCCAATAGAGAACAACGTGTTTGTTGCTCAAACCGCTGTGTTACTAGAAAGAGATGTCTCTAAAGGAAACAGTGGGAGGACAGTAGAACTTGAAGGAGTTCAAGAACCAAAAAATAACATTAATCATTTGATGGAACATGAGCAGAACCACAAGATGTTTTGGAGCAACCTTATCAGGTAACACAAGAACCTCGTAGGTCAGGTAGAATGTCAAGGGGCTAGAGAAATATGGATTTCACTGTTGGATTGAATACTAAAAGCCATGCATTTTGTATTGGATTATATGAATTTGATATTTATGAGAATGGTTTTGGGCAATGTTTTTGCATTATATTATTATTGTGCATAGTTGTCTATTGTTCTGCATAGTAGAAGATCTGGTGTGTAGAGTATAGCTTACACACAGAAGATCTTATCTTCGGTTCTTGTGGAATGAAAGTTGTGAGTTCACAATCTAGATGGAATTAGACAAACCATCGGAAAGATTGTAGCACATTGTTTTAGTAGGTCTATCTTGGCTACAGGAAACAGTATAGTTCATACTATAGTTTCAACTCAATGTGCTAGTATACTTTGTGTATATTGAACAGGACCAAGTTGAGATCATTGTCTTTGTGCTGACATAACAAGACAAACTATGTCTCATGGTTATTATGATTACTTATTCTCTTAATCCTTAGATAGTCAATGTGCACATGTATTTAGTAGTTATTGCTTTGACAAGTCAAGTGAGTGAGATTCCTATGGAGTCAATAACCTCGATGAGTTGGGTGATACTATTGAGTCTATGGTGTAAATTGATATATCGAAGGAATCCATGTCCCGGTTATGGGATTGATGATATCCCCTTGATGAAGCTTATAAGTTTTGATTATGTCAAACCCTGCAGGTAGATTACTTGGTAATCTGGACATATCAAATAAGTTAAGTGGTAAGGATCAAGGAATTGGGAAGAGGTCGATTAAATGAATTAGTCAGTAATTAATTTAATCGACGGATATCTGTAATCTTAACATGGGGAGATAATAAGTATTTAATAACAGGAGCTCGAAATATTATTTTTTGAGAATATGAACAGGAGTGCAATATCAGTTATTTAGTGGTACTAACTGTTATTAGCTTTATTCGGGCTAGGTTCGGGTGGAACCAGAAGTCCTAATAAAGTTAGGAGCATGATTCGTATTTTCTCCTCCAGGTCCCTCCCGTAGCCTATATAAGTGTCCTTAGTCTTCAGAATTCGTATGCTTAAGATACACACCGAAATCTAGGGTTTCGAGAGTGAGAGCAATTTTTCTGGAGGCCAGGAAGGATTCTGGAAGCAGCAAGCCCACACTTGCATCCAGGAGGAACTTCAGGAATACGGGAGAAGATCCAGAGGATTTCAGACCTACATCAACTAGCTTGGACGCAGGTATAAACCCTAATTCCGCCTAGTAGGGATTATAGCGTTCATGTTGAAAACGAAATTTTAATCGGTATAGCAGACATGCAATCGAACTGGTCCAGGGATTCGCCTCCCTTCAATTGGTATCAGAGCCTGGTTCGACTCTGCATATCTGCTATACAGCCATGTTGTCCAATAATCAAACCGGCTATGCATGTCAGAGGAGGAAGATTGCGATGTCTAACTCTGTTTTGCAGATCGAATCGTGTCCTGCTATTATGGTCATACTGTTTGATGTATGTGGTTTGATTTGGTTTTGATTCCCACGCTGTTTTTCGTGGATGAAATCTGTAATCTGTAATAGTAAACCCTAGGTTCTCTTATTCCGGTTTTAGAAGAACATGTGAACTCCTTGGAGGCATTGAAAGTCAATAGCAGTCTCTGGTACTCTGTTATAGACTGATTTGCGGAATCCATGGAGGCTAGGGTTACTGTAATTATAGTGAAGACAGAAGGGCGAAGATGGCATGGCGATTTTCAGAAAAAGGGCACACCGGGCTAAAAACGATGTACATAAATCGCACCCCCTGAAAACCCCCAGCCAACTCAGCGCCGAGTTGGATCGGCGGGAAACTCATCGGAAAAGCTGGGACTGAAGCATGATAGCGCGGATAATGAAGCTTGGACCATAATAGCAGGGCTTTGTGTGGTTAAATGCTTATTATGTGTTTGATTGTATCTATGTGTATGATTATTGTGGATGCTTGCATGTTAATCATGGACGACATGGATAAATAATTTAATTTGTATTAAATTGTTCAAACAACTAAGTGGGAGAGGGAGTCTAATGGTTATAGATCCCACAGTCTCCATCATTGATTTATAAGTGATGTAGTTGGTTGTGTGTGTTATCCTTGGAGTTAACCTTCTTATCGAACATAACCACTACATGATCACTAGTATAAATTTCTATTAGGATACTTCTAATAATTACTGTTTATGTGTCATCTCTCCATCTGAGAGGCATGTAATAGGGTAATGGGTTTAGAAGTAAAATGATGGTATACACTTAGATGTAAGTAATAGTATCCTCCCCATCGGAGTCACTGATATGGCTTGCAGGACCAAAGGTACCATGTCTAGCTATAGAATGAATGGTAGACGTCCACCCATCGTGGCATACTATTTTTTTGTGTTAGACTACTGGTGGTTTACATTGCCCTTATATGTTTTATTTACATGATTCTCAGGTTCAAAATGTCGAACTCATTCAACCCACTATCTATTCTCTTGAATCAAAACAAACTCACTTGGTCGAACTATATTGATTGGAAGAGGAATTTGAATATTGTGCTAACTGCTGAGGATTACAAATTTGTGCTTATTGAGGAATGTCCTGCAGAACCTCTAGAAGAGGCTTCTGAAGAAGAAGCCAAGTCTTATAAGAGGTGGCAGAAAGCTGATCAGATGGCTAAATGCTACATATTAGGCTCCATGTCTAATGTGTTGCAGCATCAGCATGAGAACATGGGCTCTGCCCTTGAGATCATGGAGAACCTCAAATAAATGTTTGGGGATCAGGATCGTGGTGCCAGGCAGGTTTCTATGAAAAACCTCATGAACACAAAAATGGTTGAAGGATCCTCTGTAAGGGATCATGTTCTGAAGATGATAAGTCTTCAGGTGAACTAGAGATCCTTGGAGCGGTAATCGATGAGGAAACTCAGGTCGATATCGTGCTCATGACGCTGTCTGATTCATTTAACAGTTTTCGGCTAAATTATAATATGAACAAAAAGACTTATTCTTTAGCCGAATTGTTAAATGAGCTTCAAGCAGCTGAGGGGCTCCTACAGAAACCGGTTAATGTAATGGTGGCTGAAAGGCTTCTTCTTCTAACCCTAGGGCTAAGAAGAAGAAGAAAGTTGCACAAGCAGTAGTTCCAAAGGTTGCTCCGGCACCTCAAGGAATAGCTCGTGGGCCACAGCAAGCACTTGCTCCTCAGGGGACATTGGGAAAGCCGAAAGGCAAGTGTTTCCTCTGTAACCAGAGAGGGCATTGGAAGAAGCAATGTCCAAAGTTCCTGACTCGTCCAATCCAGAACAACTCAGGTATATCTCTTTCACTAATAGTTGAATCATGTTTAGCGGTTCGATCTACTAGAACCTGGTGTGTAGATTCGGGAGCCACTGACCATGTTTGCAATTCATTGCAGGGGTTCCAGGAAACCAGACAGCTTAGTGATGGCGAGATTTAACTACACTTGGGCAACACGAATAAAGTAGCTGCAGTTGCAATAGGAATTTGTTTCTTACATTTTGGGAATGATAGGATTTTAGTTTTGAAAGATTGTCTTTATGTACCTTCCATTAGAAGGAATTTGATTTCAGTTTCTAAGTTGGTTAAGAATGAATATTCAGTTTATTTTAATGACTCTGTTGTTATTAAGAAAAATAAACGTTTTATTTGTTCTGGTACATTGGTGGATGGTCTTTGCATTATAAATCCTGAGACTCCCATAGCGCAGCTATATGAACTGAATAACTCGGATAGCTTACCTAAAAAGAGAAAGGAACCTTGCAAGATAAACCAAACATATCTTTGGCATTTACGACTTGGTCATATCAATATAAACAGAATGCAAAGGCTGGTTGAGAATGGACCATTAGGTTCATTAAAAGTGGAGGCACTACCAGCATGTGAGTCATGTTTAGAAGGTAAGATGACCAAGAGGCCATTTTTGGCAAAGGGTAATAGGGCCAAAGAACTGTTGGAGCTTATCCATTCAGATGTTTGTGGACCAATGAATGTCCAAGCGAGGGGAGTTTTTGAGTATTTCATTACTTTTATTGATGATTACTCTAGATATGGATATATTTATTTGATGCGGCGTAAGTCTGAGGCCTTTGAGAAATTTAAATTTTTTAAGGCAGAGTCAGAGAAGCGTCTAGGAAAATATATCAAGTCATTTCGATCTGATCGAGGTGGCGAGTACCTCTTGGGACATTTCAGGGATTACTTGGAGGAACAAGGGATTCAATCCCAGTTGTCTGCTCCAGGTACGCCACAACAGAATGGTGTGGCAGAGCGAAGGAATAGGACTCTTTTAGAAATGGTGAGATCCATGATGAGTTATTCAGATTTACCCACTTCTTTTTGGGGGCATGCATTAGAGACAACTGCATATATTCTGAACTTGGTTCCGTCTAAGTCAGTACCAACTACACCCACATAACTTTGGACTGGGCGTAAGCCTAGTCTACGGCATGTTCGGATTTGGGGTAGTCCAGCACATGTGCTGAAGGGGAACGCAAGTAAGTTGGAATCAAGGACAGAAGTATGTGTCTTTGTAGGATACCCGAAAGGAACAAAGGGTGGTTTATTTTATAGTCCGGAGGATCAGAAAGTCATTGTTAGCACCAATGCGAGATTCTTAGAGGAAGACTATATTATGGATCACAAGCCTAAAAGTAAAATTGTTCTGGAAGAAATGCGAGGAAATCAAGTAGACCAAGGTCATGATATACCAACTGTACAAGAGGAAATACCACAAGAAAATGATATCGACATTCAACTACCTTTTGGTGGTTGGAGAAATGTAGATACTCGTGATACACAACAAAATAGTGTTGACATCCCACCGCAAGAGGGCAGTGGGGGAAATGACAATACTAGTGATCCACAAGATAGTAGTGACATTCCGCCGCAACCGAGCAGTGGGGAAAATGTTACTGCTAGTGAACCACAAGTAAAACCTCGTCGTAGTGGGAGGGTTTCTCGTAAACCAGACAGATACATGTACTTGGGAGAGTCTTTTGACAAGGCCCCTGATGAACATGATACGGATCCCAGTAACTATAATGAAGCTGTTGGAAGTACGGATGCGGAAAAGTGGAAAAAGGCTATGATTTCTGAGATGGAGTCTATGTACTCCAATCAGGTCTGGGATCTTGTAGATCCAACAGATGAGGTAAAACCCATCGGGTGTAAGTGGATTTACAAGAAAAAGAGAGGGGTAGACGGGAAGGTTGAAACCTTAAAAGCAAGGCTTGTTGCGAAAGGTTTTACTCAGAAAGAAGGGATCGACTATGAGGAAACTTTTTCGCCAGTAGCCATGATTAAGTCTATCAGGATTCTCTTGTCCATTGCGGCTCATTTCGATTACGAAATTTGGCAAATGGATGTCAAGACAGCTTTCCTTAATGGAAGTCTTGATGAGTGCATTTATATGATGCAACCAGAAGGATTCGTAGCTAAGGGCCAGGAGCACAAGTTGTGCAAGCTTAAGAGGTCTATTTATGGACTTAAGCAGGCATCTAGATCATGGAACATCCGTTTTCATCAGGCAATCAAATCTTTTGGTTTTGATCAATGTCCGGATGAGCCGTGTGTGTACAAGAAGTGTAAGGAAAACGTGGTGGTATTCTTGATACTTTACGTTGATGATATATTGCCCATTGGAAACAATGTGGGTGTATTATCTAGTGTGCGGGTATGGTTATCAAGTCAATTTGATATGAAAGACTTGGGAGAAGCAGCATACGTTCTAGGGATCAAGCTTATGCGAGATCGGAAAAATAGGATGTTGGGCTTGTCACAAGCCAATTATATTGATACTGTTCTTGCAAGGTTTAGCATGCAAGATTCCAAGAAAGGGTTGATCCCTTTCAGACATGGAATCAGTCTATCTAAGGATCAGTGTCCTAAGACACCTGATGAGATAGAAAGCATGAAAGCAGTTCCTTATGCTTCTGCAGTAGGAAGCCTCATGTATGCGATGTTATGTACTAGACCTGATATTTGCTTTGCTGTTGGCATGGTTAGTAGATATCAGTCTAACCCTGGCAGAGAACATTGGACTGCGGTCAAACATATATTGAAGTACCTGAAAAGGACTCGAGACTATATGTTGGTTTACCATGAAAATAGTCTTGTACCCATCGGGTACACAGACTCAGATTTTTCAGTCAGATAGGGATTCGAGGAAGTCTACCTCTGGATATGTTTTCACATTAGGAGGTGGAGCCATTAGTTGGAGGAGCATCAAGTAATCTTGCATTGCTGATTCCACTATGGAAGCTGAATATGTGGCTGCTTCGGAAGCTGCTAAGGAAGCTGTTTGGCTCAGAAACTTTCTAATGGATCTTGGAGTGGTACCGAGTGCACAACCGTCATTGACGCTTTATTGCGATAATAGCGGTGCGGTTGCAAACTCAAGGGAACCAAGAGCTCACAAGAAAGGAAAACACATAGAGCGTAAGTATCATTTGATTAGAGAATTCGTGCACAGAGGTGATGTGGCTGTGATGAAGATTGCATCAGCGGATAACCTGGCAGACCCATTTACGAAGTGTTTGACAGCTAAGGCTTTTGATGGTCACGTACAGGGAATGGGGTTGAGGTGTGTTGCTGCATGGCTTTGAGTCTTAGTGGGAGATTGTTGGGTTGAATACTAAAAGCCATGCTTTTTGTATTGGATTATATGAATTTGATATTTATGAGAATGGTTTTGGGCAATGTTTTTGAATTATATTATTATTGTGCATAGTTGTCTATTGTTCTGCATAGTAGAAGATCTGGTGTGTAGAGTATAGCTTACACACAGAAGATCTTATCTTCGGTTCTTGTGGAATGAAAGTTGTGAGTTCACAATCTAGATGGAATTAGACAAACCATCGGAAAGATTGTAGCACATTGTTTTAGTAGGTCTATCTTGGCTACAGGAAACAGTATAGTTCATACTATAGTTTCAACTCAATGTGCTAGTATACTTTGTGTATATTGAACAGGACCAAGTTGAGATCATTGTCTTTGTACTGACATAACAAGACAAACTATGTCTCATGGTTATTATGATTACTTATTCTCTTAATCCTTAGATAGTCAATGTGCACATGTATTTAGTAGTTATTGCTTTGACAAGTCAAGTGAGTGAGATTCCTATGGAGTCAATAACCTCGATGAGTTGGGTGATACTATTGAGTCTATGGTGTAAATTGATATATCGAAGGAATCCATGTCCCGGTTATGGGATTGATGATATCCCCTTGATGAAGCTTATAAGTTTTGATTATGTCAAACCCTGCAGGTAGATTACTTGGTAATCTGGACATATCAAATAAGTTAAGTGGTAAGGATCAAGGAATTGGGAAGAGGTCGATTAAATGAATTAGTCAGTAATTAATTTAATCGACTGGGGAGATAATAAGTATTTAATAACAGGAGCTCGAAATATTATTTTTTGAGAATATGAACAGGAGTGCAATATCAGTTATTTAGTGGTACTAACTGTTATTAGCTTTATTCGGGCTAGGTTCGGGTGGAACCAGAAGTCCTAATAAAGTTAGGAGCCTGATTCGTATTTTCTCCACCACGTCCCTCCCGTAGCCTATATAAGTGTCCTTAGTCTTCAAAATTCGTATGCTTAAGATACACACCGAAATCTAGGGTTTCGAGAGTGAGAGCAATTCGTCTGGAGGCCAAGAAGGATTCTGGAAGCAGCAAGCCCACACTTGCATCCAGGAGGAACTTCAGGAATACGGGAGAAGATCCAGAGAATTTCAGACCTACATCAACTAGCTTGGACGCAGGTATAAACCCTAATTCCGCCTAGTAGGGATTGTAGCGTTCATGTTGAAAACGAAATTTTAATCGGTATAGCAGACATGCAATCGAACTGGTCCAGGGATTTGCCTCCCTTCATTCACATAACCTAGTGATGTGTTGCTCATGGAGATTAGCCGACAACCTATAAGGTGGACAAGAGTGAGCCAGACTCTCAGTAATGACTTGGAGCCATGAGGTACGAAATGGAATCCATGTATACTAACAAAGTATGGACAAGAGTGTGCCATACTCTCAGTAATGGCTTGGAGCCATGAGGTACGAAATGGAATCCATGTATACCAACAATGTATGAACTTTGGTGGAACGACCTAAAAGGGTAGGACCCATAGGGTGCAAGTGAGTTTTCAAAAAAACTAACATGGATGGTAATGTGATTACTTTTGAGGGATGATTGGTGGCTAAAGGTTTCCTGTGTGTTCATAGTATATACTATGACGAATTTATCCCCCAGTTGCGATGCTTAAATCCATTCACATCTTGCTTGCAACAAAATGCTTACATATTGAATCAAGCTTCTTGGAGATGGAATCTTTGATTAAAGATGCAATCAAATGGTTTGATTCCATAAAAAATGAAGATGAATTTTGTTTTCACAAGAAGGTTCATGCAGCAACATTATATTTCTGGCCTTGTATGTGTTGACATAACGTTTTTTGGGAATGATGTCCCTACTTTGCAATCTGTTAAAGATTGGCTAGCGAATCGATTTTTAATGAAGGAATTAGGCGAAGAAACCGATAAATATCTACGGAGATAGATCGAGAAGGTTGTTCAGCTTAAGTCAAAGGACGTATAATGACAAGGTGGTGAAACAATTCAACATACAAGGATATGGATTCTTACCTGTGTCACATGGAATTAGTCTTTTAAAGGCTAGTTGCCATTCCACTTGGATTGAGAAAGGACTGTATGAATAAGATTCATAGAATACGCCATGTTATGTACTAGGGCCAGACATTTCATATGGTATGACATAAAGATACCAGTCACATCCGAGTGAGAGTAACTGGATAATGATAAAGAATATCCTCGATTACTTGAGAAGCACTAAGGATGAATTCTTGATATATGGTGGATAGGAAGGGTTCACTGTAAAGGGTTACACTGATGCGAAACTCCAATCCAAAGAAATGGATTTCAGATTATTGTCAAGTTTTATGTTTTGCCTAAAGTTGAGGGACTGTGAGCTGGAAAGGTTCCAGGCAAGATTCGGTTTCCGATTTTGTCACAGAAGGACTGAGTAAGTTATTGCGTAAAAAGCACATACTCAGAATATTCAATATCAATCGATTGTTGATAGAGGAGATGTGAATTTATCCAAATTACCGGCAAGGTGTCTCTTTTACTGAACCCCTTGCAGCATAAGTGTGAGGGGTGTGCTAGATCAATATGCATACGATGCACCATTTTGACTCTAGTGCAAGTGGGAGACTGTTGAAATTGTGCCCTAGAGGCAATCAGTTTATCGTGACATTTATTTGGACTTACTATTTATTTTGTTATCGATAAGGAGATATGTCAACACGTGTGACATCCTTCGAATATAAATGTAGTATTCTTAAATATCCCTAGTCAGGTACTACAATTAATTAGGACGACTGTATTGCATCGAGACTAGTATGTAGGTAGATTGATATGGGGATATCAAGTCTAACACATGGGTGCGCATTAGGAGTAATGGCGTACTCGATTGACCCGCCATGAGAAGGCTACATGGGAGTTATGTGAATGTCACAAGCACTTCTCATAGTGACAATGGTGTTGTGATCCTTAGACTTGAAGTCACTAGATACTCTAGTTGTGAATTGTCATGTTTTGATATCGTCAAACGTTACACCGTGACTGGGTAACTATAAATGCTTTAATCGGACATGATATGAAGCAAGCTTAGAGATGGTAGTGGTGTATATAGGATTTGTCCCTCCCACATGAAAGTTTTTAATGCAAGTAAATAAACAGGATCTAACTCTAAAAGGGGGGGTTGAATAGAGTATGAAAACTTTTTCTTAATAACAAGCCTTTTAAATATTTAAGAAAATGTGCAGTTGAAATCTCAAAGCTTTGAAAAAGATTTGAGAAGCTAGAGATGAAACTGCAGTAACAGAAACTTTAAAGCTTCGAGATTGGAAATTCTCCAAAGCTTTGGAGCTGATTGATTTGAACAGATAAAGAACAATAATGAAAAGCAACAAATAAAGCACAAGAACACAAAGATTTTTACAAAGTTCAATCACAACTGGAACTAGTCTCTGCCTAAGGGATCTGATCCCTACAGATTTCAACTCACTTCTTATTAATCACCCATATTTAGCCCTAGATCTCAAACCTAAGTGAGCTACCTTACACTTATACAGCTTGTGGTTCCCAACCTATCTAGTTACAGCTACAACCTGTTGAAACAATAAGAACCTCGTTGTTGTTCATTTGAACAAATAAACTTATAAGTTTGTGAGGTTTAAGAAATCAGAACGATAACACACATTAAGTACAAATTGAAGAACACAGAAAATAATAAGAAGTAAAGCTTGGAAGTGTTTTTCAGATTTCTGGATGGTTGATCTTCTTTTCCTGTAATGTTGAAAGCTTGATTAATTGAAGAGTTGTTTGTATGATTTCTTACGATTGTAAAACACTTTGATCTTCTTGGATGGTTGATATTATTTTCCAGTAAAACTTTTGTTTTTCATGTTTTGTTCACTTTTGATCAGCCTCTCTCAATTTTTGTCACTTTGAATTTCAAACTCCAGCTTTTTATCAACAATCATCAACCACTTGAGAGATTATAGGAACTGAATTCCTACAAATCCTCTCCCATGATATGCTTCTTTCAACAGCTATGTTTGGATAGCTATCAAGTTTGTTTATGGACATTTGGACGACCAACAAACGTCCACACACTCAACAATGAAGATCAAACAACATCTAGACAAAATAGCAACATGATTGATCTACAAAATACAGACAATTCACTTTAGAACCCTAGCTATTTTACCTTAGATAAAATTCAGTATCTATATTCACATGTAAAAATATAATTATAATGCAATATAAATCATGTGATAAGAAGTTAGAATAACTATATTTCCAGTTCAGAATCCAACTAAGTCTTCCTGTATACACAGATCGGTTAAGTATACTCAGCAATATATAGTAGAAGAAAATCTCGAAGCTTTGGAGATTTGACTGCTAGTTCACAAGTGTTAGCTTGAAACTGAATCCTGCAATCAGTAAGACTTATATAATCCAACAAAGATAGAATAATATTTTTAAGAGACATTAGTGAATGATTAACTCATCCCCTAATCCAATATCAAAGCCTGCAAACACAAGAATGTTAGGCACAATATAAATATAGGAACACTAAAGTATCTCAAAGCTTTGAAGCTTTGAAACTAAGTGTCTCTGATCTTCCGACTTTCATCATCAAGGAACAAACTGCCCCTAGAGTTTCAAACGCAAGAGCTTTGAACTATCAATCTCCCCCTTGATGAAAGACAAAACAAATATTACTGCTTTCCAAGATTTTCTGCAACTCAAAGTTACCATTAAAACTTAACTGGATAAAATCATATCACATACATCAGAACAAGCACAACACAGATATATCGAAAACAACTGATAGCATAAATAAAACCATCAACCCACATCCTAAAGTATCCAATTATAACAAAAACTTCAGAAACCTAACAGATAAGCAAATAAAACTTCTCCCCATTTTAGACTTTCATCAAAGAAGAAGAAGAAATGTAGGATTATGTTCAGAGGTTTTAAGAGAAAACTAAACAAAAGACTTCAGGACTTAGAAAGAAAGAAAGAAATAAAGGTCCAGAAATAAAGTCTTCAAGGCTTTGAAGTTCCAGCTCCATCACTTTTCTTGGTAGTCTTCTTTCCACTTTCAGTTTTTCCCTTGCCTTTGTCCATAGTCTCCACCTGTTCTTCCTCAGCTGCTTCATCATCCGAATCTTCTGCATTCTCAGCTTGTTCATCAACATTTTCATTATGTGGTTCCACAATCTCAACTTCCTCATCATCTTCCACATTAGCATCCACCTCAGCTATTACTTCCTCAACAGTAGCTGTATTCTTCTCAGTTCCTCCTTCAACAATCTCCTCATCACCAGCTTCCTCATCAGACTGTTCAAATAAATCCTTTGAAGCAAGAACTATTGGAACCTCCTCCTCCTCCTCCTCCTCCTCCTCCTTCTTCTTCTTCTTCTTCTTCTTCTTCTTCTTCTTCTTCTTCTTCTTCTTCTTCTTCTTCTTCTTCTTCTTCTTCTTCTTCTTCTTCTTCTTCTTCTTCTTCTTCTTCTTCTTCCTTTTCCTTCTTCTTCTTCTTCTTCTTCTTCTTCTTCTTCCTCCTGCTTCTTCTTCTTCTTCTTCTTCTTCTTCTTCTTCTTCCTCTTCTTCTTCTTCTTCTTCCTCTTCTTCTTCTTCTTCTTCTTAGATACAGATAATGTGAAATGACTGGTTTTTTAGATACACTCGAAAGATATGAAATATCTCCCTCCAAGTCGATCTCAAAGTGTTAATCAATCATATGGATGACTACATGAAATATTTGGAAGAAGGCACTAATGAAATGAATTAAAAAAGGCAAGTCATAGCAAAAAAGTGGGACTAGGCTAACCAAAAGAGGTTAATTGCATGAGTTTAAACTTGAATTTGGATTAATAATAATAATCGGTTCCTCTCCAGGACTCCGAAAAGGGACTTTTGGAACACCAATAGGCATGAAATGAAAAAAAAAGAATTCTTCTTCTTCTTCTTCTTCTTCTTCTTCTTCTTCTTCTTCTTCTTCTTCTTCTTCTTCTTCTTCTTCTTCTTCTTCTTCTTCTTCTTCTTCTTCTTCTTCTCACCAGAATCAATGCTGGTATTTGCTTTCAGCAGATGGTATCTTATCCAAGTCCAAAACTTTGACGATAACATTCAATTTTGAATCTACCAAACCTTTGAACTTCACAAAGTCAGTGGACAAATCAAACAGTCCTTGTCTAAGATCCTCAATACCATCCTCTAAGACTTCAACTCTGTGAAGAACCTGAGAAAAATCCAAGATACCTGAGAAATTTGATGTTGTAGCTTCTCTGGGTTTGATATATTCCTTTTCCTTTAACTCTTTTGCAGTTAATTTAGAATGAAACTTGCACTTCCCTTTACTAGTCTGAACTACTCAAATCCTTTGAAAGCAACCCCAAACCATTTTTAATCTTCTCCTCATCCTTCATGGATACTCCAAAGTGTTTAAAGAACAATGGAAACATATTTGCATAAGGAAAAGAATGATTTCTAGTTATAGTACCACAGTACACCATGTGCTCCATGATCACAGTAGGAAAATCACTATCAAACCTTTGACAAATCAAGTACATCATTACCAACACCCTGTCTGTCACCAACTCTTTGGAATGCTCCATGGAAACTACACATTTCATGATAATGTAGGAAAAAAAATTGGCTTTACGGTTAAACACGGAATGTGTTAACTGTTTGGGTCCAGTAGGGGTTCCCTCCAAGAAAAAACATCGATTTAGCTAAATCCAAACAATATCTCCTATCTTGATGCTCATGAACCTTATACTTCCTAGGCCCTCCCAAAACTTTGGCAAACACTTTGTGATCCAACCTTATGTCCACACCAGCCACCTTAAAAGGTGAATTCAACATCTTTCAACACCAGTCACCAACATCAAAGAACAGTAGTGTTTTATGGACATTGGTTCCTCTAGACATATGAGTGGAAAGAGATCTCTATTATCAGAATTAAAGGAGCCATCAGAAGGTTCAATTACACTCGGTGAAAAAGGAAAATGCAATATTCTTGGTATTGGAAAAGTTGGTACAAATTCTGAAAAATCTATTTCTGATGTTTATCTAGTTGAACGTTTGAAATTTACCTTGCTTAGTGTATCTCAGCTTTGTGATAATGGCAACAAAGTTATATTTGATAAAGATAAGTGTGTGGTGAAAAATGAGAAATCAGGAGATTCCATTCTCACAAACTCTAGATCAAACAAATGTTTATACTTTTCAGACTAACAAAGTTGCAGGTGAAAGTTTGAAGTGTCTCAAGGCCTTGAAAGAGGATTCAAAGCTTTGGCACATGAAGCTTGGCCATATCAGTTTTGCATACTTTGAACAAGTTGATTTCCAAATATGCAAAGCCTGTGCTCAAGGCAAGCAGACCAGAAGTTCCTTCAAGCCAAAGAAGTTTGTAAGTACAACTAGACCTATTGAACTGCTTCATATGGATCTCTGTGGTCCTATGAGAACTCCTACTCCTAAAGGTAAAAAGCATATGCTAGTTGTTTTTGATGATTTTTATAGATATACTTGGGTTATGTTTCTCAAAGAAAGTCTGAAGCACTCTCTGAATTTTCAAAGCTTTGCAGAGAACTTAAAAACATGAAAAACCTCATGTAGCTTCAATTAGTAGTGATCATGGTAGAAAATTTGATCAGTTAGAATTTGATTTGTTCTGTGACAAGTATGGTATTACTCACAACTTTTCTGCTCCAAGAACTCCTCAACAGAATGGTGTTGTTGAAAGAAAGAACATGACTCTTGAAGATATGTCAAGGACAATGCTTCTTGAGAACAAGCTGCCAAAACATTATTGGGCAGAAGCTATATATGAATACAACAAACTATATTTTGAACAGGTGCTTGATCAGACCTATTTTGAAGAAGACCCCCTATGAACTATTCACAGGGAGGAAGCCAAATATTTCATACTTCAGACCCTTTGGATGTACTTGTTTTATCCACAACAATGGAAAAGACAATCTCGGTAAGTTTGATGCAAGAAGTGATGAAGGTATATTTCTTGGTTACTCTCTGAATAGAAAAGCTTATCGAGTTTACAATAAAAGAACCAAATTGGTTGAAGAGAGCATTCATATTATTTTTGATGAAAGCTATGATGGTTCTTCGAGTAAAGTTTTGCAGACTTGAATTTGAACAAGCATGAATCAGAGGAAGAAACTGAGAATCCAATAGGATTCAAGAAAGGCTCAAAAGAAAATAGAAGACATTTTTAAGACCTTGAAAATGGTGCTCAAGGCCTTGAAAATAAGCCTCAAAGCCTTGAAAAAGATGATCAGAGGGATACAAGTGACAAAGCCACTACTTCAAGACCTGAGAAGATCTATGGAGAGCCTGAACCATGGTCTCCAAGAAAGTGATTCAAATATCTCTCATCTCATCCAGTTGATAATATCATCTAAGATCCAACCACAGGTACACAAACTAGATCACAGTTGAAGAACTTATGAGCTTTTAATGCTTTTATCTCTCTTGTAGAACCTAAAACTATGGAGAAAGCTTTACAATAAGTAGACTGGATCATTGCTATGCAAAGTGAACTCAATGAGTTTGAAAGGAATAAGGTTTGGAACCTGGTTCCTCCACCTACAAATTAGTCTCTCATTGGTACCAGATGGGTATTCAGAAATAAGTTGGATGAAAGTGGCAATGTGATCAGAAACAAAGCAAGGTTAGTTGCTCAAGGTTACAACCGAGAAGAAGGTATTGATTATGAAGAAACTTTTTCTGCAGTTGCCAGGTTAGAAGCAATTAGAATTTTACTTGCATTTGCATCTCACAAGAACATGAAACTTTTTCAAATGGATGTAAAGTGTGCTTACTTGTATGGCTACTTACAAGAAGAAGTTTATGTAGCACAACCTCCTGGTTTTGAAAATTGAAAGTTTCCAGATCATGTTTACAAACTTGACAAAGCTCTCTATGGTTTGAAACAAGCTCCGAGAGCTTGGTATGAAAGACTGTCAAAGTTTTTGCTTGAAAATAATTTTTAAAAGAGGTTTAGTAGACAAGAATCTTTTCATAAAGACTCATGAGAAATATTTTCTTGTAGTTCAGATATATGTTGATGATATTTTGTTTGGAGCTACTAATGATCAACTGTGCAGAGAATTCTCAAGTCTTATGAGCAAGGAATCTGAAATGAGCATGATGGGAGTGTTGAACTTCTTCCTAGGACTTCAAATACATCAGTTGAAGAAGGGCATATTTCTGCATCAAAGCAAGTACACAAGAGACTTACTAAACAAATATAGCATGGCTCAATGTAAGGAAGCCAAGAATCCTATGAGCTCCACACTATAATTAGACAAGGATGAATCTGGTAAGAATGTCAATGTGAAAGAGTATATATGTATGATTGGATCATTACTCTATCTTATAGCAAGCAGACCATATATTATGTTTAGTGTATGTGTGTGTGCTAGATTTCAAGCTGATCCAAAAGAATCACACTTGACTGCTGTGACGAGAATATTCAGATATCTCAATGGTACCAAAGACTTAGGAATTTGGTATCCAAGACATTCTAACTTCTCTTTTCATGGATTTTCAGATTCTGACTTTGCAGGTTACAAGGTTGATAGGAAAAGTACTTCAGGGACTTGCCAATTTATTGGATCATCCTTGATCAGTTGGCATTCCAAGAAATAGAATCCAGTTTCTATATCAACAGCTGAAGCTGAATATATAGTTGCAGGAGCATGTTGTTCACAAGTACTATGGATTTCTCAACAGCTAAGAGACCTTGGATTTGATTTCAGAAGCATACCTATCAAATGTGATAACACCAGTGCAATCTCAATTATAAAGAATCCAGTTCAACATTCAAGAACCAAGGACATTGATGTCAGACACCATTTCATCAGAGATCATGCTGATAAAGGTGATATTGTTCTTGAATTTGTTGCTACTAACATGCAAATTGCAGATATCTTCACGAAACCACTAGCAGATGAAAGGTTCTCAGCTCTAAGATTGGAATTGGGAATGCTAAATAAAGATGCATTGGTTTAGGGGGAGCATCAGGTAAGCAGGGTAAGTTATATGTGTTTTCAAAGTCTTGAACTGATTTTCAAAGACTTGAAAATCATTTCAAAGCCTTGATCTTTATCTGTTGCAGTGTTACGATTTTTCAAGACCTTGAAAACCTTTTCAAAGCCTTGAAAATAAGTCTGCTACACTAATAGTCAATAATCTTGGATCATTCTGTTTTGGTTATATCTCTGTAGATATTTACCTAATATAGCCCCTACCCTTTTCAAAAATTTGTTTTAGCCAAAAATAGTATTATAATATTTTATTTTCCAACAGCATAAAAGATTTGAATTTCCTCTGATTATTGCAAATCTTTAGAGATAAGAGAGATACTAGTTTCCTTTTGAAACTCAAACCCTTTCAGTATTTATCTTCTTCTCTTCTCCTTCTCTCCGTATTATTCCATCTCTCTCTATTCTTCTTCCAAACCCTAACGAGCACAAGGAGAGCCTCAGACAGAATCAAGATGGCTGGAGGATCTAAACCTGCTTCAGAGAAGAAAAGAAAAACAGCAGTGGATGAAGTTCAAGAAGTCAGTGGGAACTCTAGCTCCAGAACTCCTAGTGCAGAGGCAGTTCCAGATCTTCCTCCACCCACGAAGAAAGTCAAGAAGGTTACAGCTTCCTCCTCAGAAAATAAACAGAAGCATAAAGCTGTTATAGAGAAGAAACCAGAAACATAGCCTACTAGTTCAAAGATGCTGAAGAAGAAAGCAACTCAGGTAGAAAAAGGGAAAGGAAAAGTGACAGAAACACAACCATAAGATCAATTGGAGAAGGCACTAAAAATCTATTCAAATGCCTCAATAAAGAACTCAACTCCAGATGAGACTTGGTTTGTCTCAAACATCTCTAAAGGTCAGTGGTTAGATTTTTTGCTTCAAGATCTATTGGTTTCTGTAGTATGATCAATAAGCATGTGGTGGAACACATGAAACTTAAGTGCATTTCGATGTTTAAGAAGAGCTCTCTGTGGTCTATGCTGAAAACTAGAGAATTATCCTACCCTAGACTCACCAGACTCTTCTACCTAAATTTGACTCAAGTTAAGAGATCTGCACATTTGGTGATGAAATCTAAAGTTGCTGGGATAGTAATTGAATTGGATCACTCTGAGTTTGCCAATGTGCTAGGCTGTCCAAAGAGATATGGCACTAGCAACCATCCACCAAAGTCAGAAACCCTGATGCTAGCCAACGATGAGTTCTTTCTTCCAAATGTCTCCACCTCAGCCAAATAGTTAACACATTATGTGTTGAATGTTGAAGCCAAAGTCCTTCATACCATCCTGGTTAGGTGTATTTTTCCCAGAGAGCACTCTAGAGAATTGGTGACTGAAAGAATGTTGCACATCATGTATCTGGTTATGCATGGCTATGAGATTGACCTTTTAAAACTAGTAATTGAACATATGCTCTTTAGCCTCACCAGTAAAAGGATACACCCTCTGCCCTATGCAAACTTGCTCACTTTGTTCTTTAAACACTTTGAGATTCCAACTGCTGGAGAGGAATCAGTCACTTCTGGATTTGGAGTACTTAATTAGAAAGCCTTTGAGAATATTGGAGTGGTAAAAACCATGGAAAAAGTATGGAAGCTTTACTCAGACTTGACTGAAGAAGAACTAGGTGCAAAGAAGTTTCCTAAGCCCAAGACCTTGACTCCCACTTCAAGTCAGAATTCTCAGCCAACAGAAAATCAGAGACTTGATGGTTTGGAGTTCGATATGGAGGATATCAAAGCAACTGTTTATGGACTTGAAAGTGAAATTGGGCAAGTCAAGTACATGGTGGAAAGCATCTTCAGAAGCATGACTTTGCTTGATGTTCCTGAGGATGATGAAGGTACAAAGAAAGGAGACTCTGACAAGGATTTGCCTAGTGAACATTCAGACTAGGAAGAGGTTGCTCCAGTTTCAGATAAGGGAAAGCAGGTAGCAGAACAAGCCTCACAGGAAGACAATGAAGTCAATAGCCCTGACTCAGATGATCTGTTGATTACCTTGAAGAAGAAAAATAAATCTACAAAGGCTGCTGCAAAGGACAAAACTGAAGAAGTAACTGTTGCTGTTGAGAATGAAGAGGATCAGGAAGTGCAGGACAAGACTGATGCAGAAGATAGTGAGAAAGAGGAAGGAGATCAAGATGGAGATGAAGATCCCACCCCTTAATCTTTCCTACTCTTTCTTCCCCATTCTCTCTTCTTCAAAGTTTTTCTTTTAAGTTTTCAAAATTTTCCAGACATTTGATCCAACATCTTCTATCTTTTTGATGAAAGTAAAAAAGGGGGAGAAAATTCTAGGATTTAGGTTTTATTTGCCATTTGCTGAACTGTTCAGTTTCTGTTGGTATTATGAATAAGTTGGATATTTTTGGAATTACTGTGTTATTATAAATTATGAACTAATCAATTTATTTTGCAAAGACTAAGGATAAAACAGAATTTGGTTTTGTCTTTCATCAAGGGGGAGATTGTAAGATCAGGATTGTGCAAGGCTTGGAATAGTTCAGCTATTTGAAGGCCTTGAATCAACTTTCAAAGCCTTGAATCAGTTCTCAGAGGCTTGAAAATAGTTTAGATATTTTCAAGGCCTTGAAATTGGATTCAAAGCCTTGAAACTGTTTAACCTGTGTGAACATTCTCAGGGGGAGTTTTCAGCAAACTCTCTGAGTTGATTCTCTTTCTATCTTTCATATGTTTGATTCACTGTTATTAGATGATGAAAGACATATTATTCTAACATGTTTGAACATAGAATATCATTTGTTTGACTTTGATATTGCAGGAAATTTTATTTCCAAGTTTTGCAGGATTGTTTCCTAAACTGAATGTTTGCAGATTTGGAAATAGTTGGACACTTTGATCCTGTGATTAATCAGAAACTCATGAAAGCTTCTCAGAACGTTTTAAGACAAGATCACAACAATATCTCTGAATATTGTGATAAACTATCCGTTGGAGAAAGCTGTTAAAGAGAGTCAAAGTTGTTGCCTACAAAATAGGAAGTTGTTGCTGAAAATCTGGGAAGATTTGCAGAGCTTCAAACAGTATAAATGGAGCTCACTTTGAAGCAACAAACTCAACGGGCAAAAGTGAGAGACAAGTTTCTGGATTGACAAAGCACCAAAGAAGAACATCAATCTCTCAATCCATTCCACAAAAGTTCACTGCATTCTTCACTGTAGTTTTCTATTCTAAGTGTACTTCTGTATTGAGCTGTATTGGTAGACCATTTCTGTATTATCTCTACATCTATTCTCAAGGATTGTTCAAGGTGAACATTTGAGAATTCTTAGTTAATCAGTTAGCTAGAGCAGGTACTATACAGGTTAGGAAAAACCTTAAGCTGTAAAAGAGTAAGGGAACTCTCTGGGCTTGAGTTCTAGGGCTTAGCTTTTGATTAATAAGAATTGAGTTGAAAATCCTGCAGGGATCTAATCCCTGAGGTAGAGACGTAGGTCCAAGCGGACCAAACTCTATAAATCACTTGTCTCATGCATTTTCAGTTCATTCTTTCTGATAGTTTTTGCAGCACACAAAACTGTCTGTTTTTCAAGGGTTTGAACTTGTTTTCAAGGCCTTGGAAAAGGCATACTTTCTTTATACGTTCTGCATCTTCTCCAAGGGATTGAACTAGCTTTCAAGGCGTTGAACTTCATTGTTTGCACACGTTTTCATCTTTTTAGCAAGTCTTACAAAAAGTTGGCATACTCTATCCAACCCCCCCCCCCCCCCTTCTAGAGTATCTTAGTTGCATTAACATCTGCATACTCACACTTTCACATGTCTTTGATGGATTCACATAATTCATCTTGAATAGTTCATACTGCCTCAGAAGGATATTAATTTTGGTCTGCTTGACTTGGCTAGTTCCTTCATAAGTAACAGTCAATTTGTCCCAGATCTCCTTTGCACTTTGCAGTTTGATATTCTGTTGAACTCATCTGCACTAAGAGCACAATATAGTAAGTTCAAAGCTTTGTAATTCTTTGATACCTTTTCAAGTTCAGTAGTTGAGATATATTCTTCTTGTTTGGCAGTCTTGATTCCATCAGAGGTAGTATAGAACATGTTGGGACTATTAACAACAATAGACCACAGTTCCATGTCCTGATCTATGATGAAAATTTTTCATCAGTGCTTTCCAGTGCACTAAGTTATCACCACAGAACAGTGGAGGTGTGTTGGCTGCTCTTTCCTGTGAGAATCCTCCATCACCTGCAGGTGTCATTGTCACAAGATTGTTAGATCTTTAAGCAGTGACCCAAGCTCTGATACCAATTGAAAGTTTGTAATCCAAGTAAATAAACAGGATCTAATACTCTAGAAGGGGGGGGGTTGAATAGAGTATGTAAACTTTTTCTTAATAACTAGCCTTTTGAAAATTTATGCAAATGTGCAGTTGAAATCTCAAAGCTTTGGAAAATATTTGAGAAGCTAGAGATGAAACTGCAGTAACAGAAATTTTAAAGTTTTGAGACTGACTCTAGTTCAAGTGGGAGACTGTTGGAATTGTTCCCTAAAGAAAATCAGTTTATCGTGACATTTATTTGGACTTACTATTCATTGTGTTATTGGTATGGAGATATGTTAACACGAATGAAGTCCTTGGAATATAAATGTATATTCTTAAATTTCTCTAGTTGAGTACTACCGTTAATTAGGACGACTGTATTGCATCGAGACTAGTATGTGGGTAGATTGATATGGGGATATCAAGTCTAACACATGTGTGCGCATTAGGAGTAATTACGTACTGGATTGACCCGCCATGATAAGGCTACATGGGAGTTATGTGAATGTCACATGCGCTTCTCATAGTGACAATGGTGTTGTGATCCTTAGACTTGAAGTCACTAGATACTCTAGTTGTGAATTGTCATGTTTTGATATCGTCAAACGTTACACTGTGACTGGGTAACTATAAATGCTTTAATCGGATATCATATGAAACAAGCTTAGAGATGGTAGTGGTGTAGATAGGATTTTTCCATCCCACATGAAAGTTTGTAATGCAAGTAAATAAATATGATTTAATACTCTAGAAGGGGGGGGTGAATAGAGTATGAAAACTTTTTTCTTAATAACTAGCCTTTTGAAGCTTAAAGCAAATGTGCAGTTGAAATCTCAAAGCTTTGGAAAAGATTTGAGAAGCTAGACATGAAACTGCATTAACAGAAACTTCAAATCTTTTTGATTGGAATTTCTCCAAAGCTTTGGAGCTGATTGATTTGAACAGGGAAATAACAGTAATAAAAACCAACAAAATAAAGCATAAGAACACAAGGATTTTTACAGAGTTTAGTCACAATTTGACTTAGTCTCTGCCTGAGGGATCTGATCCCTCCAGGATTTCAACTCACTTCTTATTAATCACCCAGATTTAGCCCTAGATCTCAAGCCCAAGTGAGCTACCTTACACTTATACAGCTTGTGGTTCCCAACCTATCTAGTTACAGCTACAACATGTTGAAACAATAAGAATCTCTTTGTTGTTCACTTGAATAACTAAAATTCTAAGTTTGCGAGTTTTAAGAAATTAGAATGATAACACGGATTAAGTACAGATTGAAGAACATATAAAATAATAAGCAGTAACGCTTGGATGTGTTCTTCATATTTGTGGATGATTGGTCTTCTTTTCCTGCAATGTTGAAAGCTTGATTAATTGAAGAGTTGTTTGTATGATTTCCCACAATTGTAAAACACTATTCTCTTCACTGTTGATCAGCCTCTCTCAATTTTTGTCACTTTGAATTTCAAACTCCATCTTTTTATCAACAGTAATCAACCACTTGAGAGATTTTACGAACTGAATTCATACAAATCCTCTCTCCTAATATGCTTCTTTCAAAAAATATGTTTGGATAGCTATCAAGTTTGTTCATAAACTTTTGGACGACCAACAAACGTGCACACACTCAGCAATAAAGATCAAACAACATCTAGACAAAATAGCAACATAACTGATCAGCAAAATACAAACATTTCACTCTAGAACCCTAGCTATTTTGCCTTAGATAAAATGGAGTATCTGTATTCACATGTAAAAATATAATTATAATGCAACATAAATCATGTGATAAGAAGTTAGAGTAACTCTATTTCCAGTTCAGAATCCAACTAAGTCTTCCTGTATACACAGATCGTTTAAGTATACTCAGCGGTATATAGCATAAGAAAATCTCAAAGCTTTGTAGCTTTGACTGCTAGTTCACAAGTGTTAGCTTGAAACTGAATCATGCAATCAATAAGACTCATATAATCCAAACAAAGATACAATAACATTTGTTAGAGACATTAGTGAATGATAAAACTCATCCCCTAATCCAATATCAAAGCCTGCAAACACAAGAATGGTAGGCACAATATAAATATAGGAACACTACAGTATCTCAAAGCTTAGAAGCTTTGAAACTAAGCGTCTCTGATCTTCTGGCTTTCATCATCAAGGAACAAACTTCCCCTTGAGTTTCAAACTCAAGAGCTTTGAACTATCACCACATAACGGGAGTAAGTTTCCACAACCACTCGATGAGTAGGACATAGAAAAATGCATGGCCATGCTCAAATAAATCAATATGAGATATTGATGTTATTTGTTTATCTAAGTCTACTCACAGATCGAGAAACTATGGATTGGATATACAAGTGTGACACTCCATGTCTTGTGTCCAATCCGGATAAATGAGACAAAGAGATTATACAACACAGTAACATTGGTCACATACATTTGTCATATCACTGACTATTCCTATTAGTTGGGTATCATTGATGTGTTGCTCGGCACCGCTCAATATTTGTAATTGTTACTGCCAGCGTAATGGGAACCTGTAGGGTCACACACCAAAGGATTAAACTGGAAGTAGATGTTAATTAGTTGGACTAATTAATAGTTCAAGGAATCAAGGATCAAATTGCAACAACATGCATATTTAGTTGGACTAAATAGCAAACTGGACTAAAACGAAAAATAATCCAAACTGTTGGATTTAATTAGTAGTGGAGAAGTTTTATAATTAATAAAGAGTTATTAATTATAAATTAATAAGTCCAGCCCTAATTTCATAACGATGAAAATTAGAGCACAAGAAAGAGATAGAGGGAGGCCGCCCCATAGAGGCCGACGGCTCCAAGGGTAGGGAACCACCGCCATCTTCTCCTCCTCCATTGTTTCACGCTCCAAACTTGATTGGATCAAGCTTCTTGGCGATTCCTCCTTCTTCTACACTGCTAGCACAAATAGTAGAGGAAGTTCCAGTTAAAGATCCTACGGTGTGGACTTATGCAGAGGCGTGGACACTATTTCTACACAAAGTGATCGTCCCAGCCTTGTATGGCTGATGTAATCTTTTTCCCCTTCATCATGTAATGATGCTTCACATGCGATTCATAGAGGGTTTTGAGCAGAATAATTTTTGTATTTTCGCTGCGTAACCTGCATCAAAACGCTACAAGAGCATGATCAAGGATGAACTCGGTAGACAAGTTTTAGAAATCCTTAATCGACAAACAAGAACGACATAATTCAACTACAAATTGATAGCCCTCATCCAAAAAATCATGAAATCAAGGAAGCCATGTTATTTCCGCCATATTAGTTTACGTACCATTTAAATGGGTAGAAAACAATTGACAATGTGTCTAAGTCTGTCTTTCCAAAAGTGATCTAAGAAAATTGAAGTGCCTTTATTACTAGCCGACTTATTAAAGAAATTGTACTAACATCTTTTGAGATAATCCACTCAATGAGTACGATAGAAAAAGGGGGACATGTATCTATCTTTAACAACCCTAGTGGTTTACTTACCAGCATCTTCTTTATTCATACCACTAGATAAATATGCTTAAGCTTTGAAGGTACTAGTAATAATCCACAAGGTTTACTATATACCACAGATCTAATCCACAATATCTTGATGTGGTAAATGATATTAAAATCCTCCTACTTTATATACTCAACTTTCTCGTCAAGTGTGCCCAACCACGCATTGCCTGGACGGTGGGTGCAACCACCACGGAGTCCTTGCGGGACAAGAGTTTTGGGTCTGATACCGTTCGTAACAACCCGAGTGGATTACTGTACCATGAACTTTTTAAGTCGTACCACCGGATAAAAAAGTTTAGTCTTTTAAGGTACTAGTGTTAATTCAAATGGTTTACCATATACGACAAATTGAATCCACTCTGGGACGGGATTTTACACTAGTCCTTGTTGGAATAGGTGCCCTAGAGGCAATCTATATTCATTTATTATTTATTGTGATAGTTAATATAATGAAGTCCTCAGATACAATGTGTTGTTTATCTTAAATGTCCCTAGTCCATTATATTGATTAATAGGACGATCAAATATAGACAAGTGTGTGTAGATTGATATGGAGATATCAAGTCTAACTCATGGGTATGCATTAGGAGTAATGACATAATGGACAGACCCACAATGAGAAGGATACATTAGATTATGTCAAAGTCACAATCGCTTCTCGTAGTGCTAATAATATTGTAATCCTTAGACTTGAGGTCACTAGACACTCTAGTTGTGAAATATTATGCTTTGATGTTATCCAACGTTGTGCCTTAACCGAGCAACTATAAAGATAGCTATCGGGCATGATAGGAAGCAAGCTTAGAGATCGTAGCGATGTAGAGAGGATTTGTCCCTCCCACATAATGGGAGCAAATATCCATGGCCACTTGAGGGATGAGGCTTATTGAATGTCTGGCCAGACTCGGATAAATCATTATGGAGATATTGTTGTTATCTGTTTGCATAAGCATATTCCCAGGATCGAGAAACTATGGATTGGATATACGAGTGTGACTATTATGTCTCGTGTCCAATCCGGATATGGAGACAAAGGGATAATACAATATGAGATATTGGGAACAAAGGTTTGTCGGGATCACATACTATTTCTATTAGTTGGATTGCATGGATGTGTTGCTGGACATCGCTCCATGTTAGTAATGAGTTACTACCAACTAAGTAGAAACCTATGGGGTCACACGTCAAAAGAGTTGAACTAGATTTGGGATTAATTAATACGATTAATTAAAGAGAAGGATCACTTTTCAACACCTTGCGAACATAGTAAGACTAATTTGCAAGGAGGGGACTAATCCAAGTTCATGTAGAACTAGGAGGGGCCTTTATGTAAAGCAACAAGTGTTGTTGGTCTATATAAAGGAGGCTCTAGATTCCTTCCCACTTAATGTTCATTCTCATAACATAAGTGAGTGGGAGAGAAAGCAAGAGAGCAAGAGACAAGACAAAGGAGGTTGAAGCCCCCTTTAGCCGCCCCCTACCCGTCAGCCATCAAGAGAGGAGGCTGATCCTCTCTTGTCTTCGTTGCGTGATTCGTTATTCCCTCTTCCTCTGGTCCAAGCTATCACTAGGAGAAGGAAGAATCTAGATCTAACCTCTAGAAGTGGATCAACCGTAGAGACGAGGACAATATTCTTCGTGTGATCTCCCAAATCACAAAGGTACACATCTTCTATGTCCCTTATCATGTTATGATGTCTCTTCCTGTGATCCTTGGTGGGTTTTGAGTAGGGATAAAATTTTGTTATTGCGCTGCGTTACCTACGTCAAAATCCAACAGTCCTAAACCTTGAAATGAGTAAGGCATACAATCGGGTAGAATGGCTCTGTATCAAGAATATGATACTCAAGCTAGGTTGTGTAGACCTATTAATGGATTTTATCACAACCACGTCATTCTCCTTGTCACTCATAAACAAATTTGTGGGTCAAGTAAAGCCAAAAGATAGCTCCCCTAGGATTGTCCGATATCACCTTATTTATTCCTCCTATGTGAGGAGGCTCTCTCACGTTCACTCTCAACATTAAAATGTCCGGGTTTGATTTAAGAAGTAGCCTCATCAAGAGGGGGCCCTAATTTTTCACACGTCTCTTTTGCGGATGACAACATACTCTTTACAGAAGCAAATAAACCAGAATGGTTATAGATTATGATCCTAATACATATGGATATATCAACATAGGTCTTCTCCTTAAATGTGTCAATCGAGCAGTAGAAATATATGAGCAGCATGTGTGAAGTTCTGTTAGAAGCACTACATGAGTGATTTATGAGGTTACCGAAACCAATTTGAAAGAAAAATATGAGCTCATTTCATGACCTATTAAAAAAATGATGAACAAGTTCAAATATTGGATGGAAAAATTATTATCATTCGAAGAAAAGAGGTATTGATAAAAGATGTGGCCTAGTCGACTATACATAAGTAGCTTTTTGTTATTTCTACAATCATGCAAAACTTAGAGGTATTAAGTAGTAGGTTTTGGTGAGTAAATAAGGAGGACACACAACACATTAATGGATTATCTTGGTAGAAATTGAAACGAAGTAAGAAAGAAAGGGATGGGGGCTTAATTTTTACGACCTACAAAGTTTTAATACTTCCATGATTGAAAAGCAATAATGGAGGCTGTTTAAAAACTCGGACAATTTCTTTGCTCATGTTACGCGAGACAAATACTTGTAGAAAGGGGACGAGTACGAGTTGGATCACTGCATGTACCTGCAACAGGAGAGAACAACTTAAAATGATACATAAAGATATAGATAAGAGTGAGAATGATTAAAGTGACTAAGGGGGGGATTAAGTCAAGTATGTTACTCAAGAGAGGGAGAGTAAGAAAACGAGGGGCTTAGAATTGTAAAAGATCCGAACCTCTATGAAGAGTATGTCCTTCCTATATATACGAGTCTCTGGATAACGGTTATGAGTAGTTATATAACCGTATGCAAATGTTATATAACTACCTCGAATAAAAAACTGACGACCATATATATAGACGGATATATTGCAAGTCTCTTGAATAACACAAAAGGGTTGCATGCGAGCATATGTATGGCTCGAACATGACGAACCTTACTCTAGCTTCTATAGCACTTAAATCCTTAAATCACGAGTATACAAGAATCATATGCGAGAGGACCCTGTCTCACAACCCCAAATGAACACGAGAGTATAAGAATATGTATAAAGTGTATGTGGAGTACAAGTAGGCTATACCTGTGACTGCCACGTAGGTACATGTAAGCATGGGCAGATTAAGGTATCTACATTAGCCCCCTTTTGTCCGTGAAGCTCACACAGTGAGATTGAGAGAAAAAACCTAACATGCGTGCGAGGTTCACAAAGTCCGCACGTGAGGTTCACACTGAAATAGCCCGTATTCCGTTTGGGGCTATTTTTTATTTATAATGTTGTGTGGTTCTTGAGTAATTCAAGTCATATTTTTGAAAGTTAGTAAGAATACTACTAGTGAACTTGTTACTTAGTGGTAACTCCAAAAATACCCCTCTTGCATTTGTAAACTTGTAGTTTTCTTTAACTTTTAGTATTTACATATTAACCCTCAATTTTTTATTACTATAATTTTTATCTCAACTAATTTTTTGGGAGAATTGTAATTGCATATAAGCCCCTCCCCACCACTAGGAAAGTCAACCCTAATAAAATAATACTCCTACATTCCTCCTATGAAGCTATACTTACATTGTAGTCATCATATGACAATAAGATTCATACCATCACACACTACCCCCAGTAAATTCTCTCCATCACTCTATAATACATATCTCTCTGTCTCTATCTCTTTAGGGCTGAAATAACCTAACTAATTCAGCTCCATCACCATCTTCTTCATCTTCTCTATTCACTCCATTCAATTATTCATATCATCCATGGAAGCACCCTCAAATTCTTGATAATCAAATCTCTCCAAGCCCTTCGAAACACTCCTAATCCCTCTTACGGCTGGTTGAAAGTATTATTTTCCATCTCTTCTCCTTCATAGACTGTGAAAATATTTGTTCGAAGCATGTCTTGTTCGAGATTTCTTGATTTGATGATGCATGTGCGCCTAGAGCTTGAAATTGTGACTTGGAAACTTGTGTTTTTCTCTAATTCTCCACTTGATTCCTCAAATTTCTTATTTGATTTCTTTTAAATGTGTTTAAATAATTGTGTATGAGTGTGATAACATGTTTCTCTAGTTGCGTGTATCGTGTAAATGAATTGATCAAGATTTGAAGGTTTTAGGGTAACATGCATGTTGATACAATCTGTATTGTATGTGAAAACGTGGTCTATCTTCCACTTTTGTCTCTGTCAAATTTTCAAATCTTACATTTTATGAAACTAGACTCAGAGGTGGTCATTTTGAGAAAAAAATAAAAATCTTCATAGCATTCTTAGTTAATGAGTAATGGTCCTTTGAACTTGCATGTTTCTTGAAACTCTGTTTCTGGACCAGTAATGCCATTTTTTTGTAAAAACCCCATTTCCAGAGACTTTTGGCACCTCCTATTTATTGTGTTGTAACTAGACATATTGAGGATTAATGCTTTAGAATATGAGCATCAATGCTATCCTCCAAGTGGTAGTAATCACCTTTTAAATTTGATATTTGCTTTTAGTCTTGTCTCTGTAAAATACTATATGTGTATTTCATATATTTAATTATATAATAGATATGGATAAGATTCTTGATGTTTCAGAAAATAGACACATTTATACATATTCTGCACGAGTTTCATAATTTTATGAAGTGTTTTGATATGGTTAATAAGGCTCCAAAGTCAGAACTACTAACATGTCCAGATTTGTGGTTTCACATTTTAGAAAAGCTTGAACGTTTACATGTATAAGTGTTGGGTTTGATGTATTTTGATAAGTGAACATCATTATATGTTCATTGGTGACATATGTGACTATGTAGAATGTAGGTTGTATTTGGTTTATGTATGTTTAAGTTGGTGGTAATGAGTATGTTATATATGTGATTGTATACATCGGCTTCGTAGGAGACGAGTTTGTGCTTTCGGCGTTCTAGGATTGTTCTTTGTTTTCCTCGCACTCGTACATAATTTGGTAAGTATATGCGAGCAACCTTTACCAATAAAAATTAGATGTTTATTTGATTTCAAACATGCAAATTATGTTAAAAATTAATATTGGAGCATGTGAGAACCTTTAATAATCTAAATCGTACTTTTTGAAAATTATTTGGGAAAAAATTTGAGTTGCGAAAAGAAAATTTGTTTGAAACAGAAATTAATAAGACACTCATAATAGATATAGGGCGATGTACGAAGTTATATTGTGGATCCACCCCCGATGAGTCTATATGTAGCAAGCTATTGCGGCCAAGGGATTTATAGAGCTAGAGTGCTACTTATACTTGTACGGGCCACTGCAGTATCTGGGTGCCGACACTTAAAGGCCTTTTCGCTAGCATTTGTGAGCGGCATTGACGTATGGGCTCCCCTAATCCTCAGGAGAATAGGGTTGTGAACATTAGAATGCACCCTTTAGTGATATCATTGTGATTCCTCAGTCTACATTGATCCTGCTGGTGGCTCTGGACATGCCCCCACCAAACGAAAGCATTAGAATGATCCGTTACAAAAATTAATCGATAGTTTAAAGTTTCTGAAATTATTTTACTGTCATTATTTAAAGTCATCTTATCTCTGTTGTAACTTATAACTCTTTTTCCTGATCATCTATTTACGCGTTGTATCTTATATTAACTTAGTTTTGACTGAATTTATTTAAATTGTGGTGTCCCGTTATTTTATTTTAAATCACCACCAGTTTGAGGTCGCGGGGGAGGGGGACGCTCCATGAGATATAGTCAACGATAGTATATAGATCACGTACCCTACATGAAAACATTTTATTTTCGTAGCTATACTACTTTTTCTTCTTGTAAAAAACGATGTATAAGTATTTTATCGTAAATAGTAATGTAACCGTTGGTTTTTGTTTGATCGCGTATAACCAAGAACTGTGGTCCTACTCCGTTATCCTGGGAGGTTCATCACCTTAGGCGGAGGGCACTTTTCATAATTCGGAAAGTTCAGAAATTATTGGATGTTTCACACACAGTAGCACTTATATCAAAACCCTAGCCTCCATCTTCGTTATTACTCAGGACTTGATGGGTCGCGTCAAGAACATCAATAGATTTCGAGTGACGTGTGAAAACCCACTAAAGCACATTTTTGCGGTTATCGAGATAGTGTGAGAGATTTGAAATGTCGAGGTACTTAAAAGGGCACCATTAAATTGATAGTTTCATTATCACCGAAATACTTATTCTCTCTAGTCCAGCAACTTCACGGCCTTTTTCAAGACTCTGCAGATTCAAGTCAACATCAACAAATTCTACATATTCGTGGTCAAATAACAGCTAAAGCTCCGATCTTTCCACATGTAAACTACAGTATTCAGATCTCTGTTTATTAATGATCTCACACTATGATGTTTTTGTTTATATTCAAACTCTAATCGGAGATCTACATGTTCATCCTTGATCCATAAATGGCAGGAATTAAATCCATGAAAGAGAAATACCAGAACCACCAAAAGAATTATGGAGAAAATATCCATATTTGGACGGAACTGACTTCTATCACATGAAATTAAAGTTAAAACACTTCCAGTTCGAACTAACAAATATTTAATCATTTCGATTCCAATTCCTTCTAGAGATGATTGAGATATGGTAAGAGTAGACCACATTCATAGACTATATCTTGAAGTTGGATTTCACCCTGTTACTGAAGTTAGTCATCAAGCCTTTGTTAGAGAGTTAATTTTCATGGATGAATGGGCTACTCATATTCTGACATTTCACGAACCTTTGTTATCGCATCAAGTGTTTATCACGCCATACGCGCCAAAAGGGTTTCAACTTGAAACTTGATCATGACATGCTACAAAATATATTGTCAAGGTATTCCAAGAAAACTCACAGATTTCATTTCCCTTCTTTTGAAGTTGGGCCTGCCTTTGGAGGATACCCAAATTTTGCTGGATCTTCCTTCTATGGGACTTGTAGATCCTCTTTCCCCTTTACAATACTCGCAATAAAAGGCCTTTATATGAACATATGGTTGAAGGTATAGGGGAAATGCGTAAGACTTCAACTAGATGGACTTTTGTCAAACCCGAGGAGAAATATCAATGGATGGATCAGCATGCGAAAATGTATGGTCCAAATGGATTATGTACTTCTTTCGCGACTATGCTTCCCAAAAGATAACATTTGAATTGAAGAAGAAAGATCCGAAAGCTGATCCCTATATTACTGGGAAGAGATATGCATACACTGTGTGTGGTTTCTTATGCATATGGCTGTCTTGCTATTTGATCGATGGACACCTTCATGATGGAATTTCTGTCATGTTTTTGCTATCGTAGTTCTTTTAACTCCTGGACACCTAGTTGCTTTAGGTACCTTAGTTTTGGGTACTTTATATCACAGATTGGATTAAATCGTGATTGCATCTGAACAAATCGCGTGGAAGCCTTGATGTGTTGACTGTTGGCTTATGTCAATATGCGATTTTCGACAATATAGGTTTTTGAGCGTTCGCCAAAATATGCACATGTTCCTGCAAGAGTGCGAGAATGGCATGTTCCTAACTGTGAAAAATTATATCCTTGTGCTAGAGAATGGGGTCAACACAAAACTGGCGGTGTAATATTCATTTGGAACGTGATATGCGATGATGAAAAATAGTTTGAGTTCCGGCCTTACGCATAACCTCTTGATGGAATTTGGCGTTCACGCAATATGTACCCTGTCGCTGATAGATTAATCGCTGGAGAATACATCAGAAAAGGATCACATGTCCTTCGTCAATTCATGAGCTTGTGTGCCGATAAAATCAGAATCTATGATACCATAACAGTTTACTATGACCTGCTTCGCGTTTGTAGACAACTTGGGTATGACGCACTGGCTCCCACATTTGGCGAAGTTCTATCATGCGAGACTGTTATAAGAGATCATTGACTAGTGAATACGATAATGAGCTTTCCACACTCCTTTCATTCGTTCAACCGGGAGGTTCACGGATAAGTAGAGTAACAATAAGTTGGTTAAATTATTGGAATGCTCAATTGAATATATTTTTCAAGTTTTCTCAAGCTCGTCCCAACAAGGCCCCTGTTGTTCAAAAGGGACATTCCCATACCGATAAAGTTCTTATGTAAAACCATTTAAATTTTGATTCTATTCGGCGACAAATAAGGAAAGGCATATGTACGCTAATCTTATCTTAAGTGAGAAGTCAAATGCAGTAAAGAAAGGATTAAAAGAGTAAGAATAATAAAGGATTAAAAGAGTAAGAATAATACAACGAATATAATTATCTGGTATGTGTATTTATCTCGAGCATCTGTTTTCTTTACTTAACTCGAATTATAATTTTTAAATATTTGAAGTGTCTGAAGCGAAGATTTGCTTCTGGGGATAGAGGCGAAGCTCTCATCATAGATCTTCATCTCAAAAATCTAAACATTGAGGCCATCAACCCTTACCTAAGAATGCATAAAGATTTGGAAGCGGAGATCAGAGGCGAACATTCATTATGGCTACTCTTAGGGCTAGTTTGGGAATGCTGTGGCGGTGCTAGAAAGTTGCTGTGTGAAAACACAATGGAAAAACTGCTGTGAATTCTTGATAAAATGTTGTTTGGTAAATGTTACCTAAAAGCTGCTGTGAAATATTGATATAGTAATTTTGTGTTTGGTAAAATCAAATGTAAAGTTGTTGTGAGAGGGTAAAATGACAAAAATATATGACATGTGTCATATCTTTAAAGATAATTATTGATATTTTAAAAAATTGTAAGGTTAAAATTGGTTGTAGATAAATTAATCAAAAGCACTTTCTGGAAAAGCATCCCCCCTTGCTTCCTGAAAACTGCTGTGGGACAGCAGAAACTGTCCGGAAAAGCAGAAATTTTATTTTTACCAAACACACTAAAAATGCTTCTGCTGTCTAAAAGCAGCTGTGCTGGCAGCAGAAGCATTCCCAAACTCACCCTTAATGCACCAGCGGTAAACGTGGCCAAAGAGGTAGCAAAGAAAAAATAATAACTAATGATGATGAAGATGCATCTGGTGTCAAGAAGGATGTTACTCAAAAGGCAAGCGAAGAAAGACAGTAGAATCAACTGTCCCAGAATTTGTGCCTCACAAGCATGATCAAGTGACATTACCCAAATCTAGAAGAGATACAACTAAACTTTCCAAGAAGGACACAATTGCTCTTCGCAAATCAAGACATGGAAACATTACTAATTTCATTCCTTATGATAAAGATAAAGGAAAATCTTCAAATCTTGCTGCAGTAGATCAAAGATCACGTAAAAACAAATTTTGTTTAATCAACGCGAAATATTTTATTTTTTTTATTTTTTTACTTGATTGTTTTTATCAGGAAAATGATATAAGAAATTATATTAAAGCACGAATTGATCTGGTGGGAGAGTCATGGAAAAAGCAGTGGAGAGAACATTTTGAGGAATTGTGTAAGAAACGTGAAGGGTTTGGAAGAACAATTAGCACCGGCAACTGCGAAGGGTTTGGAAGAACAAAGACCATCTTTAACCTAAGTTAGAATACGAGATTCATTTGCAGTAGCTAATCATGACAACATCACTCCAGCCACAACTTACGATTTATCTAAATATGATATACGCCCTTGGTTAGCTAGCAAATTTGGCAAACCATCAGGTATATTACTTTCACATCAAACATTGTTTAATGCATGAGAAAAAAAAAATAATAACATTTTCAAATTTAGGGTATGCACATGAGAAATATCTCTATGATTTAACACCACAGCATATTTACTTAGTAAAGTAACAGTCGATCATAGAGGGGCTGATTATCTTAATTATCAGAAGATTGTATTTATATTATAGTTGTGGTTACGCCATTTACTTATTTTTGAATACTATATGCGACCTAAAACTTTTCTTCCAGAACTTCATTGATTCCAAGTAGCGAGCAAGTTAACGTTCAAAGAATGCAATCTTCTGAAGTGCCAAGTTAAAATGTGGAAGCAAGAGACAATGATGGTTTAAAGGAGGCCTGACTTAACCGTTTTTGATGACCCTCTTGTTCAACAAAGGTTTTCTGCTCAACCTTGTTTTGATCCATTATTACTTGAAATTCAAACTTTTGAATCGCAAGAAATAATTTTATCGAGAGCCATCGCAGTTGAATTGCCAGGTGCGTGAAATTTTCTTGTATCAATTCATCTTAATCACATGATTTGTGACTAGTTGATATAAATTTCATGTGCGCATGCTCTTTAAAATAGCAGTTCAAATTATCAGAGACTTACCATTCGCAACCAACATTGGGTGACACTGTAAGTGATCGAAATATTCCGCTGAACAAGCCAATCTTGTCGGAAAGAAGAGGGTATTTAACAAACAAACATTGAGGAACAATTTGGAGAAAAAGAAAATATTGAGGAACAAACTCAAAAACAAACAAATGTGGAGAAACAAGCCAAAGAAGAAGCAAATGTGGAGGAACAAATAGGATAATTCGCTTCTCAGGGAATAATTGCGCATGACGAAGTTAGTACTCATCCCCAGAACCAAGATCAATAAATGCTTGATGTTCACGAGACTATGGAACTAGTTTATGAGAATTTGGACCAAGAAGACGCAAACAATGGCGTTGGCCTCGAGTCTCATATTTACCAACATTCAAACACTAGGCCAGTTCAACCAAGCTAGTCGTCGAATGTCATCAACAATACTGCAGAAAAAAATGTCGCGCAAACTGTGGAAGGGTCATCACTCCCAACTGATCAAAAGTATTATGTACAGGGTAATGTTCAGAGGTTCATGTTAGGAATGATCCTATTTCCGAGACTACTTCTAATGTAAGTCCAGCTATGTCGGAGATCAATTCCAATGTTCATGAAAACTTGTGTGGCATCATAAGCAATTTTTTTAAATTCCATCTTCAGTTAAAAAAGTTTCAATGGGGGCCACAAGTATCCAGCAATACCACAAGTACTGCAACTTATATTCTACCTAATGACTACGATCAGCGGGAAGTTGCAGCTGATGAAAAAGTGGCACTGATGGAAATCCCACGATTGGAAAAAATTATCGAGGGAGCCTTTTTCAGAAAGAATTCTTCAGAATGGATTATGAAGGTGTTTCTTTCTTATCCTCAGACGTTTGCTAGAGTGATGGAACTACTGAATGCTGACAGAGGGTATGCCATAGAAGAACTGGCGCAATTATTGGATCATGTGTCTATCAAACTCCATCGACTACTGCACCTTTCGATGTTAAATATTCATTGAATGTTTGAAAAGCAGAGCTTTATATGCGGGTGGCCATTTGAAACTTGGGTGGTTACATGAAAGATTTCAAGCATCCAAAATTCAATTGTTTGAAAATTAAATACGAGGAGCTAGCTACAAAATTTGCCAAACTAGCTCAGTCTCGTGAGGCTCTTGAAAGGGAAATAAAAAGATAGAATTGTAGGCAGCTCAAGTTGCGAAAATTAAAGAGATTTTGGATGCCGTTGAGCGGGATTCCATAACAATGATTCCACAAGATTCGCTCGAAAAAGGACTATTCGATTAATCTTATTTGTTTAAGTTAGTAAACGGTTTAGCATATGGATTTTTATGGATTGGCGAAACATTTTGATCATGTTTTTGGATGGTATGCTTTTTTTGGATAGTTCTGTAGGGTTTTGTAACGGATTACGCAGCGGAAATAAACAATTAATCATCCGCACAAGACCCTCCAAGGATCACAAGTCTAGAAATCATAACGATAGTAAATGATTTAACGTAGTCACCTTCTTTGTCTCATTGGATGACTTCAAACGTAGAATGATGTCTACGTCTCTATGGCAAGTCCACACCTAGGATCAATTGCTAGAATCCTCCCACGCCTTGTGCTAGCAACGGGTTGGAAGGAGGAATAAGAATCACGCAACAAAAGGAAGAAGAGGGTCGCGCCTCTTCTTGTGGCTGACGGGTAGGGGGCGTACCAAGGGGGGTTCGGCCTCCTTGTGTCTTGCTCTCTCTCCTTACTTTTCTCTCTAACTTAATGTGTTAAGAGCATTAGTTTAGAAAATAAGCTAGGAGTGTCCTTTATATAGTCCAACAACTCCTTGTTAACTGTTAAAGGCCCCTGCCATACACGGATTAGTCCAACTTGTAAATTAGTCATAGTAAGTTTGAAAGTAGTTGCATATTGGTCCTTTTAATTAATTAATCATATTAATTAAATTTCCAAATCTAGTTTAATCCATATGGTGTGTGACCCCATAGGTTTCTACTTAGTTGGTAGTAACAATTACAAACATGGAGCGGCTTCTAGCAAGACATCCATGCTACCCAACTAATATAAATAGTCATTACTTTGACAAACCTTGTGCAAGTATTGTCTCATCCCTTTGTCTTTATATCCGGATTGGACACGAGACATACAAGTCACACTCGTATATCCAATCCATAGTTTCTCGATCCTGGGAATAGTCTTATCCATGCATATAACATAAATATCCTTATATTGATTTATATGAGTCTGGCCAGACATTATATAAGCACTAACCTTTGAGTGGCCGCAGATAATCGCTCACGTTACGTGGGAGGGACAAATTCTGAAATGCCCTATTTTATTACAATGGGACAATTGTGCATTTTTCTTAAAATATTAACTATGAAACTGGGGATAAAACTACTAGAAACTAAGGGGGAGTATTTGTCTTTTACATAAATTAATACGTATATATACAGTATACATAATAAAATTAATACGTGTATTTATATCTCGTACCCATATGGTACAATACAATGTGTATATACGTATAAAAATACTAAACTATACCTTAAATTATAATAATGATAATAGTAATAATAATATCTATGAATAAAAAACAAAGCAAAAGCAAAAAACAAACCCCATCCTCACATCTCCTCCCAATCCCCAACACCTTCCCCATCCCCAACGTTTTTCTTTCTTCTTTTTCTTTCTTTCTCATCCTTCCTCTTCTTAAAAACCATCTTCTCTTCTTCTTCCTAACTCCCCGACACCACCATCACCACAGCCTCCACCTCCACCACAACCAGCTCTCTCTCATCTCCCTTCCTGTCTCCCTGTCTCTCTCTCTCTCTCTTTGTTCTGTCCGGCGAGAAAACACAGCAACAGCGGCAGTGGCATAAGGTTGCTGCCTTCTCCGACGACCCACCACCACCACCTCTAGCTCTCTCTACCTCTCCCTCTCCCTGATCTCTCTCTCTTCCCCCTCCTCTATCTCTGTCGAATTAAAAAGGAGCAGAAGCAGCAACCACAACAGTGGCCACAGCCACTCCACCGCCACATCCATTTTTTCCGGCTACAAGCTCCGCCGGCAAGCTACGGTAATACCCACTCCCAAATCTTGATTCCATTCGCCTCCGGATGGTCCAAGGAGACCATAGAGCATCTCAACCAAAGCCCAGGTCGTAGGGATCACCGGTGACGATAGCCAACTCCGGGGACCCCCACGGTGAACTCGACCGCCCCATTTCTTGACCAGTTCATTCCGTTCTTGGTGTGGGTATGATCTAAATCCTTCTCTAGTTTGTTTTAACCGTCAAAATCATATCTTGTTAACCGAAATTGGAATTTGAATCGGAGAAGAAGATGGGTTCTATGTGACTTTTAATTGGGGATTGTTTTGGTATTTTTAGAAAGTTAGGGGGGTTGTTTATGTCATCATTAGAAATTGTTGATTAATGTTAGGGGGAGTTGGTTGTAGTTTACGCTTTTTATTTATTTAGCAAATAATTCAACATAATATTTCAAAAAATAATAATGGGAATAATGAACAAATTCTCATAAACTAATAACTTGTTTATTAGATTGATTTATTAAAACAAATACTTGGTAAATAATTCTAGTATATTTGTCTAGCAAGTTGTGTGTGAATCTTATTTTCTTTTCATAAATAACTATGTTAGTTAGTTTAATGTTAAAAATAGCATTTTACTTCAAAATTGGAATTAAATGAGTTTTAGTAATATAAAGAAGTTATAATGAATAATAGCATGCTTTCCTATAATTAAAGATAGTTAAGTAGTATTTTATATGTATGCAAGAACCTTATTTAGTAATAATCATAATACAATTAATCTTTGAGATAAACATAAACAAGTTCCACGATTTGATAAAATAAATAATATTTTATAAGTATGTCTCTTGAGATAATATTTTTTAAGAGAATTTATTTTGGAATGATGTAATAAGACATTTTCTCCATTAAAATATGATTCTCTATTTTTGGGTCTCAAATCCTAATAATAAGTGAATATTAATTCTCTTCCAATAAGGAATAAACTAATAATAACATTATTACATTTTAGAGGGTTATTAAATAGTTAAGTCTCACAATTATCTTAGCAAAATTATCTTCGTAAATTACTATGGCTTACAAATGAATATTTAAACTCGTTATTAACAAAACATTCTCGTAAATTATAAGGGTGCAACTGGGTCGGGAAATTAATTGGGGGCACACAATTTATGTTGCATATAGAGTATAAGTGCATTTTTCGTAAGAACGAACTATGTATTAATTAGGATTAATTTCCGTATTTGTAGACACCACGTTCGTACACGACGAGTTTATTGAGTACGAGTACTAGGAACTCTCTTATCGTGCGTGCGATACTTGTTATCGGTAAGTTCATATGTACAACACCTTAACTGTCAAAATGTGAATTTGGTGTGTGTTGCTTCCAAACTATAATCTTGCTATATCTCATGAAACTTGCAAAATGTTATGGATTGATCACGTGTTTGAGAGTCATATTTTGAGAACTACTTTGAATATCCCGTTTGGAAAATTGCAGTTATGATATGATCTTCGACTCAAATGTTACTATTGTGAAATGACGGTTGATTAATGAACTATAATATAGTTGGGGCGATGTACAGAGGATGTGCGTGGAGGCTACGGCCGGGGCGCAAGTGAGTTGATACCCCTCGGGTGCTAATCCTACAAGATTACATACCCGACCCCCGTGTTTGACCGCCATACACCAAGGTGATGCGATCGCAGGGTTATATAAGGTGTTGAAACTATGGAGTACTACTTAGGCATGTGTGGGTCACTACGATATAGGAGTGTCGACACTTAAGGTCTCATAGTTGTGATTTGAGCGGGGTAGCGATGGGCTACCCACAACGCTCGGAGAGAATTGGGATTTGTGATATCCAAGAGGTACCCCTATTGTGATTTATTGTATCGTGACCTCTCTGTGGACATTCGTTACCCGCTAGTCTCTTATACGTCCAGCTAAACTAATGATTAAAATGTGGAATCAGTTATTATTACAGGTCATGTGGGTTTACTCGAGTTACATGTTGATTATATAATTTTGTAGCCAAAACTCGTTTACATGTTGTAGTATGCTTCTTACTCAGTTTTTACTGATTAAAATTTTTCGGAGGTCGGCTTTTGCTATTTCAAAACCCGCAGGTTATCCAGAGGGGGACGCTCACGAAAACTACTAGGGACTCATGCTGCAACATCTAGTAGTTCACTTAGTAATTTTGTTTCACTGAAAAATGTACTGTTATCCTTTCAGAGGCTATCACTATGTTATCTTAAAATTGTAATAAATTATGTTGTGGATTATCGATTACTGTACTAATTGTGAATCGGCGATCCTCCTCCGTTCCCAATGGGGTTTATCTCCTCGGGCGTAGGCACCTTTCCAAATGTATGGTTCGGCCGGCCGTATGATTTGGGGGTGTTTCAAATTCTATCTACGTCACTACCATCTCTAATATTGCTTCCTTATTGTGTCCGAGTAACGCCTTTATTACTACCCAGTTACGCTGTAGTGTTTGACGATGTCAAAACATAATATTCCACAACTAGATGATCTAGTGACTTCAAGTCTAAGGATGACAATACCATTTTCACTACAAGAAGCACTCGTGACTTTACATAACTTTTATGTAGCCTTCTCATAAGTTGGTCAATCCATTACGCTATTACTCTTAATGCATACCCATGTGTTGGATCGTGATATCTTCATATCAATCGAACCCCATATTAGTCAATAGTTGATCGTCCTGTTAATCAATATAATCGACTAGGGATATTTAAGATAAACAAACAAATTTGTAATCTAAGGACTTCATTATATTTAATATGTCCGTAAATAATACAATGAATATTCTAGCCAAAAGTAATTCATACTAAAAAGATTGCCTCTGGGGCATCTATTCCAACAAGCTCTATGTTAAAATGATTATGTCATGGTTAAGAAAAAAGTCTTGTTATGTTTTTTTACCACTAGATAGGGTTTTTCTCTCAACAAAGAAGCTTGCATTTTTTCACAAATTTGCGTAGAACCCATTTTGAACAGACATGATTTCGCGTCTGCTATCTATAAATAGGCTCTTCGCATGTTCTATTTAAACAAATATGCTTTATGTCTTTGAGTCCTTAAACAAGGATCTCAAATGCTATAGTATCAGATAGACTCTTCTCAGATACTATTTAAATAGATAGACTTTATAGCTTTCAGTCCTTGAGAAAGGATTGCAAATGATATTTTATCAAATAGGCTTTTCGCATGTGCTATATAAACATATAGGTTTTATAGATTTTAGTCCTTAAAAGAGTTAGAGATTTTTTTCCAAACAAATAAACGTAAAGTACACATTGTGAGTATGTATAGTTACCATATAATATTTCTATAAGAAACAACCATTCAATTCAAGAAAGGAAAATCAATCCCTCATATGGGAGGGTTATTTTATTGATCGCATTCCTTATAATGGAGGAATCCTAGCAAGGTTACACGTGGCATTAAATTACACTGCTTTAATAATATTACTTCTTCAACCATCGCATATTAATTGGATTTGGCTCAGAGACAGTTCCACCACATCTTGATATTTTAAACTGCCCACTATCAAAGACTTATCTAAACTCAAAGGGTCTTTCCCATTTAGCTGTAAATTTGGGATGAGCTTCATCGCGGATACAGTGATGAGCAGCTCATAAGACCAAATCTCCCACAGAGAATTCTCGTTGTTACATGGATTTGTTGTATGCTCGTGCGATTCTTTCTTCATAAAGTAGTTTTTTTTTAGCTTGCTCACGTCGCTCATTGAGTAAAACCAAGTCATGGCTTCGCCAATTGTCAATTAACGCACTTAAAGATAAACGTGCAGAAGTCACTTTTATCTCTGTTTGGATAATAGCTTCAGCACCATAACATAGTAAAAACAAAGATGCTCTTGTGGAGGTGCAAGGAGAAGTGTGATATGGCCACAAATAAATATCGATCGCAACCTCCCATCTCTTGTGATCGCATATGATCATTTTGCTAAGACGTCTTACAGAGTCTTGTTGGTAGCCTCTTCTTGCCCATTTCCTTTTGGGTCATAAGAAGTAGATAGGATGTGCCTGATGTTATACTCATCCAATTTGGCCTGCGACGTGCCTGTTAAAAAATGGGGTCCCACTATCTGAAAGAATGGTATTAGGGATACCAAATCTACAAATAATGTTCTCAGTGATGAACTTCACTTATAATATTCCATTTGCATTTTTCAAAATATTCCTTCCACCCATTTAGTAAAGAGCTCAGCTACATGAGATAAATAAATTTCCGCTGGAAGCGGGTCGTATGCGACCAATGAAATCCGTAGCCCAAGTTTGAAATGGCCATAGCGCTACCAACACCTGAAGATCAACAGATGGAGCATGTACAAGATTTCCATGGTATTGAAATTGGAGGCATCTCTTTATTTTTTTCGACAATCAGCCTCCATGGATGGCCAGAAGTAGACTAAGGACAAGAGTTGGCGACAAAGATTCCCTCCTCCTTGTTGTTAAAAATGGGAAACTTTTAAGTACTTCACGAATTTCATATTCTGCGAAACATCTAAGAAGATTTCCATTAAAACCTCTTCTCCATAGAAGATTGTCACGTAATTGATATCTCACAACTTTCTTTTTATTATATCGGCCTATTTTTTATCTGCTGGAAGGATATTTCCTCGCAGATAGTCACGAAAGGCTTCTTCCAATCCTCGAATTCGTTAATGTCACATATTGCTAGTGTGTAATGCACAATAATCACATCCTCCCTTAACATCCGGGACATATAAGCTCATATGCGGCTAGTAAATTCCTTTTCATTGTGCCCTTATATAAATTGAAACTTCATTTTCGCCACAATATTCTTGATGGAACTTATCTATATAGATTTTCCCTTCAAATTATGTGACACGTCGCAGTAGAATTCCTCCTGGCCCTTTGAAGTATAGCAAACCTTTGTGAAGCCAAAAACCTTTCGTATTTGGCCAATTCGTTTCTTCTGAACCTTTGACAAGTGATTCAATAATGGACTTTCTCCACTCATTCTTCTCAATGATTTCTGTTGAGCAAGAACCTTCTATGGTCATGGTTGAGGATTTTACTTAAAATTATATTGTAGCTTCACATCTATCTCTTATTGCCTTTGATCTAAGGGTGGAAAGTGCATATGCATGACAGTTGCCCCATCTCGGAGTATGCTCGTAAATGACGGAGTCAAAGAACCGCACCAATTTTTGTACAGTAGTCTGATAATTCAAAAGATCGATTTCTTTGAGCGTGAATTCTCCTGAGGATTACGTCACAATGAGCTTTGAGTAGCCCATCGCGACAAAATCTTTAATATCCAAAGATTTGGACACGAAGATCCCTACAATTAATGCTTCATACTCGACTTAGTTATTTTTCACTTCAAAATCCAATTTATAGGACATTTGTACGACTTCTCCATTTATTTATTGAGCAATGCCAGCACCTCATCCGGACTTGGTGGATGAACCGTCAAAATTCAATCTCCATTGCTTATTTTTATCATGTTGACTTCGTGGTCTCCAAAGGTTTCTTCTACCATTCGTTCACAATTGCAAACAGCGCCGACAGATCTGCAACATAATGTGATTTGATAGTATTTGGTCGAGCACCAATGTCATATTTGGAACAAGTCATCAGCCATTTCTCTAAACTCCCAGAAGGAATAGATGTGCCAAAATTTATCATATGGGATCGGTTTTGGTCACCAGTATCACTTTATCGGAAGCGAAATAATGATGCAATTCTTGCACCACAAAGAACAGGATAAAGACATAGTCATTATATATCTGAGTATCTGGATTTAGCAGCTTGCACCACCAGTTAATTATAGTAATTGGGACATTCTTGTCCTTCAAATTCATGTTCTAGAAATTCTCTAGTAGACTTTCTTGTTGATGTTAAATACATAATCAATGGAGACCCCACCTGCGCAGCAATCATGACTCCCAATGAGACTAAAAATGTTTTCAGTTTCCCAAAGGCTGCTTGACGATCTGCGGTCCATTCAAATGTGAAATTTTTCTTGAGTGAAACATTGAGTCAGTTCAACAATAACAGGGATGAACCTTCGCAAATAAGATAGCTTCCTCAAGAAATTCTTGAGGTCTCCTTGTGTTTTAGATGATGGAAAATAGTGACATATGAATTTTGTCGGGTCAGGCTCAATACCCTGTCTAGGTATCACCCATCCCAAAAATTTCTCCGCAGTAACCCCAATTGTGAATTTTTGTGGGATTCATCTTCAACTGATATTGCCTGCATCTTTCAAAGACTTTTCGCAAATCTTTCAGATGGTCACCTCTCTTCATATACTTGATTACTAGATCATGAACATAAAATTTTACTTCCCTATGCATCATATCATGAAAAAGAGCCATCATCATCCTTTGATATGTGGCACACGCATTTTTTATCCCAAAAGGAATAACTGCATAGTGGAATACGCCGAATGGTGTGATGAAAACTTTCTTCTCTACATTCTCTAGGTCGACTCTTATCTGATTACAACCTCGAAAACCATCTACGAAAGTGAGCACCTGGTTCCCAGCAACGGATTTTATCAAGAGATCGATGTACGGAAAAGGGAAATTATCTTTGGGACAAAACTGTTGAGATCTCTGAATTCCACACATAAACTAATTTTCCATTCTTCTTGACGACTGGTAAAATATTCGCGAGCACGTTGGATGATGCAAGGGCTTGATGAAATTGGCTTTCAACAATTTTTCTATCTCTTCCTTGATCTTTGCCTCTATTTCTGGTTTGAAATTTTGCAAGCTTTGCTTGATGGGTCTCGCATTCGGAATTACATTCCATCTATGCATTGTGAATTATGTATCGATTCTAGGCATTAGAAAGACAGTAAATTAGGTAGTAATACAAAATCAATACTATAGAAGGGGGGTGGTTAAATAGAGTATGACCCTTTTTCCAAAAGAGTGGTTTCAAATAAATTTGTAAAAATCATGTGGTATTTCAAGGCCTTGAAATGATTTTCAAGTCCTTCGAATCAAAATAATGAGTAGTAAAGGTTGCTGATACTTTTCAAGGCCTTGAAATGGGTTTGAAGCCCTTGAACTAAACACCTGTTTTGAGCAGTAAATGAACAAGTATAATAACTCAAAAGCATAAGCCAAGAGACACAAGATATATTGAGTAAAGTCAACTAGGACCTACGTCTCTACCTGAGGTATTGAATCCCAGCAGGATTTTCGGCTCAATTCTTATTAATCAAAATCTAAGCCCTAGATCCCAAGCACAGAGAAGTTCCTTACTCTGTTACAGCTTGTGGTTCTCTCTAACCTATGTAGTACTCGCTCTAGCTAACTGATTCAGCAAGAATTCTATGTTGTTCACTTGAACAACTCACGAAAATAAGATAAGAGAAGTATTATCACAATGATATACAAATTAAGTACAAAAATTAGAACAATGAGAACAAGTGAAGCAGTTGAGTATGCTGGGATCTTATGATGATTGAATTGAGTGAATCGAATATCCTTCTGTGTTGCTTATATATCCTTGAGAGTGTGTGAATGTATCTGTAAAATTTTGTGTACAAATTGTCTTAGAAATTCTCTTCTATACTGCTTGTTTGAAATGCAAATTTATAGGATATTCTGCAAACTAATTTTCCTAAAATCAAGTAGCATATCTTGACTCTCTAACGGCTCTTCCCAACGACTAGTTTCTCAGTATCTTCAAATATACTAACTTGATATTTTATCTTAGAGTGTTAGGAATGTCCAAGCATGATTGCACAAGAATAGAATCCATATGACAACTCTATTTACTTTCCTGCAAACACACAAATTAGGAAATAGTTCCTGCAAAATAGGTAGCTAATTAATCATTCAAAAACTAAGTCAAACAGAGAGATTAGTAATTGTTTAGAGTATCATATTGGTTTGTCTTTCATCATCAAATAAGGCACAATCAAGCATAAGAGATTAGAAATTAGAGTAGAAGGAAAAGCTACCCCTAAGTTCATGCCATATACTGCAGTATAGTTTCAAGCCTTTGAAAGCTGTTTCAAGGCCTTGAAACAGTGCAGTTTCAAACCTTTGAAACATGCTGAACTTATAATCTCCCCCCTGGCAAAAGTCAAAACCAACTAATATGTTAAGGACTGCTTCTCTGCAAAAATTAAACATTAGAGCATAGCAGAATAGTCACAATATTCTAAGATAACAAGCTAAAAGCATCAAACTGAATAATCCAACTTATTTAAGCAGTTGAGCATTAATAACATCCTACTGATCTAAACAATATCTCTAAGACAAAAGTACCAAAATAAACACCTAATTTCTCCCCCTTTTTGACTTTCATCAACAAAATAATGAGAAAATGTTGGATCAAAGTTTTTGAAAGCTTATATAAAAGTTGTTTTTAAGAGAGGAAATTTCAAGGCTTTGAAGAGAGATCCAATGCCTTGAAAAGAAGAAAGAAAAGGCTTCAATCAGGGGGTTGTGTCTCCATCTCCCTTTGGTTCAGCATCCTCTTCTCCACTATCTTCTTCATCCTCCTCATCTTCTTGTTGTTCTTCTTCATGAGCTACTTCTTCACCAGTTTCAATAGCCACATCATCCTCAAAAAGCTCTGCTGTAGTGACCACCTCTGGAATATTACCCTTATTCTTCTTCTTCATAAAAATTTTGATTAGTACTCATGTGTATGTGTTGTCTTCATTCCCTTGTTCCTGTTCTTCACCACCTTGTCCTTTAGCAACTTGTTTCCCAGTATCCGTTACCCCTACAGCCTCATCTTGAGTAGTATGCTCACTGAATAAGTCTTTTGTAGATCCATCCTTCCTTGATCATTCTGCAGCTTGTGAAACTTCTTCTTCCACATGGAAAAATTTATGCTCTTGAAGATAATCTCAAGCATATACCTCACTTGTTTGAACTCAATCCAAACTCATGCCGATTTAGCTTCAATTCATCCAAATCATTCTCTATGACATCAAGCTTTGAAGCACCATGGAAAGGTCTTGAGATTGAGAGGGTAGGTTTGAAGGAGATGCTAAGGATTTGGGTTTCGGAAACTTATTGGATTGCAGCTCTTCTACAGACAAGTCAGAGTATAATTTCCAAGCTCCCTCACCGGTTTTCATGATTCCAATCCTTTGGTTTTCTCATCAAGCATACTAAAACCAATGGTAATAGTCTCTTCTCTGTCATTTGGAATTTCAAGGTGTTGAAAGAAAAGTGATAACAAGTTGGCATAACGCAAATGATTCTTTCTTTGCTTGGTACATGAATAAAGCATATGCTCCATCACAATAGAAGGTAGATAAATCTCATACCCATGCATAATGAAGTACATCAAGTATAACACCCTTTCAGACAACAACTCATTTGAATTCTCCTTAGGCACTACACACCTCATCAAGATGATGAATAAAAATTTAGCTTCAACAGTTAACACATAGTGTGTTAACTGCTTTGAGGAGGTAGCAGCATTGGGTAGAAATAATTCTTCTCTAACCAGCTTCAAGGCTTCAATCTTATTGGGGTAGTTTTCTGTGTTATACCTCTTGGGACAGCCTAAAACATTGGCAAACTCAGATTTGTCTAAATCCATCTCTAAACTAGCCACTTTAGAGGATATAACAAAGTTTGATTTGCTTCATGAGGGTTTCTGGGAAAGAGGTGGTAGTTCTTTTTCTTTGCCCTTTATAATCATGCATATATAAAGTTTAGTCCACTAGGAACTACGCCTCTACCTCAGGGACTTAGTCCCTGCAGGATTTTCAGCTCAATTCTTATTAATCAAAAGCTAAGCCCTAGATCTCAAGCACAAAGAAGTTCCTTACTCTGTTACAGCTTGTGGCTCTCTCTAACCTATCTAGTACCTGCTATAGCTAACTGATTCAACAAAAATTCTTTGTTGTTAACTTGAACAACCCACGCGAATAATATAAGAGAAGTATTATCAGAATGATATACAAATTAAGTAGAGAAAGAAGAAGACTAAGAACAAGTGAAGCAGTTGAGTATGCAGTGATCTTCTAATGATTGGATTGAGTGAATTGAACCTCCTTTTGTGTTTATTGTCAATCCTTGAATGTGTTTGAATGTCTCGGTAAAATTTTGTATTCGAATTCTCTCAGGAATGCTCTTCTATACCGCTCGTTTGAAATGCATATTTATAGGATCTTCTTCAAACTGATTTTCCTAAAATCAAGATAAATCAATCAGCATATCTTGACTCTCTAACGACTCTTCCCAACGGCTAGTTGCTCAGTATCTTCAAAGATACTTACTTGATATTTTATCTTAGAGTTTTAGGAATTTCCAGGCATGATTGCAAAAGCACATAATCCATCTGACAACTCTATTTCCTTTCCAGCAAACACACAGATTATGAAATAGTTACTGCAAAATAGGTAGCTAATTAATCATTCAAAAACTAAGTCAAACAGAGAGATTAGTAATTTTTTAGAGTGTCATATTGGTTTGTCTTTCATCATCAAATAAGGCACAATCAAGCATATGAGATTAGAAATCAGAGTAGAAGGAAAAGTTCGCCCTAAGTTCATGTCATATACTGCAGTCTAGTTTCAAGCCTTTGAAAGCTGTTTCAAGGCCTTGAAACAGTGCAGTTTGAAACCTTTGAAACATGCTGAACTTACAGCATTACATCGTATCCCACACAAAAATGTTTTTTTATTCCTTTCGTAACGTCACCAATTATTCATTTTTCATCCTTGTAGAGATATGCAGATAGGAACACAAGTATTTTAATTTCTTCATATGGACTAAGGAATACCTCATTAAAATCTTGTTTATGAGGTTTTGGAATGATCTTCAAAACGAACTGGTGCATCTTCAAAAACTTCTTCCTTATCTTCCATATTTCCAATTGACCTTTTCTCCATTACGCAAAATCCCTCGGTTTCCTAAATCCCAGGGTACCTTTCAGACATGAAGATAGCCTCGCACACCTTCTCATGGGATAGAACTTCTCCCATTTTGATAGAAATTTCTAATTTCATTGCATTCATCGTCATGCTCAACTGTATGTTTAAGAGAATAAATTCTCTTCCTCTGGAACGTAGACTTTAATGCCTTAGGTTTAGGCACATCTTTGACTTTGGTATTTTTTCTCATCAACATCACTCCCGCATGAGATTGATCTTTAATGGCTTCCCATTTAGGCAAGGGTGTAGGTTTAAAAGGTCTTTGGATTGCTTCATCTCCCAATCCCGTAAACCAAATGGATTATGTGAGATGGGCTTCATTCAAATTTTAAGGATTCACGAATGTTGGAATATCTACCACCTTCGCCTTCCAAATGGCCTTCATAATTGGATGCGTTGTTGACGGGACTACATCAAACCGATGAATCTACGCGCAATCAATAATCATACGGTATGTGGTGCTCACATTGATGATGTAAAATTTAGAATAAAAATTGATTTTCCTAATTTGAATTCCTTCTCTGATGAAGCCCAATGTCATCTTCTTCTTTGGTATGCCAGCCAATTCCAAAGTGCTGATTGGGATCACGTTTACAGCTTATGATCCATCTACAAAGGCCCTTTTAAATTCCGCCCCGTTGAATACCGTAGTCATGTACAACGGTTGGTGATGTTTCCAATCTGTCTTCTTGTTGGAATCTGAAAACGTGATGGTCACGGATGGAGATTGAACAACTTTAAACACTTCTCCATTAGCCATGACGAAGTCGTTCCTATAATCTTCTACGACCCTAAGTCTAGTTTTAGTCATTTCTAGGCGATACTTTTGGGATAATTCATCTCATCAAAGAAGTGCTTGAACGTGCTTATGTTAACAATTCTCGCTGCGCAGGAATCTTTCGTATCCATGCCATAATCTTCGTGTTGTTGTATATCAGCAACTATAAGAGTTTGTTCAATATCCTCCCATTCATGATCTACAATTGAGACCATAGAAATTTCATTTCCTTTGGGATCTTCCTTTGGGTGTGCGGGCAGTGGGTTGTCGCGAACATCCTTCACAAGTTCCTCAATTATAAAATCACCTTCCTTTATTTTCTTTTCGACGAGAAACCATAATTTCTTGTATTCAGCGGTGGGATGCAATATGGTGCCATGGCATTCGCACCACTTTGGATCTCGCAGATCTATCTTTGGGAGCACGTTTTTTTGCTAGATTCTGGTTATCCATAAAACTATATAGACGTTTTTATAGAGATGCCACAGAGGCTGTATCGCATATTCCACTTGAAAGAGAAGATGGAGGATTGAGTTCAAAGAGATATGGAGCGTTTGGGACGTACCGAGTATGATTCACCGCCTGCGAGACAGATGGTCCAATCAACGAGCAACGGGAAGACTGATTGATGGTTTTCCTATCATCACACATTTTGGTAATTCTCGCGCGAGAGGCAGCAATGGTAGGAGATTAATGTCCTGAGAAGGCGGAGGAATTTCTCCTGCGGGTGCGCAATTTCCTTGTGCAGGATTGGTTACCATGCTGTCGAGAATTGCCATAATCTGGGATATCCGCACCGCTTGGGCTTGCATGGCGATGGCTTGGCTTTGTATTGTGGATTAACCTTTCAATAGTTTGAGAGTCTGCTACAGCTGTCTGGGATTGTTGGATCTAATTGATTGATGAATCAGGGAATCTTCTCGTATGGAAAAACAATGCCCTTCTTCACCATCATTTTGGGGAATCATTGTGTGGATATCTATGAGTGACACGTTTGAAGTTTCACGTCGGGTCCACCAATGTAGATAGGGGAAGAGCATGAGATGGATCACTGCGTGCACTTGTAACAGGAGATACCAACTACAAACGATACACAAAGATCTAGACAAGAGTGAGAAGGATGAAAGTCAGTAAGTAGTGAGAAAGCCAAATATGTTACTAAAGAAGAGACGGTAAGGCAACTAGGGGTTTAGAATCATAAAAATCAGAACGCCTATGAAGACGATAACCTTCTATATATAGTAGTCTATTGATAACGGTTATGAGTAGTTATATAACCATATGCGACGGTTATATAACAACCTCGTATAAGAAACAGTCGACTGTATATATAGGCGGATATATTGCAATTATCTTGAATAACACACAAGGTCCCATGCGATTCTATGTATAGATATCACACGAGGAACCTTACTCTATCCTCCATACCACTACAACCCTTAAATCCCGAGTATAAAAGAATCATGTGCAAGAGGGCCCTGTCTCACAACCCCATATGAACATGTGAGTATATAAGCGTATGTATACAATGTATGTGGAGTAGAAGTAAACCATACCTGTGAGTGCCACGTGGATAAATGTAAGTATGGCTAGATCGCGGTATCTACATTACTATAAGGAAACTCGTATTTTAAAATCACAACCTGACAGTGTCTTTCTTTTGGAAGAAAATTATAAAACAAAAATATATGATACTAAAGGGTGTGTGATGGCAACGAGGGAATATGCAAGGGCTCGAAGATTTCCAAGAGCCATGACTTCTTAGGCCTGAATCATTCAAAGTCACAACCCCAAACATCAATCACATATCTCTCAAAATACTAGTTCTAATACAAGAAAATAGAATGCCTTAGGACAAATCTAAGTTAACATTATACTTCTAGTATCAACTAAAATGACTTATATGGAGCTTCTCGAAAGATGGAGAGTATAATGGTTCGTCTTGGTACCAGGTCCAGAAGTGCTTAAGGAAAATTCCATATCAAAGCAGTATAAAAGTTCCTCAGAGGTGGTTACAAAAAAAATAAATATTCAGAGGCTCTATGGGCAATAAAGATTCTAAGAAGATGCATTTTTACAGGTTGGACAAGGGTCCACATGGACTTATTGCTCGCGAAATATATTTAAATAGAGGGAATTGACCTTCCATGTTTTGTCCAAGATGAAAGAGAGAAGTGGAATCTGAAGACATGTCTTCATGCCCTGCAAATTTGCAATCCAAATCTAACAAAAGTTCTCGGATATGGCTTCCTACACAGAAATAGTGGAAGCTTTAGCATTTCGGCAAACAAGTTCTAACAGAAGGTGGATAAAGAGTGAACGAAATCTTTGTGGCCGCCATTTGGGCTATATAGGTATAGAGGAATAATCTAATCCACAATGGAAGGTAAAAAATGACAGAAGAACTGATAGATCATGTGGAAAGTTACTTATCTTCTTATAAAGCGGTCATGTGATATGCAAGGAAGGCACTAGAAATGGATAAGATGGAAGAATATGTTCGGCCTTTACCTAGTTAGGCCGCCTTTGTAATAGAGAAGGATTTATTGGCTTTGTTAGGTTTTGGTGATTCAAGTTCCTAGCCAACACTCGAACGAAGCAATGGATAAAGCGAGGAAGCAAGAAAAAATCGGCAAAATTGGAGTTTCTGTCGTGTTCGTGCGAAGTGCGAACACTTCGGGTGTTCGTACGAACACACTGGGGTTGGGGCGGTTTCGTTTTTTCCTTGTTCGATTTGGAATTTTTTCTTTGCTTCTTTGGGCACAAGATGGTATTCTAGCCTATATAAAGGGTTAGAGTTGTGGCTTACAATAGTGTGGTTGATGGTATTGTCTCTCATCAATAAAATTGGGTTGTTTTGGCCGTGGACGTAGCTAGTCTCAAAGCTAGTGAACCACGTGAAATTATTTGTGTTGTTCTTTATCTTTCGTCTCATCACTCTTCTTGGTTTTGCATTCGTTTTCTAACAAGTGGTATCAGATCCAGGTTGTTGGGTTTCGAGGTTGTGAGCAGTGAAGTTGAACATGATGAAGAATGATCGTTTTAATGGGAAGAATTGGTTTAGCTTGTGGAAAATCAAGATACGTGCTGTGTTGAAGCAACAAGATATGTGGTTTCCACTAGCTAAATAATCAGGCATTGATACAACCTCAACGGTGTTTATGAAGATGAAGGAGAATGCACATTCGACGATCATGTTGTGCCTCGCGGACGATGTGATCACTAGAGTTGCAGATCAGAAATCGACAGCAGGCTTATGGAATAAGTTGGAGGATCCCTACGAGAAGAAATTTGTGGTCAATAATTCGATGTTGAAGCAGCGGCAATTCGGTCTACGAATGTTGGAAGTTACGCATATTGGTGATCACCTAGATAATCTCAACACTATTTTACTTGAACTACCCAATAGTGAAGAGATAGTGAGTGACGTTGACACGGCCTTGATATTGTTGGTGTCTCTACCTCCTTCTTTGAGGGTTTCGTCCAATCGTTTTTCGTTGGGAATGAGATGATAACCATAGAGGAAGCACGTTGGACGTTGCAAACGAGGGAATTGAGGCACAAAGAACCAAAGTTTGAAGATCATGATGGTAGCGCATTCTTGGTCAAGGGTGGAAAGGTTAAGGGTGGACATCGGAACTATGGTAGATCCGACTTACCATCGTACGTTTGTGCATTTTCTTGTGAGTAGGGTCACTGGAATGTATCAAGAACAAATCATCAGGATGATATGTTGCAGTTCAAGGTAGAGGGACAAAGTCCGCGGAGGACTATGTTCTCTAGGTATCGTGTGCAGGCTTGGGCTCCAGGCATAGGAGCATGGGCTTCTTTTGTGAAAAGCGGTTGGTAGCGCGTTATTGGGCCGGATTGATTAGTTACATGTTATTGGGCATGTATTTATTGGCATCGTGTTATTGTGTAAACATTGTTTGTTGGCACGTTATTAAGCGTGTTTTGGTTTGCGAATTGGTTTAGTTCTTTGGCGGCGCAACTGGCATGAATTGATCGGTTGATAGACACTTTCATCATTAAGTGTCATAGTAATGATGGGGGAGATGCATTGTGTCATGGTGCATTGGTGGTGTGTTGTTGGGACACACAAGTCTCTGCGTTTGTTGAGACTCAAAGACGCGCTTGTTGTGGCGCATAGTGGATGTATACCAATACCGCAAATTTGGGAATATATTCTATCGGTTGATTGGATTTGTAAGTTCAGCATGGTTTCAAAGGGTTGAAATAGCCAGTCTATTTCAAGGCCTTGAAACAGCTTTCAAAGCTTTGAAACTGACATCACAGTTTAAGCATGAACTTAGGGGGAGTCTTCTAATTCCATTCCAACTCCTATTCTCCTATACTTGATTATATGTTGTTTGATGATGAAGGACAAATTATTTTTAACACTCTAATTTGTGACTAATCCATCTGTTTAACTAAGCTTTTGCAGGGATATTATGTTTCCTATTTTGTAGGATATATTTCCTACACTTTATTTTGCAGGAAGGGAAACCGCTTGATGATTTGATTTTGTTCTTGACTATTCTTGATTGAAAGCTTCCCAAAATCTTCACAAACAAGATCAAGATAGTATATTTTAAGATACTGAGCAAGTACCGATGGGAGAAGCTGTTAAAGAAGTCAACAACAGAAGCTACAAAATACGGAAGTTTGTTATGAAAAGATCTTGAAGATCTGCAATTCAAACTGCTCCTTGAAAGTGTGAAGAGTTCAGACGGGAAAATTAACAGAGACACTCAAACACATTCAGCGATTGACAAGCAACAAAGAGGCATATTCATTCCTCTCAATCCAAGCCTCTGAAGAACACTTCATAATCACTGCAGAATTAGTTCAAGTGTTCTTCTATTCTGAGATTTTTTTTGTATATCATTCTGATGATACTTATAGTTTTTATTCTTTTGGATTTTTCAAAGTGACCAACATAGAATTCTTAGTTAATTAGTGAGCTAGAGGAGGTACTAGATAAGTTATTAAGAACCACAAGCTGTAACAGAGTAAGGCATCTCTCTGTGCTTGAGATCTAGGGCTTAGCCTTTGATTAATAAGATTGAGTTGAAAATCCTGCAGGGATAAGATCCCTGTGGTAGAGACGTAGGTCCAAGTTGAATGAACTCTATATATCTTGTGTCTTTTGCATTTACTTTTTAGTTCTATACTTAGCTTATTTTGCAGCAAACGAAACATGTTTTGTTTCAAGGGTTTGAAACTTATTTCAAGGCCTTGAAATAGACTTAGCTTTTATACAAAAACTGTTTTGATTCCAAGGACTTGAAAAATTCTTTACTCATTACAAATTTTTTGAAACCACTCTTCTTGCAAGTTTTAGCAAAACTTGGCATACTCTATTCAACCCCCCCCCCCCCTCTAGAGTATTGATCCTGTATTACGACCTACATTACAGTCCTCCTCCTCATAATAAGTAGGCAAAGAAAGATCAGACACCCACATCCAGCAAGAAAAGGAAGTTGAATCTGCTCCAGAAAGAAATATTGCTAGCCCTAAGAAGCTGAAGAAGAAGCCTACTAAAGCAGACAAGGGAAAGGAAAAGTAACATAGGATAAGCCAGAAGAGAACATTGAGAAGGCACTGCAGATCTATTCAGAAAAGAAGAAATCCACTGGTAGGAAACTTGCCTTGATAACAAGTGGTTCATTACTAATGTTGCGAGAGGTCAATGCTAGATGTATTTCTTCTAGATCAGTTGCTTACTGCAGTATGGTCAGTTTTCTATGTTGAATGGTATGAATCTAGAGTGCATTAAGATGATGAATAAAAGATCTCTTTGGTTTGTTCTAAACCCTCTAGAGATAGTCTACCCCAGACTTACTAGATTCTTCTACCTAAACATGAGACAACTCAAGAATACTGCGAACCTTGTGATTCAAACCAAAGTTGCTGGTATTAATATGGAATTAGATCACTCTGAGTTTGCCAAAGTTTTAGGCTGTCCAAAGAGGTTTGACACTAGCAATCACCCTCCTAAAAGATGAAGCCGTAAAACTGACCAAAGAAGAATTCTTTCTACCCAACACCCCTACCACATCCAAGAAGTTAACAAACCCTGTGCTAACTGTTGAAGCCAAATTCTTGTTCACAATCTTGATGATATGTGTGGTACCAAGGGAGAACTCAAAGGAGTTGATAATTGAAAGAGTGCTATACCCAATGTACTTGGTTATGCAGGGTTATGAGGTTGATCTTCAAAAAATTGTGATGGAACACATGCTTTATTGTCAAACCAATCAGAGAAAGCATCCTTTTTCATATGCTAATATGCTTACCTCATTCTTTCAACACCTTGAAATTACAACTGACAGGGAAGAAACTATTACTACTGGTTTTGGTATGCTTGATGAGAAAGCATTTGAGAAAATTGGAGTAGTAAAAACCAATCCTAAGACTAGGAAGTTATACTAAGAATTGACTGAAGAAGAGCTAAACACCAAGAAGTTTCTTAAACCCAAGGCTTTGATCCCTACCTCAAGCCAAACCTCTCAGCCTCAAGATTTTTCCTTAGCTCTTCGGAAACTTGATGGAATTGAGAAGGACATGCATGAACTGAAGGAGAATCAGCATGAGTTTGGAACTGAGTTTAAGCAAATGAAGTACATGGTTGAAAACATCTTCAAGAGAATGACTGTGTTTGATGAGCCTGAAGAAGTTTCTCAAGCTGCAGAAGGAACCAAAAAGGCAAGATCAACCAAAGAACTTTTCAGTGACCATACAACTCAGGATGAGACTGCTGGAGTGAAGGATCAGGGTAAGCAAGTGGTTGAGGAACAAGGTGGTGAAGACCAAGATTAATATGAAGCTAACAGTCTAGATTCAGGAATGCTGCTTAAAGATATCAAGAAGAAGCAAAAGAAGCCAACCATTCCAGAAATAGTGACTAAAGCTTTGTTTGAGGGAGAAGGTGAAGCTGGTGATAAAGTGGCTCAAGAAGAAGATCAGATGATGAGGATGCTGAAGAAGATAGTGAGGAAGAAGAAGCATAGCAGCAGGGAGATCGAGACCCAACCCCTTAACTCTTGCGTATACTTTCTATCTTTTTCAAGGCCTTGAAATCCTTTTCAAAGTCTTGAAAAACTTCTATATTTTCAAACATTTTTCTCTACTTATTTCCAAAAATTTGATCCAACATGCTCTCTGTCTTTTTGGATAAAAGTTAAAAAGGGGGAGAGATTTAGGTTTTTTTATGTTTATTTTGCTGGTTTAGAGATCTATTTTGGTGAATAGGATTATCTGGAACTTTGCTGCACCTAGTTGCTAAATAAGTTGGATTATTTGGATACATTGTGGTTCACATTATTGGTATAATTTGTTTGCTATGTTCTAATGAGTATTTTTTTTTTCGCAGAAACCTAGTTCTTAACAGATTATGGTTTTGTCTTTCATCAAGGCGGAGGTTGTAAGTTCAGCATGGTTTCAAAGGCTTGAAATATCCAGTCTATTTCAAGGCCTTGAAACAGCTTTCAAATATTTGAAAGTGACATCACAGTTTAAGCATGAACTTAGGGGGGAGTTTTCTAATTCCATTCCAACTCCTATTCTCGTATACGATTATATGTTGTTTGATGATGAAAGACAAATTATTTTTAACACTCTAATTCGTGACTAATCCATCTGCATTACTAAGCTTTTGCAGGGAAATTATGTTTCCTATTTTGCAGGATATATTTCCTAAAATTTATTTTGCAGGAAGGGAAACCGCTTGATGATTTGATTCCGTGCTTGACTTTTCTTGATTGAAATCTTTCCAACATCTTCACAAACAAGATCAAGACAATATCTTTGAAGATATTGAGCAAGTATCCCTTGGGAGAAGCTGTTAAAGAAGTCGATAGCTGAAGCTACAAAATAGGGAAGTTTGTTATGAAAATATCTTGAAGATCTGCAATTCAAACTGCTCCTTAAAAGTGTGAAGAGCTGGAGAAATTCAGACGGGACAATTAACTGAGACTCTCAAACACATTCAGGGATGGACACGCAACAAAGAAGCATATTCATTCCTCTCAATCCAAGCATCTGAAGAACATTGCATACTCACTACAGAATTAGTTCTAGTGTTATTCTATTCTGAGATTTTATTTGTATATCAATCTGATAATACGTTTAGTTCTTATTCTCGTGGATTGTTCAAAGTGACCAATAGAGAATTCTTAGTTAATTAGTTAGCTAGAGCAGGTACTAGATAGGTTAGTGAGAATCACAAGCTGTAATAGAGTAAGGCATCTCTCTGTGCTTGAGATCTAGGGCTGAGCTTTTAATTAACAAGAATTGAGTTGAAAATCCTGCAGGGATATGATCCCTGAGGTAGAGACGTAGGTCCAAGTGGACTGAACTCTATATATCTTGTGTCTCTTACATTTACTTTTTAGTTCTATACTTAGCTTATTTTGCAGCAAACGAAACTGGTTTTATTTCAATTGTTTATAACTCATTTCAAGGCCTTGAAATAGACTTAGCTTTTCTTCAACAACTGTTTTGATTCCAAGGACTTGAAACTCATTTCAAGGCCTTGAAACTCATTTCAAGGCCTTGAAAAATTCTTTACTCATTACAAATCTTTTTGAAACCACTCTTCTTGAAAGTTTTAGCAAAAGTTGGCATACTCTATTCAACCCCCCCCCCCCTCTAGAGTATTGATCTTGTATTACTGCCTACATTACACTCCTTCAAGATTGATCAGAGCGTTGGATTGGTTGCTAGGGTACTTGAATCAATGTTGAGATTTGTTAGCTTTTTGGTAATTTTAAGTTCCTAGCCAACACTCAGGCGAAGCAATGGCGAAAGGGAGGAAGCAAGAACGAAACGACAAAATTGGAATTTCTTTTGTGTTCGTGCGAACACCCTCGGATTCTTCGAGTGTTCGTACGAACACACTGGAGTTTGGCGCGATTTCGTTGTTTCCTCGTTCGATTTAGAAAATTTTCTCCGTTTCTTTGGGCACAAGTTGGTATTCTAGCCTATATAAAGGGTTATGGTCGTAATACAGTAGTGTGGTTGATTGTATTGGTCTCTCATCAATAAAATTGAGTTATTTTTGCCGCGGGCGTAGCTAGTCTCAAAAGTAGTGAACCACATTAAATTCTTTGTGTTATCCTTTATCTTGTTGTTTGTCTTATCACTCTTTTTGGTTCCGCATTCATTTTCTAACAGGCTTCACGACCTACCTGAGTCAATGAAAGCCTGTTTCTCTAAACAGATCATAATAGATTTGAACTAGCTTTATACTCGTGCGGTGCACGGGAAGCATGACATCTATACATGTCAGTTTATTATGATTGCAGTTCAAACTTTATTTTCATCCTTTACCCACTTCCATTTCATTAGAGGCAACTCCAATTCATTTCATTACATGAGAGACCAATTGATTTTTGTAAGCAATCACGTTAATTTTTTACACAGTTCCATTTGAACACCAATCAATACCATTTTTATTGATTTACTTACCGATTGATTTTCTTTTGACTTACTTATAATTTTCAGTTACACTAATTTTGATCTAAATTTTAATTTCAATGCTAACTTCTAATTTACATTAGTTAATCGCCCATGCCACGTGACACTCTTTTATTCAAATTCTAAGAACTCATTCTCAAATAATATATAGTATAGATGACATGTGACGTGGCAATTAATCCACAGTGTGTGACGCATGCCTTGCTCTTGTGGTTTGCTATATATCAAGAACTCCACACGATACTTTAACTCCACTTAATTTTTGTCAATAATTTTTTTTGAGATACATATGAGCAAGTTTAAACCCGATACCTCATGTAGGGAATTCTAAAGCTCTATCACTCATTTTTATTTTTTTGTCAATTACTTACAGTTTGACTTCGGAAATAACTTTCACAAAGTGAAAAGAAAGTACAATGGGATGCTCTTTTGTAACACCAGAAAACTTCTCCTCCTTTGAATGAGTAGAACTACAAGTCGTAGCAGTAGTACTCGTCACGCACCACCAAATGTATTTGATGAGTTTATTTATGAGGTCTTTGACTTTTGAATTTTCGGTTGTGATAGGAGTACTAGTTTATGGTTTCAATTTTGGGATGCTTTATCCGATTACTTTATTCTGCCCCACACGCTTTGCTATTTTCACATAAATAACAAACATATCTCCGTAAGTCAACTCCCACTTGTCCCCACCACCCAACGGAATCACTACCTCAAAATTATTCACATCACGACCAATTTTTACATATTTATTCAACACTCAAATCTAATTCGGTACAAGGCACTTTCATCCCCTCAGGTTTGATGTAAAGTCACTTTCACCCCTTATAGTTGGGGAAAAGACACATTCACTCCTTAATTGTTACGGAATGGGGTCCGTCACTCATAGTAGCAAAAAATCCCGCATAGATTACAAAATGACACAATTAGGGATATAAATCTCATGAAGTTTGGACTGTTATTTCGAGTACAATGTCGACTTTTGGTTCGAATGACTCTATTGTTTGGAAACGAACTAGGTCACTGGCGATGGATGTTTCATTTTCCAAGTTGAAAGGGTGAATGTGTTTTCGTGTCAAACCTCAGGAGTGAAAATGTCATTTACCCATTATAACTTTGTATCATACATTTTAGCTTTTCACTCTTGCATAGTCTCAACTCTCGCATGAACTAACCACATACCAAATATCTATTATGTTCTGTCAATTGGTAGATACAATGTAGTCATTTCATTTTTAAGCTATCGGTATAACAAACTTGTGCAGTTATTTTCTGAAGAACATCATAAATACTTGTGGAAACTCGAGTAGGACTATAATTATAAATTGAGACGGAGGGGAGGACTTGTTCATATGATGTGGTATCTCATAAGCACTAGATAATATACTCTGTTAAGCCCCCATCTTCTCTCTAAAGTCTAAAGTCAACTCCTGATCTCTCTCTCTAGTTATATTCTTCTCTGCTCCTCAAACCCTTTCATTTCCCTTACCAAAATCCCTCTATTCTCCTCTCTGCTCCTTAAACTCTCTTTTTCTATAGTCTATCAACTCTCTCTCTCTCTCTGGTTTCTCTCTCCATGACCAACCAGGTGAATTGAAAAAGTCCCCTTACCTGTGATTGTTTTTCTTTAGATGGGTAACGGTGTGGGGAAGCTAAACCTCTGCTTCGCCGGTGACGCCGGAGAAATATCACGGCGCCGACACGATATCGCCGTCTACCTCTCCCACCCTCTCGACGAGGGCTTAGGCCATTCCTTCTGCTACTTCCACCCTTCACAGCTCACTTCCTCCGACGACTCCACCGCTGCCACCATCACCACCACCGCCTTCAAATCGATCTCAGGGGCGTCTCTCAGCGCCAACAACTCCACCCCTCTCTCCGTCGATCTATGCTCTTACTCCAGCCTCAATTGCTCCCTCGACAAAGCGTCGTCGTTCGAGAGCTCCGATTCCTTCGCCGCCATCCCTCTTCAGCCTGTCCCTCGGAATTTAATCTCCGCCGTCCGCTCCGGCCCGATTCCTAGCAGCCCCGGTTCGGGACCAATCGAGAGAGGGTTCTTGTCCGGTCCGATTGAGCGGAGCTTCATCTCCGGCCCGTTGGAGAATCACAACTACGATCAGTTCCAGAGGTACAAACCCACCTCTAGGAAATGGGATTTGATCAGAAACTTCAGAAGAACCATCACGAATTCGATTAAAGGGGTTGTTTCGGGGAAATTCTCCGATTCTTCAAGTGGGTTTGGTAAGAACAACAACGATAATTTCTGTGTGATCAATAATAACAACTTGAGTAGTCAGGTGAGCTTGGGCGGAGACGGCGATGAGTTGCCAGAAAACAGCTTGAATGTTCAGTGGGCGCAGGGGAAGGCCGGAGAGGACCGAGTCCACATCGTGACCTCCGAGGAACACGGTTGGGTTTTCGTCGGAATATACGACGGATTCAACGGCCCTGATGCCACTGATTATCTCCTCCACAATCTTTACTCCAACGTTCATAGGGAGCTCAAGGGATTGCTCTGGAACGACTCTGTCTCAGTTTCTCAAACCCATGAACACCACCTGTTTGATAATTGTCCTCAGTCATCTGGTAAAGAGAATTGCTCAAATCAACATGGGAATTCAGAGAACGAAAGTGATCAGAGAGCTAAGAGGCAAAAGAAATGGAAGAATAGCGACGGAGTCGTTGGAGCTAACCACCACAGTGATGTACTGAAAGCTCTGTCGGAGGCGTTGAGGAAGACGGAGGAGTCGTTTTTGGAGATAGCTGATCTTATGTTGATGGAGAATCCGGAGTTGTCTCTAATGGGTTCTTGCGTTTTGGTTATGCTAATGAAAGGCGAAGATATTTATGTGATGAATGTTGGGGATAGTCGGGCTGTTCTAGCGCAGAAGGACGAGCCTGAGTTGAGGAGGATCAATGAGGAAACAGGCAACGATGGCGATGAATTCGATAGCCTTATGAAACTGACTTCTGTTCAGCTCACAATGGATCATAGTACATCAGTTGAAGAGGTGAACTTACATTCTTAAAAACTATTATAAGTTGATTTTGTACGTTTCTGGTGTTGTTTTGATTACTCATGTAGGGTTTATGTCATTGTGAATTCCAGGAAGTGAAGAGAATCAAGAAGGAACATCAAGATGATTCTTCTGCTATAACAAATGACAGAGTTAAAGGTTCATTGAAAGTCACAAGAGCTTTTGGAGCCGGATTCCTCAAACAGGTAATTTTAGGATCTGTTTTTCTCTCGCATTAGCTTACTTACAAATTTAAACCATATGATTGTTAGAAATCGATGCATGTATGCTACACCATCAGATCAAAAACCAGCAATGACCTTTTTTTGTTGAGGTTTATCGCACATCTGTCACTCCATAAATTTGACGGAGTATATCTCAAATTCTCACCCCCTTAGCTAGCCTTTGGGGTTTAAGGCCGAAAACAACCCAACACTGGTATCAGAGTCATGTTATTCAATAAGGCTATCCCACGTTCTGGGAAAGCCGGTTGATGTGATTGGTGGTCGCTTTATAGCTTTTGGGGTTGAACAGGCCCAAGACCACATAACATTATTTCATGTCATCAACAAGAAAATGAGTTTACGAAATTTCGTTAGTGCTATTGTCTTGTTGAAAGGGAAATTTGTGATCATGGTTTTGATTAGGGTTTTCTTTCATATCTGCAGCCAAAGTGCAACAATGCACTTCTGAAGATGTTCAGAATAGATTACATTGGAAGCTCACCATACATCAGTTGTTCCCCATCAGTCTACCACCACAGGCTTGTCCCAAAAGACAGGTTCCTAATACTGTCATCTGATGGACTCTACCAATACTTCACCAATGAGGAAGCCGTTTCAGAAGTTGATAAGTTCATTTCAAGGTTTCCAGAGGGAGATCCGGCGCAGCACCTCATTGAAGAAGTGCTTTTTCGCGCTGCAAACAAAGCCGGTTAGTAGATATTTGAATTCAAAGTCAGCAGCATCTCTTTTTGAATTTGAAGAAAGATAATTGGAAATCTAATGAATGGCTGTGGAAATTTTCTGCAGGCATGGACTTTCATGAGTTGCTTGACATACCACAAGGAGACCGGAGAAGATATCATGATGATGTATCGATAATCATTGTATCTTTTGAAGGAAGAATATGGCGCTCGTCGATGTAAATATATATCTCTATATACACACACAAATAGAAGATAGAAAGAAAGATTTCCCAAAGTTTTGTTTTTGTTCTATTTTTTAATTTTCCTTGTAGATTTTAGGTTAAAGCAGCTCTAAGAGGTTTGAAGGATTGCAGAGGCTTTCAAGCTCTGTTTTCCGCTAGTCTTTATCTTTGTGGAGCTAAAGGCATTGTAATTAGCTAAAACATGGGGTCTTTCATTGATCTTTCTCACAAGAGGGTGTTCATTGTGAGTATTACTAGTATACTACTATCGTTGAAAGACTGACCATACTAATTGGTAAAATTTCATTGATTCTCACCTTTTAGTTGGTTTCTAGAGTAATGAGATTGCATTTGCACAAGCACTCTCCTATTTTGTGATTTGCATTTCATATATAATCTCTCTGTCTCATGGCAGGGAAGGTGTAGTTGGAGAAGGATTCATGATGTTTATCTCTCCGTACATATTTAAAAACAGGAAAAAATGTGGATAAAATATCAAAACCGTGTTTCTGAAAACGATTTCAGAAAGAACAAGTAACAGCTAAAAAATAGCACTGCTAAACATATTTCTAGTACAAGTAATATTTTCAAACAAATTTGGGTAAAAAGAGTTACCAAACATGCACAAAAGTACTAAATTGCAGGTAGAAGTGGTCATCTACACGGTGGATGTTTGGAAGCACTGATTTTAAATGAGATTGTCTTAGAACTGTGTGTGTGTGTTCCTTTTTTTTTTTTTTTTTTTTTTTTTTTTTTTTTTTTTTTTTTTTTTTTTTTTTTTGGCAAAATTGCACCGGAACCGGTCAGTGGGTACCCAAGTTTTCAAATCGTGCACTACGAGTACTTAAATTTTCAAAATCGTGCACTGGAGGTACCCAACGCTAACTGCAGCTAACTTTCCGTCAAAATTGGACGGAAAAGTATATAAAGACTATTATACCCATTATTTTCACCTCAAACTTTTTTTTAAAAATACAATTGCTATTAACGAATCTAAACAAAAATTAAAAATAATAAAATTCTAATTTAATAATTTGATATATGTACGATAATGTAATATATTTCATCAAAATTACATATTTTTACATAATTTCAAGATATGAAATATGTTTTATTAATATATATATCCGTCAATCTTAAAGTCTTTAACTTTGTTTTTAACAAAAATATCAGAATTTCATAATCTCAAAATGGAAAATTAACGGGAGGGTACATGTGAAATTATCTAAGATATTTATATGCTATTGTTTTATTAAAAAATATATATGTGAAATTATGAAATTTTGAGATTATTTTTATTAACATATATCCGCCAATCTTAAATTTTTTTATAAAAATTTCAAAAAAAAATCTCAAAAGTTCATAATTTCACATGATTTTTTTAATAAAACAATAACATACAAGTATCTTTGATAATTTCACATGTACCCTTACGTTAATTTTCCATTTTAAGATTATGAAAATTTGATATTTTTGTTTTAAAAAAGTTAACGACTCTAAGATTGACGGATTTATGTTAATAAAACCATATTTCATATCTTGAAATGATGTAAAAATATACAATTTTGATGAAATATATTGCTTTATCTTAAATAAATCAAATTATTAATTAAAATTTATGTTTTTAATTTTTAGATTTGTTAGTAACACTTGTATTTTAAAAAATGTTAGAGGTGAAAATAAAGGGTATAATAGTCTTTTTATACGTTCCCTCCAATTTGGATGGAAAGTTAACGAAAAGTTAACGGCAGTTAGCGTTGAGTACCTCTGGTGTAAGATTTTGAAAATCAGGGTACCCGTGATGCACGATTTTGAAATTTGGGTACCCACTTGTCAGTTTTTGCAAATATGGGTACCTCCGGTGCAATTTTGCCTTTTTTTCTTATATAGTACATGTTTGGGAGACAGAAACGCCACAATGGTGTTTTTTTTTTGTGTTTTTCCCACTTTTCAGTGGTTAAAACACATTCCTAATGTTGATGAATGCATAAAATAACAATTATATTCCGTTCTTGTTTGTACAAAATGATGTTATAATGAACCAACATTGAAATTTAATAGTGTTGCTAAATGTGTTCATGATTTTAAACAGTATTTTTAAACACATATCAAATAGTCTTTTGATTATATTTTTAAACATGTTTTTTCAGCATGTTCTTTTGTTTTTAAACTGATATCAATCAATGAAACATGTTTACTAGATTAATAATTATATAACTGTTGTAACTAACAAATAATGATCACAAGTCAACAACCCCAAAGAATTGGCAGTGGGTGAAGACTTGGGACTCAAGGGTTTGCTCCTCCTGAGGACTCAGGTTGAAAGCTGTACAATGACTGATTATTCTTTGGGACCTCGTGAATTTAGTTGAGGTGCGTGCAAACTAGTTTGAACACCATATTTATATCGAAAAAAAGGATTAGGACTAGGATGACATTTCACAATTCCATAACTGCTTAGAGCATCTCCACCCATAAGGGGGGAGGGGGAGGGGGAGGGGAAAGGGGAAACCGTATAACAAATACGGACCATGTCCAACCATGAGGGGGGAAGGAGAGGGGGAGGGGGAGGGGGAAGGTGGGGGGAGAATTTAGGCATGGGTGGGGGATGGCTAGGGTGCATTTATCCCCTAACATCCCCCTCCCCCTCACCCTCCATTATAACTAATTAATATGATTTAGGGATATGTTAATTACACTTGATAATATTGTATTATTATAATATGAAGTTTTATTACGATTAATATATTTTCATTATTATTTTTATTATGAAAAAATAAAAATGTTTTTTCGATAATTGAAAAAAATATTTACGAAAAATTATCATTATTTTATTTTGTTGTCAATTTGATATATCTTATGTTAAAACTGGTGATCCCCCTGACCTGACTCTGATATCAGTTTGTTGTAACAGAACTCCTGTTTCAGAGCTCTGTTACCAGTTTGTTGTAACCTGCGGGTATTCGAGCAAGAACGATGAAGCGAAAACAAGAGCGAGACAGATATTTAACGTGGTTCACTAACGAATTCGTAACGAACCCGCTAGCTAATCCACGGCCAGAACCAGATATTTTATTGAGACGAGAACCCGATTACAATGCACGTCGTGGCCACAACGGCCACGACGACGACCCGAATAACCCACCAGACACACACACAACCAAAGCTCACAATATTCCTCTCAATCAAGCTACTGTATGTGTGTACTAATGTATGGCAATAAGCATAGCCTTTATGGCCATGTGCATGGCGGTGGATGCTAGTGATTTAGGAAATACTTTGCCTTCAAGGCAAAGTAATTGCCTAAACACAATAGCTATCCACCGCCCCTGATTTCCTACCTTGACTTTTGAGTTAAAGACTTTCCAAATTTGATATCAAGTCAGAACCCAATAAATCTCCACCTTGACTTGAATCATCTCAGCAAACCCGAAACCATAACCTGATGTTTCTCTTCTCAAACCTGAACCAGATGCGTCTCCCTGAACCCGAATCGCCAAATCGTTGCTCCAACTACCATGCGTTCCTGCAACGAATGCGCCCGATGTGGTTGCACTTCCGGAAACAGAAACAAGTGCTCCACCCAGAACCAGACTCGAATACATTCACTGAGAAAGCAGGACCGCATGTATTCCAGATGCGCCCAATTGCGCCATACATATGCACCATGACAGAATGCCCAGATGTCATCCAGACCAGATGCATCGATGACGAGTGCCCAAATTGTCATGCAGGATGCTCCCCGTATGCCTCAGATGCGCCAGATGCTCGCCAGAAACAGATTGCCCCAGATGCGAGCTCAGTGCGTGTCATGGTACACGCTGCAAAACCAGATGCACGACAGAACAAACGCGTGCATAATGCGCGCCAGAACCAGAATCAGATGCGCGTGCCAGAAATCTCAAACGCCAGAAGCTCCATGCCGTTGCTCCAACTCCAACGAGTTCCTGCAACGCATGAGCCATAACCAGATTCAATTCACACGACAGATGCTCCACGCCGGGAGCCGGATTGCGTCTAAACGGTAATCGCCAGAACGCCAGATGCGCGTGAACCGCCAGATTTGCGCCAGTACCGCATGCGTGTAGGATTTGCCAGATCCCTTGCACGCCTAATCAGATGCGCGCCAGATTGCTCCAACAGAAGCCCGGATAGCCCCTTACACAGGACTTCAGATGGTGGGTGTACCTGCTTCTCTCTCACGAACAGATCGATCTTGATCGCCAACCCAGACATCGTTCTTGGCGGAATCTCGAAACCCTACTCCTGATAGCCTGCTCCACTTGAATTGCGAAACCCTAGCTTTGAGTTCCACCAAAACGTGAAACCCCTAGCTCTTGGCTCCACCATGATCTTGGAACCTGGCTCTGACACCAGTTTGTTAAAACTGGTGATCCCCCTGACCTGGCTCTGATACCAGTTTTTTGTAACAGAACTCCTGTTTCAGAGCTCTGTTACCAGTTTGTTGTAACCTGCGGGTATTCGAGCAAGAACGATGAAGCGAAAACAAGAGCGAGACAGATATTTAACGTGGTTCACTAACTAATTCGTAACGAACCCGCTAGCTAATCCACGGCCATAACCAGATATTTTATTGAGAAGAGAACACGATTACAATGCACGCCGTGGACACAACGGCCACGGAGACGACCCGAATAACCCACCAGACACACACACAACCAAAGCTCACAATATTCCTCTCAATCAAGCTACTGTATGTGTGTACTAATGTATGGCACTAAGCATAGCCTTTTATGGCCATGTGCATGGCGGTGGATGCTAGTGATTTAGGAAATACTTTGCCTTCAAGGCAAAGTAATTGCCTGAACAGAATAGCTATCCACCGCCCCTGATTTCCTACCTTGACTTTTCAGTTAAAGACTTCCCAAATTTGATATCAAGTCAAAACCCAACATCTTATTATTTTTTAATAATTAGCAATTATATTTATTAACTTTTTTTTGAAAACATGGTTAAAAAGATGCCAAATTTATTATTATTATTATTATTATTATTATTATTATTATTATTATTATTATTATTATTATTATTATTATTATTATTATTATTATTATTATTATTATTATATCATTTTTATGAATATATGTTTATATTAATATTATTTCAGACTTATTTTTATCAAATAATTAATTTCAAATTATTAAATATATTTTAAAAATAAACCTAATTAGGTGGGAGGAGTGGAATGGTTGAAGATGAATAGTAGGTTGGGGGGAGGGGAAGGGGGAGGTGGGGGAGGAGAAAATACGACATGGTTAGAGATGGAACACTAATTATATACCCATCCAGTCCCATCCCGCTTACGTTCATTTCAACACTTCGGAAGTGTCCCATACCACATGCTCATCGAGACTTTCGAATCAAATTATTATATTAACTTATATAAGCTCAACTATTTATATAAACTACAGAGAACAATTTAGTGTGACCAGTATGAAACGAGTTTCGAAGTACCAGTTCAGTTAACAAATTAATCCAATACTCTAGACATCATAATATTTAGCGATCTAAAGTTCAAATCAAATCCAACTAATTAAGACTAAAAATTAATTAAGAAAATAAACAACAAAAGCATTATTTAACATTTAAACATCTCCAATGGCAGGCCCAGGATTTTGATTAGGGGGGGGGGTATATTGGCCTAATTTGGCAAAGCTGGATTAAGGGATAGATAGATGAAATTATGAATTTTAACCTTAATTGTCTAGATGAGCGGGATAGATTTTAGGATTTTTGGGGTTATCCGGATCCGAGAATTTTAAAAACGAATCCAGTTATTTTAAAAATATTTTTCACTCCCCAACCGCATATCCGGATCCGCGTAGGACCTAGCCGGTGTGACGACCCGTCACACTTTTAATATAAAATATCGATTTACGATAAAAATACTGTTTACAGTCAACCGAGTCTGGCACTTTCAGACATCCAAAAACTCTACCAACATGACACAGTTATCTGAAATAACCTTTTAATCAAATTTCTGAAAAGCTGGTACGTGGCTGCTGTGTACAAAGGAATCCTCGAGAGATACTTAAGTGTACACCTCAAGTAGGGAGTGAGAACACGAGGAGTTGTAAGGTGTGTGTAGGGATAGAGTAAGCACTGGTAACTGTGTGTGAGAGAGAGACAGTAGGCTATGGTCCTAGACCAGTGTGTCTTGTTGTCTTATCGTGTCACAATGGAGAGCATAACGATCCTATATATAGTGGGGAAGTGACCGCTGGAGGGTTTAGTGCACCATAAATGGCGGCTTAATGATTGAACCCCCAACGGCACGTTCGACCGTGTATATAGGAACCGTTACGTATCTGCCCGCAAGCATCGGAGATCAGCCGCATTAATGAGACAGGTAAGCCTAGGATCTCTCAGTCAGTTACCAGAGGTCGCGCGCAAGCTTGGTTGTCGCATGCGCGCGACGGACCTTACCCTAGCCTCCAAACCACTAAGTCCCTACAAGTCCCGTGTTATGGTGCGCCGGGGCTCTGTCTCGTAGCCCCCACGGGGATCAGCACGGGTAGTGATCCGGTGTGGATGAAGCACAGCTAGGTGTGCTAGATGGACGCCACGTGGCGATGATCCTTCTGTCTGGAAAGTGGTATCTACAATAGCCCCCTTTTGCGCGATTGTTACGCGCCCTTCTGTCGTGCAGTCACGCAAAATCAACCGTCTGTGGAGCTCACACGGCCCTTTTTTGAATTTTAAATTCGTATCTATATAGCCCCCAGTCTCAGCTATGATTGCCAAGGATTTGGAAAACTCCGTCTAGCCTTTGATGAAGCGTGGCTTCTGTTATTTTAGGGTTTTAGGCGTGACATTAGCATCGACCTGTGATTGCGCGATTCGGCGGTGACGGTTGCGATTCGACCACTGAAAGGACGCGACACTGCAGTGCTTTTGAATAAATACTTCATGCCCTCCAACGTTGCAGAGTATTGCTTTTCTCTTTAAAGTAGATGTTTTCCGAGAGCTTCCGAGAGCAAATACAGATAATCAATCATCAATTCTTTCTTGCCAATCGTCTTCTTCAACTTGCTTCATCATCACAAGGTTGGCTTGCTCAATTTTCATTAATGTAATCCATACCTTTGAACTATTTTGAACTTGAGAAACCCAAAATCGTTTGAAATATGCCATAGCTTGATACTGTTGAGAAGGTTTCTTAAAACCCTAAAAGATTGAAACGACTTAAGATGATGATTTTCTCCAATTCTTCTGCAACTCTGAATCTGTAATCGACCCAGAACTGTTCATCTTCCCCTTTTGACAATTTCAAAATCCAGAACTGCTTCTTGAATTTGAACTAAAAGTGAATATACTTCTCCCCATTTTTTCTTGCTTTTCTATAGAAATGGCCAAGACAAAAGCGTCCAAATCTGTGAAAGAACCCGAAGAAATCCCTGATCTTCCCGAGACTTTGTGGAAGAAAGCTCCATATCTAGGTGGAGAATAGTTTTATCATTCTAGGGCTAAAGTAAAGAATCTACCAGCACCCGCCACTGAAGATCTGCTACTGTTGAGCCCTCTTACTACTTCAGCCAGGTTGGAGTTAGTTGACCCCAAGGACGTGGTGAGATTAGGTGTTGAAAATGGGTTCTTCCCCCCATACTGACATTTCTACCCAGGCCTTTGTGCAAAATATGGATTTAATGGATGAGTGGATTGACCATGTACTGACACACCATGCCATCATGCTAGACAAAGCTGGGATCTATTATGCTGTTAGGGCTACGAAGGGTGCTGCCGTGAAGCTGGATCAAACCATGCTTCTAAACCTTTTTTCTCGATACTCCCCTACGACTCATACTTTTCACTTTGCTGAATTCGAGGCCGGCCCCACTTTGGAAGATCTTCTAGTATTGTATGAGCTCTCACCCATGGGCGAAGTCGATCCCTTGGATGCTTTGAAACCTGGTCCGGAGCTCACTCTCTATGCGCTGATGGACGAGTGTTTGACCGAGGTAAAGAAAATTTCCACCCGTTGGACATCTGCAGAAGTTCTTCCTTCCTGGCAATTGGTTTAGACCTCTCGAAGAACACTTGGGGAAATGGGTGCACTACTTCTTTCGCGACTATGCGAGTAGTAAAATCACCAAAGAGATACTGGAGAAGGATCTAGACGCGAAAAATTATGTCGAGGGAAAGGGGTATAATTTGACCCTGTGTGGCTTCCTCTGTGCCTGGCTGTCGAGATATCTAATCGATGGTCATCCTCATTACGGGGTCTTTTATCATGTCTTGCCCCTTGCCATTAAGTAAACTCTTGGCCAGAAAGTCGCACTTGGGCCTCTAGTGCTAGGAATTCTGTATCATCGGTTAGACCAGCTGATGGTTGCAATTGAGGAGTCGCGTGGGCGTCTTGATGTGTTGGCCTTTGTCAACATTTCGTTTCTTACCATTTGGGTCTTTGAAACGTGGCCCTCTTATGCTCCCGTCCCTTCGAGACCCAATCCTTGGAACATTCCGAGTGCGAAGAATGCACTTCGAAGTGGGAGAGCTGCCCGATGGTATAGGACCAATCCTCCTAAGTTTTCATGGAGTTTGGTATGTGACGATCGGAGAAAGTTTACAGCCAGGCCCTACACTACTCGTATTGACAATGTGCGATTTTTCCCGAGACTGTACCCTAGCAAAGATAGATCCTTTTTTGAAGACACTCTCATCAGGGGAGATGATTGCTATCGTGAATTCCTCTGCTGGTGCTTGAGAGGTTCACTACCTGCCCTTGCCGAAAATGTTCCTGAAATAACTCCCAAGTACGAGCGGATCGCATTCGATGTTGACACAACTCGCGTCTCACCCCAGTTTGGCTTTGATGCAGTGGCTCCTTCCATTTGGCCTAAGTCGATAAACAGGGATTGCTACAAGCGACAGCTGATAAAGAAGTGTAAATCTATCCTTTTTAGCAACTTACCTTTCATCCAGCCTTCAAGGAATCGTGTAGGTCGCCTTACCAAAAATTGGATCGCTTAGTGGAACGCTCAACATGCCAGATTTGATGTATCCTCACCTCCGCGTCTCAACAAAGCTCCTGCGATTAAAATGAATACTTTCCCATTCCGCCAGAACTGCAGTTTGGATGATTCTAAGTATGGTTTTTATTCCTTTCTTGATATTGACAACCACTTGTGCCCAACCACGATTCTTGAGGAGAAAATAACCGCTGTTAGGGGAGGAGTTGTACGTGTGATCCAGTACAGTGAAGATTTTGCCAAGTTAAACAATTCTCCTTTATGTTCGAGGGACTTATCTCCTTAAAACGTTGAAGCTTACATGAAATTTCTTTTTCAGTGCTGCTTGAGGAGATTTGCATCCGGAGATCGCTTCCCCTCATTGGTCAACTCCATTGTTAAGGCAAAAAGGCAAAAGAAGGAAATTCCTGTGGAAATGGAATTGGCTCCCAAGGTGGAGGCTCGGATACGCGAGGAGATGGGCGTATTTGCTCGCTCCCTGATAGATAACGATGTTGAGGTGACTGCAGAAGTTGCCCCGAAGGCTAAAAAGCAAAAACAGAAGGGAATTGTGATTTCTTCGCCTCCCAGGGACGTTCCAACTTCGTCGCTTGCGAAGTCTCCCGCTTCTAAGGGAAAAGGCAAAGGCCGCATTCCAGGGAAGACACAGAAAGATCTCGCGGTTGAGACATTCATCCCTTTTGATCAGGAGGAAGAAGAAGCAGAAGAGGACGAAGAAAGAGAAGAAGAAGAAAGTGAAGAAGAGGAAAGAGAGGAAAGAGAAAGAGAGGCAGAAGAAAGAGAAGAGATAGGAGAAGAAAGCTTAGAGGGTGCCTCAAACGAACTTATATTTTTTTAAAACATGGCTTTTGCAGTGGTTATTAACTAATTTTTCTTCGCAGATGATGATACATAGACCATTAGTGGCCTTTTGGCCAAAGAGAAGAGAAAGACAAAAGGCTCTCGCTCAGACGCATCTAGTGAGCCTATAGACGAAACTATAATCGCCGAGTCTAATAAAATGGTTGCTGAGGCAGAAGAGAGAAGAAGAAAGCATGAGGAAGACGACATTGAGCTAATGAAAAGAAGAAGTCTGGAAGAACAACATGCTGGTAGCATGAGTGTGGCCGCCTTGGAACGCGCTCAGGAAGACTTTGAAGAAATCGCAAGCCACGAGGAAGGTACAATTTTTGACCTTGCTGTGACTTATCAAGAGGTGATTTTTGGTGCGTTAAAGCATGGCTTATCAAAAGATGATATCCGTCAATGGTTAGTAAGCAAATGTTGCGAACCCCCAGGTAAAAAATTTGAACAAAGTCTGTAAACCAAGATTGATAACTCATTCCCTATTATAACAAGTTTCTTCACACCACCAGGTCACGCTCATCTTAAAGATATGATAAATGAAGATACGTCTGTAGGTTATGGTGTCGCATCTATAACATATGATGTTGAAGCTGCGATCCCACATAAGTGTGGAGGTGCTCGCTTTTGATCTATCAGAATAAAATAAGTCATAATTCATAACACGAGTTACCTCAACATGTTTTCCTCAATTTTGTCTTGCAGGTGCCATTGCCCCAAATGAATCTGCTGACGTTAGCCCTAGTCCTCTTGCAGGTGATGTTGCCGTCGCACAGGGCACTACCGATAATGTGTCAGCTGCGAGAGAGGTAATCAATTAGGGAGGTGTTGGCGACTCTGATGAGAACATGTTGGAGCAGAGAAATCAGCTTCCTATGTCTTATGTTCCAGAACGATGCTCGCATGTTGAGAAACCTGTCGCGGTCACTGAGAATGTAGGAGAACCTCTAGAAGATGTTATCGAGGTATCTGATGATGTCAAAGTCAATACTGGGATGAGATAAGGAGATGTTGAAGTTGAAGAGATGGAAGCAGAGGATGCTGGAGCTGGAGTTCATGAAAATGAACAGGTCATGGAAGACATAGCATCGCATGAAAATGTCGATGTTCCGATGGACGCTCCTGAGCAACAAGAACCTCTCGCGGACGAAGAGGTCCTTAGGCAAGCAGAAACCACAATTGTCGCTGAAGTTATTCCACCCGCTTCTTCAAGCTGTACTACTCTTGGAAATGTCCCAGGGCCTCAACAAGGTCCTGCTATTCCTTCTGTTGAGGTGGAGCTTTTCCAAGTTCCCACTGCATGGAGCTTTTGGGGTTCGTAGGCTGGAGCTGCCATCGTATCTGCCACTACTTGTGTTATTCCTGCCAACTATAATGAACGCGAAGTTGAAGCTGACAGACGAGCGATGCAGAAAGGATATGCTTTAGCTTTCCCCGTGATGCGCATTCCTTCTTTACATGAAATCCTTGAGGGAACATGTATACTATAACGTTACCATATGTATTAATCTATGTTTTTGTTAGTAACTTGCATCCCTAAACTTATAATTTATTTAGGAATGAGGCAACCTGATGTGGACTGGCTCATAAGGATGTGCCTTTCCAACCCATGGTCATATGCGAGAGCTCTAGAATTGGAGCCCTTTGACAGGAGATTTTTCTTGACTGAAGCCATCTGGATTTCAGAACAACTGTCTGCGGCTACCCCTTCTACTATCTCAACTGATAATGCGCGGTCGCTTTATGACACATGCAAGAAACTTCAAGCTAAGGCTCAAGGCAGGTTGGACTTCGGATTCCTCTTCAACAGGGTTACCCAAATCCTCACATCTGCAATGCTGAAGTATGGCTACCGCAACCTTGCTTTTGAGAAGAAGAAATTGGAGTAGCAAAAGAAGAAGGCTGAAGAAGCTGCCAATCTCTTCCATGCGATGAAGGCCAAGTATGAAAAGATGAAACAAGAAGTTAACCAATCAAAAGAAGCATCGCTCCTGTTATCACCAGAAGACCCTTTAATCAAACTAGGCGGATGGGCTTTGTTCGCGTGCATCTGCTACCTTATGAGATAGGCTTATCTATCCTTAGTAGATAGGCTTTGCTGCTACCTTATGAGGTAGGCTTGTGCTATCTTAGTAGATAGGCTTTGTTCGCATTCGACTGCTACCATATGAGATAGGCTTGTGCTATCTTTAGAAGATAGGCTTTGCTGCTACCATATGAGGTAGGCTTGTGCTTCTTAACAGAAAGGCTTTGTTCGCGTTCAGCTGCTACCATATGAGATAGGCTTGTGCTATCTTTAGCAGATAGGCTTTGCTGCTACCATATGAGATAGGCTTGTGCTATCTTAGGAGATAGGCTTTGTTCGCGTTTGGATGCTACCATATGAGATAGGCTTGTGCTATCTTTAGCAGATAGGCTTTGCTGCTACCATATGAGATAGGCTTGTGATATCTTAGGAGATAGGCTTTGTTCGCGTTCGGCTGCTACCATATGAGATACGATTTCAGATGGCTTTGACAAGTAAATAAAATAAGAGCAGTTGATAAGCAATAACCGTACTCGTTAGATAGAAATAGGAGCGCACCTTGAACGTATCTTTAGATGCGGTAACATTTCCTCCCATTGGAGCAGAAACTTCCCACTTGCATGCCATCTTCATCATGCTTGATAACCCTCTTTAAGGTATATATATTTTTAGCTACTCTGGAGACCTCTTTCTGCTTGGGCTGTCCCTCTTTTGTTTCTTCCCGCGACACCATTACCCCAACGGGTGACTGGTTCTAGATGTCTTCCCACCTGCGCAGAGGAATTGGCTGGGACGGGAGTGGCCCCTCTTTTAGTTCTGTGAACCATACTGCTTCGGATAAGTGCGATTCCTCCAAATTAAAAGGGTTCACAGAAGCAGGTATTGTGACCACCCTTTCCTTCCAGATAGCCTTCATTACTTGGTGAGCTGTCGAGTGTACGACATCAATGCCGTGGATCCATGCTCGCCCAATGATCATATGGTAAGTCGTATTGATGTTGATAACATGGAATTTGGCCGAACAGCTAATCTGCCCAATTTCAATCCCCAAACTAATCCACCTCAAGGTCATCGTGGAATCGCTACCGAAACGCGTGAGGGGGGACGGCCTCCTAACTATCTTGTGTTGAGGGATCCCCGCCGTCTCCAGGGTTCTCAAGGGAATAACATTAACCGCGGACCCGCCATCAACGAATGCCCTTTTGAAGTACATGCAGTTGATAGTAGCTGTTACATATAATGGCCTGTGATGGCTCACCTTGGTTCTCTTGTCAGACTCATCAAATGTCATGATGGGTCCCTCTAATCGAAAGGCCCTAACGATCCTGCCGTCCGAGGTTACCAGCTCTTCCCCATAGTCCTTTGGTGCTCTGAGGATGGCCTTGGTCATTTCGTGCCTGCAGTCTGGTGAGAAACCCACTTCATCGAAGAACTTGGCAAACTTGGCGGAATTCTTCATTCGCCCGACTCGCGAATCCTCCGTGTCAATTCCGTAATCCTCCTTCTCGTGGATCTCCGCGACTATCGGGACTTCTGTGTCTATGACTTCCTCCAAGTCGGTTATTGAGATCATAGTGACCTCTTTTCCTTTGGGTTCCTTCCTCGCATGAGATGGCAGGGGATTATTACGTACGTCCTTGGTCGGCTTGTCTATGAACAGCTGGCCCTCTTTTATTTTCCTTTCTACCATCCATCTGAGCTTCTTGCACTCATGCGTTGGGTGCGACACTTGACCGTGGCACTAGCACCACCTGGGGTTTCTGAATTGCTATCTTGTAGGTTTGCGCTCAAAAGGTGGCAAAATTCCGTCTTTCCGCCATCTTTTGCAAACATCAATTCCTTAACTAAGCAGGGCAATGGTGGCGCCTCCTGTGGTTCGGGTCGTTGTTTCTTGCTGGATGGAGACACTGCATGGACATTAGTATCTCACGGCCGTTTATAACCGAACCTTCCAACCTTGAAGTCGGGATTCGTGGGAGTATGCTCGTTAGCGCGTCTTTTCCGCATCCTTTCAACCAGGGGCTCAACGTTCCTGGTGCAATTAATCAACTTCGAGAAAGTAGGCATGTTTAAATTAATCAACATAAGTTTATACTCTTCGCGCATGCATTGTAGGCATATCTCGACCAAACGGCTCTCCAAAACTTCGTTGCTTCATTCCAGGGACCTGGCCCTGAAATTTTTAATGAAGGCAACGCCTTCTTCGTCACACTTTTGGTACATGCGGGAGAGATGAACGGTGGTGACCCGTTCGTCCATCTGGAAGAACTTCGTGTAGAATTTCTTCACCATGTCATCCCACGTCTTTACAGATCCCGCTTCAAGGGCACTGTACCACTTGTATGCGACGGTTCCCAAAGATTTAGGAAATTCAGGCATGAGTAGCCGAGTATCGACTGCGTACGGGCCCATCATATCCATGAACCTCATCACGTGCTCGTTGGCGTTTCCACTGATTTCATCGAACTTGTCCCTCTTGGGCGCTTTGTACCCTGCGCGGTTTGGCATCAGATAGACATCCCGCGAAATGGGAGGCGCGCTATCTACTTTTGGAATGACAGTGTCCACGGAACCCTGATTGGCGATGATACTGTTAATCCTTTGCTCAAGAGCCGCCATACTAGCAGGTGTTCCTCCATAGGAAGGAGCTGTTGGCCCGAAACCCGGAATGTAGGGCATACTGGGGTTGTAAGGAGGCGGAGGTGGAGGCCCGTGGCTTCCTAGGGCTCCGCTCGTGTATAGAGACGACGCAGGTTATGTGGCAGGGTTCCCTGCCGTCTTGAGGGACGAGCCCCATGAGAATGGCGGGGTCTGGTTCGCTGGGCCGCCTGAAAGAGGAGCCTAGGCAGCAGAGACATGCAGTATCGAGGTGCCCATTGAGGTGGATACCACCCCTGGTGGGGGCAGTGAAGTTGTCAGTGATGAGGCAGAAGCCCCTGGGACAACGTTCTGGGCCACTTTTCCCAGAATCGCCATAATCTGAGCAATTTGCTCAGATTGAGCTTCCATGGCTCGGGCTTGGGTCTGTATCGTGGCTTGGAGAGACTCTAAAGAGGGTTCTCCCTCAGTGAAAACTGGACTCCGAGTGTTGGGAGTGGTATTGAGCAGTCCATCCTCTTATGAAGTCTCCTCATGGGATTGAGACCGATCTCCATGGAGGATAGCTTGGTCTGAAGACATTGTCAGCGACAATTGTGGTAGATTTTTGGAGGTGTTGAATGTGGATGCTCACGGCCGCTTCACCAAAATGTGTACAAAGGAATCCTCGAGAGATACCCAAGTGTACACCTTAAGTAGGGAATGAGAACACGAAATTTGTAAGGTGTGTGTAGGGAGAGAGTAAGCACTGGTAACTGTGTGTGAGAGAGAGTCAGTAGGCTATGGTGCTAGACCAGTGTGTCTTGTTGTCTTATCGTGTCGCAATGGAGAGCATAGCGATCCTATATATAGTGGGGAAGTGACCGCTGGGGGGTTTAGTGCACCATAAATGGCGGCTTAATGATAGAACCCCCAACGGCACGTTCGACCGTGTATATAGGAATCGTTACGTATCTGCCGGCAAGTATCGTAGACCGTTATGAGATCAGCCGCATTAATGGGACACGTAAGCCTAGGATCTCTCAGTCAGTTACCAGAGGTTGCGCGCAAGCTTGGTTGTCGCATGCTTGCGACGGACCTTACCCTAGCCTCCAAACCACTAAGTCCCTACAAGTCCCGTGTTATGGTGCGCAGGGGCTCTGTCTCGTAGCCCCCACGGGGATCAGCACGGGTGGTGATCCGGTGTGGATGGAGCACAGCTAGGTGTGCTGGATGGACGCCACGTGGCGATGATCCTTCTGTCTGGAAAGCGGTATCTAGAACTGCATTTAAAAAAGATAACACCAACCCGTCAAAAATGAAATTTTTTTTTCTATAAAATATCGCAATTCGACTAAAAAGTTACACTTTCACTAAAAACAGCTAAAAAAATTATTTAGCTAAAAACACGCTATTTAGCAACTACTCCACGATCCAGTCGCGCTCTGCCTCAACCTGTAAAACAGAGGGGTGAGCCAAACAGCCCAGTAGGTACTGCCTAACAACTGGCATAGAAATCTAAAATCTACTTAACACAACTGCCATTTATTACACATCAACATGCGGCACCAGATACACAAACATCGTGATTTGACAATCACCAGATAATAATCAAATAGCTAATAAGCTGTAAAATCACACCAGCAGTATACACAGACATACACCGTAACTGCAGGAAATTTAGAGGTTAGATTTCCCATGCCTGAAATTGATAATGACAGTCTAACACCAAGATAGAACTAAACAACTGTGACAATTTATCTCAACAAATCTCTCTACTTTGTCTTTCACTTATGCAAAAGTATACAAAATTCTCTCCACTTAGTATTTAACCCACATGAAGGGGGGTTTGGATAACGGGGTTTGGTTAACCTGGTCCATAACCCAACCCGACACAAGTTCGGTTACTGGTGTTTTAATAACCAGTGCCCGGCAACTGTGAAAACCGGTGGACGGTTAATTTGTTGCATTGCCCGACTTTAAATATTTCAGAGAAGAGGGTGTGACGTGGAGATAAGGGTCCGGTGACCGGCAAATTAAAAGACAGTGCGCAGTTTTTGAAACCCAGTGCCTAGATATTTGAAAGCTTTTTCCTGTACTTTTGAAAGCTTTGCCGGTGGATGGCTATACCGGTGAACGACACTTGTTTCCGGTGGACGGCTATTACCCATTTGTGGTTAAAAAAACCCAGTGACCGGTGTTTGACAACCAGCCCACCGAACCTTAGGCAACATCAACTCCTTTATCCAAATACAAGCCAAATTTTGAAACATAACCCCCTCAACCCTCCTATCAAAACATCTCCGATATCAGTTTGTCTCAACCCAGATTAACACCCAATATACTTATAATCTCTCCCTCCCAAAGCATCCAACGACACAACACAAGGATAGAAGAAGCTTGTTCTTCTCTTTCAACACATGCAAAGAGACACTCATCAACTTAAAGAAAAAAAATCATCATGAATTAATACCAGATGGCTTTCCAAATGAGGGATTAGTCATCATTTTCAACAATGTCAAAGGTTGAGGTGTCAAAGTGCCTATTATTAGTATAGACAATCGTTCGGACCGTCGACGACCACCGTTTGCTTGGTCTCTTCGAAGATGTTCCTCAGGTGGTGGCTGGCTGGTTCAGATCAGAGCCCTCATCTCGTTTCATTCTTTTTGGATTCAGATCTGCGTTTGCAGGTCATATGGCGGTTTCGCCGCCTTGTTCTTCATGGTTCTCAGGCGGTTCTTTCCGCCCTTTTCCACTGGCGAGACCTTCGCCTGGTGGTGCGTGCTCGCTTTCTGTGGTTCTTCTTGGATTTCAGATCTGCTTTGTAAGGTCTCCCCGGTGCTGCCACGCCGACTTTTCAGAGGCGGCGGTGAGGCAGCCTCGCCGACCTCCTTCACCTCCGTTCTCTTCGTCACCCAACTCACTGTTGCTCAAGTCTATCTATCGATGGAGTTAGTGGCTCTGTTTTTCCATCAAGTTTCTGACCCAACAGCAGGATACGAGCTACAATAAGATTTTGGGCGCTGTTTGTTTGGGTCTTTCGTCGGCGTTCCCATCGACGGCGTTCCCCAAGGTTCCTCACCCCTCCAGGCAAGCTCATCACTGTGGCGGTGCTCCACCGCCTCCCACCGCCTCACCGACATCAAAGTTGGTGGGTTTTCAAGCACCAAGTAGATGGACATCAAGTTTAGTTTAGGGATTGTTTAGTGTTTCTTCAGTTTTGTTTTCAAGTTTTTTCCTCTCATGTATTTCACATGTTTTGTCAGTTGTTGACCCAGGGTCACTTGTATAGCTCTGGACTTTGGATTAACATCTTCCACTTGAAATTCTGGTAATAATAGTTTAGTTTTTGTCAAAAAAATAAATAAAAAATAGACGTGTATATCAAAGTCCTTTTTCTTTCATATATAGTCATCAATGAAAATCAGACACCAACAAAAGAAATATCTTCACATATATTGTTAAACATGAGACAACCACATTTTCATACGCCATTTTAAAGTACAACACTTGAATATTTGTATCACATAGCTCATTTTCAGGTGAGCTTGGCCGGAGACGGCGATGAGTTGCCGGAGAACAGCTTAAATATTCAGTGGGCGCAGGGGAAGGCCGTAGAGGACCGAGTCCACATCGTGACGTCCGAGGAACACGGTTGAATTTACGACGGATTCAACGGACCTGATGCCACTGATTACCTCCTTCACATTCTTTACTCCAACGTTCATAGGGAGCTCAAGGGATTGCTCTGGAACGACTCTGTCTCAGTTTCTCAAATCCATGAACACCCCCCGTTTGATAATTGCCCTCAGTCATCTGCTACACATATCAACATGGGAATTAAGAGAAGGAGAGTGATCAGAGAGCTAAGAGGCAAAAGAAATGGAAGAACAACGACGGAGTTGTTGGAGCTAACCACCACAATGATGTACTGAAAGCTCTGTCAGAGGCGTTGAGGAAGACGGAGGAGTCGTTTTTTAAGATAGATGATCTTATGTTGATGGAGAATCCAGAGTTGTCTCTGATGGGTTCCTGTGTTCTTGTTATGTTAATGAAAGGTGAAGACATTTACGTGATGAATGTTGAGGATTGTTGTAATACCCCGTTTAAATTGTGAAGGGTAAATTGGGTAATTGGGAAAAATAAAATTTAATTTTGGCGAGTTGAATTATTTTGGGGTTCAAAATATAGTCGTTAAGTTATATAATAATTTATATAGAAAACGGTATTTTTAATTGGGTATTTTATTTCGCATTTTTATGTGATTATGTGAATATAGCAAGTGTGTACCCAACCCACTAGATGACCAACCCAATTAGTACTCCCAAAACATGTTAGCATAACTAGCTACTTGAAAAAAAAAAAAAAAAATGGGAAAGTCGGTTGATGAAATCAACCTCTCCAAGCAACACTTCTATTATTTAATACCCACTTCTCTTCACTTGTTTTTCACATCAGAAACAAAACCAACAAAATCTCTCTCTCTTTCACTCCTCTCTCTCTACAACTCACGGCAACCACCATCACCACCTCACCTCCATCACCACCACCGCACCCTTCACCACCACCACAGCAGCCCTCTCCACCTCCATCTCTCTCCCTCTATCTCCCTCTTCCTCTCTGTTTTGGCGACAAGAAGCAGCAGCAGCTGCAGCGGCTCCGGCGACTCACCAATCTCCACCAACAAGCCACCACCATCACCCTCACCCTCTGCCCACCTCCAACAATCTCTCTCTCCCTCTCTTCTGTCTACCCCGACGAGACAACAGCAGAGAAGCAGCAGCAGCAGCGGCAACAACGCCGCTGCTTTCCCGACGAGAAGTCCACCGGCAAACATGGCAGCCACCTTCACGACCACCCATCTCTCCCACTTCCCTTTGTTATCTCGTTCTCTCCCCTCTCTATCTTGCTCGACAAACCCACCAGAAGGAGACACAGCAACAGAAACCGCAGCAGCAGCCAACAACGCCGCCGCCACCACCATTGTTTCCGGCGAAGAACTCGCCGGAGTTCAACCAAGACGAACCAGAACCTTCCAACCACACCCCTAGCCTCCTGGAGGTCCGACTGAGATGATGGAGGCCTCAAACGAAGACGAGAACGACCGGAGAACGCCCAGGCGAGCTCCAACTCCGGCGACCCCGACGGCGATCTTGACCCGACCCATTTCTTCATCGTTTCTCGCGATTCTTCGACTGGGTATGCTCGAAATCTTTCCCTGAGTTGTTTTTAATGATTAAAACCAAGTTTTAAGGCTTCGAATCCATGTTTTAATCGATTAGTTTGAAAGTTCATGTTTGGGGGTTAAAGTGTCTTTTTCAGAAACTTTTCAGGGGGGTTATAATGTCGTTTCAGAAACTTTGGGGGAGGTAGATGTCATTTCAGAAACTTTTAGATACTATTCGCAGTTTTTAATTTCAGATTTATTTATAAGATTAGTTTTTCTTTAATTTGAATGGATTATTATTTACAAATTAATAACTATATTTTTGAGGAAAAATAAATAATTGAAATAAATATGTTTGTAATGGAATGAGAAGATATATTCCTTTTAGTTGGAAGTACTTAAAATTAAAAACCACAATTCGTTTTCTTGAAAAATAAGCTAACAAGAATATTTTGTTTAAAAGTAAAGTTTGTTCAAATTATTTACTAAATATCGCCTTAGTATTATTTGAATAGATATTGAGAATGAAATAGTGATCTTTCTAACAACAAGTATATTTGTTAAAATAACTCTTTATAATAATTACTTTTGTTATGATTCGAAATTATAACGCTAAATAGTCTCAAGTATTATTTGGTTATATTCGTAAGCATTGTCTCAAGTATTTAATATCAAAACTATTTCTAAACTATTTCTCTGTATATTTATGGAAATTAACTTAAGACGAGTTCCGGGAAATCGTGAGAGATGTAATCAGTAATCGACCTAGCCGAGCATTCGTATAGAGCTAGTGCTATCCTTTTTGAAGTATTGTTGTTGTAATTAGAAAATTTGGTTAATTGTAGGCGACAGGACCATAGACAAGGACTACAATCCGTCGTAGGAGCTTTTATGTGATGATTGATATCGGATCAGGTGAGTTATATGCTTAGCCTCGATTGCCTAGCTCACTTCGCGTCAAAATGTGATTTATATTTACTGTCTCAAAATATACTTGTGAGTTTTACGAGCTTAGCCTTGCGTGCCAGCTTATTTCATGCCCACTACTCGTTTGATTGAAAATGGTTGTCGTGTTTCATCCCCTACTTGATAGATGCGTTTTTATTATTTTCGAATCTTTGAAATATTATTTGAGCTTGGAATACTTGTCACACTTGATCAGAAAATCAGTAATAACATAATCACTACGAAGCAGTGATGTTACTTAGATTGGGTGATGATTCCCTGGGCGTAGTCCCTAAAGAGATATTCGGGTTCGATCCCCGTAGTTACTTGTATTTGGGTGATGATTCCCTGGGCTTAGTCCCTAAAGAGATATTCGGGTTCGATCCCCGAAATAAAATGATTAGCATGTACCGAAACCAGTTGTTTTACTTATTACGTACAGGTGATGATTCCCTGGGCTTTGGTCCCTAAAGATATGGCACTACGTGCACCCCGACTCCTTTCGCCGTAGGCTGGAGTACTGCTTCTAGATACCACTCCTTTGTTTGACGCACGTAGGAGGGTGTTGCAACACTTAAGGTCTAGAATGTCTGATTGTGGTCACTGGTCTACCCGGGTACTGTAAAACGAATAATTGATAATTTGGTATTGTGAAATCAATAATAATATGAATACTATGTTTGGAAACAGTAATTTGTAAGTCGTGTTACGAACTGTCATACCATATCTGAGAGACTTAGTCGGGAAACTTTTGACACATCATAAATGTTATTGGGACATCATGGTAAACGGATTTGTACGTGGAAACCAAATGATACTTGTTAACTCGACGTCTTTGTCGGCATTATTAGTTACGGCTAGTGTGCAAAACGGTTGGATTATTGGATTCTAGGGTGGTTTTGTTTTATTATTTAACATTGTTGTTTTACTGTTGTGCACTATGTAACGTTTTACCTACACTCCGTTACTCTAGTTTATTTAACACGTGACCCTACAGCCTTTCGTAACCTTCCTGTTTTTACATGCTAAGGTGTAATTCACTCAGCGTTTTTGCTGACTTTCGAAAAACTGCGGTCTTTGTTTCATTCCCCCGCAGGTCTAGGAGCTGGGATTTTGGAGTAGCGGGATTCGAGACACACGTAGATTGTCACATATCATCACCTTACGATGAGAACACTAGTTTAACATCAGTATGTTGTAGCATGTATTGAAGCCTAAATACGATAATGTAATAACTTGTTATTTAACTTTTATGGGATGTAATGTTCTCGATTTCCGCTATTCGAGTAGCACTCTCCCGGTCTCTCCCGAGCCCAGGATCAGTGGAGTGTTACAGGTGGTATCAGAGCAGTCGTTCCAGTAAGGGATTAAAACCTGTAGGGTAACCTAAAATGAACATAGGGAAAGATAAAATACAGAAAGCCGGGTATTTGGGGGTGATCCTTTCTATTCTCGTGCATGATAAGTTGCTATGTATTACCCGAGATTTCCCTGCTTCGTGTTGGGGTCCTAGTGCTGTTTTAGACATATCGTTGTCTTCTCTACCCAATGTTCCTTCTTAGTATACCCCGACGAGATATGTTTTATGTGGTTGGTTGATATTCTCTATTTCCAGCTTGTGAAGTGCTCCTTGTGCTAAGGACTTCAATATGTGGAGAGTATGTGTTGATACTTGCTTTGTATGCAACTTAATGTTTGTGACTTATTCAAGTGTTTGCTGTTAGAATCAAGGTCGGACTGGGGTGACGATCCCATGTACCGCACCAGCCCGAGGAAACGAGGCCGGACTAGGGTGACGATCGTATGTACCGTACCTCTGGACACTCGTGGCATGTCATGTATTCTATATGTATTGGTAACTTGCTAAGTGTTATAGCGTTAGTAGTAAGTCTAAGACCCGAGACCCGAGTTTCACGTTCATGCTTCGAGGACGAAGCTTAGTTCAAGGGGGGAAGGATGTAATACCCCGTTTAAATTGTGAAGGGTAAATCGGGTAATTGGGAAAAATAAAATTTAATTTTGGCGAGTTGAATTATTTTGGGGTTCAAAATATAGTCGTTAAGTTATATAATAATTTATATAGAAAACGGTATTTTTAATTGGGTATTTTATTTAGCATTTTTATGTGATTATGTGAATATAGCAAGTGTGTACCCAACCCACTAGATGACCAACCCAATTAGTACTCCCAAAACATGTTAGCATAACTAGCTACTTGACAAAAAAAAAAAAAATAAAAAATGGGAAAGTCGGTTGATGAAATCAACCTCTCCAAGCAACACTTCTATTATTTAATACCCACTTCTCTTCACTTGTTTTTCACATCAGAAACAAAACCAACAAAATCTCTCTCTCTTTCACTCCTCTCTCTCTACAACTCACGGCAACCACCATCACCACCTCACCTCCATCACCACCACCGCACCCTTCACCACCACCACAGCAGCCCTCTCCACCTCCATCTCTCTCCCTCTATCTCCCTCTTCCTCTCTGTTTTGGCGACAAGAAGCAGCAGCAGCTGCAGCGGCTCCGGCGACTCACCAATCTCCACCAACAAGCCACCACCATCACCCTCACCCTCTGCCCACCTCCAACAATCTCTCTCTCCCTCTCTTCTGTCTACCCCGACGAGACAACAGCAGAGAAGCAGCAGCAGCAGCGGCAACAACGCCGCTGCTTTCCCGACGAGAAGTCCACCGGCAAACATGGCAGCCACCTTCACGGCCACCCATCTCTCCCACTTCCCTTTGTTATCTCGTTCTCTCCCCTCTCTATCTTGCTCGACAAACCCACCAGAAGGAGACACAGCAACAGAAACCGCAGCAGCAGCCAACAACGCCGCCGCCACCACCATTGTTTCCGGCGAAGAACTCGCCGGAGTTCAACCAAGACGAACCTGAACCTTCCAACCACACCCCTAGCCTCCTGGAGGTCCGACTGAGATGATGGAGGCCTCAAACGAAGACGAGAACGACCGGAGAACGCCCAGGCGAGCTCCAACTCCGGCGACCCCGACGGCGATCTTGACCCGACCCATTTCTTCATCGTTTCTCGCGATTCTTCGACTGGGTATGCTCGAAATCTTTCCCTGAGTTGTTTTTAATGATTAAAACCAAGTTTTAAGGCTTCGAATCCATGTTTTAATCGATTAGTTTGAAAGTTCATGTTTGGGGGTTAAAGTGTCTTTTTCAGAAACTTTTCAGGGGGGTTATAATGTCGTTTCAGAAACTTTGGGGGAGGTAGATGTCATTTCAGAAACTTTTAGATACTATTCGCAGTTTTTAATTTCAGATTTATTTATAAGATTAGTTTTTCTTTACTTTGAATGGATTATTATTTACAAATTAATAACTATATTTTTGAGGAAAAATAAATAATTGAAATAAATATGTTTGTAATGGAATGAGAAGATATATTCCTTTTAGTTGGAAGTACTTAAAATTAAAAACCACAATTCGTTTTCTTGAAAAATAAGCTAACAAGAATATTTTGTTTAAAAGTAAAGTTTGTTCAAATTATTTACTAAATATCGCCTTAGTATTATTTGAATAGATATTGAGAATGAAATAGTGATCTTTCTAACAACAAGTATATTTGTTAAAATAACTCTTTATAATAATTACTTTTGTTATGATTCGAAATTATAACGCTAAATAGTCTCAAGTATTATTTGGTTATATTCGTAAGCATTGTCTCAAGTATTTAATATCAAAACTATTTCTAAACTATTTCTCTGTATATTTATGGAAATTAACTTAAGACGAGTTCCGGGAAATCGTGAGAGATGTAATCAGTAATCGACCTAGCCGAGCATTCGTATAGAGCTAGTGCTATCCTTTTTGAAGTATTGTTGTTGTAATTAGAAAATTTGGTTAATTGTAGGCGACAGGACCATAGACAAGGACTACAATCCGTCGTAGGAGCTTTTATGTGATGATTGATATCGGATCAGGTGAGTTATATGCTTAGCCTCGATTGCCTAGCTCACTTCGCGTCAAAATGTGATTTATATTTACTGTCTCAAAATATACTTGTGAGTTTTACGAGCTTAGCCTTGCGTGCCAGCTTATTTCATGCCCACTACTCGTTTGATTGAAAATGGTTGTCGTGTTTCATCCCCTACTTGATAGATGCGTTTTTATTATTTTCGAATCTTTGAAATATTATTTGAGCTTGGAATACTTGTCACACTTGATCAGAAAATCAGTAATAACATAATCACTACGAAGCAGTGATGTTACTTAGATTGGGTGATGATTCCCTGGGCGTAGTCCCTAAAGAGATATTCGGGTTCGATCCCCGTAGTTACTTGTATTTGGGTGATGATTCCCTGGGCTTAGTCCCTAAAGAGATATTCGGGTTCGATCCCCGAAATAAAATGATTAGCATGTACCGGAACCAGTTGTTTTACTTATTACATACGGGTGATGATTCCCTGGGCTTTGGTCCCTAAAGATATGGCACTACGTGCACCCCGACTCCTTTCGCCGTAGGCTGGAGTACTGCTTCTAGATACCACTCCTTTGTTTGACGCACGTAGGAGGGTGTTGCAACACTTAAGGTCTAGAATGTCTGATTGTGGTCACTGGTCTACCCGGGTACTGTGAAACGAATAATTGATAATTTGGTATTGTGAAATCAATAATAATATGAATACTATGTTTGGAAACAGTAATTTGTAAGTCGTGTTACGAACTGTCATACCATATCTGAGAGACTTAGTCGGGAAACTTTTGACACATCATAAATGTTATTGGGACATCGTGGTAAACGGATTTGTACGTGGAAACCAAATGATACTTGTTAACTCGACGTCTTTGTCGGCATTATTAGTTACGGCTAGTGTGCAAAACGGTTGGATTATTGGATTCTAGGGTGGTTTTGTTTTATTATTTAACATTGTTGTTTTACTGTTGTGCACTATGTAACGTTTTACCTACACTCCGTTACTCTAGTTTATTTAACACGTGACCCTACAGCCTTTCGTAACCTTCCTGTTTTTACATGCTAAGGTGTAATTCACTCAGCGTTTTTGCTGACTTTCGAAAAACTGCGGTCTTTGTTTCATTCCCCCGCAGGTCTAGGAGCTGGGATTTTGGAGTAGCGGGATTCGAGACACACGTAGATTGTCACATATCATCACCTTACGATGAGAACACTAGTTTAACATCAGTATGTTGTAGCATGTATTGAAGCCTAAATACGATAATGTAATAACTTGTTATTTAACTTTTATGGGATGTAATGTTCTCGATTTCCGCTATTCGAGTAGCACTCTCCCGGTCTCTCCCGAGCCCAGGATCAGTGGAGTGTTACAGGTGGTATCAGAGCAGTCGTTCCAGTAAGGGATTAAAACCTGTAGGGTAACCTAAAATGAACATAGGGAAAGATAAAATACAGAAAGCCGGGTATTTGGGGGTGATCCTTTCTATTCTCGTGCATGATAAGTTGCTATGTATTACCCGAGATTTCCCTGCTTCGTGTTGGGGTCCTAGTGCTGTTTTAGACATATCGTTGTCTTCTCTACCCAATGTTCCTTCTTAGTATACCCCGACGAGATATGTTTTATGTGGTTGGTTGATATTCTCTATTTCCAGCTTGTGAAGTGCTCCTTGTGCTAAGGACTTCAATATGTGGAGAGTATGTGTTGATACTTGCTTTGTATGCAACTTAATGTTTGTGACTTATTCAAGTGTTTGCTGTTAGAATCAAGGTCGGACTGGGGTGACGATCCCATGTACCGCACCAGCCCGAGGAAACGAGGCCGGACTAGGGTGACGATCCTATGTACCGTACCTCTGGACACTCGTGGCATGTCATGTATTCTATATGTATTGGTAACTTGCTAAGTGTTATAGCGTTAGTAGTAAGTCTAAGACCCGAGACCCGAGTTTCACGTTCAAGCTTCGAGGACGAAGCTTAGTTCAAGGGGGGAAGGATGTAATACCCCGTTTAAATTGTGAAGGGTAAATTGGGTAATTGGGAAAAATAAAATTTAATTTTGGCGAGTTGAATTATTTTGGGGTTCAAAATATAGTCGTTAAGTTATATAATAATTTATATAGAAAACGGTATTTTTAATTGGGTATTTTATTTAGCATTTTTATGTGATTATGTGAATATAGCAAGTGTGTACCCAACCCACTAGATGACCAACCCAATTAGTACTCCCAAAACATGTTAGCATAACTAGCTACTTGACAAAAAAAAAAAAAAAATGGGAAAGTCGGTTGATGAAATCAACCTCTCCAAGCAACACTTCTATTATTTAATACCCACTTCTCTTCACTTGTTTTTCACATCAGAAACAAAACCAACAAAATCTCTCTCTCTTTCACTCCTCTCTCTCTACAACTCACGGCAACCACCATCACCACCTCACCTCCATCACCACCACCGCACCCTTCACCACCACCACAGCAGCCCTCTCCACCTCCATCTCTCTCCCTCTATCTCCCTCTTCCTCTCTGTTTTGGCGACAAGAAGCAGCAGCAGCTGCAGCGGCTCCGGCGACTCACCAATCTCCACCAACAAGCCACCACCATCACCCTCACCCTCTGCCCACCTCCAACAATCTCTCTCTCCCTCTCTTCTGTCTACCCCGACGAGACAACAGCAGAGAAGCAGCAGCAGCAGCGGCAACAACGCCGCTGCTTTCCCGACGAGAAGTCCACCGGCAAACATGGCAGCCACCTTCACGGCCACCCATCTCTCCCACTTCCCTTTGTTATCTCGTTCTCTCCCCTCTCTATCTTGCTCGACAAACCCACCAGAAGGAGACACAGCAACAGAAACCGCAGCAGCAGCCAACAACGCCGCCGCCACCACCATTGTTTCCGGCGAAGAACTCGCCGGAGTTCAACCAAGACGAACCAGAACCTTCCAACCACACCCCTAGCCTCCTGGAGGTCCGACTGAGATGATGGAGGCCTCAAACGAAGACGAGAACGACCGGAGAACGCCCAGGCGAGCTCCAACTCCGGCGACCCCGACGGCGATCTTGACCCGACCCATTTCTTCATCGTTTCTCGCGATTCTTCGACTGGGTATGCTCGAAATCTTTCCCTGAGTTGTTTTTAATGATTAAAACCAAGTTTTAAGGCTTCGAATCCATGTTTTAATCGATTAGTTTGAAAGTTCATGTTTGGGGGTTAAAGTGTCTTTTTCAGAAACTTTTCAGGGGGGTTATAATGTCGTTTCAGAAACTTTGGGGGAGGTAGATGTCATTTCAGAAACTTTTAGATACTATTCGCAGTTTTTAATTTCAGATTTATTTATAAGATTAGTTTTTCTTTACTTTGAATGGATTATTATTTACAAATTAATAACTATATTTTTGAGGAAAAATAAATAATTGAAATAAATATGTTTGTAATGGAATGAGAAGATATATTCCTTTTAGTTGGAAGTACTTAAAATTAAAAACCACAATTCGTTTTCTTGAAAAATAAGCTAACAAGAATATTTTGTTTAAAAGTAAAGTTTGTTCAAATTATTTACTAAATATCGCCTTAGTATTATTTGAATAGATATTGAGAATGAAATAGTGATCTTTCTAACAACAAGTATATTTGTTAAAATAACTCTTTATAATAATTACTTTTGTTATGATTCGAAATTATAACGCTAAATAGTCTCAAGTATTATTTGGTTATATTCGTAAGCATTGTCTCAAGTATTTAATATCAAAACTATTTCTAAACTATTTCTCTGTATATTTATGGAAATTAACTTAAGACAAGTTCCGGGAAATCGTGAGAGATGTAATCAGTAATCGACCTAGCCGAGCATTCGTATAGAGCTAGTGCTATCCTTTTTGAAGTATTGTTGTTGTAATTAGAAAATTTGGTTAATTGTAGGCGACAGGACCATAGACAAGGACTACAATCCGTCGTAGGAGCTTTTATGTGATGATTGATATCGGATCAGGTGAGTTATATGCTTAGCCTCGATTGCCTAGCTCACTTCGCGTCAAAATGTGATTTATATTTACTGTCTCAAAATATACTTGTGAGTTTTACGAGCTTAGCCTTGCGTGCCAGCTTATTTCATGCCCACTACTCGTTTGATTGAAAATGGTTGTCGTGTTTCATCCCCTACTTGATAGATGCGTTTTTATTATTTTCGAATCTTTGAAATATTATTTGAGCTTGGAATACTTGTCACACTTGATCAGAAAATCAGTAATAACATAATCACTACGAAGCAGTGATGTTACTTAGATTGGGTGATGATTCCCTGGGCGTAGTCCCTAAAGAGATATTCGGGTTCGATCCCCGTAGTTACTTGTATTTGGGTGATGATTCCCTGGGCTTAGTCCCTAAAGAGATATTCGGGTTCGATCCCCGAAATAAAATGATTAGCATGTACCGGAACCAGTTGTTTTACTTATTACGTACGGGTGATGATTCCCTGGGCTTTGGTCCCTAAAGATATGGCACTACGTGCACCCCGACTCCTTTCGCCGTAGGCTGGAGTACTGCTTCTAGATACCACTCCTTTGTTTGACGCACGTAGGAGGGTGTTGCAACACTTAAGGTCTAGAATGTCTGATTGTGGTCACTGGTCTACCCGGGTACTGTGAAACGAATAATTGATAATTTGGTATTGTGAAATCAATAATAATATGAATACTATGTTTGGAAACAGTAATTTGTAAGTCGTGTTACGAACTGTCATACCATATCTGAGAGACTTAGTCGGGAAACTTTTGACACATCATAAATGTTATTGGGACATCGTGGTAAACGGATTTGTACGTGGAAACCAAATGATACTTGTTAACTCGACGTCTTTGTCGGCATTATTAGTTACGGCTAGTGTGCAAAACGGTTGGATTATTGGATTCTAGGGTGGTTTTGTTTTATTATTTAACATTGTTGTTTTACTGTTGTGCACTATGTAACGTTTTACCTACACTCCGTTACTCTAGTTTATTTAACACGTGACCCTACAGCCTTTCGTAACCTTCCTGTTTTTACATGCTAAGGTGTAATTCACTCAGCGTTTTTGCTGACTTTCGAAAAACTGCGGTCTTTGTTTCATTCCCCCGCAGGTCTAGGAGCTGGGATTTTGGAGTAGCGGGATTCGAGACACACGTAGATTGTCACATATCATCACCTTACGATGAGAACACTAGTTTAACATCAGTATGTTGTAGCATGTATTGAAGCCTAAATACGATAATGTAATAACTTGTTATTTAACTTTTATGGGATGTAATGTTCTCGATTTCCGCTATTCGAGTAGCACTCTCCCGGTCTCTCCCGAGCCCAGGATCAGTGGAGTGTTACAGGTGGTATCAGAGCAGTCGTTCCAGTAAGGGATTAAAACCTGTAGGGTAACCTAAAATGAACATAGGGAAAGATAAAATACAGAAAGCCGGGTATTTGGGGGTGATCCTTTCTATTCTCGTGCATGATAAGTTGCTATGTATTACCCGAGATTTCCCTGCTTCGTGTTGGGGTCCTAGTGCTGTTTTAGACATATCGTTGTCTTCTCTACCCAATGTTCCTTCTTAGTATACCCCGACGAGATATGTTTTATGTGGTTGGTTGATATTCTCTATTTCCAGCTTGTGAAGTGCTCCTTGTGCTAAGGACTTCAATATGTGGAGAGTATGTGTTGATACTTGCTTTGTATGCAACTTAATGTTTGTGACTTATTCAAGTGTTTGCTGTTAGAATCAAGGTCGGACTGGGGTGACGATCCCATGTACCGCACCAGCCCGAGGAAACGAGGCCGGACTAGGGTGACGATCCTATGTACCGTACCTCTGGACACTCGTGGCATGTCATGTATTCTATATGTATTGGTAACTTGCTAAGTGTTATAGCGTTAGTATAAGTCTAAGACCCGAGACCCGAGTTTCACGTTCAAGCTTCGAGGACGAAGCTTAGTTCAAGGGGGGAAGGATGTAATACCCCGTTTAAATTGTGAAGGGTAAATTGGGTAATTGGGAAAAATAAAATTTAATTTTGGCGAGTTGAATTATTTTGGGGTTCAAAATATAGTCGTTAAGTTATATAATAATTTATATAGAAAACGGTATTTTTAATTGGGTATTTTATTTAGCATTTTTATGTGATTATGTGAATATAGCAAGTGTGTACCCAACCCACTAGATGACCAACCCAATTAGTACTCCCAAAACATGTTAGCATAACTAGCTACTTGACAAAAAAAAAAAAAAAAAAAAATGGGAAAGTCGGTTGATGAAATCAACCTCTCCAAGCAACACTTCTATTATTTAATACCCACTTCTCTTCACTTGTTTTTCACATCAGAAACAAAACCAACAAAATCTCTCTCTCTTTCACTCCTCTCTCTCTACAACTCACGGCAACCACCATCACCACCTCACCTCCATCACCACCACCGCACCCTTCACCACCACCACAGCAGCCCTCTCCACCTCCATCTCTCTCCCTCTATCTCCCTCTTCCTCTCTGTTTTGGCGACAAGAAGCAGCAGCAGCTGCAGCGGCTCCGGCGACTCACCAATCTCCACCAACAAGCCACCACCATCACCCTCACCCTCTGCCCACCTCCAACAATCTCTCTCTCCCTCTCTTCTGTCTACCCCGACGAGACAACAGCAGAGAAGCAGCAGCAGCAGCGGCAACAACGCCGCTGCTTTCCCGACGAGAAGTCCACCGGCAAACATGGCAGCCACCTTCACGGCCACCCATCTCTCCCACTTCCCTTTGTTATCTCGTTCTCTCCCCTCTCTATCTTGCTCGACAAACCCACCAGAAGGAGACACAGCAACAGAAACCGCAGCAGCAGCCAACAACGCCGCCGCCACCACCATTGTTTCCGGCGAAGAACTCGCCGGAGTTCAACCAAGACGAACCAGAACCTTCCAACCACACCCCTAGCCTCCTGGAGGTCCGACTGAGATGATGGAGGCCTCAAACGAAGACGAGAACGACCGGAGAACGCCCAGGCGAGCTCCAACTCCGGCGACCCCGACGGCGATCTTGACCCGACCCATTTCTTCATCGTTTCTCGCGATTCTTCGACTGGGTATGCTCGAAATCTTTCCCTGAGTTGTTTTTAATGATTAAAACCAAGTTTTAAGGCTTCGAATCCATGTTTTAATCGATTAGTTTGAAAGTTCATGTTTGGGGGTTAAAGTGTCTTTTTCAGAAACTTTTCAGGGGGGTTATAATGTCGTTTCAGAAACTTTGGGGGAGGTAGATGTCATTTCAGAAACTTTTAGATACTATTCGCAGTTTTTAATTTCAGATTTATTTATAAGATTAGTTTTTCTTTACTTTGAATGGATTATTATTTACAAATTAATAACTATATTTTTGAGGAAAAATAAATAATTGAAATAAATATGTTTGTAATGGAATGAGAAGATATATTCCTTTTAGTTGGAAGTACTTAAAATTAAAAACCACAATTCGTTTTCTTGAAAAATAAGCTAACAAGAATATTTTGTTTAAAAGTAAAGTTTGTTCAAATTATTTACTAAATATCGCCTTAGTATTATTTGAATAGATATTGAGAATGAAATAGTGATCTTTCTAACAACAAGTATATTTGTTAAAATAACTCTTTATAATAATTACTTTTGTTATGATTCGAAATTATAACGCTAAATAGTCTCAAGTATTATTTGGTTATATTCGTAAGCATTGTCTCAAGTATTTAATATCAAAACTATTTCTAAACTATTTCTCTGTATATTTATGGAAATTAACTTAAGACGAGTTCCGGGAAATCGTGAGAGATGTAATCAGTAATCGACCTAGCCGAGCATTCGTATAGAGCTAGTGCTATCCTTTTTGAAGTATTGTTGTTGTAATTAGAAAATTTGGTTAATTGTAGGCGACAGGACCATAGACAAGGACTACAATCCGTCGTAGGAGCTTTTATGTGATGATTGATATCGGATCAGGTGAGTTATATGCTTAGCCTCGATTGCCTAGCTCACTTCGCGTCAAAATGTGATTTATATTTACTGTCTCAAAATATACTTGTGAGTTTTACGAGCTTAGCCTTGCGTGCCAGCTTATTTCATGCCCACTACTCGTTTGATTGAAAATGGTTGTCGTGTTTCATCCCCTACTTGATAGATGCGTTTTTATTATTTTCGAATCTTTGAAATATTATTTGAGCTTGGAATACTTGTCACACTTGATCAGAAAATCAGTAATAACATAATCACTACGAAGCAGTGATGTTACTTAGATTGGGTGATGATTCCCTGGGCGTAGTCCCTAAAGAGATATTCGGGTTCGATCCCCGTAGTTACTTGTATTTGGGTGATGATTCCCTGGGCTTAGTCCCTAAAGAGATATTCGGGTTCGATCCCCGAAATAAAATGATTAGCATGTACCGGAACCAGTTGTTTTACTTATTACGTACGGGTGATGATTCCCTGGGCTTTGGTCCCTAAAGATATGGCACTACGTGCACCCCGACTCCTTTCGCCGTAGGCTGGAGTACTGCTTCTAGATACCACTCCTTTGTTTGACGCACGTAGGAGGGTGTTGCAACACTTAAGGTCTAGAATGTCTGATTGTGGTCACTGGTCTACCCGGGTACTGTGAAACGAATAATTGATAATTTGGTATTGTGAGATCAATAATAATATGAATACTATGTTTGGAAACAGTAATTTGTAAGTCGTGTTACGAACTGTCATACCATATCTGAGAGACTTAGTCGGGAAACTTTTGACACATCATAAATGTTATTGGGACATCGTGGTAAACGTATTTGTACGTGGAAACCAAATAATACTTGTTAACTCGACGTCTTTGTCGGCATTATTAGTTACGGCTAGTGTGCAAAACGGTTGGATTATTGGATTCTAGGGTGGTTTTGTTTTATTATTTAACATTGTTGTTTTACTGTTGTGCACTATGTAACGTTTTACCTACACACCGTTACTCTAGTTTATTTAACACGTGACCCTACAGCCTTTCGTAACCTTCCTGTTTTTACATGCTAAGGTGTAATTCACTCAGCGTTTTTGCTGACTTTCGAAAAACTGCGGTCTTTGTTTCATTCCCCCGCAGGTCTAGGAGCTGGGATTTTGGAGTAGCGGGATTCGAGACACACGTAGATTGTCACATATCATCACCTTACGATGAGAACACTAGTTTAACATCAGTATGTTGTAGCATGTATTGAAGCCTAAATACGATAATGTAATAACTTGTTATTTAACTTTTATGGGATGTAATGTTCTCGATTTCCGCTATTCGAGTAGCACTCTCCCGGTCTCTCCCGAGCCCAGGATCAGTGGAGTGTTACAATTGTCGCGCTGTTCTAGCACAGAAGGACGAGCTTGAGTTGAGGAGGATCAATAAGGAAACGGGAAACGATGGCGATGAATTCGATAGCCTCATGAAACTGACTTCTATTCAGCTCACAATTGATCATAGTACATCAGTAGAAGAGGTGAACTTACATTCTTAAAAACTATTATTAGCTGATTTTTGTTCCTTTCTTGTGTTGTTTTGCGGCTTCTATTTTGATTAATCATGTAGGGTTGTTTATGGCATTGTGAATTTCAGGAAGCGAAGAGAATCAAGAAGGAACATCAAGATGATTCTTCTACTATAAAAAATGATAGAGTTAAAGGCTCATTGGAAGTCACCAGAGCTTTTGCTACTTTCGCGTTTTCTCTTACTTGCAAATTGAAATCATGTAATTGGAAGGATTCGATGCATTATGCTACACATCAAACCAAAACCCATGTAATTGGGGTTGAACAGGCCCAAGACCACATAACATTATTTGATATCATCAACAAGACAATGTGTTTATGAAATTTCTTTAGTACTATTGTCTTGTTGGAAGGGAAATTTTTGTGATCATGGTTTTGATTATGGTTGTTCTTCCCATATCTGCAGCCAAAGTGGAACAATGCACTTCTGAAGATGTTCAGAATAGACTACATTGGAAGCTCACCATACATCAGTTGTTCCCCATCAGTCTACCACCACAGGCTTGTCCCGAAAGACAAGTTCCCAATACTGTCATCTGATGGACTCTACCAGTACTTCACCAATGAGGAAGCCGTTTCAAAAGTTGACAAGTTCATTTCAAGTTTTCCAGAGGGAGATCCCGCGCAGCACCTCATTGAAGAAGTGCTTTTTCGGCTGCAATCAAAGCGGGTAAGGAGACATTTGAATTCGAAGTCAGCACCTCTTTTTGAATTTGAACAAATATTAGTGGAAATCTGATGAATGGCTGTGGAAATTTTCTGCAGGCATGGACTTTCATGAGTTGCTCTACATACCACAAGGAGACCGGAGAAGATATCATGATGATGTATTGATAATAATTATATCTTTTGAAGGAAGAATATGGCGCTCGTCAATGTAAATCTATATATAAAGGAAGGATGGTGTTCTACTGTACACCAATGTAAGGTTGGCAAGTTCTTGACGTTTGGATGAATTATCAATGGAAGGTTATAGATGGAGTCCAATCATTGCCTAAACATGCTACATCTGCTAGCCACCAACTCCCAACACAATGTGACCTCTATTGAGTTTTAACACTAGGACACCCAAAATGGGACAACACTGCCACGGGCAATTACTAGTATATATCTATATACACACATTTTGTCGAAAAAATAAATAAATCTACATACACACACAAATAGTAGATACTATAAAGAATGATTTCCCAAAGTTTTGTTTTTGTTATATTATTATACTTTTCCTTGTAGATTTTAGGCTAAAGGAGCTCTAAGAAGTTTGACGGATTGCAGAGGCTTTCAAGCTCTGTTTTCTGCTACTCTTTATCTTTGTGGAGCTGAAAGCATTGTAATTAGCTGAAACATGGGGGGCTTCCATTGATTTTTCCAAAAAGAGGTGTTCGTTGTGAGTATTACTAGTATACTAATTTTGTTGCATTCACTTGTGCCTTCAAGAAGTGATGCCATTTATGTTCCTCCCGTGTCCTCTCCACCAATGCAACCACGAAGAAGCACAAATATGTTATGGATAAACCAAGAATGGTGTCTGCCTCTTTAGCTAATGTGTATATGATTCGGCTACAGCAGCATCACCATTGTACATTCATTTTATTGTTTCTGTGGATAGCTTATGTGAGCCTGATAGTTATAACAAAGCCACCAGGCATCCTCATTGGATACAAGCTATACAAAGTGAAGCTGAAGTATGATGAAGATGTCGAAAGGTACAAGAGCATATTAGTTGCTAAAGGCTACACACAGACAGAAGGAATTTATTACTGTAGACGCGGGGGTTGATCTGGATAGCTCGTCTGTGTTCCAGTAAGCAACAGAACAAAACAAACGACACATGGTTAACCTGGTTGGGGACCGAGAGTGAGAACAGGTTTGGGGTAAAAGCAAAGCAACCTATGTTATCCAGAGAGGAGAAAATGATTGATCAAGCTGAGTGTTGTGTTTGGCGTTGCCGATTTGTCTGCGTTACTTTTCATGAATGAGACAGATCCCTCTATATGTACAGACCATGGACATATGTGGGTGACCACACACGATGGTGATGGAATCCCTCGTGATCCCAACGTCTGCCTAATTGAACTGCTCGCGGCCCGTATATGTAGGAATCATGGTCCGCAATCTCAGGGACGTGACAACCCATTCGCGGGCCTTTGGATAACATACGAAGGTCGCATGCGAGACTGGCACCTCACACGTAACAATGCTTAGTCTAACCTTCAAACCACTCGCAGTCCCGTTAGCATAAGGCGCATATGCAAAGGACCATGTCTTGCAGTCCTTCGCATAAGCGTAGGCAAATGATGCCTTTTGGTGCTATTCGGAGCACAACAGCTGCGCACGTGTCCCTTTATCCGGGGCGCCATGTGGCTTGTCAGTAGAATCACAATTTAGGGTATCTAAAATTACAAAGTGACCTTTCTCCAATTTCTAAGCTCCCAACATTGAAGTGTCTTCTAGAACTGTAGCAATAATTTTAATATGATGTCAACAATGCCTTTCTTTATGGAGAATTTGATGAAGCAGTCTACATGGAGCTACCTCCGGGGTATGGTCTTCCTGTCAGATCTTCTCCTTATACACAAGGAAATTGGTGTGCCACTTAAATAAGTCTCTATATAGACTTAAACAAGCATCCATGCAATGGTATAGTATGTTCTCTACTAGATTATTGGAGTTTGGTTTCACACAATGGAAGACTGATTATACCCTTTTTGTCAAGCACTCTTCCTTTCATTTCATCTGTTGTTGGTTTATGTTGATGACATTGTCTTGCGAGGAACTGATCTATCTCACTTGCATACTCTTAAAGAGGTTTGGAATACAATGTTCCATCTCAAGGATTTGGGATTTCTCAGATACTTTCTTGGTTTTGAGGTGGCCAGAAATGATCATGACATCAGTCTTTTCCAAGGAAAGCTTCCCATGGACATATTGCAAGAGAATGTTATGCTTCTTGCAAACCTGCTTCTGTGCCAATGGACCCCACTGTGAAGCTATCTGCCAGCATTAGTGACACTTTTTCAATGATAGATTTAGTTAAATGTAGAAGGCTAGTTGGAAAGCTTCTCATGTGCAATTCCAGACCAGACATATGTTATATGCAGTCTACAAGTTGTCTTTAAGCCCACTGAAACTCATCTAAAGGCAGTTCATCGTGTGTTGAGAATGTGAGAAATGCTCCTGCTTAAGGCCTTTTCTTCTCAGCCTCTTCTCCCCTTACACTCATAGCATATTTAGATGCTGATTGGGCTGGATATTTAAACATGAGGAAATCCACTTCTAGCTTCATGATTTATATTGGGGACTCTTTGGTGTCTGGAGGTCTATGAAACATACTGTTATTTGCAGAAGCTCCATAGAATTAGAATATAGAAGCTTGGCCATTGTTGCATGTGAAGTGAAGTGGTTTCTGTTAACTTGATTTCATAATATCTCTTCACAGGCCTCCAATAATCCTTTTTTATAGCAATTCAACACTCCAGTTAGCAGCTAATACAGTATTTCATGACAAGACTAAGTACATTGACATAGATTATCATTTGGTAAGGGATTTGGCACATTAAGGTATTTTCACCCTATAACACATTCCAAAAACTTATCAGCTTGCAGACACCTTACCAAGCCTCTTCACCAAGCAGTTTTTGGTTTTCTCTTATCCAAGTCGAGAATGAAACTCATCCACTTTTTGACTGGAGGGGGGATATTGCAGTACCTGATCGCAGGTTACTGTTCATTTTGCATGCATGTCACCAAATAAACATTAACTCATTTTGCAGCAAGAAGCAGCAGCACACGTAGGATCAAGATCTCAAGAAGCAGCATTAGCCCTTGATCTTGAGGACCGTTAATGGATTAGCAGTTTAAAGATTTAGTGGGACGACACCTTTTAGGTATCGGCTTAGTCAGTTTTTTTTAGGGTAGCTTACTCAGTTCAATTATACTTAATTAGCATATAAATAAGCTACAATAGAGCCACGGTGTCGTTTTGATGAAAATGAAATGAGTCAACTCTCTAGGTAAACATGGCGTATGCCGATTTGACATTTCATAACAGGTTAGTTAATTTTTGTTTTATTTTAATTTCATTTGATTTTTCATTTGGCAGTGGTGTATATGACACCATTTTCTGTACTCATTTTGTAACTTCATCAATTGAAAATTTCATTTTCCTTTCTCTTCCTCCTTGATCTTGTTTTCTCTATATCTTTTTAGAACCAACAACTTAGTTATGGTCTAACACAAATCTTAACAAAAATATGGACCACTAATTATCGATTTTCTGCAACAAGATGCATGGTAAACAACATAGATTTGGACCATAGCTACACAAGCACAACTTATTATAAAAGGGACTTATATAAGGGTAAATGTTGTTAATCGAGAGAATACGAGAGATGGGAAATATAGAAAGACAATATGTATGGAGAATAGTGTTGAAAGGTATATCCAATCTCCAACCCTAAGCCCCTTTATATAGGCATTAGAGTGGGCTAATGGGCCAAACACAATTTACCGTGGGTTTACAAGATGTGGTGGATATTCACCAATAATCTAGCCCAATATTTCATAATACTCCCCCTTGAGTATTCACCATAAGGATGCCTCGTTAAAACCTTGTCAGGAAAAACCCGACGGGACAAATTATGTGACAAAGGAAAAAGAGTACATCGGTGCTTGAAGACTTGTATCGTCTGCCTCGTTAAAACCATACCAAGTAAAACCCAGTGGGACAAAAATTGGATAAGGAAAAAGAGTACAGAACTAAATAAATATTCTCCTTGTCATAAACGAATTTTCAGGATTCTTTGTTGACTTTCATTGAAGATGACATTCTTCAGGAACTCAATTTTGGCTGCGTGCCTCATTAAAAACCTTGTTAGGAAAAACTCTGTGGGATAAAAACCTCAGCGAAGGAAAAGAGTACAGCGTCCCATAGTCTCATGATTAAAGTTTGAAACTCCCCCTCTTCATAGCATCAATTGATTGATATATGTTCCACTTTTTTCAATGCTTACTTTGAATTATACCATCACAAGGGGCTTAGGAACTGTAATATAAATTCACGGAGAAAACAAAATCTAGCCATATAAACACATCAAATATAGGATGAAATACAACATGATCAATAGTTAGCATGTCAATAAATGACAAAATGCATACGCCTTATACTACTCGCGAGTGTACACTTTGATTTGCTTCAGGCAACTAGATATCTTTCGTGGGTATCAACCTCCATGATTTTCACATAAAGTGATTTATACGATCGTACTGGTAACTAGTTACTTTTATATTCGTAGTCTTCTAGACTAAACGAAATGTCACAATCACTCTTAACAAAAGAGAAGATTTCTGGGTTATAACTATAATTATAACCATGAGAAATATTGATGTCTTTTAGGCATCACTTGCACCAACACATATTTATCTTTCAATAGTCTCACGCATTCAACCATTAGGGTGCAGACATTTGAATATATTGTTCTATACGAACATGGATGCTATGAGCATCTAAAGTACTTCAAATTACTTCCCGAATATTATTTATGCATTAACTGCAGAGCTCGTGTATATTGACACACAATAATTCAATATGTACATTGATGCTTCAAGTATCACAAGTACTCTTGGTACTTATAATTATACTCCATGCATTGATAAATTTGCAGAGTTTGTATCCACTTGTCCATGTATTCGTTGACTTTTTTCATGGCCAAATATTTAAAATGAACTTCATCCATTTCAGGTGGTAAATGGAAATCATACGATTTCAAGCGCTTTTTCAATTAAAGTATCATAAACCATAAGATCGTGAGATAAATTTCAAATTAGGTACCTTAACTTCTTCAAGAGCTTCATGCCTCTTGAAGAGCTATTTTTTTTTCCAGCATTGGCTTTGATCTAATGTTGATGATATCATTTCTTTTCTCATAAATAATGAGAATTATTCATATATTGTGTACTCAATTGAGACTCTAAATCGCACAAGATTTGGATGCTTTGACATCCTCTTTTGGAGGATCACAATATTTGAACAAGCAATCCTAACAAGCTACTATCATGTTATCAAACCTAATGAAAGAGTGTAATGTAGACTAAATACAGGACCTAAATACTCTAGAAGGGGGGGGGGTTGAATAGAGTATTAGAACTTTTTGCAAAACTTAAAGTTTGACAGAAAGACTTTGTGTGAAACTAAAATCTCAAGGCCTTGAGATTTTAGTAAACTGTCTGAAACTTACAAAGGCAAAATAGTAAGCTTCAAGGCCTTGAACTGTGAGCAATTATAAACAGCTTTTGAACCCTAGTTTGATTGAGTTGTGTGCAGCAGTTAATAATCAAACTGTAAAGTAAAGAACACAAATCAATTTATAGAGTTCAGTCCCAATGGACCTAATCTCTGCCTGAGGGATCTAATTCCACCAGGATTGGGCAAACACTTCTTATTACTCACTTATAAACAGCCCTAGATCTTCAAGCCTAAGTGATTTCCCTTACACCTATACAGCTTGTGGTTCCAAACCTATCTAGTTCCAGCTACTGACTGTTGAGCTAACAAGAACTTCTTGTTGTTCACTTGAACAGCCAACCACTAGGTTAAGTGAGGTTTAAAATAATCTAAAGATACACAGATAGAAGTACAAGTGAAGAACACATTATGAAGATAAGCTGTTGAAGCCTGGATGTGTTCTTCTGGAAAACTGGATTGATTTGATCTTCAGGAATCTGGAATGAAGCTTGAATGATTATGTGTTTGAATGAATGATCTCCCACGATTTTTTTCACACCCCTCTGAGTATTCTGCAAGCCTATATCTTTTTTAAAATTCAAACCAGTCTCTTTTATCCACAGCTGCAACTGATTGAGAGATTTTAGGATCTCAGTTCCTACAAATCCTCCTTCTGTTTTCCACTGGAATTCAAACAGCTTCAAGTGGATATCCGTTGGAGTTTGTTGAGATTGCTCCTGCAGGTTTAACAACCCTGCAACAGCATTGAAACACAGCAACAACAAAATCCAGAAAGCTAACAATGCTATGACTGTTTGGTTATACAGTTTCTTCTAAAACTGTTTAACAGACTTAGAACAATAACCTGTATATCTTCTAAAACATATGAATCATGAAAAACAAGTTTAAAACACTTATAAGTGAGTAAGTAATCACAATACTAAGAATCACAACCTGCAAGAAAGAATCAACTAAGTTCTGTAAAAACTGTCAGCAGCTCAAGGCACATCTCAAGGCCTTGGAGCTCTGAACCTGCTTCACAGAATTTCAAAGTTAAACCCAGATAACTTTGATTCTTCCTGTTCTGATCATCTGCAATTGTGTTAGATATATAAATAGTGTAATCCATAAGTATATGTAATAAACCACTCATCTGATATCAAATCTGCAACACAGAATTGTTAGAACATATAGCAGGATAGAATAACTCAAGGCTTTGATGTTCAGTCAATATCTCAAGACCTTGAGATAACTGAAATGCTTTGCTGCTTATGTCTTGGTCTTTTGTCTTTCATCACTCAAAAGAATTACCAACCAAAACACATTCAGGGATCTTGACTCAACAATCTCCCCCTTGATGAAAGACAAAACCTACAGTCTTGTATAGATCTTCCTGCCACTCATATTCAAAAATTAGATAACCACAATTTGCACATACAATATACAATAATGCCAAACGGATAAACAGTAAGAATAAAAATTACCAATTACCACAGAAATGACATAACTGATTAAACCACAAAACAACTAGACATTATTATTATTCCAAACACTGCAAACACAGAAGAACACACATTAATTCTCCCCCTTTTTGACTTTCATAAAATAAGGTTGAAGAAATGTTGGATCATTACTCAGAGTCTGAAAATAAACTTAAAGTAATAAATTAGCTAAAAATTCAAGGCCTTGAGAATAGAAAAGATAGAAGAGAAAGAGATAGAGGGTCAAGGCTTTGGCAGTCTCTGATCTTCACTTCTTCTTTGATGTCTGGCCTTTCTCTGAGCCTTCTCCAATTTCTTCTTCACTTGCAGCATCTTCAGCAGACTGATTACCTTCATTTTCAGCTTCCACTTCAGCGACCACTTCTTGGATTATCTCATCCACTTTCTTCTTAGCCTGTACTGAATCCACCTCTGTAGCTGCATCAACACCTGTGTCTTCACCAGCATCTTCTTCATCAGTTTATTCATACGAATCTTTTGAAGTTAACACCACTGGAATTGGCTTCTTCTTCTTCTTCTTCAGAAAATCTCCTAGCTTTTCTTCTGAATCCACACTGGTGTCATGACTAGTAGCAGAAGGTATCTTCTCCAGATTCAAGCCCTTGATGACAACATCCAGCTTCCCATTCATAACATTCATCAAGCCCTTGAACTGGTTGAATTCAGTTGACAGGTCAAATAACCTTTGTCTGAGATCTTCAATCTTAACCTGCTGATCTTCTAACTTCTCAACCAGCAGTGAGTAATCCTCATTGTCTTGTCCTTTCCCAGATGTAGTCCCCTTAGGCTTCACAAACTCCTTCTCAGCAAGTTCTTCCTTTGACAAATAAGAATAAAATTTCCAATGCCCTTTCCCAGTCTGAACTACTCCAATCCTCTGAAGTGCAGTCTCATCTATCAACCCAAAACCTCCAGTAATCTTTTCTTCTCCTTTCATAGGTACATCAAAATATTCAAAGAAAAGAGGTAACAGGTTGGCATATGGAAGAGGATGGTTTCTAGTCCTGGTTGCACAATAAATCATATGCTCCATAATAATTGTTGGCAAATCTATCTCAAACCCTTGAGATATCAGATACATCAAAATCAGAACTTTATCAGTTATCAACTCTCTTGAATTCTCCCTAGGAACTACACTCCTCATCAGAATTGTGAACAAGATTTTGGCTTCACAGTTGAGCACAGAGTGTGTCAACTGCTTTGGACCAGAGGGAACACCTTCAATAAAGAACATCTCCTTTTCCTTATCCAGACACTCCTTCCTATCAGGATAATCTCCAACATTGTATTTTCTAGGAATGCCCAAGACTTTGGCAAAAGTCCTATGATTTAACCTCAAATCAACACCAGACACTTTTGAAGTTAATACCATTCTATCATCACCTTCAGAAACCAAGTTCAGATAAAATAACCTAGTTAACCTAGGATAAGCCTTTGAACTAGGATTTAGAACCTTCCAAACAGCAGTTTCTCTCAACTTTCTCATGCATTCTATGTCCAGTTTATCCAATAACTCATCAGAAATCATGCTACAGAAAGCTACCTTAGATGAAGCATACCCTTACATCCAAACAGTTCTAACCTCAGAACTAACAAACCACTATGTAGGAAGTACATTCTTACCGTGATATCCTTTCTTAGTTGCAGCAGCAACTTGCTTAACCCTAGTCTTTTTCTCTGAGGGTTTGGTCTTTTCTTGTCCTCCTTCAATTGGTTTCTTCTGGCTTTCCTGAGTTGATTTCCCTTTTTCCTCTTCACCAGTCTTTTTCTTTTCTCCCCCTTTCTTCTTCTCTGACCTAGGTTGACCACCACCCTGAGTCTCTGGTTGTGGATCAACACTTGAGCCTTCATCTCCCTTCTCTGTTCTGGACTTCTTTGCAGGAGGGGTATCCTCATGCAAACTTTGAGTGTTTTCTAAATCTGAATCAGAAATCACTATCTTCTCCTTCTTATTTGCTCTCTTCTTGGATCTGCCAGAGGGCTTTCCCTGTTGCTGAATTCTGGATGATTTGCGCTCCATTGTAGGGTTTAGGGTTTTTAGAAGAGAATGTGATTGAGAGGAATTGAGAGAGAGAGAGAGAAAGTAGAGTCGCAGAAGATTGAAAGAGAATGAGAAGAAAAAGCCCTGACTTTCAGCTTAAGTAGATTGAAAAGTATGAGTCATAAAAGGACTCTGCAATATCAACGTGCAAAAATAGAATCTAGAAAAATCTTTTTGGGATATTTTAGAAAAATCTTTGAGTAATTCAAATATTATACAGTTATCTAAAAAGATAAGATATAATATTTGCTGATCCGTTTTTTTTAAAAAAATACAGATATTATCAAGACCTGGAGAACAATCTCAAGGCCTTGAGATTTTCTGCAGTTTGAGAAACTTCAAAGCTTTGAGATATACTTTCAAGGCTTCAGAAAGTATAATCTCAAGACTTTGAGATTCCAGCACATAAACACATATAAGTACTAATGCTCCCCCTAAACCAATGCATCCTTGTTTAACATCCCCAATTCAAGCCTTAGAGATGAAAACCTATCATCTGGAAAAGGTTTGGTGAAAATATCAGCAATCTGCATTGAAGTAGAAATAAAATTTAAAACAACATCACCTTGTTCTGCATGATCTCTAAGGAAATGATGTCTCACACCTATGTGCTTTGTCCTTGAGTGCTAAACTGGATTCTTAGAGATTGAAATAGCACTTGTGTTGTCACAATGAATAGGCACATTTCTGAAGTTATAGCCAAGATCTCTAAGCTGCTGAGCAATCCATAACACTTGTGAACAGCAAGCACCAGCTGCAATGTATTCAGCTTATGCAGTTGATAATGCTACATAATTTTGCTTTTTGGAATGCCAACTGATCAATGAAGATCCAAGAAATTGACAGCATCCAGAAGTACTTGTCCTGTCTACTTTATATCCTGCAAAATCAGCATCTGAATAGCCACTCAACATAAAATTATATCATCTTGGATACCAAATCTGTAAGTCTCTGGTTCCATTCAAATATCTAAAAATTCTTTTAACTGCAGTTAAATGACTTTCCTTAGGATCTGCTTGAAATCTAGCACACATACAGACACTGAACATAATATCAGGTCTGCTAGCAGTTAAATACAATAGTGATCCAATCATACCTCTGTATTCCTTCTGATTCACACTCTTACCAGTTGAATCTTTTTCTAAAGAGAGTGATGAACTCATAGGCGTCTTAAGCACCTTGGACTGTGACATATTATACTTATTCAATAAGTCCTTGGTATATTTTCCTTCATGCACAAAAATTCCTTTCTTCATTTGTAATATATGAAGTCCAAGAAAGAAATTCAGTTCACCCATTAGGCTCATCTCAAACTCCCTGCACATCAGACTAGAAAACTCTTTTGAAAGAGCATCATTAGTAGCACCAAATAATATATTATCTACATAAATCTGAACTACTAACAGATCACTCTGATGGTGTTTAATGAAAAGAGTTTTGTCAACTAAGCCTCTTTTAAAATTGTTTTCAAGTAGAAATTTTTAAGGTCTGTCATACCAAGCCCTTGGAGCTTGTTTTGAACCATAAAGAGCTTTATCCAGTTTATAAACATGATCAGGAAAATTTTCATCTTCAAAACCAGGAGGTTGTGCTACAAAAACATCTTCTTGTAAAAATCCATTCAGAAAAGAACATTTAACATCCATTTGATAAAGCTTTATGTGATTGTGAGATGAAAATGCAAGAAGTATTCTAATAGCTTCTAACCTGGAAATAGGAGCAAAAGTCTCCTCATAATCTATACCTTCTTCCTGATTATATCCTTGAGCTATCGATCTGGCTTTAATTCTTACCACTTTGCCATTCTCATCAAGCTTGTTTCTGAATACCCATCTGGTTCCAATAACTGATATCTCTTTAGGTCGGGGGACCAGATTCCAAACCCTTTTCCTTTCAAACTCATTCAGCTCAACTTGCATTGCAATGATCCATTCTGCATCTTCAAGAGCTTCCTTGGTATTCTTAGGCTCAATCAAAGATACGAATGCACTAAAAGCACACAAGTTCTTTAACTGTCCTCTTGTCTGAGTTCCAATTGATGGATCTGATATAATGTTGTCAGCTGGATGGTCTGCAAGGTACTTAAAATTATTTCTTGGTACCCAGGAGTATTCTCATTGAAGGCTTTGAGTCCTTGAAACTGTAGAGGGAGCATCATAGAAGGTTTCAGCTTCTGTCTCAAGGCTTTGAGATTTTGGTTCAGCAGGAGGTTCAAGGCCTCGAGATTCTGCTGATTGATTCTGTACATTAGTTTTGCCTTTTTCTTCTTTCACAACATCATCATCTGATTCATGCTTGTTCAAATCTAGATCTGAAAAACTTTCACTCAGAAAATCCTTAGTACTTTCATCAAAAATTACATGAATGCTCTCTTCAAAAATCTTGGTTTTTCTATTATAAACTCTATAAGCTTTGCTAGTTTGAGAATATCCAAGAAATACACCTTCATCACTTCTAGCATCAAACTTACCAAGATTGTCTCTACCATTATTATGCACAAAACAAATACAAACAAAGGGTTTAAAATAAGAAACAGTAGGCTTTCTGTTGGAATAGATGCCCTAGAGGCAATCTAGTTTAGTATAAATTTGTATATGGCTAGAAAATTCATTTATTATTTATCGGATATTTAATATAATGAAGTCCTTAGATTTACAATCGTGTTGTTTATCTTAAATATCCCTAGTCAAGTATAACGATTAAATGGGACAATCATCTATAGACTAGTATGGGGTTGGATTGATATGGAGATATCACGATCCAACACATAGGTGTGCATTACGGAATGTTGCACTGGATTGACCCATCACCGAGAAGGCTACATACATGTTATGTTGAGTCACAAGTGCTTCTCGGGTACAATGGTATTGTCATCCTTAGACTTGAAGTCACTAGATATTCTAGTTGTGGATCATTGTGATCTTGGTAGCGTTAAACGCTACACCGTGACTGGGTAGTTATAAAGGCGTGTACTGGATACAATGAGAAGCAAGCTTAGAGATCGTAGTGGACGTAGAGAGGATTTGCCCCTCCCACATAACGGGAGCAAATATCCTAGGCCACTCGAAGGATAGTGCTTATAGAATGTCTGGCCAGACTCAAATAAATCAATATGGGATATTGATGTTATTTGCACGAATAAGGCTATTCCATGGATCGAGAAACTATGGATTGGATATAAGAGTGTGACTTGTATGTCTCGTGTCCAATCCGGATATGGGATGAGACAATTACTTGTACAAGGTTGTCTAGATGACTATTCTATTAGTTGGCTAGAATGGATGTTTTGCTAGAAACCGCTCCATTTTAGCAAATAGTTGCTACCAACTAGATAGAACCTATGGGGTCACACGCTATATAGAGTTGTACTAGATTGGGAATTAATTAATTGGATTAATTAATTAGAAGGATCACTTTGCAAACCCTTGCAAACTTAGTAGGGACTAAGTTGCAAGGAAGGGACTAAATTGAATTCTAGTAGGACTAGAATAAGTCCTTTAGGTAGTTAAAAAGGAGTTGTTGGACTATATAAAGGACCCTCCTTCCTTCCTTCCTCATAACTTATACTTTTTAGAGATCATAACAAGAGTGGGAGAGAACAAAGGAGAGAGAGAGAAAGCAACAAGGAGCCGACGCCGCCCCTTGCCGCCGCCCCTCACCCCGTCGGCCAAAAAGAGGGCCGAGTCCCCTTTTTGTCTCGTTTTGCGTGATTCCTTCACCCTCCTCTCATTCCGGGCTAGCACCAAGGAGTTTGGGAGATCGAGGAGCAACTCTAGGCGTGGATCAACTATAGAGAACGTGACACTATTCGCGTTTGAAGTCATCAAGGAGAACCCAAAGGTGTGTTTATGATTTCTTACCTTCACTATCGTTATGCATCTAGACTTGTGATCCTTGGAGGGTTTTGCATGGTTATTTGTTTGATTATGCTTCCGTTTGTGCGATCCATGAATCAAAACCCTACAGTGGTATCAGAGCCACATGTCATAGAGCATAAACGTAGTTTATGTGTTACATTCTTGTTGTTTTACACCTTAATTTATTGTTTATCGCGTAAAACAAGACAAATCAAGCATGGGATGCAATTTGTCAATAATTAGATGATAACAAGACCCAATTTTGCATTGGATGCATGAATTGGTGAGTTTGAGAAATTTTAGGATCTTAGATCTAGGGTTTGGGCATCCTTGGGGAAGAAGGAGTTCTCCCAATACAAGGAAACAACCAAACTTGGGCTCCAAGCAAGGAGGTTGTTTTGGAAACAACCTCCATGAGGAGGTTCGGCCCCCTAGGGGACCGCCCCCCCTTGCTTGCCGCCCTAAGGGGCCGGGCGGCCCTAACCTGCGGGCCTAGCTTGCGGGTTTTGGGCCGGGCCGGCCCTAGGGCCTTATGGTTCACTTTTTTGGGCCCGGGCAATTGGATTGTTGGGCCCATGGACCGTTTTAACCCTAGAAATCCTAAAATCAATTAAAATTGACCAAGCGCATTAAAATTGGATTTTAACTGTTTATGTGCAAATCGCATGGTGATTGGATATGGCCTTAGGATGTGGTTTGATGTGGATGTTTAATTTTGTGGTTTGGTTTTACGGCCTGCGAGCTGATCAATTAATTGTAATAATTAATTAGGGTTTTATGGCCTGCGTGCCATTTTTTTCTCAACTTGTGAGATTTATTTTATTTAGTATAGATAATAGCTAGTGCTAGATAAAGTAGATTGTTAGCCAAGATTGAAGAAAAGAAGCCCAAAGCCAAAGAAGCCACAAAAGATGGAGCATGGAGCATGGAGCATACCACATGACTATGAAGGATGGACCAAAAGATCAAGACGCATGGAGATGTGTTTGCTTAGGGTTCATAGATAATTCCATTGGCTTGGAATTATCTTAGTCTAGAAAAGGCCATATCCACATCACATTTAATTTCTGTTTTGTGGTTGTTTATTTATTGTCTTATTATTTGTGTGGTTGGTGTATGGATGATGCATGCAATTAGGATAATAAGATAATTAGACAACCCGGATCTATTATTTGGAGTTGTGCCCAAACTCAAATAGATAGATTAGTTGATATTGATCAACAAAACAATTAAAATTGAATTGAAAATCCCTCAAAAATTCAATATTGTGTTCTTGCCTTCTCGTTATTTAACCACTCATTATCATCATTATTTATCAAGTTCGTGCGTGCCAAAGCATGGCGACTTGGTTCATAATGATGGAATGCGATGGCACGTAACAATGTGCAATTGTTTAGATAAGAGGTTGAGCACAACTAGGCTATTAATTTGATTAAGAAACCTAGAGGCAATCAATTGGGATTATCCATATGGATGGATAAATAAGGAGTTATTTGCCCGGTTGAACCAAGAGTTGCATATGGGATGCAATTGGAATTGTTCCTACCTAAAAGTAGTCGAATTATGGGTGACTTGCCAAAGCAAGCTCATAAGGAGATGAAAAGATGGATCTTGGCCCACTAGAAAATATAATGATATTTTCCGCATTAATATCTTGAGGGTTATTAATCCGTAGTAAAATAGTGGGAGCTATATTTAATAAACTAGCCATTATTAAATAGGGTAAAAGACACTAACCACCCCTGAGTTTAGGCTTAATTCCACTCGACTATCCTGTATTTTGGGAAAAGACACTCCGCACCCTTTTTATGGATGGAGCTGACGGTAAGCTCACAGACCAGGCAAAAAGACAATTATACCCTCACTATTTCGGTGAATGACCTACTATATATTACCTTTCTTCTCATTTTTCTCTTGCCACTCTTCTTCCCTTCCCTTCTCTTCTACCCTAGCCTCCACCAACGAAGAAGCAGCCCTAGCTTCCACCCACGAAGAAGAGGCAGAGAACGAAGAAGAAGGCGAAGAGGGAAGAGGACATCGCCGTCTTCGCCCCGTCGCCGTCTTTGCCCAATCGTCGTATTCAACCGTTGGATTCGAATACTTGTGGTTCCGGTCATACCCAATCGGCAAAGCCAAATCCTAGATCGCGAACGACCTTGCTGGCGAAGATTCCGCCGTCGTGAAGGCCGTTGGATGGGCGACGACCTCGCCGAAGCCAGAGCACCCAGTGAAGCCCGTTGGATGGGCGCCAGAGAGACACATCAGGTGTTCATCTGCAAGACAAATCGATGCGCGGCAGTCCCCGGCAACTTGGGTCTCCTGATTCGTATCTTCCGGCATGATTAGGTTTGCTGTTCGATTTCACGGAAATTTGTGTTTCAGGGTTCATATATCCTGAAGCAACTCAATAATAGCTTTGCCGACAATCAAAGGCGTAATCACATAGTATTCGCCCAACGTTGAATCGGGTTGTTGATTGGTGGGTCTGATGGGTAACGAAGGTGGAGTGGAGATGGTAATGGCTGGGTTTTGGCCGTGGTGTTGGTGGTCACAGGTGTTTATGGGGTAAATGGTGTATAGTGAAGATTGTGGGCAGTGGGTTGTTGGTGGTTTTGCAGGTGGATCTGTGATTGGCTCACGGTGGACTGGACTAGTTTGGAGAGTTTTAGGTACTTTGGCTTGATGGTCTAATGGTGAATGAAGGTCGGTGGTCTGGGTGATTGCAGGGACTGTTGGAGGAGATGGTTCAGTTCTGGGTTTGAGTATGTTATGGTCAGTAGGTTGCTTAGGCATTAGGTTTATTGTTGTGAAGGTTGAGTTTGTAGGAATTACCCAAAAAAAGGTGGAGTTTGTAGGTGGCAGTAATGCTATGGTCTGATGGTTGCTGATTGATAATTCGTGGAGGATGAAGGGTAAAGGTGAAGGGTAAAGGGTAAAGGTGTTGGTTTATTAAATTTACAAATTTGTGTGCTCTTGGTGTTCTTGATGTTTTGTATTCAAAATGGAATATATTTTTGGTGTTTGATCTTTTTTTGGTGTTGGTGTTCTTGTTATTTTTCAAGATACAAATGGGTTAAAAAAAAAAAAACAAGGGTAATATGGTCCGGAAAAATTCTATCATCCACTTTTTAACGGAACCTAACAGATAGGTGCTAACTGTCCACGGAATATTCCGTTATTTGGGTGCGGAGTGTCTTTTCCCAAAATACAGGGTAGCAGAGTGGAATTAAGCCTAAACTCAGAGGTGGTCAGTGTCTTTTACCCTATTAAATATAGTCAAAATTCACAAATACTAAAACTTGCGTATTTTCCTTTTGTAGAATTCCAAATGGCAAACAACTCGTCGAGTTCACAACATTCCCTACGATCTGTCCTTGAGAAGGACAAGCTCTCTGGAACCAACTTTCTTGATTGGTACAGAAACTTGAGAATTGTTCTCAAGCAAGAGAAGAAACTGTACGCAATAGAGGAGCATGTTCCAGAAGGTCCATAGAACCAGACACCTGTTGCCTTAAAGGCGTATCAAAAGCGTGTTGATGACGCTAATGATGCGGCCTGCCTAATGCTTTGCACCATGACCTCTGAGCTTCAGAAGCAACATGAGAACATGAATGCTGTCGATATGATCGAACATCTAAAGCAGCTCTTTCAAGAGCAGGCGAGGGTAGAGAGGTATGAGGTCTCAAAGGCACTGTTCAAATGTCATCTGGCAGAAGGGAACCCGGTGGGACCCCATGTACTCTGAATGATCGGGTACTTGGAGAATCTCGCCCGGCTTGGGTTCCCGGTCGGCCAAGAGTTGGCAACCGATCTCGTGTTGCAATCGTTGCCCGAGAGTTATGGACAGTTCATTATGAACTATAACATGAACGAGATCGTTAAACCACTGCCAGATTTGCTCAACATGTTGAGGACGGCTGAACAGAGCATCAACAAGGGTAAGGGCAAGGCCATTATGATGGTGCATAAAGGAAAGGGCAAAAAGTTTGCCTCTTCCTCCAAGGGCAAAGGCAAGTCAGTTGCCAAGTCCAAGGAACAAGCCCTTAAGCCTGTTGGTGGGATTGCCAAGGTCGTGACTAAGGGTGAGTGTCACTACTGCAGTCAACCTGGACACTGGAGGAGGAACTGCCCAAAATATCTGGAGGACAAGAGGCTTGGAATAGTGATTCCACCACCACCAGGTATTTTTGTTGTAGATGTCAATTTAACTGTCTCTACAACATGGGTATTAGATACTGGATGTGGATCTCATATTTGTCGAAATATGCAGGATCTAAAGAGAAGTAAAAGATTGGCTAAAGGGGAGGTAGATCTGCGCGTTGGGAATGGAGCAAAGGTTGCTGCGTTGGCCATAGGCGTGTGCGAGCTATCTCTGCCTTCAGGATTAGTTTTAGAATTAAATAATTGCTATTTTGTGCCTGCTATGAGCAGAAACATTATTTCTATTTCTTGTTTGGACAAGGAAGGTTTTATTATTTCAATAAAGAACAATTGTTGTTCCTTTTATTTGAATAATATTCACTATTTTAGTGCGCAATTATTTAATGGACTTTATGTCCTTGATCTAAGCAATCCTGTCTACAACATTAATGCCAAGCGGATTAAAATAAATGATTTGAATCCTGCTTATTTATGGCATTGTCGTTTAGGCCACATAAATGAGAAACGTGTATCTAGACTCCATAAGGATGGATTACTAGACTCATTTGATTTTGAATCATATGAGACATGTGAGGCTTGTTTATTGTGAAAAATGACAAAGTCCCCTTTCAATAAGAAAGGTGAGAGGACTAGTGAGCAATTGGCGCTCATACATACCGATGTGTGTGGGCCATTTGCCACGCCTGCCAGGGGTGGTTATGTCTACTTCATTACATTTACTGATGATTACAGTAGATATGGATTTGTGTACCTTATGAGGGCAAAATCCGAATCCTTTGAAGTGTTCAAAGAATTCAAGAATGAAGTAGAGAAGCAACTTGGCAAAAGTATTAAGGCTCTACGATCGGATCGTGGAGGAGAATACTTGAGCCAAGATTTTGACGACTATCTTAGAGAGTGTGGGATAGTGTCCCAACTCACTCCACCCGGAACGCCACAATGGAATGGCGTGTCCGAGAGGAGGAATCGAACCCTATTGGATATGGTTCGGTCTATGATGTGTCAAACCGATCTTCCCTTATCATTTTGGGGCTACGCTCTATTAAGTGCAGCTTTCACCATTAACCGTGTTCCATCTAAATCAGTCATGAAGACACCATATGAGATGTGGAGTGGGAGGCGTCCCACACTGTCGTTCATGAGGATTTGGGGCTGCGATGTCTATGTAAAACGTTTACAATCAGACAAGCTAGGGCCCAAATCGGATAAGTGTAAATTTGTGGGGTACCCTAAGGAAACTAAGGGATACTACTTCTACAATCCAACCGAGAACAAAGTGTTTGTTGCTCGGACCGGCGTGTTTCTAGAAAGAGAGTTTGTCTCTAAAGAAGCAAGTGGGAGGAATGTAGAACTTGAAGAAGTTCAAGAACCACAAATCACTGAACCGATTATGGAACATGAACAGGAATCACAAGCAGTTGTGGATCCACCTGTTCAGGTAACACAAGAGCTTCGTAGATCTAGTAGAGTGCGCCAGGAACCCGAGAGGTACGGACTTCTCGTGACTGATTCCGGTGACACGATGCTCATAGATGATGAGCCTACTACCTATGAGGAGGCCATGAGTGGCCCAGACTCGCAGAAGTGGCTTGAGGCCATGAGATCCGAGATGGAATCCATGTATACCAACAAAGTATGGACTTTGGTGGAACCACCTGATGGGGCGCGGCCCATAGGGTGCAAGTGGGTCTTCAAGAAGAAGATCGACATGGATGGTAATGTGATTACCTATAAGGGCCGATTGGTGGCTAAAGTATTCAGACAGATTCATGGTATTGACTATGATGAAACCTTTTCACCAGTCGCTATGACCAAATCCATCCGAATCCTACTTGAAATTGCAGCATACTACGACTATGAGATTTGGCAGATGGATGTCAAAACAGCATTCCTTTATGGGAATCTCCTCGAGGACGTGTATATGATACAGCCGGAGGGTTTTGAGGATCCAAAGCAAGCCAACAAAGTCTGTAAACTGCAACGATCCATTTATGGATTGAAGCAAGCTTCTAGGAGTTGAAAATGACGTTTTGATGAAGTGGTCAAAGAGTTTGGCTTCATCAGAAACGAAGATGAGTCTTGTGTCTACAAGAAGGTTAGTGGGAGCTCTGTAGCTTTTCTGGTCTTGTATGTGGATGACATACTACTCATTGGAAACGACATTCCCATGCTGCAATCTGTGAAAGATTGGCTAGGAAAGTGTTTCTCAATGAAGGACGTAGGGGAAGCAGCCTATATACTCGGTATAAAGATCCATAGAGATAGATCTAAGAGGTTGCTAGGCCTAAGTCAAAGTACATATATTGACAAGGTGTTGAAACGGTTCAACATGCAAGATTCCAAGAAGGGATTCTTGCCCATGTCACATGGAATCACTCTTTCAAAGAGTGGTTGTCCTTCCAATGAGATTGAGAAGGAACGCATGAGTAGAATTCCCTATGCCTCGGCCATAGGATCTATCATGTACGCCATGTTATGTACTAGACCAGATGTGTCATATGCCTTGAGTATGACAAGCAGATACCAATCCAATCCAGGTGAGAGTCACTGGATTGCTGTCAAGAACATCCTAAAGTACTTGAGAAGAACTAAGGATGCTTTCTTGATGTTTGGCGGTGAGGAAGAGTTGCGTGTAAGGGGTTACACTGATGCAAGCTTCCAAACCGATAGAGATGACTTTAGATCACAGTCGGGATATGTGTTTTGCCTGAATGGAGCAGCGGTGAGCTGGAAGAGTTCCAAGCAAGAGACGGTAGCTGATTCTACAACAGAGGCTGAGTACATTGCTGCAAATGGCGCAGCAAAGGAGGCTGTTTGGATCAGAAAGTTTGTTTCTGAACTTGGTGTGGTCCCTAGCATTGCGGATCCAGTGGAGTTGTTCTGTGACAACAATGGGGTGATCGCGCAATCAAAGGAACCCAGATCGCACCAGAAGTCCAAGCATGTGCTCAGGAAGTTTCATCTGATTCGAGATATTATCGATAGAGGAGACGTTCGGATATGCAAGATTCCTACAGATGATAATCTGTCAGACCCGCTTACAAAGCCTCTCACGCAGTGGAAGCATGAAGGGCGCACTAGGAGTATGGGCATACGAGATGCGCCAGATTGGCTCTAGTGCAAGTGGGAGACTGTTGGAATAGATGCCCTAGAGGCAATCTAGTTTAGTATGAATTTGTATATGGCTAGAAAATTCATTTATTATTTATTGGATATTTAATATAATGAAGTCCTTAGATTTACAATCGTGTTGTTTATCTTAAATATCCCTAGTCAAGTATAATGATTAAATGGGACAATCATCTATAGACTAGTATGGGGTTGGATTGATATGGAGATATCACGATCCAACACATAGGTGTGCATTACGGAATGTTGCACTGGATTGACCCATCACCGAGAAGGCTACATACATGTTATGTTGAGTCACAAGTGCTTCTCGGGTACAATGGTATTGTCATCCTTAGACTTGAAGTCACTAGATATTCTAGTTGTGGATCATTGTGATCTTGGTAGCGTTAAACGCTACACCGTGACTGGGTAGTTATAAAGGCGTGTACTGGATACAATGAGAAGCAAGCTTAGAGATCGTAGTGGACGTAGAGAGGATTTGCCCCTCCCACATAACGGGAGCAAATATCCTAGGCCACTCGATGGATAGTGCTTATAGAATGTCTGGCCAGACTCAAATAAATCAATATGGGATATTGATGTTATTTGCACGAATAAGGCTATTCCATGGATCGAGAAACTATGGATTGGATATACGAGTGTGACTTGTATGTCTCGTGTCCAATCCGGATATGGGATGAGACAATTACTTGTACAAGGTTGTCTAGATGACTATTCTATTAGTTGGCTAGAATGGATGTTTTGCTAGAAACCGCTCCATATTAGCAAATAGTTGCTACCAACTAGATAGAACCTATGGGGTCACACGCTATATAGAGTTGTACTAGATTGGGAATTAATTAATTGGATTAATTAATTAGAAGGATCACTTTGCAAACCCTTGCAAACTTAGTAGGGACTAATTTGCAAGGAAGGGACTAAATTGAATTCTAGTAGGACTAGAATAAGTCCTTTAGGTAGTTAACAAGGAGTTGTTGGACTATATAAAGGACCCTCCTTCCTTCCTTCCTCATAACTTATGCTCTTTAGAGATCATAACAAGAGTGGGAGAGAACAAAGGAGAGAGAGAGCAAGCAACAAGGAGCCGACGCCGCCCCTTGCCGCCGCCCCTCACCCCGTCGGCCAAAAAGAGGGCCGAGTCCCCTTTTTGTCTCGTTTTGCGTGATTCCTTCACCCTCCTCTCATTCCGGGCTAGCACCAAGGAGTTTGGGAGATCTAGGAGCAACTCTAGGCGTGGATCAAATATAGAGAACGTGACACTATTCGCGTTTGAAGTCATCAAGGAGAACACAAAGGTGTGTTTATGATTTCTTATCTTCACTATCGTTATGCATCTAGACTTGTGATCCTTGGAGGGTTTTGCATGGTTATTTGTTTGATTATGCTTCCGTTTGCGCGATCCATGAATCAAAACCCTACACTTTCTCCCTTTAAACAGTTCATAGGGAGTCTTTTTCAAAATAGGTCTGATCAAGCATCTATTCAGCACATAATTGGCAGTGTTAACAGCTTCTGCCCATAGAAACTTTGGCAAATTACTTTCAAGAATCATGGTTCTGGACATATCCTCAAGTTTCCTATTTTTCCTTTCAACTATTCCATTTTGCTGTGGAGTTCTAGGTGCAGAAAAGTTGTGTGAAATGCCATGCTTTGCACAGGATGCAAAAGGTAAATTTTTCAAAGTTTGAAACTCTTTGCATAGTCTGAACTCTCATAGGACCACAAAAGTCCATATGCAGCAATTCTAAGGGTCTAGAAGTACTTACAAAGTTCTTTGGCTTGAATGAGCTTCTGGTCTGTTTACCTTGTACACATGCCTTGCAAACTTCATCATCAGAAAATTTCTGTGATGGTAAACCTCTTACCAAGTCCTTTGAGATGAGTTTATTCAAAGTATGTATACTAATATGCCCAAGCTTTCTGTGCCAAAGCTTTGAATCTTCCTTCAAGGCCTTGAGGCATTTTAACTTGTCACCTGAAACACTGTTAGTATTCATAGCATATAGATTATATGATCTAGGAGCAGTGAGTATGCAATCACCAGATTTCTCATCTTGCACCACACATTTCTCCTTGTCAAATATAGCTTTATAACCTTTATCACATAACTGAGAGATACTAAGAAAATTATACTTAAGTCCATCTACCAGATAAACATCAGATATAGAATTTGTAGAACCATTACCAATACTACCTATACCAATGATATTGCATTTTGCTTTGTCACCAAGTCTGATTGTTCCTCCAGATTTTTCTGTAAGTTCAGTAAAGAGAGACTTCTTTCCACTCATATGTCTGGACTATCCACTGTCTAAAATCCATTTCTGATCTTTCAAGGCCTTGGTGACATCCTGAAAAAACAAATCATTGCCTTAACATGCTGTTAGACCAAGTGCAGAACTTTGATTCATACTCAGAATCAGCCATATTTGGTGGCCTAATTCCTTTTGGAACCCAAATATGCTAACCTGTTCATTAAGCTGATAAGGATATGTATTCCTCATAATGTGAGGTTATGATCTTCTGAAGGGACAAGTTAATCTGACATGACCAATTTTTCAACAGTAATCACATTTTGGAGAATGTCTGCTACCAGATTTGGCAAAAGTAGTTTGGCCTTTCTTTGGAAAATTTGGATTATAGCCAATCCCACTTTTAGGCATTGATTTCAGACTTCCTCCAAGAATGAGATTCAGATTATGTTCTGAGCCTGTAAACCTAGCTAGGACCTTCTTGGACTCTTGAAGTTTCTCATTCAAAGAGCAGATCTGTTGTTCTAAATTCTCAGAATTAGTCTTTAGATCAGCATATCTTTCAGTTAAAAGAGTGTTTTGATCAACAACCTCTTTTATCTGTGTCTTCAAGACTTTGAACCTGCTGTCCAAGGCCTTGAAGTCTTTTTCCAACTTTGTCTTAGAAACTTCAACAGTTTTGTTTGAAAACACTAGGTCCAGGTTTTCTTTTACCTTCTCATGAATCTTAATCTTTGAAGCAGAAATCTCATTTCTATAACTTTCCTCATTTAAAAACATACTTTTGATATTTTCAGGAAGTATATCAGAAGGACTAGAAAGTAATTTTTTTTACCATGTCTTCAATGTGTATGTCTGATGAATTTTCCTCATTATGCTTTGCCATGAAGCATAGGTTTGCTTGCTCTTCTTCTGTGTCTGAGTCACTTGATGAATCAGAATCACTCCAAGAAGCCATCATGGCTTTCTTCCTTTTGTTTTCACTATCCTTCTTCTGAAAGTTCCTGTTCTTCTCCTTTTGTGGACAGTCCCTTACTAAATGATCTGCATCACCACACTCAAAACAACTCATTACTTTAGTTTTATGTGACTGTGATGAAGATTTACCTTTGTAATCCTTGCTGCCTGAGTGTCTTGATCTCTCTCTGTTGTGATCCCTGTTACCAAAGTTTCTTTTCTTTTTGAGAATCCTGGCAAAGGCCTTGGAGATCAATGCTAAAGCCTCTTCATCATCAGGTTCATCCTCAGTCTCATGGCTTTGAGACTTTTCACTGCCTTTTTCCTTAAGTGCTAGGTTCCTGATATTTTCACTCAAATCACCTTCCACATCCTTCATAGACATCTCATGAGTGAGCAGCTTTCCTTGTAGATAATCAAGCTGAAGAAGACTCAAAACCTGAGCTTCCTCAATGGCTTTTGTCTTTGGCTCTCACTTGGCTTTTGGCAAGCTTCTCAGAATCTTTCTGACATTCTCTTCATTTGAGAACTTCTTTCCCAATGACTCCAGATTGTTCACCACATCAGTGAATCTTTTGAACATTTCCTTGATGGTCTCATCTGAATTCATCTTGACCAACTCATATTGCCTCAGAAGTATGTTGATTTTTGTCTGCTTATCCTGGCTGGTTCCTTCATATGTCACCACCGGTCCCATACTTCTTTGGAACTCTTGCAGTTTGACACTTTTTTGAACTCATCTGCATTTAAAGCACAGTATAACAGATTCATAGCCTTGTAATTTTTTGATACCTTTTCAAGTTCAGTGACTGAAAGATTTTTCTCAGACTTGATACATCTGACTCCATCAATTGTGGTGTAGTACTCATGAGGACCATTCTGAACTATTGACCACAGTTCCATGTCTTGATCTATGATGAGCTTCTTCATCAATGCCTTCCAGTGCATGAAGTTATCAGCACAGAACAATGGAGGTCTGTTGGCTGCCCTTCCTTGTGAGAATCCACCATCTCCTACATTACTCATAGTCACCAGATTGTTAGATCTAAAAACAGTGACACAAGCTCTGATACCAATTGAAAGTGTGTAATGTAGACTAAATATAGGACCTAAATACTCTAGAAGGGATGGGGGATTGAATAGAGTATTAAAAATTTTTGCAAAACTTAAAGTTTAACAGAAATACTTTGTGTGAAACTCAGATCTCAAGGCCTTGAGATTTTAGTAAACTGTCTGAAACTTACAAAGGCAAAATAGTAAGCTTCAAGGCCTTGAACTGTGAGCAATTCTAAACAGCTTTTGAACCCTAGTTTGATTTGAGTTGTGTGCAGCATATAATAATTAAACTGTAAAGTAAAGAACACAAAGCAATTTACACAGTTCAATCCCAATGGACCTAATCTCTGCCTGAGGGATCTAATCCCACCAGGATTGGGCAAACACTTCTTATTACTCACATAGAAACAGCCCTAGATCTTCAAGCCTAAGTGATTTCCCTTACACCTATACAGCTTGTGGTTCCAAACCTATCTAGTTCCAGCTACTGATTGTTGAGCTAACAAGAACCTCTTGTTGTTCACTTGAACAAACAACCACTAGGTTAAGTGAGGTTTAATATAATCTAAAGATACACAGATAGAAGTACAAGTGAAGAACACAGTATGAAGATAAGTGTTGAAGCCTGGATGTGTTCTTCTGGAAAACTGGATTGATTTGATCTTCAGGAATCTAGAATGATGCTTGAATGATTGTGTGTTTGAATGAATGATCTCCCACGATTTTTGTCACACCTCTCTGAGTATTCTGCAAGCCTCTCTCTTTTTTAAAATTCAAACCAGTCTCTTTTATCCACAGCTGCAACTGATTGAGAGATTTTAGGATCTTAGTTCCTACAAATCCTCCTTCTGTTTTCAACTGAAATTCAAACAACTTCAAGTGGATATCCGTTGGAGATTTTTGAGATTGCTCCTGCACGTTTAACAACCCTGCAACAGCATTGAAACACAGCAACAACAAATCGAGAAAGCTAACAGTGCTATGACTGTTTGGTTATACAGTTTCTTCTAAAACTGTTTAACAGACTTAGAACAATAACCTGTATATCTTCTAAAACATATGAATCATGAAAAACAAGTTTAAGACACTTATAAGTGAGTAAATAATCACAATACTAAGAATCACAACCTGCAAGAAAGAATCAACTAAGTTCTGTAAAAACTGTCAGCAGCTCAAGGCACATCTCAAGGCCTTGGAGCTCTGAACCTGCTTCACAGAATTTCAAAGTTAAACCCAGATAACTTTGATTCTTCCTGTTCTGATCATCTGCAATTGTGTTAGATATATAAATAGTGTAATCCATAAGTATATGCAATAAACCACTGACCAGAAATCCAATATGCAACACAGAATTGTTAGAACATATAGCAGAATAGAATAACTCAAGGCTTTGAAGTTCAGTCAATATCTCAAGGCCTTGAGATAACTCAAATACTTTGCTACTTTTGTATTGGTCTTTGGTCTTTTATCACTCAAAACAATTACCAACCTAAACACATTCAGGGATCTTGACTCAACACCAAATACTCATTAGTCAATTAGACTTCAGCCTATAATGGAATTTCTAACTTTACCAGTATAGATGGATGTAAATGAGATAATAATAAAGTTCACGTCATGCAATATGGTCTATCTCCTCCTCATGACGTGAAACTCATGACCGTCATAAATTTTACAACTTATGCTTCTGTCATAAAAAATCCAAGCAGACATAAAGGCCATGCGCTGTAATTTATCTCTCTATGAGATATGAGTCACAGTTTCAATTTTCATATTCTCATGAGCTCTAGTCTATCATCTGGCGAGTTATTTATTCATTGAGAAATATGTAATGATTCTAACTTCCTTCAAGGAAGTCTAATGAGCTAATTTGGTCGTCCTCGTCGGGGAACGCAATAGGTAGAAATAATCCCAAAAGAATAATCCTGCTGGGATTAGTATCATTCAATAAATATCTCAAAATTGGATCATTATTTCCTCTATCAAGCATAAATTCTTCTAAGAAAATCTCTTTGGGAGGCTTCATATAATAATTAGTTATTTCTAAATATATGATTGATAAATTCCCAACCACTGCAGGGATGAATTGATATAGCTCAATCTCTTTCAGAGATTTTCAACAAAAATTTCTATCAATAATCATTGAACTAGTCCACTATCTTGTAGACTATTTAGACCACACAAAAAAATGACATTCACTTCTGGGAATGTGGGTCAATTTTGGTTGGACGTTTTCAGAGTCTATAGGACCTTAGCAAATATTCATCATAAATTCATCATAACAGTTATATAACATAAAAACCACTTCAGGGTCTTGATTGTAATATGAATATTTTCTTGCGAATTGATACAATACACAACGCATCAACTAAGTGTTGCTTTTGCGATGTAACCCTTCAAGCCATATTCTTTCCATCATAGTGATAACTAGAGAATGACCTTTTTTCTCCAAATGATTTAAAATTGGATTCATGGAGTCATAGCACTAAATCTGTTAAGGATCTAGAAGCTTCTCAAATAACCCAATAAATTGCTCCCAAATGCAAAAAAAACGTAGTGGATACTGTTTTTGCAACTACTGGTGCATTTCTTTCCTCCCCCTGTTTTACGCGGTCTTTCTCTTCTAGAGAAATAATAAAGATGCTCTTCAATATATGACAATGGACATGCATATTATTGAAACTAAGTCCGTGACTGCACTGATTATTGTGACTCCATAAATTGGTTCACTTCAGAGAATGCGTCACTATTTTCTTTACAAAAAATGTTGTAGAGCAGGCATTTGCTTATGGAAATGCTCTACAGTCCACTTCTCAACATGGGACCAACTTATCATAATGTTGATCATTAAATCTTTAACATTACTCTACATGATTTTCCATTTGATAATATGATATAACTCTTGGGCATAACATGTATTTCACACCTTATGGCATGAAATACGGCATTAACTGCTCTAAGAGTCTACAATTCAATGATTGGTTACTCATATCATGAGGATGCCATAACTAAAAATCCTCTTAAGGGAGGATGACTCATACTTTGAGATGATCGAAACAACAAGCTCATACTCATCATTCATAATCGCTTGAGCTTTCTTATGCGTAGGTTGTGGCAACAGAATGAGTTATACTTCTGTTACATTGTCAGGATTCTGGCCTTTTCTAGCAATGTTTATTTCCTGAATTGAACTTCAGGTTCAATGTATCTAAGAAAATGGCCTTTCAACTCTATCAAAACTTTATGACTTCAGGTCATAAAATACCTCAAGACTATATGATTTGAGTCATAAAATATGTCCAACAAATAATAATACTAAAGAACCTCTTCTGGAGGTTCTTTCTACAAAATAAAGTCTTTTTCTTGAGTTTAATCTCTTTCGGAGAATTTCACATTCACAACCATGACCGCCTCTATAGTCACGTGGATTTCGACCTGATATAAAAGAGGGATTCACTTCTGGGAATGCACTACCATTCACTTATGGGAATGGGGTCGAATTACTCGTTCATGAACAATGGAAATAGTTTAAATCAAATATTATTATTTGATCATATGTCATACCTTCAAGTTATTGAAAATTTGTAACTTTCTTTCACAACTTCTGGTGTGAGATATATCTTTTACACCTGCTAGCAATATCAATTGCTTTTAAACTTGCCATCGTATAGTATACAAGTCTCTTCAGGAGATATTTGTTTTCTTCATTTAAGATAGAAACAATAACAGGAAAATAAGAATAAAACTACAAAAAAGGTAAATAAGCATCCAAAAAAAAAAAAAAAATCGAAACTTCTGGTTCGATGAGTGTAGATTCTCTCTTCACGGAGATCTTTTGACATAACTTTATAACATCATGTTATAAGTATATTCACATTTTTCATAACTTATGGCATGAAAATGATTTTACACGTATGTAAATAGCGTATGTCCAATAAATAATCATGGAATAAGAACATCTTCAGGATACTCTTCAAGGGGATTGATCAATTATTAAATTCGTAGATATCTCTTCAGGAGAGGTGTCATAACTGCAGATTATGATCAATATAACATGTAATTCGTAACTCCAAGTACGATACAAACTTATGCCCCCTTTGTCCAATATTTTAATCTGATCAATAATCAATAAAGATAAAGAGTGTGACAAAAAGAAATTATGTAAAAATAAAGTAAAACAAAATAACAGAACACGACCTCTTCAGGAGGGTGAATCATTAGTGAATTGTAGCAATCTCTTCAGGAGATCACTATTTATAATATATCATAACTTCAGGTTATGAAAGTCATAACTACGGGTTATGAGTGCTTTCATGTAATTTGTTACTTCAAAAACAAATTACTTGGTTATATATGAATATTGATATCCATAACGAATTCTGTTCGGGAGATTCATTTTTTGTATATACATTCATAATTAGTAAAGAACGTAACTGTAAAAAAATATGTGAACGCGCAGAAGTAAAAAAAATTAATTAGAGCGCGACCTCTGCAGGAGGTTCAATAACCATAGGCATTTTAGACGTCTCTTATGGAGATCGTCTTATAATATTTGATGACTTCAGGTCATACGAAAACATAACGTAACTTCAGGTTACGAACAATAGTCCATCAAATTCACAATTTCAGGAGTGTGAAAACATGATATTTATAAGAATACATTAATGCTCGTGAAACATCATAGTCTAAGAACCTCTTCTGGAGACTTGTAATAACGAGTGTTTTAGACATCTCTTCTGGAGATTTTTAATGAGTTCAGGTCATAAAAAAACTGTCGCAACTTCAGCTTACGAGGAAATTTTCTTGTTCCATAACATTAGGTATGGGAAAACTGATTCAATTTGTAATTTCCAGACCTCTTCTGCAGATCTACTATGACTTGAGGTCATAAAAATATAGACGTAACTTCAGGTTACGATCTACGCTTCATGTATTTCATAATTTCAGGTATGAAAATACATATCAATGAGTGTAGCTCTGACCAACTGATAATGGTCATGGGTTACTACCTCTTCCAGAGGTTCCCTTTTTTTTCTCAATATAGACAAAAATGTGGGAAACTGCAATATATAATAAATCTGCATTGGGGATCAAGCAATACATTATAGAACTAAACATTGTTGCTATATGCTTCAGGTATGAACAGATCACTGAAATTTCAGCGAAGACGAAGTATTTTTTTTCTTCTACATCATGAAACATATAAACAATTAAAGCACAAAAATTAAATCAATTGCCTGTCCAGATTTATTTAGCAAACATTTGATTTACTTGGATACAAAATCAGTGGCTTACCTCTTCCTCATCTTTTAGACCGTCTGTGCATGTAGTATTAGAAAATCCAGTTACCATTACATGTTCCCTCAAAACCAATTAACCATTAAAAGTAAAACATGCATGAATGTTAAGTATTAGATGACACCTATTTGCACATAGGGCTCATATCACATGTTTGTATTCATTCTTAGCCACAACCAATAGTGGAACAATTAGAAAAATAGATAAATAAAACCAATAGTTTTGAAACAAACTCTAAAAAGCACATTCACAACAAAGGAGGGCAAGCCACGTTAGTAAACCTACATCATAAGTAGGATAGACTAATTCTGAATATGGGTTCTACCGATCCCATAGCATTGCTTTTCTTAATAAGGGGGGGGGGGGGTATCAGCTTTTTCTTGACTTTTAATCCCAAAGAGTCTTTTTTAATTTTTGGACTTTTTGCAAAGGTTTGGTATCAACTTTTTTGAGGTAACTTTTGGATTTTGGATTCTGGGTCTAGTGAAAATGGATGGAAGAAAAAATTTAGTTTGGGTTAGCATTTTGTTGCTTTTTTTCCTCAAATCATGAAATTGACTATTATGTCCTCACCAATAAAATCAAGAAAAGGACAATAAATAGATAAAATTGGCATATTGGTAACTTTCACTAAACAACTAAACAATCATATCACTGATTTTTTTACAGCACCACTTTCTTTTTTTTTTTTACCAAACCCATACTCCCTCCATTCCTCCAAATTCTTTACAAAATTATTTGGGTATCATATGGGCCTAGAAATTCGGGTAGCAAAACAAGCCAAGAATTTGATAATTTTTTGTGGTATTGTAGAGCAAAGTTTACTCTAGTACACCATGAAAAGATATCAAATTCTTGCATCATTTTGCTAACCAAATCGCTAAGCCCAAATAATACCTAAATAATTTTGTGAAGAATCTGGAAGAACGGAGGGAGTACATCTTTTCTCTCTAGCTTTTGTGCCACAGATTTTTTTCCACCATCTTTTAAGACAACTTAAAATCCAAAAAAGTTCATACAAAACCCACCCAAAAAAACGAACAACAAAAGTTTATACCTGATTAATTGCTACTCTCCGACTGATTGCTTCATTAATTCGTCGAAATACTCGTAGAGACTCGTGCTATACTTCATGTAGTTTTGATCTTCTGTTGGAGCTAAGATGCTGATAACGTGTTGTAAATCGAGAGAAGACGAGAGATGGGAAATATAGAAAGACAATATGTAGGGAGAATAGTGCTGATAGGTATATCCAATCTCCAACCCAAGCCCCTTTATATAGGCATTAGAGTGGGCTAATGTGCTAAACACAATTTACAATGGGTTTACAAGATGTGGTGGATATTCACCAATAAACTATCCCAGTTTTTCATAATAGTAAATTTATATTTTCACTGCTATAATTATTCTAATCGTGTATATAAACTGGGTTTGTGAAATTCAATCCCCATCAAACAACCTACCGAGTTAGAGAATTAAATACTACTAGGTATGTTTCTTCTGGAATGTCCTACTTTGACTTTTAACCTGTAACCGAGTCACTTTGACTTGGTAATTTTAATAGCAAAACGATATAATTTTTTGACAATTTTCTTATGATATTGTAAAGTAAAGTTAACTCTATGAGACTATGTAAAGATTATAAATTTCTTATATCATTTTGCTAATCAAATCACTGGTTCTTATTTTAGCTTGACATTATTTATATCGTAGTATTATTTGACCGTGGAGACAAGGCCAATTTTTTAGAATCATCAATTTTAAGTGGTAAAGAAATCTGAAACCATATTTAAAATGTGGAGGTCCGTACTTGTTCAAACAACTAATATTCGCGTGACGCGTGGCCATTAACTGGGTGATATGTGTGGCATCATATCCGGATGTCCTTTTCTTAAGAATCCATGATATGTAGCCCACTCCCGTAGCCATAACGGTGGCCTGAATATGACGTGGCATGCCGCATCAACAAATTGATAAAAGAAAAGAAAAAACTAACAAAAAAGGAAAGAAATCAAAACAAATTATAAGAGAATGCATGTAATTAAAACAAACGAAAAAATAATAATTTTTTTCTTCTTTTTCTCTCTCAATGTGTTGATGTGGCATGCCACGTTATATTCGGATTACCGTTCTGACTACGGGAGTGTGCTACTTATCATTACTCTTTCTTAAAACAAGATGTCCGGACTTGGTCAAACGATCAATAACTGTGTGGCATATGTGGCCATTAAAGCAGCAAGGAGCACATTTGAAGTTTGTTAAAAAAAAAAGGATCTCTCTTTCTATCCATTTGATTGTTCTGAATCGTATCTGAGTCACTTTGACCGGGTAATTTGGATCACAAAAGGATGCGGTTTTTTGATAATATTATCGTCGTGTGATAGTGTAGGATTTTGATCATGGATGCGCAGCGGAAAGATAATAAATTCATCCAATCAAGACCCTCCAAGGATCACATGAAGAGAAATGATGACGATGGTAAGGGAATAGTTTTATGTATCTTTGAGGTCTCCTTGATGACTTATAACGAGAAAATTATCACGTCTCTACGGTTGATCCATGGCTAGAGGTGATATCTAGATATTCCAAATGCCTTGTGCTAGCTAGGAGGAGTGGAAGAGGATGAAGAAATCACGCAACGGAGACAAGAGGAGGTTTCGGCCTCCTCTCTTGGTCGAGGGGTAGGGGCGGACGGACAAGGGGGTTCGGCCCTCTTGTTTGTCTTGCTCTCTCCTTCCTTCTCTCCTACTCAAAGTATGTTATGAGCATAAGTTGTAGGGAATGAAGCTAGGAGCATCCTTTATATAGTCCAACAACTCCTTGTTTACTACAGAAAGGCCCTATCCTAATCCTACTCAAGTTCGGATTTTTCCAACTTGCATACTAGTCCTACGAAGTTAGCAAGTTGTATTTTGATCATTCTAATTATTTAATTATATTATTAATTATTTCCCAAGTCTAGTTCACCCCTATATGGCGTGTGACCGCATAGGTTCTACTTAACTATTTACTAATATGGAGCGGCCACTAGCAATACATCCATTCTAGCTAACAAATAGAAATAGTCATCATGACAAACCTTGTGCAAGTATTATCTCATCCTTTTGTCTCAATATCCAAATTGGACACTAGGCATACAAGTCACACTCGTATATCCAATCCATAATTCCTCGATCCTGGGAATATCCTTATTCGTGCAAATAACATCAATATCCTATATTGATTTATTTGATTCTGGCCAGACATTCTATAAGCACTATCCCTCGAGTGGCCTAGGATATTTGCTCCCATTATGTGGGAGGGACAAATTCTATCTACATCACTACGATATCTAGCTTGCTTCCTATTGTGTCAAGTACGCGCCTTTATGACTCCCCAGTCACTGTGTAGCGTTTGACGCTACCAAAACACAATTTTCAACAACTAGAACAACTAGTGACTTAAAGTCCAAGGATGACAATACCGTTGTCACCGCGAGAAGCACCTGTGACTTTACGTAACATGTATGTACCCTTCTCGGATTTGGGCTCCTAATGCATACCCATGTGTTGGATCATGATATCTCCATATCATCCAACCCTATACTAGTCTATAGATGATTGTCCCATTAATCGTTATAATGGACTAGGGTTATTTAAGATTAACAACACAATTGTAAATCTAATGACTTCATTATATTAAATATACAATAAATAATCCAATAAATGTTCTAGCCAATTTATTGATCATACTAAATTAGATTGCCTCTAAGACACCTATTCCAACAGATAGAACAACTTTTACTCTACAACACGATGAAAAGAATATAAAAAATTACATTATTTTGCTAAATAAATTACCGGATCAAAGTGACCCGGTAAATAGTGGTACAAGTCAATTGGATAGAAAGAGAGTGAATGGAGTGGTATGTCACATATTTTTAGTTCAAATTTAAGTTCATTTTTTGTACCCTAACACAACTCCTCCTGATTTGAGATGTTTGACTAAAATTAACTCATTGGCTATGTCAAACAAGACCATGGTCTCACTAGGATGAAATATTCAATTCAACAATTTTGTTGTTCTCCTAAAAGAGAAAATGCCTATGTGGTTGGGACTTCGGACAGTGTTTCTCGGAGGTATTTCGAGTTGGGTCTCTATCACCCAAATTAGAAACACCCAAGGAGCTTCAAATTCCACTCTCATTTCTCACTAGGGAGGACAAAAAGGACAAATATTCTAAAAGTAAAAAAAACCATAATTCCATTCAACAATTTCAACGCGTTTTGTCCACATTTTCAACCAGTTAATTTGTGGGTAAAAAATATTTCACCCCTCAACTTTGATAGAACGACACTTCCTCCCCTCCCAGTTTAGGAAATGACACTTTTAACTTTCAAGTCAAGTGTGCCAAATTTCATGACAACTACACTCTTGAACTGTGACGCCATTAGTCTGGAATAGTAGTCTGTCTCTGATATTAGTTTATAGGACAAATTTGTTCTCTTAAGGGTATGGAATGACACAATTAGGGGGTAAAATATATAAAATTCACATATTTTAAACTTTGCATTACATACATTTTTTAGCGTTCACTTCAACAATTAACTTATTTTGTGACTTTACACGTTAAATTATACAATTGTGAAGGCATGAGAGGAAATAGACGAACACATTATTATTTATTCCTATTTTTTAGTTTCCTAAATATAATGAGGAAGATACATGTTTGTAAAATACATGGTCATTTTCATAACATGTTGGACCTCAATATTTCAGTGACTACTTCGTTTGTTTGTTAAAAGTGCATTTTGCATGATCTATTGGAGATGTTCTTCAAAGTAAGTGACATGAAGTTTGGCATAACGATAGAAAAATTTGTCATTTCCAAAACATAAAGGGGCAAAGTGTTTTTAGATCAAACTGAGATGGCGAAAGTATGCTTTATTGTTAATTTGGTCCTCACGTTAGAACTCAAAATAAACGACTTTGGTGCCATTGAAAACCTCAACCAAAACAAAAAGAAAGTCAAATAAATGATGATTTCTCTTGTAATTTGATTGTTGTTTCATGGAGTAGTAGTTTCCTGGATTAGAAGAGGAAGAGGAGAAGATGAGAACAAGAGTGGTTAGGTTTCATATTAAATGGAAGTCATGGATTTAGGAAAAGGAGAGGGACATGCAACTATCAGAATTAAACATTGGGTGACAGTTACTATTACTAGTAGTTTTCGGTATTTCTAACATCATGTGACCAACTTTTAAACATATGTTTTTGGGGTCAAATTTGCGTGATGTTTGTTTGAAAATTTGAACTGTCATCTTCAGTGGTTTGTTTATGGCTAGTTGTTGGGAAGTTCCACAGACAGCCGGGTTCATTATTACCTAATGTAGAGGTTGTTTGTGTTTCCACAGAGTCCAATAGGAAGCAGTTAGTGAAGGAAAAGGATGTCAGGCTTTGAAGTTGGACCCAAAATTAGGTGTACACTTGTGTAATGTACAAATGTTGTTGATGTAGAAGCGACTGATGCGTTAAAGTTTCTGGGAATATCCATTAGAGAGCGAATGGAGCTTAATAGCACATTAGATCAGTAGTGTTTGAAAACAATAGATCATTATAGATTGTTGGTATTTTTTGTTTTAAATTCATAATTTGTTACAATCTGGAAGCTCTCCTAAACAATCTGAAATTTCTCCAAAACAATCCCAAACTCCCCCCAAATAACTCAAAAATCCCCCAAAATAAAGAAACTTATGTGTGAAACTAGTAAAGCAAATTTTGTTATTAAGCCAAATTTGCATCTCAAAGTCTTTTGTCATATCATATACAGTTATAGACCACTTAAAAGTTACTTTTAACTATTACAAACCGCTTTTCAGATATGCAATAGTGAACATGTCCTAGGGGCATCTTCAACCCATTCAGTTTCCCCTCCCACGACGAGCCCACCATTTACCCCTTCTCCTTCCCCCTCTCTCTCTCCAAAACTACTACTCATCTCCAACTCATCTCTCCCCCCCCCTTCCCCCCAACCTTTATAATATGATTATGGAGGACGAACGTGATGAATATGTTGATGAAGACTCAGATGAAGATGACAACAATCTTTATACGTCTCATAGGGCTCGCGTAAATATTAATCCACAATCGTCCAATGAGATAACTTTGAACAAAAAACTGGCAACATATCACTTGATGACTATATGATGTGTCTTTGCCACATACGCTCAGTGGACGCAATTCAACAACTACGTGATGACTTACGGGTCAATTATGCACAATAAGTGCCGATATTTGGTGTGTTTCTGATTACTATATTTTGTATCGTCCCCAAACCAACTCTGGAATTACTCTTTCAATAACTGTACTTCACCAAACAGATTTACCATTCAAATTGAACTGTTGCAACTGTTCCAGACAATTCAACTGTCTCGAACGGTTATAACTTCTCCATTCCAACACTGCTATAAATAGCAGGCTTTCTCAACGCTTTTTACTCACTTGCGAGATTCCAAGCTTCTCCAACATTCTTGCCATTCCTTACTCTTTCCAGAGAGAGTTTCCATACCATTGCGATTCCTAGGGTGCAATGAGTGTACTGAAAAACTACACGGTTGAGGCGAATATCCTACGAGGCATTTGCTTCATTTCAAGCAGTACCATAAGGGACAAATAAGCCTTAAGGACATCGAGTCTATACTCGAGATCGTCTTTTACTTAATCAACAAATTGTCAATACTCTGTAAGTATTTAATTTTTATGCATTTATTTTACAATATCTTCTTTCTACTTCTATCTATGTTCTCCTCTTATTCCCTTCTCCCGGTCCAGTTTTGATTGTTATCCAACAATCTTAAGGCTTATTTCTCGAAACTGGTTTTACCAAATTTCTTTACTGCTTTATATAATCTGTCTACAATATGAGAGTTTTTATAGTACTCACAAATTACTGTTTTAACGAGTTTCTATAGCACTTATTAAAACAGTTTTGCAAAGAGTTTAAATAGTACTCATTGCGTTACAGTTTTTGATTTTTTCTTTGCAAATTTCAGCGATGGCCGAAACTGGAAGTACCAGTCATTCCACCCCTGAAAAAGGCCCAAACATAATCAACGGTCATGCGGAAAAACCAGAGCGGTTCAATGGGAAGGAATTCAAGAGATGGCAACAGAAGATGTTGTTCTACTTGACGACCCTAAACTTGGAAAAGTTTCTTCGGGAAGATGCTCCTGCACTACCAAAGAATCCAGACATGGAAACTGCAGCGGCGGTAAATGCACGGAACCATTCTGATTTTTTTGCTAAAAGTTATCTACTTAACAGTTTGGACAATACTATGTATGGTGTATATTCGGTAGCAAAAACCGGTAAGGAACTATGGGAATCACTAGACAAAAAATATAAAACTGAAGATTTCGGCGCCAATAAATTTGTGGTTGCCAAATTTATGAAATTTAACATGGTTGACAATAAGACTGTAATATGTCAGGTGCAGGAATTGCAGGTCATCCTTCACGACATCCATGCCTAAGGATTGACTATCAGCGAGTCGTTTCAAGTTGCATGCATGATTGAGAAGTTGCCTCTTTCTTGGAGGGATTTGAAGAACTACCTCAAACATAAACGCAAGGAAATAAAGATGGAAGAACTCATCGTTCGACTAAGGATAGAGGAAGATAATCGCAACTCCGACAAGACAGGAATGGTACAATCCAAGGCCAATTTCCCGAAACATGTCTCAAAGAAGAAGAAAAGGAAGGCTCGTTACTTGGAAACCGCCGACGCGGAAGACTTAGACTTGAAGGGAAAGTGCTATAATTGCGGGAAAACCGGGCATCGCTGAAGCGAGTGCAAAAAGAAATGAAAGAATCCAAAGAAGAAACCCGAGGCCAATGTTGCTGAAGTTGAAAAAGATGATGGTATCCACCTACCCGCGGTTGTCTCGGAGGTGAACATGATTGGAAGCAACCCAAAGGTGTGGTGGGTCGACACCAGCGCCACCCGTCACATATGCTCGGAAAAGTCCATGTTTACCAACTATGGACCAGTGAAGTTTGGAGAACAACTCTACATGGTAAACTCCTCATCCTCTACGGTTGAAGGCAAAGGAACCGTCACCCTCAAGATGACTTCGAGGAAAATTCTCACGCTTAACGATGACCTCCATGTTCCCAAAATTCACAAGAATTTGGTGTTGGGATCAGTGTTAGTCAAATAAGGATTCAAACTTGTTTTCGAATCCGAGAAAATTTTACTAGTTAAGAGTGGCATGTACGTAGGCAAGGGTTACCTTAGCGATGAGATATTTAATTTGATGCAATGACTGTGATGCCTACTAAGGCTATGAATAAAGATGCTGCGTTTATTTAAATGGTTGAGTCTTCTAAATTATGGCATAGTTGACTAGGTCACGTCAACTACAATTCCATTTGGAAATTAATGTCTATGGAACATCTTCCAAACACAACTATAGATAATTCTCATAAATGCGAGACTTGTGTTGAAGAAAAATTAACAAAGAAATCATTTCGACCAATTGAAATAAAAAACTACTACGCCTCCTGAACTAATATATACGGATATTTGTGATTTGAAGTTTCTTCAAACATGAGGTGGATATAAGTTCTTCATTACGTTCATAGATGATTGTACACGATATTGCTATGTATATAAACACTATAAAAATGAAGTAGAAAATCACTTGGGAAAGAAAATCAAAATGGTGCGTAGCGATCGTGGTGGAGAGTACGAAGCACCACTTAAGGACATATGTATAGAAAGTGGAATTATCCACCAAACTACGACACCCTATTCGCCTGAACAAAATGGCGTAGCCGAGAGGAAGAATATGACTTTATAAGATATGCTAAACGCATTACTCCTAAGTTCGGAATTACCACATAACTTGTTGGGGGGGGGGGGGAGGGGAAGACCTATTAACGGCCAACCATATCATTAATAGGATACCTCAAAGAAATCTTGGCGAAACTCCATATGAATTATGGAAAGGAAAACCGCCATATTATAAATACCTCAAAGTGTGGGGATGTCTAGCAAAGGTGGAAATACTGGTACCTAAAAAGGTGAAACTTGGACCAAAGACGGTAGATTAAGTTTTTATCTGGTATGCTCATAAAATTAGTGCATATAAATTTTTGGTTATCAAATCAGAAATCGAAGATATACACGAAAATACTATTTTTGACTCATGCAATGCTTCATTCTTCGAGGTCGTATTTCCATAAAAAAGAGAAGAATGAACGTAGTTCTAATAAATGAACACGTGAATCCACATCCAAGAATCTGAAAAGGAAAATGAACCTAGACGTGGCAAGCGGACAAAAGTTGCTACAACATTTGGCTCGAATTTTCTAACCTACTTGGTAGAAAATGGGCCTCAAACCTACAAGGAAGCTGTAAGCTCAATGTAGTTTCAATGTTTAAAAGATTTGAAACAGCTCGTCTATTTCAAGGCCTTGAAACAGCTTTCAAAGCCTTGAAACTAACCGAGACTTTATGAGCTTGATCTTAGGGGGAGTTTCTGTTTATGTTTGAACTCCTAAACCCCTGTGCTTTAACTATTATTACTTGATGATGAATGACAATTCTTTTTTATATGTTTTACAAAATCTAATCCATCTATTTGACTAAGTTTTGTAGGGAATGTTTATTTCCTATTCTGCAGGATTTATTTCCTAACTTGAGTTTTGCAGGGATAGAATTTCTGGGTTGATTTGATTCTGCAATCAATCTATTGATCGTAAAAGCTTCTCAACATGTTTATGGACAAGATTAGATCAAGATCTATGAATTTACTGAGAAACTATTAGTTGGAAGAAGACTGTTAGAGAAGTCAAAGTTGTTTCCTACAAAATGTGAATGGTTGTTGCTGAAGATCTTGAAGATTTGCAGATCAAATGAGCTTTACAAAAGGAGCTTAGTTTGAAGCATTTGATACACAACTCAACGGGAAAAAAATCAAGAGACACTCTCAGACACTTTTAAGGATTGTCAAGCAACAAAGAAGCAGATCAAAATCTCAATCCAACTCTCAGAAGAACACAGCACTCTCACGACAGTTTCATTTCTTGTGTTCTTATATTCTAAACTTTATTTGTATATCTTTTACATACTACTCTTTTTTTACATTCTCGAGGATTGTTCAAGGTGAAGAATAGAGAACTCTTAGTTAATCAGATAGCTAGAGCAGGTACTAGATAGGTTAGTGAGAACCATAAGCTGTAACTAGGGGTGCAACTTGGGCGGGTTGAACCCGACCAATCCGAGCCCAGCCAGAACGTAAATAGGGCCTGGACACATAGTTTTGGTAATTTGGACGGGCTTGGAAAGTAATTCTCAGTCCGAATTGCAATTAGGGTCGGGCTTGAACACAAATATCAAACAACGGGCTAACCCGAATTACCCAATTTGCATGACCACTACGTATAAATATTATATTTTTAAAGAATTATGTAGCATATCTAACATGAATATGCTGATTTTCTTTCAAGTATTAGTGACGGTTTTAATCATTGTTTTGTTCTTCAACTAGTTGATACGTTTTTTCACCAACAATTAATTATTCTCTTGTGTTTTTAAGAAGATATTAAGTTTAATGTACTAGACCAAATTCAACCCGAACCTGAATTGATTTATACGAATTTGGGCTCGGACGGGTTGACAATGATCTTAACTCGGGTCGGGTTGGACTTGGGCAACCACGACAGAACTCGGGCTCGGGCTTGGACATGGGTACCAACCCGTCCAGCCCGCCCGAGTTGCAGTCCTAGCTGTAACATAGTAAGATATCTATATGTGCTGGAGATCTACGGCTTAGCTATTAATTAATAAGAATTGAGTTGAAAATACTACAGGGAGAAGATCCCTGAGGTAGAGACGTAGGTCCAATGGACTGAACTATATATATCTTGTGTTTCTTGCATTTACTTTTCTGTTACAAACTTAGAATTTTTGCATCTTTCAAAAAGGTTTAGTTTCAAGGGTTTGAATCTCATTTCAAGGCCTTGAAACAGAATTATTCTTTCATTTACTCTAACTGTTTTATTCCAAGGGCTTGAAACTCATTTCATGGTCTTAAATTTCTTTACAAATCTTTTGAAACCAACACTCTTGCGAAGTTTAGCAAACGACTGCATACTCTATTCAAGCCCCCTTCCAAAGTATTGATCCTGCATTTCTACCTAATGTACACCCCTTCAGAAGCTATGTCTAGTATTGAGGCGACATATTCGAAAGAGGCAGTGAATATGGAGACAGAATCCATAGTTCAGAACCATACTTGGGAATTGGTGAGTCTTCCACCAGGAAGTAAATTGTTGGGTTGTGAAAGCTCAATGCAGTTTCAATGTTTCAAAGACGAGAAATAGCTAGTCTATTTCAAGGCTGTGAAACGGCTTTCAAAGCCTTGAAACTGACTTAGAGGGGGAGTTTCTGTTTATGTTTGAACTCCTAAACCGATGTGCCTTATCTATTATTACTTGATGATGAAAGATAATTCTTTTTGATATGTGTAACAACATCTAATCTATCTATATATCTTGTGTATCTTGCATTTAATTTTCTGTTACAAACTTAGAATCTTTGCAGAATTCAAAACAGTTTAGTTTCAAGGGTTTGAATCCTATTTCAAGGCTTTGAACCAGACTTATTCTTTCATTTACAGTAACTATTTTATTCCAAGGGATCGAAACGCATTTCAAGGCCTTGAATCTAACTCATTTAAAGGCCTTGAGTATCTTTACAAATCTTTTGAAACCAACACTCTTGCAAAGTTTCGCAAAAGTCTGCATACTCTATTCAACCCCCTTCTAGATATTGATCCTGCATTTCTAACTACTGTACATCCCTTCAATTGGTATCAGATCTTGTATCACTGCATAGATTTAACCATCTTGTGATTATGAGTACTGTAGGTGATGGTGGTTTCTCACAGGAAAGAGCTGCTGACAGACCTCTTCTATTTTGTGGAGACAATTTTTTCCAATGGAAATCCGTAATGAAAATGATCATTATTGATCAAGACATGGAACTCTAGACTATCATCCAGAATGGTCCTCATAGCTTCTCTACAGAGAAGGATGGGACTAGAACTCCCAAAACTGAAGGCTCTCTTTCTTCATCTGAGTTAGAGCAATTCTCAAAGAACTATAAAGCTATGAATCTCTTATATTAAGCTTTGAGTGCAGATGAATTTTACAGGATTTCAAGCTGCAAGACTCCAAAGAGATATGTGATAAGCTTGTGGTGACCTTTGAAGGAACTAGTCAAGTGAAGCAAACCAAGATCAATATATATCTCACGCAATATGAGCTATTCAAGATGAATGGATATGAGTCAATAAGAGATATGTTCAAAAGGTTCACAGACATTGTCAACAACCTTGATTCACTGGGAAAACAAATTTCCAATGAAGAAAAAGTGAGAAAGATTCTGAGAAGTCTTCCAAAGGAAAAATGGGAACAAAAGACTACTGCTATTGAGGAAGCTCAATATCTCTCATTCCTCCAACTTGATGACCTGCAAGGAAAGCTCCTCGCACATTAAATATCCATGAATGAAGTTGATGGAGAGCTACCAGAAGGTATCAAGAACTTGGCTCTCAAGGTCAAAGTGAATGGGACAAATCAAATCCTTGAAACTGAGGATGATGATGAAGATCCAATTGCTTTGATTTCCCAAGCCTTGACCTGAATTCTTAAGATGAAGAAAAACTTTGGAAATAAGGACTTCAACAGAGAAAGACACAGATCCTCTATTAGCAAGGATTACAAAGGTAAGTCTTGTTCAAAATAATAAGCCTAAATTCATGAATTTATTTGAGTGTGGTGATGCAGGAAACTTGATCAGAGACTGTCCACACAAGAAAAGCAAGAACTTACAGAAGAAAGATCATAATATAAGAAAGAAAGCTATGATAGCTTCATGGAGTGATTCAGACACCTCAAGTGACTCTGAATCTGAAGAAGAACATGCAAAACTTATGCTTTATGGCCAAGCATGATGAAGGTTCTGAAAATAACATTGAGGTAATGGTGAATTTTTCGATTTCGAAACCAACATAAGCCCTCTCTGATTATCTTAAAACAATGCTTTTAAATGAAGAGGACTATCTGAAAGAAATTAGAGTTTTGAAATAAAAAGTTCATGAGCAAGCAAAATAGAATTTGCAACTTGTTTGCCTAGATTAGAATCTTGAAATCTCTTAGACGAAAACTGACAGTGATTTCAAGGCCTTGAAAACCAGTTTCAAAGCCTTGAAAACACAAGTCAAGGAAGTAGTCACTGAGAACTCTCTCTTGAGTGATAGCCTTGTTAATCTAAGACATCAAGTTGATGAATTGGATAAAGAAAAGACTATTCTTACTGAGAAACTTCAAGAATCTGAATTAGTCAAAACCAAACCTGCAGGCTCAGAACAAAACTTGAATTTGATTCTTGGAGGTATCTTGAAGTTTGTTCACAAAACTGGTATTGGATACAATCCAAACTTTCCAAAGAAAAACAACACTAAATTTGTGAAAGCTGGAAGCAAAACATCTCCTAAATGCCACTACTGCAATAAGATTGGTCATGTTAAAATGACTTTTCTTTTAGAAGACTAGGGGATTGCCCGTGCCCGAGGGCACTACCTACAAAACACGTTTTATAATCGATTTTGCTGGAGGAGAAGATGAAAATGGCTTCCCGGGTGATTTTATATGATACCCATCAAGCCATGTTCTTACACACTTTTGATAATTACGTAAATTAAATTGAGGGAGGATAAATTTTCAGGTAATGGGTATTTAAGCGGGTAGTTAAGTGGGTGGTAGGTGAGATCTGAGGGCTGGGGCTGATTTATTCAATATAAAGGCTGAAAATCACAAGTTAGTTAAACCATGCTGTTTTATAGAGTAGAAGGCTATAGTATTACCCGTGCCCGAGGGCACCATCCCTAAATTGGATAGTTTTTGAATTTAGGGGTGTTTTTTAAATTAATTTAGAGGTGTTATCCAAAAATTATATTTACAAATGTGGTGAAAAAAAAGAACAACTTCCAAGTATGGGGTGCTCATTATAATGGACGTGAGAATCACTCACAACCTATGTCCTATTAGTTAGGGATGTCCAAAGATAGTGGGTAGTTAGGGATGTCCAAGGAGAGTGGGTAGTTAGGGATGTAGAAGTAGGTGAGATCTAATGTTGGGGATTGGGTTGATTTAATCCAAGGGCTGAAAATTCATGGGTTAGTTAAACAATGCTATTTTATAATATAGAAGAGATTAGACAAATTTGGGTTCCTAAAGGGGTTAGACCACTTAACATGGTTGACCCTGAATATGAATCTAAATTCAGCACTTAGTCTGACAGCTGGGTAAGGCAGTGAATGGTGTTTGCAGGGTGTCACCAAGATCAAAGAGCATAAGTGTTTATGGACAGTAGTTGCTAGACACATGAGTGGAAAGAGATCTCTCTTATCAGAACTAAAAGAGCAATCAGAAGGTTCATTACACTTGGTGACAAAGGAAAATGCAACATTCTTGGTATTGGTAAATTTGGTACTGAAAATTCCATTTCTGATGTATATCTAGTTGATGGCTTGAAATTTAATTTTCTTAGTGTATCTCAACTTTGTGACCATGGTAACAAAGTTATATCTGATCAAGAGAAGTGTGTTGTGCAGAATGAGAAATCTGGAAATTGCATCTTCAGAGTCTCTAGATCAAACAATGTTTATAATTTTCAGACGAACAAAGTTGCAAATGAAAACTTGGAGTGTCTCAAGGCCTTGAAAGAAGATTCAAAGTTTTGCCTCAGAAAGTTCGGACATATTAGCTTTCATACCTTGAACAAGTTATTCTCCAAGAACTTAGTAAGAGGATTACCCTCTATCAAGTTCAAAGATGAAGAAGTATGCAATGCATGTGCACAAGGCAAGCAAACTAGAAGCTCATGCAAGTCAAAGAATTTTGTAAGTACTACTAGACCCATTGAATTGCTGCATATGGATCTCTGCGGTCCTATGATAACTCCAACTCCAAAGGGTAAGAAGTACATGCTTGTTATTGTTGATGACTTCTCTAGATATACTTAGGTAATGTTTCTGAAAGAAAAATCTGAAGCTCTCTTTGAATTTTCAAAACTTTGTTGAGAACTTCAAACTTTGAAAAACCTAAGTATTGCTTCAATCAGAAGTGATCATGGTAGAGAATTTGATCAACTTGAGTTTGATATATTCTGTTCTAAGCATGGCATCTCTCACAACTTTGCTGCTCCTAGAACTCCTCAACATAATGGAGTTGTTGAAAGAAATAACAGGACTCTTGAAGACATGCCAAGAACAATGCTTCTGGAAAATAAGACGCCAAATTATTATTGGGGAGAAGCTGTGAATACAGAAAACAATATTCTTAACAGGTGCTATTCTGAAAAAGACCCCCTATGAGCTGTTCAAAGGAAGAAAGCCAAGCATCTCTTACTTCGAACCTTTTGGCTGTACATGTTTTGTCCAGAATAATTGTAAGGACAATCTTGGTAAGTTTGATGCAAGAAGTGATGAAGGTATCTTTCTTGGTTATTCACATACAAGCAAAGCCTATAGAGTTTATAATAAGAGAACCAAGCTTGTTGAAGAAAGCATTCATGTTTTTTTTGATGAAAGCTATGATAGTTCTTTGAGTGATGATTTTGCAGATCTCAATCTGAATAAGCATGATTCAGGTACAGAAGAAGAATCCTCAAAAGGATCCAAGGAAATGTCACTATACCAAGACATGCATTTTCAAGGCCTTGAAACACAGATTCAAAGCCTTGAAACTCAGATTCAAAGCCTTGAAACATGATCTCCAGAGAAAACAAGAGAACAAGCTACTACTTCAAGTTCTCGAAGACATGAGAAGCAAACTGGAGAGCCTGAACCACGGACACCAAGAAAGAGATTCATATATCTCTCCTCTCATCCTGCTGACAACATTAATGATTTAACCACTGGTACACAGATCAGATCTCAGTTGAAAAATCTTTATGCTTTTAATGCTTTTATTTCTCTTATAGAGCCTAAAACTGTGAATGAAGCATTACAAGAAGCAGAATTGATTATAGCTACGCAAAGTGAACTCAATGAGTTTGAAAGAAACAAGGTTTAGAACCTAGTTCCTCCACCAAGAAATCAGTCTGTCATTGGCACCAGATGGGTATTCAAAATAAAGTTAGATCAGAATGGTATGGTAATCAGGAACAAAGCTAGATTGATAGCTCAAGGCTACAATCAAGAATAAGGTATTGACTATGAATAAACCTTTGCACCTGTTGCCAGGTTAGAAGCAATCAGAATTCTACTTGCATTTGCATCTCACAAAAAAATGAAACTATTTCAAATGGATGTGAAGTGTGCATTTCTTAATGGTTATCTGCAAGAAGAAGTTTATGTTGGTCAACCATCAGGTTTTGAAAATTACATGTTTCCAGATCATGTTTACGAATTTGACAAAGCTCTTTATGGTTTAAAACAAGCTCCAAGAGCTTGGTATGAAAGATTGTCAAAGTTTCTGCTTGAAAATAATTTCAAAAGAGGATTGGTAGACAAAACCCTTTTTATAAAGACTCATGAGAAATATATGCTTGTAGTTCAAATTTATGTTGATGATATTCTATTTAGAGTTGCTAATGATCTTCTGTGCAAGGAATTCTCAAGTCTTATGAGCAGGGAATTTGAAATGAGCTTGATGGGAGAATTTAACTTCTTCCTTGGACTTCAAATTCATCAAATGAATAAGGGAATTTTCTTACATCAAAGCAAGTACGCATAGGACTTGATACGCAAGTAAAATATGTCTCAATCCAAATAGATCAGACTCCCATGAGTTCTACACCGTCTTTAGACAAGGATGAATCAGGTAAGCGTGTAAATGTGAAGGAGTATAGAGGTATGATTGGATCATTACTCTATCTCACAACTAGTAGACCATATATCATGTTCATTGTGTGCATGTGTGCTAGATTTCAAGCTGATCCTAAATAATCACACTTGACTGCATTTAAAAGAATTTTTAGATATCTCAATGGTACCAAAGATTTGGCGCTTTTGTTGGGTTTTGACATAGGTAACGCAGCGGAATAACAGATATTTTATCCTACTCAAAGCCCACCACTGATCGTCAGGAGGAGATATCATAACATGATAAGGGACATAGTATTGTGTACCTTTTGGTTTGGGAGATCACACGAAGAATGATGTCCTCGTCTCTAGGTTGATCCACGTCTAGATGTGAGATCTAGATCCTTCCTTCGACAAGTTCTAGCTTGAACCGGAGGAAGAGGGAAGAAGTAATCAAAGAAACGAGGACAAGGAGGAGTTCGGCCTACTCTTTGCGCCGACGGGTAGGGGGGGGGGGGGCGAACGGCCTAGGGGCGTGAGCCTCTAGGTCTTGTCTTGCTCTCTCCCTTTATCTCTCCCACTCTCTTGTGTTATGTCTAATAACATTCACTTATTGGGAAGGAAGCTAGAGCCTTCTTTATATACTCCAACAACTCCTTGTTGTTTCCATAAAAGTCCATTCCTAGTTCTACATGAACTTGGATTAGTCCCTTCCTTGCAAATTAGTCCTACTAAGTTTGCAAGGTGCTGCATAATGATCCTTCTTATTAAATAATCATATTAATTAATCACAAATCTATTTCTACTCTATTTGACGTGTGACCCCATAGGTTTCTACTTAGTTGGTAGCAACTTGCTACTAACTTGGAGCGGTGTCTAGCAACACATCCATGCCACCCAAATAAAAGAAATAGTCAGTGATCCCGACAAACCTCTTGTGCCCAATATCTCATATTGCACTATCCCTTTGTCTCAATATTCTGATTTGACACGAGACATAAATAGTCGCACTCGTATATCCAATCCGTAGTTCCCCGATCTTGGGAATATGCTTATGCAAGCAGATAACATCAATATCTCCATATTGTATTATCTGAGTGTGGCCAGACATTCAATAAGCCTCATCCCTCGAGTGGCCGTGAATATTTTCTACCATTATGTGGGAGGGACAAATGCTATCTACATCACTACGATCTCTAAGCTTGCTTCCTATCATGCCCGATAACTATCTTTATGATTACCCAGTTACGGTGAAATGTTTGATAACATCAAAGCACGTAATTCCAAAAATAGAGTATCTAGTGACTTCTAGTCTAAGGATTGCAATATTATTAGCACTACGAGAAGCGATTGTGACTTTAACATAATCTAATGTATCCTTCTCGTTGTGGGTCAATCCAGTATGCCATTACTCCTAATGCATACCCATGTGTTAGACTTGATATCTCCATATCAATCTACCCACATACTAGTCTATATTTGATCGTCCTATTAATCAATATAGTGGACTAGGGATATTTAAGATAAACAACACATTGTATCTAAGGACTTCATTATATTAAATATCACAATATATAATAAATGAATATTCTATCCAAAAACAATGTTCATACTAAATATAAGATTGCCTCTAGGGCATCTATTCCAACAGTATCCCACTTGCACTAGAGCCAATATGGCGCATCTCGTATGCCTATAGATCTTGCGTGCCCTTCATTCTTTAGGAGATTTCATCTTATTCGTGCTTTGATCGATCAAGGAGATTCCATCTTATCTGTGAAAGAAGCATTACAATAAGCATACTGGATCATTTCTATGCAAAGTGAACTCAATGAGTTTGAAAGGAATAAGGTGTGGAACCTGGTTCCTCCACCTACAAACCAGTCTATCATTGGTACCAGATGGGTGTTCAGAAATAAGTTGGATGAAAGTGGCAAAGTGATCAGAAACAAAGCAAGGTTAGTTGCTCAAGGTTACAACCAAGAAGAAGGTATTGATTATGAGGAAAGTTTTTCTCTAGTTTCCAGGTTAGAAGTAATTATAATTTTACTTGCCTTTGCATCTCCCAAGAACATGAAATTATTTAAAATGGATGTGAAGTGTGCTTTCTTGAATGGTTACTTACAAGAAGATTTTTATGTAGTACAACCTCCTGGTTTTGAAAATGACAATTTTCCAAATCATGCCTACAAACTTGACAAAGCTCTTAATGGTTCAAAACAAGCTCCAAGAGCTTGGTACGAAAGATTGTCAAAGTTTTTTCTTGAAGATGATTTCAAAAGAGGTCTGGTAGACAAGACTCTTTTCATAAAGACTCATGAAAAAGATTTTCTTGTAGTTCAGATCTACGTTGATGATATCTTGTTCGGAGCTACTAATGATTTGTTCTGCAAAGAATTGTCAAGTCTTATGAGCAGGGAATTAGAAATGAGCATGATGGGAGAGCTGAACTTCTTCCTAGGACTTCAAATACATCAGTTGAAGAAGGGCATCTTTATACATCAAAGAAAATACACAAGAGACGTGTTAAGAAAGTATAGCATGACTCAATGTAAGGAAGCCAAGACTCCTATGAGCTCTACACTGTCTTTAGAGAAGGATGAATATGGTAAGAATGTCAATGTGAAAGAGTATAGAGGTATGATTGGATTATTACTCTATCTCACAGCAAGCAGACCAGATATCATGTTTAGTGTAGGTATGTGTCCTAGATTTCAAGCTGATCGAAAAGAATCACACTTGAATGTTGTGAAGAGAATATTCAGATATCTCAATGGTACCAAAGACTTAAGGCTTTGGTATCCAAGACATTATAACTTCTCATTGCATGGATTTTCAGATGCTGACTTTGCAGGTTACAAAGTTGATAGGAAAAGTACTTCAGGAACTTGCCAAATTATTGGATCATCCTTGATCAGTTGGCATTCCAAGAAACATAATTCAGTTGCTCTATCAACAGCTGAAGCTGAATATATAGCTAAAGGAGAATGGTTCTCACAAGTATTATGGATTGCTCAACAGCTAAGAGACCTTGGATTTGATTTCAGAAGCATACCTATCAAGTGTGATAACTCCAGTGCAATTTCAATTACAAAGAATCCAGTTCAACATTCAAGAACCAAGCACATTGATGTCATACACCATTTCATCAGAGATCATGCTGAGAAAGGTGATATTGTTCTTGAATTTGTTTCTACTAACATGCAATTGCAGATATCTTCACTAAACCATTAGCAGTTGAAAGATTCTCTGCACTAATATTGGAATTGGGAATGCTAAATAAAGATGCATTGGTTTAGGGGGAGCATCAGGTAAAGAAAGGTAAGTTGTATGTGTTTTCAAAGGTTTGAACTGATTTTCAAAGCCTTGAAAATCACTTCAAAGCTTTGATTTTATCTGTTGCAATATTAAAGCGTTTCAAGACCTTGAAAACCTTTTCAAAGCCTTGAAAATAAGTCTGCTATACTAGTAGTCAATAAACTTGGATCATTCTGTATTGAGTGATATCTCTGTAGATATTTGCCCAATATAGCCCCTACCCATTTTCAAAAATATGTTTTAGCCAAAAATAGTATTAAAATATTTTATTTCCAAGGGCCTAAAAGATTTGAATCCTCTCTGATGCAGATCTTTTTAGATTAGAGAGATATTCAAGTTTCCTTTTTAAACTCAAACTCTTTTAGTATTTATCTTCTTCTCTTCTCCTCTCTCCGTATCATTCCTACCTCTCTCTATTCTTCTCCCAAACCCTAATGAGAACTAGGAGAACCTCATACAAAATCAAGATGGCAGGAGGATCATAACCTAGTTATGAGAAGAAGAGAAAGATATCTGAAGAAAAGGTTCTAACTATCAGTGAAGATTCAGACTCAAAGAACTTTACTGATGAAGAACAAGAATCTTCACCACCCAAGAAGATGGTGAAAAAGTACCAGGTTCCAGCAAAGAAGAAACATACTACGACATCTACACAAGAAAAGCATAAGGGAATCTATATTGGAAGTCCTAAGAGAGACTAGAAAAGGACAGTCACAGAGGTCAAAGGAAAAGGAAAATAAATTCTCATTCAAACTCAGACACTTCTTCAGGATCCTATGGAGTATACTATGTGGCCAATAAGGAAAGACATGAGAAGTATCCGTCCCAGTCTGTAACTGCAACAGGAAATAGACATCACAAAACTGTTTCTGCTCAACTAAAAAGGTTACCTGTAAAGAAGAAGCTTAAGCATGGGAGAAAAGCCTTGGAAGGATTCACTTTCTTGCTCAACAATGTTATTGAGAAGATAAGTTCATTCATTGAAGAACTTTACGTGGTTTCACAAGAAGTTCAAGCCAACAATGAAGACAGTGAGGAAGAAGAAAGAGATCAGGATGGAGATGAAGACCCAACCCCTTAATCTGGCCTATTCTTTCTTCCCCGTTCTTTCTCTTTAAGTTGTTAAAGTTTTCTTTTCAAAATTTTCCAGACACTTGATCCAACATCTTCTATCTTTTTGATGAAGTCAAAAAGGGGGAGAATTCTAGGTTTTAGGTTTTATTCTAAGGTCTTATTTGTTATTTGCTGAACTGTTTACTTTCTGTTGGTAATTTGAATAAGTTGGATCTTTTTGGAATTACTGTGTTATTATAAATTATGAACTAACCATAATTTTTTTGCAGAGACTAAGGATCAAACAGAATTTGGTTTTGTCTTTCATCAAGGGGGAGATTGTAAGATCAGGTTGTGCAAGGCTTGGAATAGTCTGACTATTTCAAGGCCTTGAACCAGCTTTCAAAGTCTTGAATCACTTCTCATAGGCTTGAAAATAGTATAGCTATTTTCAAGGCCTTGAAACTGGATTCAAAGCCTTGAAACTGCTTAACTTTGTGAACATTCTCAGGGGGAGTTTTTTGCAAACTCTCCTAAGTTGATTTCCTTTCTCTCCTTCATATGCTTGATTTATTGTTATTTGATGATGAAATACAAATAATTATAACACGTATGAACATAGAATATCATCTGTTTGACTATGCTTTTGCAGGAGATTTTATTTCCTAAGTTTGCAGAGATTGTTTCCTAATCTGACTTATGCAGGGAAGGAAATAATCAAGTAGATGATTCTGTGTTTGATCTGAATGACTTGACAGCTACTCAATATATTCAAATGAAAGATCACGACATTATCTCTGAGGATTGTGATCACCTAACCGTTGGAGAAGATTGTCAATGAGTCAAAGTCTGTTGCCTAAAAAATAGGAAATTTGTTGCTGAAAATCTGGGAAGATTTGCAGAGCTTTTTGAAGTTTAAATAGTGCTCAATTCTGAAGCAACAAGACACAACACTAAACGGGGAAAAAGAGAGAAAGAATTCTGGATTGACAAGCATCAAAGAAGTTCATCATTCTCCCAATCCATTCACAGAAGATCACTGCATACTTCACTCCAGTTTCTACACACTAAGTGTTCTTCTTTATTGTGCTTTATTGGTAGATCATTTCTGTAATATCTCTATCTTTATTCTCGAGGATTGTTCAAGAAGAACAATAGAGAATACTTAGTTAATCAGTTATCTAGAGAAGGTACTAGATAGGTTAGGGAGAATCACAAGCTGTAACAGAGAAAGGTAATTCTCTGTGCTTGAGATCTAGGGCTTAGCTTTTGATTAATAAAAACCGAGTTGAAAATCCTACACGGAGAAGATCCCTGAGGTAGAGACGTAGGTCCAAGTTGACTGAACTCTATAAATCATCTCTCTTTCATTTACAGTTCATTCATTTTCATAGTTCTTGCTGCTCTCAAAACTACTTGTTTTTCAAGGGTTTGAAACTCTTTTCAAGGCCTTGAAAAATGCTTATTTGCTTTAGTACAAACTGCATCTCTTGCAAAGGCTTGAACTTGTTTTCAAGGCCTTGAACTTCACTTGCTTTCACAAGACTTCATCTTCCTAGCAATTTTTTCAAAAAGTTGGCATACTGTATTCAACCCCACCACCTTCTAGAGTATTTTAGCTGCATTACCACCTGCACACTCACACCTTCACTTAGACTTGAAGTCACTAGATCATCTTGTTATGGAATATTATGTTTTGACATCGTCAAACACTACACCATAACTGGGTAGTAATAAAGGCGTTAGTCGGACACAATAAGGAAGCAATCTTAGAGATGGTAGTGACGTAGATAGAATTTGAAACACCCCCAAATCATACGGCCGGCCGAACCGTACATTTGGAAAGTTGCCTCCACCCGGGGAGATAAACCCCATTGGGAACGGAGGAGGATCGCCGATTCACAGTTTGTGCAGTCATCGATAATCCACAACATAATTTATTAAAATTTTAAGATAACATAGTGATAGCCTCTGAAAGGATAACAGTACATTTTTCGGTGAAATAAAGTTACTAAGTGAGGTACTAGATGTTGCAGCATGAGTCCCTAGTAGTTTTCGTGAGCGTCCCCCTATGGAAAACCCGTGGGTTTTGCAATAGCAAAAGCCGACCGCAGAAAAATTTTAATAAGTAAAAATTGAGTAAGAAGCATACTACAACATGTAAGACAAGTTTTGGCTACAAAATTATATAATCAACATGTAACTGGAGTAAACCCACATGAACTGTAATAATAACTGATTCCACATTTTAATCATTAGTTTAGCTGGACATATAAGAGACCAGCGGGTAACGAATGTCCACAGAGAGGTCACGATGCAATAAATCACAATAAGGTTACCTCTTGGGATATCACAAATCCCAATTCTCCCCGAGCGTTGTGGGTAGCCCATTGCTACCCCGCTCAAATCACAACTATGAGACCTTAAGTGCCGACACCCCTATACCGTAGTGAACCACACATGCATAAGTAGTACTCCATAGTTTTCATGCCTTATATAAAACTACGAACGCATCACTTTGGTGTATGACGGTCAAACACGAGGGTCGGTATGTAATCTTGTAGGATTAGCACCCGAGGAGGATCGACTCACTTGCGCCCCCGGCCGTAGCCTCCACGCACAACCCCTATACATCGCCCCAACTATATTATAGTTCATTAATCAACCGTCATTTCACAATAGTAACATTTAAGTCGAAGATTATATCATAACTGCATATTTTCCAAACGGGATATTCAAATTAGTTCTCAAAATCATGACTCTCAAACACGTGATTAATCCATAACATTTTCCAAGTTTCATGAGATGTAGCAAAATTATATTTTGGAAGCAACACACACCAAATTCATAATTTGACAGTTAAGGTGTTGTACATATGAACTTACCGATAACAAGTAGCACATGCGCGATAAGAGAGTTCCTAGGACTCGTACTCAATAAACTCGTCGTCTACGAACAGGGTGTCTACAAATACGGAAATTAATCCTTATTCATATATAATTCGTTCTTACAAAAAATGCACTTATACTCTATATGCAACATAATTGTGTGCCCCCAATAAATTTCCCGACCCAGTTGCAACCTTATAAAGAATCTTTTGTTAATAACGAGTTTAAATATTCAATTGTAAGCCATACTACTTTACGAATATAATTTTGCTAAGATAATTGTGAAACTTTTTTTTTTGGTTTCCCAACCGGTTGGGGCTTTGTCTCGTAATCCGGTCCGAACCGGGTCGCATGCCTGGGTATGGCAAGTGAGTCTCCCAGTGGGAATTTTCTGCATACACAAGGACTCGAACCCGAGACCTGCTTAAGCGGAACCAAGTTGCTTACCACTTGGACCAACTCCCATTGGTTAAATATGAGACTTAAACTATTTAATAACCCTCTACAAGTTAATAATGTTATTATTATTTTTATTCCTTTTTGGAAGAGAATTCATATTCACTTATTATTAGGATTTGAGACCCAAAATAGAGAATCATATTTTAATGGAGAAAATGTCTTATTATATCATTCCAGAATAAATTCTTTTAAAAACATATTATATCAAGAGACAAACTTAGAAACTATTTATTTTTTTTTATCAAATCGTGGAACTTGTTTATGTTTATCTCAAAGATTTATTTTATTATGATTATTACTAAATAAGGCTCTTTCATACATATACAATACTACTTAACTATCTTTTATTTATAGGAAAGCATGCTCTTATTCATTATAACTTCTTTATATTAGTAGAACTCTTTTAATTCCAATTTTATAGTAAAATGCTATTTGTAACATTAAACTAACTAACATAGCTATTTATAAAAAGAAAATAAGATTCAAAAATAGCTTGCTAGACAAATATGCTAGAATTATTTACCAACTATTTATTTAATAAATTAATCTAATAAACAAGTTATTAGTTTATGAGAATTTGTTCATTATTCCCATTATTATTTTCAGAAATATTATGTTGAATTATTTGATATATAAATAAGAAACGTAAACTACAACAATCTCCCCCTAACATTAATCAACTGTTTCTAATGATGAAAACAACCCTCCCCCCAACTTTCAGAAAATACCAAAACAACCCCCAATTCAAAGTCACATAGAACCCATCTACTTCTCCGATTCAAATTCCAATTTCGGTTAACAAGATATGATTTTACGGTTAAAACGAACTAGAGAAGGATTTGGATCATACCCACACAAAGAACGGAGAGAATCGATCAAGAAACGGGGCGGTCGAGTTCACTGTGGGGGTCGCCGGAGTTGGCTCTCGTCGGCGGTGATCCCTACGACCTGGGCTCTGGTTGAGGCTCTCTATGGTCTCCTTGGATCATCCGAAGGCGATTGGAAGCAAGCTTGGGGAGTGGGTATTACCGTAGCTCGCCTGCGGAGGTTGTAGCCGGAAAAAATGGAGGTGGCGGGGGAGTGGCTGTGTCCATTGTTGTGTTTGCTGCTTCTGCTCCTTTTCAATTCGAACGAGATAGAGAGGAGGGGTAAGAGAGAGAGAGAGAGAGAGACAGATAAGGGAGAGGTAGAGGTAGAGTGAGCTGGAGGTGGTGGGTCGTCGGAGAAGGCCGCAACCTTATGCCACTGCCGCTGTTGCTGTGTTTTCTCGCCGGACATAACAAAGAGAGAGGGGGAGGGAGACAGGGAGGGAGATGAGAGAGAGCTGGTTGTGGTGGAGGCTGTGGTGATGATGGTGTTGGGGAGTGAGGAGTAAGAATAGAAGATGGTGTTTAAGAAGAGGAAAGATGAGAAAGAAAGAAAAAGAAAAAAAAAATGTTGGGGATGGGGAAGGTGTTGGGGATTTGGTGGAGATGTCAAGAGGGGGTTTGCTTTTGTTTTTGCTTTTTTTTTATTCATTGATATTATTATTATTATTATTATTATTATTATTATTATTATTATTATTATTATTATTATTATTATTATTATTATTATTATTATTATTATTATTATTATTATTATTATTATTTTAGTTATAGTTTAGTATTTTTATACGTATATACATTGTATTGTACAATATGGGTAGGGGTAATAAATACACGTATCAATTTTAGTATGTATACTGTATATATACGTATTAATTTATGTAAAAGACAAACACTCCCCCTTAGTTTCTAGTAGTTTTAAGCCCTACTTCATAGTTAATATTTTAAAAAAATGCACAATCGCCCCATTTTAATAAAATAGGGTATTTCAGAATTTGTCCCTCCCACGTAACGGGAGCGAATATCCGTGACCACTCGAGGGTTAGTGCTTATATAATGTCTGGCCAGACTCATATAAATCAATATAAGGATATTGATGTTATATGCATGGACAAAACTATTCCCAGGATCGAGAAACTATGGATTGGATATACGAGTGTGACTTGTATGTCTCGTGTCCAATCCGGATATGGAGACAAATGGATGAGACAATACTTGCACAAGGTTTGTCAAAGTAATGACTATTTCTATTAGTTGGGTAGCATGAATGTCTTGCTAGAAGCCGCTCCATATTTGTAATTTACTACCAACTAAGTAGAAACCTTGGGGGTCACACACCATATAGATTAAACTAGATTTGGAAATTTAATTAATATGATTAATTAATTAGAAGGATCAATACGCAACTACTTCCAAACTTACTAGGACTAATTTACAAGTTGGACTAATACGTGTATGACAGGGGCCTTTATACTGTTAACAAGGAGTTGTTGGACTATATAAAGGACACTCCTTGCTTATTTTCTCAACTAATGCTCATAACACATTGATTTAGAGAGAAAATCAAGGAGAGAGCGAGACAGAAGGAGACCGAACCCCAATTGGTCCGCCCCCTACCCGTCGACCACAAGAAGAGGCGCGACCCTATTCTTCCGTTTGTTGCGTGATTCTTCTTCCTCCTTCCAACCCATTGCTAGAACTTGTGATCCTAGGTGTGGAATTTCCAATGAGACGTGGACATCATTCTACGTTTGAAGTCATCCAATGATACAAACAAGGTGACTACGTTAAATCCCTTACTATCATTATGATTTCTAGACTTGTGATCCTTGGAGGGTCTTGTGCGGATGATTAATTGTTTATTTCAGCTGCGTAATCCGTTACAAAACCCTACAACGGTATCAGAGCCACAGGTCGTAGAGCATAACATAGTTTATATGTTATGATTATGTACTTTTTACACTCCAATTGTTGATTATCGCGTAAAAACGACAAATTAAGCATATTTGATGGAATTGAATATGATTCAACGGTTGGGTTTTGACGTAGGTTGCGCAGAGGAATCACAAAGTTTAATTCCTACAAAAAGCCCACCAAGGATCGCAGGAAGAGACATTCATAACATGATGAGGGACATAAAAGATGTGTACCTTTTGGTTCGGGAGATCACACGAAGAATAATGTACTCGTCTCTACGGGTTGATCCACGTCTAGAGGTGAGATCTAGATCTTCCTTCTCCTAGTTCTAGCTTGGACCGGAGGAAGAGGGAAGAAGGAATCAAGCAACTAAGAACAAAGAGAGGATCGGCCCTCTCTTTGTGGCCGACGGGTAGGGGCAGACGGCTAGGGGCTTCGGCCTCTAGCTTGTCTTGCTCTCTCTCTCTTGCTTTCTCTCCCACTAACCTATGTTATGAGCATTAGTTGTAGGAAGGAAGCTAGAGCATACTTTATATAGTCCAACAACTCCTTGTTAACTACATAAAGGCCCTTACTAATCCTTCATGAAGTTGGATTAGTCCCTTCCTTGCATATTAGTCCTACTAAGTTTACAAAGTGTTGCAAAGTGATCCTTCTAATTAATTAATCATGTTAATTAATTCCCAATTATAGTTAACCTCGATAGGGTTTACTTAGTTGGTAGTAACTAATTGCTAACATGGAGCGGTGTCTAGCACCACATCCATGTCACCCAACCAATAGAAATAAGTCAGTGATCCCGACAAACCTTGTGCCCAATATCTCATATTGCATTATCTCTTTGTCTCCATATCCGGATTTGACACGAGACATAAATAGTCACACTCGTATATACAATCCATGGTTTCTCAATCTTGGGAATATGCTTATGCAAGCAGATAACATCAATATCTCCATATTGATTCATCTGAGTCTTGCCAGACATTCAATAAGCACCATCCCTCGAGTGGCCGTGGATATTTGCTCCTATTATATAGGAGGGACAAATCCTCTCTACATCACTACGATCTCTAAGCTTGCTTCCTATCATGCCCGATAGCTATCTTTATAGTTTCTCGGTTAAGGCGCAACGTTGGATAACATCAAAGCATGATATTCCACAACTAGAGTATCTAGTGACTTCAAGTCCGAGGATTGCAATTATATTAGCACTACGAGAAGCGATTGTGACTTTAACATAATCTAATGTATCCTTCTCGTTGTGGGTCAATCCAGTATGCCATTACTCCTAATGCATACCCATGTGTTAGACTTGATATCTCCATATCAATCTACACACATACTAGTCCATATGTGATCGTCCTGTTAATCCAATATAATGGACTAGGGATATTCAAGATAAACAACACATTGTATCTAAGGACTTAATTATATTAAATATCACAATAATTAATAAATGAATATTCTAGCCAAAAACATTGTTCATACTAAATATAGATTGCCTCTAGGGCACCTATTCCAACAGTCTCCCACTTGCACTAGAGGCAATCTGGTGCATCTCGTATGCCTATAGATCTAGCGTGCCCTTCATTCTTTCGTTGCGCAAATGGTTTTGTGAGCGGATATGAAAGATTGTCATCTCTTGGAATATTGCACATCTTCACATCTCCTCGATCGAGCATATCACGAATAAGATGGAATATCCTAAGTACATGCTTTGATTTCTGGTGTGATCTTGGTTCCTTGGCTTGTGCGATCGCTCCAGAGTTATCATAATACAACTTTATGCGATCCACGATGCTAGGGACCACACAGAGCTCAGTGATAAACTTCTTTATCCAAACTACCTCTTTCGCTGCTTCCACAACAGCAATGTACTCGGCTTTTGTTGTAGAATCAGCAACTGTCCCTTGCTTGGAACTCTTCCAGCTCACAGCTCCTCCATTCAGGCAAAACACGTATCCAGACTGCGATCTGTAGTCATCTTTGTCGGTTTGGAAGCTTGCATCAGTGTAACCCATTACACCTAGCTCTTCCTTACCTCCAAACATCAGGAACGCATCCTTAGTTCTTCTCAAGTACTTTAGGATGTTCTTGACAGCAATCCAGTGAATCTCACCCGGATTGGACTGATATCTGCTCACCATACTCAACGCGTATGATATGTCTGGTCTAGTACACAACATGGCGTACATAATGGATCCTATGGCCAAAGCATAGGGTATCCTACTCATGCGGTCCTTCTCAATCTCATTGGAGGGACAGTCATTCTTTGAAAGCTTGACTCCGTGCGACATGGGAAAGAATCCCTTTTTGGTATCTTGCATGTTGAACCTCTTCAACACCTTGTCTATATATGTACTTTGACTTAGGCCGAGCAACCTTCTAGATCTATCTCTATAGATCTTTATACCAAGTATATAGGCTGTATCTCCTAAGTCCTTCATTGCAAAACACTTTCCTAGCCAATCTTTAACAGATTGCAAAGTAGGAATGTTGTTGCCAATGATTAGTATGTCATCCACATACAAGACCATAAATACTACAGAGCTCCCACTAACCTTCTTGTAAACACAAGGATCATCTTCGTTCTTGATGAAGCCAAACTCTTTGACTGCATCATCAAATCGTCGATTTCAGCTCCTAGAAGCTTGCTTTAAACCATAAATGGATCTTTTCAGCTTACATACTTTATTGGCATTCTCTGGATCCTCAAAACCCTCCGGTTGTGTCATGTACACATTCTCGAGGAGGTTCCCATAAAGGAACACTGTTTTGACATCCATCTGCCAAATCTCATAGTCATAGTATGCTGCAATAGCAAGTAGGATTCGAATGGATTTAGTCATGGCGACTGGTGAAAAGGTCTCATCATAGTCAATACCATGAATCTTTCTATACCCTTTGGATACCAATCGCCCCTTATAGGCAACTATGTTACCATCCATGCCGGTCTTCTTCTTGAAGACCCACATGCACCCTATGGGCCGAGCCCCTTCAGGTGGTTCCACCAAAGTCCATACTTTGTTGGTGTACATGGAATCCATTTCGGATCTCATGGCTTCTAGCCACTTCTTAGAATCGTGGCCTTTCATGGCTTCTCCGTAGGTTGCAGGCTCATCATCCATGAGTGGTACTCGGGCTCAGTCACGAGAAGTCCGTACTCTCTGGCTCATGACGCACTCTTGCTGATCTACGAAGTTCCTGTGTTACCTGAACAGGTTCTTCCACAACAGCTTGCGGTTCCTATTCATGTTCCATCATCGGTTCAGTGATTTGTGGTTCTTGAATTTCTTCAAGTTCTACAGCCCTCCCACTTGCTTCTTTAGAGACAAACTCTCTTTCTAGAAACACGCCGGTCCGAGCAACAAACACTTTTTTCTCAGTGGGATTGTAGAAATAATATTCTTTAGTTTTCTTAGGATATCCCACAAATTTACACTTATCCGCTTTGGGCCCGAGCTTGTCTGTTTGTAAAGGTTTTACGTAGACATCGCAGCTCCAAATCCGCATAAACGACACTATGGAACGCTTCCCAGTCCATATCTCATATGGTGTCTTCATGACTGATTTGGATGGAACGCGGTTAATGATAAAAGCTGCCGTCATTAGAGCATGTCCACAAAATGATATCGGAGGATCTGTTTGAGACATCATAGATCGCACCATATCTAATAGCGTGCGATTTATCCTCTCGGATAAGCCATTCCATTGTGGCGTTCCGGGTGGAGTGAGATGGGATAGTTTCCCACACTCTCTAAGATACTCATCAAACTCTTGGCTCAAGTATTATCCTCCAAGATCCGATCGTAGAGCTTTAATACTTTTACCAAGTTGCTTCTCTACTTCATTCTTGAATTCCTTGAACAATTAAAAGGATTCGGATTTGGCCTTCATAAGGTATAAAAATCCATATCTACTGAAATCATCAGTGAATGTGATGAAGTAGGTGTAACCACCTCTGGCAGGCGTGGGGAACGGTCCACATACATCGGTATGTAGTGCCAATAACTCACTAGTCCTCTCTCCTTTCTTATTGAAAGGGGACTTTGTCATTTTTCCTAATAAACAAGATTCACATGTCTCATATGATTCCAAATCAAATGAGTCTAGAAGTCCATCCTTATGGAGTCTAGATATGCGTTTCTCATTTATATGGCCTAAACGACAGTGCCGTAGATATGTAGGATTTAAATCATTAGTTTTAATCATTTTAGTATTTATGTTATAGATTGGACTATTTAGATCAGGGATATACAATCCATTAGACAAATGCGCACTACAATAGTGCATACTATCAAAATAAATGGAGCAACACTTGTCCTTTATTTGAAATAGAAAAACCCTTCTCGTCCAAACTAGAAATGGAAATAATGTTTCCGCTCATAGCAGGCACATAAAAGCAATTGTCTAATTATAAAATAAGTCCAGAAGGCAAAGATAGCCCATAAACGCCTACAGCTAATGCACCAACTCTTGCTCCATTCCCGACGCGCAGATCTATCTCCCCTTTACTCAATTCTCTACTTCTTTTCAAATCCAGCACATTTCAAAAAATGTGAGAACCACATCCAGTATCCAATACCCAAGATGAAGAAATAGAAAGATTGACGTCTATAACATAAATACCTGGTGGTGGTGGAATCACTATTCCAAGCTTCTTATCCTGTAGATATTTAGGGCAATTCCTCCTCCAGTGACCCGGCTGGCTGCAGTAGTGACATTCACCTTTAGCCACGCCCCCCACTAGGCTTTAGGGCTTCCATGGATTTCGCAACTTTCTTGCGCTTTCCTTTGGAAGTAGAGGAAAATCCTTTGCCCTTCTTCTTATGCACCATCATTATGGCTTTGCCCTTGCCTTTTTTGACGCTCTGTTCTGCTGTCTTTAGCATGTTCAATAAGTCTGGCAAAGTCTTGCTGATCTCGTTCATATTATAGTTCATGATGAACTGACTATAACTGTCAGGCAACGATTGCAAGACTAGATCAGTTGCCAAAATTTGGCCAAGTGGGAATCCCAATCTCTCAAGGTTCTCAATGTACCCGATCTTTCGGAGCACATGAGGCCCTACTGGATTCCCTTCTGCAAGAATACTTTTGAATAATGAGTTAGACACCTCATAGCGCTCATGCCTTGCCTGTTCTTGAAACAATTGTTTCAAGTGTATGATCATATCATAGGCCTCCATGTTCTCATGCTGCTTCTGAAGCTCAGCAGCCTTGGTACAAAGCATGAGGCAAGTCATGTCATTAGAATCATCAATATGTTTCTAACGTGCCCTTACTTCCGCTAGAACAGACTCATCTTGTGGTGGTTCTGGAATTGGAGTGTCCAAGACGTACAGCTTCTTTTCTTGCTTAAGGACAATCCTTAAGTTTATGTACCCGTCAAGGATATTTGTTCAAGACAGTTTATCTTTCTCAAGGACAGATCGTAGGGATGAAGTCGATGCGTTGTTGTTTGCCATTTGGAATTCTACAAAACGAGAAATGTGCAATTTTAGTATTTTGAAATATTTAACTATATTCAACAATGGCTAGATCATCAAATATAGCTCCCACTATTTTTCTCGGATTAATAGCCCTCACCATAAATGCGGAAAATATCATAATATTTTCTAGTTGGTCCAAGATCCATTTTTTTCACTTATTCTGGAGCTTGCTTTGGCGATTCACCCAAGAATAGGTTATTTAGGTTGGAACCATTCCAATTGCATCCCATGCAACTCTTGGTCCAATTAGGTGAATAACTCTTTATTCTTTATCCCATGGATGACGCCTAATTGTTGCCTCTAGGCTCATCAATCCAATTGAGTCATACCCAATTGCGTCCAACCTCTTGCTTCAACATACACACATTACCAGCTTGTGTCGTCCGCAACACACCATGGTAAATTAAAATCGCCTTGCTTTGGCAAGCCCGAATTTTAATGAACCCTGATCATCAAGGGTGTTTTGGCAAGAGAAGGCAAAACACAATATTTAATTGAGTGATTTATTTTCTTAATTTGTTTGGTTGATCTAGTCAACATGGTATACTTATTTGGATTCGGAAATCCACAATAAAAGACCAACCTTGTTTATTGTTATCTTGTTAACGTTTTGCTAGTATCGCCATACACACAAAAATAAATAACAAGACATGAATAATAAACATCCACAAAATAAAAAAACGTGGCGTGGATATGGCCCCCTTGACTAAGATATTATCAAGCCAATTATAATATCCAATTGCGCTAAAGTGACAAGCTCATCTCCATGTGCTCCACCATAGCCGCACGCTAGGGGGTGTCTTCTTTGTCTTTTGGCTCCTTTGGTCCTCCGGCCTTCTTCTCCATGCTCTTAGCTATCATCTAAATATTTCTAATTCTAGCCTAACATCTAGAATAAATAAATAATAAAAGCCTCACATGTCGAGGAGAAAAGACGACTCGCAGGCCGTAAAACCTAATTAATTATTACATTAATTTAAACAGCTCGCAGGTCGTAAACAAAATCACAAAGCAATAAACATCCAGATTCCTAGGCCATATCCATCCACGATGCAACAAATCACATAATACAGTTAAAACTAATTTTTAATTCGCTTGTTTAGTTTTAATTGAATTGGGTAATTAGGGTTACAACGAACCAAGGAGTCCAAGCCAACAAGGACCGAACCCCTAGGAGGACCGCCGCCCGCCACATGGCCTGGCCCAAGGCCGGCCGCCCCATGTGACCCGCGGCCTAGCTTGGCGCGCAAGGAGGGAGGGGCGGACGGCTAGGGTTCGGCCCTAGTCTCCTTCCCTTCTTCCTTGTTGCCCAAGAATGGTTGTTTCCTTTTATGGATGTTTCCATAAAATTGTTTCCATAATTGAAAACTCCTTTTCAACTATGTGCCCATGAACCCTAATTTTTCAAGAACCCAATAATGCACATCCTATGTGATTAAACTCGCCAATTCTAACATCCAATGTTAAATTAGATCTTGTTTACATTGAATCAAATTCAATTTGCATCTACTATGCCAATTATTTTTCAGTTTTAGCGTAATAACAATAATACGGTGTATGATCTAAAATCATAACACATAAAATCATGTTATGCTCTACGACCTGTAGCTCTGATACCACTGTTCGGTTTTGACGTAGGTAACGCAGAAGAATAACAAAAATTTAATCCTACTCAACGCCCACCACGGATCGTCAGGAGGAGATATCATAACATGATAAGGGACATAATATTGTGTACCTTTTGATTTGAGAGATCACACGATGAATGATGTATTCGTCTCTACGGTTGATCCACGTCTAGAGGTGAGATCTAGATTCTTCCTTCAACAAGTGCTAGCTTGAACCGAAGGAAGAGGGAAGAAGGAATCAAAGAAACGAGGACAAGGAGGAGTTCGGCCTCCTCTTTGCGCCGACGGGAAGGGGGGGGGGGCGGACGGCATAGGGGCGTGCGCCTCTAGGCCTTTTCTTGCTCTCTCTCGTTCTCTCTCCCACTCTTGTGATATGTCTAATAAAATTCATTCAATGGGAAGGAAGCTCGAGCCTTCTTTATATACTCCAACAACTCCTTGTTGTTTCCATAAAAGTCCTTTCATAGTTCTACATGAATTTGGATTAGTCAATTCCTTGCAAATTAGTCCTACTAAGTTTGCAAGGTGTTGCATAATGATCCTTCTTATTAATTAGTAATATTAATTAGTCCCAAATCTATTTCTACTCTATTTGACGTGTGACCCCATAGGTTTCTACTTAGTTGGTAGCAACATTATACTAACATGGAGTGGTGTCTAGCAACACGTCCATGCCACCCAAATAATAGAAATAGTTAGTGATCCCGACAAACCTCTTGTGCCCAATATCTCATATTGCACTATCCCTTTGTCTTAATATCTGGATTGGACACGAGACATAAATAGTCACACTCGTAAATCCAATCCATAGTTCCTTGATCCTGGGAATATGCTTATGCAAGCAGATAACATCAATATCTCCATATTAATTTATCTGAGTCTGGCCAGACATTCAATAAACCTCATCCCTCGAGTGGCCGTGGATATTTTCTCCCATTATGTGGGAGGGACAAATCCTATCTACATCACTACGATATCTAAGCTTGCTTCCTATCATGCCCGATAACTACCTTTATGATTACCCAGTTACGGTGTAATGTTTGATAACATCAAAGCACGATATTTCACAACTAGATTATCTAGTGACTTCAAGTCTAAGGATTGCAATATTATTAGCACTACGAGAAGCGAATGTGACTTTAACATAATCTAATGTATCCTTCTCGTTGTGGGTTAATTCAGTATGCCATTACTCCTAATGCATACCCATGTGTTAGACTTGATATCTCCATATCAATCTACCCACATACTAGTCTATATTTGATCGTCCTATTCATTAATATAGCGGACTAAGGATATTTAAGATAAGCAACACATAGTATCTAAGGACTTCATTATATTAAATATCACAATATATATAAATGAATATTCTAGCCAAAAAAAATGTTCATACTAAATATAAGATGCCTCTAGGGCATATATTCCAACAGCTTTGGTATCCAAAACGTTCTAACTTCTCTTTATGTGGCTATTCTGATGCTGATTTTTCAGGATATAAAGTTGATAGAAAGAGTACTTCAGGATGCTGCCAATTTCTTGGATCATCTTTAATCACCTTGCATTCTTAGAAGAAAAATTCAGTTTCATTATCAACAGCTGAAGTTGAATACATAGAAGCTGGATCGTGTTTCCCAAAAGTACTTTGGATAGCACAAAAAATGAGAGATATTTGATTTGGTTTTAGAGATATACCTATCAAGTGTGACAACACAAGTGCAATATCAATTACAAAGAATCCAGTTCAACATTCAAGAGCAAAGCACATTGATGTTAGACATCACTTCATCAGAGATCATGCAGAGAAATGTGATATTGTTCTTGATTTTTTTTTTTCTAACATGCAATTTGCAGATATCTTCACTAAACCATTGCCAGATGAAAGATTCTCAGACTTAAGATTGAACTGATTTTTAAAGCTCAATGCAGTTTCATTGTTTCAAGGACTTGAAATAGCTAGTCTACTTCAAGGCCTTGAAACAGTTTTCAAAGCCTTGAAATTGACTAAGACTTATGAGCTTGATCTTAGGGGGAGTTTCCGTCCATGTTTAAACTCCTAAACCCCCGTGCCTTACCTATTACTTCTTGATGATGAAAGACAATGCTTTTTCATATGTTTCACAACATCTAAACCATCTGTTTGACTCAATTTTGCAGTGAATGTTTATTTCATATTCTGCAGGATTTATTTCCTAACTTGAGTTTTGCAGGGAACAAATTTCTGGGTTGATCTGCAATCAATCTATTGATCCTAACAGCCTCTCAACATGTTTATGGACAAGATCAGATCAGTATCTCTGAAGATTCTGAGCAACCATCCGTTGGAAGAATATAGTTAGAGAAGTTAAAGTTGTTGCCTACAAAACAGGAAAGTTTGTTGATGAAGATCTTGAAGATTTACAGATCAAATGAGCTTTATATAAGGAGCTCAGTTTGAAGCATTTGATACACAACTCAACGGGCGAAAAGCTAGAGACACTCTCAAATACTTTCAAGGATTATCAAGCAAAAAAGAAGCAGATAAAAATCGCAATCCAAATTTAAGAAGAACACTGCACTCTAACAGCAGTTTCATATCTTGTGTTCTTCTTTTCTGAACTTTATTTGTATATCTTTTAAATACTACTCTTGTTTACATTCTCAAGGATTGTTCAAGGTGTACAATAGAGAATTCTTACTTACTCAGATAGCTAGAGCAGGTACTAGATAGGTTATTGAGAACCACAAGCTGTAACAGATAAAGGTATCTCTCTCTGCTTGTAGGGCTTAGCTGTTGATTAATAAGAATTGAGTTGAAAAACCTACAGGGAGAAGATCCCTGAGGTAGAGACGTAGGCTAAGTGGAATGAACTCTATATATCTTGTGTCTCTTTCATTTAATTTTCTGTTACAAATTTAGAATCTTTGCAACATTCAAAACAGTTTAGTTTTAAGGGGTTGAATCCCATTTCAAGGCCTTGCAACAGACTTATTCTTTCATTTACTCTAACTATTTTATTCCAAGGGATTGAAATTCACCTAATGAACGTTAAGACTGCATTCTTGAATGGTGAGTAGATGAAGAGATTAACATGGAACAACATGAGGGTTTCATTGCTCCTGGACAATAAAATAAGACATGTCGTTTGGTGAAATATCTTTACGGTCTCAAACCAGCACTGAAACAATGGCATATCAAATTTGATAATACTATGCTATCAAATGGAATTCATATTAATGAATGTGACAAGTGTGTTTATACTAGAACCGGTCGTGATGGATATGTCATTGTTTGCTTGTACGTTGATGATATGTTAATTATAGGATGTAATTCAACTGTCATTAAAATAACTAAGAAAATGCTGAAAACAAAGTTGGATATGAAAGATATGGGTATTGTTGACATTATTTTAGGGATGAAAATCACTAGTACAATGAATGGATACTTGTTATCTCAATCGCACTATGTTGGGAAGATTCTTGAGAAATTCGACAAGAACGATGGCAAGATAGTTAAGACTCCCGTGGATCTTAATTTACATTTTGCCAAGAATCATGGTGCAAGTGTAAGACAAGTCAAATATTTTCAAGTAATTGGCTGCTTAATGTACCTCATGAATTGTACAAGGACCGATATTGCTCAAAGTGTTGGAAAGCTAAGTCGGTTCACTAGTAATCCAAGTGATAAACAGTGGAAGGGAGTGACGTGAGTGCTGAATTATCTAAGACATACCTTAGCATATGGACTACACTATACTAGGTAACCAGCGGTACTGGAAGGTTATAGTGATGCCAACTGGATATCAGACACATTGGAGTCTAAGTCCACAACCGGGTATGTTTTCACCCTTGGAGGTGCAGTAGTGTCTTAGAAGTCGTCTAAACAAACTTGCATTGCAAGGTCCTCAATGGAATATTCACTGCGTTGGATAAAACCGTATAGGAAGACGAATGGCTTTGTCAGTTTTTAGAAGAACTTCCCATGTGACAAAAATCGGTGCCAGCTATCTGCATTCATTACGATAGTCAATTGGCAATCGGAATGGCCCAAAGTACTATCTGTAATGATAAGTCTAGACATATACGCCGTAGACATAATATCATTAAATAATTTCTCTCTAATAGAATTATATCGATCGATTATGTGAAAAATAATGAAAACATAGCGGATCCGCTGACCAAAGGTTTAAGTAGAGAGCAAGTATTTAGTTCGTCGAGGGCAATGGGGTTGAAGCCTATATCACCGAGCCTAACCACTGTGCAAATATAGTCACTATAGGAAATTTTATTTCCAAACTCATTCGTAGGGCGACACCGATTGACGCTTGCATTGGTAAGGATAAACAATTAGCTTTTAATGAGGTCATACCTTGGGGATAAAAACAAGTGGACTATGGCAAGATACTCTTTATGAGAGCCACCTATATGAGTGGGAACTTGATAACTTCCTAATAGAGTTATCTGGGGATGTCTTTTACAGTGCATTCTGACCCTGTTTCGAGACTTTTTTGTGTTTTTAACCAGTTTTGACCTTGGTACTCGGTAGAGGAACGCTGAGCCACCAGTTCATTATTTGATTAATTTTATGCATAATTTTTTCTATCTGGATATGATCGTGGGTACTTGCTGTATTGTGCAGGAAATAGCTCGGACGGTAGGTTAACTAGGGATTTGATCGGGTTGCATACGGAAGTAACAATATGGGGTGCCAGCGCTTATTTTCCAGCCTATAAACTGGCCATACTCGCCGATCGATTGTGGACTATTATTTTCTGGAGGAGAGTTAGGACTTGATGATACCCGGTTCAGTTCTGGAGATTGCCCGATCTCACCAGAATATTGTCTTTTCTGCAAAATTTTAGAATTTAGTTGTATATTCTTTCTTTTAGTCAGTCGAACAATTGAGTCTTCTGGTATGTTTTCTGAATCTGGTAGACACAAGGGCAGGATAGTATGCAAGGGTGAGTATGCAAAGTGTCTTCTCGGGATGAGTAGAGTTTACTGTGGGGGTATTTGATAACTCCCTAATAGAGATATCTGGGGACGTTTTTTATAGTGCATTTTGACCCTGTTTGGAGACTTCTCCGTCTGTTTTTAGAGAGTTTTTACCTTGTTACAAGATAGAGTAACGCTGAGCCATCAGTTCATTATTTGAGTAATTTTATGCATAATTTTGTCTATCTGGATATGGTCGTGGGTAATTGTCCTATTGTGCAAGAAATAGGTACCGAAAACGCATGGAAGAAACTCGGGAATGGAGGGAGAGTACCAACGCAGAAGAGCTGGAAAAATGCAGAAGGAGTCAGGCTGCGTTCAAACGCAGCCACCCTGCGTTCATACGCAGGTGAGCAGAAGTAGAAAAATGGCAAAGGACAGGAAGATGTCTGTGTTGAAACGCGAACCCTGCGTTCAGACACAGGTAACCAAAGATATACCAAGAAGAAAAGAAGAAAACTAACTAAGTAATGGAGGAGGTATGCGTTCAAACGCAGACCCTGCATTCCAACGCAGAAGGAAAACACAAGAAGAAAAGTCAGTAGCTGGAAAAAGTCACCAGAAGACCACCAGGAGCTGCGTCCAGACGCAAGAACCCTGCATTCTGACGCAGTCCCTCTGTGTTCATACGCAGGAAGGAAAAGTCAACATAAGTCAATGGTCTGAGACAGCTATCAACGTGTGCGTTCAGGCGCGGATCAGGTGCGTTCAGACGCAGAACATGACTTCCAGAATATTCTTGAGGCAGTTCAGACAGGGGCAGAATGGGGATTTCAAGCATCAGTTTTGGAAACTGTGGCAGTATAAATAAGAGGCGTCCCAGTCACAGAAAATTATCGTATCACAACCCAGCATCAAGAGCAGAGCAGGAGCAGGAGTACGGAGCAGTATACTTTTCCAGCAAAATCTCGTTTGAACAATTCTTCTCACTCTTATGAAATTCTGTTCTTTAATTATGTATTCTAGCTAAACTCATTACCTACGTTCTCGGTGAACCTAGGGTTTAGGATTTCAGCACGTCGGTTTATTTCAGTTTTTGAATTCATGGCTGGTTTAGTCTTAATACAATAGATGTTTGTTTATTATTCCGTCTTCGATTTTACTTTTATGCATGAACGGCCTGATCACCCAGGAGTGCTACGGACATGATCTAGTGTGCGAGAGCGTCCAGTGAGAGTTAGAGAAGACCGAATTTAGACCCACTGCCTTGATGTACCGAGAGGTGAAGAGAATTAGGTACTAGCCCAATAGCATTAGACCCTTTATGACCGGTTTAGGCGACGTACCGAGAGGTGAACCCTGTAACCGTTGCAGCCTTATAACAAAACCTGCAGATTCAGGAGCACCGAGAGGGCCCGAAAATCTTCAGGGGAGTGATAGGTGCATGAGACCGAGAGGAGATTGTACTATTGGTATCCTGTCATAAACAACGCTCTGTGATTTGGAATTCTGAGATAAAACAAAAAAATCTGAATAGTAACCCTAGGGGATCCAGGAGCCTAGATCTTTAATCAATCAATTTCTTACATCAAAATATTTACAAAAAATTCACAGTAAAAAGTAGTAGTTTTTATTTACTGCTTTTATTTTAATGTCTTTAGTTCAGCAGTTAAACAAAATCCCAAATTACTCCTTCCTTTTTTTAGCTTTGATCTTAATTCTGGTCACAATAGTAGAGTCTAAAACTGTCTCATGGGTTCGATATCTGAGTCGCAAATATGCTACTTTATATTACATGATCGTATACTTGCAAAAATAATCACTCTAGAATTTCGTGTCAGAACTGGCGGCCGGTTCTAGGAGAATGATAAGGCTAAATTCTCGACCACTCACGAAAACAGGAATAAGTGTTGCAGGGCCAAACGGACACAACAATGAGAACCTAATATGGAAGGATGATAACCGTGTGGGTACTATTGTCTAGGTATACAATACAGAAAGCAGTTCAAGGTGTTTCACCACTGACAATCCAATATATCCGGTAGTATTCAACTAGGAGAGGTTCAAGGTCTTTGACTACCTTTCTCCTGCGATTATCGCTAGCTTGGCAACACTCTCTCTCTTCCTTGATAATCCGTGTATTATGCCAATTTTATCATTCATGTGGGGGATTTTTGACAAAACAATAATTTTGGTTCGACTTTGAACCCCTTACGACAAACCGGGTTAACGGTTTGGAAAACCGAAAGTGGTTATGGAATCCTTGGAACTAGGAGATAATTCTACCACTTTGTTTTGTCCAAAATCGTATTCGGATTTATGAAAAATTCATGTGTGAAAGTAGGGTGTTGAGGTGTTGGAAAGACTTGAAGAAATGTGTACCATATCATATAAAGCAACTTATTGTTGCATAAGTATTCCAAGGTAGAACCTAAAGGGCACGCCCTTTGGGTTGAGCAATTTATTTCAGGAGGGAGGAACTAGACAAAGTTTGAACCACCACACACGTCGCGCGCCGCCGCCGTCTGTCCAGCCAACTCGGCTCGGCTGGGTCTCGGTCTCGGGCCGTGTCGTGGCGCGGTGCGGTGTGGGTTGGGTTGGTATGACTTGTTAGTCAAGCCCATACTTAACGTTTTGGGCCCAAAATCAACTATGGAATTATCTTTCAATCCCTGGACTTCAACAAATGTATTTGACATTCAAACTGAACTGTTGCAATTGTTCTAGACAGTTTAACTGTCATGAACGATTATAACTGCTCTATTCCAACACTGCTATAAATAACAGGCTTTCCCAACGTTTTTACACACTTACCAGATTCGAAACTTCTCCAAGATTCTTGCAATTCCTTACCCTTTCTAGAGAGAGTTTCCATACCATTGCGGTTTGTAGGGTGCAGCGATTGTACTGAAAAACTGCACGGTTGAAGCGATTATCTTGCGAGGCATTTGCTCCATTTCAAGCAGTACCATAACGGAAAATAAGCCTTGTGGACATCGAGCCTATGCTTGAGGTCGTCTCTGACTTAACAACCAGATTCTCAATACTCTGCAAGTATTTATTTTTGCGGTATTTTCTTTACAGTATCTTCTGTCTACTTCTATCTCTATTCTCTTCTTCTACCCTTCTTCCGGTCCAGTTTTGATTGTTATCCAACACAAAACCACCTCCGGGAAATGGTATTTTATCATAAATTTCAGAAGAACTGTCACGAATTCGATTAAAGGGGTTGTTTCAGGGAAATTCTTCGATCTTCAATTCGGTTGGGTAAGAAAAACGATAACTTTTGTGTGATGAATAATAACATGAGTAGTTATGTGAGCTTGGTCAGAGAGGGTGATGAGTTGCCGGAGAACAGCCTGAATGTTCTGTTGGCGCAGGGAAGGATGGAGAGGACCAAGTCCACATCGTGATCTCCGAGGAACACAGTTGGGTTTTCGTTGGAATTTATGATGGATTCAACGACCCTGTCGCCACTGATTACCTGCTTCAATCTTTACTACAATGTTCATAGGGAGCGCAAGGGATTTATTTGGAACGACTCTATTTTAGTTTCTCAAAGCCATGAACACCGCCAGTTTTATAATTGTCCTCAGTCATCTTCTAAAGAGAATTCTCATATCAACATGGGGATTCATAGATGGAAAGTAATAAGAGAGCTAAGAGGCAAAAGAAATGGAAGAACAACGACGAAGTTGTTGGAGATAACCACCACAACGATGTACTGAAAGCTCGATCGGAGGCATTAAGGAAGGAGGAGGAGTCTTTTTTGGAGATAGCTGATCTTATGTTAATGGAGAATCATGTATGGAAGAGAAAATCTCCACAGGTTTTGGCATGCTTGATGAAATGATTTTCAAAGGATTGGAATAATGAAAACCAGTGAGGGAGCTTGAAGCTCAACTATGAATTGTCTGAAGAAGAGTTACAGTCTAAGAAGTTTCCTTTGAATTATCCTTAGGCACTACACAACTCATCAAGATAGTAAACAAAATTTTGGCTTCAACAGTCAACACCTAATGTGTTAACTAATTTGAGGAGGTAACTACATTGGGTAGAAAGAATTCTTCTCTAGCGAGCTTCAAAGCTTCTGTTTGACTATTGTGTTCGCTCTAACACATCGAGATTAGAACTTTTTCAAAAGGAAGAATAGGGATGGGCATCTGGATCGACTTCTCGCTGAGACTCCAAATCATGTGATTTATTCACAGGATTTATACAAAGATGCAGAAGCCAAACACTAGGCTTATCGTTCCCTCGCCTGTGTCTGGAGAGACCCTTAGTAAACTGATCAGCCAAGTTTTCACATGACCAAACATAAACTATGGTAATAATACCATCACAGATTAACTGTCTTACATGTTCATGTCGGTCTTTAGAGTTTGTTGACGAAATGTTCCCGAAAGTGGAACTGCCAGAAGTAGAGGAGCAATAATGGTTGATGAAATGAAGGAAAACATATAGGGTCAGTGAAGATATGCCAGATTCATTGACCGCTCACAAGGGTGCATAGTCCGACAAATCTCCCAGTCAATACTAATCTAGCACCCGCGTAAAAATGACACAGCTTCGTCATGTATTGGTGTGCTTATGGTCATTGGGTACATTCTTTCGAGAATAGAGCTGACAAAGATTCATGTGAAGACTGTGGAGAACGTCAAAGATATGAGGTACTTATATGCAGTGAAATTGTGTCCCCTGATGCGGAAAAACTTTGAAAATTGAGTAGACAGCAGTGGTGAGTGATTAGGGTTAGCACGTTTTAGTACTAAAACTTGTTTTAATGGTGAAGTTGGTTGAATTATGTTACTATTCAGTATTTCTTACCCATGCGAGGAAATGATTCTGATTTGAAAAAAAATTGTGTCCTATAAAGAAGAACACGAGATTAGTGTATTTGGGGGCTTAATCTTGACCTACTTAGGTCGATGATCGACTTAGGTAGACCTATTTAGGTCGAGTCTCTACCTTAGTCGATTGAGATTTACCCACCCTTTTCATTGGTGCCTGTTCCTCCTTATAAAACTCATAATTTTGGTGACTCATTGTTCTCACAATCATGTCCAAGTATGGGAAAATACAACTTCTAGTATGAAATATGTTAATAACACACCGATCTAACTACCAAAGAACCATTCTATTCCAAATAAATGATTCTTAGACAAACAATGATTCTATTACAAGACAATGATTGTATTATAAAATGACGTTTCTATTAAAAACAATTATTCTAATACTTCATTTGTCACTTTGACGATATGTTTTGGTGTGTCCCATGAGCAACCTGCTCAAGTAACAAAAGAACTTCGTTGGTCTGGTAGGATACGCCAGAGCCAGAGAGGTACATACATCTTGTTGGAATTGTGCCCGAGAGGAAATCAATTTAATTTGACAAATATTTGGATTTACGATTCATTATGTTATCGACATAGAGATATGTTAACATGAATGAAGTCCTTGGAATATAAATCTTCTATTCTTAAATATCCGTAGTGCATTATAATGATTAATAGGACAATCATCTATAGACAAGTATGGGGTTGGATTGATATGGAGATATCACGATCCAACACATGGGTATGCATCAGGAGTAATGGCATACTGGATTGACCCATCTCCGAGACGGCTACATACATGTTATGTAAAGTCACAAGTTCTTCTCGCGGTGATAACGTTATGGTCATCCTTAGACTTGAAGTCACTAGTTCATCTAGTTGTGGAATATTGTGTTTTGGTAACATCAAACGTTACACCGTGACTGGGTAGCCATAAAGGCGGGTATTGGACACAATAGGAAGCAAGTTTAGATATCTTAGTGATGTAGGTAGAATTTTTCCCTCCCACATAACGGGAGCAAATATCCTAGGCCACTCGAGGGATAGTGCTTATAAAATGTCTGGCAGACTCATATAAATCAATATGGGATATGATGTTATCTGTATGGATAAGGCTATTCGAAGGATCTAGGAACTATGCATTGGATATGCGAGTGTGACTTGTATGTCATGCCCAATCCGAATATTAAGACAAATGGATGAGACAATACTCGCTCAAGGTGATAAGTCTGAAGCTCCTAGACTTTATGTTGTGAATATACAGGCAGAGAGCTTAGGTTCTTGATGACGAAAGCCAGAAACACAAGCAAAAGAAATTTCTAAGTACCAAAGCTTCAAAGCTTTGAGTTAATGTAGCAGTTCCTATATGTTGAATTATCTAACTATTTTTGTGCAGGTTTTGGTTATGATATGGATTAATTATATGAATGCTTTTAGTAATCTATGTTCTAAGTTGATTATTGCAGGACTAAGTTGGATTGGAAATCCAATGTTCATTATGGTGAGTTATCAGGCAAAGCTTCAAAGCTTTTAGATATTCTGGTTACCCTATACTGCTAAGTTCATTTAGTTATCTTCCTGTATGCAGGTGGAGTGTGTGAGACTTAGAACTTGATATAAGATAATTATTGTCTATTATTGTGTGCTCTATATTAGTTTCTTGATATATTCATGAGATTGAATATATTTATTAGCTCAGAACTATCAACAGACAATCCTAGCCCAGGTTTATCATTAACTAGTAGCTGCTGTTTCAAGCAGATCTTATTGCTAGATTTTATTGTTATTTGTTTGATATTTTTTGTTGAGTATATGCAAGTTTGTTTGACGCTCCAACGTCCATAAACATATCAGCAATCCATTCAAATGTAGCTTTTGATTGGCGCTTATCATAAAGGAGATAATTTAGGAATTATGTTCCTGAATTCTCTCAAGTTAGTTGCAGACTGAGATCAGCAATTTAAATTTGAATTACATAGAGTTAGAAGAGATAGAGATCGTATTTTTGGAGAGAGCAACATACTGGGAAGATCAAGTTCATACAACTCTTCAAATCATTTAGGAATTCAACTCTCCAGCATAAAGAAGATCATTCAAATTCAGAAGAACTCTTCCAGGCTTGAACAACTTATCTACTCTGAGTTCTTCTTCTTGTACTTAATTGTATAATCTATTCTTCGTTCATGAAACCTCACTAAACTTAGTATTTTTGTTGTTCAAGTGAACAACAAGAGGTTCTTATTGTTTATCAGGTTGTAGCTTGTAACTAGATAGGTTGGGAACCACAAGTTGTATAAGTGTAAAATAGCTCACTTAAGCTTGAGATCTAGGGCTAAATCTGGGTGATTAATAAGAAGTTTTGTTTGAATCCTAGAGGGATTAGATCCCTCAGGCGGAGACTAGGTCCCATTTTACTGAACTCAGTAAAATCTCTGTGAATCTGCTATTTACTTTTGTTGTGTTTTACTTTCTGTTTATATTGGAAGTCTCAAAGCTTTGGAGCTTTCCAAGTCTCAAAAATTTGGAGCCTCTATACTCTGCTGAGCTTCTCAAATCCTTTTCAATGCTTTGAGATATCAACAGTTTACTCTAATTAAGTTTCAAAAACTTTTGTTTTGGCAAAAGCTAGCATACTCTATTAACCCTCCCCCCCCTTCTTGAGTATTTATATACCCGTTTACACCTACATTACACAATTTCAATTGGTATCACAGCTTTGGGTCACATTTTAAAGATCTAACAATCTTGTGACAATGCGTTTGGTAGGTGAAGGAGGATTCTCACAGGGAAGGGCAGCTAATAGGCCTCCACTGTTCTGTGTAATTTTGTGCATTGGAAGGCATTGATGAAATTGTTCATCATAGGTCAGGACATGGAACTATGGTCTATTATTGTGAATGGGCCAAACCTGTTCTATACCACTGTCAATGGAGTTAGAACTGTCAAACCTGATGAAGATCTCTGAGTTACTGAAATGGAAAAGGTATCAAAAAATTACAAAGCTTTGAGCTTATTGTATTGTGCTCTTAGTGCAGATGAGTTCAACAGGATATCCAACTGCAAAAATGCAAAATAGATCCGGGATAAGTTGACTGTTCCCTATGAAGGAACTAGCCAAGTCACGCAGACAAAGATCAATATCCTTTTTAGACACTATGAACTTTCTAAAATGAATTCTGATGAATCCATCAAAGATATGTTCAAAAGTTTTACAGATATTGTGAATAACTTGGAATCTTTGGGAAAAGTATTCTCAAATGAAGAAAAAGTGAGGACGATTCTCAGAAGCTTGCCTAAGGCCAAATGGGAGCCTAAAACAACTTCAATTTAAGAAGCTTAGGATTTAAGCATCCTGGAACTTAATGATCTGCAAGGAAAGTTACTCACTCATGAGATCTCTATGAAGGAGATTGATGGTGAACTGAGTGACAACATCAAGAATCTAGCACTCGAGAAAAAAGAAAATGAAAAATCCCAAAGCCTTGAACCAGAAGATGATGATGATTAGGAGACCTTAGCCTTGATTTCCAAAGCCTTGGCCATAATTTTGAAGAAAAATAGAAACTCTGGGAACAAGGATTACAACAAAGAGAAGTTCAGATTCTTAACCAGCAAGGATCAGAAAGGTAAGTCTTCTTCACAGTCATATAAACCTAAAGTTATGAATTGCTATGAATGTGGAGACGCAGATCACCGAGTAAGAGATTGCCCTCAAAAGAAGAAGAGCATACAATTTTCAAAGTAGGAAAATGACAACAGAAGGAAGAAGGCAATGGTAGCCTCATGGAGTGATTCAGATTCTTCAGATTCAGACTTTGATGAGGAGCAAACCTATCTCGGTTTAATGGCTGGACATCAAGAGGACCATTCTATTGAGAAGACAATTGAAGACATGGTAAAAAATCTCTTATCTAGTCCTTCTGATGTGTTGCCTGAAATTCTCATAAGCATGTTTTTAAATGAGGAGAGTTACAGGAATGAGGTTGATTCTTTGAAAATGAAGGTTCATGAGAAGGCAAAAGAAAATTTAGATTTGGTTTTTCAGAACAAATGTCTTGAAGCGACTAAGTTAAAAATTGATAGTGACTTCAAAGCCTTTGACAGTAGATTCAAAGCTTTGAAATCACAAGTCAAAGAAATAGTAGATCAAAACACTAATTTAACTGACAAGTTCGTTTATCTAAAAAATCAATCTGATTATTTAGAAAAACAAAATACTTCATTGACTAGTAAGCTTCAAGAATCCAAGAAAATTATTTCAACTTTTGCTGGCTCAGAACAGAAGCTAAGTCTTATGCTTGGAGGAAGTATGTATTCTGTATACAAGAGTGGAATTTGATATAACCCAAATTTTCCAAGAAAAAGCCAAACCACTTTTGTGAAAGCAGGAAGCAGACATTCTCCAAATTGTCATTACTGTTGTAAAATTGGACATGTAAAATTAACTTTCCCCTTTAGAAGGACAGAACCTCACATAATGAGGAATACCTATCGTTATCAGCTTAAGGGACAAGTGAAACAGATTTGGGTTCCAAAAGGAGTTAGACCACCTAATATGGTTGACTCTGAGTATACACTTGATCTAATAGTCTGTTAAGGCATTGATTGAATTTTGCATGATGTCACCAAAGCTTTGAAAGATCATAAATGGATTTTGGACAGTGGATGTTCCAGGCATATGAGTGGGAAGAAATATTTATTCTCAGAGCTCAAAGAGCAATCAGAGGGAACAATCACACTTGGTGACAAAGCAAAGTGCAACATAATTGGTATAGGAAGTGTTGGTAACAATTCTGAAAATTCAATTTCTGATGTTTATTTAGTTGATGTTCTTAATTATAATTTATTGAGTATTTCCCAGCTTTGTGACAAAGGTGATAAGGTAGTTTTTGACAAGGAAAAATGTGTGGTGCAAGATGAAAAATCAGGCAATTTCATACTCACTGCTCCTCGGTCACATAATGTATATGAACTATGTAATGAGAAAGTTACAAGTGATAGTCTGAAGTGTCTCAAAGCTTTGAAGGATGACTCAAAACTATGGCACAGAAAGCTTGGTCATATAAGCATGCATTCTATAAATAAGCTCATCTCAAAAGATCTGGTAAGGGGATTAAAAATTCTCAAATTCAAAGATGATGAGTTTTCAAGGCATGTACTCGAGGAAAACAAACCAGAAGCTCAATCAAGCCAAAGAACTTTTTAAGTACCTCTAGACTCTTAGAATTCATGCATATGGACTAGTGTGTTCCTAGGGTTCAAACACCCATTAGGTAAGAGACATATGCTTGTTGTGGTTGATTATTACTCTAGATATAATTGGGTTATGTTTATTAGAGAAAAGTCTGAAGCTTAATCTGAATTTTCTAAACTTTGCAAAGATCTTCAAACTTTGAAAAATTTACCTGTTGTATCTATTAGGAGTGATCATGGTAGGGAATTTGATCAACTTGATTTTGATTTATTTTTTGCAAAGCATGGCATCTCACACAACTTCTCTGCACCTAGAACTCCTCAGCAGAATGGTGTAGTTGAGTGAAAAAATAGAAATCTTGAAGACATGTCTAGAACCATGCTACTTGAAAGTAATTTGCCAAAATATTTGTGGGCAGAAGCTGTTAATACATCCAACTATGTGCTCAATAAATGTTTGATCAGACCAATTTTGAAGAAAACCCCTTATGAACTGTTTAAAGGTAGAAAGCCTAGTGTTGCTTACTTTAAGCTTTTTGGCTGTACCTGTTTTGTGCGTAAAAATGTCAAAGATAAAATTGGTAGGTTTGATGCTAGAAGTGATGAAGGTGTGTTTCTTGGTTAATCTCAAATCAGCAAATCTTACAGGGTTTACAATAAGAGATCTAAGATTATAGAGGAAAGTATTCATGTTATCTTTGATGAATGTACTGATGATTCTCTGAGTGAAAGTTTTGCAGATCTTAGTTCGAATAAATATGAGGCTGATGATGACTATGAGAAAGGCAGAGCTAAGCAGCAGAAACTTTCAAAAGAATCTCAAGGCTTTGAACTCCCTGCTGAGCCAAAATCTCAAAGCCTCGAGACTTAGATTGACAGGAAATGATGCTCCCTCTACTATATCAAGAACTCAAAGCTTTGAAGGTCCATACACTTGGACACCGAGATGAATTTAAAATATCTTTCAGATCATCCTGCAGAGAATATTATTTCTGATCCAACTACTGGAACTCAGACAAGAAGTCAATTGAGAAACCTGCGTGCATTCAGTGCTTTTATATCACTCATTGAGCCCAAAAATGCAAAATAAGCACTAGGAGACGCAAATTGGATCATTGCAATGCAGAATGAAAAGAATGAGTTTGAAAGGAACAAGGTCTGGAATTTGGTTCCTAGACTAAAGGATCAATCAATGATTGGAACAAGATAAGTGTTCAGAAATAAGCTTGATAAAAAAGGTAAGGTTGTGAGCAACAAAGCAAGACTGGTTGCACAGGGATACAATCAAGAGGAAGGTATTGACTATGAAGAAACATTTTCCCGTGTTGCAAGGTTAGAGGCTATCAGAATACTTCTTGCATTTGCATCACATAATCACTTGAAACTTTTTCAAATGGATGTCAAATGTGCTTTTCCTAATGGTTATTTACAAGAAGAAGTATATGTTGCTCAACCATCAGGTTTTGAAAGTGACACCTTTCTAGATTATGTTTACAAACTGGACAAAGCCTTATATGGACTTAATCAAGCTCCAAGAGCTTGGTATGACAAACTCTAAATATTGTTGGAAAATGGTTTCAAGAGAGGGCTGGTTGATAAAACTCTTTTTTTTATCAAAAATGAGGAAAAATATATGTTACTTGTTCATATATATGTAGATGATATTCTATTTGGTGCTACTAATGATGCTCTTTCAAAAGAGTTCTCAAGTCTGATGTGCAGAGAATTTGAAATGAGCTTGATGGGAGAACTGAATTTCTTTCTTGGACTTCATGTACATCAAGTGAAGAAAGGAATTTTTGTGCGTAAAGGAAAATACACCCTGGACTTGTTACACAAGTACAATATGTCACAGTCCAAGGTTGTAAAGACCCCTATGAGTTCATCAATGTCTTAGACAAGGACATAACTGGTAAGAGTGTAAATAAGAAAGAGTACATATGTATGATTGATTCACTTCTGTATCTATCTGCTAGTAGACCAGATACTATGTTTAGTGTGTGCATGTGTGCAAGATTTCAAGCTGATCCTAAATAAAGTTATTTAATTTCTATGAAAAGGATTTTTAGATATTTGAATGGAACCAAAGACTTGGGGCTTTGGTATCCAAGAAGATCTAACTTTATGTTGAGTTGTTATTCGGATGCAGACTTTGCAGGATACAAAGTAGACAGAAAGAGTACTCTGGATGCTGCGAATTTCTTGGATCTTCATTAATAAGTTGGCATTCAAAGAAACACAAATTAGTAGCTCTTTCAAATGCAGAAGCTAAATACATTGCAGCTGGATCTTGTTTTTCACATGTTTTATGGATTGCATAGCAGCTAAGAGACCTTGGATATGATTTCAGAAATGTGCCTACCAACTGTGACAATACAAGTACCATTTCCATTTCTAAGAATCCAGTCCAGCATTCAAGGACAAAGCACATAGATGTGAGACATCACTTTCTTAGAGATCATACTGAAAAGGTGATATTATTCTATCTTTTATTTCTAATTCTAAGCCGATAGCTGATATTTTCACTAAACCATCGCCAGATGAAAGGTTTGCATCCCTAAGGCTTGAATTGGGTATGTTGAACAAGGATGCATTGATTTAGGGGGAGTAATTAGTTACTATGTATATTATCTGTGTGATTTCAAAGCCTTGAGATTATACTTTCTTAAGCCTTGAAAGTATGGCTCAAAGCTTTGAAGTTTCTGTGTTAGTATGAAACTTCTCAAAGCTTTCAATCACTGTTACTCTGCTTTGATGAGTGGATTTGCATTACCTTTAAAAAATTGGACCGTGAAAAATTTTGTAATATCTTTTTAGATAATTACGGAATATTTTCAAAATGTTCAGAGATTTGATCAAAATATTTAAAAATATGTTTGAAATCTTCTGAAATCTTTTTGCATGGAAATCTCCTCTTTTCAATCAAACTCTTTTTCCTAATTAAGTCATCTTGAGAACTTATTTCTCTCATTCTCAACTTCTATTTCTTCGTCTCTATCCCTCTCTCTTCCCATTCTCTAAAACTCTCTCAAACCCTAACCCAAATCGAGCGAAAATCAAAAAGGATCAAGCAGCTAGGTCAGAACTCTAATAAGAGGGTGAAGAGAAAGGCCAATAGGAAGATCACCATTCCTGGATCAGACTCAGAAGATACAACCAGTGTTCATGAGACTTCTCCTCCTACAAATAAGATCAAGAAGGGTAAGGAATTTCAGGAAGAAGCGAGGGCGGGGTCAGATTCTGAATCTGCTAGAGGATGTGGTGAAAGAAAAGAGGAATAAGGATCAGGAAGAAGAGTCAACTAAGAAAAAGAAAGGGGTGATTGCTGAAAAGGAAAAGAAGAGTGTATCATATTCAAAAGAGAAGAAGGTTGGTGACAAGAAAGAAGAAGCAACTACAGAAAAGAAGGGTGAAGCAACTCCTAAGAAGAAGAGGGTTAAGAACTGTGCAGTGAAAACCAAGAAAGCAACAAATTTTGGTAAGAACCTATTGCCTGAGTCTTGGTTTGTTAATTCTGAGAAACTGTTTGGATGGATGGGTATGCATCTTCTAAAATGTCTTTTTGTTGCTGATTAGTACGAAGTTATTGGATATTTTGGACTTAGACTTCATTAAGAGTTTGAGAAAATCATCTGTTGGAAGTTTGTTAAACCCTCCTTCTGAAGCTGACCCTAGGTTAACCAGACTGTTTTATCTAAATTTGGTTCAAGAACTTGATGATAGTGATAGAAATATCCTCACTTCAAGAGTGGTTGGTGTAGACGTTAAGTTGGATCACAAGGTGTTCTCCAAAGTTTTGGGGGTACCTAGGACGTATAAGGTTGGTGATCTTCTTGATAGGAAATAAATTCTAGAGAAAGACAAAGCCATGTTTTTCTTGGAGAGAACCACTTCTAAACCCAAGCAGTTAACACATTCTTTGTTTAAATGTGAAGCCAAAATCCTGTTCTCAATCATTATGAGGTGTGTTGTCCCCAAAAAATATTCCAAAGAGTTGGTAAAAGACAAGGTGCTAATTTTGATGTATTTGATATGTCAAGGGTTTGAGGTAGACCTTCCTACTGTGGTGATGGAGCATATGGTCTATTGTGGAACTAGGACTAGGAACCACTCTCTGCCCTATTCCAATGTTTTACCATTTGTTTCAAACATTTTGGGATTGCTATGGAGGATGAGGAAAAGATTACTACTGGTTTTGGAGTAGTTGATGAGGCATCACTTCAAAGGTTTGGGATTGTTTATACTGCTAAAGGAAAGTGGAAGCTCTATTCAGAGTTGAATGTTAAGGAGTTGTAGGAGAAGGAATTCATAAAACCTAGAGCTGCTTCAACCCCCAAGGGGTCTAGTAATCTGGATTTTTCACAGATTATAGATAGGGATGAGGTTCTAGATGATGGTTTGGGGGATTTGAGACAAGGTCTGTTTGACTTGTCCAATAACCTAAGTTCAAAGGTTTGGAAGATGAAGTCGAAGAGGTTAAAGTTGAGTTAGAGCAGTCTATCAATTGTCCGTTCAAGATGCCATCTTTCCATTGCGATCCATTCTTGGTAGAACGGATTATTAAGGTGCCTAGATTGAACTCGAGAACGATTTCTTTCGAAGAGGGGGTAACTGATGTAGGAAGGAATTCGTGGAAATATCAGTTCTATCCGGAAAAGCAGTTTCGGTCTAAACGCAAAATCAGGGGCGGAATTGAAGGATTGAAGATTCGGATCGAACGATACATAATTTTGTCTGGAAACGATATTCTAAAGAAACTCGTGATTAATCACAAGAACCACCCTTATTTGGTCAAAATCGGCCATTTACGGGTCCAAATCCGCGTTTTTTTTTTAGTAATATATATTTCGCTAATTAGGAGGTCATATTAAACCCGATTTGGGTGAATATTTTTTGCCGAGTCTTTATTTTTTTAGGACTTTAATTGAGGATTGTTTTTGAGATTTTACTATTTTTGGAAAAATTACATTTTTTGGCTATTTATACCAGACTTATGGGTAAATTTTAGCAGACTTTGATTATTGAAATTATTCAGAACTCTAGAGAGCTTCGTGCCCTAGTTGTGTGCCTTTTCATTGTTGATTCCGCTGTGATCCCTCGCTTGGTTTTTTAATTCGACGTGAGTTTGGTATTAGAGCAAGTTCGACTTGGGAGGAAGATCATCATCAATGATGGTGCGTGGACGTCCTGGAAGCTGCGGGCAGGTTTCGGCTGAGGAAGCCTCCCAGCGGAGACGTAACGTCCAAGACGTTATGATGATACAAGATTTGCAAAGGCAAATTGCAGACCTAACCCATAGCCTTGCGGTGCAGTATTTGCAGCAGCGAGTTGCAAATTTAACTCGACACTTAGCGGAACGGGAATTCAAAGAGTGCAAGACCTTTGATCAAGACTCGCAGCCCGCGTTCGAAATACGCTATGACGGTGATTCCGGTGGTTGGAACGAGCGTTATGGAGGAGCGAGTTTGAAGACTAATGTGCCAGATTATTCTGGTATGTTAGTTGTTGAGCATGTTTATGGTGAAGCAATTTTTTATAAACATATTTCAAATTCAAACGCTAGTTATGTGGACTGGAATAAACCATCGGTTTATGATAACTATGGAGAAGAAGATAATGTCGAAGAGGTTAAAGTTGAATTAGAGCAGTCTATCAATTGTCCGTTCAAGATGCCATCTTTCCATTGCGATCCATTCTTGGTAAAATAGATCATTCAGATGCCTAGATTGAACTCGAGGACGAGTTCTTTTGAAGAGGGGGTGACTGATGCAGGAAGGAATTTTTGGAAATATCAGTTGCATTCATAAAAGTAGTTTCGGTCAAAACGCAGAATGAGGGGCAGAATTGAAGGATTGAAGATTCGGATCGTACGATACATAATTTTGACTGGAAACGATATTCTTAAAAAACTGGTGATCAATCACGAGCACCGCCCTAATTTGGTCAAAATCGGCCATGTAGGGGTCCAAGTCAGCGTTTTTTCATTTTTAGTTATATTTGTTTCGCTAATTAGGAGGTCAAATTAAACCCGACTTTGGTGAATCTTTTTGCATCTTTATTTTATTTGGGACTTTAATTTAGGAATGTTTTTGAGATTTTGCTATTTTTGGCAATATTATATTTTTTGGCTATTTAGACCCGGCTTGTGGGTAAATTTCAGCAGACTTTGATTATTGAAATTATTCAGAACTCTAGAGAGCTTCGTGCCCTAGTTCTGTGCCTTTTCATTGTTGATCCCACTGTGATCCCTTGCTTGGTTTTTTAACCCGGCGTCAGTTTGGTATTAGAGCAAGTTCGACTTGGGAGGAAGATCATCATCAAGGATGGTGCGTGGACGTCCTGGCGCCTGCGGGCAGGTTCCGGCTGAGGAAGCCCCCCAATGGAGATGTAACGTCCAAGACGTTATGATGATACAAGATTTGCAAAGGCAAATTGCAGACCTAACCCACAGCCTTGCGGTGCGGCATTTGCAGCAGCGAGTTGCAAATTTAACTCGACACATAGCGGCACGGGAATTCAAGGAGTGCAAGGCGTTTGATCAAGACTCGCTGCTCGCGTTCGAGATCCTCTACGACGGTGATACCGGTGGTTGGAACGAGCGTTATGGAGGAGCGAGTTTGAAGACTAATGTGCCAGATTATTCTTGTATGTAAGTTGTTGAACATGTTTATGGTGATGCGATTTTTTATAAACGTATTTCAAATTCAAATGATAGTTATGTGGACTGGAATAAACCACTGGTTTATGATAACTATGGAGAAGAAGATGAAGTCGAAGAGGTTAAAGTTGAATTAGAGCAATCTATCAATTGTCCGTTCAAGATGCCATCTTTCCATTGCGTTCCATTCTTGGTAAAATGGATCATCCAGGTTCCTAGATTGAACTCGAGGACGAGTTCTTTTGAAGAGGGGGTGACTGATGCAGGAAGGAATTCGTTGAAATATCAGTTGTATTCAGAAAAGCAGTATCGGTGAAAACGCACAATCAGGGGCAGAATTGAAGGATTGAAGATTCTGATCGAACGATGCATAATTTTGACAGGAAATGATATTCTAAAAAAACTCGTGATTAATCACGAGCACCGCCCTGATGTGGTACAAATCCCCCATGTAGGGGTCCAAATCAGCATTTTTTTCAATTTTAGTATTATTTATTTCGCTAATTAGAATGTCAAATTAAACCCGATTTGGGTGAATCTTTTTGCTGAGTCTTTATTTTGTTTATGACTTTAATTAAGGACTATTTTTGAGATTTTGCCATTTTTGGCAAAATTATATTTTTTAGCTATTTGTACCCGGCTTGTGGGTAAATTTCAGCAGACTTTGATTATTGAAATTATTCAGAACTCTAGAGAGCTTCGTGCCCTAGTTCTTTGCCTTTTCATTGGTGATTCCGCTGTGATCCCTCACTTTGTTTTTTTTTTAACCCGGCGTCCCAAATCCAATTATATTGATAAAAATGCATTATTGTAATGCACTCTCGTCTAAGGGGATTGTATATCCTCGATCATAATAATTTCATCTATAACATTAATACCAAGAGGTTTGCATATAATGATATGAACCTCACTTATCTTTAGCATTGTTGTTTAGGCCACATGAATAAGAGATACATATCTAGAACTCCTTGAGGATGGATTTCTGGACTGATTTGATAATGAATCATATGAGACATATAAGACTTATTTACTGAGCGAAGATATGATCTTTTGGGAATCATACATATTGATGTACGTAGGCCGCCTAGCACAAATACCAAAGGTGGTTTTCAGTACTTCATCATATTTTTTGATGGGATCAGAGAAAATAGATTATTTCATCTTATGAAGAAATAAATCAGAATCCTTTTAGAAGTTCAAGCAATTCAAGAATGAAGTAGAGAGCCAGCCTGACAAAAGTATCATGGCTCTACAATTGGATCGTGAAGGAGAACACTTAAGCCAATAGTTTGAGCATCTAAATAGAGTATGGGATGTGATCCCAACTCACTCTACCTAGAACACAATTATGAAATGGCGTGTCTGGAAAGAGAAACCGGATATTGTTGGACATGGTTCGGTCCATGATGTGTGAAACAATAACTTCCAGTTTTCTTTTAGGGGCTATGTTCTAATTACAACAAATTTCGCCCTTAACCTTGTTCCATCTAAAATCAATTATGAAAAACACCATATGAGATATGGACTAGGAAGTGTCCTAGTATGTCAATCATAAATAATTTGGGTTATGAAGTTTATGTAAAAGGTTTAAAGATAAACTTGAACCTAATTCGGATAAATGTGCTATGTGGAATATCCTGAGGAAACGAAGGACATCATTTCTACAATCCAATCGAGAACAAATTATTTGTTGCTCGAAGCGCTATGTTTCTAGATAGAGATTGTCTCTAAAAGAAACACTGGGAGGATATTAGAACTTCAAGAAGTTCAAGAATTACAACAGAGCATTGATCCTTTGATGGAACATGAGCAGAATCACAAGGAGTTTTGGAGGAACCTGATCAAGTAAAACAGGACCTTATAGGCTAGGTAGGATATGTCAAGGGCTAGAGAAATAAGGATTTCTCATAACCTGGTGATGTATTGCTCATAGAGATGAGACTACAGCCTATGAGGAGGCCACGAGTGGGCCACACTCTTAAAATGGCTTTGAGCCATGGGATACATAATGGAATCCATGTATACCAACAAAGTACGGACTTTGGTGGAACCACCTGAAAGGGTAGGTGTAGGGATTTTGATTCATGGATGCGCAACGGAAACAATAATAAACCATGCAAAACCCTCCAAGGATCAAAAGTCAAGAGACATCACGATGGTAAAGAAAGAAATCAATAACACACCTTAGGGTTTATCCTTTGATGACTTCAAACACGAATTGTGTCACGTTCTCTATAGTCGATCCACGCCTAGAGATGATTACTAGATCTTCCAATCCTTGGTGCTAGCCCGGAAAGAGGAAGAGGAAGAAGAATCAAGCAAAACGAGACCAAACCAAGGAGGTTCGGCCTCCTTGTGGCCGACGGGGACAGGCGGCGGAAAAGGGGGGCGGCGGCTCCTCTTTTCTTGCTTGCTCTCTCCTTTTGTTCTCTCCCACTACAGTTATGATCAATAAGGTCATAAGTGTGGGAAGGAAGGAAGGAGTGTCCTTCATATAGTCCAACAAATCCTTTCCAACTACCTAAAGGACTTATTCTAGTCCTACTAGAATACGGTTTAGTCCCTTCCTTGCAAATTAGTCCCTACTAAGTTTGCAAGGTATTGCAAAGTGATACTTCTAATTAATTAATCCTATTAATTAATTCCCAAATATAGTTTTAATCTATATAGCGTGTGACCCCATACGTTCTATCTAGTTGGTAGCAACAATTTGCTAATATGGAGCGGTTCCTAGCAAAACATCCATTCTAGCCAACTAATAGAATAGTCATCTTGACAAACCTTTTTACAAGTAATTGTCTCATCCCTTTGTCTCTATATCCAGATTGGACACGAGACATATAAGTCACACTCGTATATCCAATCCACAGTTTCTCGATCCATGGGAATAGCCTTATTCGTGCAAATAACATCAATATCCCATATTGATTTATTTGTGTCTGGCCAGACATTCTATAATCACTATCCCTCGAGTGGCATAGGATATTTGCTCCCGTTATGTGGGAGGGACAAATTCTATCTACGTCCACTACGATCTCTAAGCTTGCTTCTTATTGTATCCGGTACACGCCTTTATAACTACCCAGCTACGGTGTAGCGTTTAACGCTACCAAAATCACAAAAATCCACAACTAGAATATATAGCGACTTCAAGTCTAAGGATGACAATACAATTGCACCGCGAGAAGCGCTTGTGACTTAACACACGTGTATGTAGCCTTCTCGGAGATGGGTCAATCCAGTGTGTCATTACCCTTAATGCACACCTATGTGTTGGATCATGATATCTCTATATCAATCCAACTCCATACTAGTCTATAGATGATTGTCCCATTAATCATTATACTGGACTAGGGATATTGAAGATAAACAACACAATTGTAAATCTAAGGACTTCATTATTTTAAATATCCAATAAGTAATAAATGAATTTTCTAGCCACAAATAAATTCATACTAAACTAGATTGCCTCTAGGGCATCTATTCCAACAGTGTCCCACTTGCACTAGAGCCAATCTGGCGCATCTCGTATGCCCATACTCCTAGTGTTCCCTTCATTCTTCCACTGCGCAAGCGGCTTTGTAAGCGGGTCTGACAGATTCTCGTCTGTAGGAATCTTGCATATCCGAACGTCTCCCTATCGATAATATCTCGAATCAGATGAAACTTCCTGAGCTCGTGCTTGGATTTTTGGTGCGACCTGGGTTCCATTGATTGCACGATCGCCCCAGTGTTGTCACAGTACAAATCAACTGGATCCGCAATGCTAGGAACCACACCAAGTTCAGAAACAAACTTTCTGATCCAAACAGCTTCCTTTGCTGCGCCATTTGCAGCAATGTACTCAGCCTCTGTTGTAGAATCAACCATCGTCTCTTGCTTGGAACTCTTCCAGCTCACCGCTGCTCCATTCAGGCAAAACACATATCCCGACTGTGATCTAAAGTCATCTCTGTCGCTTTGGAAACTTGCATCAGTGTAACCCCTTACACGCAACTCTTCCTCACCGCCAAATATCAAGAAAGCATCCTTAGTTCTTCTCAAGTACTTTAGGATATTCTTGACTGCAATCCAGTGACTCTCACCCGGATTTGATTGGTATCTTCTTGTCATACTCACGGCATATGACACATCTGGTCTAGTACATAACATGGCGTACATGATAGATCCTATGGCCGAGGCATAGGGAATTCTACTCATGCGTTCCTTCTCAATCTCATTGGAAGAACAACCACTCTTCGAAAGAGTGATTACATGTGACATGGGCAAGAATCCCTTCTTGGAATCTTGCATGTTGAACCGCTTCAACACCTTGTCAATATATGTACTTTGACTTAGGCCTAGCAGTCTCTTAGATCTATCTATATAGATCTTTATACCGAGTATATAGGCTACTTCCCCTAAGTCCTTCATTGAGAAACACTTCCCTAGCCAATCTTTAACAGATTGCAGCATGGGAACGTCGTTTCCAATGAGTAGTATGTCATCCACATACAAGACCAGAAAAGCTACAGAGCTCCCACTAACCTTCTTGTAGACACAAGACTCATCTTCGTTCCTGATGAAGCCAAACTCTTTGACTAGTTCATCAAAACGTCGATTCCAACTCCTGGAAGCTTGCTTCAATCCATAAATGGATCATTGCAGGTTACAGACTTTGTTGGCTTGCTTCGGATCTTCAAAACCCTCTGGCTATATCATATACACTTCCTCGAGGAGATTCGCATAAAGGAATGCTGTTTTGACATCCATCTGCCAAATCTCATAGTCATGGTATGCTGTAATCGCAAGTAGGATTCGGATGGATTTGGTCATAGCGAATGGTGAAAAGGTTTCATCATAATCAATACCATGAATCTGTTTGAATCCTTTAGCCACCAATCGGCCCTTATAGGTAATCACATTACCATCCATGTCGATCTTCTTCTTGAAGACCCACTTGCACGCTATGGGCCGCGCCCCTTCAGGTGATTCCTCCAAAGTCCATACTTTGTTGGTATACATGGATTCCATCTCGAATCTCATGGCTTCTAGAAACTTATGAGAGTCCGGGCCTTTCATGGCCTCTTCATAGGTAGTAGGCTCATCATCTATGAGCATTGTGTCACCGGAATCGGTCACGAGAAGTCCATACCTCTCGGGTTCCTGGCGCACTCTACTAGATCTACGAAGCTCTTGTGTTACCTGAACAGGCTGTTCCACAACTGTTTTTTGTTCCTGTTCATGTTCCATAATCGTTTCAGCAATTTGTGGTTCTTGAATCGCTTCAAGTTCTACAGTCCTCCCACTTGCTTCTTTAGAGACAAACTCTCTTTCTAGAAACACGCCGGTCCGAGCAACAAACACTTTGTTCTCGTTTGGATTGTAGAAGTAGTAACCCTTAGTTTCTCTAGGGTACCCCACAAATTTACACTTATCCGATTTTGGCCCTAGGTTGTCTGATTGTAAACGTTTTACATAGACATCTCAGCCCCGAATCCTCATGAACGACAGTGTAGGACGCCTCCCACTCCACATCTCATGTGGTGTCTTCATAACTGATTTAGACGGAACACGGTTAATGGTGGAAACTGCACTTAATAGAGCATGGCCCCAAAACGATAATGGAAGATCGGTTTGACACATCATAGATCGAACCATATCTAATAGGGTTCGATTACTCCTCTCAGATACGCCATTCCATTGTGGCGTTCCGGGTGGAGTGAGTTGGGACACGATCCCACACTCTCTACGATAGTCGTCAAACTCTTGGCTCAAGTATTCTCCTCCACGATCCGATCATAGAGCCTTGATACTTTTGCCAAGTTTCTTCTCTACTTCATTCTTTGAACACTTCAAAGGATTCGAATTTGGCCCTCATTAGGTACACAAATCCATATCTATTGTAATCATCATTAAATGTAATGAAGTAGACGTAGCCACCCCTGGCAGGCGTGGCAAATGGTCCACACACATTAGTATGTATGAGCACCAATTTCTCACTAGCCCTCTCACCTTTCTTATTGAAAGGGGACTTTGTCATTTTTCCCAATAAACAAGCCTCACATGTCTCATATGATTCAAAATCAAATGAGTCTAGTAGTCCATCCTTATGGAGTCTATATACACGTTTCTCGTTTATGTGGCCTAAACGATGGTGCCATAAGTAAGCAGGATTTAAATCATTTATTTTAATCCGCTTGGTATTAATGTTGTAGACAGGATTGCTTAGATCAAGGACATACAGTTCATTAAATAATTGCGCACTAAAATAGTGAATATTATTCAAATAAAAGGAACAACAATTATTCTTTATTAAAATAATAAAACCTTCCTTGTCCAAAAAAGAAATAGAAATAATGTTTCTGCTCATAGCAGGCACAAAATAGCAATTATTTAATTCTAAAACTAATCCTGAAGGCAGAGATAGCTCGCACACGCCCACGGCCAATGCAGCAACTTTTGCTCCATTCCCAATGCGCAGATCTATCTCCCCTTTAGCCAATCTTCTACTTCTCTTTAGATCCTGCACATTTCAAAAAATGTGAGATCCACATCCAGTATCTAATACCCATGATGTAGAGACAGTTAAATTTACATCTACAACAAAAATACCTAGTGGTGGTGGAATTACTATTTCAAGCCTCTTGTCCTCCAGATATTTTGGGCAGTTCCTCGTCTAGTGTCCAGGCTGACTGCAGTAGTGACACTCACCTTTAGTCACACCTTTGGAAATGCCACCAACAGGCTTAAGGGTAGGTTCCTTGGACTTGGCAACTGACTTGCCTTTGCCCTTGGAGGATGAGGCAAACCTTTTGCCCTTTCCTTTCTGTACCATCATAATGGCCTTGCCCTTACCCTTGTTGATGCTCTGTTCAGCTGTCCTCAACATATTGAGCAAATCTGACAGTGGTTTCACGATCTCGTTCATGTTATAGTTCATGATGAACTGTCCATAACTCTTAGGCAACGATTGCAACACGAGATCGGTTGCCAACTCTTGGCCGACCGGGAACCCCAGCCAGGCGAGATTCTCCGAGTACCCGATCACTCGGAGTACATGGGGTCCCACCGGGTTCCCTTCTTCCATATGACACTTGAACAGTGCCTTAGAGACCTCATACCTCTCAACCCTTGCCTGCTCTTGGAAGAGCTGCTTCAGATGCTCGATCATATCGACAGCATTCATGTTTTCGTGTTGCTTCTGAAGCTCAGAAGTCATGGTGCATAGCATAAGGCAGGCCGCATCATTAGCGTCATCAACACGCTTTTGATACGCCTTTAGGGCTGCAGGAGTTTGGTTCTCTAGACCTGCTGGAACATGCTCCTCTATTGCGTACAGTTTCTTCTGTTGCTTGAGAACGATTCTCGAGTTTCTGTCCTTCTCAGGGACAGATCGTAGGGAATGTTGTGAACTCGATGAGTTGTTTGCCAATTGGAATTCTACAAAAGGAAAATACGCAAGTTTTAGTATTTTTGAATTTTTGACTATATTCAATAATGGCTAGTTTATCATATATAGCTCCCAGTATTTTTCTACGGATTAATAACCCTCAACATATTAATGCGGAAAATATCCTTATATTTTCTAGTGGGCCAAGATCCATGTTTCATCTCCTTATGAGCTTGCTTTGGCAAGTCACCCATAATTCGACTACTTTAGGTAGGAACAATTCCAATTGCATCCCTTATGCAACTCTTGGTTCAATTGGGCAAATAACTCCTTATTTATCCATCCATATGGATAATCCCAATTGATTTCCTCTAGGTTTCTTAATCATATTAATAGCCTAATTGTGTTCAACCTCTTATTTAAACAATTGCACATTACTAGCTTGTGCCATCGCATTCCATCATTATGAACCAAGTCGCCATGCTTTGGCACGCACGAACTTGATAAATCATGATGATAATGAGTGTTTAAATAACGAGAAGGCAAGAACACAATATTTGAATTTTGAGGGATTTTAAAATTCAATTTTTAATTGTATTGTTGATCAATATGAACTAATCTATCTATTTGCGTTTGGGCACAACTCCAAATAATAGATCCGGGTTGTCTAATTATCTTATTATCCTAATTGCATGCATTATCCATACACCAACCACAAAATAATAAGACAATAAAATAAATAACCACAAAGCAGAAATAAAACGTGATATGGATATGGCCATTTCTAGACTAAGATAATTCCAAGCCAATGGAATTATCTATGAACCCTAAAAGCAAACACATTTCCATGCGTCTTGATCTTTTGGTCCATCCTTCATAGTCATGTGGAATGCTCCATGATCCATCTTTTGTGGCTCCTTTTGACTTTGGGCTTCTTTTCTTCAATCTTGGCTAACAATCTACTTTATCTAGCACCAGCTAACAACTATACTAAATAAAATAAATCTCACAAAATGAGAAAAAAAATTGCTCGCAGGCCATAAAACCCTAATTAATTATTACAATTAATTGATCAGCTTGCAGGCTGTAAACCAAACCACAAAAATTAAACATCCACATCAAACCACATCCTAAGGCCATATCTAATCACCATGCCAATTACACATAAACAGTTAAAATCTAATTTTAACGCGCTTGGTCAATTTTAATTGATTTTAGGATATTCTAGGGTTAAAACGTTCCATGAGGCCCAACAATCGAATTGCCCGGGCCAAAAAAGAGAACCGAAAGGGCCTTGGGCCGGCCAGCCCCTAGCCCACGCGGCTAGGCCGCGGGCTAGGGCTGCCCCGGCCCCTAGGCCGAGCCTTGCTTGGGCGGCAAGCAAGGAGGGGCGGTCCCCTAGGGGGGGCGAACCTCCTTTGGGAGTTGTTTCGAAAACAACTCCCTTTCTTGGTGCCCATGTTTGGTTGTTTCCTTGTATGGAAAGAACTCCTTCTTCCCCAAGGATGCCCAAACCCTAGATCTAAGATCCTAAAATTTCTCTAGCTCACTAATTCATGCATCCAATGCAAAAACTAGATCTTGTTATGATAGATTATTGATAAATTGCATCACATGCTTGATTTGTCTTGTTTTACGCGATAAACAACAATTTTAAGGTGTAAAATTATCAAAACGTAACACATAAACCTCGTTTATGCTCTATGACCTGTGGCTCTGATACCACTGTAGGGATTTTGATTCATGGATGCAGAACGGAAACAATAATAAACCATGCAAAACCCTCCAAGGATCACAAGTCAAGAGACATAACGATGGTAAAGGAAGAAATCAATAACACACCTTAGGAATTCTCCTTTGATGACTTCAAACGCGAATTTTATCACGTTCTCTATAGTTGATCCACGCCTAGAGTTGATTACTAGATCTTCCAATCCTTTGTTCTAGCCCGAAAAGAGGAAGAGGAAGAAGAATCATGCAAAACGAGACCAAACCAAGGAGGTTCGCCCTCCTTGTGTCCGACGGGGACGGGCAGCGGCAAAGGGGGCGGCGACTCCTCTTTGCTTGCTTGCTCTCTCCTTTTGTTCTCTCCCACACAAGTTATGATTAATAAGGTCATAAGTGTGGGAAGGAAGGAAGGAGTGTCCTTTATATAGTCCAACAAATCCTTGCCAACTACCTAAAGGACTTATTCTAGTCCTACTAGAATTCGGTTTAGTCCCTTCCTTGCAAATTAGTCCCTACTAAGTTTGCAGTGTATTGCAAAGTGATCCTTCTAATTAATTAATCCTATTAATTAATTCCCAAATCTAGTTCAACTCTATATAGCGTGTGAACCCATAGGTTCTATCTAATTGGTAGCAAAAATTTGCTAATATGGAGCGGTTTCTAGCAAAACATCCATTCTAGCCAACTAATAGAATAGTCATCTTGACAAACCTTGTACAAGTAACTGTCTCATCCCTTTGTCTCTATATCCGGATTGGACATGAGACATACAAGTCACACTCGTATATCCAATCAACAGTTTCTCAATCCATGGGAATAGCCTTATTCGTGCAAATAACATCAATATCCCATATTGATTTATTTGAGTCTGGCCAGACATTCTATAAGCACTATCCCTCGAGTGGCCTAGGATATTTGCTCCCGTTATGTGGGAGGGACAAATTCTATCTACGTCCACTACGATCTCTAAGCTTGCTTCTTATTGAATCCGGTACACGTCTTTATAACTACCCAGTTACGGTGTAGCGTTTAACGCTACCAATATCACAATAATTCACAACTAGAATATCTAGCGACTTCAAGTCTAAGGATGACAATACCATTGCACCGCGAGAAGCGCTCGTGACTTAACATAACGTGTATGTAGCCTTCTCGGAAATGGGTCAATCCAGTGTGTCATTACCCTTAATGAACACCTATGTGTTGGATCATGATATCTCTATATCAATCCAACCCCATACTAGTCTATAGATGGTTGTCCCATTAATCATTATACTGGACTAGGGATATTTAATATAAACAACACAATTGTAAATCTAAGGACTTCATTATATTAAATATCCAATACATAATGAATAAATTTTCTAGCCACAAATAAAATCATACTAAACTAGATTGCCTCTAGGGCATCTATTCCAACAGTAGGACCCCTAGGGTGCAAGTGGGTTATGAGGAAACCAACCTGGATAGTAATATGAAAGCTCATGTTGTGCAAGACTTGAAATAGCTTGGCCAAGCTATTTCAAGGCCTTGAATCAGCTTTCAAATCCTTAAATCTCCTTCAGAGGCTTGAAAAGAGTTTGGCTATTTTCAAGGCCTTGAAACTGGATTCAAAGCCTTGAAACTTCTTAACCTGAATGCATATTCTCAGGGGGAGTTTTCTGCCAACTCTCTGACTTGATTTACTCTCTCTCTCTCTCTCTCTCTCTCTCTTTTATATTCTTGATTCTCTGTTGTTAGATTATAAAAGACAAATTTTTAAACATGTTTTTTATCGTAATATCTCATCTGCTTGACCATGATAATGCAGAAAATTTTGTTTCTAAGTTTTGCAGGATTGTTTCCTAAACTGAATTGCCGCAGATTTGGAAACACTTGAACACTTTGATCCTGTGATCAATCAGACGTGTATGACAGCTTCTCATGGTGGTTAAATGAAAGATTAAAACAATATCTCTGAAGATTGTGATCATCCAACCGCTGGAGAAGATTTCAAAGTAGTCAAACTCTGTTGCCTACAAAATAGGAAGGTTGTTGCTGAAAATATGGGGAGATTTGCAGAGCTGTTTGAAGTATTTATAGAGCTCAAATTCGAAGCAATAGACACAATACTCAACGAGCAAATACAGAAAAAGTATTCTGGATTGACAAGCATCAAAGAAGTTCTTCATCTCTTCCAATCCAATCACAGAAGTTCACTGCATTTCACTGCAGTTTTCTACTCTTAAGTGTTCTTCTGTATAGAGCTATATTGGTAGATCATTTTTGTATTATTTCTACTTTAATTATCAAGGATTGTTCAAAGTGAACAATAGAGAATTCTTATTTAATCAGTTAGCTAGATCAGGTACTAGACAGGTTAGGGAAAACCACAAGTTGTAACGGAGTAAGGGAACTCGCTGTGCTTGAGTTATGGGGCTTAGCTTTTGATTAATAAGAATTGAGTTGAATATCTTGCAGGGATCTAATCCCTGAGGTAGAGACATAGGTCCAAGTGGACTGAAATCTATAAATCACTTGTCTTTTGCATTTTCAGTTCATTTACTTTCAGAGCTTTTGCAGCATACAAAAACTGTTTATTTTTCAAGGGTTTGAACTTGTTTTCAAGGCCTTGAAAAAGACATTCTTGCTCTCTACTTTCGGCATCTATTTCAAAGGCTTGAATTTGTGTTCAAGGCCTTGAATTTCATTATTTGCATAAGTTTTTCATCCTCCTAGCAAGTTTTGCAAAACGGTGGCATACTTTATTCAACCCCCCCCCCCCCTATAGAGTATCTTAGCTTCTTATATATCTGCATACTCACACTTTCAATTGGTATCAGAGCTTGTATCACTACATAAGATTTAATCATCTGATGATCATGAGTAGTGCAGGTGATGGTGGTTTCTCACAGGGAAGAGCTGCTAAAAGACCTCCTCTATTTTGTGGAGAATATTTTGCTCAGTGGAAATCTCTCATGAAAATGTTCATCATTGATCAAGATCTTGAGCTTTGGACCATTATCCAAAATGGACCTCATACTTTCTACACAGAGAAAGATGGGATCAGAACCCCCAAAGAAAAATACTCTCCTCTTCTGAATTAGAGCAATTTTCTAAGAAATACAAGGCTATTAAAATTTCGTATTGTGCTTTGAGTACTGATGAATTCAACAGGATCTCGGGATGCACAACTGCTAAAGAAATTGGGGTAAACTTGTGGTGACCTTTGAAGGAACCAGTCAAGTCAGCAAACCAAGATCAACATTTATCTCAGACAATATGAGCTTTTTAGATGAATGCGGATGAGTCCATCAGAGACATGTTTAAGAGGTTCACTTATATTGTCAACAACCTTGACTCACTCAGAGAACACTTTTCCAATGAAGAAAAGGTGAGGAAGATTCTCAGAAGTCTTCCAAAGGAAAATGGGAACCAAAAACCACATCTATTTAAGAAGCTCAGAATCTCTCAACTTTACAACTTGATGACCTACAAGGGAAGCTCCTGACACATGAGATATCTATGAATGAAGTTGATGGAGTACTCACATATGGTGTCAAGAATTTAGCCCTCAAAGCCAAAGAAAATGACAAGGATTCAATTGCCTTAATTTCCTGACAAGAATTTAGCCCTCAAAGCCAAAGGAAATTACAAAACTTTAGCCCTCAAAGCCTTGAAACTGAGGATGGTGATGATGAAGATCCAACTGCCTTAATTTACAAAGCCTTGACAAGGATACCCAAAATGAAGAAAAACTTTGGAAATAAAGATTTCAACATAGAAAAGCATAGATCATCCAGCAGCATGAATTACAAAGGTAAGTCCTCTTCACAGAACAAGTCAAAAGTTATGAACTGCTTTGAGTGTGGTGATGCAGGACACTTGATAAGAGATTTTCCAAACAAAAAGAGAAAGAAGTTTCAAAATAAAGATCATGATAGAAGAAAGAAAGCCATGATAGCTTCATGGAGTGATTCATATAGCTCTTGTGAGTCTCCATCTGAGGAAGAACATGCCAATCTATGCTTCAAGGCCAAGCATGATGAATGTTCTGAAAAGCTCTTTCAGAATATCTCAGAACAATCCTTTTAAATGAGGAAGATTTTTTGAAAGAGATCAGGCTCTTGAAAGAAAAAGTTCATGAGCAAGCAAAAGAAAATCTACAACTTGTTTGCCTAAATCAAAATCTTGAAATCTCTCAAAAGAAGACTGACAGTGATTTCAAGGCCTTAAAAACCAGTTTCAAATACTTGAAAAAACAAGTCAAGGAAGCAGTCACTGAAAACTCCTCACTGAGTGACAGCCTTGTTAATCTAAGACCTCAAGTTGATGATTTAGAGAAACAAAAGATCACCCTTACTAAGAAACTTCAAGAATCTGAATTGGTCAAAATCAAGCTTGCTAGATCAGAACACAAGTTGAACTTGATTCTTGGAGGAAGTTCACAGTCTGTTCACAAAGCTGGTATTGGATTCAATCCAAACTTTCCAAGAAGAAACAATATCAGGTTTGTGAAAGCTGGAAACAAAACTTCACCTACTTGTCAGTACTGCTGTAAAACTGGTCATGTTAGAATGACTTGTCCTTTTAGAAGAAGAGACCCTCACATAATGAGGAATACTTTTCCTTTTCAACTCAAAGGACAAGTTAAGCTGTTGAGTTCCTAAAGGGGTTAGACCACCTAACATGGTTGATCCTGAATATAAATCCAAATTCCACACTTGGTCTAACAGCTGGGTAAGACAGTGATTGGTGCTTGCAGGTTGTCACCAAAGAACAGAAGTGGTTCATGGACAGTGGTTGCTCAAGACACATGAGTGGAAAGAGATCTCTATTCTAAGAATTAAAGGCGCCATCAGAAGGTTCAATAACACTTGGTGACAAACGCAAATTCAATATTCCTGTTATTGAAAAAGTTGGTTCAAATTCTGATAACTCTTTTTCTGATGTATACACTACAGAAAAAGTAAGCAAATACGAAGGCCAGTTAAAAACAACGGTCGCTTCTACCGTAGTATTTAACCTTAAAACGACGGTCGGAGCTTGGCCGTAGTATTTGGCTTCAATAACGTCGGCTGGCTTTAGAACCGCCGTATTTATTGTGAAGTACGACAGTACTTAACATGGCCGTCGTATTTATTAGTCAATTACTACGGTTACTGTCGTATTGAGGAAGCCCAAACGACTTCGTTTAACCTGTGTGGAAAAACCTAAATTATACACTCATTCCCAATTCTAAAAGTCAATCGGTTGTGCGTCTGAGGTCTTACCCCTTCTTTCTTAATTTTTCGCCGCGCTCTCTTTCTCTCTCTCTTCATCGTGGGTCAGTTATCGCCGGTCCATGGTCACCGTCTGACATCTCCATAGTCGTCAATGGATTCACTTTGTGTCTTTCAGATGTAGATCGAAGTTCGATCAAGCATATTAGACCTATTTCAATCAAGCAATATGGAGGGGAGGCTTCGATCTCAGGTAACTTTATCTCTGATCTCTCTTGATCTTCAATCCATTGATCCTCAATCTCCTATCTCCAAGAATACGATATCGCAACCCATGATCTCTGGTATCTCATTCTTATTTGCAGTTTCAGAAAATTAAATTTTGATTTTGCAAGCTTCGTTCTCAGGTAACATTATCTCTGATCTCTCTTAATCTTCAATCCATTGTTCCTCAATCTCCTATCTACAAGAATACGATGTCGCAACCCATGTTAGTCGATCTCTGTATCTCATTCTTGTTTGCATTTTCGGATTTTGTTTTGATTTTGCAGTCGGTCTATGGACCCGCCGGTCAGATTACCGTCGTAAATGTATAAAACGACGCGAATTTTCTCATATACGACGCTTTCTGGCCGTCGTTTTTGGTAATTTTTTTTGTAGTGATATCTGGTTGAAGGTTTGAAGTTTAATTTTCTTAGTGTATATCAGCTTTGTGATAATCGCAACAAAGTTATCTTTGATAAAGAGAAGTGTGTGGTGCAAAATGAAAAATCAGGAGATTGCATTCTCACAACCTCTAGATCAAATAATGTTTATACTTTTCAGACTAACAAAGTTTCAGGTGAAAGTTTGAAGTGTCTCAAGGACTTGAAAGAGGATTCAAAGCATTGGCATAGGAAACTTGGTCATATCAGTTTGCATACTTTGAACAAGTTGATTTACAAAGACTTGGTAAGAGGATTGCCGTCCACCAAGTTCAAAGAAGATGAGATGTGCAAAGCCTGTGCACAAGGAAAGCAGACCAGAAGCTCATTCAAGCCAAATAAGTTTATAAGTACAACTAGACCTATTGAATTACTTCATATGAATCTATGTGGTCCTACGAGGACTCCTACTCGAAAAGGTAAAAGAACTCCTCAGCAGAATTGTGTTGTTGAAAGAAAGAACACGACTCTAGAAGATATGTCAAGAACAACGCTTATGGAGAACAAGCTGCCAAAACTTTACTGGACAGAAGCTGTTAATACATCAAACTACATTTTGAACAGGTGCTTGATCAGACCTATTCTGAAGAAGACCCCCTATGAACTATTCAAAGGGAGGAAGCCAAACATCTCTTACTTCAGACCCTTTGGATGTACTTATTTTATCCATAACAATGGAAAAAACAATCTTGGTAAGTTTGATGCAAGAAGTGATGAAGGTATTTTTCTTGGTTACTCTCTGAATAGAAAAGCTTATAGAGTTTATAATATAAGAACCAAACTGGTTGAAGCGAGCATTCGTGTTATATTTATGAAAGCTATGATGGTTCTTTGAGTGAAAAGTTTTGCAGATTTGAATTTGAACAAGCATGAATCAGAGGAAGAGACTGAGAATCCACTTGGATTCAAGAAAGGCTAAGATGAAAATAGAAGACATTTTCAAGACCTTGAAAATAGTGCTAACGGCCTTGAAAATACAACTCAAAGCCTTGAAAAATATGTTTAGAACGATTCAAGTGACAAAGCCACTACATCAAGACCAGAAAAGATCTGTGGAGTACCTGAACCATGGTCTCCAAGAAAGAGATTCAAATATCTCTCATCCCATCCAGCTGATAATATCATATCAGATCCAACCATTGGTACACAAACCAGATCACAGTTGAAGAACTTATGTGTTTTTAATGCTTTTATTTCTCTTGTAGAACTAAAAATTGTGAAGGAAGCTTCACAAGAATCAGACTGGATCATTGCTATGCAAAGAGAACTCAATGAGTTTGAAAGAAATAAGGTCTGGAACCTGGTTCCTGCACCTACAAACCAGTCTGTCACTGGTACCAGATGGGTATTCAGAAACAAGTTGGATGAATGTGGCAATGTAATCAGAAACAAAGCAAGGTTATTTTCTCAAGGTTACTATCAAGAAGAAGGTATTGATTATGAGGAAACTTTTTCTCCAGTTGCCAGAGAATTCTCAAGTCTTATGAGCAGGGAATTTGAGATGAGCATGATGGGAGAGTTGAACTTCTTCCTAGGACTTCAAATACATCAGTTGAAGAAGGGCATCTTTCTGCATCAAAGCAAGTACACAAGAGACTTACTAAATAAGTATAGCATGGCTCAATGCAAGGAAGCCAAGACTGCTATGAGCTCTACACAATCTCAAGACAATGATGAATCTGGTAAGATTTTCAATGTAAAAGAGTATAGAGGCATGATTGAATCATTACTCTATCTGACAGCAAGCAGACCATATATTATATTTAGTGTGTGTATGTGAGCTAGGTTTAAAGCTGATCCAAAAGAATCAAACTTGACTGCTGTGAAGAGAATATTCAGATATCTCAATGGTACCAAAGACTTAGGGCCTTGGTATTCAAGACGTTCTAACTTCTCTTTAAGTGGTTTTTCATATGCTGACTTTGCAGGTTACAAGGTTGACAGGAACAGTACTTCAGGAACTTGCTAATTCATTGGATCATCCTTGATTAGTTGGCATTCCAAGAAACACAATTCAGTTGCTCAATCAACAGCTGAAGCTGAATATATAGCTGCAGGAGCGTGTTGCTCCCAAGTGCTATGGATATCTCAATAGCTAAGAGACCTTTGATTTGACTTCAGAGGCATACCTATTAAGTGTGACAACACTAGTGCAATTTCAATTACAAAGAATCCAGTGCAACAATCAAGAACCAAACACATTGATGTCAGACACCACTTCATCAGAGATCATGCTGTAAAAGGTGATATTGTTCTTGAATTTGTTGCTACCAATATGCAAATTGCAGATATCTTCAGCAAACCATTAGCAGATGAAAGTTTCAGCTCTAAGATTGGAATTGAGAATGCTAAATAAGAGTGCATTGGTTTAGGGGGAGCATCAGGTAAGAAAGGTAAGCTGTATGTGTTTACAAAGGTTTGAATTGAGTTTCAAAGCCTTGAAAATCAGTTCAAAGCCTTGACTTTTACTTGTTGCAGTGCTACAGTATTTCAAGACCCTGAAAGCCTTTTCAAAGCCTTGAAAATGAGTTTGTTACACTAATAGTCAATAAACTTGGATCATTCTATGTTGGGTGATATATCTGTAGATATTTGCCTAATACAGCCCCTACCCTTTTCAAAAAATTTATTTAGCGAAAAATAGTATTAGTATATTTTATTTTCCAACGACATAATAGTTTTGAAATTTCTCTGATCTTTGCAAATCTTTTTGAGAATCAGAGAGATACTAGTTTCCTTTTGAAACTCAAACTCTTTCTGTATTTATCCTCTTCTCTTCTCCTTCACTCCTTATCATTCCACCTCTCACTTTCCTTCTCCCAAACCGTAATGAGCACAAGAAGGGCCTAAAACAGAATCAAGACGGCTGGAGGTTCGAAACCTATCTCAGAGAAGAACAGAAAAGCAGCAGTAGAAGAGTTTCAAGAAGTCAGTTGAGACTCCAGCTCCAGAACACCCAGTGCAGAGTCAGTCCAAGATCCTCCTCCACCAAAGAAGAAGTTCAAGAAGACTACAAACTCCTCTTCAGAAAAGAAAAAGAAGCAGAAGGCTATTACGGAAAAGCAACCAGACACAGAGCCTACTAGTTCAAAGAAGGTGAAGAAGAAAGCAACTCAGACAGAAAAAGGGAAATGGAAGGTGACAGAAGCACAACCAGAAGGAAAATTGGAGAAGGCACTGCACATCTATTCACAGGCCTCAACAAAGAACACCGCACCAGATGAGACATGGTTTGTCTCAAACAGCGCTGAAGGTCAGTGGTTAGATGGTTTTGCTTGAATATCTATTGGTTTCTGCAGTTTGGTTAATAAGTATGTGCTGGAACACATGAAACTCAAGTGCATATCTATGTTAAAGAAGAGTATTTTGTGGTGTACGCTGAATCCTAGAGAAATAGCCTACCCTAGACTCACCAGACTCTTCTACCTGAACCTAACCCAAGTTAAGAGAACTGCACACTTGGTGATCAAATCTAAAGTTGTTGGGATAGTAATTTATCTAGATCACTCTGAGTTTGCAAATGTGTTAGGTTGTCCAAAGAGGTATGATACTAGCAACCATCCATCAAAGTCAGAAACTCTGAAGCTAGCCAAAGAAGAATTCTTTCTTCCAAACATCTCAACCTCAGCCAAACAGTTAACACATTCTGTGTTAAATGTTGAAGCCAAAGTCCTTCACACTATACTGGTGAGATGTGTCTTTCCTAGAGAGCACTCCAGAGATTTGGTGACTGAGAGAATGCTGCAGATCAAGTTTCTGGTTATGCATGGCTATGAGATTGATCTGCCAAAAATAGTAATTGAACACATGCTCTTTAGCCTAATTAGTAAGAGGATTCACCGTCTACCATATGCAAACCTGCTCACTTTGTTCTTTGAGCATTTTGATATCCCTTTTACTGGAGAGGAATCAGTCACATCTGGTTTTGGGGAACTCAATGAGAAAGCCTTTGAGAAAATTGGAGTTGTGAAAACAAAAGAGAAAGTTTGGAAACTTTAATCAGACTTGACGGAAGTAGAAAAAGGTGCAAAGAAGTTTTCTAAGCCCAAGACCTTGAATCCCACTTCAAGTCAGACTTCTCAGCCTACAGACATCAGAGACTTGATGGTTTGTAACTTGACATCGAGGATGTCAAAGCAACTGTTTTTGGACTGGAAAGTGATATGGGGCATGTCAAGTACATGGTGGAAAGTATCTTCAGAAACATGACCTTGCGTGATGTTCCTAAGGATCCTGAAGGAACAAAGAAAGGAGATTCTGACAAGGATTTTCCTAGTGAGCATTTAGACCAGGAAGAAGCTACTCGAGTTTCAGACAAGGGAAAGCAGGTATCATAACAGGCAGAAGATGAAGCCAATAGTCCTGATTCAGATGAGCTGCGGGTCACATTGAAGAAGAAGAAATCTCCAAAGGCTATTGAAAAGGACAAGACTGAAGAAACAACTGTTGCAGGAGGGACTGCGGAGGAACAGGAAGAGCACGACAAGTCTGATGAAGAAGACAATGAGAAAGAGGAAGAAGATAAGGATGAAGATGAAGATCAAACCCCTTAACCTTGCCTTTTCTTTCTTCCACATTCTCTCTTCTTTAAAGTTTTCTTTATGTTTTTAAAAATTTTCCAAACACTTGATCCAACATCTACTATCTTTTTGATGAAATTCAAAAAGTGGGAGAAAATTATTAGGTTTTAGTTTCTAGTTCTTAGGTTTATTTGGTTTTATCTGATGAACTATTTATGTGTTTTTGTTGGTATCTTAATAAGTTGGATTTTTTTGAACATACCGTGTTTTTAAATTGTGGACTAATCCGTTTATTTTGCAGAGACTAAGGACGAAACAGAATTAGGATTTGTCTTTCATCAAGGGGGAGATTGAAAGCTCCGCTTGTGCAAGACTTGAAACAGCTTCGCTATTTCAAGGCCTTGAATCAGCTTTCGAGCCTTGAATCTGCTTCAGAGGCTTGAAAATAGTTTGGCTATTTTCAAGGCCTTGAAACTGGATTCAAAGCTTTGAAACTGCTTAACCTGAACGCATATTCTCAAGGGGAGTTTTCTCCTAACTCTCTTACTTGATTTACTCTCTCTCTTGTATATGCTTGATTCTCTGTTGTTAGCTGATGAAAGACAAATTTTTAAACATGTTTTTGATCGTGATTTATCATTTGTTTGACCATGATAATGCAAGAAATTTTGTTTCTAAGTTTTGCAGGTTGTTTCCTAAACTGAATTGCTGCAGATTTGGAAACATTTGAACACTTTGATCTTGTGATCAATCAGACGTGTATGACAGCTTCTCATGGTGGTTAAATGAAAGATCACAACAATATCTCTGAAGATTGTGATCATCCAACCGTTGGAGAAGATTTCAAAGTAGTCAAACTCTGTTGCCTACAAAATAGTAAGGTTGTTGCTGAAAATATGGGGAGATTTTCAGAGCTGTTTGAAGTATTTATAGAGCTCAAATTCGAAGCAATGAAACAATACTCAATAGGCAAATACAGAGAAAGTATTCTCGATTGACAAGCATCAAAGAAGTTCTTCATCTCTTCCAATCCACTCACAGAAGTTCACTGCATTTCACTGTAGTTTCTACTCTTAAGTGTTCTTCTGTATAGAGCTATATTGGTAGATCATTTCAGTATTATTTCTACATTAATTCTCAAGGATTGTTCAAAGTTAAAAATAGAGAATTCTTAGTTAATCAGTTAGCTAGAGCAGGTACTAGACAGGTTAGGGAAAACCACAAGCTGTAACAGAGTAAGGGAACTTTCTGTGCTTGAGTTATGGGGCTTAGATTTTGATTAATAAGAATTGAGTTGAAAATCCTGCAGCGATCTCATCCCTGAGGTAGAGATGTAGGTCCAAGTGGACTGAACTCTATAAATCACTTGTCTTGTGCATTTTCAGTTCATTTACTTCTAGAGCTTTTGCAGCATACAAAAACTTTTATTTTTCAAGGGTTTGAACTTGTTTTCAAGGCCTTGAAAAAGGCATTCTTGCTCTCTACTTTGTGCATCTACTTCAAAGGCTTGAATTTGTGTTCAATGCCTTTAATTTCAATGTTTGCATAAGTTTTTCATTCTCCTAGCAAGTTTTGTGAAAAGTTGGCATACTCTTTTCAACCCCCCCCCCCCCTCTTCTAGAGTATCTTAGCTGCTTATACGTCTCCATACTTACACTTTCATAATATGATTACATTTAGGCCTCGTTTGGGTAGAGGATATGGTATGTAGGGATAAGGCTTATGCTGGGATATGAGTAAGGATATGAATACTGTCTGATAAGACCTGATAAGATATGTTGGCTGTATGTGTTTGGGTGTTGTCGGATATGATGCAGGATATGAAGCAGGATATGTGCCAAAATGACTAACATACCCTCAATGCTATTATTTTGATAAAAGATTGTATATTTCAAATTGATGAGAAACAATGTATACAAAATGTATCACTATTTATGTTTATATTTGATACTCTTTTTTTCTACACAGTAGTGACGTAGTCAAAATGTATATTAATACGCAAAATAAACTTGTAGTAAAATACAAACATAAAAAATATTCATGGATACAACATGGTCATAGGAAAATATGAAGTATAAATTACTACCTCGGTTTCTTCTCTAAGGCACAGGTTTGACTCTTTGAGTCGCATTTGGGTCACTTTGACCGGGTGATTCGGATAGCAAAATGATGCAATTTTTGACCTTTTTTTCACCGTGTTATAGAACAATTTTTACTCTACAACACCATAACAAACTTATCAAAAAACTGCATCATTTTGCTACCCAAATCACCGAGTCAAAGTGACCTAGTGAATCATGGTAAAAGTCAAACCGGTGCAATAGAGAAGAAACGGAGGTAGTACTATATAGTACTTATTGTCATGGTGATACAAATCCTACAATAAACAAGTTAAATTAAAACCGACGAAATTTCAGCAAGCACGGTAAAATGTCTTCATATATCTCAAGCATACATACTCAAATATAGTTATGCAACCCCAAAATAATAGTTATCAAACCCATGAGGACCTCCTCTAAAATAAAGGAGGGACGTGAAACGGTGTAATAGCTGATAGTCTGATAGGGTTTGGGGACAAGGGTGGGAAATTAGATAGTTTGTGGTGGGTATTTTTGTCAACATACTAGCATCACAATATGCTATATTTTCTTATCCGAGCTTATACCTCCATGTTGGGGGTATAAAATTTGTTCATTAAAAGCTCCATCAGCTTAAGGCAACATAACTTATCCTCTCTCTTATCCAGCACCCAAACACTTGATAAAAAAAGAGAGGGCATAACTTATCTTATGCTCCCTCTCCTTATCCTCTACCCAAACGAGGCCTTAAGGGATAACTGGTAAAGAAAGGTTTCCTGTGAGTTCATAGTATAGACTATGACGAAATCTTTCCCCAGTTGTGATGCTTAAATCCATTCGCGCCTTGCTTGTAGCAATCTGTCTATAGATTGAGTCAAGCTTCTTGGAGTTGGATTCTTCGAATTGATGATGCAATCAAAGGAGTTTGGTTCCATCAAAATTGAATATGAGACTTGTGTTTACCAGAAGGTTAGTGGGAGCACATTTAAGTTTCTGATCTTGTACGAGGAGACACACTAATCATTGGGAATGATGTCCATACTTGGAAATCTTACGTAGATTGACTAGGGAAATTAAATCTTCAATGATAGACGTAGGCGAAACAACCTATGAATATCTGTGGAGATAGATCAAGATGGTTGTGCTGCTTAGGTCATAGTACATAAATTGAGAAAGGTGTTGAAATGGTTCAACATGGAAAGAATATGAATTCTTACCCATGTCACATGGAATTAGTCTTAGGAAGACCAATTGTCTTTCCAATTGAATTTAGAAGGACCGTGTGAATAAGATTCACGAGATAGGCCATGTTATGTACTAGGCTAGATCTGTCATGACTAAAAGATACCAGTCAAATATGGGTGATAGTCACTGGATGATTATCAAGATTATCCTTAGGTACTTTAGAAGAACGAAAGGAAGAATTCTTCATAAATGGAGGATAGGAAGAGTTCACTGTAAGGGGTTACTGTGATGCGAACTTTCATTCTGAAAAGAAGATTTAAGATTATAGTCAAGTTTTATGTTTTGCACTAGTGGGAGGGACTGTGAGCTGGAAAGGTTCCAGGTAAGAGTCAGTTGCTTCTATCACAGAGGACTGAGTATATTAATTCATAAGATCCACTTACTCAGAATATTCAATCAAATTGCTGATAGAAGAGATGTTAATATTTGTAAAGGTACCAGTAGATGTCTCGCCAATCATACCCTATGCACTGTAAGCATGGAGGTCCGCGCTAGATCAATAGGCATATGATGCATGAGATTGACTCTAGGGCAAGTGGGAGACTGATGGAATTGTGCCCTAGAGGCAATCAATTTATTTTGACAAATATGTGGATTTACGATTCATTAAGAAATCGATATAGAGATATGTTAACATGAATGAAGTCCTCGGAATATAAATGTTATATTCTAATATATCCCTAGTCCATTATAATGATTAATAGGAAAATCATCTATAGACTAGTATGGGGTTGGATTGATATGGAGATATCACAATCCAACACATGGGTATGCATTAGGAGTAATGGCATACTGGATTGACCCATATCCGAGAAGGATACATACATGTTATGTAAAGTCACAAATTCTTCTCGCGGTGACAACGGTATTGTCATCCTTAGACTTGAAGTCACTAGATCATCTAGTTGTGGAGTATTGTGTTTTGGTAGCGTCAAACGCTACAACGTGACTGGGTAGTCATAAAGGCGCGTATTGGACACAATAGGAAGCAAGCTTAGATATTGTAGTGATGTAGATAGAATTTGTCCCTCCCACATAACGGGACAAAATATCCTAGTCCACTCGAGGGATAGTGCTTATAAAATGTCTGGCCAGACTCAGATAAATCAATATGGGATATTGATGTTATCTGCATTGATAAGGCTATTCCCAGGATCGAGGAACTATGGATTGGATATACGAGTGTAACTTGTATGTCTCGTGTCCAATCCGAATATTGAGACAAAGGGATGCGACAATACTTGCACAAGGAATGTCATGATGACTATTTCTATTGGTTGGCTAGAATGGATGTCTTCCTAGCGGCCGCTCTGTAATATTAAATAGTTACTACCAACTAAATAGAAACCTATGAGGTCACACGTCATATAGGATTGAACTAGACTTGGTAATTAATTAATATGATTATTTAGAAGGATCAAATTGCAACTACTTGCTAACTTAATAGGACTAGTATGCAAGTTGGACTAACCCATGTATAGACATGATTAGGATTTTCCAATGTGGACTTATTCATGTAGGGACTAATTCCCAAAGAGAAATAATTCATGTAGAGTCATGATTAGGACTAGTTTGCAAAAGGGACTAATCCTTACATGAGTAGGATTAGGAGAGGGATTCTTTATGTAGTAGGACAAGGAGTTGTTGGACTATATAAAGAACACTCCTAGCTTATTTTCTCTACACATCTACTTACTTAGAGTAGGACAGAAGTAAGGAGAGAGAGCAACAAAGGATGCCGAAGCCTTCTCATTGCTGCCCCTCTACCCCTCGGCCACCAAGAGGGTCCAAACCCTCTTCTTGGTGATCCATTGCATGATTTCGTCATCCTCTTCCATTCTTCCTAGATAGTAAAAGGTGTTTGGAGGTTCTAGATCTCAATCCTAGGCATGAATCAACCGTAGAGACGTGATACTTTTCGCCTTAGAAGTCATCAAGGAGACCTCTAACGTACATAACACAATTCCTTTACAATCGTCATGATTTCTCTTCATCTGATCCTTGGAGGGTCTTGATCGGATAAATTTATTGTTTTTACGCTATGTATCCATGATCAAAGCCCTAAACTGTTCGTGATTGAACCTTGTGATGTACTGCTCATGGATGATGATGAGCCTACAACCTATGAGAGGCCATGAAAGGGCCGGTCTCTCAGAAATGGTTTGAAGCCATGAGATCCGAAATGGATTCCATGTATGCCAATAAAGTATGGAATTTAGTGGAACAACGTGATGGGGAACAACCCATAGGGTGCAAGTGGGTTTTCAAGAAGAAAATAGACATGGTAGGCAATGGGATTGCCTTAAAGTGGCGATTGGGTGGAAAAATGATTCTGACAGATTCATGGTATTGAGTATGACGAAACCTTTTTCCCAGTTGCGATGACTAAATCCATTCGCACCTTGCTTGCTATTGTACCTTATCACGATATGAGATTTGGAAGAAGGATATCAAAATTACGTTTCTCTATGGAAACCTCCTTGCCGATGTGTACATGACACAACCAGAGGGTTTTGAGGATCGAAATCATGCCCATAAGGTGTAATATTTGCGGAGATACATTTATGGTTTGAAGCAAGCTTCTAGGAGTAGGAATCTTCGATTTGATGATGCTGTCAAAGAGTTTAGCTTTATCAAAAACGAAGGTGAACCATGTTTCTACAAGAAGGTTAGTGGGAGCTCTGTAGTATATTTGGTATTTTATGTGAATGACATACTAATCATTGGAAAGGATGTAACTCCCTTGCAATTTGTTAATGATTGGGTAGGGAATTGCTTCTCATTTGAGTATGACAAGCAGATACCAGTCCAGTCCAAGTGAGAGTCACTGGATTGCTGTCAAGAATATCCTTAAGTACTTGAGAAGGACTAAGGAGGTATTCTTGATATATGTAGGGGAGGAAGAACTCAGTATAAAGGGTTATATTGATGCGAGCTTCAAAACCGACATGGATAATTACAGATCGCATTCCTGTTATGTTTTTTTGCCTAAATGGAGGAGTTGTGAGCTAGAAGAAGTCTAGGCAAGAGACAGTTGCTGATTTTACAACAGAAGCTGAGTACATTGCTGCAACGAGTGCATCAAAGGAAGCTGTTTTGATTAAGAAGTTCATCACTGAACTAGGTGAGGTTCCTAGCATAGTCGATCCCATTGCGTTGTTTTGTGACAACTATGGGGCGATCGCAAAATCCGAGGAACCCAGGTCACACCAGAAATCCAAACACATAATCAGGAGAATCCATCTTAGTAGAGAGTTCATCGATAGAGGAGATGTGAAGATATGCAAGATGCTAATAAATTATAATCTTTCTGATCGACTTACTAAACCCCTAGCTCAGGGTAATCATGAAGACCACACTAGATCGATAGGCATCCTAGATGCACCAGATATGCTAGTGCAACTGGGAGACTGTTGGTGTATGCCCTAGAGGCAATCTATTTTAATGTGAACGTTGTTTGGCTAGAATATTAATTTTATTATATATGGAGATATTAATATAATGAAGTCCTTAGATTGCAATTGTTGTTTTCTGAAAACTCTCCCTAGTCAAGTATATTGGTTAATTGGACGATCACTAGGCATGGAGACTAGTATGTGGGTAGATTGATATGGAGATATCAATTTTAACACATGGGTATGTAGTAGGAGTCATGGCATACTGGTCCCCCGCCAAGAGAAGGCTACGAGGAAGCTATGCTAATGTCACAAGTGCTTCACGTAGTGACAATGGTGTTGTGGTCCTTTGACTTGAAGTCAATAGATAGTCTAGTTCTGAATTATCATGTTTTGATATCGTCAAATGTTACAGCGTAACTTGGATACATGGCGGTAAGCGGACATGATATGAAGCAAGTTGAGAGATGGTAGTGATGTCGATAGGATTTGTCGCTCCCACAAAACGGGAAAATATATCTATGGCCACTCGATGAGTAGTAATTATAAATGTCTGGCCAGGCTCAGGTAAAACAATAAGTGTGACATCCGTGTCTCGTGTCCAGTCCAGATATTGTGAAAAAGGGACAATACAACACGGTAATGTTGGTCACATAGGTTTGTCAAAGAACTGACTATTTTTATTAATTGGGTAGCATTAATGTGTTGCTAGATACCGCTCAATATTTTTAATTGTTACTGCCAATGTAATAGGAACCTGCAGGGTCGCACAACAAAGGATTAGACTCGATGTAGATGTTAATTAGTTGGACTAATTAACAGTTAAAATAATCATGGATCAAAGTGAACCAATGCACATATTTAGTTGGACTAAATAGCAAATTAGACTAAACTACTAATTCATCCATGTATGGATCGGATTCGTAGTGGGCCATTTGTGTAATTAATAAATAGTTATCAATTATAAAAGGCTAGCCCAACCCTAATATTTCATTAGATGAAATAATTAGTGTAAAGAAGCAAAGAGAGAGAAGGCCGCCCCTACCTAACCAACGATAAGAAGAGTGCCAAATCCTCCCTCCTTCTTTGTTGCACGCATGCCGCTTGATTGGATTAAGCCCCTGATTCCTTCTTCCCTACAGTGCTAGCACAAACAGTAGAGAAGGTTCCTGATAACTCTCTATTAGAGTTATATTTCTTGCACGTTTTATGTCATTTTGCGTGCTTTACAGGTTGATAATATTAGTTTCATGCCATGATTAAGAGAAATATAGCTTGCTTGAGCGCTTGAGCATAAATGTGTCATTCGGGCATTTTTTGTGTAAATTGAAGCTTTTATTGTCACATTTGATCTTCGGTATTTGTTTCGTGTTGTGCGTTTCATGAACCGGAGGCTCAGGATTCTGAATGGTAGGTGGAATGAACTTTAGAAGGACGAGAAGACTCAAGAGCATGATGGAGTTGAAGATGGGTGAAGAAAAGACTAACGAATAAAATAAAAAGAGGATTTTTTCCCAGACTGGTCTTAAGAACAGTTTACTGGTCTTAAGACCTGTCTATAGTTAGAACTCTGGGCAAAATCAACTTAAAATCACCAGCTGCTGGTCTTAAGACCAGTCCGTCCGACTGGTCTTAAGACCAGTCTGATGCCCAAGACACAAAAATATCAGTTTTCAATGAAATTTTTAAGAACTTTTTGGCAAGAAGTGAGGGGAATATTGTATTAAGTGACCTAGGAGTTGGGGAAAAGATTCATTCACGTTTCTTGGAGAGGATTCACGTTTCTTGGTAGTGTGGGGGATTTGATAACTCTCTATTAGAGTTATATTTCTTGCATGTTTTACATCATTTTGCGTGCTTTACGGGTTGATAATCTTAGTTTCATGCTATGAATTAGGAGAAATATAGCATGCTTGAGCATTTGAGCATAAATGTGTAATCCGGACATTTTTTTGTGTAAATTCGAGCTTTTATTGTCACATTTGATCTTCCGGTATTTGTTTCGTGTCGTGCGTTTCAGGAACCGGAGGCTCGGGAATGTGAATAGGAGGTGGAATGAACTTTGGAAGGGCGAGAAGGCTCAAGAGCATGATGGAGTTGAAGACGGGTGAAGAAAAGACTAAAGAATCAAAGAAAGATAGGATTTTTTCCCAGACTGGTCAATGTTATTTAGACTAGTCTATACTTAGAATTCGGAGTCAAATCCACTTAAAATCAAGCGCTGCTGGTCTTAAGACCAGTCTGATGCCCAATACACGAAAATATGGCGTTTCAATGCAATTTTTAAGAACTTCTGGGAAAGAAGTGAGGGGAATATTGTATTAAGTGACCTAGAAGATAGGGAAAATATTCATTCACGTTTCTTAGAGAGGATTCACGTTTTGAGGATCCATTCTATCACTCACGTTGGAGCACGCAAGGAAGAGATATGGAAAAGAAGATGATGAAGAATTCAAGACCTCCATTGAATATCTAGGTTTTGCTTATTCTTCTTCTTTCTCTCTCAATCATTGTTATGGAGAAACTATTGAGTTTTACTTTGTTTAACTTGATTAGCTAAATACTTTGCTAGGCATCTCTAAGAGAGCCTAGGGTTATGTAGACGGTTAATTTCATAGTATTTGAATCTTTGTTTCATGCTTTATGTTTCGATTTATTGAACGAATACTTAGTTTCTTGAAATTGTTGTTGAATCTCGTCTATTGACACGACGTGATTATGATTCGATATGAAGTAAAACTAGGGTTTATTCTAGAATTGATTCTTGCTTAATGCTTAATCTTATTCTAGTTCACTTGCTCACATGTTGTTCTTAATTCTTAGTGTTGAAGGAGTCATGACCCAAAATACTACGTAGTTAGCAAGTGCGAGACAGCGACTTTAACTAGCATTAATGATATGTGAACAATTATCCCAAATCACCGAGACCGAAAAGGAAAAGTGTTAGGATTGGCTTAGTTTGGGTAGATTTGGTAGGATTATTCCGCTGTTCCGTGAAACGGTGGGCCGAGAACACCTGTTATCGTACCAGTAGATGACCTGCTAGAACGGATCGGTAGACAACATGATACCGAGAGGAGATTGTAGTCAACCGAGTCGTAAAATGCATGAGACTTAGAGGAGATTGTCATAGCCTATTACCTGACTGGATTAGGATAGAATTAACGTGTTAATCAGATAATCCGGAAATCGTCGACAGCCATAGGTGATCTAGAGATTGCCTAGTTTCTCCATCTTTTATTAAATATAAAAAAGTACAAAAGTATTAGCTTAGTTGTTATTTCAAGTTTTAAATCAATCAACTCTTTCCTCCTGCACCGACTCTAAATTAAAAAACTAATTAAATAATCTCAAGTCTGTCCTCGTGGGATCGATAACTCGGGGTATAAATACCACCCCTATATTACTTGGCCGTGCACTTGCGCATACGCGTTAGTAAATCGCGTCAGTTCCAGTTGTTGATCCTAAGGTGTGGATAGCAGCAGAGGCGTGGGCGCTACTTCTACGCTATGATCAGTCAGATTAACAAGGTAACCCATTATTCTTTATCACGTTATGATGATTCACCTGCGATTTATGGAGGGTTTTTAGCAGAAAATTTTGTATTTTCGCTGCGCAACCTGAACCAAACCCTACAATTGGAGGCTCTATTCTCACATAGAGAAATACAGCTAGTCCAGTGCACAAATAAGTAGTTTGGTAAACTTAGAGGATGCTAGAATGGAGGATCTGCATCTTCAGAACGACGAGGCGGTGCGTTTGGTTCCGCAACTAGGGAGAGATCTTATGCATATCTCCCAATTTCCATCGGCAGTGGAAGGTGCAAAGCAGGTCTACATGGAGGGAATAAAGACTACATGGTTGGTTTAGTACTCCGGAAGTACACAAACATCTGCAGAGGAGTATCTTCATACTATCTTGCTGATGGTAGGATTCTTAGCAATAGGTGGAAACAAGAATCGCACTATAGGAAAAAGGGAGATCAAGGTGGGGCGTTCAAGGGAAGGAGACGATAAATTTTCTCCTATGGAACAGCCAAAATGCTGGTATCCCTGTTTTCAGAAGCAACTTCAAAGATTTAATTTCTCTTAATTGTCCAAATATCATAGCTATTACTGAAACAAACTTGTTTGGTGAGAGTGCTCGGAATATCTGTTCATCGCTCAGATTTAACCGGTGCTTTGTCGTCGATCCCAATATTTATACTGGTAGACTATGAATTTTATGGGATAGCAATGATATGGAATGTGATATCATTGTTGTGTCACTACATGAAATATATATTTCGGTTCAGGTACCTTTCCCTCAATCTTATGCTATATTACATGTTCTTATTACGTTCGTCATTGTTGTGTTTCAGTTTCTCATCCACATCATGGTTTTGTGAATATTTTGATTCAATGCAGGCATGTGGGATGTATCTTGATCATACCTCCATGATAGTAAAATTGTATTAGTTTTGAAATTCTATAAATCGCCTCTAGTGTATTTGTTCTAAATATTTTCCAATTATGTATATATTAATATATATATTTTCAATGTGAGATGCATTTTTCTCTTCTTGTTTTTTTTTCTCATTTAAGAATTGGGTTATAACTCTTCCTTTTACAAACTACACTGCAAACAAACATTGGTTTATGAATTTATCTGTTGTTGAGAATTGAGTGTTAGCAAAAGATGAAGTAATAAAAATGTCACTGACCCATATACCTTTTTTTTAGGGAAAAAACTATTAGACTTTTATTAAAAAAAAGCCAGAAAGGCCCAAAAAATCGTTCTCATTTACATCTTGTGCCCATTCAGGTGAACGGGTATATTGGCTTAATTGTGAGAACTCTAGGGACCTATGAGCAAATCTGTCTGCAACAGAATTTCTTTCTCGGTTGACATGTTGGATTAACACCTCTTCAATTTGACCGCATAGATGCACGCACTGAGAGAGTTCCGATGCAAGTGAGTAATCAATGTCCTTGTCTATTTGTCTTCTCCGCCATTCATTCACCATGTTTACTCCATTTAGAGAGTCGGATTCGAGAATTATCTTCTTGCAATCAGCTGTCAATGCCATCTCCAAGCCCTTCCTCATACCCAGTACTTCAAGCCGAAGCACTGAATCACAGTAGCTAATTCGTTCAAATCGATCTGCAACAAATTCTCCTCCCGAATCTCTGATAACACATCCGGATCCAGCAGTTTCTAGCTCTTGCATGGTGGCTATGTCCGCGTTTACCTTTACCCAACCCTCTGGAGGTCTCATCCAAGGCTGATCTGCGTTCTTCTGCACTTGGGACTTTTGGATTTGAGCTTGTTCTTGCTGTAATTCAGATAAGTGGAATCGGATCTTCCCCAATACTTCTTCAACAGAAAAATTGTTTGCTTTGAATCTCTGTTCGTTCCTTTTTATCCACATGCACCATATAGTTACTGACCATTTTTTCTTGATTTTCTCCGTGGAACAGGAGAAAATTTCTTCGATCCATTCCTTCGTACTTGCTCTTCTCGTATTGCCCAGATCTTCTCCTAGTACTTCTTGCCAAATCTGGGTTGCTGCCGGGCAGTGGTTGAAGAAATGGTCTATGGTCTCAATCCCTGTCTTGCATCCACAACAATCCACCGGCACCTTAACGCCCCTCTCTCTCAGATTCACTGCTGTAGGCAAGGCTTGATTCCACATCCTCCACACCAGGAACAACATTTTCCTTGGTATCTTCAATTTCCAGAGATTGGTAAACAGTTTATCACTTTGTCTAGACAAGGTCTCCATTGGATCTGATTGGAGCTCCCTTTGCAGTTTATAACCCGAGGCTGTGGTGTAGAGGCCTCTCTGATATTTTCCCCATCTGCATCTATCCTCTTCGGTTGGAAAGCTTGGTGTTTTCTTTGCGTCCTCTACATCTATTTCCCACAGGTAAGTCTGTAATCTTCTTTCCCACCACTCTCCATTCTGTAAGCAATGACTCACTTTTAGATTAGCATAATCTGCCGTGGGCGTAATCACTTTGCTGCACTCATCTCGTTGCACCCACTTGTCCTTGAACATATTAATTTTATCACCCTTACCCACTCGCCACTCTAGACCTTGTTTCAGGAGCTCCCTACCTGCTAACAAACTTCTAAACCCAAATGAGACTTGAGATTTGGGTTTGAAGTGTAGAAAATCACCGTTTCTGAAGTATTTGTTACATAGCACTCGGCTGAGTAAACTGTTAGGCCTTTTAATTATCCTCCATGCCTGTTTTGCCAAGAGAGATGTGTTAAAGCTCTGAAAATCCTTGAAACCTAACCCTCCTATCTCTTTCCTCTGCTTAAGCTTGTCCCAGCTAATCCAGTGCAGTCTCCTTCTATCTCCAGTATCCCCCCACCAAAATTTACGAATCATTTTTTCAATGTCTTTGCACACACTTACTGGAATCTGAAAACAGCTCATAGCGTAGTTCGGAATTTCTTGCGCTACTGCCTTGATTAAAATCTCTTTTCATGCTGTTGACAATGTCTTTTCCTTCCATCCCTTTAGCTTTGCAATTATGCTTTCGATGATTTTCTGAAAAGTGACCTTCTTGTTTCTGCCAAAGGTTGTAGGAAGGCCAAGGTAGTTGTCGTGGCTGTGTGAGGCTGGGATACCGGACATGTTGCTGAGCACAGACTTCGGATCTTCGCTAACATTTGATGAGAACACCATTGACGATTTCTCCAAGCTCAGCTTCTGTCCAGACGCAATCTCATAGGCTTGTAATGAATCTAGCAGATTAGATATTTCAACAGTTGTAGCTTTTGTAAAAATTAAACTGTCGGCAAAAAACAAGTGTGACACCGCCGGGCCATTGCGTGAAGCTTTGGAACCCGAGATCTTTCCTTCTCCAACTGCCTTGACAAGATTGCGCGACAATACCTCACTCACAAGCAATAACAGATACGGGGATAAGGGGCAGCCTTGCCTTAGTCCCCTTTGAGGTACGATCATCCCCTTTACTTCTCCATTTATAATAGCACTGTAAGACGCTGTTGAGATGCATCGCATGACCACCGAGGTCCATCTATGGCCGAATCCCATACGCTCCATTAAAACCTTTAAAAAGCCCAGTTCAACACAATCATACGCTTTACTCATGTTAATCTTTATTGCTACTACCCCTTCTTTGCCTTTTTTGGTCTTCATGGAATGTATCACTTCTGTAGCAGTCAGTATATTGTCTGAGATCAAGCGACCAGGCACAAAAGCACTTTGGTTCTCCGATATCAAATCATCTAAGATTGATTTGAGTCGGTTTGCCAAGGTTTTAGTGATTAATTTATAAACTGTCGAGCAAAGAGAAATAGGCCTTAAATCTGTTACTTTGCGAACTTGCTTGACTTTTGGTATGAGTGCCAGCAAAGTGTGATTATGTTCAGAAATTTCCCCTCCTTCGTTTAGAACATATAAACAAAGTAAAGTTACCTCTTCACCGATTTCAGGCCACATCTTTTGGAAAAAGATTGTCGGGAAGCCGTCCGGCCCCGGAGCTTTTTGTGCTGGCATCTCTCTTAAGTCTTGGCGCACTTCCTCCGCCGTGAACGGCTTTTCTAGCCATTCCTTGTGTTCTTCCGTCAATATGCCTTCTACTGGTCCCAAGAGTGGTTCCATTGTTGCTGGGCTTGGGTTATTAGTTTGAAAAATATCACTTAAGTAATTCAATATAAGAGTTTGTACCTCAATTGGATCCTCTGTCCAGTTGCTACTATCATCCTCCAAGCCATTTATCGTATATCTGCCCCTACGAATAGAGGCTTTCCTGTGAAAATGTTTCGTATTTCAGTCACCGTGCTTCAACTACATCTCTCGCGATCGCTGTCGCCACATGATTTTTTCCTTCCTTAGTAGGTCTGAGATCTTACTCTTCACTTCTCTAGTCTTCTCTACATTTGCTGCACTCTGAATTTGAGAACCCAGATCTTCTAGCTCTCTGCGAAGCTGCTTCAGCTAGTTTCAGACGTGCAAAAAGTCTCGGTCTCCCCACCTCGTAGGCGACTAGCGACTGAGCCCATTTTATTTCATAATGAACCCCGTGCTTCTTTCCTGCTCTCGCCGATGACAGATCGGCATTCTTGATGTTCAAACCACATGGCTTCGAATTGAAAACGATTATTTCTCGTGCTGGTTACCCACCAACACTTCCAACGGTACGTGATCCGAAGTGTCAACCACAAGGTGGTTGATCCTGGCTCTGCCGTAGGCTTCAATCCAATCGTCCGTGACCATACACCTGTCAATCCTTTCCCGTATTTCTAGCTCGTCTGGTTGGTTGTTCAACCACGTGAACTTGTTTCCGGAAAAACCCAAATCCCGTAGCTCGAGCTTCTGGAGAACATTACGGAAATCCTCTATATGTCTAAGGGTGACTTCTCTCCGACCCTCCTTTTCCATATCAGCGGTTACTGCGTTGAAATCTCCAACGACTAGCCATGGTTGTCCTGCTGTTTTGAGTCTCGAGAGGAGTTTCCACGAGTTTTGCCGTTCCTTGCGGACTGGATCCCCATAAAACCCCGTGAAACACCATTCCTTGGTATTTCCTTTAGACATCGTACCCTTTATGAACTGTTTTTGACTATGAAGAACTGTAAAGTCCACCTCTCTGTCTCATAAGAGGGCTATACCTCCTCTGCGCTCTTCGCAATCAACATACGCCCCATTTTCATAACCACACCTGATTTTTATTCTCTCCATCTCAGAAGTGAAAAGTCTGGTTTCCATCAGGAACACCATATTGGGCTTCCGCCTCCTCACTACGTCGTGAAGAGAAGTCACGTTACGGGGGTTCCCAAGCCCCCGCACGTTCCAGGTTAGGAGATTCATTGTGCTTGGCATTGCTGCGCTGCAGCCACTGCCAATCTCGCAATAGGGTCTTTAATGGCGCCCTCTTCCGGTTGCGGATTCCTAGTACTGGAAACCTGGGTTTTTGGGATTTTCTTCGGGTCCTCTGGTTTTTTGACTCGTTGACCAGTACCCTCCTCCCCTTCCTTTACGTGATTCTCTGTGTTAGCAATCTTCCGACTAGCAGGTGGACTGGGGCCTACATCTCGTTGCTTGCAATTATCTCTAGGGCGGCGGGGAGTAACCATTGCCGTATTGGGTTGTGCCATATTATGATTCTTCCTGACTTTCTTTGATGATTCCTGCTGCTTCCCCCGCGGCTCCCTACTATGAGCAGTACCCATTGGTTCCTTGTCCTTGTTGTGAACTTGGTTATGCAGTGCCTTTGTTTCTGCCTCCTGCTTATTTTCAACAACATATCCGATCCTGCCTCACTGGTTGAAAGGGAGTTAGTACACTCCCCTGAGAAGGACAAAGCTTCATCATCTTCACTGATCCCTTCTCTAATGTTTTTTTTTCCTTGCCTTTGAGTCAAACACAAGTTTCTTGCGCGGAGGAGGTTTGAAGGTCATCCACGATCCATAACCTGGAGAAAAATCTATATTTTCTTTTTGATTTACATTAGGGCACTCATCTCCGTGGTGATCGATCCTACCGCACCATACACGGACTTGTTGTATCCTCTCATACTTGTAATCTAACCAGACTCTATCATCAACAATTTGAACAAATCTTCCACGCCGCAAAGGTTTATGCACATCGATTCGGACTCGGACCCGCATATAATCCACCCTCACCGGACATGATTCTCTTGTCAGAGTTGAGGATTTGACCTAGAGGAGCAACCACTGATCTTGCGTCATCGTCGTTTTGCATGAATAAAGGAAGATTGCTAATCTGGATCCATACTTCAATAAAATCAAAACATACATTACCCACTACAGGGGCCATCGTCCAAGGTTTGAGAAGTAGAATGTTGCCATCGAATACCCACGGACCTCCTGCAACAACTCTATCCATGGCCTCCTTGCTTGGAAAACTGAGGAGAAACACATTTGGGCGGGTTTCATTGATAATCACCGATTCTCCTTCAAGCCATATCTTAGTAAAGGTGAGTTTCATTTCCCATACGTTCATTCTCTCCGGTAGCAAGAAGGACCCAATACGGCAGAACTTATGGGCGTTTAGTTCTTGGATGCATCGATCTCGATCTACCACCAGTACGCCTTCTTCTTCCTCTATCGTGAGCAGCCCGAAACTGCGCTCGATTCTCTGCATTGGGTTCGCCGCCGACCTGTCTTGGGGAAGCTCGTTGATCAACGGAGATTTACTCGCCATTTTGGAAACCCTAGCTCAGAAGCGCCGCACTTCTTTTGCTCCAAAATTCTCGGACTTGTAAAACTATATCAAAAATTTGGTTTTTGACCCATATACTTTAGAATTAAGAGAAATTTTAAAAATTTATATTGGCCATGAGGTGTTTTAATACATATTACTGCAGAAAATATACGCAAGTAGATGCAGAGTAATAATGTTGAAAATACTATTTTTCCAGGCCTATCTTATCTTATCTTATCTTATCTTATCTTATATAATATATAAAAGCAGAAAATTCCTCTGGTGCAATCACAAGATGCCATTTGTCTTTAAATAATTGTTATAAATATGACACGTGTAATCTTAGATGTCAACATTTCTAAAATCAACCAATAAAGAATTGACACGTAATTAAGTATTTATTTGTCATTAAGTTCCTTATTATTACTCTTTATATTTGTAACTTATGAACATTTATTATCTATTTCAATGTTGTAGTGGTGCAATTATATTTTATTTCAATGTTTTAGTCGTGTAATTTGTTAATTAATATAGCGATTTTTCTATTAAATTTTATTTGTATTCAAATAATATATTTAAATACGATTTCCTAATCCTACATGTTTATTCATCTGAAATTAACCACTAAAAAGATGTCAAATTCTTAATAACTTAAGTAATTCTTTGTCCTTTTATTCCTTATGGCTTCATTTTAACTTATGAAAAAGCATGTATTATTTATTTTAATGTTATAGTGAGGGTAAATTTTTCACTATTGTTGATGATGTGATTTTACTATTAAAATATCTTTCTCGGTGCAAAAACAGATAAGGACCAAATATAGTTATTTAATAGTCTAGATTCTCAACAATAGTAACATAAAAATCCCAATAAATGTTATATATGTATACATGTATTTTTTCTAGATTGTAGATACAGGAGTTTTAGACGTATTCTGCTCATTTAAAATATAATAATCGTCCTAATAAACTCTTAGGTGATGAATACTATAAGGTGTTATTTCATTTCACCATTTAAGAAGTTCCAATCTATTATTCAAAATAACAATTGCGTAAGCACTGTGGTTTCTTAGTTGTGATAATTGGACAATTAGATTCATGCTAAGATTAATATTGATACACAAAAAATATTATACATTTGTACGACTACATCAGAATATAATTATGTAGATACATTTGATGAATAAAAAGATAGAAAGTCTTACTTGGGCAATATTCTGGCAAGTACAAATTCTATATGGGTTCACTATCCGGGTTAGAATTGTCCTAATAGTGTAAATTCTATATTAAAATTTGCTAATAATATCAATAAATAATATAGATACATGAGTTTCGGATATTTTCTGTTTATTTCTCGAAAGAGAAAATTCTTTTAAAAATTCTTATCTTATGAATATTATCATATATAGTTTCATTTCACTCTTTCAAAATATAAGTTAATTACACAAATAAAACCAACGGGACTACGTCCCCAAGGCAAACAATTGACTTCGATGTGCAAAGACGATCAGTATGGGTATAAGTGAGATTCATAATTACTTCTACTTATTCCGTAAATTGAAAAAGCATTGTTCCAATAAATTCTTAGTTGTTGAATTTCATTAAACTAAATCTTTTAGCACACACCACGCGTGTAAAGACATAGAAAAGACGAATGTATAAACTTATCGACACACACATATTATTTAATAATAGAAACTAAAACATTTATGAAAAGTGAACTATCAAGGTTCTCAATTAACAAAACTAGAGAAAGAGAATAATATGATTTAGAGAACATGAACAAAATTTGTTAAAAAAATATGAATCATGGGTGGAACCAAATGGGGACAACCACTCAATATTAATTTCCAAAATTTTATCCGTAGATTTATTTAGATTAGTCATCCACATGAGTCTTGATTGTTGGAATGTATTGGCATTCAATATATAATTTGATAATTTGCTTTATATTTCATGCATATTTGCAAATTAGTCCTCCCATATAATCTATTTTCCCCCACTAATTTATATTTCACTTATTTAAAATATTTTTGAACCCTAAATAATCTTAATGGGCTTGAAAATCAATATCTTTACCCACACCTAAACATGAACATGATTATAGTTGATTTGTACCAGACACATTATAATACATATTCTATGAAGTAACATAATTATTTTTCCATGATTTATCAAGAATTATAGAGAGTTCCATTATATTTGACAACCAACATTGCATTTTGCGCGTTAGCGCGGGGTATCGCCTAGTTTTGATAATAGTGGATAATTTGTTACTGTTGTAGGCTACTATATTTTTGCTGTTTAGACTTCTATTTAGTCAACAGGTTAGATTGTTTTCATCGTAGCATGCTGTCCAAGCAACATTACTATGGTTTTTTTGTTAACAAGGATAGGACAAACAAAAGATGCTGGGGAAAAACGCAACAATAATAATAAAATTGAAAACATTGACTGCCAATACAGGAGAAATTAAGAACATGTTTAGAAACCCAATAAAAAGATAGAAATTGTTATAGATTATACAATCATGAGAATTTTATTTTAAAATACATAAAGAAATAAACTAAAGAATACATGTTAACCACAAACGAGGTGCAATTCGACCAAGAACACGGGGCGTTCCATGCCGGGAAAACAATAGGCGGAGAATCAAACCCGACTTCTAGTTTGTCCTGGGCTAGAAAAATCCATGGAGTGACACTCTAATCAACTTAGGGATCACTGTTGGCTTTTGACGTAGGTTACACAGCAGAATAACAAAAAATATCCTACTCAAATCCCACCAAGGATCACAGGCAAGCAATCATAACATGATATGGGCAGGGCATAGAGGATGTGTACCTTAGTTTGGGAGATCACACTAAGAATAGTGTCTTCGTCTCTATGAATATCCAGACCTTTGATTCTTGATTCGATTCCTTCTCGTTGTGTAGTGCTAGCAACGGAAGAATGAGGAAGAGGATCATGCAAAACGAGGCACCAATGTCGCGCCTATGGAGGCTGACGACAAAGGGGGAGGACGGTCAAGGGGGCCGAACCTCCTTGTCTTGTCTCTCTCTCTTTCTTTGTTATTTTCTCTCAAATAATGACTCGCTTAGAGAAATAACAAGCTAGAGTTCCTCTATATAGTCATAACTCTTTATTAACTACATAAAGGCCCCAATACTAATCATATCCTTACATGGATTTAGCCCACTTGCAAATTAGTCCTACTAAGTTTGCTTGTGGTTGCGTTATGATCCTTTTATTAATTAGTCCAACTAATTAATACCTATATCCAATTTAATCCCTCCGGTGTGTGACCCCATAAATTTCTACTTAGTTGGTAGTAACTCATTACTAACATGAGTGATGTCTAGCAACACATCCATGCCACCCAACTATAGAAATAAGTCAGTGATTCCGATAAACCTTGTGCCCAATATTACATATTGTGTTATCCCTTTGTCTCCATATCCGGATTGGACACGAGAAATAATAGTCACACTCGTATATCCAATTTATAGTTTCTTGATCCTGGGAATATGCTTATGCAAGCAGATAACATCAATATCTCCATATTCGTTTATCTCAGTCTGGTCAGACATTCAGGAAGCACCATCCCTCGAGTGGCCCATGGATATTTGCTCCCATTATGTGGGAGGGAAAAATCCTCTCTAAGTTACTATGATCTCTAAGCTTGCTTCCTACCATGCCCGATAACTATATTTATAGTTACCCAGTTAAGGCGCAACGTTTGATAATATCAAAGCATGATATTCCGCAACAAGAGTATCTAGTGACTTCAAGTCTAAGTATTACAATGTTATTAGCATTGCGAGAAGAGATTGTGACTTTGACATAATAATGTTTCCTTCTCGTAGTGGATCAATCCAGTATGCCATTACTCCTAATGCATACGCATGTGTCAGACCAGATATATCCATATCAATCTACCCACATACTAGTCTATAGTTGATCGTCCTATTAATCAATATAATGGACTAGGGATATTTAAGATAAACAACACATTGTATCTAAGGACTTCATTATATTAAATATCAAAATAAATAATAAATGAATGTTCTAGCCAAACATTGTTCATATTAAATATAGATTGCCTCTAGGGCACATATTCCAACATTCTCCCACATGCACTACAGCCTATCCGGCGCATCTCGTATGCCTATATATCTAGTGTGCCCTTCATGCTTCCGCTCCGCAAGTGGCTTTGTGAGCGGATCTAAAAGATTGTCATCTGTTGGAATCTTACACATCTTCATATCTCTTCTATCAATCATATCACGAATGAGATGGAATCTCCTAAGTACATACTTCGATTTCTGGTGTGATCTTGGTTCCTTGGCTTGTGCGATTGCTCTAGAGTTGTCACAGTGCAACTCCAAGGGATCCGCGATGCTAGGGACCACATGGAGCTCAGTGATTAACTTCTTTATCCAACTGCCTCTTTTGCTGCTTCCGCAGCTGCAATGTACTCACCTTCAGTTGTAGAATCAGCAACTGTCCCTTGCTTGGAACTCTTCCATCTCACAACTCCTCCATTTAGGCAAAACACGTACCCCGTCTGCGATCTGTAGTCATCTTTGTTGGTTTGGAAGCTTGCATTAGTGTAACCAATTAATCTGAGCTCTTCCTTACCTCCAAATATCAAGATTGCATCCTTAGTTCTTCTCAAGTACTTTAGGATGTTCTTGAAAGCAATCTGGTGACTCTCACCCAGATTGGACTGATATCTGCTTACCATAATCAACGCGTATGATACGTCTGGTCTAGTACACAACATGGCGTACATGATGGATCCTATGGCCGAAACATAGGGTATCCTACTCATGCGGTCCTTCTTAATCTTATTAGAAGGACAATCAGTCTTAGATTGAATGACTCCATGCGACATGGGCAAGAATCCCTTCTTGGAATCTTGCATGTTGAACTGCTTCAACACCTTGTCTATATATGTACTTTGGCTTAGGCCGACCATCTTTCCTATAGATCTTGATACCAAGTATATAAGCTTCATCTCCTAAGTACATCACTGCAAAACACTTTCCTAGCCAATCATCAACAGACTGCAAAGTAGGAATGTAGTTTCCAATGAGTAATATGTCATCCACAAACAAGACCAGAAAAAAAAGAGCTCCCACTAACCTTCTTGTAAACACAGGGCTCATCTTCATTCTAGATGAAGTCAAACTCTTTGACCGCGTCATCAAAACGTCGATGCCAACTCCTAGGAGGTTGATTTAATCCATAAATGAATCGTTGCAGCTTACAAACTTTATTGGCATTATCAAGATCCTCAAAACCCTCCAGTTGTGTCATGTACACATCCTCAAGGAGGTTCCCATATAGGAACGCTTTTTTGACATCCATCTGCCAAATTTCATAGTCGTAGTAGACTGAAATCGCAAGTAGGATTCGAATGGATTTAGTCATGGAAACTGGTGAAAAGGTCTCATCATAGTCAATACCATGAATTTGTCTATAAACTTTAGCCACCAATCGCCCCTTGTAGGCAACTACCTTGCCATCCATGTCGTTCTTCTTCTTGAAGACCCATTCGCACCCTATGGGCATGTCCCCTTCAAGTGGTTCCACCAAAGTCCATACTTTGTTGGTATACATGGATTCCTTTTCGGATCTCATGACTTCTAGCCACTTCTTGGACTCTGGGCCTTTCATGGCCTCTCCCTAAGTTGCAGGCTCATCATCCATGAGTGGTATGTTATCGGGCTCAGTCATGAGAAATTCGTACCTCTCTGGCTCATGACGTACCATACCTGACCTACATAGTTCCTGTGTTACCTGAACAGGTATCTTCCACAACAACTTGCGCTTCCTGTTCATATTCCATCATCGGTACAGTGCTTTGTGGTTCTTGAATTTCTTAAAGTTATACAATCCTCCAACTTGCTTATTTAGAGACTAACTCTCTTTCTAGAAACACGCCAGTCCGAGCTACGAGCACTTTGTTCTCGGGTGGATTGTAGAAATAACATCCTTTTGTTTCCTTAGGATATCCCACAAACTTACACTTATCCGCTTTGGGTACGAGCTTGTCTGTTTGTAAACGTTTTACATAGACATTGCAGCCCCAAATCTTCATAAACGACACTATGGGACGCTTCCCCACCCATATCTCAAATGGTGTCTTCATGACTCATTTGGATGGAACACGGTTAATAGTGAAAGATGCAAGCAATAGAGCATGTCCTCAAAAATGATATTGGAAGATCCATTTGAAACATCATAGATCACATTATATCTAATAGTGTGTGATTCCTCCTCTCTAACACGCCATTCCATTGTGGCGTTTCGGGTGGAGTGAGTTGGGATACTATCCCACAATCTCTACGATACTCGTCAAAATCTTGGCTCAAGTGTTCTCCTCCATGATCCAATCGTAAAGTCTTAATACTTATACCAAGTTGCTTCTCTACTTCGCTCTTGAATTCTTTGAACAATTCATAGGATTCAGAGTTGGCCTTAATAAGGTATACAAATCCATATCTACTGAAGTCATTAGTAAACGTAATGAAGTAGGTGTAACCACTCCTTGCAGGCGTGGGAAATGGCCCACATACATCAGTATGTTTGAGTTGCTAGAAACTCACTAGTCCTCTCACCTTTCTTATGGAAAGGGGACTTTGTCATTTTCCCCAATAAACAAGACTCGCATGTCTCATATGATTCCAAATCAAATGATTATAGAAAACCATCCTTATGGAGTCTAGATATGCGTTTCATGTTTATATGGCCTAAACGACAGGGCCATAGATATGTAGGATTTAAATCATTAGTTTTAATACTTTTATAATTTACGTTATAGATGGAATTATTTAGATCAAGGATTTATAATACATTAGACAAATGCGCACTGTAATAGTGCATACTATCAAAATAAATGGATCAACACTTTTCCTTTGTTAAAATAGAAAAAACCTTCTCGTCCAAAAAAGAAACGGAAATAATGTTTCTGCTCATAGAAGGCACATAATAGCAATTGTCTAATTCTAAAATAAGTCCAGAAGGCAAAGATAGTTCATAAACGCCTATTGCTAATGCATCAACTCTTGCTTCATTCCCGACACGCAGATCTATCTCCCATTTAGCCAATCTTCTACTTCTTTTCAAATCCTACACATTTTGACAAATGTGAGATCCACATCCAATATCCAATACCCAAGATGAAGAAATAGATAGATTGACGTCTATAACAAAAATACATGGTGGTTGTGGAATTACTATTCCAAGCTTCTTATCCTCCAGATACTTGGGGCAATTCCACCTCAAGTGACCCCGCTGGCTACAGTAGTGACAATCACCTTTAGCCACGCCCCCACTAGGCTTTAGGGCTTCTTTGGACTTTGAAACTTTCTTGCGCTTTCCCTTAGAATTAGACGCAACTCCCTTACCCATCCTTTTATTCACCATCATTATGGCCTTGCCCTTTCCTTTAAAGATGCTCTGTTCAGCTGTCTTTAGCATGTTCAGCAAGTCTAGCCGAGTTTTACTGATCTCATTCATGTTATAGTTCATGATGAACTTGTTATAACCGTCAGGAAACGATTTCAAGACAAGATTAGTAGCCCTGCCTTATACTTGATGCCCTCTCCAGATGAAGTTCCTTCCTTTCTTCTGAAAACCCACTTGCAACTGACTATCTTCCTTCCCGCAGGCAGTTTAACAAGCTCCCAAGTCGAGTTCTTGCTAAGAGACTCCATCTCCTCCCCCATTGCGGCAATCATTTGTGCTGACTTAGAACTAGATATAGCGGCCATGTAGGAGGATGGCCTGTCCTCTACCTCTTCCGCTACCTGTAATGCATATCCCACCATACCATCATCTCTGTATCTCGCTGGAGGCTTGATGACTCTTCTTTGTCTTCCCACCGAAATAATCAGATGATCCGGTTCCTCCCGTAGAGACACATCTTCACTATCAGATACTTCTGCTTCTTCCTCTTCGGCTTCCGGTGGTGGTGTAGGGATTTCGGAATCCGTAGGATCAGTCAGATCCGACTCTCCCTCCACCTTCTTCTTTGCATCCCCAAGCTCCACCTCCACGGAGTTCTTCAACATATGAGTGTCATCAAAGACTACACAGCTGCTAAGTATAATCTTGTTGTCTTCCCTTATCTTGTATCCCTTCACACCTGTTCCGAATCCCATGAATACTCCCTTCTTAGCTCTTGGTTCTAGTTTTCCATCATCATCGTGATAATAGGCACACACAACCAAAAACTCTCAAATCCGAGTAATCCACTGATCTACAGGACAAGACTTCCACATGAATCTTGCATCCTATACCTGTGTGCGGGCTCCGATTTATTAGATAGCATGCGATGGAAACTTCCTATCGCCAGAAACCTCTAGAATTACCTGCATTCGAAATCATGCACCTTGCTTTCACCAAAATTTTCTGATTCATTCTCTTGGCTACATCGTTCTGCTGCGGTGTGTGTCGAACAGTGCGATGGCGTGCTATTCCCTGATCCGTGGAGAATCCATCTAACTCAGATGAAAAAAACTCTAAGCTGTTGTCCGTGCGCAGCCTCTTGACCTTCTTTCCCACCTGATTCTCTACTGGCGTCTTCCAATCCTTGAATTTTGCGAAGGATTCACTCTTGTGCTTCATCACGAATATCCAAGTTATCCTGGAGTAATCGTCTATGATGCTTAGAAAATACCTATACCCGCCAATCGCCTCGACTCGAGATGGACCCCAGCAATCCGAATGTATTTAATCAAGAGTACCTTTCGTTCTATAAACCACCTTAGGGAACTTGTTAAGCTGTAGCTTCCCATACACGCAGTGCTCACTAAACCCTAGGCTTTTGGGCGCATGCCCGGTGAGATATCCCTTCTTGTGAAGTTCTTGCATTCCACGTTCACTCATATGACCGAGCCTCATATGCCACAACTTAATTAGAGCAGCTTCCTTAATCCCGGCTGAGACAACTCCAGCAGACCCTATGATCGTTGAACCTTGCAACATGTACAAACTCCCGTTCTTGACTCCCTTGAGAATCACCTTAGAACCCTTGCAGACTTGTAGATCTCCACCTTCACCTTTGAAACTGTATCCCTTGCTGTCGAGTAGACTCAAGGAGATCAGATTCTTCTTAATAAGTAGAACATGCATAACTTTCTCTAAAGTACATAACTTCCCTTCATTCGTCTTCAATCTAAATCAGCCGCTCCCAATGACCTTACAGACGGATCCGTTTTCCATGTAGCAGACTCTCCATCCGTTTGGTTGTACGTCGCGAATAGCTCCTTGTTAGAGCAAATATGATAGGAAGCTCCGGAATCAAGGACCACGCATCCTGAGAGTGCGTGGCAACATCCACCATTAGAACATAATCATCCTCGGACGAGTTACCTTGTTCTGCTATGGCTGCGGATCCGTTCTGACATGTTGTCCTCGTTTCGGGCAATCTCTCTTCGAATGCCCCTTTTCCTTGCACCAAGCACATACATCCTTGTGCAACCTTTAACCAGAAAACTGATTTTTCTTGTTCTTCTTACCCTTATTGCTTACCCCCGTCGCCATCAGTCCGGAAGCATGGTCCTCTGTACATGTTCCTGCACCCTTATGACACAACACTCTGGCATGGAGTGTTAATATGACCTCCTCTAGAGATAAGTCATCCTTGTTCACAATGAATGACTGCACAAAGTTCTCATACGATGGAGGTAACGAGATAAACAACAATAGTGAGGCATCCTCATCACCCACCTTCTCGCCAATATTACGCAAATCAAGGAGAATTGTGTTCAATTGATCAAGATGGTCTTTGAGAGCCGTACCTTCGAGCATCCGCAAAGTGAAGAGCCTTTGCTTTAGCATCAACTTGCTAGTGAGACTCTTCTTCATGTAGAGACTCTCCACCATGAGCCAGAGCTTTGCTGATTCCTTCTGATCTGCGACCTCGATGATCACGTCATCCGATAAGCACAACATAATGTTTGAATGTGCCTTCTCCTCCATTGCCTTGAACTCCGCTGATGCAACATTCGTGCCTCCCTTGTCCGCGGTGAAAGGTTCCCACAAGCCTTGCGATTTGAGCAAAGCCTCCATCTTTATCTTCCATAACTGAAGTTGTTCCCTCCTGTGAACCTTTCGATCTTCATCATCGATACGGACATCGTTCTTGGTGGATCTTGAACCCTAGTCGCGTGCTCCACCTAGATCGCAAAACCCTAGCTTTGATTTCAACAAGTTGTGAAAACCTTAACTTTGCTCCGCCTTGATCTTGATCTTGAAACACCGTCAACCTTGGCTCTGATACCAGTTTGTAATGACAAACCACCTCACGAACAATGAAGGAATATAGAAGAACACAGAATTTTACGTGGTTTGCTTGCAAAAATATTTGCTAACTACCTCCACGGCAGAAAAGCACCCTTTATTCACTTAAGAGGAACAATACTAGAAGAATGTTTTTGCATACCTAATAATGTGACTACTAGGTTCTTTATAAAGTGCTAGGAAATCTCTAAAATTTCCAAATCCGATTTGGGAACAAACTTGTTTCCTAACTAATCCTCCACCGCCTTTTGAATTCCAATGTTTCCTGATCAAAGTTGGAAACAAAGAGTTTGGATGCCTTTGACCAATTCAAGGCACCAACTCAATAGTTATTTGCTAACTAGATCTGAATTATTTCTTTTTGGTTTTCCATAGAAACTGCAGAGTTGCTTCAGCAGTTAGCACTTGATCAAACCAAGACCTTAGAGATCCCTGAGCCTATAAAGAAGGTGATTTGGACTGCATCCTTGTTCTTTCATAAAAGTTCACAATGATATTCATGAATATGTGTTTTCTCCAATCTCTTTTGTGAGTACATGGTACTATTTCACAGAGAGCTACCCGGACGTGATTGCTCGATCAATATAACACCTGGTTGATTTTGTTATGTTCTCCTGTCCTTGTCATTTTTCATGTCAAGCTAACTGTGACAAACTATTTTGGGTGAGTTTTGGAATGCTTCTGCTGCCAGCACAGTTGCTTTCCAACAGCAGAAGCAGTTTTAGTGTATTTGGTCAAAATAAATTTTCTGCTCTTCCGGACAGTTTCTGCTGTCCCACAGCAGGTTCCATGAAGCAAGGGGGGAGATGCTTTTCCAGAAAGGGCTTTTGATTAATTTATCTACAACAGATTTTAACCTTTCAATTTTTAAAAATATCAAGAGTTATCTTTACGGAAATGACACGTGTCATATATTTTTGTCATTTTACCCTCTCACAGCAACTTTATAGTTGATTTTACCTAACACAAAATTACAATATCAATATTTCACAGTAATTTTATGTAATATTTACCAAACAACATTTCATCAAAAAATCACAGCAGCTTTTCAACAGTGTTTTCACACAGCAGCTTTCTCGCACCGCACATCATTCCCGAAATAGCCCTTAGACTATTCGGTTAATGATTATGAAGGTTATATCATTTTTTATCATTATCAACATAGGAAGGGAGGTATATAGGATCACTGGTTTCCTTAATATTATTGGTTTGTCGATAGAATTGATATTGTTGGGTTTGGTAGGGACAACCGGACAACCCACTCGAGTAGAGCCCCACCGCCAAGGCAGCCTCTTTGCCCAGTTGGTCCACTCCGCTGCTACCACATTAGCAACCTGATGCGGTGGTTAATTACTTTACCATCCCTCTGATGCTCTTCATTACTTTCCAGAAGAGACCTGAGCTATGTAATTTTACTGTGTTCTTCGTGCGCAGAGTACGTAATTGAACATATAAATTATAATTAAAAATACCAAAAAAAAAAGTTAATTAATTAGCTTCTCAAAGAGTTTTTGTTCCTGTGGAGTTCTTCCTCTCAACTCCATCCATGTCTAGAATAATCCTATTCCCACCCAACTCATACCCCTTGAAGAGTTGAATATTGACTGCATTTTTCACACCCATGGTCATCCCTTCCCCTCCCTTTCCGGGATTACCTCCACAGCACCAACGCATCTTCCAAGAGAAGCTTTTGTTAACTTTCCACGCATCATTGCAGCGTTAAGATGGAGGCGGTGGCATCGTGAAGGTGTCCCAGAAAAGATGAATGACTCTTCTCTCGCCGAGGACAGGAGAGAGCAGCAACAGCTGTAGAAAAGTTTAAAATAGAGCCTGGCTTAAACAATAGGTCTAAGATGAACAATGCCATGGAGCAACTTGCCAATCCTGAAGAATATTTCATTAATGGCAGGTATAGAACACACTGAGTTTAAAACAAGGATACTTCTTAGTATATTGCTTATATATTTCCATAATTATAGTATGGGAGTTGCTTACAAGCCTAAAGGTTACTTATCTTTGCATTTCTTTTGCCTGCTTCCGCTGCCACATTGGTGACATCGCATTGTGTTGAAGCTGCAGAGGCTAGGGGGGCCATGTGTGATCATCATGCTTCAGTATTAGAGCATCTCCAACCCATTGCTTTTTCCCCCTCCCCTCACCTCCCCCTCCCCCTCCCCCTCCCCCTCCCCCCACGGGCCCACCAATTTCCCCCTCCCCCTCCCCCTCCCCCTCCCCTTCCGCCAAACTACTAATCGTCTCCAACCCATTTCTTTCTCCCCACTCAAAAAATTAATTTGTAATATATATTTATTGATTTAAAAATGAATTATTAATACCAAAAAAAGTAAATGAAAAATTATTTACCAATGTGTGTATATATACACACACACAGACATACACACAAAAAAAGATGTTAATAATAATAACAATGATAATAATACTAATAATATTTAAAATAATATTAACAAACAAAACTTTTATTCGAAAATATAATGATTACAAGTACAAAAAAGTCGTTATTACAAGAAATAAAATTAAACACTAATAAAAAAATGCGACGAGTAGAGCGATAAAATAGGAAAATTGAAATAAATCAACCTAACAACAATTACAAGTTCTTTCGTTAGTTGAAAGGATTAAATTTAAAAACAATAAGACAACGATGACTTTTCGTAAATATACTTTCCAACAATCGTGAATACATTATTAATTAACAAAAATAATCATAATAATAAATACATAATATAATCACAAAATATTAGTATGTGTAATTAAAATTATCAAAAATTCAATTAATTAATCATTCCATGTAGGGGGAAGGGGAGGGGATGTCCATGGGGAAATCCCCCCTAACCTTCCCTCACCCAAGGCAAAATTTATCCCCATAGCACCCCCTCCCCTTCCCCCTCCCCCCATGGGGTTGGACATGAACCGTATTTTTATACGATTTTCCCCTTCCCCCTTCCCCTCCCCCCATGGGGTTGGAGATGCCCTTACGGTTACTCTGTGAATGTAAGTCATGATTGTGTGTAATCTATGTACCCTTGTTGTGGTTTTGCTTTAAATGCCCTGAATTTTGGATTTTTTTTAACCCTTTTGTTAAGTCTTTTTAGTCAAATTTGTATGCCAGGGTTTATAATCGATTGATGTGTAATTGCCTGCCGTCACGTTTTTTGGGATCGCCCATCTGGTTGTAAGGGAGCCAGTTCTTAATAAGGTCTATTGGCTAGCTGCTTGGTAAGAACCTATTTTTGTTGGTATTTAAGTGCCTTTTTACCTACTTTGACTCTCTCAGGTGTCAAAATTGTACCGATCCCGGAACATTGATGCAACCATATTAAAACGGTGAATTTAAACTGAATAAATTTAAACTAGATGTTCGATTCTTAACACAGAGAAATGCTGAGCAGCAATAAATGATGAGGAAGCTCCAAAAGCGCGTGAAATATATGTGTGTTGAGTTGGTGCCTTGAATTGGTCAAAGGCGGCCAAACTCTTTGTTTCCAACTTTGATTAGGAAACATTGGAAGTCAAAGGCGGCGGAGGATTAGGTAGGAAACAAGTTTGTTTCCAATTCGGATTTGGAAACTTTAGGAATTTCCTAGCACTATATAAAGAACCTAGTAGTCACATTATTAGGTATGCAAAAACATTCTTGTAGTCTTGTTCCTCTTAAGTGAGTAAAGGGTGATTTTCAGCCGTGGAGATAGTTAGCAAATATTTTGCTAGCGAACCACGTAAAATTCTGTGTTCTTCTATATTCCTTCATCGTTCGTGAGGTGGTTTGTCATTACAAGCTGGTATCAGAGCCAAGGTTGACGGTGTTTCAAGATCAAGATCATGGCGGAGCAAAGTTAGGGTTTTCACAACTTGTTGAAATCAAAGCTAGGGTTTTCCGATCTAGGTGCAGCACGCGACTAGGGTTCAAGATCCACCAAGAACGATGTCCGTATCGATGTTGAAGATCGACATGTTCACAGGAGGGAACAACTTCTGTCTGTGGAAGATAAAGATGGAGGTTATGCTCAAATCGCAAGGTTTGTGGGCACCTTTCACAGCGGAAAAGGGAGGCACGAATGTTGCATCAGCGGAGTTCAAGGCAATGGAGGATAAGGCACATGCAACGATTATGCTGTGCTTATCGGATGACGTGATCATCGAGATCGCAGTTTAGAAGGAAGTAGCAAAGCTCTGGCTCAAGTTGGAGAGTCTCTACATGACGAAGAGTCTCACGAGCAAGTTGATGCTAAAGCAAAGGCTCTTCACCCTCCGGATGCTCGAAGGTACGGCTCTCAAGGACCATCTTGATCAATTGAACACAATTTTGTTAGATTTGTGTAATATTGGCGAGCAGGTGGAGGATGAGGATGCTGCACTTTTGTTATTGATCTCGTTACCTCCATCATATGAGAACTTCGTGCATTCATTCATTGTGAACAAGGATGACTTATCTCTAGAGGAGGTCAGATCAACACTCCATGCTAGAGTGTTGCGTCATAAGGGTGCAGGAACTGGTATAGAGGACCATGCTTCCGGACTGATGGCGACGGGGGAAAGCAAGAAGGGTAAGAATAACAACAAGAAGTAGTTCTCAGGTTCTAAGTTACCCACGGATGTCTGTGCCTTTTGCAAGGAAAAGGGGCACTAGAAGAGAGATTGCCCGAAACGAGGTCAACAGGGGCAGAATGGATCCGCAGCCGTAGCAGAACAAGGTAAATCGTCTGAGGATGATTACGTTCTAATGGCGGATGTTGTCACGCACTCTCAGGATGCGTGGGTTCTTGATTCCGGAGCTTCCTATCATATTTGCCATAACAGGGAGCTATTCTCGACGTACAACCAAACGGATGAAGGGTCTGTCTACATGGCAAACGGAGCCTTCTGTAAGGTGACTGGGAGAGGCTCAGTTAGATTGAAGACGAATGAAGGGAGGTTATGTACTTTAGAGAAAGTCAGGCATGTATTACTTATTAAGAAGAATCTGATCTCCTTGAGTCTACTCGATAGCAAGGGATACAGTTTCAAAGGTGAAGGTGGAGATCTACAAGTCCACAAGGGTTCTAAGGTGATTCTCAGTGGAGTCAAGAATGGGAATTTGTACATGTTGCAAGGTCCGACGATCACAGGTTATGCTGGAGTTGTCTCAGCCAAGATTAAGGAAGCTGATCTAACTAAGCTGTGGCATATGAGGCTCGGTCATATGAGTGAACATGGAATGCAAGAACTTCACAAGAAATGCTATCTCACCGGGCATGTGCCCAAGAGCCTAGGTTTTGGGAGCACCGTGTGTATGGGAAGCTACAGCGTAGCAAGTTCCCTAAGGCGGTTCATAGAACGAAAGGTACTCTTTATTATATCCATTTGGATTGCTGGGGTCCATCTCGAGTCGAGGCGATTGGCGGGTATAGGTATTTTCTGAGCATCATAGACGATTACTCCAGAATGACTTGGATATTCATGATGAATCACAAGACTGAAGTCTTCCCAAGATTCAAGGAGTGGAAGGTCCTAGTAGAGAATCAAGTGGGAAAGAAGGTGAAGAGGCTGCGCACGGACAACGGCTTAGAGTTCTGTTCTTCAGAGTTTGATGAATTCTGCAAGGATCTGGGAATAGCACGCAATCGCACCGTTCGACACACACCGCAGCAGAACGGTGTAGCCGAGAAAATGAATCAGACAGTTTTAGCGAAAGCAAGGTGCATGCTTTCGAATGCAGGTCTTTCTATAGGTTTCTGGGGAGAGGCAGTTTCCATGGCATGCTATCTCATAAATTAGAGCCCGCACACAGGTATAGGATGCAATATTCCTATGGAAGTCTTGTCCGGCAATGCAGGGATTACTCGGATATGAGAGTTTTTGGTTGTGTTGCCTATTATCACGTTGATGATGAAAAACTAGAACCAAGAGCTAAGAAGGGAGTATTCATGGGTTTTGGAACAGGTGTGAAGGGATACAAGATATGGGCAGACAACAAGATTATACTTAGCAGAAGTGTAGTCTTTGATGAGACTCATATGTTGAAGAACTCCGTGGAGGAGGAGCTTGGAGGTGCGAAGAAGAAGGTGGAGGGAGAGTCGGATCCTACTAATCCTAAGGATTCCGAAATCCCTACACCGCCGCAAGAAGTAGAAGAGGAAGAAGCAGAAGAGTCTGATAGTGAGGATGCGTCTACACCAGAGGAACCGGTTCATCAAAGTATTGCTGAAGGAAGACCAAGGAGAGTCATAAAGCCTCCGGCGAGATAAAGAGATGATGGTATGGTGGGATATGCATTACAGGTAGCGGAAGAGGTAGAGGACGATCCATCCTCCTACAAGGCCGCTATATCTAGTTCTGAGTGAGCACAATGGATTGTTGCAATGGCAGAGGAGATGGAATCTCTTAGCAAGAAATCGACTTGGGAGCTTGTTAAATTGACAGCGGGAAGGAAGATAGTCAGCTGCAAGAGGGTTTTCAGAAGAAAGGAAGGAACTGCATCTGGAGAGGGCATCAAGTATAAGGCAAGGCTAGTTGCAAGAGGGTTCAGTCAGAAAGAGGGAGTTGACTAAAATGATATCTTCTCACCGGTGGTCAGACATACTTCTATCTGGGTGCTACTTGCTTTAGTGGCACACCACGACCTAAAACTTGAGCAATTGGATGTCAAGACAGCTTTCCTGTACGGAGAGTTAAAGGAGGAAATATACATGAGCCAACCGGAGGGGTTCCAAGATCCCGGAAGAGAGAACCACGTGTGCAAGCTGAAGAGATCTCTCTACAGACTTAAGAATTCGTGAGGCAATGGTACAAGGGGTTTGACAGCTTCATGTTAAAGATTTGTTACCACAAGTGCGAGAATGATTGCTGCGTGTATCACAAAGAGTTGCGAGGCAATGGTACAAGAGGTTTGACAGCTACATTTGTTTGAAAAATGTAGCCATTGTACATATTAGTGAAAATTTTGATTCGGGAAAATGGTGATACTAATTTTATAATAAGGGTGCCGCCACTACACGTCCTCGGCATTGTCAAGTTAGAGACTTTTCCGCTTCCACAATGTTGTCTTGTCAATAAAAAAAATCGAGCCATCTTTTTGTCAGACTTTACCTTCCGCACCACGATCCCTTCATCTCCTTGTAGAATCTCCTCAAGGCACAACTCCATCCTCCCTTCTTCCTCCGGAAACATATTTTCTTCCAGAACGATAACTATCAGCTCGGTTTTTTGTAAGTATACCTTCTCTGATATTTCTCTGGAAAACCATGCCCAATAGTTTTGTTAATTTAACATCGTGTATGTATCGATTTGTTTTGTTATAGGACCAAAACTAATGACGTTCCCTTATAGAACGTCCGCTATTTGAAATCTAATTTCCGGTAGTCTTGGTTAACCCGTTACATGATTCTTGCAAAGTTCACAGATCCTAATAATATGTCTCCTCTTTTTTAATTTGTTTGGGTTTTGTAAAGTAATGAGCTTATACAATTGGTCAAAATAATTAATTATTCAAGTCTTATGTGTATGCGCTGTACATATTTTTTCGTGGTCACACCATGATTGCAATCCACTAAGTATTGCGATGTTTATCGGAGTAGAACGGTTGTAATTACGGATGAATATTTGGAAGACTCGAAGCAGTAGCAGACTGACTGTGGTGATTACTAACAAATTTTGGATTGGAATAGCAAATACATAAGTTAATCACACCAATATAGCAATAACCTTAAATGTGATCATTCGGTGAGCATTTCAGTCAAACGGATGGCTGATTAGGAGAGAACCTAAATAGCCGTCAATCTATTTTCCATGTGTTCAACATTATTCAGTCACAATTACATTCCTTCTACCGATTGGGTATTTAAATATTCTTCCCCGCCGTTTGAAGTTAATTGATAAAGTAAGCTAATTACGAACGACACTTCCACAGAATTTTGCAAGCTGCCAGACATTTATCTATTTATTACTATCGAACTTGTGTATACATCTATCTCAACATATCGTGTAATAGATATTTATAATGGATTGAAATCCGGACTCAATGCGCAATGTGTTACGCTATTTTGTGAAACTAGGTGAATATGCTCTAATATAAAAATGTATTATGCTGCCACTGCACCTCCTTCTTACTGACATGAAAAACATTTTGACTTTTTATTCAGGCATACACTTATGCAATTGGGCACTTTGAATTATTGGTTCCTATAAAGTGCTCAAAATTGGAGGATACACAGATAACCTTATGAAATTGACCTCTAAATTGTGGTGTACATTTTCCATTCATATAACCTATTTATAGCATTTTACATAACATAAGTATATAACAAAACATGGATGACTGTGATATCCCTCTCCATATACTGCTACTATAATTTTGTTATGATGTTATTTCAGTGTGATGTGCAGTTTTTCAGTCTTTTCAATTTTTCCCAACTCCATTTTAAATTTAGGATAAACTGTACAAATTTTAAATTAAGTAGTTGTGCAGCTCATAGGAAACCATCGATGGCCATGTAATTGTTATAGTGCCCGCATGCCTACTGCATTTTCCTGTGATTGCTACAAAGCTGCAATGTCAAATGATAATCAAATACACCTGCACCTGTTACGGATAACAAATCGTCCCCAACAACTGCTGCTTCCACAAATGGATTAGAAACAAATCTGCGTTAAAAGCTTACTGACCAGGAAATCCAGCGAGCGAAGAGGGGGGTCGCACTACTTGAAAAGGATATCGCTTTGAAACAAGAACTTCAAATAGCGAAGGAGAAAGTAGCGCTGTTGGAAAAAAAACTTGCTTAGGATGAAAAGGAAGTCTCTATGGAGAAGAGGTTGGTTTAGAAAATGGAAGAGTTGAAAGAAAAATATTTTAAAGGTCAGGGTGCAAGCTCAACGACAGCTGCTGGCAAAAGAAAAAGAGTCGACGACTCTCCTCCGGCCACTCAATCAAAAATTGCCAAAGAGTAAAGATATGATGACGCATCACCCTCTAAATGAAGCCAATTATTTTAAATAAACATTTTGTTGTAGTATCAATTACTAACAGATGCAAACTTTGAAGCTTTTGATTAGCTAAATTATGCCAGACCCCACTCATATTTTCTAAGTGAGCTTCCGTGTGCTAAATCCACTTATACTTTGTGAGTGGGGGTGATGTAATACGTTTGGACAATTTTAGCATTTTGGTTTGCTCATACCTATGTGTTTATTTAATTTTGCGTATAAGATTTTCCGTTTAACTGAAAGAGTTCTGGCATAACTATAGGGTGCTAAAGTGAGGACATGACCGCGTTCTCAATAATATAGACTAATACTAAAACTTTCCTATAAAGTTAGTTCAAAACCCCATTGCGGACATCCCTTGAATAGATACAGTGGTATTCGCTTGTCAAGACTATGAATTCACACCATAAGTGGCACATCATAAGTGGCGGCCCGTATTGGAATAAGCCCAGTAATTTTAAACATACCATATGCATTAAACCGATTATTTAAATTTCTATGCAACAGAGTATTAGTTTGATGAGATCTTTGTGGCTTTATTCCAACACATAATTATGGTAATTTTGACACTTCATTCAGTATCGACCCCTATATATCGTTATATGAATGCGTCAGTATGCCTCTGAGATTCTACACCGTACGGTGATAGTTGGTAAAATAAAAAAATTTCACAGTGTGACGGAGACCACTGTATAATTTAAATATAAAAAGACACAGTGTGACGGAGACCACCGGTTAGCACTTCGTTTGAAACTTTCCCCAAGCTCACTACGAGCTTGGGTCATCATTTTCAGTGCACTTTATTTATCGGGTAATCCAGACCAACATCAACGCACGAAGCAATTCAGATTGGTATTCACATTGTCTGAGAAAAGGCCCATCTCGATCAACTTCAGATTCTTCACAGTCCTTCCGACTTCCAGTATGTGGATATCTTCACCAAAGATCTGCCTCGTCAGTTATTTGAAAAGTTCCGATGCAGTCTGAATGTTCATCATTCTCCCACCCCGAATAAGGGGGCGTAATAGTGTAGCGTAACTATAGTATAAAAGTAACATGTGGGAAGATAATAAAGAATCCAGGTGTCGTCCAATTCTATAAAGTTTATAACCATGAACCCATTATCAAATAGACCTTAAAAATTTATTTGCTATACTAAAAGATTCAAAGCGATTTCTAGTAAAGGAATTGTAACATTCAACCAAAATGATTGCAGGATGTAAGTTCAGCTTGGTTTCAAAGGATCAAGCTTAAGCATGAACTTAGTAGGAGTTTATGATTCGATTCCAACTCCTAAACTTCTATACTTGATTACGAAAGAAAAATTATTTTGACACTCTAAACTGTGAGTAATCCATCTATATGACTAAGTTTGTGCAGAGAAACGGTATTTCCTAAACTGTGTATTGCACGAAAGGAAATTGGATTGATGGATTGATTATGTGCCAGATAATTAATGTCTGAAGTTGCCAAACATCTCCTAAACAAAGATCAAAGCATTATCCTTGAAGATAATGAGAAAATAGTCGTTGAAGAGAAGTGTTGCAGAGTCAAGATCCTATGCAAATTTTTAGGAACGTTTGTTATAATGAATATCCTGAAGATCCTCAATTCAAACAGCAACATAAAAGGAGAAATTCTTGAGGAAATATATATAACTCTTACAGAAACTCTCCAGCATTTTACAGAGATTGGCAAGCAACACAGAATCAAATCATCCATCCAATCTGATGATCTGAAGAACACTACACATTAACTTCCAGACTTAGTCTTAGTGTTCTTTCATTCTGAGCTTTATTTGTATATCATTCTAATAATAATTTTAGTTCTTATTCTCGTGAATTGTTAAAGGTTAACAATAGAGAATTCATTGAATCATTTAGCTAGAGAAGGTACAAGATAGGTTAGTGAGAACAACAAGCTGTAACAGAGCAGGAGTAGTCTCTGTGCATCAGATCTAGGGCTTAACTTTTGATTAATAAGAATTGAGTTGAAAATCCTGCTGGGATCAAATCCGTGAGGAAGAGACGTAGGTCCAAGTGGACTGAACTCTATAAATCTTGTTTCTCTTTCACTTACTTTTTAGTTCTATACTTAGTCTATTTGGAGCAACAAAACAGGTTTTTTTAAAGGGTTTAACTCATGTCAAGGCCTTGAAATAGACTTAGCTTTTCTACAACAATCTGTTTTAATTCCATGGACTTGAAACTCATTTCAAGGCCTTGAAATGCTCTTTACTTATAAAAAATCTCTTTGAAACCACTCTTCTTGCAATTTAACAAAAATTTGTCATGCTCTATTCACCCCCGCCCCCCCTTCTAGAGTATTCATCTTGTATTACTGTCTACATCACTGTCCTTCAATTGGTATCAGATCTTGTATCACCGCTTAGATTTAACCATCTTGTGATTATGAGTACTGTAGGTGATGGTGGTTTCTCTCAGGGAAGAGCTGCTAACAGACCTCCTCTATTCTGTGGTGATAATTTTGTTCACTGGAAATCCCTGATGAAAATGTTCATCATTGATCAAGATGTTGGACTCTGGACTATCATTCTGAATTGTCCTAAAACTTTCTACACTGAGAAAGATGGGATCAGAACTCCCAAAGCTGAGGGATTTACTCTCTACTTCAGAATTAGAACAATTTTCCAAAAATCACAGAGATATGAATCTTGTATTGTGCTTTGAGTGCAGATGAATTCAACAGAATCTCAGGATGAAAATCCGCTAAAGAAATATTTGACAAACTTGTGGTGACTTTTTAAGGAACCAGCCAAGTCAAGCAAACCAAGATCAACATATTTCTCAGGCAATATGAGCTATTCAAAATGAATGAAGATGAATCCATTAGAGAAATGTTCTACAGGTTCACTGATATTGTCAACAATTTGGACTCCTTGGGAATGTCCTTATCCAATGAAGAAAAGGTGAGAAAGATCTTGAGAACCCTTCCCAAAGCCAAATGGGAACCAAAGACTACTTCTATAGAAGAAGCTAAAGATCTATTAACCCTTCAACTTGATGATCTGCAAGGGAAGCTGCTCTCACATGAGATCTCTATGAATGAGATGGATGGAGACTTACCAGACAGTGTCAAGAACTTAGCTCTCAAGGCTAAGGAGAATGAATAATCTCAATGCCTTCAACTAGAAGAATATGATGATGAAGACCCCTTTGCACTTATTTCTAAAGCTTTGACCAGAATCTTGAAAATGAGGAACTTTGGAAACAAAGATTACAGTAGAGACAAACATAGAAACTCCAATAGCAGAGACTACAAAGGTAAATCTTCCACTCATGTAAATAATCCTTAATTTATGAATTGCTTTGAGTTTGGTGATGCAGGTCACTTAATTAGAGACTGTACACACAAGAAAAGCACATTTTTAGAAGAAAGACCATGACAGAAGAAAGAAAGCTATGATAGCTTCCTGGAGAGATTCTGATTCATCCAGTGATTCTAAATATGAAGAAGAACATGCAAACCTCTCCCTTATGGCTAAACATGATGAAAGTTCTTAAAAGAACATTGAAGTAATGGTAAACTGCTTGATTTCAAAACCAGCAGATGTCCTGTCAGACTATCTCAAGTAAATGCTTTCGAATGAAGAGGATTGACTGAAATAAATTATATCTTTGAAAGAAAAGGTTCGTGAGAAAGAAAAAGGAAACATAGAGCTTGTTTGTCAAAATAAAAGCCTTGAAATTTCTTAGAAAAAATCTGACCGAGATTTCGAAGACTTGGAAACCAGTTTCAAGGCCTTGAAAACTCAGTTCAAGGAAGTAGTCACTAAGAACTCTATTATGAGTGACAAGTTTGTTGCTCTAAAGAATCTATGTGATGATTTGGAGGAAAAAAGACTACTCTAACTGAGAAACTTTAAGATGCGAAGAAAATCATGAAAAAACTTGCTGGCTCAGAATAAAGTTTGAACTTGATTCTTGGAGGGATTTCACAGTCTGTTCACAAAACTGGTATTGGCTATAATCTAAACTTTCCAAGGAAAAGAAACACTTGATTTGTGAAGGCTAGTAACAAGACCTCACCAAAATTTCATTACAGCAACAAAATAGATGACTTGTCCTTATTAGAAGAAGAGACCCTCAAATAATGAGGAACACTTTTGCAGTTCAACTTAAAGGACAAGTTAGACAGATATGATTTCCTAAAGGGGTTAGACCACCTAACATGGTTGACCTTGAATGTGAATCGAAATTCCACACTTGGTCTAACTGCTGAGTAAGGAAGTGAATGGTGTTTGCAGGACGTCACCAAGAGCAAAGATAAAAAATTGTTTCTGGACAGTGGTTGCTCAAGACATATGAGTGGAAATAGATCTTTATTCTCAGAATTGAAAGAGAAATCTGAAGGATGAATCACACTTGGTGACAAAGGCAACCGCAACATTTTGGGTATTGGTAAAGTAGGTACAGATTCTGAAAATTCTATTTCTGATGTCTATTTACTTGATGGCATGAAATTCAATTTGCTTAGTATATCTCATTTATGTGATGATGGTAGAAATGTTATTTTTGACAAAGAGAAGTGAGTGGTGCAAAATGATAAATCTTGAATTTGCATTCTCATAGCCTCAAGGTCAAACAATGTCTATACTTTGCACACTAACAAAGTTGCAGGTAAAAGCTTGACGTGTCTCAAGGCCTTGAAAGAGGATTAAAAGCTTTGGCACAGAAATATTGGATAAATTAGCTTGCATACCTTGAATAAGTTTATCTCCAAAGATCTAGTAAGAGGATTTCCATCTAGTAAATCAAAAGATGACGAAGTATGCAAAGCCTGTGCTCAGAGTAAACGGACCAGAAGCTCCTTCAAGAAAATGAAATTTGTAATACTACTAGACCTATTGAACTGCTTCATATGGATCTATGTGGTCCTATGAGATATCCAACTCCAGAGGGTAAGAATTTTATGCTAGTTACTGATGATTATTCAAGATTTACTTGGGTAAGGTTTATTAGAGATAAGTCAGAAGGTCTAATTGAATTTTCAAGACTTTGTAAAGAGCTTCAAAATTTCAAAAAAAAAATCCAATTTCTTCAATCATAAGTGATCATGGAAGAGAAATTGATCAACTTGAGTTTGACTTATTTTGTGCTAAGAATTGTATCTCTTACAATTTTTCTGCTCCTAGAACTCCTCAATAAAATGGAGTTGTTGAAAGAAAGAACAAGACATTTGAAGACATGTGAAGAAAAACGATTTCGGAAAACAAACTGCCAAAGTCATTTCGGGAAGAAGCTGTGAACACTGCCAACTACATTCTTAACAAGTGCTTGATTAGGCCTATCTTGAAGAAAACTCCCTATGAGCTGTTGAAAGGCAGAAAGCCAAAAATTTCCTATTTCAAACCTTTTGGCTGCACTTGTTATGTCCACAACAATGGTAAGGACAATCTTGGTAAGTTTGATGCAAGAAATGATGAAGGTTTTTTATTGGATACTTTCTAACTAGCGAAGCTTTTAGAATCTACAATAAAAGAACTAATCTTGTTGAAGAAATTAATCATGTCATTTTAGATGAAAGCTATGATGGTTATTTGAGTGAAATTTTTGCAGACTTGAATCTGAACAAACATGAGTAAGAAGATGAAGCTGAGACTTCAGTTGGTTTCAAGGAAAGCTTGCAGGAAAAAAGGAAGAATTTCCAAGGCCTTGAAAATACGTCTGAAATCCTTGAAAAAGAGCATCATAAAGATCAAATTCATCAAGCTACAACTTCAAGTTCTCAAAGACCTGAAAAACATATTGGAGAGCCTGAACCTTGGACACCAAGGAGGAGATTTAAATATCTCTCATCTCATCCTGCTGATAACATTATTTCTGAGCTAACCTCTGTTACACAAACAAGATCACAGCTGAAGAATATTTTTCCTTTTAATTCTTTCAATTCTCTTGTAGAACCTAAAATTATGAAGGAAGCATTACAAGAAGCAGACTGGATCATAGCTATTCAAAGTGAACTCAATGAGTTTGAAAGGAACAAGGTGTGGAACCTAGTTCCTCCACCAAAATGGGTAATTAGAAACAAAGCCAGATTGGTAGCTCAAGGCTACAAAGGTATTGACTATGATGAAAGTTTTACTCGTGTTTCCACGTTAGAAGAAATGAGAATTCTACTTGATTTGCATCACACAAGAACATGAAACTTTTTCACACGGATGTGAAGTGTGTATTCTTAAATGGCTATCTACAACAGGAGGTTTATGTTGTTCAACCTCCTGGATTTGAAAGTGGCAAGTTTCTAGATCATGTATATAAACTTGAAAAAGCTCTTTATGGTTTAAAACAAGCTCCAAGGGCTTGGTATGAAAGATTATCAAATTTTCTACTTGAAAATAATTTCAAATAGGATAAGTAGACAGAACCATCTTCATAAAGACTCATGAGAAAGATACTCTTGTAGTTCAGATACATGTTGCTCATATTTTTTTTGGTGCTACTAATGATCTTCTTTGCAAAGAATTATCATGTCCTATGAGCAGGGAATTTGAAATGAGTTTGATGGTAGAGTTAAACTTCTTTATTGGACTTCAAATACATCAGACGAAGAAGGGATTCTTTCTACATCAAAGCAAGTACACTAGAGACTTGCTAAGCAAATACAATATGTCTCAATCCAAAGTGATCAATACCCCCATGAGCTCTACATTTTCACTGGACAGAGATGAATATGGTAAGAGCATGAATGTGAAAGAGTATAGAGGTATGATTGGATCATTGCTATATCTCATAGCTATTAGACCGGATATCATGTTCAGTGTTTGTATGTGTGCTAGATTTCAAGTTGATCCGAAAGAATCACATTTGACTACAGTAAAACGAATCTTTAGATATCTCAATTGTACCAAATAATTAGGGCTTCGGTATCCTAAACAATCTAATTTCTCTTTGTGTGGCTATTCAGATGCTGAAATTGCAGGATACAAAGTTGATAGGAAAATCACTTCAGGATGTTGCCAATTTTTGGATCATCATTAATTAGTTGGCACTCAAAGAAGCAAAACTCAGTTGCACGATCAACAGCAGAAGATGAATACATAGCAGCTGGAGCTTGCTGCTCACAAGTGTTATGGATAGCTCAACAATTGATGGATCTTGGATTTGATTTCTGAGATATACCTATTAAGTGGTACAACACCAGTGCACTATTAATCACAACGAATCTAGTTCAGCATTCAAGAACCAAACATATTGATGTTAGACATCACTTCGTCAGAGATCATGCTGAGAAATGTGATATTGTTCTTGAATTTGTTTCTACTAACATGCAATTTGCAGACTTTTTCACAAAACCACTGTCAGATGAAAGATTCTCAGTTTTGAGATTAGAATTGGGCATGCTAAATAAAGAAGCACTGGTTTAGGGGGAGTATCATGTAAGTATAAGGTAAGGATAATGTGTTTCAAATGTTTGAACCGATTTTCAAAACCTTGAAAATATTTCCGAAGCTTTGATTTTATGTGTTTTAGCAATATATATTTTCAAGGCCTTGAAATACTTTCCCAAGCCTTGCAAATAAGTCTGTATGATGATTAGTCAATAATTTGGATCTACCAATGTTGGGTGTTATCTTTTTAGATAATTGCTCAATATTATCCCTCACTTTTCAAAAACCCTTTTTCAGCCAAATAGTATAATATTATTTATTTCCAACGGCACACACAATTTTTGAATCTAATTGATTATGCATATCTTCAAAATATTAGGAAAATATACAGTTTCCTTTTCAAATCGAAAATATTCAGTATTTATCTTCTTCTCTCTTTATCTCCTTCGTATCTCTCCTACCTTTCTCTTCTGTTCCCCAAAACCCTTATGAGCACTAGAAGAGCCTCTAATAGAATCAAGATGGCTGGTGGTTCAAAGGATGCTACAGAAAAGAAAAGGAAGACTATTGAGGAAGAGGTTCAGACACATAGTTATGACTCAAGTTCCAAAATTCCAAGTGAAGAAGAGGTTACTCCTCCTCCTCCCAAGAAGAAGGCAAAGAAATATCAAACACCAACTTCGAGTAAGAAGAAGAAGAATACATTTGAATCTGATCGTGAGAAACAGCCAGAGGAACAGTTGCCAGTCCTAAGAAACTGAAGAAGAAGAGAATGAGCCGGAAGAGAACATTATGAAGGAACTGCAGTTCTATTTAGAAAAGAAGAAATAACCTGGTAAGAAATATGGCCTTGATAACAAGTGGTTCATATCTCATGTTGCTAGAGGTAAATGGCTATATGGATTTACGTCTAGACCAGTAGCATATTGTAGTATGATTAGTGTTCACATGTTGGATAGTATGAATCTAGAGTGCATTAAAATGCCCAAGAAAAGCTCTCTTTGGTTTTTTCTAAACCCTCCAGAGATAGCCTACCCCAGACTCACTAGTTTCTTCTACCTAAACATGAAAAAACTCAAGACTGGGAACCTAGTGATTCAAACAAAAGTTGCTGGTGTTCTTATGGAGTTAGATAACTCTGAATTTGCTCAAGTTCTAGGTTGTAAAAAGAGATATGACGCAAGCAATCATCCTAGTAGAAGTGAAGCCTTGAAACTAGCTAGATAAGAATTATTTCTACCCAATACTTCCACCACATCCAAGCAATGAACACACTATGTTCTAACTGTTGAAGCCATGTTTTATTTACAATCTTGATGAGATGTGTGGTACCAAGGGCAAATTCAAAGGAGCTGCTGATTGAAAGAGTGCTATACTTAATGTATTTAGTTATGCATGGGTATAAGATATATCTTCCAAAAATTGTGATGGAACACATGCTTTATTGCCAAACCAATCAGAGGAAGCATCATTTGCCTTATGATAATATGCTTTCCTCATTCACTCAACACCTTGAAATTCCGAATGACCAGTAAGAAACTATTACCACTGGTTTTGGTATGCTTGATGAGAAAGCATTTGAGAAAATTGGTGTAGTAAAAAACCAGTGCTAAAACTTGGAAGTTGAATTCTGAATTAACTAAAGATGACCTGAAATCAAAGATTTTTTTTTTTAAACTGAAGGCTTTGATTCCTGCTTCAAGCCAAACCTCTCAACCTCAAGACCTTTCCATGTGTCTTCAGAAACTTGATAAACTGGAGAAGGATATGGATGAACTTAAGGAGAATCAACATGAGTTTGGAACTGAGTTCAAACAGGTGAAATACATGGTTGAAATCATCTTCAAGAGCATCACTTTAATTGATGTGGAAGAAGAAGTTTCTCACGCTGAAGATGCATCCAATAAAGCTGGATCAGCCAAGGAACTGTTCACTGAGCATACGACTGATGATGAGACTGACGGAGTGAAGGATAAGGGAAAAACAAGTGATTGAAGAACAAGATGGTGAAGACCAAGAACAAGATGAAGCAGAAAGTCCAGAATCAGGAATTTTTCTTAAATATCTCAAGAAGAAGAAAAAGAAGAATACCATTCCAGAGGTAGTGACTGATGCTGATTTGTTTGAGGAAGAAGGTGAAGCTGGTGATAAAGTTGCTCAAGAAGAAGAACAAGATATTGAGAATGATGGAGAAGATAGTGATGAAGAAGATGCAGAGCAGCAAGGATATGGTGACCCAATCCCTTAAATCTTGCCTATTCGTTCTATTTTTTTTCAAGGCCTTGAAACCCTCTTCAAAGTCTTGAAAAATTCTATCTTTCCAACAGTTCTCTAAAAATTATTTCCAAAACTTTGATCCAACATTTTCTCATTCTTTTTTGATGAAAGTCAACAGGGTGGAAAAATTTTAGGTTGCTTTTATGTTTAATTGCTAATTTACAGAACTGGCTTCGGTCAATAGGATGATAAGAAACTTTGTTGTTACTTAGTTGCTTAATAAATTGGATTATTTGGATACCTTGTGATACAGTTTATTGTTATGATTATTCTGCTATGTTCTAATGATTATTTTTTTGCAGAAACCTAGTCCTTAATAGATTATGGTTTTGTATTTCATAAAGGGGGAGATTGTATGTTCAGCTTGGTTATAAAAGATCAAGCTTAAGCATGAACTTAGGGCGAGTTTCAGATTCTATTCCAACTGTTAAACTCCTATACTTGATTATACGTTATTTGATGACGAAAGACAAATTATTTTGACACTCTAAAATGTGACTAATCCATCTGTTTGACTAAATTGTGCAGAGAAACTGTATTTCCTATTTTTGAGGAAATGTTTCCTAAACTGTGTGTTGCGGGAAAGGAAACTGTACCCACTCTAAACAAAGGAAATTTCCGCGCTGACATCAGCATGAGTTTGTACCCACCTATGAGGTTATAACTCATAAGGAATACTTTTTCTCCCACTACTCTAGGCCCTACAAGTCTATAACAAAAAGTACCTATATGAATGTCAGTAGAGGAAGTGTATGTATCATTGCGTTTGACATTATAAATGAATGATTACTGCAAACCTCGTTGAAAGAAGTGTGGCCATAACTTACTAGCACCCAATTTTGCTATAGTAATCTGCAACGCATGGTAAGCCTTTCTTAATTACATGTTACAATGTTTTCTTGTAAAATTGTTCCCTCATGTCTACTGCATATTTAAAAATTTAAGAAATTATATAAATCTCTTCAAGTTGCGTTCGAAGTAAAATGATAAATACCAAGTTCATCGATATCTATCGGTTGGCAATATTAAGGTATGGGAATTCTGCATACTATTATAACCAGGTTAACATTCTTCGCACGGATTTTTAACATCGTATTGCCGTATGTAAGCTCATATATTCTACATATGGAGCACTGCAATTGAAAGCAAGTTTTCCTTCTGTGTGCATGCTTTGCCATCATATTGCCGCATGTAATCCTATATGTTATATTTCCCAATCATATGAATGTTAATATGTCAACATTTTAACATTGCGAAGTACAAAAAAAATAATGATACCTAAAAGGCTTCACCATATGCCCACTTAGACACATTGTACACAACACATTTGGAGTCATAAATGAGTAGGGGATATAATAAAAAAAAAACACGTTATTTTTTTAAAAAAAAACTAGCTCAACCTCACCTGGACTATCTACCCCCTGTCAACTTGAAAAAGTTTACCCCTTCCACGATGCTTCCTTGTAAAACACAAAAAATCGTGTCATCTTCTACTCACACGCTACTTTTTTTCCCATGACCCTCTTACTTAATTGAATAATCTCACCAGCGTTGGTCCATCCTCACCCCTTTCTCCGGCAAAATCTCTCTCTTTTAGGGCGGTAACTGGAGTAGGCACGCCCACTATCTCCTTTGTTCTTGTAAGTAGCCTTTCTCTACTATCAATCGCGGAAATCTATCCAACCGTTTCTTAAAATTTTACTTCGTTTATGCACTAATTCATGTGTTTATACCCAACAAATTAAACACATATACGTATATACGAAACCCCGCTTGAAATGTACGTATCTGGCATTGTTCAGTAGTAAGATAAATCATGGAGTTACTTATCCAGGCTTTAAAAAACAGTACAGTACCTGAGCTTCTGAAATGTGCGTGCCCGCTGTAACAACAACTTGATTTCATAGTTTGTATATGGCTGAAAAAACATATTGTCCATAGTCATTCTCGACCAAATAATTTTGTGTTCCAAATTTTGTTATTGGTTGCTCAATAACAGCTCTACATCCAGGTGGAAAATATTGTAATGAACCAGACATTTCACCTCTTCAAATGTATATTTGGTGACCTACAATATTACTATAATTTTAAGAATTACCAAATTCACGCGCCCCTTTCCCAAACGAATTGCTTAAGCCGGAATTAACATATATGACTACCTGCCATATATCTGCACTTTCGTTCAGATATGGTATAGCTCTAACTGAGTCGGAAAAACTACTTTTCTTTATGATCAAGTATTCTCGCTCTATTTCTGCAGGGCGAGAATGGCCCTGAAAAATACGAGGACCTCAGTACTTAACAGTGACGACATAGCGTCGACAACAAATTCTGCGAGCACAACACAAGGAACAAGAAATCCTCGTCAATTAATTACTTATACTGAATCCTTGTCGGAAATGGAAATTCGTGTGAACAAATAGATTGAACAAACCAAGGAATGATTAAACTGCTGAAACATAAAAGATCCCGTTGAAACAGGGGAAGAACGATGTTGGTCAAAGAAAATATGAAAGTATTAGAACAAGAAATTGCGCTGGATATGGAAGACCTTGCTGTGAAAGAGAGGTTAGTAAGCAATCTGAAAGTAAGGAAGAGAGAATTTTCTAAAGCTGATTCCATGGTCTCATATTAATCCGCTGCAAAAAGTAAAAGAGATGATTGCTTCGCCCCATCCACTCAGTCAAAATTTGCAAGGATGTAGTATTCTATCTACACTAGAACCTGCAGCTACATGCACCTGCTTCAAATTTTGCTTACTTACATTATGCCAGATCCCCAGTGATACTCTGTAAGTGGGTGCCACATCTATCAAGTTCTTGGGTTTCCTGGCTTGTTTTGGTATAATATTATTGTCTAATTTTGCTTGCATATGGGTGTATATTTAATACTACAAGTCATGCATTTCAATCTACTGCTTTGTACGAACGCCACCGTGTATTCGACAACTACCCCAGGTCGGCTAGCATATGAACGTTGCCTAAGTACACGAGCGTTATTAAGAATATTGTCGCAAGCCCTGGAATTTGATGACAATCTAGAGAAAAAACAGTTCTAAACAACATTGTTTAAACATCTCATAGTTACAACGCTTTGATTGACACATATTAACAAATTCTTGCAATATTGCCATAGCCATAATTCCATCAATTGTTTATAATGTATATAAACATATGTAATATATATATATATATATATATATAAATATATATAATTATACAAATCTATTGTCGATATAACATAGATTTTGCAACATTATTGCGGCTAACTACTACGCAAACCACTTGATGTAAAATACGGTGCTACTTTTGGATTTGAAAAGCATTGGGAGACAACAATTTCCTATAACTATAACAGTGTCATTTGAGGTTCCCAATGGATAGCTACAGAATACTATCTCAACAACTGCTTTTTCGCCAATTTCTAAAACAAGGATGTTGAGTGCCCCATTACTCCTTGGTCAAATAAAAATTTTCTATAACATAGTAGGTGCTAGTTGCGATTCTGGTTACATGACTACCGAGTACCTTACCTACCACTTTTTATTATATATATAAAATAATTCGCTTGAGTTACCGATTAGTTCCTCAATAGTTCCTCCCACTTCGCTGTATTACCCCGGCTGGAAACTGCCATACAACCATACCATATTGTGATCGTTTTTGTTCCGTGGTGTGTGACATTCATCCACATCCACTAATATTGATATGTCAGGTATCACGGCTTGATCAACCGAAGTAGATCGTTATGGATGATGGCAACACACCCCAGAACAAAACAGTCTGATATGATATGTGATCAATGAAGCTTGATCGACAAGCCCGATGATTTTTACTCCTACCACCTCCTTATACTAATCTATTTAAGTTCATGCTTGCAAACTCCGGCATCCTAACGGAAACCCATCGATGATTATGGCCTGTGAATCATGAACACAACCAAATACAACCTCATCTCCATCCAACTGAGAGGGAAGTTCCAGCTACCATGACAACGTAAAATGGATTTTTCCACAATTCTATTGATTTATAATGCTTTTGGGGTTAGATCTTCGTCAAGATCTGGTGAAGTTGGAACTATGCCTAGCTATAATGATGTGCCAACATATAGTAATACACCTTAATCATTCCACTGAACAGAGTAGAAGCCATGTATTAATATTCGAAGATTATAGTATACTGCTAAAATGTCGCAGAGAACACAATCACAAGCAAAGTCGAGCCCGCTCCCAAGGAAAGTCGTCCCGCGCACATTGCGGGGTTGAAATAATATTAAATGGAATTTGTTGATGCGTCACATAATACACGCTCATGAAAGGACACACGCACGCTCACGAGCACAAACGCGATGCGCGCGGGGAAAAACTAGTAAACAATATATATATATATATATGAAACTTAGACCAAGATGAAGTACTAATTAATCCCCAAGTCTAGTTTACTCAATAGGGTGTGCGACCCTAGAGGTTTCTACTTAGTTTGTGGTAACAATTACTAACATATAGCGGTGTCTAGCAACACATCTATGTCGCCCAAATAACAGATATAGTCAGTGATCCGACAAACCTTGCGATCAATATTACCGTATTGTATTATCCCTTTTTATCTATATCCAGATTGTACACAAGACATAAATATCACACTCGTATATCAAATCCACAGTTTCTCGATCCTTAGAATAGGCTTATCTATACAGATAACATCAATATCCCATATTTATTTATCTAAGTCAGGCAAGACATTCGATAAGTACTACCCCTCGAGTGGCCGTTGATATTTTCTCTCGTTATGTGGGAAGACAAATCTTCTCTACATCACTACCATCTCTAAGCTTGCTTCCCATTATGTCCGATAAATGCCTTTATTGCTACCCAGTCATGGTGTAGTGTTTGACGATAACAAAACACAATATTTCACAAATAGTGTATCTAGTAACTTGAAGTCTAAGGACCACAATACCATTGTCAATACGAGAAGCACTTATGACTTAAACATAACTCATATGAAGCCTTCTCGTGGTGTGTCATTCCAGTATGCTATTACGCCTAATACATTCCCATATGTTAGACTTGATATCTCCATATCAATATACCCATATGCTAGTCTATAGTTGATCGTCCTATTAATCTATATGACTAGGGATATTTAAGATAAACAACCATTGTTATCTAAGGATTTCATTATATTAAATATCTCCATAAATAATAAAATGAATGTTCTAGCAAAAATAATGTTCATACTAAAATAAATTTTCCTCTAGGGAATCTATTCCAACAGTCACCCACTTCCACGAGAGCAAATATGGTGCATCATGTATGCCTATAGATCTAGTGTGTCCTTCATGATTGCGCTGAAAAAGCGGAATTGTATGTGGATTTGAGAGATTCTCATCTGTAGGAATCCTGCATATCTTCACATCTCCTATATCGATGATCTCTCGAGTAAGATGGAACTTTATGAGTACATGCTTGTATTTCTGTTGTGACATGGGTTACTTAGATTGTGTGGTCTCCCCAGTGTTGTGATAGCACAACTCGATTGGATCCACAATGCTAGGAACCACACCAAGATCAGTGATGAACTTCCTAATCCAAACTGCCTCCTTTGAAGCACCTGATGCAGCAATGTACTCAGGCTTAGTTGTAGAGTCAGCAATTGTCTCTTGCTTGGTACTCTTTCAGCTCACAACTCCTCCATTTATGCAAAACACAAATCCTGAATGTGATCTGAAATTATATATGTCAGTTCGGAAGCTTTCGTTAGTGTAACCCTTTACACTTAGCCCTTCCTCCCCTCCAAATATCAAGAATGCATCATTAGTTCTTCTCAAGTACTTAAGGATATTCTTAATAGCAATCCATTGACTCTCACCCGAATTACTTGCCATACTCAATGCGTATGACACATCTGGTCTAGTACATAACATGGAGTACATGATGGATCCTATGGCCGAAGCATATGGGATCCTTCTCATACGATTCTCCTCAACCTCATTGGAAGGATAATCAGCCTTCGAAAGGGTGACTCCATGTGACATGGGCAAGAATTCTTTCTTCAATTCTTGCACGTTGAATCGTTTCGACACCTTGTCTATTTATGTACTTTGACATAGGTCGAGCATCTTCCTAGATCTATCCCTATAGATCTTGATCCAAGATACAAGCTGCATCCCGTAAGTATTTAATTGAGAAACACTTCCCTAGCCAAACTTTAATATATTGCAAGGTAGGAATATCGTTTCCAATGAGTGGTACGTCACCAGAAACACAACAAAGCTCCCACTAACCTTTTTGTAAACATAAGGCTCATCTTGGTTCTTGATGAAGCCAAACTCTTTGATTGCATAATCAAAACATAGATTCCAACTTATAGAAGCTTTCTTCAACCCATAAATGGATCGATGCAAATTACACGCTTTATGGGTATGCTATGGATCCTCAAAACTCTCTGGTTGTGTCATGTACACTTCCTCAAGGAGGTTTCCATACAGAAACGCTGTTTTGACATTCATCCGCCAAATCTCATAGTCGTGATAAGATGCAATAGCAAGTAAGATACGAATGGATTTGGTCATTGCGACTTGGGGAAAGGTTTCAATATAGTTACATGAATACGTCTGAACCTTTTTCGACCAATCGGATCTTATGGGCAATCACATTTCGATCCATGTCGGTCTTCTTATTATATACCCAATCGAACCCGATTTCATTTCAGATCTCACAGCCTCAAGCCACTTGGGGTGAGCCCCTTGGGGTGGTTCCACCAAAGTCCATACTTTGTTGGTATACATGGATTTCATTTCAGATCTCACAGCCTCAAGCCACTTTTGAGATTCTATCCCTTTCATGGCCTCTCCATAGGTAGTAGGCTCATCATCCATGAGTTGTACGTCACCGGGCTCCGTAACGAGAAGTCCATACCTCTCAGGCTTCTGACGTACCCTAGTCGATCTACGAAGTTCATGTGTTACTTCAAAAGGTTTCTCCACAACATCTTGTGGTTCCTGTTCATGTTCCATAGTAGGATTAGTGGTTTATGGATCTTGAACTTCTTTAATTTCTACCGTCCATCCCCTAGCTTCTTTAGAGAAAAACTATCTTTCTAGAAACACCCCATTCCGAGCAACAAACACTTTGTTCTCGATTGGATTTTAGAAATAACATCCTTTTGTTTTCGTAGGGTATCCTACAAACTTAAACTTATTCGACTTGGGTCCAAGCTTGTATGTTTTTGCTTTACATAGACATCTAAACCCAAATCTTCATAAAACACACTATGGGACGCTTTCCACTCCACATCTCATATGAAGTCTTCATGACTGATTTGGGTGGAAAACGGTTAAGGGTAAAAGCTTCACTTAATAGAGCGTGTCCCCAAAAGGATAATGGAAGATCAGTCTGACACATCATAGATCGAACCATGTCCAACATTGTTCGATTCCTCCTCTCGGACACGCCATTCCATTTTGGCGTTCCGGGTGGAGTCAGTTGGGACAATATCCCACACTCTATAAGATAATCATCAAACTCTTGTCTTAAGTATTGTCCTCCACGATCCGATAAGAGAGACTTAATACTCTTGTCAAGTTGCTTCTCTACTTCATTCTTGAATCTTTTACCTTTTCAAAGGATTCGGCTTTGGCCTTCATAAGGCATATAAATCCATATCTTTTGAAGTCATCAATAAATGTAATGAAATAAAGATAACCACCTCTGGCAGAGGTGGCAAATGGTTAACATACATCAGTATATATGGGAGCTAATTGCTCACTAGCCCTCTCCTTTTTATTTTTGAAAGGACACTTAGTCATCTTTCCCAGTAAACAAGCTTCACATAGCTCAATTGATTCATAATCAGATGAGTCTAGGAATCCATCCTTACAGAGTCAAGAGACGCAATTTTTGTTTATATGGCCTAAATGACAATTACATAAATAAGTAAGATTTAAATCATAAGTTTTAATTCTCTTGGTACTTACGTTAGAGACGGTGTTATCTAGATCAATGATATATAATCAATTAGACAATAAATCATTACAATAATGGTAAGTTCACAGGTTTCACATGCTTGAAATACAGAGCTATTTCGAGGCCTTGAACCAGTTTTCAAAGCCTTTAATCAGATTTCACAGAGCTATTTCAAGGTCTTGAAACAATGTTCAAAGCCTTGAAACTGACTGACATGTATGCATACTCTAAGGGGGAGTTTCTCTGAATACTCCTGATCTTAATCTAACTCTCTCACCCAAATATTTGATATGTTATTACTTGATGATGAAAAACAAGAGCCTATGATTGACATAGATCTCAATTGTCTAACCTGTTTGACTTAGTTTTGCGGGGAAATTTTATTTCCTAATTTGCAGGATTGGTTTCCTAATCAGGTTTTTGCAGGAAAGGAAACATGAAGAGAATGTGACTCTGTGAACAACCAGATACTCTTGACAGCTTCCCAATCTATTTGAAGACAAGATCAGATCAATATCTCTGAAGATTATGATCAACTATCCCTTGGAGAAGGTTGTTAAAAGAGTCAAATTTGTTGCCTACAAAACAGAAAATTTGTTGCTGAAAATAAGTCAAGGTTTGAAGAGCCTCAGAGTTGTATAAATAAAGCTCATTAGAAGCAACAAGCAGAACACTCAACGGGAAAAAAAGAAAGACACATTTCAGGATTGACAAGAATCAAAGAAGCACATCATTATCACAATCCATCTCGCAAAAGATCACTGCATTCTTCACTCTAGTTTTACACTTCCAGTGTTCTTTTAATCAGAGCTTTATTTGTATATCATTCTTATACTACTTCTAGCTCTCATTTTCAAGGATTTTTCAAAGTGAACAATAGAGAATTCTTAGTTAATCAGTTAGCTAGAGAAGGTACTAGATAGGGTAGAGAGAACCACGGGCTGTAACAGAGTATGGCATATCTTTGTGCTTGAGATCTAGGGCTTAGCTTTTGATTAATAAGAATTGTGTTGAGAATCTTGCAGGGAGAAGATCTCTGAGGTAGAGACGTATTCTGTTTTCAAGGGTTTGAAACTCTTTTCAAGGCCTTGAAAAAGACTTGTCTGTTTATTTACTTAAACTGTAGTTCATCTGAAAGGCTTGAAACTATTTTCAAGGCCTTGAACTTCATTGCTCTTCTGAGAAACTCTTCTCTTCTACAAGTTTTACAAAAAGTTGGCATACTCTATTCAACCCCCCCCCTTCTAGAGTATCTCTAATGCATATCTACCTGCTTACTCCCCTTTCAATTGCTATCAGAGCTTGTATCACTGTATAAGATTTAACCATCTGGTGATCATGAGTATTGCAGGTGATGGTGGTTTCTCATAGGGAAGAGCTGCTAAAAGACCTCCTCCACTTTGTGGTGATAATTTGGCTCACTGGAAAGCCCTGATGAAAATGTTCATCATTAATCAAGACATAGAGCTATGGACCATTATTCAGAATGGACCTCATACTTTCTATACATAAAAAGATGGGATTAGAACTCCCAACTCTGAGGACTCTCTCTCTCTTCATCTGAATTAGAACAATTCTCAAAAAAATTCAAAGTTGTTAACATCTTGTATTGTTCTTTGAGTACGGATGAATTGAACAGGATTTCAGACTATAAGACTGCCAAGGAGATCTTGGATAAGCTTGTGGTGAAATTTTAAGGAACTAGCCAAGTCAAGAAAACCAAGATCAACATCAATCTCAGGCAATATGAGCTATTCAAAATGAATGCAGATGATTCAATCAGAGACATGTTCAAAAGGTTCACAGATATAGTCAACAACGTTGATTCACTTGGAAAGCATATTTCCAATGAAGAGAAGGTTAGAAAGATTATGAGAAGTCTTCCAAAGAAAAAATGGGAACCAAAGACTAATTCAATTGAGGAAGCTCAAAATATCTCATCACTCCAACTTGATGACCTACAAGGGAAGCTTTTGACACATGAAATATCCATGAATGAAGCTGATGGAGAGCTACCAGAAGGTGTTAAGAACTTAGCACTCAAGGCCAATGAGAATGAGAAAATTCAAATCCCTAAAACTGAGGATGATAATGAAGATCTATTTGATTTGATTTCCAAAGCCTTGACCATAATCCTCAAAACGAAGAAAAACTTTGGAAACAAATATTTCAACAGAAAAAGACACAGATCATCCAGCAGCAAGGACTACAAAGTTAAGTCTTCTTCACATAATAATAAATCAAAGGTCATGAATTGCTTTGAGTGTGGTGATGCAGGACACTTGATTAGAGACTGTACACACAAGAAAAGCAAGAACTTCCAGAACAAAGACCATGACAGGAGAAAGAAAGCTATGATAGCTTCATGAAGTGATTTAGATACCTCAAGTGACTCTGAATCTGAAGAAGAACATGCCAACCTATGCTTCATGGACAAGCATGATGAAAGTTCTGAAAAGAACATTGAGGAAATGGTAAACTGTTTGAATTCAAAACCAAAAGAAGCCCTCTCAGATTATCTCAGAACAATTGTTTTAAATGAAGAGGACTATCTGAAGGAGATTAAAGTTTTGAAAGAAAAAGTTCATGATCAAGAAAAAGAGAATTTACAACTTGTTGGCTGAATCAGAATCATGAAATCTTTCAGAAGAAAACTGACAGTGATTTCAAGGCCTTGAAGCCAGTTTCAAAGCCTTGAAAACAAAAGTCAAGGAAGTAGTCACTGAGAACTCTCTATTGAGTGATAGCCTTGTTAATCTGAGACATCAAGTTGATAAATAAGATAAACAAAAGACTACTCTTACTGAGAAACTTCAAGAATCTAAATTAGTCAACGTCAAGCTTGCAGGCTCAGAACACAAGTTGAACTTTTTCCTTGGAGAATGTTCGAAGTCTGTTCACAAAAATGGTATTGGATACAATCCAAATTTTCCAAAAATGAACAATACCCGATTGTTAAGGCTGGAAACAAAACCTCTTCTAAGTGTAATTTTTGTAATAAAATTGGTCGTTCTTGTCCTTTCAGAAGAAGAGACCCTCACATAATGAAGAACACATTCCCATTTCAACTCAACGGACAAGTCAAACAGATTGGGGTTCCTAAAGGGATCAGACCACCCAACATGGTTGATCCTAAGTATGAATCCAAATTCCACACTTGGTCTAAAAGGTGGGTAAGGCAGTGATTGGTGTTTCAAGTTTGTTACCAATGTCAAAGAACAGAATTGGTTTATGGACTGTGGTTGCTCAAGACACATGAGTGGAAAAAGATCTCTATTCTCATAGTTGAAAGAGCAATCAGAAGGTTCAATTACACTTGGTGACAAAGGAAAATGCAACATTATTGGTATTGGTAAAGTTGGTACAGATTCTGAAAATTCAGTTTCTGATGTATATCTAGTTGATGGCTTGAAATATAACTTGCATAGTGCATCTCAGCTTTGTGATAATGGCAATAAGGTCATTTCTGATAAAGAGAAGTGTGCGGTGCAAAATCAGAAATCAGGCAATTGCATTCTCACATCCTCTTGATCAAAAAATGTTTATACTTTGCAGACTAACAAAGTTGCAGGTAAAAGCTTGAAGTGCCTCAAGGCCTTGAAATAGGATTCAAACCTTTGGCACAGAAAGCTTGGTCACATTAGCTTGCATACCTTGAACAAGTTGATCTCCAAATATCTAGTAAGGGGATTACCATCGATCAAGCTCAAAGATGATGAAGTATGCAAAGCATGTGCTCAGGGTAAGCAGACCAGAAGATCATTTAAGACAAAGAAATTTGTAAGTACTACTAGACCTATTGAATTACTTCATATGGATCTCTGTGGTCCTATGAGAAATCCAACTCCAAAAGTTAAGAGGTATATGCTAGTTATTGTAGATTATTATTCTAGATTTACTTGGGTTATGTTCCTGAAAGAAAAATTTGAAGCCCTCTCTGAATTTTCAAAGTTTTGCAGAGAACTTCAAACCTTTAAAAACCTACCTATTGCTTGAATTATAAGTGATCATGGTAGAGATTTTGATCAACTAGAATTTGATTTGTTATTTGCTAAGAATGGGTATCTCTCACAATTTCTCTGCTTCTACAACTCCTCAACAAAATTGATTTGTTGAAAGAAAGAACAGGAATCTTGAAGATATGTCAAGAACAATGCTTCTAGAAAAAAAGCTGCCAAAGCACAATTGGGCAGAAGTTGTGAATATAGCAAATTACATTTTGAACATGTGCTTGATCATACTTATCTTGAAGAAGACCCCCTATGAACTTTTCAAAGGTAGAAAGCCAAAGATTTCATACTTCAGACCCTTTGGTTCCACATGTTTTGTCCACAACAATGGAAAGGACAACTTGGGTAAGTTTGATGAAAGAAGTGATGAAGGTATCTTTCTTGGTTACTCTCTTACTAGCAAAGCTTATAGAGTTTATAGTAAAATAACCAAGCTGGTTGAAGAAAGTATTCATGTTATTTTTTATGAAAGCTACGATGGTTCTTTGAGTGAAAGTTTTGCAGACTTGAATCTAAAAAAGCATGAATCAGAAGAAGAAACTGAGAACTCACTTGGTTTCAAGAAAGGATCAGAAGGAAACAAAAGTCATTTTCAAGACCTTGAAAACAGGTCTCAAGGCCTTGAAAATAGAGATCAAAGCCTTGATAAAGATGATCAGAATGACATGAGTGATTAGACTACTACTTCAAGACCAGAGAAGAAATATGGAGAACCTGAACCCTGGTCTCCAAAAAAGAGATTCAAATATCTTTCTTATCATCTAGATGACAATATTATCTCTGATCCAACCACTGGTACACAAAAAAGATCATAGTTGAAGAATCTTTGTGCTTTTAATGCTTTTATTTCTCTTGTAGAACCCAAAACTGTGAAGGAAGCATTGCAAGAAGCATACTGGATTATAGCTATGCAAAGTGAAATCAATGAGTTTTAAAGAAATAAGGTGTGGAACCTAGTTCCCCCACCAACAAACAAGTTTGTCATTTACCAGATGGGTGTTCAGAAACAAACTGGATGAGAGTGGAAAAGTGATCAGGAACAAAGCAAGTATTATGAGTAGGGAATTTGAAATTAGCATGATGGGAGAGTTGAACTTCTTCCTTGGACTTCAAATACATCAGTTAAAGAAAGGCATCGTTCTACATCAAAGAAAGTACACTAGGGACTTATTGAAGAAGTTTAGTATGTCTCAATCCAAGGAAATCAAGACAGCCATGAGTTCTACACTGTCCTTAGATAAGGACGAATCTAGTAAGAGTGTCAATGTGAAAGAGTATAGAGGTATGATTGGATCATTACTATACCTTACTGCTAGTAGACCAGATATCATGTTCAATGCATGTATGTGTGCAAGATTTCAAGATGGTCCATAGGAATCACACTTAAGTGTTATGAAGAGAATATTTAGATATCCCAATGGTACCAAAGACTTAGGGCTTTGGTATCCAAGAAATTTTAACTTCTCTTTGCATGGATTTTCATATGCTGACTTTTCAGGTTACAAAGTTGATAGGAAAAGCACTTCAGGAACTTGCCAATTCATTGGATCCTCCTGGATTAGTTGGCACTCGAAGAAACAAAACTCGATTGCTTTATCAACAGCCGAAGTTGAATATATATTGATGCGCAATTCAGCGTACTATTCGCAAGTATACGAATCAAGTAATATAGTGAGTATTTTAGACTCGGTTTATCGATCCCACAGGGACTTTGCAGGTTTTTCTAGTAATCAGTTTTAACGAACAGAGTGTAAAAAGGAGGAATATTTCGGGAGTTGCTTGCTAACTAAGTACTGAAAGTAAATAACTGAAACGTAAATCTTTTTGTGAAGGTTTTCTGAATAATCTTAAGATTGTAAAACTAGGGTTTGAGATACTAGGTCCCGGGATCCCCTAGGGTTTTTCAGATTTTCGTTCTTTGTTTGACATGAAAACACACAGCAGTCTCGTTATCCGTGCCACGTACCAATTGTGCAGTATCTTTTCTTTTCCTGCACGTTATCACGATCCTGCAGACTTTCGGATTCCTGTTAAGCTGCCTAAATCTGCAGTCTCGTTCTAAGGCTGCTAGGGTTTCTAACCTGTCCTGATGGCCCGGGTCAGATTCTCTAACAGTTGGTCTCAACGATTTCAGGCTAGTCCCAACTCCCCTTTGCTAGTCGGCCCATCGGGGTAAGGTGCTAAATTCTGTCTTCTCTTCCTAACCCTAACCTGACGTTTTCACCTACAGGCTCGGGTCTGTAGCAATTCTGGGTAGCTACTCCGATCATGCATAAACAGTAAATTTCAAAGACAGAATAACGACTAAAGCTGTTGAATTAAGATAGTACGATCATGAATTCATAGTCAAAACATAGAACTAATATCTGAAAACGAAACCCTAGGTTTACCGAGAACCTAGGTAAAAGTTTAGCTACTGAAATTCATAACGTAAATAACACAGTTTTTGAATAAGAGAGAAGAAGAGCAAACGAGTGTCTTGAATCTGGATTCACGTTTCCGTGCTCTCCGGGGATGCTTCAGCTCCTCCTTTGGTTGTGCTATCTTGTGTTGTGTATTGTCTTGTTGATGTCTCAAAACGAGTCTGGACGAGTCTTTAAATAGTGCTGTTTTTTCCCGAAAACGCTTGCGCCAAAAATTACGAAAACTGCCATCGGTCCACCGACTCGGGAAAAAAAGTCAAACTGGCTGCGTATATATGCAAGGTTGCGTATATACTGAAGGCTGCGTATATACTCAACCTGGTGCCCAAAATCCACCCACCTCCACCTTCCCTGCCAGCGTATATACGCAAGGCTGCGTATATACGCAAGCCTGCGTTTATACGCAAGCAGGGGGTGGTGGTGGTGGCCCTGCTTGGTCCTTTGGTGGGCCCGGTTGGGTCTCCTGGGTCCCACTCTTCTGCCTGAAATCTCCAGTTTTCCTTCGTCGGTGTCTTCCTGCTTTTCCCGTGTTCCCGTCTTGCGTTTTGACCCGAAACTTATCAAAATTACGAAAATACCCCTGGGTCAAAACAGCTCCAAATTCTACCCAATCCTGACTCTGGCCATAGCAAAACTGCTGACTGAATTTGGGAGACAAAATCTGAACTTGACTCCGGAAACCCGGGCGCGGTGCCAAAATGACCAAAATAACCCTAGGCCAAAACTGTCCCGGAAATCGTCACGACTCTGAATTAGCTGCTCATGACTCTGGACACCGGGAACCGAGACTCCTACTTGGGCGTGTCCTGTTTGGGACCCACACTTGACGGGAGTCGGTTTTTCGGCCGGACTCCGTTTCAGCATTATAACCTGTTTTCGGAAAGTCCTTGACGTCTCCGTTCTTTTGCCCTTGGTTTCACTTTAAAATTCCAATTCAAGCTCAAGATATTGTCAACCGAGCGCATCCCGGTAATTCTCGGTTTTGGCGTTTTCAGCTTCCTTAGTCGGTTTTTACTGCTCGTTTTTCCTCCAGTCTTTCCGTTTTCTATTCCGCTCTCCCTTCTACCAGTCTCGGTCAAATCCTGCTCCAAGTATTTTCTGCACGTTTCCCGATGCGATCCCGGTTCTGTCTCGGCACGCATCCCAATGCACATTCCGAACCTGTTCCTGTAAAAACATGAAAAAACCCGCGATCATATCCAATAAAAGTACAAATCATGCAGAAATTCACGATGAGCAAATAAACGTCTCGTTCCTAAAACCGAGGCTTTTCTGAGGGTGAATTCTGGCTAAAACACGGCTTTCCGACACAAAGACACGTCAAATCAGGCTAAAAGATAACCCCTATTTGGGCGTTATCAAATACCCCCACACTAAACTTTGCTCGTCCCGAGCAAACTCCAGCAATATACTACCAATGCATACTATCCCGAATCAATCCAGAGCGGTGTAACTGCACTTATTTAAAAGCAGTGTTAATATGATAAAAACAGTGTATATTTTTGGTGAGACTGGGCAATCTCTTCAACTCAAACTGAACATCATCAAGTTCTCATATTCCCCTAAATTTCAGAAACTGCGGTGATCGGAAGAACTCGCGGCTAGCCTAGGTTAGGACCAAGCACGAACACCACTTACTTCCGCTTTTGCACGCAAACTGAACGTATCCCTAACGCACACCTTCCGTGCTTTTACTCCGGGTGTAATGTAAATCTGCTGGCTTTGGGACGGTAGGATAAGTCATTTAGAAGCGATGTCCTAAACGTCACAGCACACTCACACATACCCCAATCTCACACTCCCTCACTAAGATGAAAGAAACTGACCCAAATCACCTAAGATTATAGACACTCAATTTCCCCAGTCCCGGTGTAACTGCCGTTCTCGCGGCCACAACTGTGAACGAATGTGAAACTGTGATAAAAATTGCCGGCCCGGCGTTTTGAAATAAAATCAATCAGGCACCCTGAATTTCCTGCCTTTGATACTTTTTTCGTTTTTTTATCTTTTTTTTTTTTATTTTTTTTTTACAACACACTAAAATACAATAATATAAACCCGGCCAACTTATGATAAACTAAAAAATGTGGGGTGACAGAAAAATACTGAAATAAAATCTGAAACGACCACCCCACACTAATTTCGAACCATGTAGTCAATCTGTAAAATAATCGCGCTTTTCCAACCGATCCTCCTCACTCCAAGGATGTCTAAATCGCACAGCGCGTCCTCCAATAACCCTGTCAACCACAAGTTTCCCATGTCGTGCAGATAATTTACGCACTACGGCTCTCCTCCTGTGCTCACGGTGTAATGTCGTGAGTCACCGCCACCCCAAAGTGTGCTGCCGTCACTATCTCACCCTTACACACCCTCAAATATAAAAACAAAGCTCATCCACTATTAAACATGACAATTCTGCTCTACCTCAGAAAATCCCCCTCAACTCAACTCCCTCGTGCCATGACGCGTAGGAAAGGTAAAAATACTAACAATGATGCGAGTATCAAAAAAACGGCTTCCTAGGTCAAACAGTTACCAAGAAAAGGATTAATGGATCAACGGGGCTCACTAGTGGACCTAAGGCGCGAGACAGGACGTGAGGTCCCCTATGGCCTATCACTCCACCAAATGATGTGGTGACCGTGATGGCGGGTCGACGACTACCTGGTGACGGTGGTCTGGCAGCTAGTCGGATACATTGCTCGGGAGACAGCTACTTGCGTTTTCTGAAGTGCATTGGCTCTATTAACTCCCCTAGACAGATTCTCGCAGCTCTTCCTCACCTAAGTTCGTCTACTTCGGGAAATTTTCTATCATTAAGCTCTCTCCAATTTTAAGCTAAATCCTTCACCCAGTCTCAAAATTTTCAATTTTTACCAATTTTTGATTTTTTTTAATAAAACGTAATGCAGTTACAACGCCACCACCCCCACACTGGATGGTGCCATGCCCTCATGGTACTAATCATCAGGCATATAATCTGGATTGAATGAGCTGGCTTGCCTCATCGAATGGGAACAACTGGTAGCATATGCAGAAAAATAAAGCGAGAGACTGAAATTGAACTTGTGCACCCGGAGTCAATTCTTACAGGTGCGGAACTTTTCGCAGATCCCGGTGGAGAAGGACCGTTGACCGGTCGTCAGAAAATTTCTCGACGGAAGCTGTCAACCTTTCGGGCTCTATGTGCGCTCTTCAAATGTGCAATCCCCGAGCACCATTGTGTTTGACAATGTGCTCCCATATGGTCGAGTATACATCCATACACCGGGGTCGATTGCTCGGTTCTGCAGAAAAACAATTCCTGAAAAATCCCCAACTCGTACGAGTCCCTGTGACGGTCGAGTGTGCCAGAACACACCGGGGTCGATTCTTCAAGATTTTGAAAATATGCCTTTCCTTCTACGAAATTTTCTGAATTCGCTTCAAACTCCACGAATCTGTGTATGGAGGTAGAGAGAGAAAAATGGGGCAAAAACGTGCTGTTGTCCGAAAAAAAAAAATTTATTTTTTTTCTTCTTCTGTCCGCGTACTGCGTATATACGCAACCAGGGAGCATTTTAAAAAAAAAAATTTTTTTTTTTTTTTTTTTCAAAATTCTAGATTTTCGCTGCTGGCTGCGTATATACGCAACCCTGCGTATCTACGCAGACCGCAGGTAATTTTTTTTTTTTTTTTTTTTTTTTTTTTTTTAAATTCAGAAATTTTCGCTGCTGACTGCGTATATACGCGGAGTGTATACGCAACCAGCAAGATTTTTTTTTTTTTTGGAAAAAACTTCTCCCCTGGTTGCGTATATACGCAGGGGTGCGTATGTACGCAACCAGCAGAGTATTTTTTTTCTCTTTCTTCCTCTTTCCCTTTCTCTGCTTGTTCTCTGTTTTGCTGTATCTGCACACGCTCAATTCAAAGTCAATACCCACTCATCTTACCTCTCTCAAAATTCAAAACTGGAAATAAAACTGAAATAATTTAATTTAACTTACTACGTTGGGTTGCCTCCCAACCAGCGCTTGTAATTTACGGTCGACGGCCCGACCCAGTTACCTCATGTTTGCTCAAGGGACGTCAATACCGCCAGGGTCTACCTTGATGTTTGCTTCCAGGCCCAGATATGGATTGACCCGGTTTCCGCTCACCCTGCAAGTTGTACGGTCATGCGGATTCTCCAATTCGACCGTTTCCCATTAAAGTACTTCTTTGATGATATGCGGTCCTGACCACCGGGATCTTAATTTTCTTGGGAAAAGCTGCTTCCGAGACTCGCCGAGAAGTGCTTTCTGCCCTACTTGAAACGGTGTTGGTTGTGCTGAAGTTTGAAGGCTCGGGAGCGGTTTTCGCTCTCGGGTCGGTGGCTCTTTGAGTGACGGGACCAGGGCCAATTTCTGTCCAGTTTTTCCGTCCAGCTGTAAACTGGTCCGGTTTTCAGCTTGCATGGCCTGCTCCTCCTGGAATCTCTCCTCGTTCTCTCTGTCCACTCTGTCAATTTCTGCCCATAGCTCATCAATCTCCTCGTTGTCCCAGCCTTCTTCGACTACCTCCACTGCGAAGATGTCTTCATGCTCATAGTAATTCGGTAGTTGCAGATTTTTGAAAACGTTGAACTTCACCTTGTCTTCATTAATCTGCATGGTCAGTTCTCCGCTCTTGCAGTTTATCATGGCTTCTCCAGTGGCCAGAAACGGTCTGCCCAGAATGAGCGGTACGTCTCCTGCCTCCATGTCAAGAATTACAAATCTGCCGCAAAAATCAATTCTCCGACTTTCACCAGAATATCTTCAATAACTCCGTAAGCCTGCTTCACGGATCTGTCCGCCATTTGCAGCTTGATTCTGGTGGGCCTGAGTTCACCGATTATCAAAGTTTTGAAAATCGACAAAGGCATCAGATTGATACTGGCCCCTACGTCACACAGAGCCTTTCCTGTGTAAGCATTACCTAGGGTCACCGGGATGACAAAACTGTCAGGGTCCTTCCTCTTCCTCGGTAGCCCATTCTTCACACAATTGCTCACTTCTGCCGTCAGATTTATTGTCTCGAAATCACTCATACGTTTCCGTTCATACAAAATATCTTTGAGGAACTTGGCATAACTGGGCATCTTTGCCAATGCCTCCGCAAATGGTATGTTGATCTTCAGCTGTTTGAAAATCTCGAGAAATCTGGCGTAGTCCTGGCTATCATCCCTCTTTCGTGTCTTCAAAGGATATGGCACCTCCTTGGAGACAGGTACCGTTTCTGCTTCCTTCTGGTTATGCACTACATCCTGCTCAACCGAGCCCTTCGGTTGGGGGCGGTCGACTGAGCTGCTATCCTGGCCAAATACTTCGCGCTCGATTTCCTTCGACTTTTCTGCACGTGCATGGCTAGGATACGGCGGATCCTGTAGTGCTTATCCACTCCGAGTGGTGATGGCATTGACCTGAGCACGTGGATTATTCACTGTATTCGAGGGCAAGTTTCCTGGCTGTCTCTCCGTTAGCTGCTGTGCTAACTGTCCAACTTGTACCTCCAAAGCGCGCAGTGACGTTGGTCATCTGCACGTCGGCTGTCAGGGCGTCCATGTGCTTGAACCGGGACTCCATGGTCTGGAACATGGACTTGATCTCCTTCATCTGAGCGTCGTACTGCTGTGCAGATGGGCCCGACTGAGCCTGCTGCGTCGGTGCAGCCTGCTGGGCTGGTGGCCTGTGCTGGAACCCCGGTGCATAAACTGTTGCGTTCGGGTTTCCGTACCGGAACCCGGGATGGTCTCTCATACCCGGTTTTTACCGGCTCAGATCCCACTGCTGCTGTACGTAATTGGAATCTTCGTTTCCGAGCCCCTGGATGGATGTGTCCAAATCTGGTTTTCCTACTGCATCAGTTGAGTAAACTTTCTTGACCAAATCTTGAACGATCTTGGCCAGATTGTCTATCCGGTCGTCTTCCACTGGCTCGGCTCGGGCCGTGATCCTGCGATCGTCAAACAGGCGAGTGTCCTGTTTGGCTAATTGCTTCATCAGCTCATAGGCACCGTCCTTGTCCACATGGTACAGAAAATTTCCTCCGGCTTCTCGGTCAATCCTGTCAGCACTCTCCCTGTCTAGGGCATGGTAGAATACCTGCAGAATCTTCGGGTCTCCGAAACCGTGGTTCGGGCATCTTTTCACAAGTCTCATCAATCTGTCCCATGCGTCTACCACCGTCTCTCCCGTCTTCTGTTTGAACGACAAAATCTCGCTTTGTAATTGAATGACGCGGGAGGCGGGGTAAAATTTGGCCAGAAAATCGGTGACACACCCCTCCCATGTTGTGATGGACCTGGGTGGTCGGGATTCGAGCCAGTCGTTGGCCACTCCGTACAGGCAATATGGAAAGAGTATTAGCATTAGCGCCTCGGCTCCAACTCCCTTATACCGTACTTTGTTGCAGTAGTCCTCGAACTTCCCGATGAAGTCGTTTGGATCTTCGTCAGCTTTGCCATGGAACGGGCAGAGGGTCTGAACAGTCTGGATGGTGGAGGGTTTGATGTCAAAGTGTTCTGCGGTGATCTCGGGCACCACAATAGCTCGCTCATGCCCCCCCGTGTTGACTTCGAAATTCTCCACCAACGCCTTCCCAGACCGGTTGTATGTCCTCTGGTTGCTCCGGGCAGCGAATCGTGCTGCAATCAAATCCTCGATGTACCGAGCCACCTCGGCTGGAGTACGTGTCTCGGGCAGTTCTGGTGTTCTCTCGGTATTGTCGCCCATCCTGAAAAAGTAGAGATCTCAAGAGCAGTGAGATAACAGAAAAATAAAAATAAAAAATAAAAAAAATAAAAATAAAAACTCTGAAAATTGATTCGGACTACTAAATAAACCCTAAAAAGTCCCCGGCAACGGCGCCAAAAACTTGATGCGCAATTTAGCGTACTATTCGCAAGTATACGAATCAAGTAATATAGTGAGTATTTTAGACTCGGTTTATCGATCCCACAGGGACTTTGCAGGTTTTTTCTAGTAATCAGTTTTAACGAACATAGTGTAAAAAGGAGGAATATTTTGGGAGTTGCTTGCTAACTAAGTACTGAAAGTAAATAACTGAAACGTAAATCTTTTTGTGAAGGTTTTCTGAATAATCTTATGATTGTAAAACTAGGGTTTGAGATACTAGGTCCCGGGATCCCCTAGGGTTCTTCAGATTTTCGTTCTTTGTTTTACATGAAAACACACAGCAGTCTCGTTATCCGTGCCACGTACCAATTGTGTAGTATCTTTTCTTTTCCTGCACGTTATCACGATCCTGCAGACTTTCGGATTCCTGTTAAGCTGCCTAAATCTGCAGTCTCGTTCTAAGGCTGCTAGGGTTTCTAACCTGTCCTGATGGCCCGGGTCAGATTCTCTAACAGTTGGTCTCAACGATTTCAGGCTAGTCCTAACTCCCCTTCACTAGTCGGCCCATCGGGGTAAGGTGCTAAATTCTGTCTTCTCTTCCTAACCCTAACCTGACGTTTTCACCTACATGCTCGGTTCTGTAGCAATTCTGGGTAGCTACTCCGTTCATGCATAAACAGTAAAATTCAAAGACAGAATAACGAATAAAGCTGCTGAATTAAGATAGTACGATCATGAATTCATAGTCAAAACATAGAACTAATCTCTGAAAACGAAACCCTAGGTTCACCGAGAACCTAGGTAAAAGTTTAGCTACTGAAATTCATAACGTAAATAACACATTTTTTGAATAAGAGAGAAGAGCAAACGAGTGTCTTGAATCTGGATTCACGTTTCCGTGCTCTCCGGGGATGCTTCGGCTCCTCCTTTGGTTGTGCTATCTTGTGTTGTGTATTGTCTTGTTGATGTCTCAAAACGAGTCTGGACGAGTCTTTAAATAGTGCTGTTTTTTCCCGAAAACGCTTGCGCCAAAAATTACGAAAACTGCCATCAGTCCACCGACTCGGGAAAAAAAGTCAAACTGGCTGCGTATATATGCAAGGTTGCGTATATACTCAAGGCTGCGTATATACTCAAGGCTGCGTATATACTCAAGGCTGCGTATATACTCAACCAGGTGCCCAAAATCCACCCACCTCCACCTTCCCTGCCTGCGTATATACGCAAGGCTGCGTATATACGCAAGCCTGCGTATATACGCAAGCAGGGGGTGGTGGTGGTGGCCCTGCTTGGTCCTTTGGCGGGCCCGGTTGGGTCTCCTGGGTCCCGCTCTTCTGCCTGAAATCTCCAGTTTTCCTTCCTCGGTGTCTTCCTGCTTTCCCGTGTTCCCGTCTTGCGTTTTGACCCGAAACTTATCAAAATTACGAAAATACCCCTGGGTCAAAACCGCTCCAAATTCTGCCCAATCCTGACTCTGGCCATAGGAAAACTGCTGACTGAATTTTGGAGACAAAATCTGAACTTGACTCCGGAAACCCGGGCCCGGTGCCAAAATGACCAAAATACCCCTAGGCCAAAACTGTCCCGGAAATCATCACGACCCTGAATTAGCTGCTCATGACTCTGGACACCGGGAACCGAGACTCCTACTTGGGCGTGTCCTGTTTGGGACCCACACTTGACGGGAGTCGGTTTTTCGGCCGGACTCCGTTTCAGCATTATAACCTGTTTTCGGAAAGTCATTGACGTCTCCGTTCTTTTGCCCTTGGTTTCACTTCAAAATTCCAATTCAAGCTCAAGATATTGTCAACCGAGCGCATCCCGTTGATTCTCAGTTTTGGCATTTTCAGCTTCCTTGGTCAGTTTTTACTGCTCGTTGTTCCTCCAGGCTTTCCGTTTTCCATTCCGCTCTCCCTTGTACCAGTCTCGGTCAAATCCTGCTCCGAGCATTTTCTGCACGTTTCCCGATGCGATCCCGGTTCTGTCTCGGCATGCATCCCAATGCACTTTCCAAACCTGTTCCTGTAAAAACATGAAAAAACCCGCGATCATATCCAATAAAAGTTCAAATCATGCAGAAATTCATGAAGAGCAAATAAACGTCTCGTTCCTAAAACCGAGGCTTTCCGAGGGTAAATTCTTGCTAAAACACGGCTTTCCGACACAAAGACACGTCAAATCAGGCTAAAAGATAACCCCTATTTGGGCGTTATCATATATCTGCTAGAGCATGTTGCTCACAAGTATTATCGATAGCTCGGCAGTTGAGAGATCTTGGATTTGATTTCAGAAGTATACCTATCAAATGTGACAACACTAGTGCAATATCAATTACAAAGAATCCAGTTCAGCATTCAAGAAACAAGCATATTGATGTCAGACACCAGTTCATCAGAGATCATGCTGAGAAAGGTGATATTGTTCTTGAATTTTTTTCTACTAATACGAAACTTGCAGATATCTTCATTACACCATTTCCCGAGGAAAGATTGTCAGCTCTAAGACTGGAATTGGGTATGCTAAATAAAGATGCATTGGTCTAGGGGGAGCATCAGGTAAGGAAGGTAAGTTATTATGTGTTTCAAAGTTTTGAACTGATTTTCAAAGCCTTGAAAATCTATTCAAAGTTTTGATTTTACTTTTTTGAGTATTACAGGGTTTCAAGACCTTGAAAATATTTTCAAAGCCTTGAAAGTATGTCTGATAACTTGCTAATCAATAATTCTTGGATCATTCAGTATTGGGTGCTATCTTTGTAGATATTTGCTCAATATTGCCCCTGCCTTTGTCAAAATTATTTTTGGCCAAGTATAGTATTAAATTATTTATTTCCAACGACTTCGAAGATTTGAATCTTCTCTGATCATTACAAATCATTTAAGATCAGAATGAAATTGCATTTTCCTTTTTAGACTCAAACTCTTGTATTATTTATCTTCTTATCTTCTCCTTCTCTCCGTATCAATCCTACCTGTCTATATTCTTCTCCAAACCCTAATGAGCACAATAAGAGCATCTTAAAGAATCAAGATGGCTGGTGGTTCAAAGTTTGGTGCAGAAAAGAAGAGGAAGACAACTGAGGATGAATTTCAAGAAATCGGTGGGGATTCACGCTCTAGGACTCCCGGTGTAGAAGCTGTTACAGAGCTTCCTCCACCTAAGAATAAAGCTAAGGAGGTTGTGAGACCATCTTCAGACAAGAAGAAAAATAAGAAGAAGAAAGAGAAGGATGATTCAGAAAGGAAACCAGAAACACAGATGTCAAGCCCCAAGAAGTTGAAGAAAAAGAAGAAGGCATCTCAAGCTGAAAAGGGAAAAGAAAAGATGACAGAGGAAGAACCAGAAGACAATTTTGAAAGAGCATTGAAGATCCACTCAAAGAACTATGCTATTGATGAATCTTGGTTCATCTCAAACACTTCAAAGGTCAATGGTTGGATGGTTTTGCCTCTAGGCCTATTTCCTTCTGTATCTTGATCAGTATGCCTATGTTGCTTGGAATGAATCTGAATTGCATTACAATGTTAATGAAAAGATCTCTGTGGTTCATGCTAAACCCTCCTGAGCTAGCCTACCCAAGACTTAGCAGATTCTTCTATCTCAACATGAAGCAAATTAAGAACTCTCCACACTTAGTAATCAAGATTAGAGTTGCTGGTGTTAATATGGAGCTAGATCATGCTGAGTTTGCATCTTTCCTAGGCTGCCCTAAGAGGTATAACACACACCATCCTCCCAAGAGTGAAGTTTTGAATTGGCTAAAGAAGAGTTCTATCTACCCAACACCCCTGCCTCATCCAAACAGTTAACACACTCTGTGTTAAATGTTGAAGCCAATTTTTTATTCACTATTTTATTCACTATCTTGATGAGATGTATCTTTCCAAGGGAACACTCCAAGGAGTTAATCACTGAGAGAGTCCTTTACATCATTTATATGGTTATGCATTGGTATGACATTGACCTTCAAAAGCTTGTAATGGAACACATCACTACTAGAATTTTTATCTTTTCCGGCGGTTTTTATAAAGCTAGTTAAAAAACCGCCATTTTAAGGTACCTAAAACGACGGTTTTCTCTAAACCATCGTAAATGTCAAAATAAACGAAAGCTGGTACTAAACAGCTGTATTAGATAGTTCAAAAACGATGGTTGGTTAATAATCGTCGTCTTAGATACTTCAAAAACGACGGCTGCATCAAAAGTGTCGTATTAGATATGTAAAAAACGACGCTTTTCAAAACTGTTGTATTAGAAACGACTGATTTAGAAACGACTGTTTTCTCAAAATTGCGCCTCCGTCCTCTTCTGCTTCAATTCCCTCTCCCGTGGATCTCCAAGATGACCAGGTAATTTTTCTTCCATCTCTCTTGATCTCTCTCACCCGGTCTCAATCTCTCTCGGTCTCTCTCTCTCTCTCTCTCTTCCACGTAAATCACTCTCTCCATCCCAACTCTTCTTCTTCCCGATCGCCATATCCTTCCTCGTTCTTCTCCCTTCTCGCAATCTCTCGCTTCTTCTCGTCTCCTGTCTCACTTCACCCCCCTACCCTCATTTCTCTGTTTTCTTCTCTTCTCCGCCCCCAACGCTCTTCTCTCTTTACAGATTCAAAGAGATACGATTCTCTCTATATGTTTCTCTCTTCTCGGTTGTCAAGTGACATGGATCGAAACAGTTCCAACTCTATCTCTACATTTCGATCATCTCAAATGTATGGCTAATTTTGGGTTGGATGAAGAATTTTCTGATTTCTGGGTTCATGTGGGTTCGTCGACATTATATGTTTTACAGGATTTGAGAGAAACAACCCCAACTAAATGCCAATTAATAAAAAAAATCACTTCGAAAAAAATAAAAAAATAAAAAAATTATTTAATATAAAGAAAAGACGGTTTTGATTCAATTGCCGTTAACTTAATGGCGGTTTTGGCAAAGCGCCGTTAATTCTTACGGCGAGTAACAGCCGTCGGTTAACTTTTCCGAAGACGAGATTAACGGAGAGTGTGAAACCGCCTTTAAGGCCACCGTTTATAGCTTTAACGGTGGTTTTGAAGCTTTTCTGGACGGTTTGTCCTTGCCGTTTTTTACAAAAAATTCTGTAGTGACATGCTTTTTAGACAGACAGATCAGAGAAAGCATCATTTGCCTTACGCAAATTTGCTCACACTTTTCTTCCAGCACCTTGAGATCCCAACTGGTGGTGAAGAGACTATCACTTCTGGGTTTGGTTTGCTTAATGAGAAAGCATTTGAGAATATTGGAGTGGTGAAGACTAAGGAAAAAACTTGGAAGTTATATTCAGACTTGACAGAAGAGAAATTGGGTGCAAAGAAGTTTCTTAAGCCCAAGACCTTGACCCCTACTTCAAGTCAGACCTCACAGCCTCCTGATTTGTCTTAAATTCTTCTGAGACTTGATGGTTTAGAGATGGACTCTAGTGAAATTAAAGAGAATCAGCATGGGTTTGAGACAAATCTCAGACAAGTGAAGTACATGGTGGAGACCATCTTTAGAAGCATGACTGTGTTTGATGTCCCTGATGATGAAGAAGTTATCAAGAAAGATGGTTCTGACAAGAACTTGCCCAGTGAACACTCAGACCAGGAAGAGGCTGCTCAAGGAAAGGACAAAGTAAAGCAGGTGGTAGATGAACAAGTTTCTCAAGAGGGAGATGAAGTAGACAGTCCTGATTCAGATGTTTTGTTGATAAACCTGAAGAAGAAGAAGAAGAAGAAGACGAAATCTCCAAAGCCAACCATTCCCGATCTTGAAGAACATGCTGAAGAAGAGACAGCTGGTGTGAATGAAGAGGCTACAGAAGAACATGCTAGTGAAGAAAACAGTGAGGAAGAAGAAGGAGATCAGGATGAAGATGAAGACCCAACCCCATAATCTCTTGTCTATTCTTTCTTTCCCACCTCTCTTTAGTTTATTTTCAAAATTATGCAAAGAATTTGATCCAACTTTTTTTTCTTTCTCATTCTTTTTTATGAAAGTCAAAAAGGGGGAGAAATCTTAGGTTGTTTTTATGATTTTAGTGACCAATCTTTAGGATTATTTGAGACTTATGTGTTTTTCTGCTTACGTTTGTTATTGAATAAGTTGGATCTTTTTGGATCCTATGTGTTACTACTGTTTGTGATATCTTCTAATCAATATTTTTTTGCAGAAACTAAGGATCAAACCGATTGAGATTTTGTCTTTCATCAAGGGGGAGATTCTAAGTTCACAGGTTTCATAGGCTTGAAATACAGAGCTATTTCATGGCCTTGAACCAGTTTTCAAAGCCTTGAATCGGGTTTCACATGCTTGAAGCTATTTCAAGGCCTTGAAACAATGTTCAAAGCCTCGAAACTGACTGACCTGTATGCATACTCTAAGGGGGAGTTTCTCTTAATACTCCTGATCTTACTCAAACTCTCTCACCCCTATATTTAATCTGTTATTACTTGATGATGAAAAACAAAATCTTACGATTCACATAGATCTCATTTATTTAACATGTTTGACTTTGTTTTGCAGGGAAATTTTATATCCTAGTTTGCATGATTGGTTTCCTACTATGGTTTTTGCAGAAAGGAAACATGAAGAGAATGTGATTATGTGATAAATCAGATACTCTTGACAGTTTCCCAAGCTGTTTAAAGACAAGATCAGATCAATATCTCTGAAGATTATGATCAACTATCCGTTAGAGAAGGCTGTTAAAAGAGTCAAAGTTGTTGCCTACAAAATAGGAAGTTTGTTGCTTAAAATCAGAGAAGATTTGCAGAGGCTCTGAGCTGTATAAATAGAGCTCATTTTGAAGCAACAAGCAGAACACTCAACAGACAAAAAGTAAGACACATTTCAGGATTGAAAAGCATCAAAGACGCACATCATTCTCACAATTCATCTCATAGAAGATCACTGCATTCTTCACTGCAGTTTTACACTTCCAGTGTTCTTCTACTCTGAGCTTTATTTGTATATCATTCTTATACTACTTCTAGCTCTCATTCTCAAGGATTGTTCAAAGTGAACAATAGAGAATTCTTAGTTAATCAGTTAGCTAGAGCAGGTACTAGATAGGTTAGAGAGAACCACAAGCTGTAACAGAGTAAGGCATATCTCCGTGCTTGAGATCTAGGTCTTAGCTTTTGATTAATATAATTGTATTGAAAATCATGCAGGGAGAAGATATCTGAGGTAGAGACGTAGGTCCAAGTAGACTAAACTCTATAAATCCTGTGTCTCTTGCATTTACGGTTTCATTTGCTTACTTAGTTTTTACAGCATTAAACTAGTCTGTTTTCAAGGGTTTGAAACTATTTTCAAGGCCTTGAAAAAGACTTGTCTGATTCTTTACTTAAATTGTAGTTCATCTCAAAGGCTTGAAACTATTTTCAAGGCCTTGAACTTCATTGCTCTTCTGAGAAACTCTTCTCTTCTAAAAGATTTAAAAAAAGTTGGCATACTCTATTTAACCCCCCTCCCCCCTTCTAGAATATCTCTACTGCATATCTACCTGCTTAATCCCCTTTCACAAACCATCAAAATAAATGCAGAAACATTAGTCATTTATTTTAATAGAAAAACATTCCCTGTCCAAAGAAGAAATAGAATTAATGTTTCTGCTCATAGTAGGCACATAATAACAATTGTCTAATTATAGAATAAATCCTGAAAAATAAAGATAACTCATAAACGCATATGGCTAATGCAGCAACTCTTGCTCCATTCCCTACGCGAAAGTTTATCTCCCCCTTTAGTCAGTCGTCTGCTTCTCTTTAGATCCTTCACATTTCGACAAATGTGATATCCACATCCAGTATCCAATATCCAAGATGAAGAGATAAACAGATTGACATCGATAACAAAAATACTTGGTGGTGGTGGAATCACTATTCCAAGCCTTTTATCTTCCAGATATTTTGGGCAGTTCCTTTTCCAGTGCCCAGTCTGACTGCAATAGTGGGATGTGCCCTTGACCACTCCACCAGCGGGTTTCAAGGCAACTTGCTTGGGTTTTGAAACTGCCTTGCCTTTCCCTTTGGAGGTCGAAGCAACTCGCTTGCTCTTTCCTTTGTTAACCATCAGTATTGTCTTGCCTTTCCCCTTGTTTATACTTTTTTCAGCTCTCCTCAACATATTGAACAAATCTGGCAGAGGTTTGTTGACATCATTCATGTTGTAGTCCATGATGAACTGGCTACAACTATCTGGCAACGATTGGAGAATCAGATCAGTAGCCAACTCTTGACTAAATGAAAACCCCAGACGTACGAGATTATCCAAGTACCCGATCATGCGGAGTACATGAGGCCCCACCGGGTTTCCCACTGACAGATGACACTTGAAAAATACCTTAGATACCTCATACCGCTCATGCCTTGCTTGATCTTGGAAGAGCTGCCTTAAATATATGATCATATCATACGCCTCCATGTTGTCATGTTGTTTCTAAAGCTCAGAGTTCATGGTGCAAAGCATCAGGCAGGTCACATCATTGGATTCGTCAACCATCTGCTGATGTGCCTTCCGGGAGGTAGCAGTATCATTTTCTGGCGCCTCAGGAACTGGTTCGTCTAGAGGGAGAGTTTCTTTTCTTGCTTGAGAATAATTCTCAAGTTTCTGTACTAGTCCAGAAAATTGATTGCAGATAGCTTGTTCTTCTCAAGGACCGATTGTAGTGATAGTGTTGATGTCGATGGATTGTTTGCCATTGGTATTCTACAAAATAAGAAATATACAAATTTTAGTATTTTGTGAACAAACGTCTACATTTAACAATGACTAGATTATTAAATATAGCTCCCACTATTTTTAGTATTAATAGCCTCACTATTAATGCGGAAAGTATCACATATTTTCTAGTGGGCCAAGATCCATATTTCACCTCATTTTGACTTGCTTTGTCAAGTCACCCAAAATTGGTTATTTAGGTAGGACACTTTCCAATTGCATCCTATGAAACTCTAAGTTAAATTGGGCAAATAACTCTATTTATTTATCTTATAGATAATCCCAGTTGTCTTGCCTCTAAGCCTTCAATCTTATTGAAGTAGTTTAGTTGCGTTCATCCTTTTACTTCAACAACTGCACATTACCAATTTGTGTCATAGCGTCATCCTATGATGAAAAATCGCCGTGCTTTGGCAAGCCCGAGTTTATTACATTACAGTTTTTATGAGTGTTAAGTAATGAGAAGGTAAAATGCAATATTTAACGTTGAGGGATTTCTTTGTCAATTTCAATTGTTTTGTTGATCCAATCAACTGATCTACTTATTTGGATTGGGGCAATCCCAAATAAAAGATCCGGGAGTTATTATCTCGTTACGTTTTGCATGCATCAACCATACACCAAAAAAATAAATAAGAAGATAATAAATAAATAAATAAATAATAAATAAATAAATAAATAAATAAATAAATAAATAAATAAATAAATAAACAAATAAATAAATAAATAAATAAATAAATAACTAAATAAATAAATAAATAAATAAATAAATAAATAAATAAATAAATAAATAAATAAATAAATAAATAAATAAATAAATAAATAAATAAATAAATAAATAAATAAATAAAGTGATGTGTATGTGGCCTCCTAAAACTAAGATTTTCCCAAGACAATGAGAATATCTAAAAGCCCTAAAAATAGCAAGCTCATCTCCATGTGCCTCCATATTTAGTCCATGCGCCTTACCCTGTGGAATAACGCCATCTTGTGGTTTCTTCATTCTTTAAACCTCATCTCCATACCTTGACGAAATTCTATCTATCTAATTCTAGCTAGCATCTAAACTAAAAGGATGAACCTCGCATGTGACGGAGAAGACAACACGCATGCCGTAAAACTTAATTAATTACATTAATTACAATAAAACCAAATCAAAAAAAAAAACATCCACATGTAAGGCCACACCCAATATCCATTCAAAAACACATAATTCTATTAAAATCCAATTTTGACGCGTTTGGTCAATTTTAGTTGAATTTGGAATTTTGTAGGGTCAAACCCCTTGGGACCGCACGGGCCGCGCCTAACACGGTCGGACCAACCCGCACGGTCAAACCGGCGGTTGGCCGAGTCGTGTAGGCCACGACCTTGTTGCTTTCGCCCAAGGAAGGGGGCAGTCAACCCTTGGTCGAACCCTATGGGAAGTTTTCAAAATTTTCCTTGTTTCCTTGTGGGCAATAACCCAATTGTAGAGAAACCCCTATTTTTCCACAATTGTGCCCAAACCCTAGTTTTTCAAAAACCAAAACGACACAATATATGTGAACGGAATTTTCCATTTTCATAGTGTGTATGTATTTAGCTCATTCTCTATTAAATCATATTCATGTTTCATCAATATGTCAATTTCAGTTTTACGCGAAAAATAACAATACCGTGTAAAACTGATAAAACAGTAACACATAAAACCACGTTATGCGCTACGACATGTAGCTCTAATACCACTGTAGGGTTTTGATACGGATTACACAGTGGAAATACAATTAAATTATTATGTTCAAGAACCTCCATGAATCGCAGGACAAGCCATCATAACGTGGTAAGTAAAAAATAGTTGTGTACCTTGTTTGTCTGAATGATCATGTTACGTAGAATATTGTCTACGTCTCTACGAGTATCCACACCTAGTATTACAATGGAGTCCTTCCCACGTCTTTATTCTAGAAAAATGATGAAGGAGGAAGAAGAAGATCACACGAAAAGAGGATCCAAGGCCGCGCGGCTTATTGTGTCCAACCGCGCAGGGGGGACAGATAGGGTTCGGCCCTAGTCTCTCTCTCTCCCATTGCTTTTTTATTTCCACAGAATGACGCTCATGTGAAATAATTAAGCTATGAGTGCCTTTATATAGTTAATTACTTATTATAAACTAGATATTTGCCCAATACTAATCATTTTCATACACAGGTTAGTCCACCTTGCAAATTAGTCCTATTAAGTTTGCTCGTGATTGCGCTTTAATCCTTCTCTTTAATTAGTCCTACTAATTAATCCACATGTCCAGTTTAATACATAGGTGTGTGACCCCATAAGTTTCTACTTAGTTGGTAGTAACAATTACTAATATAGAGCGGTGTTTGGCAACACATCTATGTCGCCCAAACTAATAGAAATAGTCAGTGATCCGACAAAACTTGTGATTAATGTTACCGTATTGTACTATCCCTTTGTCTCTATATCAGGATTGGATACGAGACATAAATGTCACAATCGTATATCCAATCAATATTTTCTCGATCCTGGGAATAGGCTTATCTATACAGATAACATCAATATCCCATATTGATTTTTATGAGTCTCGCTTGACATTCCATAATCACTGCCCCTCGAGTGACTGTGGATATTTGCTCCCGTTATGTGGAAGGGACAAATATTCATGACAGCACTCCCATCTCTAAGCTTGCTTCCTATTATGTCCGATAACCGCCTTTATTGCTACCTACTTGACGCAGATTACTAGTGCGTATTACGCAAGGGTACGGTCAAGTAGTAAAGAGTGAGTATTTTTATTACTAAGGTTGTCGATCCCTCGAGGACAAGCTTGCAACAAGTTGGTAATTAACAATTTAGTGTAATTTACTAAGTAACCGGGTAAAACGTGTGAGAATTGTGTTGTTGCCACCACCAAACAAGTGGCTGTAGTGAAGACAGAAATAATAGTAAGAAAGAATTAAGAAGAATTCTTAATCAATTAATAGAGATGACTAGGCAATCTCGTTGATCACCTAGGGTTGTAAACGATATCCGGATTATCTGAGCAACACGTTAACTTTATTCTAACTAAGCCGGGTAACAGCGCTGACTATCTCCTATCGGTCTCAAGTCATTCTACTTCGCGGTAGACTACAATCTCCTATCGGTCTCTTGTGTCTAACGGTCCGTTCTAGTAGGCTAACGACATGCACGACAACGGGTCCTGTCGGTCCACCGTTGCACGAAACAGTCGAATCTCACCTACCGGATCTACCTACACTTGGCCAATCGTAACACATCTCTTGTCAGTCTCAGTGATACGAGATTGATGTTCAAGTCTCATCCTAGTTAGTTAGAATCACTATCGTGCAACCTCTAACTAAGCAGTGTTTACGGTTAGCTACTCCATTAACACTAAGTATTAAGCACAGTACATGAACAATTGAATTAAAATAAGCTAACTTTAAGCATTAATCAACTATTGAATGAAACCCTAGTTCTTGAACCCTAGTTTTATCTCCTAATCGTGTCACTCAATTAGGATACCAAAATCAACAAGAAACTAGAATTGATTCAAAAGAAGAGATCACGAAATCATGAAGAAAAGATCAAATCCGGAGAATATTCATCGTTTTCATTAACCCTAGGCTGTCAAATCGAGATGCCTAGAAAAAGTGTTTAGCTACTCATAACTAAATATGAAATACTCATGATTTTCTCCATAAAAATTGACTAAGAAAGGTAGAAAGAAGAGAAAGCAAACACTAGAGCTTCAATGGTGAAGCTTTGATCTTCCGTCTTCGTCCCCTTGCTCCAAGCTTTGTTTTCTCCCGTCCAAGATGTGTGAATACCCCGACAAGATCATCCCTCTATGTTAGAATAGGTCTGGAGTCTTCAAAACTTTCAAAAAATAGCAAAACAGCCCCAAAAATCCACGTTGGCCCTCTCTGTTCGTGCGAACAAACGACTGTTCGTGCGAACAGCGTTTTGTTCCTTGTTCGTGCTAACAACTTTCTGTTCGTGCATACAAAATTTTACTCTCTGTTCACACGAAGAAATTTCTTGTTCGTACAATTTAACAGCCTCTTTTTCACCCTTTTTTCCATCTTAAAATTTTTCTAAGGCCTTTTGTTAGTGCGAACAAGGGTTGTGTTCGCACGAACACCCTTGGGAATTTTCTCAGATTTGCATCCTATTTGACGAACCATATCTTTCTCGTCCGATTTCCGTTTTAGCTCCGTGACCTATCGTTGGAAAGCTCTTTGAGTACTTTCATTTTCCACTGGTCTCACTCCAAAATATATTTTATAACTCAAGATACTATCAAAATAGTGGAGATTCGTCACTTATGCTCTTCTAACTTTGCTTCTCTTGCTTCCTCTTGAGTTTGCTTTGCTTACGAAGTTCGTTTTATGCCTCGTAGCCATGGTTTAGCATCCACTCCTGTCAAAACAACATGAAAAACCATAGCAAGCGATTATATTTGACAAATAACATCGAAATATGCATCGAAACGCCCGGATTAACAATAAAGTGCTAGAAACTCAACTTTCTACGTTTTCTCAACATTCATAGTGTAAAACTCATATTTCAACCCGGAAATCACGCAAAACGATATAAAATATGCAAGAAATATAACTCTCATAGAGAGTTATCAAATTCCCCCACACTACCCTTTCGCGCGTCCCGAGCAAAATCAATCCTCACACTACGTTTTAATCCACCGAATTGCATACAACTACACAAGCCATGTGAAACACACAACACACACACACCCAATGAAATCTGCATGACTATAAACAATGCAACTCGATTATCAAACAATGCAAAAATTGAAACAACACAAATATTTTTTTTTTTTTTAGTTAGAGATCGGGCAATCTCGCTATCACTAACAAAAATCATCAAGTTCTCACAAGTCTCTTTTGCAATTCACACAACCGTAATAAGGAATTGAAAATACAATAATCCTATGCACAAGCTCACTAAGGAGTCAACAAACATCCACCAAACTCAATCCAAGATCCGGTCACGTCCTTTAGCTCAGAGGGTCTGAGGGACCCTTAGTCCTGTTGTAGTCTTTCGTCGCCAAGTCATATGAGTTTTTTAGACCCTCTTAGCCGTTATTGCATTGAATGCAAGTTGTCCCAATGACGGGAGACACAACTCCGTGTAATACGGCTTGACTTTATTTGCCTTAGACGCTCTAATTGGTTTGAATCCAAAATTCCCGCGTGAACGGGGGCACATTAGGATGTTCACCGTATCTAGTCCAAGATAAGATTTTTGATTTCTTTTTTTTTCATTCCCTTTCAATTTATTCCAGCCGTGCATTTAGAGAAAATAAGTGTGGGCTTTTTCCGTTAGCTCTTGAAACCGCCTTAAGGGATGGTGGTGTACACTCCCTAGCTTCACTTAGGCTAGAGAAATGTACCACATGGAACCGACTCTACACGAAGGTCCACCCCAGATTTACAAGAGGCCACAAGTGTCCACTCGAAAACAGACTATTCAACTCCTTAGGACTAAATCCTCCTAGCACAATAAAGGAACGAAAGGTATGCCCTCGTCTACGATCAACTTTTTCTTGTATACCCGGGACATCCTTTCGTGAAACAGGTGAGCGAGATACTAAGAATTAAAGACATCCCTACTACGGTGCTTCCTATTCATTGAGACTAATTCACTGAACTCTCTCTAGTTTCAAGCTTTATCAATTGCCCAACTCAAAAGTTTTCAATTTTTTTTATGATTTTTTTTTTCATATTTTCCTACAGTCTATATGCTTTTGGCCAACTCGATTAAGCACATGTTTTGGGTAGGAGACTCAATAAAGTAAAAGTGCTAATAAAATGCTTAAACTACACAATCCTACCACAGACCAACACAATACGAACACATAACTATATGTAACAAGGCGATGCACACAAGGACATGGCTAGTGAAAGTAGATACATACCCCCCCCCCCCCACACTTAAGCGTTTCGTTGTCCTCAGCGAATTTAGAGATAATGAAGGAGGACTCATCGCTTAAATACGAAGGGGGTGGATTTCAACATTTATTGCTAAAAACGTAGATTCGAAAGAGAGTGTTAGAGGTACCTGGGTTCCCGGACCTACATGGGCACCGTTGCCGCGAAATTGCAACAAGAAGGGGTCTTTTGGACCGTTGACAGTTTCTGGAGAAGTCTCTACGCGCCCGGATTCCGATATGCGGCTAAGATATAAATTGCAGCCCTCTCATGCGTGTGGCATCCAACATATTGGAATCGCTCCTCGACCTCGAGAAATTCTCTATTCTTTTATGCATAATCCTGTGGGGATTTTTCTTTCCCCAATTTCGTGCAATCTCTATCCTGCACATCAAGAAGGGGAATCCGGTGCGTCTTCTGTACCTGTGTCCCTGCACACTGATTGGAAAAATAAGTCCACTCTCTCTCACCTCTCATAGTCCAATATAGAGAACTCATAAACAAATAAAAAACAGAAAGCATCCTACTCTACATTGGGTTGCCTCCCAAGCAGCGCTTTGTAATTTAAGGTCGACGACCTGACCATGTTACCTCATGAGGTTCAGAAAGGTGGTTTGGCAGATTGTGTCGCATCCAACTTCTGGCGCTGGATACTCATGACTACCTCGTGCGCCTGCACACTCTATTCTTTACCCTTAGGATCTAGCGGATCTTCTTTTGCCAACTCTGAAATTCCACGCACAACTTTCACAGGAAATGCCAAGTCTGGCTTCACCTCATAAGTGTACTAAGGAGTCGGTTTGAAAACCTGAAAGGTCTCGACAGTATCGTTGAACCTCATGATCAACTCTCCATTCTCCACATCAATTAAAGTCCGACCTGTAGCCAGAAAGGGCCTACCAAGAATGATCGGAACGTCACCAACGGGCATGTCAAGGATCACAAAATCAGCTGGCATGATCAAACTACCAACCCTCACAAATAAGTCTTCTACCACCCCAATGGCCTTCTTGGACGACTTATCTGCGAACTGTAGATTGATCCAGGTTTTACTAGGCTCCCCCATACCTAGCTTTTTAAATACTGAAAGTGGCATCAAGTTCACACTTGCCCCGAAATCACATAGAGCCTTGCCTGTATATGCCCCGCAAGTGTAGCTTCAATCACAAAACTACCTGGATCTTTCTTCTTCTTAGGTAGCCCATGCAAGACACATGAACTCAACTGCTCATTCAATTTCACTGTCTGAAACTTATCCATAGCTTGTCTCCCATAGATTGCATCCTTGATAAATCGCGCATACATAGGCATTCGCTACAGTGCCTCAATCAAAGGAATATTGATGTGCAGTTTGGAGAAAATATTGAGAAATCTCCTGTACTCCTCAGAGTCATCCTTCTTCTTCCTAGTTATCAATGGAAAAGGCATTTCTTTAGAGGAAGTGGGTGGTGGTAATACCTCGTTAGACATTTCCTCATCATCTGGAGTCATGCCCTTTGATTGGGGGACCATGACAGGTGTCTCCTCAGTATCGAAGACCTCGTTCTCCTTAGCTTTTGACGCTTCCGCTCAGGAATGGCTCGGGTATGGTGGATCATTCAACGAAACCCCGCTGCGAGTGGTAATGGCATTTACCTGGCGCACATACTCTGTGTTACAAGGTAGAGAGCCAGGTGCTCTACCAGATAGTTGCGTTGCAATTTGACCAACTTGAACCTCTAGTGAACGAAGAGAAGTCTTCGTAGCCTACAAGTTAGAAGACATAGCATTGACCGTCATGGTCATATCGTTCATGTTGTTGCTCAGCTGTGTTAACGCTTTAGTAAGTACAGAAATCTCTGGGTTTGGCGCTACAGCAGCCGGAGGTGGAGCCTGCGACACTGGTGCTTGTGGTATGTGCTCAAACCCAGGTGCATATATAGCTCTAGACTGATCCCCATACCTGAAACTTGGATGATCTCTGGTGCCTGGTCTGTAGCTCCCTTGGTTCCAATTCTGCCACTGTTCTTGTGCCGCCACAAAGTTCACATCTTCACTTGCAATCTGGGCCAAGGCTGAATCAAATTCCTGCTCCTCTACTCTTGCAACTGGCTTCTTATCCCGATACACATGCTTGGCTAAATCTGAAACCATCTTGCTGATCGCAGTCTTCCGTTCATCATCTTTAGGTTCAGGCAATGCCAATGATCTCCTGGAATCATAGATTTGTGAATCCTTCTTAGCGAGCTGCTTCATGAGCGCATAGGCTCCTTCCTTGTCAACAAAGTACAGAAAATTGCCTCAGCTTCTCTGTTAACCAGCTCATGATTGTGACGTTCTAGACCATAGTAGAAGGCCTGCAAAATTTCGTAATCCCCAAAATCATGGTTTGGGCACTTCCTGATCAAATGCATAAAACGGTCCCATGCATCTACCACAAATTCATCGGCCTGTTGCCGAAAGCCTAGAATATCATCCTGTAGCTCAATCACCCGTTGAACTGGATAAAACTTTTCCATGAACTCATCCACACACTCAGCCCATGTAGTTATCGAATCAGGAGCTCTTGAATGTAGCCACTTCTCAGCTGCACCCTTCAGACAGTAAGGGAAAAGAATTAGCTTCAACGCCTCTGCTGTCACATCCTTGTACTTGGTAGTCTTTATGTACGCGTTGAACCTCTTAATAAATTAATTGGGGTCTTCATCCCTGTTCCCATAGAATTGGAACTGATTGATCACCGACTGAATTGTCGCAGACTTAAGATCAAAGTGCTCGGCCAGTATCTCTGTCACTACAATTGCCGGATTGTGTCCATAGGTGAACGACTGAAACTTCTCCACAATAAAGTGTCCAGACTTGTTGTACGGTGTCTGGTAGTTTAGTTGCTTAGACAGCTCTTCCACCCGCTGATTGAGTTGCGCGTTGGTTAATTGTTCGCCCATGGTGCTCTGTTTTGTCTTCTTCTTTGGTCTCTGAACAACTGCTCTGGGTCTTCTAGTGGGGGCACAAGCTCTCTTCGGATCCTATGCATGCACTGAGTACCTGAAATAGCAGAAAATCAGAAAATAAATGACAAATCAAAATAGAAATTATAACAGAAAAATAAAATCAAACTAAACTAATTGTTAACTAAAAACGTGTTGACCGTTGTCCCCGGAAACGGCGCCAAAAACTTGAAGTGGATTACTAGCGCGTATTACGCAAGCGTAAGGTCAAGTAGTAAAGAGTGAGTATTTTCATTACTCGGGTTGTCGATCCCTCGAGGAAAAGCTTGCAACAAGTTGATAACTAACAATTTAGTGTAATTTACTAAGTAACCGGGTAAAAAGTGTGAGAATTGTGGTGTTGCCACCCCCAAACAAGTGGCTGTGGTAAACACATAAATAATAGTAAGCAATAATTAAGAAGAATTCTTAATCAATTAATGGAGATGACTAGGCAATCTCATTGATCACCTAGGGTTGTAAACGATATCAGGATTATCTGAGCAACACGTTAACTTTATTCTAACTAAGCCGGGTAACAACGCTGACTATCTCCTATCGGTCTCAATTCATTCTACTTCACGGTAGACTACAATCTCCTATCGCTCTCTTGTGTCTACCGGTCCGTTCTAGTAGGCTAACGACATGCATGGCAACGGGTCATGTCGGTCCACCGTTGCACGAAACAGTCGAATCTCACCTACCGAATCTACCCACACTTGGCCAATCCTAGCACATCTCTTCTCAGTCTCACTGATACAGGATTGATGTTCAAGTCTCATCCTAGTTAGTTAGAATCACTATCGTGCATTCTCTAACTAAGCAGTGTTTCCGGTTAGCTACTCCATTAACACTGAGTATTAAGCACAGTACATGAACAATTGAATTAAAATAAGCTAACTTTAAGCATGAATCAACCATTGAATGAAACCCTAGTTCTTGAACCCTAGTTATATCTCCTAATCGTGTCACTCAATTAGGATACTAAAATAAACAAGAAACTAGAATTGATTCAAAAGAAGAGTTCACGAGATCATGAAGCAAAGATCACATCCGGAGAATATTCATCGTTTACATGAACCCAAGGCTCTCAAATCGAGATGCCTAGCAAAAGTGTTTAGCTACTCATAACTAAATATGAAATACTCATGAGTTTCTCCATTAAAATTGAGTAAGAAAGGTAGAAAGAAGAGAAAGCAAACACTAGAGCTTCAATGGTGAAGCTTTGATCTTCCGTCTTCGTCCCTTTGCTCCAAGCTGTGTTTTTTCCAGTCCAAGATGTGTGAATACCCCCACAAGATCGTCCCTCTATGTTAGAATAGGTCTGGAGTCTTCAAAACTTTCAAAAAATAGCAAAAAAATCCCCAAAAATTCGCGCTGGCCCTCTCTGTTCGTGCGAACAAACGATTGTTCGTGCGAAAAGCGTTTTGTTCCTTGTTCGTGCGAACAACTTTCTGTTCCTGCGAACAAAATTTTACTCTCTGTTCACACGAACAACTTTCTTGTTCGTATAATTTAAAGGCCTCTTGTTCACCCTTTTTGCCATCTTAAAATTTTTCTAAGCCATTTTTTTTGTGCGAAAAAGAGTTGTGTTCGCACGAACACCCGTGGGAATTTTATCAGAATTGCATCCTCTTTGACGGACCATATCTTTCTCGTCCGATCTCCGTTTTTGCTCCGTGACCTATCGTTGGAAATCTCTTTGAGTCTACTTTCATGTTCCACTGGTCTCACTCCAAAATATATTTTATAACTCAAGATACTATCAAAATTGTGGAGATTCGTCACTTATGCTCTTCTAACTTTGCTTCTCTTGCTTCCTCTTGAGTTTGCTTTGCTTCCGAACTTCGTTTGATGCCTCCTAGCCATCTTTTAGCATCCGTTCCTGTCAAGACAACATGAGAAACCATACCAAGCGATTATATTTGACAAATAACATCGAAATATGCATCGAAACGCCCGGATTAACAATAAAGTGCTAGAAACTCAACTTTCTACGTTTTCACAACATTCATAGTGTAAAACTCATATTTCAACCCGGGAATCACGCAAAACAATATAAAATATGCAAGAAATATAACTCTAATAGAGAGTTATCACCAATCACGGTATAGTGTTCGATGATGTCAAAACACAATATTTCAGAACGAGAGTATCTAGTGACTTCAAGTCTAAGGACCACAATACCATTATCACTACGAGAAGCACTTGTGACTTTAACATAACTCATATGGAGATTCTTGTGGTGGGTCCTTTCAGTATGCTATTACGCCTAATACATACCCATGTGTTAGACGTGATATCTCCATATCAATCTGCCGACATGCTAGTCTATAGTTGATCGTCCTATTAATCAATATACATGACTAGAGATATTTAAGATAAACAATAATTTTTATCTAAGGACTTCATTATATTAAATATCTCCATGAATAATACAATGAATGTTCTAGCTAAAATAATGTTCATACTGTTAATTTAAATACCTTTGAATGTGTTTTGGATGTTAATTGTTTTGAGTGATAAAAGACAAAGACAAAGACAAAGACATAAGAAGCAAAGTATTTCAGTTACTCCAAGGCCTTGAGATACTGACAGAACTTCAAAGCCTTGAGAGTTGTTTTAGTCTGCTATATGTTCTAACAGTTCCGTGTTGCAGATTGGATATCTGATTATACAGATCAAGGTTTTACTGCATATACTTATAGTTTACACTATTTACATATCTAACACAGTTGTAGATGATCAGAACAGGAAGAATCAAATTTTTGTGGGTTTAACTTTGTATATCTGTGAAGTAGGTTCAGAGCTCCAAGGCCTTGAGATGTGCCTTGAGCTGCTGACAGTTTTTTCAAAACTAAGTTGATTCTTTCTTGCAGGTTGTGATTCTTGTTATTGTGATTATTCATTGACTTCTAAGAGTCTTAAACTTGTTATTCATTATTTATAGGTATTAAAAGTTAAACAGATTGCTATTCTAATCTTTTAACCAGTTTTATCAGAAACTGGTAAACCAAACAGTCTTAGCACTGTTATCTTTCTGGATTTTGTTGTTGTTGTGTTTTAGTATTGTTGCAGGTTTGTTAAACGTTCAAGAGCTATCTCAAAAAACTCCAACGGATATCCACTTAGAGGTGTTTGAATTTCAGTTGAAAACAGAAGGAGGATTTTTAGGAAGAGAATGGTTTGAATTTTGAAGTAAGAGAGAGGCTTGAAGAATACTTAGAAAGGTGTGAAAAATTCGTGAGAGATTATTCATTCAAACACACAAGGATTCAAGCTTCAATTCAGATTCCAGAAGATCAAATCAATCCAGTTTTTCAGAAGAACACATCCAGGCTTCAACAGCTTATCTCTTCTATTGTGTTCTTCACTTGTACTGTAATCTATGTATCTTTTAAATATCTTAAACCTCACTTAACCTAGTGGTTGGTTGTTCAAGTGAACAACAAGAGGTTCTTGTTAGCTCAACAGTTAGTAGCTGGAACTAGATAGGTTTGGAACCACAAGCTGTATAGGTGTAAGGGAAATCACTTAGGCTTGAAGATCTAGGGTTGTTTCTGTGTGAGTAATAAGAAGTGTTTGCCCAATCCTGGTGGGATTAGATCCCTCAAGCAGAGATTAGGTCCATTGGTACTGAACTCTGTAAATTGCTTTGTGTTCTTTAATTTACAGTTTGAATATTATCTGCTGCATACAACTCAATTCAAACTAAGGTTAATAAGTTGTTTAGAACTGCTAATTGTTCAAGGCCTTGAGATTTGAATTTCACACAAAGCTAATCTGTTAAGTTTTGAGTTTTGCAAACAGTTTCCATACTCTATTCAACCCCCCCCCCTTATAGAGTATTTAGGTCCTGTATTTAGTCTACATTACACACTTTCAATTGGTATCAGAGCTTTTGTCACTGTTTTAGATCTAACCATCTAGTGACTATGAGTAATTTAGGAGATGGTGGATTCTAACAAGGAAGGGCAGCTAACATACCTCCATTGTTCTGTGGTGATAACTTCATGCACTGGAAGTCATTGAACTGCAAAAGGTATCAAAAAATTACAAGGCTATGAATCTATTATACTGTGCTCTTAATGCAGATGAGTTCAATAGAGTATCGAATTGCATGATTGCCAAAGAAGTATGGGATAAACTGGTGGTGACATATGAAGGAACTAGCCAGGTTAAAAAGACCAAAATCAACATACTTCTGAGGCAATATGAGTTGTTCAAGATGAATTTAGATGAGACCATCAAGGAGATGTTCAAAAGATTCACTGATGTAGTGAACATTCTGGAGTCTTTGGGAAAGAAGTTTTCAAATGAGGAGAAGGTCAGAAAGATTCTGAGAAGCTTGCAAAAAGCCAAGTGGGAGCCTAAGACAACAGCCATTGAGGAAGCTCAGGATTTAAGTCTTCTTCAGCTAGATGATCTACAAGGAAAGTTGCTCACTCATGAAATGTCTATGAAGGATGTGGGAAGGTGATCTGATTGAAAACATCATGAACTTAGCACTTAAGCCAAAAGACAGTGAAAAATCTCAAAGCCTTGAGACTTAAGATGAACCTGATGATGAAGAGGCTTTAGCATTGATCTCCAAGGCCTTGGCCAGGATTCTCAAGAAGAAAAGAAACTCTGGTAACAAAGATTACAAGAGAGAGATATCAAGACCTTCCGGCAGCAAGGACTACAAAGGTAAACCTTCAACACAGTCACATAAAACTAAAGTAATGAATTGTTTTGAGTGTGGTGATGCAGATCATTTAGTAAGGGACTGCCCACAAATGAAAAAGAACAGGGAATTTTCAGAAGGAAGACAGTGAAAACAGAAGGAAGAAAGCCATGATGGCTTCCTGGAGTGATTCTGATTCATGAAGTTACTTAGACACAGAAGAAGATCAAGCAAACTTATGCTTCATTGCAAAGCATGATGAGGAAAAATCATCAGACAAACATATTGAAGATATGGATGTCACCAAGGCCTTGAAAGATCAGAAATGGATATTAGACAATGGATGTTCCAGACATATGAGTGGAGAGAAGTCTCTCTTCACTGAACTTACAGAAAAATCTGGAGGAACAATTACAATTGGTGACAAAGCAAAATGCAATATCATTGGTATAGGTAGTATTGGTAATGGTTCTTCTAATTCTATATCTGATGTTTATCTGTAGATGGACTTAAGTATAATCTGCTTAGTATCTCTCAGTTATGTGATAAAGGTTATAAAGCTATATTTTACAAGGAGAAATGTGTGGTGCAAGATGAGAAATCAGGTGATTGCATACTCACTGCTCCTAGATCATATAATCTATATGCTATGAGTACTACCAGTGTTGCAGATGACAAGCTAAGATGCCTCAAGACCTTGAAAGAAGATTCAAAGCTTTGGCACAGAAAGCTTGGGCATATTAGCATACATACCTTGAATAAAATCATCTCAAAGGACTTGGTAAGAGGTTTACCATCACAAAAAATTTCAGATTATGAGGTTTGCAAGGCATGTGTACAAGGTAAGCAAACTAGAAGCTCATTCAAGCCAAAGAACTTTGTAAGTACTTCTAGACCATTAGAACTGCTGCGTATGGACTTGTGTGGTCCTATGAGAGTTCAGACTCTAAAATGTAAGAAGTATATGCTTGTTATAATAGATGATTATTCTAGATTTACTTGGGTGATGTTTATCAGAGACAAAACTGAAGCTTTATTTGAATTTTCTAGATTGTGCAAAGAGCTTCAAACTTTGAAAAATTTACCTGTTGCATCTATTAGAAGTGATCATGGTAGGGAATTTGATCAACTTGACTTTGATTTTGGTTTGTGCAAAGCATGGCATTTCACACAACTTTTATGCACCTAGAACTCCACAGCAAAATGGAGTAGTTGAGAGGAAAAATAGGTCACTTGAGTATATGTCTAGAACCATGCTTCTTGAAAGTAATATGCCAAATTTCTTATGGGCAGAAGTTGTTATCACTGCCAATTATGTGCTGAATGGATGCTTGATTAGACCTATTTTGAAAAAGACCCCCTATGAACTGTTTAAAGGTAGAAAGCCTACTGTTTCTTATTTTAAACCTTTTGGTTGTATCTGTTTTGTGCATAATAATGGTAGAGACAATCTTGGTAAGTTTGATGCTAGAAGTGATGAAGGTGTATTTCTTGGATATTCTCAAACTAGCAAAGCTTATAGAGTTTATAATAGAAAAACCAAGATTGTGGAAGAGAGTATTCATGTAATCTTCGATGAAAGTACTAAGGATTCTCTGAGTGAAAGTTTTGCAGATCTAGATTTGAACAAGCATGAATCAGATGATGATGTTGTGAAAGAAGACAAGGGAAAAACTAATGTGCAGAATCAACCAGCAGAATCTCAAGGCCTTGAACCTCCTGCAGAACCAAAATCTCAAAGCCTTGAGATAGAAGCAGAAAATTTCTATGATGCTCACTCAACTGTTACAAGGACTCAAAGCCTTGAAGGAGAATATTCCTGGGTACCAAGAAAGAAGTTTAAGTACCTTGCAGACCATGCAGCTGATAACATTATATCAGATCCATCAACTGGAACTCAGACAACAGGACAGTTGAAGAACTTGTGTTCTTTTAGTGCATTTGTATCTTTGATAGAGCCTAAAAATACCAAGGAAACACTAGAAGATGCTGACTGGATCATTGCAATGCAGAGTGAGCTGAATGAGTTTGAAAGTAACAAGGTGTGGAATCTGGTTCCTAGACCTAAAGAGAAATCAGTTATTGGAACCAGATGGTTATTCAGAAACAAACTTGATGAGAATGGCAAAGTTGTAAGAAATAAAGTCAGACTAGTAGCTCAAGAATATAATCAGAAAGAAGGTATAGATTATGAGGAGACTTTTGCTCCTGTTTCCAAGTTGAAGCTATTAGAATAATTCTTGGATTTGCATCTCACAATCATATAAAGCTTTATCAAATGGATGTTAAATGTGCTTTTCTGAATGGATATTTACAAGAAGATGTTTTTGTAGCACAACCACCTGGTTTTGAAGATGAAATCTTTCTTGATCATGTTTATAAACTGGACAAAGCTCTTTATGGGTTAAAACAAGCTCCAAGGGCTTGGTATGACAGGCTTTCAAAATTTCTACTTGAAAATAATTTCAAAAGAGGCCTAGTTGACAAAACTCTTTTCATTAAACATCATCAAAATGATTTGTTAGTAGTTCAGATTTATGTAGATGATATTCTATTTGGTGCTACTAATGATGCTCTTTCAAAAGAGTTTTCTAGTCTGATGTGCAGGGAGTTTGAGATGAGGTTAATGGGTGAACTGAATTTCTTTCTTGGACTTCATATCTTACAAATGAAGAAAGGAATTTTTGTACATCAAGGAAAGTATACCAAGGACTTATTGAACAAGTACAATATGTCACAGTCCAAGGTGCTTAAGACCCCTATGAGTTCATCACTCTCTTTAGACAAAGATTCAAATGGTAAGAGTGTGAATCAAAAGGAATACAAAGGTATGATTGGATCTCTGTTATATTTAACTGCTAGTAGACCTGATATTATGTTTATTGTATGTAGGTGTGCTAGATTCCAAGCAGATCATAAGGAAAGTCATTTAATTGCAGTCAAAATAATTTTTAGATATTTGAATGGAACCAGAGACTTGGGGCTTTGGTATCCAAGAAGATCTAATTTTATGTTGAGTGGCTATTCAGATGCAGATTTTGCAGGATATAAAGTAGACAGGAAAAGTACTTCTGGATGCTGTCAATTTCTTGGATCTTCAACGATCAGTTGGCACTCCAAAAATCAAAATTCTGTAGCATTATCAACTGCAGAAGCTGAATACAATGAAGCTGGTGCTTGCTAATCACAAGTATTATGAATTTCTCAGCAACTTAGAGATCTTGGCTACAATTTCAGAAATGTGCCTATTCATTGTGACAACAAAAGTGTTATCTCAATCTCTAAGAATCATGTCCAGCACTCAAGAACCAAGCACATAGATGTGAGACATCATTTCCTTAGAGATCATGCAGAACAAGGTGATGTTGTTTTAAATTTTATTTCTACATCAATGCAGATTGCTGATATTTTCACTAAACCTTTGCCAGATGATAGGTTTTCATCTCTAAGGCTTGAATTGGGGATGTTAAACAAAAATGCATTGGTTTAGAGGGAGTATTAGTACTTATATGTGATTATGTGCTGAAATCTCAAAGCCTTGAGATTATACTTTCCAAAGCCTTGAAAGTATAGCTCGAAGCTTTGAAGTTTCTCAAACTAGAGAAAATCTCGAGGCCTTGAGATTGTTCTCCAGGTCTTGAAAATATCTGTAATTTTTAAAAAAAAATGGATCATCAAATATTATCTCTTATCTTTTTAGATAACTGTATAATATTTGAATTACTCGGAGAATTTTGTAAAATATCCAAAAAAAAAATCAAGATTCTATTTTGCATGTTGATTTAGCAGAGTCCTTTTATGACTCATCCTTTCCAACCTACTTACGCTGCAACTCAGGGCTTTTTCCTCTCATTCTCTCTCAAATCTCTACGACTCTCTTCTCTCTCTCTCTCTCTCTCTCAGTTTCTTTCAATCACATTCTCTTCTCAAAACCCTAATCCCCAAAATGGAGCGCAAATCAGCCAGAAATTAGCAACTGGGAAAGCCTTCCGGCAGATCCAAGAAGAGGGCAAATAAGAAAGAGATGATAGTGATTTCTGATTCAGATTCAGAAAATACTTAGAGTTTGCATTAGGACACCACTCCTTCAAAGAATTCCAGAACAGAGAATTGAGATGAAGGCTCATGCATGGATCCACAGCAGGAGACACAAACTCAGGGTGGTGATCAACCTATGTTAGTGAAGAATAAAGGGGGAGAAAAGAAAAAGACTGGTGAAGAGGAAAAGGGGAAATCTGCTCAAGAAAGCAAGAAGAAACCATCTGAAGGAGAACAAGAAAAGACCAAACCCTTAGAGAAGAAAACTAGGGTTACGCAGGTTGCTGCTGCAACCAAAAAAGGTTATCAAGGTAAGAATGTAATTCCTACAGACTGGTTTGTTAGTTCTGAGGTTAGAACTGTATGGATGCAAGGTTATGCTTCATCTAAGGTAGCTTTCTGTAGTATGGTTTCTGAAAAATTGTTGGATAAATAGGATATAGACTGCATGACAAAGTTAAGAGAAATTGATGTTTGGAAGGTGTTAAATCCTAGTTCAAAAGACTATCATAGGATAACTAGGTTATTTTATCTGAATTTGGTTTCTGAAGGTGATGATAAAATGGTGTTAACTTCAAAAGTGGCTGGGGTGGATTTGAGGTTAGATCATAGGAATTTTGCCAAAGTCTTGGGCATTCCTAGGAAATATAATGTTGGAGATTACCCTGATAGGAAGGAGTGTCTGGATAAGGCAAAGGAGATGTTTTTCATTGATGATGTACCCTCTGGTCCAAAGCAGTTGACAGACTCTGTGCTTACCTGTGAAGCCAAAATTCAGTTTACAATTCTGATGAGAAGTGTAGTTCCTAGGGAAAACTCAAGGGAGCTAATGACTGATAAGGTTCATATTTTGATGTATATGATATCTCGAGGGTTTGAGATAGACTTGCCAACAGTTGTTATGGAGCATATGATTTATTGTTAAACTAGGACTAGAAACCATCCTCTTCCATATGCCAACCTGTTACCTCTTTTCTTTGAATACTTTGATGTACCTGTGAAAGGAGAAGAAAAGATTAATGGAGGTTTTGGGTTGATTGATGAGACTGCACTTCAGAGGATTGGGGTAGTTCAGACTGGGAAAGGACATTGGAAGTTCTATTCAGATTTGTCAAAGGAGGAACTTGCAGAGAAGGAGTATGTGAAGCCAAAGGGGACTACATCAAGGAAAGGACAAGCCAATGAGGATTACTCTTTGTTGGTTGAGAAGTTTGAAGATCAGCAAGTTGAGATTGAAGATCTCAGACAAAGGTTATTTGACCTGTCAGCTGAATTCAACCATTTCAAGGGCTTGATGAATGTTATGAATGGAAAGTTGGATGTTGTCATCAAGGGTTTAAACTTGGAAAAGATACCTTCTGCTACTAGTCATGACACCAGTGTGGATTCAGATGAAAGGCTGGGAGATTTTCTGAAGAAGAAAAAGAATATAATTCCAGTGGTGCTTACTTCAAAGGATTTGTATGAACAAACTAATGAAGAAGATGCTGGTGAATACACAGGTGTTGATGCAGCTACAGAGGGGGATTCGGTACAGGTTAAGAAGAAAGAGGATGAAATAATTCAAGAAGTGGAAGCTGAACAAGAAGGTAATCAGTCTGCTGAAGATGCTGCAAGTGAAGAAGAAGTTGGAGGAGGCTCATAGAAAGGCCAGACATCAAAGAAGAAGTGAAGATCAGAGAATGCCCAAGCCTTGACCTTCTTTTTCTTTCTCTTTTTTCTTTTCTGTTCTCAAGGCCTTTACTTTTTAGCAATAATTTTGTTTAAAGTTTTTTTGATGACTCTGAGTAATGATCCAACATTTCTTCATCCTTATTTGACGAGAGGGAGAAATTATGTGTTTTTGTGTTTGCAGTACTTGAATAATAATAATGCTTAGTAGTTGTTTTGGTTAATCTGTTGTGTTATATGTTACTGTGGTTATATGAAAATTGTTGCTAATTATCTGTGGTATACTAGTTATCTATCTGGTATTATTGTCTATTGTATGTGCATTTTGTGGTTATCTAATTTTTATATTGAGTGGCAGGAAATCTATACAAGACTGTAGGTCTTTTCTTTCATCAAGGGGGAGATTGTTGATTCAAAGACCCTTGAATGTGTTTTGGATGGTAATCGTTTTGAGTGATGAAATACAAAGACAAATACATAAGCAGCAAAGTATTTCAGTTACTCCAAGGCCTTGAGATACTGACAGAACTTCAGAGCATTGAGAGTTGTTTTATTCTGCTATATGTTCAAACAGTTATAAGTTGCAGATTGAATATCTGATTACACAGATCAAGGTTTTACTGCATATACTTATAGTTTACACTATTTACATATCTAACACAATTGCAGATGATCAGAACAAGAAGAATCAAAGTTTTCTGGGTTTAACTTTGTATATCTGTGAAGCAGGTTCAGAGCTCCAAGGCCTTGAGATGTGCCTTGAGCTGCTGACAGTTTTTACGAAACTAAGTTGATTCTTTCTTGCAGTTTGTGATTCTTATTATTGTGATTATACATTGACTTCTAAGAGTCCTTAAACTTGTTTTTCATGATTTATATGTATTAGAAGTTAAATAGATTAATATTCTAATCTTTTAACCAGTTTTATCAGAAACTGGAAAACCAAACAGTCTTAGCAATCTCAACAAACTCCAACGGATATCCACTTAGAGCTGTTTGAATTTCAGTTGAAAACAGAAGGAGGATTTTTAGGAACTGAGATCCTAAAATCTCTCAATCAGTTGCAGCTGTGGATAAAAGAGACTGGTATGAGTTTTGAAGTAAGAGAGAGGCTTGCAGAATACTCAGAAAGGGGTGACAAATTCGTGGGAGATTATTCGTTCAAACACAAAAGGATTCAAGCTTCAATTCAAATTCAAGAAGATCAAATCAATCCAGTTTTTCAGAAGAACACATCCAGGCTTCAACAAATTATCTCTTCTACTGTGTTCTTCACTTGTACTGTAATCTGGGTATCTTTTAATTATCTTAAACCTCACTTAACCTAGTGGTTGGTTGTTCAAGTGAACAACAAGAGGTTTTTGTTAGCTCAACAGTTAGTAGCTGGAACTAGATAGGTTTGGAACCACGAGCTGTATGGGTGTAAGGGAAATCACTTAGGCTTGAAGATCTAGGGCTATTTCTGTGTGAGTAATAAGAAGTGTTTGCCCAATCCTGGTGGGATTATATCCCTCAGGCAGAGATTACGTCCATTGGGACTGAACTCTGTAAATTGCTTTGTGTTCTTTACTTAACAGTTTGATTATTATCTGTTGCATACAGCTCAATTCAAACTAATGTTCGTAATTTGTTTAGAACTGGTAAGTGTTTAAGTCCTTGAAGCTTTCTATTTTTCCTTTGAAAGTTTCAGACAGTTTTCTAAAATCTCAAGGCCTAGAGATTTGAATTTCAGACAAAGCTAATTTGTTAAGTTTTGAGTTTTGCAAAAAGTTTCTATACTCTATTCAACCCCCCCCCCCCCCCTTCTAGAGTATTTAGAACATGTATTTATTCTACATTACACACTTTCACATACTAAACTAAGTTTTTTTCTATGGCATCTATTCCAACATAGAGGATTCCGCGATGGAGAACCCATAACGCTCATCAGGAGTACTAGGCAGGCTACTAGTTAAGCATATTTGCTTATATTCTATTTAAGAGTGGTGGATTGGATATATGTATGTTTCTATGAGTAGGAGGAACAAGAATCATGGAAAAACTAGAAGGCATGTCTTGGACATCTATATATACACACAAACATGCGAGTATGTGTATTATACATACTTGTCTCTAAATATTTTGTTGAGAATTGATTCTTGTTTACTCTAGACCTATGTATGATCATAATAGCCTCCGGACATCTAGCTACTGCTGCGGTGGAAACTCATGGGACCCGGCCTACGCGCCCTCTGTCGGTACATTGCTAGCTCCCGACTATGAGAAACTAGTAGTACTCTCTGGACTGACGATCTAGCAGGGTTGAGCACACTTAAGGTCTAGGTCTAGCTTGTCTTGGTGGAACAATGGATACTTAAGTAAGGAACCGAATTTAGATGTGTCGTAACTGTGTATTTGTTGTTATTGGAATAACATATATAATATTCTATGTGATTGTTGATGTGGCTTGGGTTATATGACTTGTGCAGTACCAGTGCAGGTTAAACGATTTCAAAACTATATATTTATATATTTATTTTTGTTATAAATCCTTCTTTTCATTGTAATCTGACGTTTTGACGCCTCTACCTTCTATTTTAGCAAGTCCGGGTTCCGGAAGATGGGAAGTAGACAAACACTTATAGGTTCACGCACCAGAGTATGCTAACTATTATAGTAAGGATCTTTTAAGTTTCACTTTCGTTAATTCCATATGGAAACATAACTGTTATGGTTGGATTCTTTGCTAAGCAATTCCATGCTTAGCAAAGGAAATCTCCAGAGAGTCAGAGCGATCCAAGTGTAAATATTCAGTACTCTAAGATGGGGTTGTTACAAATTCATTCCAATCGGATATTGAAACAGATATTCGATAAGGATTTTTCTGATATGATCTTCAATTATCTCAAAATGGGAAACATGATTTTCAATTTCTCAAACATAAGTAATATCATCTTTAAATTAACACATACATTTAACACACTTTCATACGAAGGACTGCACATATGTACTTACCGGTAATCAAGTTAGAGCGACTCAAACACAACCGTCTAAAACCTCTACTATTCAGAATCGACGAACTCATCGACTACGAGCTGGATGCCTACAGTTAAAATAATAATACTATAAGAAATGCTTAACACTATACAAAAATCTATGTGAACTGGACCTATATGTTACTCACGTCCTACATGAGATAATGCTTCCTAAAGTGAAAAATAAATCCTACAACACTTTCCAAAATTTGACCTCCCATAAATAGAAATCTCTAAAAATAAAAACTATCCTAAAATCGTAGATTTCCTTGTTTAATTTCTAAAAATGTATTTCCCTATTAAAATATAGTAATTCATAAATGTAAGAATTTTTAAAAAATTTAAAAGTATTACTTCAAATTAAAACCCTTTATACACTTCAATTAAAAGGGAAAGCGCAAGAATATATTTCACGAGTTTTAAAAAATCATGAAGATGTTTTTGATAAGTCTAAATAATTTGGAGTACACAATATAATTTTCAAAATTTTTGACTTGAATTAGCTACTTAATTCTAATTCTTATTAAAGCTGAAATTTGTGGAAATACAAAACTAGTTCTAAAAATTCAAAGTCTCTAATTTTCCTTTCTAAATATTATTTCCGTATCATGCGCGAACGAATTTTAAAAAGACTGAGTATAGTACTAGTTATGAAATTCTCAAGTTATCAAATTTTATCGAAAAAATTTTTAGAAAATTTCCATGCTGTCAGCGTAGATTTCAATGTTGAGGTCGCTTTTTTTTAATCTAACATCATCAATACAAACAGAAGGGTTTCTAAATTAAAATAACATGTACTTTGCCCATATGATTATAAAATTTCGATTGAATTCTCCTATCTAAAACACTTCACAAAACGATCCGAACATCAACCCTCTCACATATGGACTTCGTGACCTGTAACTTGATACTCCTAATATGCCTCTAAACATGAAAAACAGTTCCTAACATGATCATATCACAAAACATAACCCGAAAACTTGGATCTTAAAACCAGTGTTACTTACACAAGCAAGAAAGATGCATGCAAAATAGGGAGAACCAACTCTGGTTTGTTCTAATGAAATAAATGAAGAATATGAATCAAAGACTTTGAAGAACTAGGGTTGTGTGTTGTGAGGAGGGGGGTGAAAGACGTAGAGAGATAGACGGAGTGGAGAGAGATGTGGAGTGTGAGAAAAATAGATGAAACTGTTGTAATAGATTCCCTAAAGGCAATCTTATTTAGTATGAACATTATTTTGGCTAAAATAATCATTTTATTATTTATGGAGAAATTTAATATAATTAAGTCTTTAGATTACATTTGTTGTTTATCTTAAATATCCTTAGTCGTTTATATTGATTAATATGACGATCTACTATAGACTAGTATGTGGGTAGATTGATGTGGATATATCAAGTCTAGCACATGGGTATGCATTAGGGGTAATATCATATTGTAATGACCCACCACGAGAAGGCTACGTACAAGTTATGTGAAAGTCACAAGAGCTTTTCATAGTGACAATGGTATTGTGGTCCTTAGACTTGAAGTCACTAGATACTCTGGTTGTGAAATATCATACTTCGATATTATCAAACGTTGCGCCTTAACCGGATAACTATAAAGATAGTTATCAGGCATGATCGGAAGCAATCTTAGAGATGGTAGTGGTGTAGAGAGAAAATATCCAAATAATGCTCATACTAAATAAGATTGCATTCTACATGGAGTGTTCAGCCCTCGAGTGGCCGTGGATATTTGCTCCCGTTATGTGGATATATGCTCATTGTGCGTGATCTTCTTCGTCATCCTTCCTCCCGTTGCTAGAACATTGACGTTGGAAGGACTCTAGTGCAATCCGGGCGTGAATATTCAAAGAGACGTGGATAGCATTCTACATGGAGTGGTCTTTCAGACAAACAAGGTACACATCGTTTCTACTCTTACCACGTTATGATGGCTTGTCCTGCGATTCATGGAGGGCTTTGAACGAATTCTTTATTTTGTATTTCTGCTGCGTAATCCGTATTAAAACCCTACAGAAACCCCCTAGCAATTTATAGGCAAATGATGAAGAATTTTGTTCCTTTTTATGATGTAAGGAACTACATTTTGATGTAAGCAAATTTATTAGTAATAATGTTACTATAGTAAAAGAACCTGTTCTTCAATAGTTCTAAAAAACTAACTAGTAGATCCAAAAAAATTATTAAAGAAGTCCCACAATTTATTAATAGTTCTAAACAGATCCCAAATTTAAATATCCTATAAACTAAAGGTTAGTCCCCGAAGCTTAGGAATATTTCTCAAGAGTAGGAACCACAAATTTATTTCATGAACGTGTGGATGCATGTGAGACTAATGCACCTGAAATATGCATGCGATTCTAATGCACATGAGATACATTATAATAAAGCAGTAACGTCTACTGAACGGAAATAAATATATAATCATGACTGTATCTAGCATTTTGGTGTCCTGAAGCGAGCAATAAGTTTGGGGCCCTCGTGCATTTTCTAGAAATGATTTGTAAGTACTCTTGTGTGGGAACATGTTGCGGACGTGCATTGTACGTGCTACTTTCGTGTATGCTGGCACGCATGAATTAAAAGAGATGTGATGTATGTTTGAAGTATCCCAGAATTTTTTTTTTCTTTTTTTCCAAGTACAAATTATATAAAAAATGTACCATTATTTAAGAAATTGTATTTAAATAACTAAACTACCCCTATTTTTTTAAAATTTGAGGCTCTTGATTTTTTGTGGCTATAACTGGTTGCCTTACCCGCTTAAAAGGTTGAGACGCCCCTTTATCGGACTTTCAGCTAACAGCCACTTTGAAAGTGTTACACCTATTGAAACAAAATAGAACTCAAATCAAAAGGGGGAAGTAACGGGATATAGATATAAGGAGGGGCTCAAAGATTTTACTAAAACGTCACTAAGTAAGATGCATGGAACAAAGCACCACTCAATGGGTGAGTGTGCAGGCAGTCTGTCTATAATTCGCCAGATACTACACATTCATCCCCTCAAGCAACTCTGTAGGCACGCCTACTTTTCCAGGGAATGCACCGAGAAATTGTTTTTGAACACAGTATTGGCGAAGCAGTTGATGAACTTGATGCATTGAAAACACTGTGTCCAATCAGCAAATTCAATTCATGTATAATTAACAAGCACAATGCAATTAGCTTTAGTTATGATAAGAAAATAAATCCAAATGATTTAAAAAACCAACATTACAGACACAAAATAGTTTACTCGCAATGAGAGTTGATACATGCGAGTAGCTCTCGATGTAGTACACTACTTTTTGTATATAATGACAATTGACTTCTGAAAATTTAAAGTTACTCATTAATACAATTAAATTAAATTTAATTATCATAATTAAGCAAGGAAATACAACTCATTAAAAAGTTAGCAACATATATTGAATATGGTGTACTCACAATGGAAGCTGACACGTGGGGGCAGCTAGTGCAAGAAACACAATCAACCAATCTTTTAGTAATGTTCTTAATTCCATCGGAAGCTTGAAAAATTAAGAAGAAAAATTTAAAAAAAAAAAATATTATTACAAAATCAAAGTCCACAGACTCAAGGGGGACACATGGTTGAAATAGTACCCAAATTCTTCTCTGTTACACTGAAATATTCTAAAATGGCTACTCCTCAAACCCAACCTAGGGAGGCCATGGCCCCTGCTTGCTTTGTCATGGGTCCTTCCTTGTCGGCGCCACCGCCTCTAGCTTCCACCTACGGCCATGGAAACGTGCAGCAGGTCAATACGGGAGTTATTTCTCATGACCCTAGGTTACAAGATGGTGTTGGGCCACAATCAAAATTTGGGCTGACTTCTTCTCCTTAGTTTTGGGCCTAAACCACAATGACTAACAATACAACCCAGGTTCCAAGGTACAAAGGCGAGCCCAATCCAGCTTTTGGACCACTTTTAGCAAGTGGGAATTACTCCCCATGGGGGTCCGATTCTTCTATCCGCCTTAAAGACAAGGCATTTTTCAACCGCGGGGAGATGATACGGGTCAACCGTATCGTACGGGTCACTCAATATCACTATAGTTAATCAGTATTGTTTATTCATTTAATTAACTATTGTTAGTATTTAGTTTATTTATTTTATTAGTTTAATTATTTGTTTATTTAATTAGTTAGTAGACCGAGTTGAGCACGTTAGGTCGAAATTGTCTAGGGCTAGTATTTCTGTTTAAGCAGATGTAGTTTCATCATCTTATTGTCAATCAATGAAGAAGAAAATTCAGAGTGTTTTGTGTTTCAGTGTGTGTTTAGTGTTCGCGTGGACGCTTGATAGTGTCTAAAATTACTATCACTTAAGGTAAACCCTAACAGACTTTTATCATTTTTCTCGACCATTCTTTTTTATCTCTACAAGACGCAACCCTGCAATGTACAAGTTACTAACTTCTCGCGTGTAGTTGACTGATTGTGCTTGTAAAATATCCTCCTCTAAAGATGGGTTTTGAGTTTTTGACACGCCAGATGTGCTTTTGAATATATGAACTGCAATTTAATACTAAAAAGAAGAACTGCAAGCATTGTGTCCTAGTTACAAACTAGATCACTTTTGCACATACAAACATGTATGTGTGCGTGTACGGCTTAACAATCACACTGTGATCAAAGCATGATTTGACGCTGAATTGATTTTTTGTTTTGGGGAACGCTAAGAATGTGCTATATTTTGTTGCATACTATCGTTTCAGTGATTTTCCTTTGGAATTTTTTATTTATAGTAAAGCTTCTGGAAGAAAGAATGATGTGAAAGAATGATTTGTCTGAAAATCATTTTAGGGGTAAAGATTGATGGAGATTTTTTCTGCCCTAACCTGGTATACGTGTGCTATCTTCTGAAATTTGTAAGTCGGATTGACATACAAAAATAACTTTAATTTCCCCAACTGATGTCCTAATGTATGCTTTAGGTTATCTAGCCATTGTCTGTGTTAATTTTTTGTGTGGTATAGAATAGGTAAATTAATTTGAAGTGTGATTATGCTTTTTTTTCAGATTTTGGAATGAGAAAAACCGAAGATCGTTTGATAGTTGGCAGATAAATTAATTAATGGGAGCAAATAATGAGGCCTCTCTGCTCAATGAACAGTTGTGAGTACCTACCTTTTTGACATATTTGCTTCTTGCTGTAAATGATCCTTTGAGTAATCAAAGAAGTAACCTCTCAAGAAACTCATTTAAGCACAAGACTTTCTTTCTCTAAGAAAACGCTCTGACCTCTTACTAGAAAATGGATTTTGCATTTGGGGCTCAAAATTCAAACCCTCACACCCCTTCTCCGCCTCCGTTTCCACCGCCGCAGTTTCCTCCGCCGGTGAAACCTGATCCTTATCAGGCACCGATGGATGCTGATGTTCTGCAAAAGGATCAACAGAGTTTTAAGCGTCGCTTTGTTTCTTTGAATGGATCTCTGAGTGATGATGATATTGGGAATCGGAAGTTCTCGGGGACGTTTTTTCAACTGCCGGTTTGCATTTATATGGAAGATCTGACGGTGGACCTACCTGGAAGGATTCAAGTTCGGATTGAAGGAGCTGCGCTCAAAAAATTCATCGTCCATGGAGTCGGGAACTAATCCTGAAAGTTCTCGGTAAGGATCTCGATTACTGGTTTCTATTTCACTGTAAAGAGGACTATAATCACGTTTTGCTTGATGGACCATGGATGGTTTCTGTTCACTACTTGGTGGTGCAGAATTGGAGACCAGAATTTGATACGTTTGGTGATCTGCCTCTCACTTCTCCGATCAGGATTAGATTGATGGAAATTTTGGTTGAGTATTTTGATGAGGAGATGTTGATGGGGCTTGGAGGACTGTTTGGCACGGCTTTTTGGGTAGATCTGATAACACTAACGGCGGCGGCGCGTGGGAAATATGTAAGGGTTTGCGTAGAAGTAGATCTCCGAAAAAGTCTGATTCCAGCTATGTGGGTGAACGGTCGGCGTATTCAAGAGGAGTATGAAGGTTTGCACCAGATTTGCTTTGAATGTGGAACGTTTGGGCATAAACAGGAGAATTGTCCGGTGTTGAACCCTGTTCCGGTGGATTCAGATCTAGCAAAAAATGAAGATGGAGACTCGAGTATACATCGTGCTGAATCACCAACGGATCGTCGGAAAGATTTGAAGGATGACCAATTTGGGGCGTGGATGCTAGCTCCGAGAAGGAAGCGTCGGTACCCTCGAAAACCTCGAGAAGACCAGGCAGTTACAGGCGAAATGGAGAAGACGATGGCAGATCAGAGGACAAGTGGAAAGACGAGACTGGATGGGTCTAGATTTAATGCGTTGTCCTTAGATGATGTGGATGGTCTGTAGAGTAGGGGATCATTGCCCAAGGTGGGTACTGATGTGGGAGGAACTAATCAGGAGCAGACACGTGGAGGTCATTGTAGCCATCCATTGGTAGTTAATCCTGCGACGATGAGTGGTGGGTTTACTAATACTCTGCGGCGTAATAGTGACTGTTTGATGAACGGGAAGCCAGCTCAGCATGAGAGATTCAACATGGACCGTTTCTGGAAGAATAATCAGCACCGTTCGATTTATGGCTCTCATTATGTGAGGTAAGGGAAAGGGGGTGAAGGGTTAAACCCTGGTTTTCGTCTTCTAAGACGAAACCCAAATTCTCCGTTAGCTTGTCTTGATTTCAATCAGTTTTCGGCGCTCAATTTTCAACAAGGAAGTACTGGGGATGGTGGTTCCTCCAGTTTTGGTCTGGCATCTGGTCAAGGCAGCGGTAGAACAACCACTTATGGAGGAGGACGACCGCGCGATAAAAGTATTGGCAAAACCTCCAATCAGTATCGTGGAACTTTCAATAAGCAAGGAGGAAACTCTGCTGGTGGAGCCCCTTTGGGTAACGGAAGTGAGGTTCTCTATTCCTCTTCAGAGCCGCTTGGTAATACAAATTCTGGCAACAATGTTTCAGAGGGGAGTGATCCCACAGGGTTTGGTAAGTCAAATTCAGGACTATAATTCTTTGTTGTCCACTATGACGATTCTTACGTGGAATTGTAGGGGGATAGGAAACAATGAGACTGTGAGTACTCTTGTTGAGTTGTGTAGAATTCATAAGCCGTCTATGGTGGTTGTGGTTGAGCCTAGAGCGGCTAGCTCCCATGCTGAATCTATTTGTAGGAGAACTGTATTGGATAAACTAGAGGTTGTTGTTCTGGAGGTATTTGGCTCTTTTGGCAAAGCACTGAAGATCTTTGGAAGTATCTCATGAACATTGCTACTGTGAGAGGATGCTGCATTGTTTTGACTTTTGTGGACTCATTGATATGGGCTTTCAGGGACCAAGATTCACTTGGAATAATTCTCATGGAATGGCTACCAGAATGTGGCAGAGGCTTGATAGGGCTCTGTGTAATCAACAATGGAGGCTGATGTTTCCAGAAGCTCTAGTGAGACATATTGCAAAGGTAAACTCTGATCATCACCCTTTGCTCATTTGATTGTGATGGTTTGTGCTTTCCAAAGAGTTCTTTGAAATCTTTTAGATTGGAGGCTGCTTGGTTTATGGATCCAAGATTTGAGTCTTTTGTTCAAAGCTCTTGGAATGCTCATTTGGAGTTAGTTGCTGCTGCTGGTAGTTTAACTGTTGATCTTAGGAAATGGAATGCTGAAGTTTTTGGCAATATCTTCAAAAGAAAAAGGGAGCTTATTGCTAGGCTTGAGGGTATTCAAAAAGCTTTAGCAATTAAAGATAATCCTTATTTATCAAATTTAAAAGTTGAGCTACTAAGTGCTTTCAACCTGGTTCTGGATCAAGAGGAGCTTTTTTTGTCCCAAAAAGCTAGAGTCAGTAAACTGTTACTTGGTGATAGAAATTCAAAATTCTTTCATCTTTCTACTGTGGTGAGAAGGAGGTGGAATAAAATTTGTTCTCTCAAACTTGCTGATGGAAGTTGGTGTGAGGATGATGAGAAATTTAAGGTGGAAGCTACCAAGCATTTTAAAGAGCTCTTTGCTGAAGAGAATCACATTGTCAAGTGCTCTGTTTGGGATGGATCCTCTATTGATACTGTTGATTTTGCTTGTCTGCTTCATGATGTGTCTGAGGTTAAAGTTAAACATTTATTGTTCTCTTTGGGAGATTTTAAGAGTCCTGGACCTGATGGTTTCTCTGCCATTTTTTATCAGAAGTTTTGGGGAATTGTTGGCCCTGCTCTCACTGCCATGGTTAGAAAAGCCTTAAATGCTGGGAAATTGCCTTTAGGTGTGAACCAGACTCTTTTGGCATTAATTCCAATGTGGAGTGCCCTTAATCTTTTAGCTAATTAAGACCAATAATTTTATGTAATGTGCCTTTAAAGGTTATTACTAAATTGTTGACTCATAGACTTAGACCTATTTTGAAAAAGTTGGTGCACCCTAACCTATTTAGTTTTTTTCCTGGAAGACTTGTGAGTGATAATTTGGTGATTGCACATGAAGTGTTTCACAGTTCGAGGAATATCAAGAGAAAGAGGGGTGGTCTTGCAATCAAGATTGATTTGGCAAAGGTATATGACAAAGTTAGGTGGTCAATGCTGAATGGGGTGTTGGTTGACATTGGTCTTCCCTCTGTTTGGGTTTTATTAATAATGGATGTGATTTCAACTACCCAGTTCCAAGTGTTGTGGAATGGGGAAAAGCTTGATAGCTTTGTGCCTCAGAGAGGTCTGAGGCAAGGAGGTCCGAGGCAAGGAGGTCCAATCTCTCCTTACCTTCTTTTGTTAACTATGGAAGTATTAGCTCAAAAGATTAATTGGGCTGTGGAGAAGAAACAGTGGAAGGGTATTAAGTGCTCTAGAAATAGCACACCCCTCACACATTTATTTTCTTGCGAATGACCTTATGCTTTTTGGTGATGCCACCGCAAGCAAGTTTCTGTGATGAAGGAGGTGCTTCTGGATTTCTGCTCTGATACAGGACAAGCTGTAAGTTTTGAAAAATCCAGTCTCTTTGTCTCTCCTTTTATTTCAAAAAAGATGGCGAGAGATTTGAGTGACATTCTTGGAATTAATTTGAAAGAGAAATTGGGAATGCATCTGGGTATGCCTCTGATCCATGATTATTGGAATACTGCAAATTTTCATTTTTTAGAAGATAAGGTGAGGGTTCAACTTTCTGGGTGGACTGCCTCTCAGTTGTCTCTTTCAGGGAGAGTAACTTTGGTGCAGACAGTTCTTCAAACTTTGCCTTATTATGCTATGCAATCAACAGTATTGCCAAAGTCTATTATTGATGAAATTGACAAGGCCTGTAGGCATTTTATATGGGGTCACACTGGTGATAAGGCCAAGTTGCCTTTAATTGCTTAGAAAAAGATTATCATTCCAAAACGAGAAGGGGGTCTTGGGCTAAAGGATCTCTCTTTGTTTAACACTGCTATGATTGCAAAGACTGGCTGGAGAATTAAACAGAATAGTTCTTCTTTGGTTGCTACTGTGTTGCAACAAAAGTATGGGGATTCAGCTGCAAAGTCCTATCATTCTAGGAGTTGGAAGAAACTCCAAGCTGCTATGAAAGCTGTTAAAGAGGGTGGTGGGAAGTGTGTGCAGAATGGTAAAACTTGGGTTGATAAATGGTTGGGGGACTTTCAACTTATTCATCTACCTACTGATGCTGTTTCTGATGAGTTGGTAGTTCACACAGTTCATGATTGCTGGCAGGAGGATTCTGGGTGGAAATGGGAGCTGTTTACTCATCTTCTTTCGAGCTATGCTATTGATACGCTAAAATTAGTCACTCTAAATGTCAATGATGAGGGTGTGGATAAAGATGTTTGGCTAGGATCTCCTTCTTGGGAGTTCTCTGTGGCTACTGCTTACAAGTTATTAGAAGATAAAATTCAAAGAAATGAAGCTCTTACTGTTTGGAGAGACATTTAGAATGTGAAGGGTTTTCAAAGATGGAAGACCTTCTTGTGGTTGTTAACTCATGACAGGTTATGAACTCAAAATCTGAAGAAGGAAAGAGGTATTGTTCAGAACTCTATTTGTCTTCTTTGTGGTACTGATTGTGAAATTTCTCTGCATGCTTTGAGAGATTGTGGTTGGGCTGCAGCTATTTGGAAAAGACTTTTTAAATTTGATCAGTGTGCAGTTGATGAACTTGATGCATTGAAATCACTGTGTCCAATCTGCAAATTCAATTCATGTATCATTAACTAGTACAATGCAATTAGTCTTAGTTACGATAAGAAAAGAAATCCAATTGATTTAAAAAACCAACATTACAGACACAAAATAGTTTACTTGCAATGAGAGTTGATTCATGCGAGTAGCTCTCGATGTAGTACACTACTTTTTGTATATAATGACAACTGACTTCTGAAAATTTGAAGTTACTCATTAATACAATTTAATTCTATTTAATTATAATAATTAAGCAAGGAAATACAACTCATTAAAAAGTTAGCAACATATATTGAATATGGTGTACTCACACTGAAAGCTGACACGTGAGGGAAGCTAGTGCAAGAAACAAAATCAACCCATCTTTTAGTAATGTTCTTAATTCCATCTGAAGCTTGAAAAATTAAGAAAACATTTTTTTTTTAAAATATATATGTATTATTACAAAATCAAATTCAAGACTCAAGGGGGACACATGGTTGAAATAATACCCAACTTCTACTCTGTTACACTGAAATATTCTAAAATGGCTACTCCCCAAACCCAACCTAGGGGGGGCATGGTCCCTTCTTGCTTGTGCATAGGTCCGTCCCTGTCTACGGCCATGGAAACGTGCAGCAGGTTCATACGAGATTTATTTCTCTTGACCCTAGGTTACAAAATGGTTTTGGGCCACAATTAAAATTTCGGCTGGCTTCTTCTCCTTAGTTTTGGGCTTAATCCACTATGAGAAACAATACAACCCAGGTTCCAAGCTATGAAGGTGAGCCCAATCCAGCTTTTGGGCCACTTTTGGCAAGTGGGATTTACTCCCCATGGGGTCCGATTCTTCTATCCGCCTTGAGGACAAGGCGTTTTTTCAACCGCGGGGAGATAATACGGGTTAACCGTATCATAAAGGTCACTCGTATCACTATAGTTAATCAATATTGTTTATTTATTTAATTAAACATTGTTAGTATTTAGTTTATTTATTTTATTAGTTTAATTAGTTGTTTATTTAATTAGTTAGTAGACTGAGTTGAGCCCGTTAGGTCGAAATTGTCTAGGGTTAGTATTTCTGTTTAAGAAGATGTAGTTTCATTATTTTATTGTCAATCAATCAAGAAGAAAATTCATAGTGTTTTGTGTTTTAGTGTGTGTTTAGTGTGCATGTGGAGGATTGATAGTGTCCAAAATTACTATCACATAAAGTAAACCTTTACAGACTTTTATCATTTTTCTCGACCATTCTTTTTTATCTCTACAAGACGCAACCCCGCGATGTGCAAGTTACTAACTTGTTGCGTGTAGTTGACAGATTTTGCTTGTGAAATATCCTCCTCTAAAGATGGGTTTTCAGTTTTGTCACGCCAGAGGTGCTTTTGAATATATGTACATACAAACATGTATGTGGTGCGTGTACGACTTAACATTCACAACATGATCAAAGCATGATTTGACGCTAAATTGATTATTTGTTTTGGGAAACACTAAGAATGTGCTCTATTTTATTGCATACTTTCTCTTCAGTGATTTTCCTTTGAAATTTTTGGTTTATAGTAAGTTCTGGGGGAATGATGTGTAAGAATGATTTGTCTGAAAAGGGTAATTTACACCTATTATCCCCGAGTTTTGGTAAATAAGAAATTTTTACCCTCACTATTTGCCAATTAATATTTGAGGCCCCTAATTTATGTCAAATTATTTACGAAAACCACCCTTCTGTTAACCTCCGTTAAGGGGATGTGAGGTGGTAGTAGGGTACACAGGGACCTGTATGTTTTTCTAGTAGTGACGTTCAATTCCCCTATAAAAAGCCTACTTCTTACATTATTTTTTCATCATCCCTCACTCTCTCTCTCTCTCTGATCTCAAGTTCAAAAGAGTTTCCCCGAACCCTACACAGGCTTATTCCCCCAAACCCCCGCAACCGTGGAGAAAACATTCCTGGCGGCGGTATTTCTTCAGGAAGTAAGAGGGAAATCCCAGAGCCGCAATAACTACACCGCTGCCCACAACTATACCCACGGTTGCAAGAAAATATTCGGTATCACGGGGATTCGGTGACGTGGTATCACAGAACACTCTAATTGGTGACGTGGTATCTCTGATTTGGTGACGTGGTACCACTTAACGGAAACAAATATATAATCAGGACCGTGTCTAGCATTTTGGTGGCCTGAAACGAGCAATAAGTTTGGGGCCCTCATGCATTTTCTAGAAATGATTTGTGAGTACTCTTGTGTGGGAACATGTTGTGCACGTGCATTGTACGTGCTACTTTCGTGTAGGCTCGCACGCATGAATTAAAAGAGGTGTGATGTATGTTTGAATTATCTCAGTTTTTTTTTTTTTCTTCTTTTTTTCCAAGTAGAAATTATATAAAAAAATGTAGCATTATTTTAGAAATTGTATATAAATTACTAAACTACCCCTATTTTTTTTTTAAATTTGAGGCTCTCTATTTTTTGTTGCTCTAAGTGGTTGCCTTAACCGCTTAAAATGTTAAGACGGCCCTGTATCGGACTTTCAGCTAACGGCCACTTTGAAAAGTGTTACACCTATTGAAAGAAAAGAGAACTCAAATCAAAAGGGGAAAGTAACTGGATATAGATATAAGGAGGGGCTCAAGGATTTTACTAAAACGTCACAGAGTAAGATGCATGGAACAAAGCTCCACTCAATGGGTGAGTGTGCAGACAGTCTGTCTATAATTCGCCAGATACTACACATTCAGTCACGCAGGCAACTCTGTAGGCACGCCTACTTTTCCAAGGAATGCACTGAGAATTTTTTTATGAACACAGTATTGGCGAAGCAGTTGATGATCTTGATGCATTGAAATCACTGTTTCCAATCTGCAAATTCAATTCATGTATCATTACCTAGTACAATGCAATTAGTTTTAGTTACGATAAGAAAATAAGTCCAATTGATTTAAAAAACCAACATTACAGACACAAAATAGTTTACTTGCAATGAGAGTTGATACATGCGAGTAGCTCTCGATGTAGTACACTACTTTTTGTATATAATGACAACTGACTTCTGAAAATTTGAAGTTACTCATTAATACAATTTTATTCTAGTTAATTATAATAATTAAGCAAGGAAATACAACTCATTAAAAAGTTAGCAACATATATTGAATATAGTGTACTCACACTCAAAGCTGACACGTGAGGGCAGCTAGTGCAAGAAACAAAATCAACCCATCTTTTAGTAATGTTCTTAATTCCATCTGAATCTTGAAAAATTAAGAAGAGATTTTTTTTTAAAAAAAAATATATATGTTATTATTACAAAATCATATTCCAGACTCAAGGGGGACACATGGTTGAAATAATACCCAACTTCTACTCTGTTACACAGAAATATGCTAAAATGGCTCCTCCCCAAACCAAACCTAGGGGGGCATGGTCCCTTCTTGCTTGTGCATAGGTCCGTCCCTGTCTACGGCCATGGCAACGTGCAGCAGGTTCATACGGGATTTATTTCTCCTGACCCTAGGTTACAAAATGGTTTTGGGCCACAATTAAAATTTGGGCTGGCTTCTTCAACTTAGTTTTGGGCCTAATCCACAATGAGAAAAAATACAACCCAGGTTCCAAGGTACGAAGGTGAGCCCAATCCAGCTTTTGGGCCACTTTTGGCAAGTGGGAATTACTCCCCATGGGGTCCGATTCTTCTATCCGCCTTGAGGACAAGGCGTTTTTTCAACCGCGGGGAGATAATACGAGTTAACCGTATCGTACCGGTCACTCTTATCACTAAAGTTAATCAGTATTGTTTATTTATTTAATTAAATATTGTTAGTATTTAGTTTATTTATTTTATTAGTTTAATTAGTTGTTTATTTAATTAGTAAGTAGACTGAGTTGAGCCCGTTAGGTCGAAATTGTCTAGGGTTAGTATTTCTGTTTAAGAAGATGTAGTTTCATTATTTTATTGTCAATCAATCAAAAGGAAAATTCACCGTGTTTTGTGTTTTAGTGTGTGTTTAGTGTGCACGTGGAGGCTTGATAGTGTCCAAAATTACTATCACATAAAGTAAACCTTTACAGACTTTTATCATTTTTCTCGACCATTCTTTTTTATCTCTACAAGACGCAACCCTGCGATGTGCAAGTTACTAACTTGTTGCGTGTAGTTGACAGATTGTGCTTGTGAAATATCCTCCTCTAATGATGGGTTTTCAATTTTGTCACGCCAGAGGTGCTTTTCAATTATGTACATACAAACATGTATGTGGTGCGTGTAAAGCTTAACATTCACAACATGATCAAAGCATGATTTGACGCTAAATTGATTTTTTGTTTTGGGAAACACTAAGAATGTGCTATATTTTGTTGCATATTTTATCTTCAGTGATTTTCCTTTGAAATTTTTGGTTTATAGTAAGTTCTGGGGGAAAGAATGACGTGTAAGAATGATTTGTCTGAAGATGGTAATTTACACCTATTATTCCCGAGTTTTGGTAAATAAGAAATTTTTACCCTCACTATTTGCCAATTGATATGAGAGGCCCCTCATTTATGTCAAATTATTTACGAAAACCACCCTACTGTTAACCTCCGTTAAGGGGATGTGAGGTGGTAGTAGGGTACACCGGGACCTGTATGTTTTTCTTCTTACCCATAGATTGGACTAACAGGGAGTCAACTCGGTGTTTGGTTCAATGTAAGACCAAATTGTTAGGAGATCATGGCCCACCTGCAAGTCTACATACGCAGGCTTATTGAATACCTGGGGAAGTAGGTATTACCAAGCCCTGGTACACATTTACCTTATTGACCCACCTTTATTGCGTTGTCTATTATGTTCTTGGCCCACATACTACGGTAAATTGTTCACTTTTGAGTTTAGTCCTACACTACTACCATTATCAATCAAACACCATATTATTCATACTGAGCACTATCAATCCCATCACTGTCAATTCCAGTATTATTAATCTCAGCATTCCTAATCCCACAATCATAAGCCAAAAAACATCTGAAATATACTAATTTCATGCCCAAACTGCCTTCTAAACATCTGAAATGTCCCTCTTAACCTTTTAGCCACCTATATACCACTAAGGTTGTAGTGTTTCAACTAATTTCTTAATGACCTTTCTATCCTCCTTGCATGCGCAGAAAACACACCCTTTTCAACCCTCATTCCGCCAGATACTACATAAGTAAATTCAGATGCTTAACAGATACTTGTTAGAAATTATGTTTTTTACCTTGCACTTGATCTTTTGATCATTTAAATATATGTATATATATATATATAGATGTGTAAATATCAACTTCATTCGTGATCTAAATGACCATTAGTTTCTTAGACGTGATATGAAAGGGAATCATATTCTACAAAAAAATACATAATATCATAAATTAGTGAAAACTATTAGAGAAAATATAAGAAGGTTAGAACAACAAAAGTAATACTATGTTCCAAACTTCCAAATTCCAATCATCAATTTTTTATAAAATATGTCAATAACTATTAATCACAGTTCCTCGCGTGGAACGGATCCCCCAACAATATTTCTTTGCGAATTGCGAGTATGTGACAAGCCCAGGATGTTGTTGCAGCAGTGGAGTCCATAAATAGTTCTTCACGAGTATGTGACATGTTGGGGTTTTTCTTGCAGCAGTGGAGTCCATTAATTAGCCAAAGCAATGCCCGACACTGCAATCAAACTGAATCTTCAAGTCAAATAATGTATTATGATCATGTTATCAAAGCAATTAAGAAATCGATATATTAGTGAAGTATTCATTCCTGATAAGACTTACTACAAATAGTACCATAAATTTTTAAATAGTGATTTATACAAAAAATATGAATAATTAACACTCAATTATTGGAAGCATGCACCTCTTGTGGTGTATAGTGTTCACACGTTCCAGTTGTTTGGAACTATGCTGTGAATATATTGTAGGGTTTTGATTCATGGATGCGCAACGGAAACAATAATAAACCATGCAAAACCCTCCAAGGATCACATGTCAAGAGACATAACGATGGTAAAGGAAGAAATCAATTAACACACCTTAGGGTACACTTATATTTAAGAAGATAACACTTATATTCTAAGGACTTCATTCATGTTAACATATCTCCATATCGATAACATAATGAATCGTAAATCCATAAATGTCACAATTAATTGATTGCCTCTAGGGCACAATTCCAACAGTCTCCCACTTGCACTAGAGTCAATCTCCTGCATCGTATTCCTATTGATCTAGCGCGGCCCTCCACGCTTCCGCTGCGCAGGGGCGAGACATCTGTTGGTACCTTGCAAATATTCACATCTCCTCTATCAACAATTTGATTGAGATTGAATATTCTGAGTAAATGCATCTTATGTATTAATTTACTCAGTCCTCTATGTTAGAATTAGTGACTGAATCTTGCCTGGAACCTTTCCAGCTCACAGTCGCTCCCACTAGGGAAAAACCCAAAACTCGACTTTATAATCTGAAATCTTCTTTGTTAGATTTGAAGTTCGCATCACTGTAACCCCTTACAGCAAACTCTTCATATTATCTATTTATCAAGAATTCATCCTTTAGTTCTTCTCATGCACTTAAGGATAATCTTGATAATTATCCAGTGACGCTCACCTGGATTTGACTGGTATCTTTGTGTCATGACTTATGACACGTCTGGCCTAGTACATTCCATGGCGTATCTCGTGAATCTAATTCATACGGTCCATTCCCAATCTAATTGGAAAGACAATTAGCCTTCTAAAGACTAATTCCATGTGACATGGGTAAGAATCAATATTCTTTTCACGTTGAACCATTTCAACACCTTTGTCAATTTATGTACTATGACCTAAGCTATACAACCATCTTGATCTACCTCAATAGATCTTCACAAGTTTCTTCGCTTAAGTCTACCATTAGAAAGTCAATTCCCTAGTCAATCTGCGTAAGACTGCCAAGTAGGGGCAACATTTCTAATGATTAAGTATGTCTCCACATACAAGACCAGAAAAATAACTGTGCTCCCACTAACCTGCTTGTAAACACAAGTATCATCTTCAATTTTAATGGAACCAAACTCCTTTGATTGCGTCATGAATTTGAAGAGTCCAACTCCTAGAAGCTTGATTCAATCTATAGACAGATTGCTACAAGCAAGATACGAATGGATTTAAGCATCACAACTGGGAAAGATTTCGTCATAGTCTATACTATGAGCTTACATGAAATCCCTTTCTTACCAATTTTCCCTTAAAGTTAATCATATTACCATCCATGTTGGTTTTCTCATAACCCACTTGCACCCTATGGGTCCTACCCTTCAGGTGGTTCCATCAAAGTCTATACTTTGTTGGTACACATGGATTCCATATCGTATCTCATGGCTCCAAGCCATTTCTGAGAGTATGGCCCACACGCGGCCATCTTATAGGTTGTAGGCTCATCTCGATGAGCAATATATCACAGGTTATGAGAAATCCTTATTTCTCAGTCCCTCGATATATCCTACCTGACCTACGAGGTTATTGTGTTTTCTGAGTAGGTTGCTCCACAACACCTTGTGATCCTGCTCATGTTCCATCAAAAGAATCAATGTTTTTTTGTGGTTCTTGAACTTCTTCAAGTCCTACTGTCCTCCCACTGTTTCTTTTAGAGACAATCTCTACCTTAGAAACATTGTGGTTCGAGCAACAAACAGTTTGTTATCGATTGGGTTGTAGAAATAATATCCTTTTCAGGATATCCCACATAACATTTATCCGACTTGGGTCCAAGTTTGTTTGTAAACCTTTTACATAAATTTCATAACCCCAAATCTTTATGAATGACATACTAGGACATTTCCTAGTCCATATTTCATATGGTATTATTCATAATCCGTTTTTTGATGGAACAAGGTTAAGGGCAAAATTTGCCGTAATTAGAACATAGCCCCAAAAGTAAACTGGAAGTTCTGTTTGACTCATCATGGACCGAACCGTGTCCTACAAGGTTCAAACTCTCCTCTTAGACACGCCAAACTCATGTGGCTTGCTAGGTGGAGCGAGTTTTGGATCATATCCAACGCTCCCATAGATTCTTGTCAAACTCCTTAGCTCCAGTATTTTCCTCTATGATCCAATCGTAGAGCCCTAATACTTTTGTCAAGTTGGTTCTCTACTTCATTCCTGAATTCTTTCAACAATTTCAAAGGATTCTGATTTGTTTCTTCATAAGATACACAAATCCATATTTCTCTGATCCTATCAATAAATATGATGAAGTACTGAAAAAAAATATTTAGCATTTGTGCTTAGTGGCCTTCATACATCAATATGTATGATTCCCAAAAGATCATATCTTTGCCTAATAAGTCTTACATGTCTCATATGATTCAATAATCAAATCAGTTCCAGAAATCCATCCTCATGGAGTTCTAGATATGTATCTCTTATTTATGAGGCCTTAACGATAATGCTAAAGATAAGTGAAGTTCATATCATTATATGTAAACCTATAGGTATTAATGTTATAGATGAAATTATCATGATCACGGATATAGAATCCACTTAGACAAAATTACATTACAATAATGCATATCATAATAAATGGAACAACATTTGTCCTTTATTATGATAAGGGGCTTTCTTGTCCAAACAAAAAACTATGATAATGGTCCTACTCATAGCTAGGACATGATCGTTTTTGTCTAATTCATGAACAATTTCTTAAAGGTAGAAATAATTCCTTACGGCTTATTCAGCAACCCTTTGCTTCATAGCCCCACGTGTAGGATTATTTCTTCCTTATACAATTGTCTTCGTCTCTTGAGATCCTCCACATTTCTATAAATGTGAAATCCTCATCTAGTATCATATACTTATGATGATAAGATAGACACATTGATTTCTATAGCAAAATACCCATATTGGAATTCATAATTCCTTTACTACTTACTTCCGGGTACTTTGGGTATCCTCTCTTCCTCTACACCACCTATGGGACTCCAAGGCAACTTGGTTTTAGCAACAGGCTTGCTTTATACCTATGGGGTCGGCGCAAACCATTTTCCCTTACCCATGTTGTTATTCATTAACAACTTTGCCCATGCCCATTATTAGTGTTTTGTTTAGTGATTTTTCCAATCATATTGAGTAAATCAACTTTTAATACAAAACTATAATTGCATCCGATGCAATTCTTGGTCCACTTGGGTGAATAACCGTTTATTCTTTATCTATCTCATAGATAATGCATATACACTAATGTTTCAATCATATTGAATTAGTTTTATTTGCATAACGCAAAGTGGAGCAACACTTCAAACCTTTCATGTTTAGCTCGCTCCTTTTAAAGAGCTTCTTTCAATGTATGATCATATCATACTTCTCCATGTTTCTCTTCTTTCTTCCAAAGCTCAGAGTTGATTAAAGCTAGTATGAGGCAAGTCATAACCAAAGAACCATTCTTTGGTGTTCCTTCCATTAGGTTTTAGTGTGTTTTGGTAGTTGGTAGGAAGAGAACTTTATGTTTAACGAAGTACAACAAATTCTCTTTCATTTGAGAACAAATCTCAATTTTATACCAGTCTAGGAAAATAGATAAAGTCGCGTTTTGTTTGTTCAATGCCATGGGTATTCAACATAATAGGATTATGCAAAGTTTGTGACGTTTAACTATATTCAACAAGGATTTAATTTATTAAATATAGCTCCCACTATTTTACTACGGATTAATAACCCTCAAGATATTAATGCGGAAAAAATCCTTATATTTTCTAGTGGGCCAAGATCCATGTTTCATCTCCTTATGAGCTTGCTTTGGCAAGTCACCCATAATTTGACTACTTTAGGTAAGAACGATTCCAATTGTATCCCTTATGAAACTCTTGATTCAATTGGGCAAATAACTCCTTATTTATCCATCCATATTGATAATCCCAATTGATTGCCTCTAGGTTTCTTAATCATATTAATTGCCTAGTTGTGTTCAACCTCTTATTTAAACAATTGCACATTGTTACGTGCCATCGCATTCCATCATTATGAACCAAGTCGCCATGCTTTGGCACGCACGATCTTGATAAATAATGATGATAATGAGTGTTTAAATAACGAGACGGCAAGAACACAATATTTGAATTTTGAGGGATTTTAAAATTCAATTTAAATGTTTTGTTGATCAAAATCAACTAATCTACCTATTTGAGTTTGGGCAAAACTCCAAATAGTAGATCCGGGTTGTCTAATTATCTTATTATCCTAATTGCATGCATCATCCATACACCAACCACACAATAATAAGACAATAAAGTAAACAACCACAAAACATAAACTAAACGTGATTTGGATATAGCCGTTTCTAACTAAGATAATTCCAAGCCAATGGAATTATCTATGAACCCTAAAAGCAAACACATCTCCATGCGTCTTCATCTTTTGGTCCATCCTTCATAGTCATGTGGAATGCTCCATGCTCCTTGCTCCATCTTTTGTGGCTCCCTTTGGCTTTGGGCTTCTTTTCTTCATCTTGGCTAACAATCTACTATATCTAGTACTAGCTAACAACTATACTAAATAAAATAAATCTCACAAGTTGAGAAAAAAAAATGGCACGCAGACCATAAAACCCTAATTAATTATTACAATTAATTTATCAGCTCGCAGGCCATAAACCAAACCACAAAAATTAAACATCCACAACAAAGCACATCTTAAGGCCATATCCAATCACCATGCAAATTGCACATAAACAGTTAAAATCCAATTTTAACGCGCTTGGTCAATTTGAATTGATTTTAGGATATTCTAGGGTTAAAATGGTCCATGACGCCCAACAATCTAATTGCCCGGGCCCAAAAGGAGAACCGAAAAGGCCTTGGGCCGGCCAGCTCCTAGCCCACGCGTCTAGGACGCAGGCTAGGGCTGCTCGGCCCTTAGGCCGAGCCTTGCTTGGGCGGCAAGCAAGGAGGGGCGGTCCCGTAGAGGGGCCGAACCTCCTTTGGGAGTTGTTTCCAAAACAACTCCCTTGCTTGGGGCCCAAGTTTGGTTGTTTCCTTGTATGGGAAGAACTCCTTCTTCCTCAAGGATGCCCATACCCTAGATCTAAGATCCTAAAATTTCTCAAACTCACCAATTCATGCATCCAATGCAAAAATTAGATCTTGTTATGATAGATTATTGACGAATTGCATCCCATGCTTGATTTGTTTTGTTCTACGCGATAAACAATCAATTCAAGGTGTAAAACAACTAAAACGTAACACATAAACCACGTTTATGCTCTACGACCTGTGGCTCTGATACCACTGTAGGGTTTTGATTCATTGATGCGCAACGGAAACAATAATAAACCATGCGAAACCCTCCAAGGATCACAAGTCAAGAGACATAACGATGGTAAATGAAGAAATCAATTAACACACCTTAGGGTTCTCCTTTGATGACTTCAAACGCGAATTGTGTCACGTCTCTACGGTTGATCCACGCCTAGAGGTGAGATCTAGAACTTCCAATCCTTGGTGCTTGCCCGGAAAGAGGAAGAGGAAGAATAATCACACAACAATGGAGCACCAACGTGGGGCGCCACCTCCATGTGAGGCCGACGGCAATGGGGCGGTCCCATTGGGAGGTTCGACACTCTTTTGGGACTTGCTCTCACTCCTTGCTTTGTTCTCTCCTTACTTCTATCATATAGATGTGTGTTGTGTAGAGAGAAAAATAAGCTAGGAGTGTTCTTTATATAGTCCAACAACTCCTTGTCCTACTACATAAAGAACCCCTCTCCTAATCCTACTCAAGTTCGGATTAGTCCCTTTTTGCAAAAATAGTCCTTCTCATGTCAATACATGGATTAGTTCTATTTGCAAATTAATCCTAATCATGTCTCTACATGAATTAGGCCACCTTGGCATATCCTAATCATGTCTATACATGGATTCGTCCAACTTGGATATTAGTCCTACCAAGTTAGCAAGTTGTTGGGATTTGATCATTTTAATTAATTAATCATATTAATTAATTAATTCCCATGTCTAGTTCACCCCTATATGGCGTGTGACCCCATAGGTTCTATTTAGTTGGTAGTAACAATTAACTAATATGGAGCGGCCTCTAGCAATACATCCATTCTAGCTAACAAATAGAATAGTCATCATGACAAACCTTGTGCAAGTAATTGTCTCATCCCTTTGTCCCAATATCCGGATTGGACACGAGACATACAAGTCACACTCGTATATCCAATCCATAGTTTCTCGATCCTGGGAATAGCCTTATTCGTGCAAATAACATCAATAACCCATATTGATTTATTTGAGTCTGGCCAGACATTTTATAAGCACTATCCCTCGAGTGGCCTAGGATATTTGCTCCTGTTATGTGGGAGGGACAAATTCTATCTACGTCCACTACGATCTCTAAGCTTTCTTCTTATTGTATTCAGTACACGCCTTTATAACTACCCAGTTACGGTGTAGCGTTTGACGCTACCAAAATCACAATAATCCACAACTAGAATATCTAGTGACTTCAAGTCTAAGGATGACAATACCATTGCACCGCGAGAAGCGCTTGTGACTCAACATAACGTGTATGTAGCCTTCTCGGAGATGGGTCAATCCAGTATGCCGTTACTCCTAATGCATACCCATGTGTTGGATCATGATATCTCCATATCAATCCAACCCCATACTAGTCTATAGATGATTGTCCTATTAATAATTATAATCGACTAGGGATATTTAAGAATATAACACTTATATTCTAAGGACTTCATTCATGATAACATATCTCCATATCGATAACATAATGAATCGTAAATCCATAAATGTCACAATTAATTGATTGACTCTAGTGCACAATTCCAACAGTCTCCCACTTGCACTAGAGTCAATCTCCTGCATCGTATTCCTATTGATCTAGCGCGGCCCTCCACGCTTCCGCTGCGCAGGGGCAAGACATCTGTTGGTACCTTGCAAATATTCACATCTCCTCTATCAACAATTTGATTGAGATTGAATATTCTGAGTAAATGCATCTTATGTATTAATTTACTCAGTCCTCTATGTTAGAATTAGTGACTGAATCTTGCCTGGAACCTTTCCAGCTCACAGTCGCTCCCACTAGGGCAAAACCCAAAACTCGACTTTACAATCTGAAATCTTCTTTGTTAGATTTGAAGTTCGCATCACTGTAACCCCTTACAGCAAACTCTTCAAATTATCTATTTATCAAGAATTCATCCTTTAGTTCTTCTCAAGCACTTAAGGATAATCTTGATAATTATCCAGTGACGCTCACCTGGATTTGACTGGTATCTTTGTGTCATGACTTATGACACGTCTGGCCTAGTACATTCCATGGCGTATCTCGTGAATTGAATTAATACGGTCAATTCCCAATCTAATTGGAAAGACAATTAGCCTTCTAAAGACTAATTCCATGTGACATGGGTAAGAATCAATATTCTTTTCACGTTGAACCATTTCAACACCTTTGTCAATTTATGTACTATGACCTAAGCTATACAACCATCTTGATCTACCTCAATAGATCTTCACAAGTTTCTTCGCTTAAGTCTACCATTAGAAAGTCAATTCCCTAGTCAATCTGCGTAAGACTGCCAAGTAGGGGCAACATTTCTAATGATTAAGTATGTCTCCACATACAAGACCAGAAAAATAACTGTGCTCCCACTAACCTTCTTGTAAACACAAGTATCATCTTCAATTTTAATGGAACCAAACTCCTTTGATTGCATCATGAATTTGAAGAGTCCAACTCCTAGAAGCTTGATTCAATCTATAGACAGATTGCTACAAGCAAGATAAAAATGGATTTAAGCATCACAACTGGGAAAGATTTCGTCATAGTCTATATTATGAGCTTACATGAAATCCCTTTCTTACCAATTTTCCCTTAAAGGTAATCATATTACCATCCATGTTGGTTTTCTCATAACCCACTTGCACCCTATGGGTCCTACCCTTCAGGTGGTTCCATCAAAGTCTATACTTTGTTGGTACACATGGATTCCATATCGTATCTCATGGCTCCAAGCCATTTCTGAGAGTATGGCCCACACGCGGCCATCTTATAGGTTGTAGGCTCATCTCGATGAGCAATATATCACAGGTTATGAGAAATCCTTATTTCTCTAGTCCCTCGATATATCCTACCTGACCTACGAGGTTATTGTGTTTTCTGAGTAGGTTGCTCCACAATACCTTGTGATCCTGCTCATGTTCCATCAAAAGAATCAATGTTTTTTTGTGGTTCTTGAACTTCTTCAAGTCCTACTGTCCTCCCACTGTTTCTTTTAGAGACAATCTCTACCTTAGAAACATTGTGGTTCGAGCAACAAACTGTTTGTTCTCGATTGGGTTGTAGAAATAATATCCTTTTCAGGATATCCCACATAGCATTTATCCGATTTGGGTCCAAGTTTGTTTGTAAACCTTTTACATAAACTTCATAACCCCAAATCTTTATGAATGACATACTAGGACATTTCCTAGTCCATATCTCATATGGTATTATTCATAATCCGTTTTTGATGGAACAAGGTTAAGGGCAAAATTTGCCGTAATTAGAACATAGCCCCAAAAGTAAACTGGAAGTTCTGTTTGACTCATCATGGACCGAACCGTGTCCTACAAGGTTCAAACTCTCCTCTTAGACACACCAAACTCATGTGGCGTGCTAGGTGGAGCGAGTTTTGGATCATATCCAACGCTCCCATAGATTCTTGTCAAACTCCTTAACTCCAGTATTTTCCTCTATGATCCAATCGTAGAGCCCTAATACTTTTGTCAAGTTGGTTCTCTACTTCATTCCTGAATTCTTTAAACAACTTCAAAGGATTCTGATTTGTTTCTTCATAAGATACACAAATCCATATTTCTCTGATCCTATCAATAAATATGATGAAGTACTGAAAAACAATATTTAGCATTTGTGCTTAGTGGCCTTCATACATCAATATGTATGATTCACAAAAGATCATATCTTTGCCTAATAAGTCTTACATGTCTCATATGATTCAATAATCAAATCAGTTCCAGAAATCCATCCTCATGGAGTTCTACATATGTATCTCTTATTTATGAGGCCTAAACGATAATGCTAAAGATAAGTGAAGTTCATATCATTATATGTAAACCTCTAGGTATTAATGTTATAGATGAAATTATTATGATCACGGATATAGAATCCACTTAGACAAAATTACATTACAATAATGCATATCATAAAAAATGGAACATCATTTGTCCTTTATTATGATAAGGAGCTTTCTTGTCCAAACAAGAAACTATGATAATGGTCCTACTCATAGCTAGGACATGATCGTTTTTGTCTAATTCATGAACAATTTCCTAAAGGTAGAAATAATTCCCTACAGCTTATTCAGCAACCCTTTGCTTCATATCCCCACGTGTAGGATTATTTCTTCCTCATCCAATTGTCTTCGTCTCTTGAGATCCTCCACATTTCTATAAATGTGAGATCCTCATCTAGTATCATATTCTTATGATTATAAGATAGACACATTGATTTCTATAACAAAATACCCATATTGGAATTCATAATTCCTTTACTACTTACTTCCTGGTACTTTGGGTAGCCTCTCTTCCTCTACACCACCTAAGGGACTCCAAGGCAACTTGGTTTTAGCAGGAGACTTGTTTATACCTATGGGGTCGGCGCAAACCATTTGCCCTTACCCATGTTGTTATCCATTCACAACTTTGCCCATGCCCATTATTAGTGTTTTGTTTAGTGATTTTTCCAATCATATTGAGTAAATCAACTTTTAATACAAAACTATAATTGCATCCAATGCAATTCTTGGTCCACTTGGGTGAATAACCGTTTATTCTTTATCTATCTCATAGATAATGCATATACACTAATGTTTCAATCATATTGAATTAGTTTTATTTACATAACGCAAAGTGGAGCAACACTTCAAACCTTTCATGTTTAGCTCGCTCCTTTTAAAGAGATTCTTTCAATGTATGATCATATCATACTTCTCCATGTTTCTCTTCTTGCTTCCAAAGCTCAGAGTTCATGGCAGCTAGCATGAGGCAAGTCATAACCAAAGAACCATTATTTTGTGTGCCTTCCATTAGGTTTTAGTGTGTTTTGGTAGTTGGTAGGAAGAGAACTTTATGTTTAACGAAGTACAACAAATTCTCTTTTATTTTAGAACAATTCTCAATTTTATACCAGTCTAGGAAAATAGATAAAGTCGGGTTTTGTTTGTTCAATGCCATGGGTATTCAACATAATAGGATTATGCAAATTTTGTGACGTTTAACTATATTCAACAAGGATTTAATTTGTTAAATATAGCTCCCACTATTTTACTACGGATTAATAACCCTCAAGATATTAATGCGGAAAATATCCTTATATTTTCTAGTGGGCCAAGATCCATGTTTCATCTCCTTATGAGCTTGCTTTGGCAAGTCACCCATAATTTGACTACTTTAGGTAAGAACAATTCCAATTGTATCCCTTATGAAACTCTTGATTCAATTGGGCAAATAACTCCTTATTTATCCATCCATATGGTTAATCCCAATTGATTGCCTCTAGGTTTCTTAATCATATTAATTGCCTAGTTGTGTTCAACCTCTTATTTAAACAATTGCACATTGTTACGTGCCATCGCATTCCATCATTATGAACCAAGTCGCCATGCTTTGGCACGCACGATCTTGATAAATAATGATGATAATGAGTGTTTAAATAACGAGACGGCAAGAACACAATATTTGAATGTTGAGGGATTTTAAAATTCAATTTAAATGTTTTGTTGATCAAAATCAACTAATCTACCTATTTGAGTTTGGGCAAAACTCCAAATAGTAGATCCGGGTTGTCTAATTATCTTATTATCCTAATTGCATGCATCATCCATACACCAACCACACAATAATAAGACAATAAAGTAAAGAACCACAAAACAGAAACTAAACGTGATGTGGATATAGCGTTTTCTAACTAAGATAATTCCAAGCCAATGGAATTATCTATGAACCCTAAAGCAAACATATCTCCATGCGTCTTCATCTTTTGGTCCATCCTTCATAGTCATGTGGAATGCTCCATGCTCTATGCTCCATCTTTTGTGGCTCCATTTGGCTTTGGGCTTCTTTTCTTCAATCTTGGCTAACAATCTACTCAATCTAGTACTAGCTAACAACTATACTAAATAAAATAAATCTCACAAGTTGAGAAAAAAAAATGGCTCGCAGACCATAAAACCCTAATTAATTATTACAATTAATTTATCAGCTCGCAGGCCATAAACCAAACCACAAAAATTAAACATCCACAACAAACCACATCCTAAGGCCATATCCAATCACCATGCAAATTGCACATAAACAGTTAAAATCCAATTTTAACGCGCTTGGTCAATTTCAATTGATTTTAGGATATTCTAGGGTTAAAATGGTCCATGACGCCCAACAATCTAATTGCCCGGGCCCAAAAGGAGAACCGAAAAGGCCTTGGGCCGGCCAGCCCCTAGCCCACGCGGCTAGGCCGCAGGCTAGGGCTGCTCGGCCCTTAGGCCGAGCCTTGCTTGGGCGGAAAGCAAGGAGGGGCGGTCCCGTAGAGGGGTCGAACCTCCTTTGGGAGTTGTTTCCAAAAAAACTCCCTTGCTTGGTGCCCAAGTTTGGTTGTTTCCTTGTATGGGAAGAACTCCTTCTTCCCCAAGGATGCCCATACCCTAGATCTAAGATCCTAAAATTTCTCAAACTCACCAATTCATGCATCCAATGCAAAAATTAGATCTTGTTATGATAGATTATTGACGAATTGCATCCCATGCTTGATTTGTCTTGTTCTACGCGATAAACAATCAATTCAAGGTGTAAAACAACTAAAACGTAACACATAAACCACGTTTATGCTCTACGACCTGTGGCTCTGATACCACTGTAGGGTTTTGATTCATGGATGCGCAACGGAAACAATAATAAACCATGCTAAACCCTCCAAGGATCACAAGTCAAGAGACATAACGATGGTAAATGAAGAAATCAATTAACACACCTTAGGGTTCTCCTTTGATGACTTCAAACGCGAATTGTGTCACGTCTCTACGGTTGATCCACGCCTAGAGGTGAGATCTAGAACTTCCAATCCTTGGTGCTAGCCCGGAAAGAGGAAGAGGAAGAATAATCACACAACAATGGAGCACCAAGGTGGGGCGCCACCTCCATGTGAGGCCGACGGGTATGGGGCGGTCCCATTGGGAGGTTCGGCACTCTTTTGGGACTTGCTCTCGCTCCTTGCTTTGTTCTCTCCTTACTTCTATCATATAGATGTGTGTTGTGTAGAGAGAAAAATAAGCTAGGAGTGTTCTTTATATAGTCCAACAACTCCTTGTCCAACTACATAAAGAACCCCTCTCCTAATCCTACTCAAGTTCGGATTAGTCCCTTTTTTCAAAAATAGTCCTTCTCATGTCAATACATGGATTAGTTCTATTTGCAAATTAATCCTAATCATGTCTCTACATGAATTAGGCCACCTTGGCATATCCGAATCATGTCTATACATGGATTCGTCCAACTTGGATATTAGTCCTACCAAGTTAGCAAGTTGTTGGGATTTGATCCTTTTAATTAATTAATCATATTAATTAATTAATTCCCATGTCTAGTTCACCCCTATATGGCGTGTGACCCCATAGGTTCTATTTAGTTGGTAGTAACAATTAACTAATATGGAGCGGCCTCTAGCAATACATCCATTCTAGCTAACAAATAGAATAGTCATCATGACAAACCTTGTGCAAGTAATTGTCTCATCCCTTTGTCCCAATATCCGGATTGGACACGAGACATACAAGTCACACTCGTATATCCAATCCACAGTTTCTCGATCCTGGGAATAGCCTTATTCGTGCAAATAACATCAATAACCCATATTGATTTATTTGAGTCTGGCCAGACATTTTATAAGCACTATCCCTCGAGTGGCCTAGGATATTTGCTCCCGTTATGTGGGAGGGACAAATTCTATCTACGTCCACTACGATCTCTAAGTTTTCTTCTTATTGTATTCAGTACACGCCTTTATAACTACCCAGTTACGGTGTAGCGTTTGACGCTACCAAAATCACAATAATCCACAACTAGAATATCTAGTGACTTCAAGTCTAAGGATGACAATACCATTGCACCGCGAGAAGCGCTTGTGACTCAACATAACGTGTATGTAGCCTTCTCGGAGATGGGTCAATCCAGTATGCCATTACTCCTAATGCATACCCATGTGTTGGATCATGATATCTCCATATCAATCCAACCCCATACTAGTCTATACATGATTTTCCTATTAATCATTATAATCGACTAGGGATATTTAAGAATATAACACTTATATTCTAAGGACTTCATTCATGTTAACATATCTCCATATCAATAACATAATGAATCGTAAATCCATAAATGTCACAATTAATTGATTGCCTCTAGGGCACAATTCCAATAGTCTCCCACTTGCACTAGAGTCAATCTCCTGCATCATATGACTATTGATCTAGCGCGGCCCTCCATGCTTCCGATGCGCAGGGGCGAGACATCTGTTGGTACCTTGAAAATATTCACATCTCCTCTATCAACAATTTAATTGAGATTGAATATTCTGAGTAAATGCATCTTATGTATTAATTTACTCAGTCCTCTATGTTAGAATTAGTGACTGAATCTTGCCTGGAACCTTTCCAGCTCACAGTCGCTCCCACTAGGGCAAAACCCAAAACTCGACTTTACAATCTGAAATCTTCTTTGTTAGATTTGAAGTTCGCATCACTGTAACCCCTTACAGCAAACTCTTCATATTATCTATTTATCAAGAATTCATCCTTTAGTTCTTCTCAAGCACTTAAGGATAATCTTGATAATTATCCAGTGCGCTCACCCGGATTTAACTGGTATCTTTGTTTCATGACTTATGACACGTCTGGCCTAGTACATTCCATGGCGTATCTCGTGAATCTAATTCATACGGTCCATTCCCAATCTAATTGGAAAGACAATTAGCCTTCTAAAGACTAATTCCACGTGACATGGGTAAGAATCAATATTCTTTTCACGTTGAACCATTTCAACACCTTTGTCAATTTATGTACTATGACCTTAGCTATACAACCATCTTGATCTACCTCAATAGATCTTCACAAGTTGCTTCGCTTAAGTCTACCATTAGAAAGTCAATTCCCTAGTCAATCTGCGTAAGACGGCCAAGTAGGGGCAACATTCCTAATGATTAAGTATGTCTCCACATACAAGACCAGAAAAATAAATGTGCTCCCACTAACCTTCTTGTAAACACAAGTATCATCTTCAATTTTAATGGAACCAAACTCCTTTGATTGCATCATGAATTTGAAGAGTCCAACTCCTAGAAGCTTGATTCAATCTATAGACAAATTGCTAAAAGCAAGATACGAATGGATTTAAGCATCACAACTGGGAAAGATTTCGTCATAGTCTATATTATGAGCTTACATGAAATCCCTTTCTTACCAATTTTCCCTTAAAGGTAATCATATTACCATCCATGTTGGTTTCCTCATAACCCACTTTCACCCTATGGGTCCTACCCTTCAGGTGGTTCCATCAAAGTCTATACATTGTTGGTACACATGGATTCCATATCGTATCTCATGGCTCCAAGCCATTTCTGAGAGTAAGCCCACACGCGGCCATATTATAGGTTGTAGGCTCATCTCGATGAGCAATATATCACTGGTTATGAGAAATCCTTATTTCTCTAGTCCCTCGATATATCCTACCTGACCTACGAGGTTATTGTGTTTTCTGAGTAGGTTGCTACACAACACCTTGTGATCTTGCTCATGTTCCATCAAAAGAATCAATTTTTTTTGTGGTTCTTGAACTTCTTCAAGTCCTACTGTCCTCCCACTGTTTCTTTTAGAGACAATCTCTACCTTAGAAACATTGTGGTTCGAGCAACAAACAGTTTGTTCTCGATTGGGTTGTAGAAATAATATCCTTTTCAGGATATCCCACATAACATTATCCGACTTGGGTCCAAGTTTGTTTGTAAACCTTTTACATAAACATCATAACCCCAAATCTTTATGAATGACATACTAGGACATTTCCTAGTCCATATCTCATATGGTATTATTCATAATCCGTTTTTGATGGAACAAGGTTAAGGGAAAAATTTGCCGTAATTAGAACATAGCCCCAAAAGTAAACTGGAAGTTCTGTTTGACTCATCATGGACCGAACCGTGTCCTACAAGGTTCAAACTCTCCTCTTATACAAGCCAAACTCATGTGGCGTGCTAGGTGGAGCGAGTTTTGGATCATATCCAACGCTCCCACAGATTCTTGTCAAACTCCTTAGCTCCAGTATTTACCTCTATGATCCAATCGTAGAGCCCTAATACTTTTTTCAAGTTGGTTCTCTACTTCATTCCTGAATTCTTTAAACAATTTCAAAGGATTCTGATTTGTTTCTTCATAAGATACACAAATCCATATTTCTCTGATCCTATCAGTAAATATGATGAAGTACTGAAAAACCATATTTAGCATTTGTGCTTAGTGGCCTTCATACATCAATATGTATGATTCCCAAAAGATCATATCTTTGCCTAATAAGTCTTACATGTCTCATATGATTCAATAATCAAATCAGTTCCAGAAATCCATCCTCATGGAGTTCTAGATATGTATCTCTTATTTATGAGGCCTAAACGATAATGCTAAAGATAAGTGAAGTTCATATCATTATATGTAAACCTATAGGTATTAATGTTATAGATGAAATTATCATGATCACGGATATAGAATCCACTTAGACAAAATTACATTACAATAATGCATATCATAATAAATGGAACAACATTTGTCCTTTATTATGATAAGGGGCTTTCTTGTCCAAACAAAAAACTATGATAATGGTCCTACTCATAGCTAGGACATGATCGTTTTTGTCTAATTCATGAACAATTTCTTAAAGGTAGAAATAATTCCTTACGGCTTATTCAGCAACCCTTTGCTTCATAGCCCCACGTGTAGGATTATTTCTTCCTTATACAATTGTCTTCGTCTCTTGAGATCCTCCACATTTCTATAAATGTGAAATCCTCATCTAGTATCATATACTTATGATGATAAGATAGACACATTGATTTCTATAGCAAAATACCCATATTGGAATTCATAATTCCTTTACTACTTACTTCCGGGTACTTTGGGTATCCTCTCTTCCTCTACACCACCTATGGGACTCCAAGGCAACTTGGTTTTAGCAACAGGCTTGCATAATACCTATGGGGTCGGCGCAAACCATTTTCCCTTACCCATGTTGTTATTCATTAACAACTTTGCCCATGCCCATTATTAGTGTTTTGTTTAGTGATTTTTCCAATCATATTGAGTAAATCAACTTTTAATACAAAACTATAATTGCATCCGATGCAATTCTTGGTCCACTTGGGTGAATAACCGTTTATTCTTTATCTATCTCATAGATAATGCATATACACTAATGTTTCAATCATATTGAATTAGTTTTATTTGCATAACGCAAAGTGGAGCAACACTTCAAACCTTTCATGTTTAGCTCGCTCCTTTTAAAGAGCTTCTTTCAATGTATGATCATATCATACTTCTCCATGTTTCTCTTCTTTCTTCCAAAGCTCAGAGTTGATGGCAGCTAGTATGAGGCAAGTCATAACCAAAGAACCATTCTTTGGTGTTCCTTCCATTAGGTTTTAGTGTGTTTTGGTAGTTGGTAGGAAGAGAACTTTATGTTTTACGAAGTACAACAAATTCTCTTTCATTTGAGAACAAATCTCAATTTTATAACAGTCTAGGAAAATAGATAAAGTCGCGTTTTGTTTGTTCATGCCATGGGTATTCAACATAATAGGATTATGCAAAGTTTGTGACGTTTAACTATATTCAACAAGGATTTAATTTATTAAATATAGCTCCCACTATTTTACTACGGATTAATAACCCTCAAGATATTAATGCGGAAAAAATCCTTATATTTTCTAGTGGGCCAAGATCCATGTTTCATCTCCTTATGAGTTTGCTTTGGCAAGTCACCCATAATTTGACTACTTTAGGTAAGAACGATTCCAATTGTATCCCTTATGAAACTCTTGATTCAATTGGGCAAATAACTCCTTATTTATCCATCCATATGGATAATCCCAATTGATTGCCTCTAGGTTTCTTAATCATATTAATTGCCTAGTTGTGTTCAACCTCTTATTTAAACAATTGCACATTGTTACGTGCCATCGCATTCCATCATTATGAACCAAGTCGCCATGCTTTGGCACGCACGATCTTGATAAATAATGATGATAATGAGTGTTTAAATAACGAGACGGCAAGAACACAATATTTGAATTTTGAGGGATTTTAAAATTCAATTTAAATGTTTTGTTGATCAAAATCAACTAATCTACCTATTTGAGTTTGGGCAAAACTCCAAATAGTAGATCCGGGTTGTCTAATTATCATATTATCCTAATTGCATGCATCATCCATACACCAACCACACAATAATAAGACAATAAAGTAAACAACCACAAAACAGAAACTAAACGTGATTTGGATATAGCCGTTTCTAACTAAGATAATTCCAAGCCAATGGAATTATCTATGAACCCTAAAAGCAAACACATCTCCATGCGTCTTCATCTTTTGGTCCATCCTTCATAGTCATGTGGAATGCTCCATGCTCCATGCTCCATCTTTTGTGGCTCCCTTTGGCTTTGGGCTTCTTTTCTTCATCTTGGCTAACAGTCTACTCTATCTAGTACTAGCTAACAACTATACTAAATAAAATAAATCTCACAAGTTGAGAAAAAAAATGGCTCGCAGACCATAAGAACCTAATTAATTATTACAATTAATTTATCAGCTGCAGGCCGTAAACCAAACCACAAAAATTAAACATCCACAACAAACCACATCCTAAGGCCATATCCAATCACCATGCAAATTTCACATAAACAGTTAAAATCCAATTTTAACGCGCTTGGTCAATTTTAATTGATTTTAGGATATTCTAGGGTTAAAATGGTCCATGAGGCCCAACAATCTAATTGCCCGGGCCAAAATGGAGAACCGAAAAGGCCTTGGGCCGGCCGGCCCCTAGCCCACGCGGCTAGGCTGCGGGCTAGGCCTGCCCCGGCCCTTTGGCCGAGCCTTGCTTGGGCGGCAAGCAAGGAGGGGCGGTCCCCTACGGGGGCCGAACCTCCTTTGGGAGTTGATTCCAAAAACAACTCCCTTGCTTGGTGCCCAAGTTTGGTTGTTTCCTTGTATGGGAAGAACTCCTTCTTCTCCAAGGATGCCCAAACCCTAGCTCTAAGATCCTAAAATTTCTCAAACTCACCAATTCATGCATCCAATGCAAAAATTAGATCTTGTTATGATAGATTATTGACAAATTGCATCCCAAGCTTGATTTGTCTTGTTTTATGCGATAAACAATCAATTCAAGGTGTAAAACAACTAAAACGTAACACATAAACCACATTTATGCTCTACGACCTGTGGCTCTGATACCACTGTAGGGTTTTGATTCATGGATGCGCAACGGAAACAATAATAAACCATGCAAAACCCTCCAAGGATCACAAGTCAAGAGACATAACGATGGTAAAGGAAGAAATTAATTAACACACCTTAGGGTTCTCCTTTGATGACTTCAAACGCGAATTGTGTCACGTCTCTACGGTTGATCCACGCCTAGAGGTGAGATCTAGATCTTCCAATCCTTGGTGCTAGCCCGGAAAGAGGAAGAGGAAGAAGAATCACGCAACAATGGGGCACCATGGTGGGGCGCCACCTCCATGTGAGGCCGACATGTAGGGGGCGGTCCCATTGGGGGGTTCGGCCCTCTTTTGGGACTTGCTCTCTCTCCTTGCTTTGTTCTCTCCTTACTTCTATCATATAGATGTGTGTTGTGTAGAGAGAAAAATAAGCTAGGAGTGTTCTTTATATAGTCCAACAACTCCTTGTCCTACTACATAAAGAACCCCTCTCCTAATCCTACTCAAGTTCGGATTAGTCCCTTTTTTCAAAAATAGTCATTCTCATGTCAATACATGGATTAGTTCTATTTGCAAATTAATTCTAATCATGTCTCTACATGAATTAGGCCACCTTGGCATATCCTAATCATGTCTATACATTAATTAGTCCAACTTGCATATTAGTCCTACTAAGTTAGTAAGTTCTTGCGATTTGATCCTTTTAATAATTAATCATATTAATTAATTAATTCTCATGTCTAGTTCACCCCTATATGGCGTGTGACCCCATAGGTTCTATTTAGTTGGTAGTAACAATTAACTAATATGGAGCGGCCTTTAGCAAGACATCCATTCTAGCCAACAAATAGAATAGTCATCATGACAAACCTTGTGCAAGTAATTGTCTCATCCCTTTGTCCCAATATCCGGATTGTACACGAGATATACAAGTCACACTCGTATATCCAATCCATAGTTTCTCGATCCTGGGAATAGCCTTATTCGTGCAAATAACATCAATATCCCATATTGATTTATTTGAGCATGGCCAGACATTTTATAAGCACTATCCCTCGAGTGGCCTAGGATATTTGCTCCCGTTATGTGGGAGGGACAAATTCTATCTAAGTCCACTACGATCTCTAAGCTTGCTTCTTATTGTATCCAGTACACGCCTTTATAACTACCCAGTTACGGTGTAGCGTTTGACGCTACCAAAATCACAATAATCCACAACTAGAATATCTAGTGACTTCAAGTCTAAGGATGACAATACCATTGCACCGCGAGAAGTGCTTGTGACTCAACATAACGTGTATGTAGCCTTCTCGGAGATGGGTCAATCCAGTATGCCATTACTCCTAATGCAAACCCATGTGTTGGATCATGATATCTCCATATCAATCCAACCCCATACTAGTCAATAGATGATTGTCCTATTAATCATTATAATCGACTAGGGATATTTAAGAATATAACACTTATATTCTACGGACTTCATTCATGTTAACATATCTCCATATCGATATCATAATGATTCGTAAATCCATAAATGTCACAATTAATTGATTGCCTCTATGGCACAATTCCAACATATATCTATCTGTCTACTCCGCCAACACTCGCACACGAGCACTCGAAAAAAAGAAAGATTACTGAAGCATTAAAATTTATTGTTGATACTTCCAAAGCTGCATGGTGTTTCTCACGAAAAACATCCTATGCATATACCTAGTCTTAAATGCTGTGAATGAAATGAAGCAACATAAAAATTTTGGTTGTAAACTCATATCTATAACTTATTCTTCCCGCTATATACACCAAGAGGATAGCTTCAATCACAAGTTTATATGTTTGAATTGCATCACTAATTGGTCTACTTCTGCAACTGACACCCCAATACTAACTCTAGACCTCAGGATGGTAGATATTCTTTGATGGCTCTATAAAGCTTATATTCTCTATTATACCTTACGAACAACAACAACATGCTCACACACTTCTAGACAATATGATTTTCTCGTTTAGGAGTCCATGTGTGGTTTACTGGTAACTATCTATGGTAGACATTCATTCCTTCTTGCTTTACAATGATTTCTTGACTAATTACTCTTGATTGTTAAATATATGACCCTAAGTTAACACATGGTACACTTCAGGGAGCACATAATAATTTTTTCACCTACAACACACAACTGTGAAAGTAAATAAAATCAAGGTAGGCAAGGTGTTGCAGTCTAGCACTAGTAAGCAAGAGTATTATACAAATAAAGAATATATGGCTGCTACACGTAGAAGAATAATATTTCCTACCGACCAATTTTTTTTACATATTTTCCTATTTGGAATAACCATGATTTGGCATAAGTCGTTTTAATATTTTAGTCTACCATGGACAGAGATCTCAAATTCGGAACAAAGTATTTTGCAAATAATAATAATAATAATAATAATAATAATAATAATAATAATAATAATAATAATAATAATCTGGAACAAAGTACAAATTCTGGAAAAATAACCACACAACACACAAAATCATGAATAATAATTCGAACAGAGAAAAGTATATTAATTTACCCGCACTTGTCCCATGGATTAGGGAATTCACCCTATCGCAAGCCCAACGTTTTATAGTTCGACAATGACGCTCCACATAACCCGTCCATAAAAACTGTCGATTCCTTCTCTCCGCTCAAACCTCCGTTGCAATTAAACAATTCAAATAAAAAAATCCCAATTGATTGTTCCTCAAATTATTTCAACAAATTGTCTGAAATAGACCAAATTGGTCAACCTCCAACACTGAACAAAGAAACTACATCCGAAATGGTGAAACTATACATACGCCAAGTAGACATTCGCTATTTCCTGAGGGACTGAGTCGGGGTTTGGCGATTCGGTGAGAGAGATGATTGTAGTACAGAGAGAGTTATCGGCGGCGATAAATAAAGGCGGTGGGGGATGAAAAAGGGGGAAGGCAAACTTTGACCAAAAATCCCTACATCTTACCTTGTTGGCACCTCGAATCGAGCGAGAGATGAATTGGGTTGGGTTGTTGGTGGTGAATGTTTGCGCCGCTCTCTCTGCCTACTCACAGCCACACCTTCGTCTGCATCTCCGGCTAATACCACAAACACCACCGCTCGTGCAGAGAGAGACTAAGGAGAGATGGTACAGAACTACAAGTAATCTTACTATGTCATGGACAGAAAAGTAAAACAACAAATAAGAATATGAGTGAAATTATAAAAATACTATAAAGGCTGAATGAAGTAAAAAAAGGATAAAGTAGTATTTTTACCTCCTCCGTTACATTCCGTCCAAGTTAGGGGCCTCTTATGTCAATTGAGAAACAGTCCCACTCGAATCCCGCTGTCCCCATTGTCTCCGACGCCGTTTTTCCAGCAAGCTTCGGCGCCCAGGGACGGACCCATAAAATTTTAGTAGGAGGGGCGAAGATAAAAGTAAGGAGTCTGAAAATAAAATTGTTTCTCATTAAAAGATGCATTTGTAAAATTAAGTACTTTCACAGAGTTATAGTGTAACACCCCTAAAGAAATCTAGGGGATGAACTGCAATATCTCAAAATTATGGGGTAAAAGTGCAATTTAAAAATTTTCTTTTTTCCTGGCTGAAAATCGAGTAGATATTGACATAAAAAACTGGTGAAGAGATGATAGTGTGATACCCTAAAGGTAATAGGGGTAAATATATAATTTTCATAAACTTTGAGGACAATGTGTATTTTCCACAAATCATTACCAGCTGAATAGATGGACAAATTGGAAATATTAGGAAGATGAGAATGAGGATGCAAGTTTTATTGAAATTAGGGGTTGAGATTGTAATTCTTCAATAAAAGCTAAATGTTATAATTTACCCAAAAAAATTTTATAATTACAAATACCCCCCCCCCAAGTGTCACTTGTAACTTTGAGACACCTCAAGGGTGAGGTGTCACCTTTTCTTCAGCAACATGCTGAATCACCAGCAGAAGCTATAACCTTACAGATGCATCATTTGGCAAATTTTGGCCCCTTCTTCTTCATGTATGAAGAACCGCCATTTTCACCAACTAAACCACCTCAAAAAAACACAGCATCCCGACCTGCTACTGCTAGGGCATCCCCACCCACCGTTGGCCTGTTGCCTTCTATCAATTTTCGGTTCCATCGAGTTTTGAGTATCGGTTGGGTATGTTGTTTCAAGAACCCTAGAATCGAACTTTGATCGAATTCTCGCTAATTGCTGTTAATCTCTGAAATGGACCATTGGATTCTTGATCCTGAGGTTCAGGCGAAGTTAAGAAGCCCAAGAATACCACTTGAGTCGCCAAATAACAACTAGGGGCGCCGGAATAGGGCTTAGAACCGCCGGACTCTGCCATTGCTAACGGAGACAAGGTAAACACTTTGTTTATTCACCATTCTTGATTGTAGTTGTTTCCCCGTGATCCTTAGGGGATATAGATACCTTCTCTGATCCTAGAAATCACCTAGAACTTGATTTAATCCGAGATTGAATCGTGCCTGAGCCGTTTTTCCGGCTGGATATGTGACCCTGTTAGTGGTCCAATATATATTTCTGTGTTTAACCGTTGGACATGTAGTTTGTTTCTGGGAGTTCATGGAGCTTAATACTACAGTTTTCATTCAGACTTCATCTCGTGAATCATTGTCTGTGACCCCTGAAAATTGGACAGAACTTGCTGCAAAATGTCGTTCAACTTGGACGTGTTCTTGGCCAGAAAACCGAACCAGTTTTGATTCAACTTCGCGACCTTATATCTCCTTGGTGCCTATATGAAATTGAGTGATTCCCTCTGTTCTGTATACGCTACATTTGATACTCCAAATTTTGTGTTTATTAGACAAACTGGGACAGTCTCTAAGCCACTCGAATCTTGACACAAAGATGCAGCCTGTTGCTGTTCCTCAAGTGTTAGTTCTGGTCTGGCAACTGTGCTCATTCCACAGCCCTGTTTGGAGGCTTCTAACTCCCTCTCTTTTCATTGTTTGACAGAGCTTAATAGCTCTTTGAAAAGCTTGAGAAAAGATCTTGAGCTCTACATCAATCTTCAATGGTAAAGACATGTATAAATCACCAAAAAAGAAGACTCAATTTGAGATAAAATGAGCTGAAACTCATTTGTGCGATTGAACTATATTTTGTACCAACTTTACAGCCTTATATCTCTCACCTCTTTTGACGTATTGAACTGCGGTTTCTTCCTGTCTGAAGATGATCGTATGATCTACAAATCGAAGGAAAGAAATTTCATGTAATGCTCTGTTGTGTCTAGGATTTTGTGTCAATTTTGCCACAAAATAGTAGAAATTGTCAAAACTTGGGAAAAATAGCCAAGTATAGAGTTTAGCTTGATTTTGCCTAATTTCAACATGCAATATCTCTTTGGCTCTTTTGAGGTTTTTCGAGCTTGAAAATGTTATAAAATCCTTGTTCGGAACCTATTTCTAGTTTTTACAAATCTCTATCTCTCATTCGCCTTTTTAGTGGCTCTGAAGTTTGCTAATTGTGTTGATTTATTTAGAACTCTATCTTTTAGTTTTTCAGTCAAAATGACTGTTTTAGCCCTCACATCCTTGAATAAAGTTGCTGACATGGTTATTCTGAGTTCACCTGTCAAATTTGACCAAGTTGACCTCCTAGAAAATTCTGTTTTGACCATCAGTAATGTAGGGGAAAAATAGTTACTTCACATAAAGGATGTGTAAAGCTAAAATCACTGTTTTGGTGTTATTTCCATGAATTATAGGGTAATTGGAGTTATAATAAGCTGTTATGTGTGAATGTTGACCAAGTCAACTGTTTGAGGGTCTTTTTGTAATTTTAGCAAGTTTGTGAGGCTTAAGTGCAAATAACTGAAAGTTTATATTTCAAGTCTATGACTTCCTAAGAGTGTTAAGAGAGGTGTTTGCTCATTACTTAACACGGTTTGACTTGATTGGGAAAACTCAGGCACACATAGGGGCTGAAATGCAATTTAATTAAACTATAGTGACTTGTGTAAATAGTTAAAACATGAGATTCAACCGTAAGTAGGAAACTGGGAGTCCTAGTAACTCTTGAGACTAGTCAGTTGGGCATAACTAAGGGGTTCACAGACAGTCAATGACTGTTTTGATAAGACTGAAACCTCAGAAACAAAATAGTCATTATGGGCTAGACAGCTCGGGTGATAAATATTTTTGTATTAAATAAAGGTGGTATTTCTTAAGTGTTAGATAGTTTTATATTATGTTTATTTCAAGTTTTTCTTATATAAATAAATACATACCCTTTTAAGTAGTTGTAGATAGTGCTTTCTGAACAGTCAGATCTTAGCCACGTGGCAATCATCTAGCACACCATATTGTGCTCCACACACACTGGATCACCAACCAGCTGATCCACGTGGGGGCTGGTAGACAGGGCCCTCGCATACCGCTGCACGGGACTTGTAGGGACTTAGTGGTCTGGAGGCTAGAGTAAGTCCTGTCGCGTGGGAGCCAAGCTCGCGCGTGACCTTTTGTAACTGCTTTTGAGAGATTTATGGCACGAGCTCCATAAACCCGGTCAACCTGGTCAAACCCGGTCAACCCCATAACGGTTCCGGCATACGCGGATAACGTGCTGTAACGGTCCCTATATACGCGGACGAACGTGCCGTTGTGGTTAAGCTAATTAAGCCGCCATTGATGTGCGCATTAACCACACTACAACGGTCACATTCTCTGTTATATATAGATCGTTAACCCTTCCATACATGGGACACACCAGATATACGCGGAAGCTCAGCCAAACCCCTGTCTCTCTCTCATACAGTGCTATTGCCTTACTCTCTCCCTACACACAACCCAACACTTCCTGTTCCATTCTCTATTCTCTGCCTTTGGTGTACACATAGTTCTCTCTGCCGGATTCTCTTGTACACATTTTGGTGAACCCGACGTGAACTTACCATTGCAAGCAACCATGTCTCATGAGGATGATGTCAGTAACAGATCGCCTTCCACGGAGACCACCTCGGGAGAGGAGACTCGCCGTACTCCTACAGCTACCGGTGAAGCTCCGACGCTAGAAGCCTTGGACGCCAGCATCCAGAATCAGGCGAAGGCTCTCAAAGCTCAATCTGCACAGCTAGAACGGATCGTGGCAATCCTGGGGACTCTCGCTCCAAACCCCGCACCAGCCACCGCCGTCTCTCAGGGAGGAGGAGCCTCCACCACTCAAGGATTGGGAGTGTCAACCACACCACCCAATCCTAACCTGCAAACTCCACCGGCAGCTACGCAGCTACCCTCAATTCCGGGGCCAACAACTCAAATGTTGCCTCTTGCTGCTCACACTCCTCAGCCCCCGACTTTGGTACCTAATCCGGCCTCACAGTATCCCTTGCCTCTTCCAACGGGAACATGGGGTAACGTGAATTCACAATATGTCCCTAGCCCTCCTGCGACATATGTGTCGCCTCCGCCTGCGGCAACCCCTCCTCCCACTGCCGAGGGAAGTGCTCCGGAGTGTATGACGTCGCTGCAACGGCGCATAGACACTATTCTGGCTCACCAATCGTTCGCGGATACCATCATCCCAAAGCTTAACAACGATTCGCCTATTCCACGAGAGATCTACCTCATGCCTAACCCTGCTGGATACAAGGCTCCTAAATGGGACAAGTTCGAAGATGTCAATGGGAACGCCCATGAGCATGTCATGAGCTTCATTGATGTAATGGGGCCGTATGGGGCTGATTCTAAGCTCCTGATGCGCGAGTTCCCGAAATCCTTGGGGAACGTGGCCTACAAGTGGTACAGGACGTTGGAAGCCGGATCCGTGAAGACTTGGGACAACATGGTCCAGAAGTTTTACACCAAGTTCTTCCAGATGGAGGAAAAGGTGACGATGATTCACCTCTCGCGGATGTATCAGAAGCGCGAGGAGGATGGAATAACATTCATCAAGAAGTTCAGGGCCAAGTCCTTGGAATGCAAAGATGTGATACTCGAAAGTAGACTCGTGGAGATATGCCTGCAATGCATGCGAGACGACTACAAAGGTATGCTTATCAACCTGCAAGCACCTACATTTTCGAAGCTAATCGAATGCACGAAGAATATCGAGCCTACAGTTGAGAGGAAGAAAAAGCGGAACGCCCCTGAGAGATCCTCGAGCGGTACCACTTTCAAAATTGGGAGATTCAGTTACAAGAGAGCGCGTGAGGCTGAAGTGAATACAGTCTCGCCGCAAAATCAGCCGAAGGTAGTGAACTTTGATGCACCACCTCTGCCATGTTCGGTAGAGGAAGCAAGCGACCTTTGCAGACAATGGCGTAAGGACGGTATCCTGCCGCCGCTCGAAAAGGCACCCTCCTGGGAGATAGTGAGGGACCCGAAGTGGTGCGAATGTCACAGAAAGTTCATGCATCCCACGGTGACTGCAAGAAGCTCAGAATCATGGTAAGCCAGAAGATGAAAAATGGCGAACTGATCGTCAGTGATCAAAGGCAGGATGTGCGAAACAATCCACTCCCTGCCCATGCGGAGCAAGAGTCGAAAGGCAAAGAGGTCGCCATGATCTCTATTGTGGACCTTGAAGGGGTTGCGGAGGATGGTCTACCCATCATTGCCGAGATCCACGATGACGAGGACTACAGCATAGACACGGAGGACGAACGTGCCGATCGAATGAAAGGATCGCATGGGTTCAGCAGGTTCTTCGAAGGTAGTGAACTTTGATGCACCACCTCTGCCATGTTCGGTAGAGGAAGCAAGCGACCTTTGCAGACAATGGCGTAAGGACGGTATCCTGCCGCCGCTCGAAAAGGCACCCTAAGGGAGATAGTGAGGGACCCGAAGTGGTGCGAATGTCACGGAAAGTTCATGCATCCCACGGCTGACTGAAAGAAGCTCAGAATCATGGTAAGCCAGAAGATGAAAAATGGCGAACTGATCGTCAGTGATCAAAGGCAGGATGTGCGAAACAATCCACTCCCTGCCCATGCGGAGCAAGAGTCGAAAGGCAAAGAGGTCTCCATGATCTCTATTGTGGACCTTGAAGGGGTTGCGGAGGATGGTCTACCCATCATTGCCGAGATCCACGATGACGAGGACTACAGCATAGACACGGAGGACGAACGTGCCGATCGAATGAAAGGATCGCATGGGTTCAGCAGGTTCTTCGATGAGATGAACTTCTCAGAGAAATGCCAGAAGGAGATGATGAAGGCGATCCTGAGGATAGCAGGAGACTACGAAGAGGATATCGTAGTCTCCAATGGAAAGGTTGTCAGGGCGTCTCGCTCTACAGAAAAGGTCATAACCTTCTCCGCAAGCGACAAAAAGACAGATGTGAGCCATCAGAAGCCTCTGTACGTAACAGCAATCATCAATGTCGTGGAGTTCAAAAGAGCGTTCTTGGACGGAGGAGCAGCAGTTAACATTGTTTTGCTCCATACTCTGAAGTTAGCAGGAATTCCAGAGCACAAGATCGTCAAGCGACCATCCCCGCTGATGGGATTCGGAACCGACTCCAGAATGACGATAGGATGGATCCGCCTGGGTGTCCAGATTGGCAAAATCAAGTGTTCAGCGAAATTCTATGTCATAGATGCGAACACTACGTATCACATGATTATAGGCCGCGCCTGGATTCATCGCTTTGATGTTGTCCCTTCAACAGCTCACCAAGTGATGAAAGCAATCTCGAATGACAGAATAGTTGAGATACCCGATTCGATAAATCCTTTCAACATGGATGAAACGCATCTCCGTGAGGCGGTGTGGTTCACTGAGATGGAAGATGAGCAAACGCCGGGACCATTCAACCCCACTCTTTTACCCCGTTGGGAGGACATCAAAGATCGGTCACCCGCAGGAGTGATGGTGACAAGAGAGGAAGCCAAGGAAAGCCGTCTACGCGAGAAGAGGCGCCGCGGATTGCCTACCAGCGAAAGAACGTGTACACTCTGAAAAGGATAGCAAAACATGATCCTGAAGGCAAGGAGATGGAGAGCTTCTACGCCAACGGAAAGAAATGCTATCGCATATGAAGGTGCGCGGGGGTGTCCTCACGCGAGCATGGGGATATCCCTGAGCAAATCAATCAAATTGAGCAGGTTTCGGAGACAGACAAACCAATGCCAAGCGCTCTAGAAGAGAAACTCAAAGAAGCACCCGAATGCATGGAGGACAAACCCAGAGCGCAAAAGCAGGAGATGAAGGAGGTATTCCTAAGCCCGAGCAAAGAAAAGAAGAGGCCAGTCTTTCTAAGTGCGGACCTCACAGGCGAAGAAGAGGAAAGATTGCTACAACTCTTGACTGAATACAAAGACGTGTTCGCATGGGAATACGATGAAATGCCCGGTCTGGACACGAGCATCACCATGCATCGGTTGGATGTGATTCCAGGATCCAAACCGGTAAAGCAGAGCACAAGAAGCTTTAGGCCGGAGCTCAACTTGAAGATTAAGCAGGAAATTGTCAAACTCCTGGATGCCAAATTCATAGAGCCAAATCACCATCCCACATGGTTGGCCAACATTGTGCATGTGGTAAAGAAGAATGGGCAACTTCGCATTTGTGTAGACTTCCGGGATCTTAATCGTTTCTGCCCCAAGGATGATTTTCCACTCCCTAACATCGACTTACTTATCGATTCGACCGCTCGCATGTTCAGCTTTATGGACGGCTTCAGAGGGTACAATCAGATCAAGATGGACCCCGAAGATGCACGGAAAACCGCATTCATCACCCCGGTGGGAGTCTTCAATTACACGGTCATGCCTTTTGGCCTCAAGAACGCAGGTGCGACTTACCAGCGGGCCATGATGGCCCTGTTTCACGACATGATGCACAAGGAAGTAGAATTCTACGTGGATGACCTAGTTGTCAAATCCAAGGAGGAGGCAGACCATCTGGGGGATTTGCGAAAGGTGTTCAACAGATGCAGAAGCTTTCAATTAAAGATGAACCCCATTAAGTGCGCATTCGGGGTAACATCGGGGAAATTCTTGGGATGTGTTATACATCGTCAAGGAATAGAGCCTGATCTGCGAAAGTATCGGCCATCACTAGCATGACGGCGCCGCATAACCAAAGTACCTTGAAAACCTTCTTGGGAAAGCTATCCTATATGCGAAGGTTCATCCTAGAGATCGCTGAAATCACCTTCTGTTTCAGCGATCTTCTCAAGAAAGACGCTGTATACAACTGGACAACAGAGCACGAGGCCGCGTTCGGAAAGCTAAAGGAACTGCTGACATCGTCAAAAGTGATGATCGCACCTCAGCTCGGATCACCACTCTTGTTATATTTGACGTCAACAAGGAGGTATATAGGGGCACTCCTAGCTCAGGAGTATGAAGGTCAAGAAAGGCCCATCTACTACATTTCTCGTATAGTGCAGCCAGCAGAATCAAGGTACACAGACATCGAACGTCATTGCCTTGCCTATTCTTTGTAATAGAGAAGTTCAGGCATTAATTTGCTTCGCACAAAGTGGTAGTAGTCACAAAGAGTGATCCTATACGGTATCTTCTGACTCCCACCACTCCTGGGGGAAGATTGGCAAAATGGTATATGACCATTTCTCAATATGACATCACATGTGTTCGTCCCCGGGCGATCAAGTCGCAAGCGGTAGCGGATTTGCTAGCGCAGTTCCCTGATAACAGTCATGAGCCTGTGATTGAAGAAGAATTGGAGGGACCTGAAATCTACGCAGTTGAGCTGCCCTATTGGACGCTCCATTTCGATGGCTCGTCAACAAGGAAAGGTGGAGGCATTGGAATAGTCTTGACCAAACCAGATGGAGAGGTCATACAGATGTCCGCAAAGCTTGACTTCGCAGTCACCAACAACGAAGCAGAATATGAAGCCCTCATCGCAGGACTTCGCGCGGAAAATGCCCTAGAAGTAAGCAATCTGACGGTTATGGGAGATTCCAAGCTCATCGTCAAACAAGCCTCGGGCGAGTAGGGTTTGAAGGAGATAAACTTATTGCCCTACCGAACTTTGGTACAAAAACTAGTGCAACAGTTCTGCGACGTTAGATACGAGCACAAACCCAGAGCGGAGAATAGGCATGCTGATGCTTTAGCCACCTTGGGATCCAAGGTTAGTGCAGATAAATGTCCCGCAAGAATCTCGATTGAAGTGCGAACATCCTCGAAATTGACAGAGGACGCGTGCGACAACGAATGCATGGATGATGCGAACTGGAGAAAGTCAATCTTACGTGCCATCGCGGAAGGCACGAGCAACGAGAATTGGGCATCCACAAAGGGATATTGCATACATGACAACACCCTCTACTACAAGGGCCCTGGCAGAATACTGATGCGATGTGTCTCGGAGCAGGAGGGACAAGCGCTGTTAGAAAAGATTCACCAACATGCTTGCGGGGAAAGTGAGGTGTCAATCTATCAGAAAGTGAGGTGTCAATTGCTAGAGTTGCGCACTGATCAAAGACTCTCTATTAATTGCTCTGACCGACGACGATGTGGATTGGAGGAAACCACTCTTTGACTTTCTCACGCAGGGTATTGTGCCTGAGTCGAGAAAAGAAGCCGAGAAACTAAAGAGAAAAGCAGCACGATATGTGGTGCAAGAAAATCTGCTTTGGCGAAGGGGCCATGAAGGCAACCTGCTGCGATGCCTAGACAATAAGGAAGCACAAGAAGTGATGGACCTTTCTCATCAAGTGGAACATCAGGGAGGTGCGAAGTTATGCAGACAGCTCCTCTCGGTTGGTTACTTCTGGCCCACCATGGAGGCTGATTGCCCCACTAAAGTAAGACGCTGCCAGGAGTGCCAATTCAAAGGTAATCTAGTGCACGCTCCTGCCGTAGATCTACATGCGTTGTGAACACCGTGGCCGTTCCATACATGGGCTTTGGATTTTGTTGGTCCCATTCGACCAACCTCGCACGGGAATCATTTCATTCTCACCGCGACCGAGTTGTTCACCAAGTGGGTAGAAGCAATACCACTAAAGACGGCAAACGCGCTAGCCGTGGTCCATTTCATCCAAGATAGCATCATATGCAGGTTCGGAATTCCAAACACCATTCTCTCGGATAATGGCACCCCCTTTGTTAATTGTCAGGTGGCTGCAACGCTAGCAGAGTACAACGTAAGGCAGATATGTTCTACCCCATACTACCCGAAGGGGAATGGTCAAGCGGAAGCAACCAACAAGACGCTATTAAGGATTTTGAGCAAGATGGTCGCAGATGACCACAAGAAATGGGGTGATTCTTTGAACATAGCCTTGTGGGCCTATCGGACTTCTCTAAGGACGCCCACAGGAGTCTCACCATTTCTTTTATGCTATGGAGCTGAAGCTGTGGTGCCTGCGGAGGTGAAGATCAACTCTGTCAGGTTGGCTTTTCATGCATTATATGACAACCAACGCGATCATGACTTGGTCCTGTTAGAAGAGAAACGGGAGAAAGCTAAAAGGACTAAAAAACGATACCAGGAAAGGATCGCTCGTGCGTACAACAAAACAGTCCAACGTCGAGATTTCGCAGTTGGAGATTTGGTCTTGCGCGCGTCGGACCATTGCATGCGAGAGGCGGCTCACCCAAAATTCGCAGCCAATTGAGAAGGACCCTCTGAAGTCACAGAAGTCTTTGATAGTGGCTACTGCAACATACAAAGGTTACATGGGACGACCTCAACCCCAAGCTCAGTCAACATGCGCTGGATTAAGAAGTATTACCCTTAACTTCTCTCATTATATGTGTTAGATTACAACGTCTGCTTTATGCTCTGTATTGCTAAAACTTGTGCATCTTCTCTCCCATATGAGGGAATTGTAATCTCATCTCTCCCATATGAGAGTATTTTATAGAAAGACTTCTCCCAAATGGGAAGAACTTTATGATTTCAGCTGTCTTTATTGCTTTGTTTATTTCATTATTTCTCAGTAGCAAAAGCCTATCTGCCACAATAGCAGCCTATGCAAATATGATCTGAAGTGATCTTTTAAGCCTATCTGCCACGATAGCAGCCTATGCGAATATAATCTTAAGTGATCTTTTAAGCCTATCTGCCATGATAGCAGCCGATGCGAATATGATCTTAAGTGATCTTTTAAGCCTATCCGCCGTGATAGCAGCCTATGCGAATACGATCTTAAGTGATCTTTTAAGCCTATCTGCCATGATAGCAGCCTATGCGAATACGTTCCTAAGCCTATCTGCCATGATAGCAGCCTATGCGAATACGATCTTAAGTGATCTTTTAAGCCTATCTGCCATGATAGCAGCCTATGCGAATACGATCTTAAGTGATCTTTTAAGCCTATCTGCCATGATAGCAGCATTATGCGAATATGATCTTAAGTGATCTACAAAATCCTATCTGTCAAGATAGCACCTGTACTTGAGTCTAATCTTAAGTAAATCTCAAGCCTATCTGCCAAGATAGCAAAGCTATGCAAATCCGATCTCGAACGATGTAAAATCTTATCTACGAATCTATCTGACGGATAGCAAATCATAGCAACAATGCAAAGTGTGAATACAACACTACAAAAAGGCAAAATTTGCCAACGCGCATGCGAAATTGTAATTTGTTGTAACAAAAACAGCAAATCATGCAGAGTAATTTATTATTATGGGTCGAAATGACTTACAAATTATCTGTCTAGATAACAGCTTACAAGCGGAAAAGCTCAAAACAGAGCTAGTTACATAGCCAACATGGCTTACAATGCATCTAAATAGCAGCCCACAAGCGGAAGTTACACATCGGGGGAATCCTAACTGAAAAAGGATAGGCCTACTAGTTCTAACAGAAACCATGCGATGCAATGATCTGCGACCAAAGCTCTGTAGCAAGTAGGGTGTTCTTATGAAAAGAACAGCCCGCCATGTCTACAAGACCTACGCGACGCTATGTTCAAGATCTCAGGATCTGACAAGGCCATTGTCTGGTCTTCTGCCCAAGACACGTGCCTGAGGTACCACCTATTCCGGCGTATGCGGCTATGAAGAACAGGCAAGCAGCAACTCCTAGGGTAAGAGGCTCCTTGTCCATAGAGACGAGCACATTGGCTCGCCACCCCAAGTTCAAGAACGTGGAGGCAAGAAATTCTCCTCCGGGCAAGCTAGAGGAGAAGCCCGCCGTTCGTTACGAATCGGTAGCAAGGTCAATACGGCGCTGCACCTCGCCGGGATGCGCCGGAAACATGACCCGCAAGCATAATAAACGAAGAAAATTCTTCGAGCAAGCATGAGGTATTATCTGCATCTTCTTTATGATAGTTATAAAGATCAATAAGCCTTGAAAAGCAGATCTTGGAAGCTATTTCTATGGCACAAAGCACAAACTCAGGTTTCACAACTTGAAGCTGCCATGAATCAACGAAAAATAAGCGTTGAAGCCAACAGTCGTAAGGACTCACGGCAAGCCACATTGTGGGATGAAGAACCCAAACAGCAAAAGGCAGGGTTTATATAGACCATGTTGAGACTCTTCAGTTGCTTAGATGAGTCAGCAAAACTTGGAAAAAGGGTAAGAATCAATCACTTACACCTTGAAAAGAGGTAACAATCAATTACCCTACTAAAGGCTATGACGATTCGGTTGCGTATCCTAATTAATGACGGATGGTCATGATACGGATGGACTTCCCAAGGAAAGCGTGCTTATCTAATAAGCAATTAGTGCGAAAATCAAGGCAGAATATCAATAGCTGACGTCATAATTGATATGCACAGAGATATTCGAGCAAATCCCGGAAAGGGCAAAACAGGCATTCAAATTCTTTTTGAAGGAAAAAGGGGGGAGAAACCCTAGCAACATTACAGTAATGTTATGTTTTAGCATTTTTCTCGACACAGATTTGCTATTTTCAAAATAAGCCTTGAACCAGGGAGTCATTACGAGTAAACTGACGTGACAAATTTTCCACTTGCTCCACTTCTTGCTTCAAACGCTCGTAGTTGGTGCTCATTTCATGGAAGAGCTTCACAACCTCTTCAGCTTTCTGCTTCTGCTGCTCCATCTTCTGCTCCTCAGCTGCGAGGTTATGGTAGCCGCGCTTCAAATTCACGGCCGCGCGAATCTGGGTGACTCTTTTGACAAGATACCCAAAGCCTAGCTTGCCTTGAACTTTGGCGAGAAGGTTTTGACACATGCCGAAAAGCAACTCCGCGCTTTGAGGAGAAATGGTCGCAGGTGTGGCTGCAGATAGCTGCTCCAAAATCCAGATGGCTTTAGTCAAAAATAGTCTTCTGTCGAAGGGCCATATCTCCAGAGACCTCACAAATGATTGAGGATAGGAGAGGCGCATCCGAACCAACCAGTCCACATCAGCTTGCTTCAACCCTAAGCAATGTTAAACCAAGTTAAACTACCGAACTTGCAAATGAAGAATGCAAGATGCGAACAAAAATCATGACATACCAGTTCCTTCTAGAATCTCGCGCAAAGAAGGAATGCGCATTGCTGGGGCAGCTGAAAACTGTCTCTGCTCCATTGCCCTCCTGTCAGCTTTGAACTCTAACTCTTCATAGTTGGTAGGAAGAGTATAAGCTGCACCGGGTGCGATTGCAGCCCCGACCTACGAACTCCAAAAGTTCCGCGCAGGAAGAGTCACCGCAGGCTCAGTCATCGCCGGAGGCATAGCAGCAGTAGAAGTTGCAGCTTGATCGGGGATGCCTTCAGGTGCGATAGCATCAGCAGCATTTGCTTCTGTTTCCTCAGCAGCAGCATGGGTATCTTCCTCCATCAACACGGTGTCAGCTCCGACATCATCAGAAACTTCAATGATGTCCTCGAAGGGCTCTCCCACATACTCAGCAGCTGCGACGGGCTTCTCAGTGTGAGAACTCGGCGCCGGGACATAGGATGCAGAAGGTTGGTTCATTTGTTCCAACAGGGCTTCATCAGCATTTCCTGCGATACAAGATACGATGATGTGAGGTAACTTGTGTTGCATAATATTTTATTATCTTTGGTAAGCTAAGAGCGAGCACCTCCACGCGAGGGTGGGATTGCAGTATCTTCGTCATATGCTAAGGATGCGGAACCTTGCCCTATTAATGTATCTTCATCAAGCATATCTTTAAGATGAGCGTGACCTGGGGCGCGAAGAAACCAGTCATGATTATGTTTGGGTTACTAAGCCTAGTTCACACATGTTGTTCAAAAGATTACCTGAAGGTTCACCTCACTTGCTTACTAGCCAACGGCGAATGTCAGCTTTCGACAAGTCGTGCTTTAACGCACCAACAATCACATCTCGGTAGGTTACTGCAAGGTTAAAAATCTCACCTTCGTTACCGCCTGCGATCTCTTCGAAGTCTGCTTGGACTTGCTCTAGAGCAGCCGCATCCTCCTCTTGAGCCGCTTCATCCTCATCAACTAGGGGAGCCACGTCTTCTGGAAGCATATCTTCCTCATCAGTTGGACGCACTAAGTCGTCGACGTGTTGTTCTTCTAGGCTCCTTTGCTTTACGCGTTCGAGCTCCTCTTCTTCTCGCTTTCTTCTTCTTTCAGCAGCCTCCGCAGCTGTTCTCCTGAACTCGGCAATAATGTCCTCGCTTATGGTTTTGTTAGAAACACCAGAATGAGAATCCCTCTTCTGCCTCTTGGCCAAAAGTCCACTGATGGTCTCATCATCATCATCTGCAAAGGAACAATTCGTTCAAACAAGATTGTGAAGAGTTAAGATAATGAGAAGAGAAGTACGATTGAGATACCTCCTGACTCTTCCTCTTGTATCTCATCTCTTTCTCTGTCTCTGACATCTTCAATTCTTTCCTCTTCTTCTTCTCTTTCTCTTGTCTCCCTTCTCTCCTCCTCTTCCTCCTGGCCAAACGGAACAAAGGTCTCCACAGCGAGCTCCTTCTGTGCTTTGCTGGGCATGCGACCTTTACCTTTATCCCTGGCAGTAAGGGATCTCGCAGGAGGGGAAGTTGGAGCGCTCCTAGGGGAAGAGATTGTGATTCCCCTTTGCCTCGGCCTCTTTTCTCATGGAGCAGCAGTTGTTGGAGGAGACGGATCGTTCCTGGGCGGAGACAAGGCCGGAGTGTTGTCTATCAGCGAGTCAGCAAAATCATCCATGATCTCGCGAATTTTGGTCTCAACTGCGGGATCCGTTTTCAATGCTAGCCGAACTGGTTGCCCCTGTCTTCTCACAGTAACAATGGTGGTGACCAGCGATTTGGAGCGCTCACCAGATGCAAACCTCCTCACATAGCACTGCGGCAGAAAATGAAGCATGAAGTTCTCAATATATGAGAATAAGGAAACTTAGCACATGCAAGAAAAATTGCTTACCTTAGCGAAAGTTTCGCTGTATCTGATGACATGCGAATCACCTCTCTTAATTGCGGCTATCTTTTCGTCGAGAACGGTGGAGGGACACAGGTGGGTGATTCTCACGATCCAGCAACGAATAGCAGCCATATTCAGACTCGTCCAGGCTACAGTTGGGACGGAAAGGGAAAGAATTCCTTTTGATCACAGGAGCTCTGCTTGGCCGAGGGGTCGACTGCGTCTCGAACCTTGTATGCTGGGTATTCCAATAAGCGACCCAGTTTCTGGAGTAGCCACCTTCGCGGTTACCTGGGGGTTTCTCGAAGGGAAGATTGCTCCTTAAAATTGTTTTACACTCCCCAGATAGTAACCGCTTGTAGCAGCCTCTTATGATAGACTGCGGCCAGATTGATGGTGCCACCGCATCGAAGCCGAACTGGGGAGAAACGCGAGTAGGATCAACATACACGGTGATTCTCTCGTACCTAGGTGTGAGCTCGCGAACATTCTCCGCAAGAGCAGGAAGGGAGCCTCTCAGACACCAGCAGAAGAATTCGTGATAGCGCTCGTGGAAATGCTCCCCGCCCTCGAAAGGGAGCTCTTCTGAGAAAGCAACAGCCTTAGAGGGATACAGTTTTGGGAACCATCGCACATTCTCAACGCGCGTGGCATAAGGCCTGGCTATGAACTCTTCCCGATTGTCGCATATCAGGCTCCAAACGCACTTAGAGAAGTGAGTTCCGAACCATCTCGCAGCCCGGCCGCTATTACGCTCCTCCTCCGCACCCGGGGGACACCATTTGCTGGGCTTAGAAGCAATAGGGGCATAAGAGGGACATCGCTCGAAAACCCACATGGTCAAGAAGACGATGTTGATGTAGGTCAGTACGTCGAGACGGCCGCGCGATTCCTTTATTGCTACGACCAGTTGATCTAGTCTGTGATACAGGGTGCCCAAGACTAAAGGTCCAAGTGCGACCTTCTGACCGAGGGTGAGCTTCACAGCAAGAGGAAGAACATGATAGAAGACTCCATCATGCGGGTGGCCATCAATTAAATACCTCGACAACCAGGCGCAGAGAAAAGCGCATAGGGTCAAGTGATAACCCTTGCCATTCACATAGTTTTTAGCCTTCGGATTTTGGCTCAAAAGCTTCTTGGTGATACTACTATTCGCATAATCGCGAAAGAAGTATTGCACCCACTTGTTCCAAGTGTTCTTTGTAGATGTGTCAACCAACTTCCAGTCAGGAAGAAGTTTTGTAGGAGTCCACCGGGTGGAAATTTTCTTCACCTCTGACAAGCACTCCTCCATCTGCTTGTACAAAGCAATCTCTGCATCAGTTCTCAAGGGACTCAAAGGATCTACCTCACCCACGGGAGACAGATCATACAGCATGTGCACATCTTCGAGAGTGGGAGCAGCCTCGAACTCAGCAAAGTGGAATGTGTGAGTCGCAGGCGAGTAACGAGAAAGAAGGTTTAGAAGCATGGACTGGTCCAGCTTCACGGCAGCACCCTTCATAGCACGAACTCCGAAATATATGCCAGCATCGTTTAAAGTAATGGCATGATTGGTCAGTACATGGTCAATCCACTCATCCATGAAGTCCAATTTCTGAACAAACGCTTGAGTGGAAATCGCTGTGTACGGGAAGTACCCATTTTCGACCCCCAATCGAACCACGTCCTTGGAATCGATCAATTCGAGCATGGCCGAGTTAACTGGAGGGGTCAACGTTTGCAAATCCTCAGCAGGTACAGGGATGGGCAGGTTCTTCACCTTAACCCTTGCATGGTAAAAGTCTTTGCCACCCAGATAGGGGCCTTTTCGCCATAAGGCCTGGGGAAGATCAGGTATTTCTTCGACCTCCTTAATAGGTTTGGTTCCTTTTGTCTTTGCCATTCCTGCAGAAAAGCACAAAAAAAGGGGGGAGAAATACACATACTTTAGTATTGAATTTCAAGATTTAGTTCAAAGCATACGAGGATTTATTGGAAGAAAGATGAACAGTCCAGTGTCAAAATCTTGGAGATTGAAGTTCAGAATTGTTTGCATTATTGGGGATTTCAGAAACCCTACATTCAAAACCCCTTATAATCCAGGGATTAAATCAAAGTTGGATTCGAAGAGCAAGATCTTCTCCATAGTTTTCAGTGGATATATGTTTCGGAGAGCCATGGATTTGCAGATCCAGCACAGTTTAAAGCATATATCAGTATATTAAACAAAAATTGAACAAGGCCAACCTTGTTTTGGTAAAGCTTGCTTGGATGCGCACAGTTGTAGAAGACGATTGACAAGAGAGAATTGATGATTGATTATCTGAATTTGCTCTTGAAGGCTTCCGGGTATCATTCACTTTAAGAGAAAGAAGTGATACTTTACAACAATGGAGAGCACAGAGTATTTATCCAAAAACAATGAATGGTTGCGTCCTTTCAGTAGTCGAATCGCAACCGTCACCGTCGAATCGCGCAATCACAGGACAAGCTGACGTCACGCCTAAAACCCTAAAAGACCAGACGGCACGACTCTAGGGGTTTAGGTCATAATGGCACGCACGGGGGCTGAATCTGCACGTATTTGAATTGGTGCATGGCGGCGACGCGTACGCTGGTTCCTGCGCATGGAAGCCTATCCGGCTATGAGTCTGCACGCGCAGAAAGGGGGCTAATGTAGATAGTGCTTTCTGAACAGTCAGGTCTTAGCCACGTGGCAATCATCTAGCACACCATATTGTGCTCCACACACACTGGATCACCAGCCGCGCTGATCCACGTGGGGGCTGCGAGACAGGGCCCTCGCATAACGCTGCACGGGACTTGTAGGGACTTAGTGGTCTGGAGGCTAGAGTAAGTCCTGTCGCGTGCGAGCCAAGCTCGCGCGCGACCTTTAGTAACTGCTTTTGAGAGATTTATGGCACGAGCTCCATAAACCCGGTCAACCCCATAACGGTTCCGGCATACGCGGATAATGTGCTGTAACGGTCCCTATATACGCGGACGAACGTGCCGTTGTGGTTAAGCTAATTAAGCCGCCATTGATGGGTGCATTAACCACACTACAACGGTCACATTCTCTGTTATATATAGATCGTTAACCCTTCCATACAGGGGACACACCTGATATACGGGGAAGCTCAGCCAAACCCGTGTCTCTCTCTCATACAGTGCTATTGCCTTACTCTCTCCCTACACACAACCCAACATTTCCTGTGCCATTTTCTATTCTCTGCCTTTGGTGTACACAGAGTTCTCTCTGCCGGATTCTCTTCTACACAGTAGTAAAGTTAGCTTTTCTTTAATATTAATGTCAATTTTGAATATACAGAGTAATGATAATAAAGAAAAATAAGTAAGACTCAGACAATTAAAAGTAAGATTTAAACTATTTAATAATATACTTAAAAAGCTATTACGAATAGTTATTTAGAAAAGAGTATAATATTCAAAATTGATATTAATATTAAAGGAGAGTTAACTTCACTAGGTAAAAGAGTATATGTTTATTTATATAAGAAAAACTTGAAATAAACATAATATAAAACTATCTAACACTTAAAAAATACAGCCTTTATTTAAGACAAAAATATTACATAAAAATATTACATGTGCGTTGTATATCACTACTGAGGATGTATACTAATAGATATTTAAACACTTTTATGTGTAATGGGTATCGTGATAGAGATTCAGCGTCACTGGTCAGGAGCACTAGGCAGACTGTCAGGTAAGCATGTGAATGCTTATTTGCTATTGAAGAATAATGGAATACTTGTACGTATGTGTCAATAAGTGTAACATACGTAAATCGAGGGATAACAAGTGGATGAGCTTGGAAATCTATATATGTACATAAACAGGTACATATGCGTATTGTTCATGATGGAATCGTATACTTATTTCACAACTGATTCCTGTACCCTACACCTTTATATGGTTAACTATTTATGGGACCCAGCCTACGGGCTTGATATATTTATGGGACCCGTTCTACGGGCTTAAAACAATTATGGGACCCGTTCTTCGGGCTTTACATTCATGGAATACGGGCTTAGTCGGTACATTGCTAGCTCCCGACTGGTAGGCAACTAGTACTACCCTCTGGACTGACGGTCCAGTAGGGGGTGTGCACACTTAAGGTCTAGTTTGTCTTGGTGGATTCATAGCTTGTACATGAATGTGGAAAATAAATATGGAATTGTCCTTATTGGGCTTGAACGGATAATGTGAACTACAGGTATAAAAATCTCTTGCTACTTGATGTGGGACATATGTTTTACAAGCACAAATTATACGTTTCAAGTTGTTCATATCTATTTCATTATGAAGTCTATTTTGGTTATTATAAACTGATGTTGTGACATGGCTGCCTTCTATAATTGGCAGGAGAGTACGCGTGGGTCCGGGGGATAGGTCACCATCTAGAGGATATCACACAAGTATTTACATGCTATGGTAGTAAGTTTCTTTTAAATTTTAGTGTCTTTGATTCTGTCATGTAACAGAACCGTTAGGGTCAGTCTCCTGGCTGAGCACTTCCGTGCTTAGCGGAGGACATCTCCGGAGAGTCTGGGGAAAATCTACGTGTAATTCTCCATTACTGTAGGATGGGGGTGTTACATATAGTTTCGACCGCCTAATAGAAAGGAGTTCCAACGTTAATATGTAACCTCAAAAGTGGAAGATAATTCATAAAAAAAATTACACTCATTAAGTTGGCGACAAAAGAATGGAAATATCTAATATTGTAGGTCGACCATAATAAATAAATTAGTTAGCATCTTTTAGTAATGTTCTTAATTCCATATGAAGCTTGAAAAATTAAGAAGAGAAATTAAACAAAAATATGTGATTATTACAAAATCAAAGTCCTTAGACTAAGGGGAGGGGGGGCACATGGTTGAAATTGTACCCAACTTCTTCTCTGTTACACTGAAATATTCTAAAATTGCTACTCCTCAAACCCAACCTAGGGGGGCCATGGCCCCTGCTTGCTTGTGCATGGGTCCGTCCTTGTCGGCGCCACCGCCTCTAGCTTCCACCTACGGTCATGGCAACTTGCAGCAGGTCAATACGGGAGTTATTTCTCATGACCCTTGGTTACAAAATGGTGTTGGGCCACAATCAAAATGTGCGTTGGCTTCTTCTCCTAAGTTTTGGGCCTAAACCACAATGAGAAACAATACAACCCAGGTTCCAAGGTACGAAGGTGAGCCCGATCCAGCTTTTGGACAACTTTTGGCAACTGGGAATTACTCCCCATAGGGGTCCGATTCTTCTATCCGCCTTGAGGACAAGGCGTTTTTCAACCGCGGGGAGATGATACGGGTCAACCGTATCGTACGGGTCACTCGTATCACCATAGTTAATCAGTATTATTTATTTATTTATTTAATTAACTATTGTTAGTAGTTAGTTTATTTATTTTATTAGTTTAATTAGTTGTTTATTTAATTATTTAGTAGACCGAGTTGAGCCCGTTAGGTCGAAATTGTCTAGGGTTAGTATTTTTGTTTAAGCAGATGTAGTTTCATCATCTTATTGTCAATCAATCAAGAAGAAAATTCAGAGTGTTTTGTGTTTTAGTTTGTGTTTAGTGTTCGCGTGGACGCTTGATAGTGTCTAAAATTACTATCACGTAAGGTAAACCCTAACAGACTTTTATCATTTTTCTCGATCATTCTTTTTTATCTCTACTAGACGCAACCCTGCGATGTACAAGTTACTAACTTCTCGCGTGTAGTTGACTGATTGTGCTTGTGAAATATCCTCCTCTAAAGATGGGTTTTGAGTTTTGACACGCCAGAGGTGCTTTTGAATATATGAACTGCAATTTAATACTAAAAAGAAGAATTGCAAGCCTTGCATCCTAGTTAGAAACTAGATCACTTTTGCACATACAAACATGTATGTTGTGCGTGTACAGCTTAACAATCACACTGTGATCAAAGCATGATTTGACGCTGAATTGATTTTTTGTTTTGGGGAACACTAAGAATGTGCTATATTTTGTTGCATACTTTCTCTTCAGTGATTTTCCTTTGGAATGTTTGGTTTATAGTAAAGCTTCTGTAAGAAAGAATGATGTGAAAGAATGATTTGTCTGAAAATCATTTTAGGGTTAAAGATTGATGGAGATTTTTTCCACCCTAACCTGGAATATGTGTGCTATCTTCTGAAATTTGTAAGTCGGATTGACATAGAAAAATAACTTTAATTTCCCCAACTGATGTCCTAATGTATGCTTTAGATTGTCTAGCCATCGTCTATTAATTTTTTGTGTGGTATCGAATAGGTAAATTAAATTGAAGTGTGATTATGCCTTTTTTTTCAGATGGTGGAAGGAGGAAAAATCGATGATGATTTGATAGCTGGCAGATAAATTAATTAGTGGGAGCAAATAATGAGGCCTCTCTGCTCAATGAACAGTTGTGAGTACCTACCTTTTTGACATATTTGCTTCTTACTGTAAATGATCCTTTGAGTAATCAAAGAAGTAACTTCTCAAGAAACCCATTTAAGCACGAGACTTTCTCTCTCTTAGAAAACGCTCTGACCTGTTACGAGAAAATGGATTTTGAATTTGGTGCTCAAAATTCAAACCCTCACACCCATTCTCCGCCTCCGTTTCCACCGTCGCAGTTTCCTCCGCCGTCGAAACCTGATCCTTATATGCTGATGTTCTGCAAAAGGATCAACATAGATTTAAGCGTCGCTTTGTTTCTTTGAATGGATCTCTGAGTGATGATGATTCTGGGAATGGAAAGTTCTCGGAGACGTTGTTTCAACTGCCGGTTTGCATTTATATGGAAGATCTGCCAGTGGACCTGCGGGATTCTAGTGATGGAAGATCGGGTTTCTCAAAGGAAATCGATGCAGATGGACGGATTCATGTTCGGATTGAAGGAGCTGCGCTCAAAAAACTTCATTGTCCATGGATTCAGGCACTAATCCTGAAAGTTCTCGGTAAGGATCTCGATTAGTGGTTTCTATTTGATCTACGAGAAGGAAGCACCGGTCGCCTCGAAAACCTCGGGAAGACCAGGCAGTTACAGGCGAAATGGAGAAGACGATGACAGATCAGAGGACAGGTGGGAAGATGAGACTGGATGGGTCTAGATTTAATGTGTTGTCCTTAGATGATGTGGATGGTATGCAGAGTTAGGGATCATTTCCCAAGGTGGGTACTGATGTGGGAGGAACTAATCAGGAGCGAACACGTGGAGGTCATCGTAGCCATCCATTGGTAGTTAATCCTGCGACGATGAGTGGAGGGTTTACTAATACTCCGCGGCGTAATAGTGATCGTTTGATGAACGGGAAGCCATCTCAGCATGAGAGATTGAATATGGACCGTTCCTGGGAGAATAATCAGCATCGTTCGATTTATGGCTCTCATTCTGTGAGGAAAGGGAAAGGGGGTGAAGGGTTAAACCCTAATTTTTGTCTTCTAAGACGAAACCCAAATTCTACGTTAGCTTTTCTTGATTTCAATCAGTTTCCGGCGCTCAAGTTTCAACAACGAAGTACTGGGGATGGTGGTTCCTCCAGTTCTGGTCCGGCATCTGGTCGAGGCAGCGGTAGAACAGCCACTTATGGAGGAGGACGACCGCCCGATAAAAGTATTGACAAAACCTCCAATCAGTATCGTGGACTCGTCCATAAGCAAGGAGGAAACTCTGCTGGCGGAGCCCCTTTGGGTAACGGAAGTGAGGTTCTCTATTCCTCTTCAGAGCCGCTTGGTAATACAAACGCTGGCAGAAATGTTTCAGAGGGGGGTGATCCCAGAGGGTTTGGTAAGTCAAATTCAGGACTATAATTCTGTGTTGTCCACTATGAAGATTCTTACGTGGAATTGTAGGGGATGAGGCTGTGAGTACTCTTGTTGAGTTGTGTAGAATTCATAAGCCGTCTATGGTGGTTGTGGTTGAGCCTAGAGTGGCTAGCTCCCATGCTGAACTATGCCAGTCCTACACCTCTAGCTAGGGAAGATCTTTGGAAGTATCTCATGAACATTGCTACTAACCATTCTCTTCCTTGGATGGTGGCTGGTGATTTTAATCAAGTTGCCACTGCTCAAGAGAGAAGAGGGGGAGGCCTGTTAATTCTAAAAACTGTGAGAGGATGCTGCATTTTTTTGACTGTTCTGGACTCATTGATATGGGCTTTCAGGGACCAAGATTCACTTGGAATAATTCTCATGGAATGGTACTAGAATGTGGAAGAGGCTTGATAGGGCTCTGTGTAATCAACAATGAGGCTGATGTTTCCAGAAGCTCTAGTGAGACATATTTCAAAGGTAAACTCTGATCATCACTTTTCTCATTAGATTGCCAAAGAGTTCTTTGAAATCTTTTAGATTGGAGACTGCTTGGTCTATGGATCCAAGATTTGAGGCTTTTGTTCAAAGCTCTTGGATTGCTCATTTGGAGTTAGTTGCTGCTATTGGTAGTTTAACTGTTGATCTTAGGAATGGAATGCTGAAGTTTTTGGCAATATCTTTAAAAGAAAAAGGGAGCTTATTGCTAGGCTTGAGGGTATTCAAAAAGCTTTAGCAATTAAAGATAATCCTTATTTATCAAATTTAGAAGTTGAGCTACAAAGTGCTTTCAACCTGGTTTGGCTCAAGAGAAGCTTTTTTGGTTCCAAAAAGCTAGAGTCAGTTAACTGTTACTTGGTGATAGAAATTCAAAATTCTTTCATCTTTCTACTGTGGTGAGAAGGAGGAGGAATAAAATTTGTTCTCTCAAACTTGCTGCTGGAAGTTGGTGTGAGATGATGAGCAATTGAAGGTGGAAGCTACCAAGCATTTTAAAGAGCTCTTTGCTGAAGAGAATCACATTGTCAAGTGCTCTATTTGGGATGGTGCCTCTATTGATCCTGTTGATTTTGCTTGTCTGCTTCGTGATGTGTCTAAGGTTGAAGTTTAACATGTATTGTTCTCTATGGGAGCTTTTAAGAGTCCTGGACCTGATGGTTTCTCTGCCATTTTTTATCAGAAGTTTTGGGGAATTGTTGGCCCTGCTCTCACTGCCATGGTTAGGAAAGCCTTAAATGTTGAGAAATTGCCTTTAGGTGTGAACCAGACTCTTTTGGCATTAATTCCCAATGTGGAGTGCCCTTCCTCTTTCCGAGCTATGCTATTGATCTGCTAAAATTAATCACTCTAAATGTCAATGATGAGGGTGTGGATAAAGATGTTTGGCTAGGATCTCCTTCTAGGGAGTTCTCTGTGGCTACTGCTTACAAGTTATTAGAAGATAAAATTCAAATAAATGAAGCTCTTACTGTTTGGAAAGAAATTTGGAAGGTGAAGGGTTTTCAAAGATGGAAGACCTTCTTGTGGTTGTTAACTCATGACAGGTAATGTACTCAAAATCTGAAGAAGGAAAGTGTCTTCTTTGTGGTACTGATTGTGAAACTTCTCTGCATGCTTTGAGAGATTGTGGTTGGGCTGCAGCTATCTGGAAAAGACTTTTTAAATTTGATCAGTGGTCCAGGTTCTTTCAGTGCTCGTTGCTTGACTGGATTAATTTGAATCTCCATTGCTCCTATTTGGGAAGACAACACTCTTCTAGCTGGAATACTGTTTTCTTAACTGCTGCTTCTTCTATATGGATGTGGGATAATAAATTGCTGCATGACTCTGAGTTTAAGCTACCTGAAAACCCAGTTCTGGTAATTTGGAATCAGGCAAATTTCGCAGAAAAGGCTTTGAAAATTAACCCTGGGATTGTGCTTGCTAAACCTATGGCGGTGAAGTGGTTAAAGCCCCAAAGAGGAGAGGTAAAAGTAAATGTTGATGTTGCATTCCCTAAAAGTGGTATGGGGTGTTCTGTAGTTGTGGTGGCAAGAGGCTTTTCTGGCGACTGGCTTTGGGGGAAGAGGATGACTATTGCTAGAACTTCTGTGTTTAATGGTGAACTTTGGGCAATTCTTGAAGGTGTTAAACTGATTAGAGAAAAAGGGGTGCTTGGTGCAATTATTGAAACTGATTCACTAGCTGCTCACTGTGCTATTATGCAAGGTGCCAAGGATAAACCTTTCTGGTATATGATCTCCATTATTCAAGAGATTCTTACTCAAAATGATGGTACTCTGCTGAAGATCTGGCGTGAAGCTAATAGTGTTGCAGATGTTGTTGCCAAAAATTGATGTTCGGAAGAAAAGCTTGTAGTACCTCCAGCTTGTTGCTGGTCTGTTTTAGCTAGTGATAAATTAGGTTTTGGTTATGTTAGGATGATTTTGTAATTTGAGATTTGCTCCGTTTACTTACCCAAAAAAAGAAGTAACCTTTCTAAGATTGGTAATTTAGTGTGTTGTAGCAACTTGTACTAAACGTCCCATTTCTAGTTATCAGCCAATGAACTCTTGTTTTCTTCTCTCCCCTGTCAACTAGACAAAAAAAAAGGAACCCATGTCATGAAACCTCTCTTTTCTCAGAAAAAATTAGTTTTTGCTTGCCAACCTCGACAGTGCTTGGGAAAGCAGTAGATTCATGTGGCTACATTCTTCTAGTAGAGACGTTCAATTCCAATATAAAAAGCCTACTTCTTACATTATTTTTTCATCATCTCTCACTCTCTCTCTCTGATCTCAAGTTCAAATGAGTTTTCCCGATCCCTACACAGGCTTATTTCGCCCAACCCCCGCAACCGTGGAGAAAACATTCCTGGCGGCGGTATTTCTTCAGGAAGTAAGAGGAAAATCCCAGAGCCGCAATAACTACACCGCTGCCCACAACTATACCCACGGTTGCGAGAAAATATTCGGTATCACGGGGATTCGGTGATGTGGTATCACAGAACACTCTAATTTGTTGGTCGTGTTAGTTCTACAATATTTATTGTATGAAGATATGGAAATAATCACATAATCAACCAATTAGAGTGTGCCGTGATACGACATCGCCAAAATCTCCATGATACCCATTATTTTATCGCAACCGTGGGTATAGTTGTGGGAATCGGTGTAGTTATTGCGGTCCTAAAATTTGCCCTCTCTTACTTCCTGAAGAAATACCGCCGCCAGGTGCGTAACGGCGGAGAAGGCGGCGGCAGTATACATATATAGCTAAGTATTGTACCACTCCGTTTCTTCTGCTTTTTTATTAATTTATTATTTGACATTGCTTTCTACGACCTGCTTTTTGATTAATTTATTATTTGACATCAGTATCCATTAACAAATATTAATAATATATTACTGTAATAGTAATATTTATTATATTATGTCTGAAATGGTCGTTTCGACATTTACAACAAGTGTAAAGCAGTAATTACCAAACACAAAATGTCAAAAGTGCTTTTCCACAGCAAGGTATATACGTAGTTTACTAAACAATTTTTGTGCAGATTTTTACAGCAACTTTCACACAGTGCTTCCTACACTACACAACAGCTTTGTAAACCGCCACAGCATTACCAAACTAGCCCTTAATCTCTCCCCTTCAAGTCGGTCCACCTCTCTCCATCTCCTTCCTCCTACCTCTACCCCATCTTTATGAAAAATTCTCTCTCCTCAAATCATTACTAATGCTTGTTCTGTAATTTCATTCCATAGATCAACATTCTTGTAGTGGAAGTATATTATTTCATTAAACAATCACCCAGCAGCTTGTTCTTTACAAGATTGTCTGTTTGATCATGATGAGTAAAACCTCACTCATAAATTTAACATCTGTTGACATGTTTTACTCAACTTCTACAGGCCATTTTGCTTCAATTTCACAGATCTATAACAAAAGTTGAACTTTAGTTCAGTTTACTTGCAGTAACATAACCGAAAAAAGTGCTCCAAAACTAGATAATATGTGAAACATTTTAACTTGAATGAAGTAGAGAAAACTCAGAGAGAGAAGAACGAGGCCTGTTGATCTATGATGATGAACCACTTCAAGAAAAAAACCTTCTGAATCTGAATTGAAATAGAGAACAGTGAAGATGGGAAGACACCAGAAAGAGAGAGAGAGAACATGCAGCGGTGGATAGAAAAGAGATAATGGTGGGACTGATTAATTGATTTCGTTGAGGGGGAGGACCGGAGGAGTCATTTTCCGAAAATAGAGTGCGCGTGAGATTCAACTCTCTGCAGATGGTGGCTTGATAGCATGAGGTAAGAACAGGATAAATTTGTTATGTGCCTTCATTTTCCGCTATTGGATTGCCAACCGGACAAAACTGGACAGATGAAAACCGCACCTAAGCCCAGCCCTTTTTTTCTCTCCTGAGCCGTCGCCCACTTCGCCGAACCACTCTCTCATGTCCCGTCATAAGACGCAACCGTATCCGTCTCTCGATTCCTGACGTCCCCATATTTGGCCACTCTCTGTGCATCCAAAACCATTAGGTAATGGATGTGGCCAAGATTAGTCTATGACTAAGCTGATTTGGTTGGTTTCCTTCATTCTTTTCTTATATTTGTGTCAACTGATTTTTGTCGCTTGAATGTGGTGTGTTTTTCTACGAATCTTTTTAATAATTGGCGATTAGTGATATGCAGCAAACATCAGGGCGGAGTTTCTAAGAAGAGTTTCTACCTATCCACGCCTCCTATGGATCGAGCATGAAGATTGGGCCTTCAACTATCGACTTTTGAGATCTAATAGATCTTTTAATCAAAATCTTGCACTTTTTCTACTCTTTATTGTAATAACTAGTGGTGCTATTGTTGGTTTAAATGTTGTTCATAGTTCAATGATCATGGTTGAATGAAAAAATCATTTATTGTAATGAATGTCTTCTCCATGTACTATATGATTATCTCACCTTCAATGAATCCAAAGGTCGGATTTATTGTTTTGAAGTACACAAAGTGAACATATTCTTTTTCGTGAAGGTTTAATTTTGTTCAAATGGATAATAAGTACGTGTTTCTAGATTTGCAGAAAAGAGTCTATCAAGAATTATTGGACGTCTTAGTTTCAACAATTAAGCATAATCTCAAAATGTTTATAAATGGTTATTGTAATTTCAACTCAGTTTCAAAGACTTGAAATCTATTTCAAGCTCTTGAAACAGCTTTCAAACCTTAAAACTGACAATGCATAATATGCATGAACTTAGAGGGAGTTTCTGATATTGATTAACCCCTACACCTCTGTGCTTGATTAATTGATACTTGATGATGAAAGACAATGTATTTTGACATACTTGACAGTATCTAATCCATCTGTTTGACTTTGTTTTGAAGAGAAGTTTTGTTTCTTATTTTACATGATCTATTTCCTAACCTAAGTTTTGCAGAAAAGGAAATCCTATGATGATTTGATTATGTGATCAATCTTCTGTGTTTGGAAGTTTCCCAACATGTGTTTATACAAGATCAAATCAGTATCCTTGAAGATACTGAGAAACTATCTGTTGAAAAAGCTGTTAGAGAAGTCAAAGCTGAAGCTACAAAATAGGGAAGTTTGTTATGAGAAGATTCTGAAGATCTGCATTTCAAAATATTCTATAAAGAAGGGAAAGATGAAACTATGCAACGGGACAATTAACAGAGACACTCAAAAACATTCAGGGATTGAAAAGCAACAAACAAGCAGATTCATTTCTCTCAATCTAAGCATCGGAAGAACACCAAATACTCACTGCAGATTCAGTTCTAGTGTTCTTCTCTTTCGAACTTCATTTGTATACCATTTTGTTAATACTTCTAGTTCTTATTCTCAAGAATTGTTCAAGGTGAACAACAGTGAATTCTTAGTTAATCAGATAGCTAGAGCAGGTGCAAGATAGGTTAATGAGAACCACAAGCTGTAACAGAGTAAGGTGTCTCTCTGTGCTTGAGATCTAAGGCTTCGCTGTTGATTAATAAGAATTAAGTTGAAAATCCTGCAGGGAGAAGATCCCCGAGGTAGAGACGTAGGTCCAAGTGGACTGAACTCTATATATCTTGTGTCTCTTGCATTTACTTTTCAGTTCCATACTTAGTTCTTTTGCGGCATCCAAAACATTTCATTTCAAGGGTTTGAAATTCATTTCGAGGCATTGAAATAGACTTATATTTTTAAACATCAACTGTTTTCATTCCAAGGGCTTGAGACTCATTTCAAGGCCTTGAATCACTCTTCACTCATATACAATTCTTTTTGAAACCACTTTTCTTGCAAGTTTAGCAAAATTTGGCGTACTCTATTCAACCCCTCCCCATCTAGAGTATTGATCATGTATTTCTACTTACTGTACACCATTCAATTGGTATCAGAGCTTGTATCATATAATAGATTTAACCATCTTGTGATTATGAGTACTGCACGTGATTTTGGTTTCTCTCAAGGAAGAGCTGCTAACAGACATCCTCTCTTCTGTAGAGACAATTTTGTTCACTGGAAAGCTTTGATGAAAATGTTCATCATTCTCAAGATATGGAACTCTGGACTATCATTCAGAATGGTCCTCACACTTTTTACATAGATAAATATGGGATTAGAACTCCCAAATTTGAAGACACTCTCTCCTCTTCTGAGTTAGCACAATTTTCCAAAAACTATAAAGCTATGAATCTCTTATATTGTGCTTTGAGTGCAGATGAGTTCAACAGGACCTCGGGTTGCAAGGCTGCCAAGGAGATATGGGATAAGCTGGTGGTGACCTTTGAAGGAACAAGCCAAGTCAAGCAAACAAAGATCAACATATATCTCAGGCAATATGAGCTATTCAAGATGAATGGAGATGCGTCAATCAGAGACATGTTCAAAAGATTCACTGACATTGTCAACAACCTTGATTCATTGGGAAAATATATTTCCAATGAAGAAAAGGTTAGAAAGATTCTGAGAAGTCGTTAAAAGGCAAAATGGGAACCAAAGACTACTGCTATTGAGGAAGCTCAAGATCTCTCATTACTTCAACTTGATGACCTACAAGGAAAGCTCCTTATACACATGAAATATCCATGAATGAAGTTTATGGAGAAATGCCAGAAGGTGTCCAGAACCTAGCTCTCAAGGAAAAAGAAAATGAGCCACGTCAAAGCCTTGAAACTGAAGATGATGATGAAGATCCCTTTGCTTTGATTTCCAATGCCTTGACCAGAATTCTTAAAATGAAGAAGAACTTTGGAAACAAGGACTTCAACAGAGATAGACACGGATCCTCCAGTAGCAAAGACTACAAAACTAAATCTTATTCACATGGTAATAAGCCGAAAGTCGTGAATTGCTTTGAGTGTGGTGATGCTGAACACTTGATCAGAGACTGTCCACACAAAAAGAGCAAGAACTTTCAGAAGAAAGATCATGTTAGAAGAAAGAAATCTATGATAGCTTCCTGGAGTGATTCAGAAACCTCAAGTGACTCTGAATGTGAAGAAGAACATGCCAAACTATGCTTTATGGCCAAGCATGATGAAAGTTTCGAAAAGAAAATTGAGGTAATGGTAAACTGCTTGATTTCAAAACCAACAGAAGCCCTCTCTGATTATCTTAGAACAATGCTTTAAAATGAAGAACACTATCTGAAATTGATTAGAGTTTTGAAAGAAAAAGTTCATGAGCAAGAAAAAGAAAACTTGCATCTTCTTTGTCTGAATCAGAACCTTGAAATCTCTTAGAAGAAAACTGAGAGTGATTTCAAGGCCTTGAAAACAAGTTTCAAAACCTTGAAAACACAAGTCAAGGAAGTAGTCATTGAGAACTCTCTTTTGAGTGACCATATTGTTAATCTAAGACATCAAGTTGATGAATTGGATAAATAAAAGACAACTCTAACTGAGAAACTTCAAGAATTTGAATCAGTCAAAACAAAACTTGCAGGTTCAGAACACAAATTAATCTTGATTTCGTTGATGTAGCTTAAAGTCTGTTCACAAAAATGGTATTGGACACAATCCAAATTTTCCAAAAAAGAACAATATAAGATTTGTGAAAGATGGAAGCAGATCATCTCCTAAATGCCATTACTGCAATAAGATTGGTCATGTTAAGATGACTTGTCCTTTTAGAAAAATAAACCCTCACATAATGAGGAATACTTTTCCATTTCAACTCAAAGGACAAGTTAGACAGACTTGGGTTCCTAACGGGATTAGACGAAACAACATGGTTGTGTAGGGTTTTGATCCAGGATATGCAGCGGAATAAATAATAATTTATCCGATCAAGACCCTCCAAGGATCACAGGAAGAGAATTCATAACGATAGTAAAGGATTCGTTTTATGTACTTTGTAGGTCTCCTTTCATGACTTCAAACGCGAAAAGTATCACATCTCTACGGTTGATCCACCCCTAGGATTGATATATAGATCCTCAGAAATCCTTATGCCATCTAGGAAGAATGGAAGAGGAAGAATAAATCACGCAACGGATGACCAAAGAGAGGGGCGACCTCTCTTTGTGTGGCCGATGGGTAAAGGAGGCGTCAAGGAGGGCGACGACTCCTTTTCTTGCTCTCTCTCCTTGCTTCTCTCCTATTAAACTTATTCTATGAACATTAGTATGTAGGGAAGGAAGCTAGGAGCATCCTTTATATAGTCCAACAAATCCTTGTTACTACATAAAGGCCCTCTCCTAATCCTACTCAAGTTCGAATTAGTCCAACTTGCATATTAGTCCTACTAAGTTAGCAAGTTGTTGGGATTTGATCATTCTAATTAATTAATCATCTTAATTAATTCCCAAGTCTAGTTCAATCCGTATGGCGTGTGACCCCTAGCTTTCTACTTAGTTGGTAGTTACTATTTACTAATATGGAGCGGCCTCTAGCAAGGCATCCATACTACCCAACTAATAGAAATAGTCATCCGACAAACCTTCTGCAAGTATTGTCTCATCCCTTTGTCTCACTATCTAGATTGGACATGAGACATACAAGTCACACTCGTATATCCAACCTAAAGTTCCTCAATCCTGGGAATAGCCTTATTCATGCAAATAACATCAATATCTATATCGATTTATTTGAGTCTGGCCAGACATTCTATAAGCACTGTCACTTGAGTGGCCTAGGATATTTGCTCCCGTTATGTGGGAGGGAAAAATTCTATCTACATCACTACGATATATGGAGTCTAGGAATTCAATCCTCACATGTCTCATATGATTCAAAATCAAATGAGTCTAGAAATTCATCTTTATGGAGTCTAGATACACGTTTCTCGTTTATATGGCCTAAACGACAGTGCCATAGATAAGTAGGATTTAAATTATTCATTTTAATCATCTTGGTATTAATGTTATAGAAATGATTGCTTAGATAAATGATATATAATCCATTAAATAATTTACCACTACAATAGTGAATACTGTCAAAATAAATGGAACAACAATTGTTCTTTATTGAAATAGTAAAACTATCCTTGTCCAAACAAGAAATAGAAAGAATGTTTCTGCTCATAGCAGGCACAAAATAGCAATTGTTTAATTTTAAAACTAATGCTGAAGGCAGAGACATTTCGTACACGCCTACGGCTAATGCAGTAACTCTTGCTCCGTTCCCAACGCGCATGTTTATCTCCCCTTTAGCCAATCTTCTACTTCTCTTTAGGTCCTGCACATTTCGACAAATGTGAGATCCGAATCCAGTATCCAATACCCATGATGAAGAGTCACTTAAGTTGACATCTATAACAAAAATACCTGGTGGTGGTGGAATCACAATTCCAAGCCTCTTATCGTCCAGATATTTTGGGCAGTTCCTCCTCCAGTGTCCAGGCTGACTGTAGTAGTGACATTCACCTTTAGTCACACCTTTGACAATGCCACCAACATGCTTAAGGGCAGTTTCCTTGGGTTTGGCAACTTCTGTGCATTTACCCTTGGGGGTAGAGGCCCACCTTTTGCCCTTTCCTTTCTGCTCCATCATTATGGATTTTCCCTTAACTTTGTTGATGCTTTGTTCATCTGTCTTCATCTGTCCTCAACATAGTGAGTAGATCTGACAGGGGATTCACGATCTCATTCATGTTATAGTTCATGATGAATTATCCATAACTCTCAGGCAATAATTGCAAGATGAGATCGGTGGCCAACTCTTGACCCACCGGAAACCCTAAGCGACCGAGGCTCTTAAGGTAGCCGATCATACGCAACACGTACGGCCCCACCGAGTTTCCCTCTGACAGATGACATTTGAACAATGCCTTGGAAACTTCATACCTCTCAACCCTAGCATGCACTTGGAAGAGCTACTTCAGGTGTGCAATCATATCGGCTGCATTAATGTTCTCATGTTGCTTTTGATGTTTAGAGGACATGGTGCATAGCATTAGGCAGGCCGCATCATTGGCGTCATCAACACGCTTTTGATACGTCTTTAGGCTGCAGGAGTATTGTTTTCCACACCTTCAGGAACTTGCTCGTCTAGAGCGTACATTTTCTTTTCCTGCTTGAGAACGATTCTCAAGATTCTTTACCACTCTAGAAAATTGGTCCTAGAGAGCTTGTTGACGGGTGATTACTACGCGTTGCTACGCAATTATACGGTCAAGTAATAAAGTGGAGTATTTTGGAATCCGAGTGATCGAACCCAAGGGAAGGTGTTTACTATATGCTCTAGATTAGCAATTAAACTCAGTTTACCTAAGTAACCGGTAAAAATAATTGTAGTTTGAAGTGTTGTGACCCTCAAACAAGTGACTAGAAATGGTAGTGAAATAACACGAATAAAATAATTTGATTTAAATTAGAGGAGAGAAAGCTAGGCAATCTATTGATCACCTAGGGTAGTTTTGACAATTCCGGACTCCATGTTCTAACACAATGACTCTTAGTAACCTATGCTGGGTAATGGCGTTGACAATTACCTATCGGTCTCATGTCGTTCTACACAAAGGTACGATTTGTCCCTATCAGGCCAAGTATACTACCTATTTGTTCTAGCAGGCCAACAATGCTAAAAGGGATAATGTCCTCTCAGACCACTATTCACGAGCAACTAATTACTTCCTAATGAATTACCCTCATCTAGCCATTCCTATCTAACCAACCTCTCAGTCTACTCAATTATGAATGATCTTTTTTACTCATCCCAACTAGGGTAGAGTTCTTTTCACACACTCACTAGTTACGTAGTAATTTCGGGTCATGACTCCTAATTTACTAAGAATTAAGCACAATAAACAAGATAATTAGGCTACCAATATTATCTTTAATCTTTGTTCATGATTGAATGAAGAAATAGACAATCCACATCACACATATTAGCCCTAACTTGTGAAAGAACTCAACATGATGAAAACCAAAACAATCTTCATTGAACCATAATCCTAGCATGAAAGATCATCCAAAATCCGGAAAATGTCATCAGAACATAAACCCTAGGTTCTCCCTAGATGCCTAGGTATGATTTTAGCTACTCATAACACAAGTTAACATGGTTCTTGAATAGTTCATACAAGAAAGTAGAGAGAAAAATAGATCAAACGCTAGAATTCGTGAAGATTGGCGCGATCCGGGCTCTCCTCCTTGCTTGAAGTCGTTCCCAATGAAGTCTCCATGCTCTCCTCCTTCTTCTTGGCTCTCTGGATGCGTTAATTATTAATAATTTCGTCCCTAGGTCGTTCTTCAATCATAACCCGCAGAAGTCTTCTGTAATTGCACAAAACACCCTGAAATCTGCTCCTGTTTTCAAAAGGCGATATTTTCTTTGTCCGAACTTTGTTTAGCTCCGTGACCTAGCGATGGAAAGCTCTCTAAGTATACTTTCATATGGAACTGGTCTCACCCCAAAATTAGTTGTAGAACTCCGGATATGATCAAAATAGTGCAAGCCGGTCATCGAAGCTCCCAAGTTCGGCTTCTCTTGACTTCACTTGAGCTCCCATTATTTTGGAAGTTTGTTCCATGCCTCCTTGTTGGAATAGATGCCCTAGAGGCAATCTAGTTTAGTATGAATTTGTATATGGCTAGAAAATTCATTTATTATTTATTGGATATTTAATATAATGAAGTCCTTAAATTTACAATTGTGTTGTTTATCTTAAATATCCCTAGTCAAGTATAATGATTAAATGGGACAATCATCTATAGACTAGTATGGGGTTGGATTGATATGGAGATATCACGATTCAACACATAGGTGTGCATTACGGAATGTTGAACTGGATTGACCCATCTCCGAGAAGGCTACATACATGTTATGTTGAGTCACAAGTGCTTCTCGCGGTGCAATGGTATTGTCATCCTTAGACTTGAAGTCACTAGATATTCTAGTTGTGGATCATTGTGATCTCGGTAGCGTTAAACGCTACACCGTAACTGGGTAGTTATAAAGGCGTGTACTGGATACAATGAGAAGCAAGCTTAGAGATCGTAGTGGACGTAGAAAGGATTTGCCCCTTCCACATAACGGGAGCAAATATCCTAGGCCACTCGAGGGATAGTGCTTATAGAATGTCTGGCCAAACTCAAATAAATCAATATAGGATATTGATGTTATTTGCACGAATAAGGCTGTTCCCATGAATCGAGAAACTATGGATTGGATATACAAGTGTGACTTGTATGTCTCGTGTCCAATCCGGATATGGAGGCAAAGGGATGAGACAATTACTTGTACAAAGGTTGTCAAGATGACTATTCTATTAGTTGGCTAGAATGGATGTTTTGCTAGAAACCGCTCCATATTAGCAACTAGTTGCTACCAACTAGATAGAACCTATGGGGTCACACGCTATATAGAGTTGAACTAGATTTGGGAATTAATTAATTGGATTAATTAATTAGAAGGATCACTTTGCAAACCCTTGCAAACTTAGTAGGGACTAATTTGCAAGGAAGGGACTAAATTGAATTCTAGTTGGACTAGAATAAGTCCTTTAGGTAGTTAACAAGGAGTTGTTGGACTATATAAAGGACCCTCCTTCCTTCCTTCCTTATAACTTATGCTCATTAGTGAACATAACAAGAGTGGGAGAGAACAAAAGGAGAGAGAGCAAGCAACAAGGAGGGCCGACGCCGCCCCTTGCCGCAGCCCTCGTCCCCGTCGGCCAAAAGAGGCCGAAAGCCTATTTTTATCTCGTTTTGCGTGATTCGTTCATCTTCTTCCTAATCCGGGCTAGCACCAAGGAGTTTGGGAGATCTAGGATCAACTCTAGGCGTGGATTAACTATAGAGAACGTGACATTATTCGCGTTTGAAGTCATCAAGGAGAACCCAAAGGTGTGTTTATGATTTCTTACCTTTATTATCGTTATGTCTCTCGACTTGTGATCCTTGGAGGGTTTTGCATGGTTTATGTTTGATTATGCTTCCGTTGTGCGATCCATGAATCAAAACCCTACAGTGGTATCAGAGCCACAAGTCATAGAGCATAAACGTGGTTTATGTGTTACGTTATTGTTGTTTTACAACTTAATTTGATTGTTCATCGCGTAAAACAAGACAAATCAAGCATGGGATGCAATTTGTCAATAATTAATCATAACAAGATCCAATTTTGCATTGGATGCATAAATTGGTGAGTTTGAGAAATTTTAGGATCTTAGATCTAGGGTTTGGGCATCCTTGGGGAAGAAGGAGTTCTCCCAAAACAAGGAAACAACCAAACTTGGGCACCAAGCAAGGGAGTTGTTTTGGAAACAACTCCCATAGAAGGGTTCGGCCCCCCTAGGGACCGTCCCCTTGCTTGCCGCCCAAGCTTGGGAGCCCTAAGGGGCCGGGCGGCCCTAACCCGCGGGCCTAGCTTGCGGGTTTTGGGCCGGGCCGGCCCTAGGGCCTTGTGGTTCACTTTAATGGGCCCGGGCAATCGGATTGTTGGGCCTATGGACCGTTTTAACCCTAGAAATTCTAAAATCAATTAAAATTGATGAAGCACGTTAAAATTGGATTTTAACTGTTTATGTGCAAATCGCATGGTGATTGGATATGGCCTTAGGATGTGGTTTGATGTGGATGTTTAATTTTGTGGTTTGGTTTTACGGCCTGCGAGCTGATCAATTAATTGTAATAATTAATTAGGGTTTTATGGCCTGCTTGCCATTTTTTTTTCTCAACTTGTGAGATTTATTTTATTTAGTATAGATATTAGTTAGTGCTAGATAAAGTAGATTGTTAGCCAAGATTGGAGAAAAAGAAGCCCAAAGCCAAAGAAGCCACAAAAGATGGAACATGGAGCATGGAGCATTCCACATGAATATGAAGGATGGACCAAGAGATCAAGACGCATGGAGATGTGTTTGCTTAGGGTTCATAGATAATTCCATTGGCTTGGAATTATCTTAGTCTAGAAAAGGCCATATCCACATCACGTTTAATTTCTGTTTTTTGGTTGTTTATTTATTATCTTATTATTTGTGTGGTTGGTGTATGGATGATGCATGCAATTAGGATAATAAGATAATTAGACAACCCGGATCTATTATTTGGAGTTGTTCCCAAACTCAAATAGATAGATTAGTTGATATTGATCAACAAAACAATTAAAAGAATTGAATTTAAATATCCCTCAAAATTTAAATATTGTGTTCTTGCCTTCTCGTTATTTAAACACTCATTATCATCATTATTTATCACGCTCGTGCGTGCCAAAGCATGGCGACTTGGTTCATAATGATGGAATGCGATGGCATGTAACGATGTGCAATTGTTTAGATAAGAGGTTGAACACAACTAGGCTATTAATTTGATTAAGAAACCTAGAGGCAATCAATTGGGATTATCCATAAGGATGGATAAATAAGGAGTTATTTGCCCGATTGAACCAAGAGTTGCATATGGGATGCAATTGGAATTGTTCCTACCTAAAGTAGTCAAATTATGGGTGACTTGCCAAAGAAAGCTCATAAGGAGATGAAAGATGGATCTTGGCCCACTAGAAAATATAAGGATATTTTCCGCATTAATATCTTGAGGGTTATTAATCCGTAGAAAAATAGTGGGAGCTATATTTAATAAACTAGCCATTATTAAATATAGTCAAAAATTCACAAATACTAAAACTTGCGTATTTTCCTTTTTGTAGAATTCCAAATGGCAAAAAACTCATCGAGTTCACAACATTCCCTACGATCTGTCCTTGAGAAGGACAAGCTCTCTGGAACCAACTTTCTTGATTGGTACAGAAACTTGAGAATTGTTCTCAAGCAAGAGAAGAAACTGTTCGCAATAGAGGAGCATGTTCCAGAAGGTCCAGAGAACCAGACACCTGCTGCCTTAAAGGCGTATCAAAAGCGTGTTGATGACGCTAATGATGCGGCCTGCCTTATGCTTTGCACCATGACTTGTGAGCTTCAGAAGCAACACGAAAACATGAATGCAGTCGATATGATCGAACATCTAAAGCAGCTCTTCCAAGAGCAGGCGAGGGTAGAGAGGTATGATGTCTCAAAGGCACTGTTCAAATGTCATCTGGCAGAAGGGAACCAGGTGGGACCCCATGTACTCCGAATGATCGGGTACTTGGAGAATCTCGCCCGGCTTGGGTTCCCGGTCGGCCAAGAGTTGCCAACCGATCTCGTGTTGCAATCGTTGCCCGAGAGTTATGGACAGTTTATTATGAACTATAACATGAACAAGATCGTTAAACCACTGCCAGATTTGCTCAACATGTTGAGGACGGCTGAACAGAGCATCAACAAGGGTAAGGGCAAAGCCATAATGATGGTGCAGAAAGGAAAGGGCAAAAGGTTTGCCTCTTCCTCCAAGGGCAAAGGCAAGTCAGTTGCCAAGTCCAAGGAACCAGCCCTTAAGCCTGTTGGTGGCATTGCCAAGGTCGTGACTAAGGGTGAGTGTCACTACTGCAGTTAGCCTGGACACTGGAGGAGGAACTGCCCAAAATATCTGGAGGACAAGAGGCTTGGAATAGTGATTCCACCACCACCAGGTATTTTTGTTGTAGATGTCAATTTAACTGTCTCTACATCATGGGTATTAGATACTGGATGTGGATATCATATTTGTCGAAATATGCAGGATCTAAAGAGAAGTAAAAGATTGGCTAAAGGAGAGGTAGACTGCGCGTTGGGAATAGAGCAAAGGTTGCTGCGTTGGCCATAGGCGTGTGCGAGCTATCTCTGCCTTCAGGATTAGTTTTAGAATTAAATAATTGCTATTTTGTGCCTGCTATGAGCAGAAACATTATTTCTATTTCTTGTTTGGACAAGGATGGTTTTATTATTTCAATAAAGAACAATTGTTGTTCCTTTTATTTGAATAATATTCACTATTTTAGTGCGTAATTATTTAATGGACTTTATGTCCTTGATCTAAGCAATCCTGTCTACAACATTAACACCAAGCGGATTAAAATAAATGATTTAAATCCTGCTTATTTATGGCATTTTCGTTTAGGCCACATAAATGAGAAACGTGTATCTAGACTCCATAAGGATGGATTACTAGACTCATTTGATTTTGAATCATATGAGACATGTGAGGCTCGTTTATTGGGAAAAATGACAAAGTCCCCTTTCAATAAGAAAGGTGAGAGGACTAGTGAGCAATTGGCGCTCATACATACCGATGTGTGTGGGCCATTTGCCACGCCTGCCAGGGGTGGTTATGTCTACTTCATTACATTTACTGATGATTACAGTAGATATGGATTTGTGTACCTTATGAGGGCAAAATCCGAATCCTTTGAAGTGTTCAAAGAATTCAAGAATGAAGTAGAGAAGCAACTTGGCAAAAGTATCAAGGCTCTACGATCGGATCGTGGAGGAGAATACTTGAGCCAAGAGTTTGACGACTATCTTAGATAGTGTGGGATCGTGTCCCAACTCACTCCACCCGGAACGCCACAATGGAATGGCGTGTCCGAGAGGAGGAATCGAACCCTATTGGATATGGTTCGGTCTATGATGTGTCAAACCGATCTTCCATTATCATTTTGGGGCTACGCTCTATTAAGTGCAGCTTTCACCATTAACCGTGTTCCATCTAAATCAGTCATGAAGACACCATATAAGATGTGGAGTGGGAGGCGTCCCACACTGTCGTTCATCAGGATTTGGGGCTGCGATGTCTATGTAAAACGTTTACAGTCAGACAAGCTAGGGCCTAAATCAGATAAGTGTAAGTTTGTGGGGTACGCTAAGGAAACTAAGGGATACTACTTCTACAATCCAACCGAGAACAAAGTGTTTGTTGCTCGGACCGCCGTGTTTCTAGAAAGAGAATTTGTCTCTAAAAAAGCAAGTGGGAGGAATGTAGAACTTGAAGAAGTTCAAGAACCACAAATCACTGAACCGATTATGGAACATGAACAGGAAACACAAGCAGTTGTGGATCCACCTTTTCAGGTAACACAAGAGCTTCGTAGATCTAGTAGAGTGCGCCCGGAACCCGAGAGGTATGGACTTCTCATAACTGATTCCGGTGACACGATGCTCATAGATAATGAGCCTACTACCTATGAGGAGGCTATGAGTGGCCCAGACTCTCAGAAGTGGCTGGAAGCCATGAGATCCGAGATGGAATCCATGTATACCAACAAAGTATGGACTTTGGTGGAACCACCCGATGGGGCGCGACCCATAGGGTGCAAGTGGGTCTTCAAGAAGAAGATCGACATGGATGGTAATGTGATTACCTATAAGGGCCGATTGGTGGCTAAAGGATTCAGACAGATTCATGGTATTGACTATGACGAAACCTTTTCACCAGTCGCAATGACCAAATCCATCCGAATCCTACTTCCAATTGCAGCATACCACGACTATGAGATTTGGCAGATGGATGTCAAAACAGCATTCCTTTATGGGAATCTCCTCGAGGACGTGTATATGATACAGCCGGAGGGTTTTGAGGATCCAAAGCAAGCCAACACAGCCTGTAAGCTGCAACGATCCATTTATGGATTGAAGCAAGCTTCTAGGAGTTGGAATCGACATTTTGATGAAGTGGTCAAAGAGTTTGGCTTAATCAGAAACGAAGATGAGTCTTGTGTCTACAAGAAGGTTAGTGGGAGCTCTGTAGCTTTTCTGGTCTTGTATGTGGATGACATACTACTCATTGGAAAGATATTCCCATGCTGCAATCTGTGAAAGATTGGCTAGGAAAGTGTTTCTCAATGAAGGACTTAGGGGAAGCAGCCTATATACTCGGTATAAAGATCTATAGAGATAGATCTAAGAGGTTGCTAGGCCTAAGTCAAAGTACATATATTGACAAGGTTTTGAAACGGTTCAACATGCAAGATTCCAAGAAGGGATTCTTGCCCATGTCACATGGAATCACTCTTTCGAAGAGTGGTTGTCCTTCCAATGAGATTGAGAAGGAACGCATGAGTAGGATTCCCTATGCCTCGGCCATAGGATCTATCATGTACGCCATGTTATGTACTAGACCAGATGTGTCATATGCCTTGAGTATGACAAGCAGATACCAATCCAATCCGGGTGAAAGTCACTGGATTGCTGTCAAGAATATCCTAAAGAACTTGAGAAGAACTAAGGATGCTTTCTTGATATTTGGCGGTGAGGAAGAGTTGCGTGTAAGGGGTTACACTGATGCAAGCTTCCAAACCGACAGAGATGACTTTAGATCACAATCGGGATATGTGTTTTGCCTGAATGGAGAAGCGGTGAGCTGGAAGAGTTCCAAGCAAGAGACGGTAGCTGATTCTACAACAGAGGCTGAGTACATTGCTGCAAATGGCGCAGCAAAGGAGGCTGTTTGGATCAGAAAGTTTGTTTCTGAACTTGGTGTGGTCCCTAGCATTGAGGATCCAGTAGAGTTGTTCTGTGACAACACTGGGGCGATCGCGCAATCAAAGCAACCCAGATCGCACCAGAAGTCCAAGCACGTGCTCAGGAAGTTTCATCTGATTCGAGATATTATCGATAGAGGAGACGTTCGGATATGCAAGATTCCTACAGATGATAATCTGTCAGACCCGCTTACGAAGCCTCTCACGCAGTGGAAGCATGAAGGGCACACTAGGAGTATGGGCATACGAGATGCGCCAGATTGGCTCTAGTGCAAGTGGGAGACTGTTGGAATAGATGCCCTAGAGGCAATCTAGTTTAGTATGAATTTGTATATGGCTAGAAAATTCATTTATTATTTATTGGATATTTAATATAATGAAGTCCTTAGATTTACAATTGTGTTGTTTATCTTAAATATCCCTAGTCAAGTATAATGATTAAATGGGACAATCATCTATAGACTAGTATGGGGTTGGATTGATATGGAGATATCACGATTCAACACATAGGTGTGCATTACGGAATGTTGAACTGGATTGACCCATCTCCGAGAAGGCTACATACATGTTATGTTGAGTCACAAGTGCTTCTCGCGGTGCAATGGTATTGTCATCCTTAGACTTGAAGTCACTAGATATTCTAGTTGTGGATCATTGTGATCTCGGTAGCGTTAAACGCTACACCGTAACTGGGTAGTTATAAAGGCGTGTACTGGATACAATGAGAAGCAAGCTTAGAGATCGTAGTGGACGTAGAAAGGATTTGCCCCTTCCACATAACGGGAGCAAATATCCTAGGCCACTCGAGGGATAGTGCTTATAGAATGTCTGGCCAAACTCAAATAAATCAATATAGGATATTGATGTTATTTGCACGAATAAGGCTGTTCCCATGAATCGAGAAACTATGGATTGGATATACGAGTGTGACTTGTATGTCTCGTGTCCAATCCGGATATGGAGGCAAAGGGATGAGACAATTACTTGTACAAAGGTTGTCAAGATGACTATTCTATTAGTTGGCTAGAATGGATGTTTTGCTAGAAACCGCTCCATATTAGCAACTAGTTGCTACCAACTAGATAGAACCTATGGGGTCACACGCTATATAGAGTTGAACTAGATTTGGGAATTAATTAATTGGATTAATTAATTAGAAGGATCACTTTGCAAACCCTTGCAAACTTAGTAGGGACTAATTTAAAAGGAAGGGACTAAATTGAATTCTAGTTGGACTAGAATAAGTCCTTTAGGTAGTTAACAAGGAGTTGTTGGACTATATAAAGGACCCTCCTTCCTTCCTTCCTTATAACTTATGCTCATTAGTGAACATAACAAGAGTGGGAGAGAACAAAAGGAGAGAGAGCAAGCAACAAGGAGGGCCGACGCCGCCCCTTGCCGCCGCCCTCGTCCCCGTCGGCCAAAAGAGGCCGAAAGCCTCTTTTTGTCTTGGTTTGCGTGATTCGTTCATCCTCTTCCTAATCCGGGCTAGCACCAAGGATTTTGGGAGATCTAGGATCAACTCTAGGCGTGGATCAACTATAGAGAACGTGACATTATTCGCGTTTGAAGTCATCAAGGAGAACCCAAAGGTGTGTTTATGATTTCTTACCTTTACTATCGTTATGTCTCTCGACTTGTGATCCTTGGAGGGTTTTGCATGGTCTATGTTTGATTATGCTTCCGTTGTGCGATCCATGAATCAAAACCCTACACTCCTATCAACCGATTAGCATCCTTCCCTGCCAAAAAAACATTAAAAAACATACCAAGTGATTATATTCGAAAAATAATAATAAAATATGCGTGAAAAACGCCCGGACTAACAATATAGCACATGGTAGCATCAAGTGATAAAACGACCTATAATCTCTAACATTGGCCTCAAAACACTCACCAAATGAATATTATCATGTGGAAAATGCTAAATAATTATAGCTCCTGAAAGACGCCATCAAACTCCCCCACACTTAATCTCTTGCTCGTCCCAAGCAACAATGAAGCACAAACCTCCCACACTAGAGACATTGCATACATACCCAAAAACAAACCAATCCATACCCCACCACTTTGCATACGTAAATTTACGCTAGCCAACACGACTCACGAATCAATACACAAAGACATGACTATGCAACTACATGATATGTACAATGCAACTCAAGTATGTACAATGCAAGGAATTAAAGAAAATATATATATTTTTTTCTTTTTAGTAGAGATTGGGAAACCTCAAAGAACAAACTGGCATGTCATAAGGCTCTCACATCCCCTAGAAGATTATATAACTTTGGTGATCGGTAGAACTTGCGGCCAGTTTCGTCAGACAGAACGAGCACGGACACAAAATAAGTTGCTTCCGCACACTCATGAAGCATATCCCTAGCACTTACATCCGAGCTATTTATCCATGGGTTAAAATGTTGACGGCTTTAGGACGGGTATGATAGGATATTTAGAAGCACAGTCTAGACGTCATGATACAACTCACAAAACCCGGTCTCACACTCCCACACCAAAATCTGAGGAACCCCACCGAATCAAACTGCTCCGGCCCTCATTCCCTCAATCTTGGTGCAACGCCGTTCTCGCGGCCACAAATTTGAAGATGTGATCTCGAAAAATAGCTAATCTCCCCGGTCTTCATAAATTTTAATTTCCGGCTCCCTATTCTATTTCAATTTCAACTTCTGTATTTTTTTCTTTTCTTTTTCTTTTTTTTCAATTTCAACAATAAGCACATGGAGCCACCAATGATGATACAATAACCAAGGAGATCAAATCAATATAGATAACGTGGGGGTGGAATGTGTCAAATCAAAAAATGTAGTCAAATATGTGTCGACACCCCCACACTCGATGTAAAGCATATCCAAAACCCGATAGTCAATGTGTAAACGTGCTAATTCCAACCGATCCTCCTCATCACCTAAGATGTAGAAAATATAAATGAAGCACAAGCACGTCCTCTTATAAGATCAACTAACCCCCACCCCGTATCGTGCGGAAATAATGTCACGCACTACGACACTCCACCTTTGATCGTGGTGTATAGACACGACTCACCGCCACACCGAAGTGTGCTGCCGTCTCTAACTCACCCTCACATCCCCTCAAAAGATGACATGTAAGAAGATCCCCGTAAGATGTATAATATCAGCTCACCCTCAACGAACCTCCCTAACTTAACTCCCTCTATCATGACGCATAGGAAATGACCATTCTAACTAGTGATAGAAGTCACAAGGAACGACTTCCTCGGCTAGAGGCTGTGAATAAAAGGGGTAAATGGATCAAATTGGGGTAACTAGTGGACCTAGGCGATGGAGTCGGTACGTGAGGTCCCCATAAAAATCACTCGCACAGCTTTGCCGTTTCTACTACGATGAGGGTTGACGACTACCTAAGTGACGGTGATGTAGCTCTAGTAGGATAACTAGTCTTAGAGACAGCTACTCACAAATCTCGAGTGCATTGGCCCTATAGCCTTCCAACTCCAGATTCTCGCATCTACCTCACCTCATATTTTCATACTACCTAGGTAATACTATCATTGAGCCCTCTCCACGCTTACTCTCTTCAATTGCCCTTTCTCAAAAAAATTCAAGTTTTAGTTTTTTTTTTTTTTTTTTTTTTTTTTTTTTTTTTTTTGTATTTTTAGAAGTATATGTAACTGGCCAAATCGATTAACCAACAAAATAGGATAGGTGGACTCAATTAATAAAACAATTATATACAATGCAAATATTTAAATATGCACATGCAATCATATGACTAACTCTATACGCATAACAGACTCACTAAATTACATGTAACAAGGCTATGCAATGGCTAACTAGCGGATAGCTAAAAACTCCCCCACACTTAATCACTTCGTTGTCCTCAATGAAAAATAGAGTGAAATCAAGAGGACTCGGCTGCTCAAGCGTAGGGCCGGTTGGTCTAGTCGGAGTGAGTCCTCCCTTCGTCCTCATCTCGGACGTCGGGACTCGACTCTGGGCATACATATGACTGGTAATGGAACAATCCATCGTAGGTATGTGGGTGCATCAACTGGACATTGCCCGCCACAGCCAAGTCCTGAATCCACCTACCCTGCTGGGCACATTCATAGCTAAGTGACTCCATACCTCGGCCCAACTGGCGCTGACTACTACGGATGTGCTCAAAATGTCTCCTCTCCCTAGCTCTATCCTCATCAGCTTGGAGTCTCTGAGACTCCAACATACGCATGAGCGTGTTGAGCTGTCGTTCCATGTTGGAGCTCGAGCTACTCGCTTGGTCTCCGCTAGGTTGTGTGGGTTTAACATGTATTTGGTTCTTGAGGGGGTCCGGTATTCTCTCCCAAGTACGTGCTGCATCCTTCTTCTTTTTGTCTCTAGAGCTATCGTCATACTCTAGATCACTCAAACTAGCCTTAGCATCTTGTGCTAGCTTTAGGAGCAAACAAGTGTGCCCGGGAGATCTACGGTTACAGCGGTCGGTCCTCTCCATAAGAAATCGATAAATGAAGTACGGGACATTGATACGCTTCCCCCTCCAAAAACAGTAAGCCATGGTGCAAAGCTGGAAGGAGTACGTGGGATTAGGAGAAACTCGATAAACCCAGTTCTCAACAAACTCACACAACCACCTCGCACGTGGAAGCACGAGTCTCCTAGAAACGTTCCACTCAGGTAAAGTGGGTTTCTCATTCCACGCCGCTCCAGGCACCCCCTCAAAACAAAAGGCACTCACTACTTCAACAGCATCCAACCTCCTAATGGTCTCATGGTAGGCGTAAATCTCCTTATTTAGAGGTTTGAATTTCAGGGCGGCCGCTATTGTCTCAGGCGTGATGAGTATATAGGTGCCCTGGGAATACACATGCCTCTAATCCTCACTCTCTCCCTCATCATAAAAACGAGCATTTACCAGAATCTCTCTCGCAAGAGCGGAGCTGGATTTCTTACAAATTTTCAACCACCTATCTAGCCTCTCATTCCTGAAGAGATCCTGAAGCTGTTTTGGCATTTTGTCGCTTTGCGGGAAGGGTTTTTCAAGAGTCCCTACCCTCTTCAGGAATGCGTCAGTGCAATATGCCTTATGGGCATTCGCACTAACAAACCTGAAGCTGCAGAATTTGGTACTGCAGATAGCGTCGAGGTCAACATCCTTTGCAGTCTTACCTCTTGTCCCAATCTTTGGAAGTGAAGGCATAACTAAATTCATCTCATAGCTAATTGGAGACAGAGGCACCTGACGACGGTTGCCAGAGCCATCTCCCTCGTCCACATTCTCCTCCTCACTCAAAACTACATCCTCCTCAGGATTGAAGATGGGGTGATCATCAACAACTATACCCCGTCTCCACTTAGCACTACCCGATGAAGACATTATGATTGAGAAAATAAAAGACGAGTGCACGTGAGGTCTAGAGTGAAATAAGCAAGTATCACAAGCCAAATATGAGCAAGTAACAATTTTGAAGCAAATAAAGCCCTATGAGTGCGTAAGCAAGGAATTAAAGCGAGAGAAAGATATAGGTACCTACGGTCCCGGAGTACCATTCTTACGGGACCGGTTTCGCAAAAATTGGTTAAGAAAGGACCGAGTGGTCGACCAATTTTTGGAAAACTTGAGCGAAGAGAAGTGAGACTACCTCCTTGTGCTCCTTGGTGTCCCCATAGAAAGTCTCTTCTTGAGCTAAGGCTGAATCTCCCTCCAAGTTGATGAATCGGAAGATTTTGTGTTCTTGGAGTTCTCCCTCTTTGATTTCCCCCACACTTAAACTAATCCCTATCTCTCAAAACCCCAAGAATTAATGTTGTTGTTGGGTTTTCAAGGAGCAAAACCCCACAAAAATTTCTCAATTTGGTTGAGTTTTGGAAATTGGGTGTATGGATGTATGGGTGTTCTTGAAGGTTTGGGAGGAAGAATATGAAGAAAAGAGAGGCTTTGATTCAAAATTGGAGTGTTAGGACCCTTCATGGCCGGATATAGGCTTTAAACAACCCCCAAAATACCAAAAACACCCCCCAAAAAGAAGTAGCCCGCCCGATTTCGGCCCTCATTTCGGCCCGGAATGGGTGCCGAAAATAGTTGATTTCGGCATCCATTTCGGCCCGAAATGGAGCCGGAAATCATTGGGCAAAACCAAAGAAGTTCCCCCTTTTTATTTCGGGCCGAATTGGCTTTATTTCGGCCCCATTTCGGCCCGAAATGGGTGCCGAAATCACTGATACTTGCCAAGTTTGTTTTAGCTCTAGTTTCTTCATCCGGTATCCGATTCACGCGATTCTTGAACCGTTGGACTCCACACTCGACGAGGAAACCATTTTTGACTGAAAAATTCCCAAATCCGGGGAATTTTATGTTTTTTCTCAAATTTGCTCACCTTGTTCAAAAACCTCTCTTCCTAAAGCTCTTTAACTTTCTCCACTCCGGATTTCGATGCGTGCAACTCTGATGTCTCAACTTGCTACCATAATCCTCATGATTTATTGGTTACTCCTTGACCCCGATTAGCTTCTTTATCAAGTTCAATGGTACCGGTAAGGTCGTTGTTCCTCGTTTTTCGTGCCAAATTGTGCGCATGCATCAAATACGAGAATCTGAATTGTCTTCGCTACCTGTGTCCTGCACACTTATAGAAAATATTAAACCGCTCTCTCTTACCCCACAAAAATCAAGTATGACTATTAAAAACAGAATACGAAAAACAATGACAACTACCTAAATTGGGTTGCCTCCCAATCAGCGCTTGTAATTTAAGGTCGACGGCCCGACCCAGTTACCTCATAGCCCCTACACAGGTAGCTTGGCACCCCGTGCCATTTCTTCCAGCTTCCTCTGCTGGATTCTCAACACAACACGATGAACTTTGTCATTTGGAATTGGTGGCTCATCACTAACCACCTAAGAACTCTTGTGCACTGATTGCACGACTACTGGCATCTGTGTCTTCTCTTGAGACTGATGTGGAGTCGTCGTAGAAACCCGGAAGGTATCCCATGCATTATTGATCCTCATGATCAATTCTCATTCCTCAACATCAATGAGAGTCCGACCGGCAGCCAGAAAGGGCCTACCCAGAATAATCGGAACATCTCCCACAGGCATCTCAAGAATCACAAAATCTGCAGGGATAATAGAATTCCATAACTTTACTAAAACGTCTTCCAAGACACCATAGGCTCTCTTGAAAGATTTTTCACCAATTTGAAGGTTGATCCATGTGGAATGACCTTCTGCTCCCAGCTTCTGAAAGACCGAAAGTGGCATTAAGTTGACACCAGCCCCCAAATCACATAGGGCCTTCCTCGTGTAAGCTCCTCCCAAGTTAGCTTCTATCCCAAAGCTTCCCAGATCCTTGTGTTTATGAGGCAAAACATGCATCACACATGAGCTCACTTGCTCAGTCAAGTACACTGTCTCAAAGTCTGGCACCGCCCTCTTTACTGAAATTGCATCCTTCATATATTTAGCATATTAAGGCATCATCTTGACTGCCTCAATCAATGGAACATTGATATGAAACTTCGAGAAAATTGATAAGAATCTCTTTTACTCCTCAGAGTCATCTTTCTTCTTTCTTTTATTAAGAGGATATGGGAGATTCTTAGATAAAGAGGGTGTGGTGGTGGTGTTACCTCGTCATCAACATGTTGAGTCACGCCCTTTGATTGGGGGATCATGACAGGGGTCTTGTCAAAGACCTCATGCTCCCTAGCTTTGAAGCTTCAGCTCTGGCGTGGATCGAATATGGGGGATCATCAAGAACAATTCCTCTACGAGTGGTGATGGCGTTCAGTTGGCGCACATTCTCTATGTCAGATGGCAAGGACCTTGGGGCTCTAGTGGAGAGCTGAGTAGCAATCTGTCCTACCTGCACTTCCAGGTTACGAAGTGAGGTCTTGGTGATATGAAAATCTGCAATCAATGTCTCCACCTGAGACGTGAAATTATTCACATTCTTGCCCATCAGATACATCATGTTCTTGAATTCTGTCATCTCAGCGTTCTGGTTGCTGGTGGTGATGGCACCTGAACAGCTGGCCTATGCTGAAACCCGGGTGCATATGAAGCTCCAGTCTAATCTCCATACCTGAATCCTGGATGATCTCTAGTCCTTGGCCTGTAGCTTCCTCTGATTCCAATTGCGCTGTCCCTGTGACCCCACATAGCTAACATCCTCATTAGCAGCTAGAGTCAAAGCTGCATCAAAATCTGGCTCCTCCACTGCATACACATTTTTCTTATCCTGATACACATGCTTTGCCATGTCGGAAAGCATCTTTGTAATCCCATCTTTCCACTCATCATTCTTTGATTCGGGCAACTTGGAATACCTCCTAGAGTCATTGAATTGAGCATACTGTTTCTCTATTTGCTTCATCAAAGCATATGCTCCATCCTTATCAATCCTATACAAGAATTTACTTCCTTCTTCCCTGTTCAATAGATCCTGGTTGGGACGCTCCAAGCCGTGATAGAAGACTTGGAGGATCTTGTAGTCGCCAAAGTTATGATTCGAACACTTGCGTATCGTCCTCATGAAACGGTCCCATGCTTCTACAACTGTCTCATCAGCATGCTGCTGAAAACCAAGAATCTCTTCATGTAAGCCAATGACGCGCTGCGCGGGGTAGAATTTGTTCATGAACTCGTCAACACATTGCTCCCATGTGGTGATCGATGCTGGCTCCCTGGACTCTAGCCATTTCTCTGCCACTCCCTTCAGACAAAAAGGAAACAAAATCAGGTTCAATGTCTATGGGGTCACATTCTTGTACTTCACTATCCTGACGTAGGCATCAAACTTTCAAATGAAGTCATTTGGGTCTTCATCCCCGTTCCCATAGTACTGAAACTGGTTCTTCACCGTCGTGATGGTGGGAGGCTTCAAATCGAAGTGGTCCGCCTGTATGTCTGGCACCACTATAGCTGGCTTGTGTCCTATTTGAGTTTACTGAAACTTTTCAATCAATGCTTGCCCCTATTTGTTGTAGGGCATTTGGTTCTTTTGCTGATCAAGTTTCTTCTGAAGTTCAGTAAACTTCTAGTTCAGTTGAGTGTTAGTCAATTGCTCACCCATTGCGATTTGTCTTAGATCTCGTCTCGGAGTTCTGAATAGTTGGTCTGGGTCCTCAAATTGGGGCACAAGGTCTCTAGAGATCCGGTGCATACACTGAGAACCTAAAACGCAATTCGGAAAACAAATCAGAAATCACAGAATTAATAAACAAAAAGAAAGAGGTAAATTAAACTAATCGCTAAACTAGAATAGTAACCAATGCCTTCCCCGAAAACGGCACAAAAAACTTGACGCGCGATTACTCCGCGTTGCTATGCAAGTATACGGTCAAGTAATAAAGTGGAGTATTTTGGACTCCGAGTTATCGAACCCAAGGGAAGGTGTTTACTATATGCTCTAGATTAGAAATTAAACTCAATTTGCCTAAGTAACCGGTAAAAATGGTTGTATTTTGAAGTGTTGTCACCCTCAAACAAGTGACTAGCAATGGTAGTGAAATAACGCGAATAAAATGATTTGATGTAAATCAGAGAAGACAAAGCTAGGCAATCTATAGATCACCTAGGGTAGTTTTGGAAATTCCGGATTCCATGTTCTAACACAATGACTCTTAGTAACCTATGCTGGATAATGGCATTTACAATTACCTATCGGTCTCATGTCGTTCTACCCAAAGGTATGATTTGTCCCTCTCAGGCCAAGTATACTACCTATGTGTTCTAGCAGGCCAACAATGCTGCAAGGGATAATGTCCTCTCAGACCACAATTCACGAACAACTCATTAATTCATACTGAATTTCCCCTCATCTATCCATTCCTATCCAACCAACCTCTCAATCTAGTCAATTGAGAATGATCTTGTTTACTCATCCCAACTAGTTTTGAGTTGTTTTCACACACTCACTAGTTACGTAGTAATTTCGGGTCATGACTCCTACACTACTAAGAATTAAGCACAATAAACAAGATAATTAGGATACCAATATCAACTTTAAGCCCAGTTCATGATTGAATGAATAAATAGACAATCCACATCACACATCATAGCTCTAACTTGTCAATGAAAGAACTCAACATGATGAAAACCAAAATAATCTTCATTGAACCATAATCCTAGCATGAAAGATCATCCAAAATCCGGAAAATGACATCAAAACATAAACCCTAGGCTCTCCATAGATGACTAGGTATGAGTTTAGCTACTCATAACACAATGTTAACATGGTGCTTGAATAGTTCATACAAGAAAGTAGAGAGAAAAATAGATCAAACGCTAGAAATCGTGAAGATTGGCGCGATCCGGGCTCTCCTCCTTGCTTGAAGTCGTTCCCAATGAAGTCTCATTGCTCTCCTCCTTCTTATTGGCACTCTAGATGCGTGAATGATGAATAATTTCGTCCCTAGGTCGTTAGTCAATCATAACCTGCAGAAGTCTTCAGTAATTGCACAAAATCCCCCTGAAATCTGCTCTTGACTTCAAAAGGCGATATCTTCTTCGTCCGAACTCCGATTTAGCTCCGTGACCTATCGATGGAAAGCTCTCTGAGTCTACTTTCATATGGCACTGGTCTCACCCTAAATGAGTTGTAGAACTCCGGCTATGATCAAGATAGTGCAAGCTGGTCATCCAAGCTCCTCTAGTTTGGCTTCTCTTGACTCCATTTGAGCTCCCATCGTTTCCGAAGTTCGTTCCATGCCTCCTGTAGATAATGCTTTCTGAGCAGATAGATCTTGGCCAGTGGCAATCATCTAGCACACCATATTGTGCTCCACACACACAGGATCACCAGCGGCGCTGATCCACGTGGGGGCTGCGAGACAGGGCCCTCGCATACCACCGCACGGGACTTGTAGGGACTTAGTTGTCTGGAGGCTAGAGTAAGTCCTGTCGTGTGCGAACCAAGCCCGCGCGCGACCTTTAGTAACTGCTTTTGAGAGATTTATGGCACGAGCTCCATAAACCCGGTCAACTCGGTCAAACCCGGTCAACCCCATAACGGTTCCGGTATACGCGGATAACGTGCTATAACAGTCCCTATATACGCCGACGAACGTGCCGTTGTGGTTAAGATAATTAAGCCGCCATTGATGGGCGCATTAACCACACTAAAACGGTCACATTCTCTGTTATATATAGGATCGTTAACCCTTCCATACAAGGGAGAACACACCAGACATACGAGGAAGCTCTGCCAAACCCCTGTCTTTCTCTCATACAGTGCTATTGCCTTACTCTCTCCCTACACACAACCCAACATTTCCTGTGCAATTTTCTATTCTCTGCCTTTGGTGTACACGAAGTTGTCTCTGCAGGATTCTCTTGTGCACATTTTGGTGAACCCGACGTGAAATTACCATTGCAAGCAAACATGTCTCATGAAGATGATGTCAGTAACAGATCGCCTTCCACGGAGACCACCTCGGGAGAGGAGACTCGCCGTACTCCTACGGCCACCGGTGAAGCTCCGACGCTAGAAGCCTTGGACGCCACCATCCAGAATAAGGCGAAGGCTCTCAAAGCTCAATCTGCACAGCTAGAACGGATCATGGCTGTCTTGGGGACTCTCGCTCCAAACCCCGCACCAGCCACCGCTGTCTCTCAGGGAGGAGGAGCCTCCACCACTCAAGGATTGGGAGTGTCAACCACACCACCCAACCCTAACCTGCAAACTCCACCGGCGACTACGCAGCTACCCTCAATTCAGGGGTCAACAACTCAAATGTTGCCTCTCGCTGCTCACACTCCTCAACCTCCAACTTTGGTACCTAATTCGGCCTCACAGTATCCCTTGCCTCCTCCAACGGCAATCTGGGGTAACGTGAATTCACAATATGTCCCTATCCCTCCTACGACGTATGTGTCGCCTCCGCCTGTGGCAACCCCTCCTCCCGCTGTCGAGGGAAGTGATCCGGAGTGTATGACGTCGCTGCAACGGCGCTTATACACTATTCTGGCTCACCAACCGTTCGCGGACACCATCATCCCGAAGCTTGACAACGATCCACCTATTCCACGAGAGATCTATCTCATGCCTAACCATGCTGGGTACAAGGCTCCTAAATGGGACAAGTTCGAAGCTGTCAATGGGAATGCCCATGGGCATGTCATGCGCTTCATTGATGTGATGGGGCCGTATGGGGCTGATCCTAAACTGCTGATGCGCGAGTTCCTGAAATCCCTAGGGAACGTGGCCTACAAGTGGTACAGGACGTTTGAAGCCGGATCCGTGAAGACCTGGGATGACATGGTCCAGAAGTTTTACACTACGTTCTTCCAGATGGAGGAAAAGGTGACGATGATTCATCTCTCGCGGATGTATCAGAAGCGCGAGGAGGATGGAATAACATTCATCAAGAAGTTCAGGGCCAAGTCCTTGGAATGCAAAGATGTGATACTCGAAAGCAGACTCGTGGAGATATGCCTACAATGCATGCGAGACGAGTACAAAGGTATGCTTATCAACCTGCAAACACCTACATTTTCAAAGGCCTTGAGCGATCCTCGGGCGGTTTTACTTTCAAAATCGGGAGATTCAGCTATAAGAGGGGACGTGAGGCTGAAGTGAATACGGTCTCGCCCCAAAAGCATCCGAAGGTAGTGAACTTTGATGCACCACCTCTGCCATGTTCGGTGGAAGAAGCAAGCGACCTTTGCAGACAATGGCGTAAGGACGGTGTCCTGCTGCCGCTCGAAAAGGCACCCTCCAGGGAGATGGTGAGGGACCCGAAGTGGTGCGAATGTCACGGAAAAGTCATGCATCCCACGGCTGACTGCAAGAAGCTCAGAATCATGGTAAGCCAAAAGATGAAAAATGGCGAACTGATCGTGAGCGATCAAAGGCAGGATGTGCGAAACAATCCACTCCCTGCCCATGCGGAGCAAGAGCCGAAGGGCAAAGACGTCGCCATGATCTCGATTGTGGACGTTGAAGAGGTTGCGGAGGATGGTCTACCCATCATTGCCGAGATCCACGATGACGAGGACTACAGCATAGACACGGAGGACGAACGTGCCGAGCGAATGAAGGGATCGCATGGGTTCAGCAGGTTCTTCGATGAGATGAATTTCTTAGAGAAATGCCGGAAGGAGATGACAAAGGCGATCCTGAGGATAGCAGAAGATTACGAGGAGGATATCGTAGTCTCCAATGGAAAGGTTGTCAGGGCGTCTCGCTCTACAGAAAAGGTCATAAACTTCTCCGCAAGCGACAAAAAGACAGATGCGAGCCATCAGAAGCCTCTGCATGTGACAGCCATCATCAATGGCGTGGAGTTCAAAAGAGCATTCGTTGACGGAGGAGCAGCAGTTAACGTTGTTTCGCTCCATACTCTGAAGCTAGCGAGAATTCCGGAGCACAAGATCGTCAAGCGTCCATCCCCGCTGATGGGATTCGGAAGCAACTCCAGAATGACGATAGGATGGATACGCCTGGGTGTCCAGATCTGCAAAATCAAGTGTTCAGCAAAATTCTATGTCATAGATGCGAACACTACGTATCACATGATTATAGGCCGGGCCTGGATTCATCGCTTTGATGCCGTTCCTTCAACAGCTCACCAAGTGATGAAAGCTATCTGGAATGACAGAATAGTTGAGATACCCGCTTTGACAAATCCTTTCAACATGGATGAAGCGCATCTCAGTGAGGCGGTATGGTTCACTGAGATGGCGGATGAGCAAACGCCGGGACCATTCAACCCCACTCCTTTGCCCCGATGGGAGGACATCAAAGATCAGTCACCCGCAGGAGTGATGGTGACAAGAGAAGATGCCCAGGAAAAGCCGTCTACGCGAGAAGAGGCGCCACGGATTGCCTACCAGCGAAAGTGTAGGGTTTTGATTCATGGATCGCACAACGGAAGCATAATCAAACAAAAACCATGCAAAACCCTCCAAGGATCACAAATCAAGAGACATAGCGATGGTAAAGGTTAGAAATCATAAACACACCTTTGGGTTCTCCTTGATGACTTCAAACGCGAATAATGTCACGTTCTCTATAGTTGATCCACGCCTAGAGTTGATCCTAGATCTCCCAAACTCCTTGGTGCTAGACCGGAATAGGAAGAGGAAGAAGAAATCACGCAAAACGAGACCCAAAGGAGGGTCTCGGCCTCCTTTGGCCGACGGGGACGAGGGCGGCGGCAAGGGTGGCGTCGGGCCTCCTTGTTGCTTGCTCTCTCTCCTTTGTTCTCTCCCACTCTTGGTATGTTCACTTAATGAGCATAAGTTATATGGGAAGGAAGGAGGGAAGGTCCTTTATATAGTCCAACAACTCCTTGTTAACTACCTAAAGGACTTATTCTAGTCCAACTAGAATTCAATTTAGTCCCTTCCTTGCAAATTAGTCCCTACTAAGTTTGCAAGGTTTTGCAAAGTGATCCTTCTAATTAATTAATACAATTAATTAATTCCCAAATCTAGTTCAACTCTATCTAGCGTGTGACCCCATAGGTTCTATCTAGTTGGTAGCAACTATTTGCTAATATGGAGCGGTCTCTAGGAAAACATCCATTCTAGCCAACTAATAGAATAGTCATCTTGACAACCTTTGTACAAGTGATTGTCTCATCCCTTTGTCTCTATATCCGGATTGGACACGAGACATACAAGTCACACTCGTATATCCAATCCCTAGTTTCTCGATCCATGGGAATAGCCTTATTCGTGCAGATAACATCAATATCCCATATTGATTTATTTGAGTCTGGCCAGACATCCTGTAAGAACCATCCCTCGAGTGGCCTAGGATATTTGCTCCCGTTATGTGGGAGGGACAAATCCTCTCTACGTCCACTACGATCTGTAAGCTTGCTTCTTATTGTATCCAGTACACGCCTTTATAACTACCCAGTTACAGTGTAGCGTTTAACGCTACCAAAATCACAATAATCCACAACTAGAATATCTAGTGACTTCAAGTCTAAGGATGACAACACCATTGCACCGCGAGAAGCACTTGTGACTCAACATAACATGTATGTAGCCTTCTCAGAGATGGGTCAATCCAGTGCAACATTCCTAATGCACACCTATGTGTTGGATCGTCATATCTCCATATCAATCCAACCCCATACTAGTCTATAGATGATTGTCCCATTAATCATTATACTTGACTAGGGATATTTAAGATAAACAACACAATTTTAAATCTAAGGACTTCATTATATTAAATATGCAATAAATAATAAATGAATTTTCTAGCCATACACAAATTCATATTCAACTAGATTGCCTCTAGGGCATCTATTCCAACAGTCTCCCACTTGCACTAGAGCCAATCTGGCGCATCTCGTATGCCCATACTCCTAGTGTGCCCTTCATGCTTCCACTGCGTGAGAGGCTTTGTAAGCGGGTCTGACAGATTATCATCTGTAGGAATCTTGCATATCCGAACGTCTCCTCTATCGATAATATCTCGAATCAGATGAAACTTCCTGAGCACGTGTTGTCACAGAACAACTCCACTGGATCCGCAATGCTAGGGACCACACCAAGTTCAGAAACAACTTTTCTGATCCAAACAGCCTCCTTTGCTGCGCCATTTGCAGCAATGTACTCCGCCTCTGTTGTAGAATCAGCTACCGTCTCTTGCTTGGAACACTTCCAGCTCACCGCTGCTCCATTTAGGCAAAACACATATCCCGATTGTGATCTAAAGTCATCTCTGTCGGTTTGGAAGCTTGCATCAGTGTAACCCCTTACACGCAACTCCTCCTCACCGCCAAATATCAAGAAAGCATCCTTAGTTCTTCTCAAGTACTTTAGGATGTTCTTGACTGCAATCCAGTGACTCTCACCCGGATTGGATTGGTATCTGCTTGTCATACTCAAGGCATATGACACATCTGGTATAGTACATAACATGGCGTACATGATGGATCCTATGGCCGAGGCATAGGGAATCCTACTCATGCGTTCCTTCTCAATCTCATTGGAAGGACATCCACTCTTCGAAAGAGTGATTCCATGTGACATGGGCAAGAATCCCTTCTTGGAATCTTGCATGTTGAACCGTTTCAACACCTTGTCAATATATGTACTTTGACGTAGTCCTAGCAACCTCTTAAATATATCTCTATAGATCTTTATACCGAGTATATAGGCTGCTTCCCCTAAGTCCTTCATTGAGAAAAACTTTCCTAGCAAATCTTTCACAGATTGCAGCATGGGAATGTCGTTTCCAATGAGTAGTATGTCATCCACATACAAGACCAGAAAAGCTACAGAGCTCCCACTAACCTTCTTGTAGACACAAGACTCATCTTCGTTTGTGATGAAGCCAAACTCTTTGACCACTTCATCAAAACGTCGATTCCAACTCCTAGAAGCTTGCTTCAATCCATAAATGGACCATTGCAGCTTACAGACTTTGTTTGCTTGCTTTGGATCCTCAAAACCCTCCGGCTGTATCATATACACGTCCTCGAGGAGATTCCCATAAAGGAATGCTGTTTTAAAATCCATCTGCCAAATCTCATAGTCGTCGTACGCTGCAATCGCAAGTAGGATTCGGATGGATTTGGTCATAGCGACTGGTGAAAAGGTTTCATCATAGTCAATACGATGAATCTGTCTGAATCCTTTAGGCACCAATCGGCCCTTATAGGTAATCACATTACCATCCATGTCGATCTTCTTCTTGAAGACCCACTTGCACCCTATGGGCCGCGCCCCATCGGGTGGTTCCACCAAAGTCCATACTTTGTTGGTATACATGGATTCCATCTCGGATCTCATGGCTTCCAGCCACTTCTGAGAGTCTGGGCCACTCATGGCCTCCGCATAGGTAGTAGGCTCATCATCTATGAGCATCGTGTCACCGGAATCAGTTACGAGAAGTCCATACCTCTCGGGTTCCTGGCGCACTCTACTAGATCTACGAAGCTCTTGTGTTACCTGAACAGGTGGCTCCACAACTGCTTGTGGTTCCTGTTCATGTTCCATAATCGGTTCAGTGATTTGTGGTTCTTGAACCTCTTCAAGTTCTACATTCCTCCCACTTGCTTCTTTAGAGACAAACTCTCTTTCTAGAAACACGCCGGTCCGAGCAACAAACACTTTGTTCTCGGTTGGATTGTAGAAGTAGTATCCCTTAGTTTCCTTAGGGTACCCCACAAATTTACACTTATCCGATTTAGGGCCTAGCTTGTCTGATTGTAAACGTTTTACATAGACATCGCAGCCCCAAATCCTCATGAACGACAGTGTGGGACGCCTCCCACTCCACATCTCATATGGTGTCTTCATGACTGATTTGGATGGAACACGGTTAATGGTGAAAGCTGCACTTAATAGAGCGTAGCCCCAAAATGACAATGGAAGATCGGTTTGACACATCATAGATCGAACCATATCCAATAGGGTTCGATTCCTCCTCTCGGACACGCCATTCCATTGTGGCGTTCCGGGTGGAGTGAGTTGGGACACGATCCCACACTCTCTAAGATAGTCGTCAAACTCTTGGCTCAAGTATTCTCCTCCACGATCCGATCGTAGAGCCTTTATACTTTTGCCAAGTTGCTTCTCTACTTCATTCTTGAATTCTTTGAACACTTCAAAGGATTTGGATTTTGCCCTCATAAGGTACACAAATCCATATCTACTGTAATCATCAGTAAAAGTAATGAAGTAGACATAACCACCCGTGGCAGGCGTGGAAAATGGCCCACACACATCGGTATGTATGAGCGCCAATTGCTCACTAGTCCTCTCACCTTTCTTATTGAAAGGGGACTTTGTCATTTTTCCCAATAAACAAGCCTCACATGTCTCATATGATTCAAAATCATCTGAGTCTAGTAATCCATCCTTATGGAGTCTAGATACACGTTTCTCATTTATGTGGCCTAAACGACAGTGCCATAAATAAGCAGGATTTAAATCATTTATTTTAATCCGCTTGGTATTAATGCTGTAGACAGGATTGCTTAGATCAAGGACATAAAGTCCATTAAATAATTGCGCACTAAAATAGTGAATATTATTCAAATAAAAGGAACAACAATTGTTCTTTATTGAAATAATAAAACCATCCTTGTCCAAACAAGAAATAGAAATAATGTTTCTGCTCATAACAGGCACAAAATAGCAATTATTTATTTCTAAAACTAATCCTGAAGGCAGAGATAGCTCGCACACGCCTATGGCCAATGCAGCAACCTTTGCTCCATTCCCAACGCGCAGATCTACCTCTCCTTTAGCCAATCTTCTACTTCTCTTTAGATCCTCCATATTTCGACAAATATGAGATCCACATCCAGTATCTAATAACCATGATGTAGAGACAGTTAGATTGACATCTACAACAAAAATACCTGGTGGTGGTGGAATCACTATTCCAAGCCTCTTGTCCTCCAGATATTTTGGGCAGTTCCTCCTCCAGTGTCCAGGCTGACTGCAGTAGTGACACTCACCTTTAGTCATGGCCTTGGCAATGCCACCAACAGGCTTAAGGGCAGGTTCCTTGGACTTGGCAACTGACTTGCATTTGCCCTTGGAGGAAGAGGCAAACCTTTTGCCCTTTCCTTTCTGTACCATCATAATGGCCTTGCCCTTACCCTTGTTGATGCTCTGTTCAGCCGTCCTCGACATGTTGAGCAAATCTGGCAGTGGTTTAACGATCTCGTTCATGTTATACTTCATAATGAACTGTCCATAACTCTCGGGCAACGATTGCAACACGAGATCGGTTGCCAACTCTTGGCCGACCGGGAACCCCAGTCGGGCGAGATTCTCCAAGTACCCGATCATTCGGAGTACATGGGGTCCCACCGGGTTCCCTTCTGCCAGATGACATTTGAACAGTGCCTTTGAGACCTCATACCTCTCTACCCTCGCCTGTTCTTGGAAGAGCTGCTTTAGATGTTCGATCATATCGACAACATTAATGTTTTCGTGTTGCTTCTGAAGCTCAGAAGTCATGGTGCAAAGCATTACGCAGGCCGCATCATTAGCGAAATCAACACGCTTTTGATACGCCTTTAAGGCAGCAGGTGTTTGGTTCTCTGGACCTTCTGGAACATGCTCCTCTATTGCGTACAGTTTCTTCTCTTGCTTGAGAACAATTCTCAAGTTTCTGTACCAATCAAGAAAGTTGGTTCCAGAGAGCTTGTCCTTCTCAAGGACAGATCGTAGGGAATGTTGTGAACTCGATGAGTTGTTTTCCATTTGGAATTCTACAAAAAGGAAAATACGCAAGTTTTATTATTTGTGAATTTTTGACTATATTCAATAATGGCTAGTTTATCAAATATAGCTCCCACTATTTTTCTACGGATTAATAACCCTCAAGATATTAATGCGGAAAATATCCTAATATTTTCTAGTGGGCCAAGATCCATCTTTCATCTCCTTATGAGCTTGCTTTGGCAAGTCACCCATAATTTGACTACTTTAGGTAGGAACAAGTCCAATTGCATCTCTCATGCAACTCTTGGTTCAATCGGGCAAATAACTCCTTATTTATCCATCCACATGGATAATCCCAATTGATTGCCTCTAGGTTTCTTAATCAAATTAATAGCCTAGTTGTGTTCAACCTCTTATCTAAACAATTGCACATTGTTACGTGCCATCGCATTCCATAATTATGAACCAAGTCGCCATGCTTTGGCACGCACGAACTTGATAAATAATGATGATAATGAGTGTTTAAATAACGAGAAGGCAAGAACACAATATTTGAATTTTGAGGGATTTTAAATTCAATTCTTAATTGTTTTGTTGATCAATATCAACTAATCTATCTATTTGAGTTTGGGCACAACTCCAAATAATAGATCCGGGTTGTCTAATTATCTTATTATCCTAATTGCATGCATCATCCATACACCAACCACACAATAATAAGACAATAAATAAACAACCACAAAACAGAAATTAAACGTGATGTGGATATGGCCTTTTCCAGACTAGGATAATTCCAAGCCAATGGAATTATCTATGAACCCTAAAGAAAACACATCTCCATGCGTCTTGATCTTTTGGTCCATCCTTCATAGTCTTGTGGAATGCTCCATGCTCCATGCTCCATCTTTTGTGGCTTCTTTGGCTTTGGGCTTCTTTTCTCCAATCTTGGCTAACAATCTACTTTATCTAGCACTAGCTAATATCTATACTAAATAAAATAAATCTCACAAGTTGAGAAAAAAAAATGGCACACAGGCCATAAAACCCTAATTAATTATTACAATTAATTGATCAGCTCGCAGGCCGTAAAACCAAACCACAAAATAAAACATCCACATCAAACCACATCCTAAGGCCATATCCAATCACCACGCGATTTGCACATAAACAGTTAAAATCCAATTTTAACGCGCTTGGTCAATTTTAATTGATTTTAGGATTTCTAGGGTTAAAACGGTCCATGGGCCCAACAATCAAATTGCCCGAGCCCAACACAGTGAACCACAAGGCCCTAGGGCCGGCCCGACCCAAAAACCACAAGCCTAGGCCGCGGGTTAGGGCCGCCTGGCCCCTAGGGCGGCCAATCTTGGGCGGCAAGCAAGGGGGGCGGTCCCTAGGGGGGCCGAACCTCCTTGAGGGAGTTGTTTCGAAAACAACTCCCTTGCTTGGTGCCAAAGTTTGGTTGTTTTCTTGTTTTGGGAGAACTCCTTCTTCCCCAAGGATGCCCAAACCCTAGATCTAAGATCCTAAAATTTCTCAAACTTACCAATTCATGCATCCAATGCAAAAATTGGATCTTATTATGATTAATTGTTGACAAATTTCATCTCATGCTTGATTTGTATTGTTTTACGCGATAAACAATCAAATTAAGGTGTAAAACAACTAAAACGTAACACATAAACCACGTTTGTGCTCTACGACCTGTGGCTCTGATACCACTGTAGGATTTTGATTCATGGATCGCACAACGGAAGCATAATCAAACAAAAACCATGCAAAACCCTCCAAGGATCACAAGTCAAGAGACATAACGATGGTAAAGGTTAGAAATCATAAACACACATTTGGGTTATCCTTGATGACTTCAAACGCGAATAATGTCACGTTCTCTATAGTTGATCCACGCCTAGAGTTGATCCTAGATCTCCCAAACTCCTTGGTGCTAGCCCGGAATAGGAAGAGGAAGAAGAAATCACGCAAAACGAGACCCAAAGGAGGGTCTCGGCCTCCTTTGGCCGACGGGGACGAGGGCGGCGGCAAGGGTGGCGTCGGGCCTCCTTGTTGCTTGCTCTCTCTCTTTTGTTCTCTCCCACTCTTGTTATGTTCACTTAATGAGCATAAGTTATATGGGAAGGAAGGAGGGAAGGTCCTTTATATAGTCCAACAACTCCTTGTTATTTACCTAAAGGACTTATTCTAGTCCAACTAGAATTCAATTTAGTCGCTTCCTTGCAAATTAGTCCCTACTAAGTTTGCAAGGTTTTGCAAAGTGATCCTTCTAATTAATTAATCCAATTAATTAATTCCCAAATCTAGTTCAACTCTATCTAGCGTGTGACCCCATAGGTTCTATCTAGTTGGTAGCAACTATTTGCTAATATGGAGCGGTCTCTAGCAAAACATCCATTCTAGCCAGCTAATAGAATAGTCATCTTGACAACCTTTGTACAAGTGATTGTCTCATCCCTTTGTCTCTATATCCGGATTGGACACGAGACATACAAGTCACACTCGTATATCCAATCCATAGTTTCTCGATCCATGGGAATAGCCTTATTCGTGCAAATAACATCAATATCCCATATTGATTTATTTGAGTCTGGCCAGACATTCTATAAGCACCATCCCTCGAGTGGCCTAGGATATTTGCTCCCGTTATGTGGGAGGGACAAATCCTCTCTCCGTCCACTACGATATCTAAGCTTGCTTCTTATTGTATCCAGTACATGCCTTTATAACTACCCAGTTACGGTGTAGCGTTTAACGCTACCAAAATCACAATAATCCACAACTAGAATATCTAGTGACTTCAAGTCTAAAGATGACAACACCATTGCACCGCGAGAAGCACTTGTGACTCAACATAACATGTATGTAGCCTTCTCGGAGATGGGTCAATCCAGTGCAACATTCCGTAATGCACACCTATGTGTTGGATCGTGATATCTCCATATCAATCCAACCCCATACTAGTCTATAGATGATTGTCCCATTTAATCATTATACTTGACTAGGGATATTTAAGATAAACAACACAATTGTAAATCTAAGGACTTCATTACATTAAATATCCAATAAATAATAAATTAATTTTCTAGCCATACACAAATTCATACTAAACTAGATTGCCTCTAGGGCATCTATTCCAACAGAAAGAACGTGTACACTCTGAAAAGGATAGCAAAGCATGATCCTACAGGCAAGGAGATAGAGAGTTTCTACGCCAACGGGAAGAAATGCTATCGCATATGAAGGTGCGCGGGGGTGTCCACACGCGAGCATGGGGATATCCCTGAGCACATCAACCAAATTGAGTAGGTTTCGGAGACAGACAAACCAATGCCAAGCACTCTAGAAGAGAAACTCAAAGAAGAACCCGAATGCATGGAAGACCAACCCAGACCACAAAAGCAGGAGCTCAAGGAGGTATTCCTAAGCCCGAACGAAGAAAATAAGAGGCCAGCCTTTCTAAGTGCGGACCTCACAGGCGAAGAGGAGGAAAGATTGCTACAACTCTTGAATGAGTACAAAGACGTATTCGCATGGGAATACGATGAAATGCCCGGCCAGGACACGAGCATCACCATGCATCGGTTGGATGTGATTCCAGGATCCAAACTGGTAAAGAAGAGCACAAGAAGCTTTAGGCCGGAACGCAATGTGAAGATTAAGCAGGAAATTGTCAAACTACTGGATGCCAAATTCATAGATTCAAATCACCATCCCACATGGTTGGCCAACATTGTGCCAGTAGTAAAGAAGAATGGGCAACTTCGCATTTGTGTAGACTTCCGGGATCTTAATCGCTTCTTCCCCAAGGATGATTTTCCACTCCCCAACATCGACTTACTTATCGATTCAACCGCGGGTCATCGTATGTTCAGCTTCATGGACGGCTTCAGTGGGTATAATCAGATCAAGATGGACCCCAAAGATGCACGAAAAACCGCATTCATCACCCCGGTGGGACTCTTCAATTACACGGCTATGCCTTTTGGCCTAAAAAACGCATGTGCGACTTACCAGCGGGCCATGATGGCCCTGTTTCACGACATGATGCACAAGGAGGTAGAATTCTACGTGGATGACCTAGTTGTCAAATCCAAGGAGGAGGCAGACCATCTGGGGGATTTGCGAAAAGTGTTCAACAGATGCAGAAGCTTTCAATTAAAGATGAATCCCATGAAGTGCGCATTTGGGGTAACATCAAGGAAGTTCTTAGGATGTGTGGTACATTGTCAAGGAATAGAGCCTGATCCTGCGAAGGTATCAGCCATCACTAGCATGACTCCGCCGCATAACCAGATGCCTTGAAAACAATCCTGGGAATGCTATCCTACCTGCGAAGGTTCATCCCAGCGATTGCCGAAATCACCTTCTGTTTCAGTGATCTTCTCAAGAAAGATGCTGTATACAACTGGACTGCAGAGCACGAGGCTGCGTTCGGGAAACTAAAGGAGCTGCTGACATCATAAAAAGTAATGATCGCACCTCAGCTCGGATCACCACTCTTATTGTATCTGACGTCAACAAGGAGGTCTATAGGAGCACTCCTAGATCAGGAGTACGAGGGTAAAGAAAGGCCCATCTACTACATCTCTCGCATCGTGCAGCCCGCAGAATCAAGGTACACGGACATCGAACGTCATTACCTTGCTTTATTCTTTGTAATAGAGAAGTTGAGACACTATTTTACTTCGCACAAAGTAGTAGTGGTCACAAAGAGCGACCCGATATGGTATCTTCTGACTCACACCAATCCTGGGGGAAGATTGGCGAAGTGGTATATGACCATTTCCCAATATGACATCACATGTGTTCGACCCCGGGCGATCAAGTCGCAAGCGGTAGCGGATTTGCTAGCGCAGTTCCCTGATAACAGTCATGAGCCTGTGATTGAAGAAGGATTGGAGGGACCTGAAATCTACGCAGTTGAGCTGCCCTATTGGACGCTCCATTTCGATGGCTCGTCAACAAGGAAAGGTGGAGGCATTGGAATAGTCTTGACCAAACCAGATGGAGAGGTCATACAAATGTCCGCAAAGCTTGACTTCGCAGTCACTAACAACGAAGCAGAGTATGAAGCTCTCATCGCAGGACTTTGCGCGGCAAGGGCACTGGAAGTAAGCAATCTGACGGTTATGGGGGACTCCAAGCTAATCGTCAAACAAGCCTCCGGTGAGTATGGTTTGTAGGAGATAAATCTATTTCCCTACCGGACCTTGGTACAAAAATTGGTGCAACAGTTCTGCGACGTTAGGTACGAGCACAAACCCAGAGCGGACAATAGCCATGCTAATGCTATAGCTACCTTGGGATCCAAGGTTAGTGCAGAAAAATGTCCTGCGAGAATCTCGATTGAAGTGCGAACATCCTCGACATTGACAGAGGACGCGTGCGACGATGAATGCATGGATGATGCGGACTGGAGAAAGTCAATCTTACGGGCCATCGCAGAAGGTACGAGCAGCGAGAACTGGGCATCCACAAAGGGGTATTGCATACATGACAACACCCTCTACTACAAGGGCCCTGGCGGAATACTTATGCGATGCGTCTCGGAGCAAGAGGGGCAAGCGCTGTTAGAAAAGATTCACCAACATGCTTGCGGGGAAAGTGAGGTGTCAATCTATCGGAAAGCCCAAAGGTATGGCATTCATTGGCCGGACATGTCAATGGTCGCAGCATTGATCCAAGGAAATTGCGAAAACTGCGCACTGATCAAGGACTCTCTATTAATTGCTCTGACTGACGATGAAGTGGATTGGAGGAAACCACTCTTTGACTTCCTCACGCAGGGTATTGTATCAAAGTCGAGAAATGAAGCCGAGAAACTAAAGAGAAAAGCAGCACGATATGTGGTGCAAGAAAATCTGCTTTGGCGAAGGGGCCATGAAGGTAACTTGCTGCGATGTCTAGACAGCAAGGAAGCACAAGAGGTGATGGACCTTTCTCATCAAGTGGAACATCAGGGAGGTGCGAAATTATACAGACAGCTCTTCTCGGTCGGTTATTTCTGGCCCACTATGGAGGCAGATTGCCGCGCTAAAGTAAGACGCTGCCAGGAGTGCCAATTCAAAGGTAATCTAGTGCACGCCCCTGCCGTAGATCTACATGCATTGGGAACACCATGGTCTTTCCATACGTGGGCTCTGGATTTTGTTGGTCCCATTCGACCAACCTCGCACGGGAATCACTTCATTCTCACCGCGACCGAGTTGTTCACCAAGTGGGTAGAAGCAATACCACTCAAGGCAGCAAATGCGCTAGCCGTGGTCCATTTCATCCAAGAAAGCACCATATGCAGGTTCGGAATTCCAAACACCATTCTTTCGGATAATGGAACCCTTTGTCAATCGCCAGGTGGCTGCAAAGCTAGCAGAGTACAGCATAAGACAGATATGCTCCACTCCATACTACCCAAAGGGGAATGGGCAAGCGGAAGCAACCAACAAGAGGTTATTGAGAATCTTGAGCAAGATGGTAGCAGATGACCATAAGAAGTGGGCAGATTCTTTGAACATAGCCCTGTGGGCTTATCGGACTTCTCCAAGGACGCCCACAGGGGCCTCGCCATTTCTTTTATGCTATGGAGCTGAAGCTGTGGTACCTGCTGAAGTAAAGATTAACTCTGCAAGGTTGGATTTTCATGCATTATATGAAAATCAACGCGATCATGACTTGGTCCTGTTAGAAGAGAAGCGGGAGCAAGCTAAAAGGACTAATAAACGATACCAAGAAAGGTTCGCTCGTGCGTACAACAAAACAGTCCAACGTCGAGATTTCGCAGTTAGAGATCTGGTCTTGCGCGCGTCTGACCATTGAATGCGAGAGGCAGCTCACCCAAAATTCGCAGCCAATTGGGAAGGCCCCTTTGAAGTCACAGAAGTCTTCGATAGTGGCTACTGCAACATACGGAGGTTACATGGAACGACCTCAACCCCAATCTAAGTCATTATGCGCTGGATTAAGAAGTATTATCCTTAACTTCTCTCATTATATGCGTCTGCTTTATGCTCTGTATTGCTATAACTCGTGCATCTTCTCTCCCAAATGAGGGAATTGTAATCTCACCTCTCCCATATGAGAGTATTTTATAATAAAAAGACTTCTCCCAAATGAGAAGAACTTTATGCTTTTAGTTGTCTTTATTGCTCTGTTTATTTCATTATTTCCCAGTAGCGAAAACCTATCCGCCGTGATAGCAGCCTATGCGAATATGATCTTAAGTGATCTTCTAAAGCCTATCTGCCATGATAGCAGCCTATGCGAATATGATCTTAAGTGATCTTTTAAGCCTATCTGCCACGATAGCAGCCTATGCGAATATGATCTTAAGTGATCTTCTAAAGCCTATCTGCCATGATAGCAGCACTACACGAATACGATCTCAAAATAATCCTTAAGCCTATCTCCCATGATGGCAGCATTGTGCAAAATGATCTTAAGTGATCTAAAGAAGCCTATCTGCCAAGATAGCACCCGTACTTAAGTCTAACCTTAAGTAAATCTCAAGCCGATCTGCCAAGATAGCAAAGCTACGCAAATACGATATCGAACGATCTAAAATCATATCTACGAATCTATCCGAAAGATAGCAAATCATAGCAACGATGCAAAGCGTGAATACAGCAATACAGAGGGCGAAATTTGCCAATACGCATGCGAAATTGTAATTTGTTGTAACGAAAACAGCAAATAAGACAAAGCGATTTATCATTATGAGTCAAAATGATTTACAATTTATCTGCCTAGATAGCAGCTTACAAGCGAAAAGCTCAGATCAAGCTAGTAACACAGCCAACATGGCTTACAATGCATCTAAATAGTAACTTACAAGCGGAAGTTACACATCGGGGAAATCCTAACTGAAAAAGGATCGACCTAACGGTCCTAACAGAAGCTATGCGATACAACGATCTGCGACCAAATATCTGTAGCAAGTAGGGTGTTCTTATAAAAAGAACAGCCCGCCATGTCTACAAGACCTATGCGACGCTATGTTCAAGATCCCTGGATCTGACAAGGCCTCTGTCTGATCAACACCCCAAGAGACGTGCTTGAGGAACCACCTGTTCTGGCGTAGAACAGGCAAGCAACAACTCCTAGGGCAAAAGGCTCCTTGTCCACTGAAACGAGCAAAATGGCTCGCCACCCTGAGCTTAAGAACGTGGAGGCAAGAAATCAACCTCCTGGCAAGCCAGAGGAGAAATCCGCCGTTCATTACGAGTCGGTAGCAGGTCAGTACGGCGCTGCACCTCGCCGGGAGGCGGCCGGAAACATGACCTGCAAGCATAATAGACGAAGAAAATTCTTCGACCAAGCATGAGGTATTATCTGCATCTTTTTTATGATTGTTATAAAGATCAATAAGCCTTGTAAAGCAGATCTTGGAAGCTATTTCTATGGCACAAAGCACAAACTCAGGTTTCACAACTTGAGGCTGCCATGAATCAACGAAAAATAAGCATTGAAGCCAACAGTCGTAAGGACTCACGGCAAGACACATTGTGGGATGAAGAACCCAAATAGCAAAAGGCAGGGTTTATATAGACCCTGTTGAGACTCTTCAGTTGCTGAGATGAGTCAGCAAAACTTGAAAAGAGGGTAAGGATCAATCACTTACGCCTTGAAAAGAGGTAACAATCAATTACCGTACTAAAGGCTACGACGATTCGGTTGCGTATCCTAATTAATGACGGATGGTCATGATACGGATGAACTTCCCAAGGAAAGCGTGCTTATCTAATGAGCAATTAGCCCGAAAATCAAGGCAGAATATCAACAGCTGACGTCATAATTGATATGCACAGTGATATTCGAGCAATTCACGGGAAGGGCAAAACAGGCATTCAAATTCTTGTTGAAAAAAAGGGGGAGAAACCTTAGAAACATTACAGTAATGTTTTAGCATTTTTCTCGACACAGATTTGCTACATTTCAAAATAAGCCTTTGACCAGGGAGTCATTAGGAGTAAACTGACGCGACAGATTTTCCACTTGCTCCACTTCTTGCTTCAATTGCTCATATTTGGCGTTCATCTCATGGAAGAGCTTCACAGCCTCTTCAGCCTTCTGCTTTTGCTGCTCCACCTTCTGTTCCTCAGCTGCGAGGTTATGGTAGCCGCGCTTCAAATTCACGGCCGCGCGAATCTGGGTAACTCTTTTGACAAGATACCCAAAGCCCAGCTTGCCTTGAACTTTGGCGAGAAGGTTTTTGCACATGCCGAAAAGCAGCTCCGCGCTCTGAGGAGAAATGGTCGCAGGTGTGGCTGCAGATAGATGCTCCAAAATCCAAATGGCTTCAGTAAAAAACAGTCTCCTGTCGAAGGACCCTATCTCCAGAGACCTCACAAATGATTGAGGATAGGAGAGGCGCATCCGAACCAGCCAGTCCACGTCAGCTTGCTTCAACCCTAAAGCAATGTTAAACCAAGTTAGACTATCGAACATGCAAATGAAGAATGCAAGATGCGAACAGCAAATCACGACATACCAGTTCCTTCAAGGATCTCGCGCAAAGAAGGAATGCGCATTGCTGGGGTAGCTGAATGCTGTCCTCGCTCCATTGCCCTTCTATCAGCTGCGAGCTCTAACTCTTCATAGTTGGTAGGAAGAGTATAAGTCGTACCAGGTGCGATTGCAGCCCCGACCTGCGAACTCCAAAAGTCCACGCGGGAAGACTTGCCGCAGGCTCAGTCATTGCCGGAGGCATAGCAGCGGTAGAATTTGCAGCTTGATCAGGAATGCCTTCAGGCACGATAGCATCAACAGCGTCTCTTTCCTCAGCACCAGCATGGGCATCTTCCTCCATCAACACGGTGTCAGTTTCGACATCATCAGAAACTTCAATGATGTCCTCGAAGGGCTCTCCCGCATATTCAGCAGCTGCGACGGGCTTCTCAATATGAGAACTTGGCACCGGGACATAGGATGCAGAAGGTTGACTCCTTTGTTTCAACATGGCTTCATCAGCGTTTCCTGCGATACAAAGTACGATGATGTGAGGTAACTTGTGTTGCATAATATTTTATTATCTTTGGTAAGCTAAGAGCGAGCACCTCCACGCGAGGGTGGGATTGCAGTATCTTCGTCATATGCTAAGGACGCGGAACCTTGCCCTATTAATGTATCTTCATTAAGTATATCTTTCAGATGAGCGTGACCTGGGGTGCGAAGAAACTTGTCATGACTATGTTTGGGTTGCTAAGCCTAGTTCACACGTGTTGCTCAAATTATTACCTGAAGGTTCACCGCACTTGCTTACCAGCCAACAGCGAATGTCAGCTTTCGACAAGTCGTGCTTTAACGCACCGACAATCACATCTCGGTAAGTTACTGCGAGATTAAAAATCTCACCTTCGTTACCACCTGCGATTTCTTCGAAGTCCGCTTAGACTTGCTCTAGAGCTGATGCATCTTCTTCTGGAGCCGCATCCTCCTCATCAATTTCAGGAGCTTCCTCTTCGGGAACCGCACTTCCCTCATGGGTTGGACGCACTAAGTCGTCGACATGTTGTTCTTCTAGGCTCCTTTGCTTCACGCGCTCGAGCTCCTCTTCTTCTAGCTTTCTTCTTCTTTCGGCAGCCTCCGCAGCTGTTCTCCTGGACTCGGCAAGAATGTCCTCGCTTATGGTTTCGTTGGAAGCACCAGAATGAGAACCCCTCTTCTGCTTCTTGGCCAAAAGGCCACTGATGGTATCATCGTCAGCATCTGCAAAGAAACAATTCGTTCAGACAAGTTTGCGACAGAGTTAAGATAATGAGAAGAGAAGTACGATTGAGATACCTCCTGACTCTTCCTCTTACATCTCATCTCTCTCTCTGTCTCTGACATCTTCAATTATTTCCTCTTCTTCATCTTCTTCTCTTGTCTCCCTTCTCTCCTCCTCTTCCTCCTGGCCAAACGGAACAAAGGTTTCCACTGCGAGTTCCTTCCGCGCTTTACTGGGCATGCGACCTTTACCTTTATCCCTGGCAGTATGGGATCTCGCAGGAGGGGAAGTTGGATCGCTCCTAGGGGAAGAGATTGTGATTCCTCTTTGTCTGGGCCTCTTCGCTCTTGGAGCAGCAGTTGCTGGAGGAGATGGATCGTTTATGGGTGGAGACAAGGCTGGAGTATTGTCTATCAGCGAATCAGCAAAAGCTTCATGATCTCGCAAATTTTGGTTTCAACCGCGGTATCCATTTTCGAAGCTAGCCGAACTGGTTGCCCTGCCTTGTTGCAGTAACAATGGTAGTGACCAGCGATTTGGAACGCTCACCAGATGCAAACCTCCTCAAATAGCACTGCGGCAGAAAGTGAAGTGTGAAGCTTTCAACATATTGGAATAAGGAAACTTAGCGCATGCAAGACAATTGCTTACCTTAGCAAAACTTTCGCTGTATCTGATGACATGCGAATCACCTCTCTTAACCACAACTATCTTTTCGTCGAGAATGGTGGAGGGACACGGGTGACTCTCGCGATCCAGCAACGAATAGCAGCCATATTCAGACTCGTCAGGGCTACAGTTGGGACGGAAAGGGAAAGAATTCCTTTTGATTACAGGAGCTCTGCTTGGCTGAGGGGCCGACTGCGTCTCAAACCTTGTCTGCTGGGCATTCCAATAAGCGATCCAGTTTCTGGAGTAGCCACCTCGCGGTTACCTAGGGGTTGCTCGAAGGGAAGATTGCTCCTCAAGATTGTTTTACACTCCCCAGAGAGTAACTGCTTGTAGCAGCCTCTTATGATAGACTGCGGCCAGATTGATGGTGCCACTGCATCAAAGCCGAACTGGGGAGAAACACGAGTAGGATCAACGTCCATAGTGATTTTCTCATACCTGGGTACGAGTTCACGAACCTACTCCGCAAGAGCAGGAAGAGAACCTCTCAGACACCAGCAGAAGAATTCGCGATAACGCTCGTGGAAATGTTTCCCGTCCTCGAAAAGAAGCTCTTCAGAGAAAGCAACAGCCTTAGAGGGATACAGTTTTGGGAACCATCGCACATTCTCAACGCGCGTGGCATAAGGTCTGGCTATAAACTCTTCCCGATTGTCGCATACCAGGCTCCAGACGCACTTGGGGAAGTTAGTTCCAAACCACCTCGCAGCCCTTCCGCTATTACGCTCCTCCTCCGCACCTAGGGGACAGCATTTGCTGGCTTAGACGGAATTGGGGCATAAGAGGGCCATCGCTCGAAGACCCACATTGTCAAGAAAGCAATGTTAATGTAAGTCAGTACGTCGAGGCGACCACGCGATTCCTTCATTGCTACGACCAGCTGATCCAACCTGTGGTACAGCGTGCCCAAGACTAAGGTCCTGAGTGCGACTTTCTGACCAAGGGCCAGTCTCACGGCAAGAGGCAGAACATGATAGAAGACCCCATCATGAGGATGGCCATCGATCAGATACCTCGATAACCAGGCGCAGAGGAAGGCGCAGAGGGTCAAATGATAACCCTTGCCATTCACATAGTTTTTAGCCTTTGGGTTTTGGCTCAAAAGCTTCTTGGTGATACTACTGTTCGCATAATCACGAAAGAAGTATTGTACCCACTTGCTCCAGGTATTCTTCGCAGATGTGTCAACCAACTGCCAGTCGGGAAGAAGCTCTGTGGGAGTCCACCGGGTGGAAATTTTCTTCACCTCTGACAAGCACTTCTCCATCTGCTTGTACAAAGCGATCTCTGCATCAGTTCTCAAGGGACTCAAGGGATCAACCTCGCCCACGGGAGATAGATCATACAGCATGTGCAACGTCTTCAAGCGTGGGAGCAGCCTCGAACTCCGCAAAGTGGAATGTGTGAGTCGTAGGCGAGTAACGAGAAAGAAGGTTTAGAAGCATGGACTGGTCCAGCTTCACGGCAGCACCTTTCATAGCACGAACTGCGAAGTATATGCCAGCATCGTTTAAAGTCATGGCATGATTGGTCAATACGTGGTCAATCCACTCATCCATGAAGTCCAATTTCTGAACAAACGCTTGAGTGGAAATCGCAGTGTATGGGAAGTACCCATTTTCGACTGCCAATCGAACCACGTCCTCGGAATCGATCAATTCGAGCAGGGCCGAGTTAAATGGAGGGGTTAACGTTTGCAATTCTTCAGCAGGGATAGGGATTGGAAAGTTCTTCACCTTAAGCCTAGCATGGTAAAAGTCTTTTCCACCCAGATAGGGGGCTTTTCGCCATAAGGCCTGGGGGAGATCAGGTATTTCTTTGACCTCCTTAATAGGTTTGGTTCCTTTTGTCTTGGCCATTCCTGCGGAAAAGCCAGAAAAAAGGGGGGAGAAATAAACATACTTTAGTTCGAATTTCAAGATTCAGTTCAAAGCGTACGAGGATTTATTGGAAGAAAGATGAACAGTCCAGTAGCAATCTCCAAGATTAAAGATGGGAATCGTTTGCATTATCAGGGATTTCAGAAACCCCACATTCAAAATCCTTATCATCTGGGGAATAAATCAAAGTTGGATTCAAAGAGCAAGATCTTCTTCATAGTTTTCAGTGGATGATATGTTTCAAGAAGTTATGGGTTTACAGATCCAACCCAGTTCAAAGCATATATCAGTATATTAAACGAAATTGAACAAGGCCAACCTTGTTTTGGTAAAGCTTGATTGGATGCGCACGGTTGAAGAAGACGATTGACAAGAGAGAACTGGTGATTGGTTATCTGGATCTTCTCTTGAAGGCTTCCGGGTATTATTCACTTTAAGAGAAAGAAGTGATGCTTTACAACAATGGAGAGCACAGAGTATTTATCCAAAACAATGAAGGGTTGCGTCCTTTCAGTAGTCGAATCGCAACCGTCACCGTCGAATCGCGCAATCACAGGACAAGCTGACGTCACGCCTAAAACCCTAAAAGACCAGACGGCACGACTCTAGGGGTTTAGGTCATAATGACACGCACGGGGGCTGAATCTGCACATATTTGAATTGGTGCGTGGCGGCGACGTGTACGTTGGTTCATGCGTAGGAAGCCTATCCGGCTATGAGTCTTCACGCGCAGAAAGGGGGCTAATGTAGATAGTGCTTTCTGAGCAGACAGATCTTGGCCACGTGGAAATCATCTAGCACACCATATTGTGCTCCACACACACTGGATCACCAGCTGCGCTGATCCACGTGGGGGCTGCGAGACAGGGCCCTCGCATACCACCGCACGGGACTTGTAGGGACTTAGTGGTCTGGAGGCTAGAGTAAGTCCTGTCGCGTGCGAGCCAAGCCCGCGCGCGACCTTTAGTAACTGCTTTTGAGAGGTTTATGGCACGAGCTCCATAAACCCGGTCAACCCGGTCAAACCCGGTCAACCCCATAACGGTCCCGGTATACGCGGACGAACGTGCTGTAACGGTCCCTATATACGCAGACGATGTTGTGGTTAAGCTAATTAAGCCGCCATTGATGAGCGCATTAACAACACTACAACGGTCACATTCTCCATTATATATAGGATCGTTAACCCTTCCATACAAGGGAGAACACACAAGAAATACGCGGAAGCTTTGCCAAACCCCTGTCTTTCTCTCATACAGTGCTATTGCCTTACTCTCTCCCTACACACAACCCAACATTTCCTGTGCCATTTTCTATTCTCTGGCTTTGGTGTACACGATGTTCTCTCTGCAGGATTCTCTTGTGCACACCTCCTATCAACCGATTAGCATCCGTCCCTGCTAAAAAAACATGAACAAACATACCAAGCGATTATATTTGACAAATAACAAAAAATATGCATGGAAAACGCCCGGACTAACAATATAGCACATGGTAGCATCAAGTGATAAAACGACCTATCATCTCTAACATTGGCCTCAAAACACTCTCCAAATAGATATTATCATGTGATAAATGCTAGAATTATAGCTCCTAAAAGGCGCTATCACTTGTCCTTCTCAAGGACAGAGCGTAGTGAGTGCGATGAACTCGATGAGTTGTTTGCCATTGGAATTCTAAAAAAAGGAAAATACGCAAGTTTTAGTATTTCTGAACGATTAACTATATTTAATTATGGCTAGATTATTAAATACAGCTCCCAATATTTTTCTATGGATTAATAAACCTCAAGATATTAATGCAGAAAATATCATTATATTCTCTAGTGGGCCAAGACCCCTATTTCACTTCCTTTTGAGGTTGCATTGGCAAGTCACCCAAAATTTAGTTATTTAGGTAGGAACAATTCCAATTGCATCCCTTGCAACTCTTGGTTCAATTGGAAAATAACTCCTTATTCATCTGTCTTACAGATAATCCCAATTGAGTGCCTCTAGGTTTTTAATCAATATTAAAATTACCTAGCTACGTTCAACCTCTTACTCCAACAATTGCACATTATATGTGCCATCACACCACATAATGATGAATCAAGTCGCCTCGCTTTGGCACGCACGAACTTGATTAATCGATTTTGTGATGAGTGTTTAGGTAACGAGAAGGCAAAACGTAATATTTAATTTTGAGGGATTTTTTTTCTTTCAATTTTTATTTATTTTTTTGATCGATATCAACTGATCTACTTATTTAAGGTTGGGAAAAACTCCAAATAAAAGATCCGGGTTATTAAATTATCTTATTATCTAATCGCATGCATCATCCAAACACCAACACCAATAATAAGACAATAAGGTAAACATCCATAAAAGAAATTAACGTGATATGGATATGGACTCCTAGACAAAGATATTCCCAAGTCAATGAGAATATCAATGAACCCTAAAAATAGCAAGCGCATCCCCATGTGGCTCCATCTTTTGGTCCATCCTCCATAGCCTTGTGGAATGCTTCATGCTCCATTTTTTGACTCTTTCAATTCTTTGGGCTTCTTTGCTCCAATCTTGGCTATCATCTATTTTATCTAGTACTAGATAGCATCTATACTAAATCAAATAATCTCAGAAGTTGAGAAAAAAAATCGGCTCGCAGACCGTAAACCCTAATTAATTATTACATTAAATTTATCAGCTCGTAGGCCGTAAACAAACCACATAAATTAAACATTCACAACAAACCACATCTAAGTCCATATTTAATCATCATGCGAATTGAACATAAACAATTAAAACCAATTTTTAACGCGCTTAGTCAATTTTAATTGATTTTAGGATTACTAGGGTCAAAACGGTCCACGAGGCCTAACCAACTAGGTGTTCGAACCCCTTGGAGTCGCCTGGGCCGAGCCTAGGCCGGTCGGCCCAACCCGTGGGGTTGGCCGACCGCCTAAGACTTTGGCCTAGTTGGCTTCGGCGGCAAGGAGGAAGGTTGGTCTCCCTAGGTGGGCCGAACCTCTTGGAGTTGTTTCCAAAACAACTTCTTCCTTGTTCCCAAGTCCAAAACATGTCCAAATTAGAACTTGTTTCCAATTTGTGCCCAAATTCTAGATCTAAGATCCTAAAATTTCTCAAACTCACTAATTCATACATCCAATATTAAACTTAAATCTTGTTTGGTTGAATCATATTCAACATGCATCTAATATGATTAATTTGTCGTTTTAACGCAATAATCATCAATTATAGGTGAAAAACAACAAAATCGTAACACATAATCTATGTTATGTTACGACCTGTGGCTCTGATACCACTGTAGGGTTTTGATCATGGATACGCAATGAAGTAAAAAATAATTTATCCTATCAAGACCCTTCAAGGATCAGAGGAAGAAAATTCATAACGATAGTAAAAGATTCGTGTTATGTACCTTGTAGGTCTCCTTTGATGACTTCAAACGCGAAAAGTATCACGTCTCTATGGTTTATCCACACCTAGGATTGAGATATAGATCCTCCAATATCCTTGTGCTAGCTAGGAAGAATGGAAGAGTAAGAAGAAATCACGTAACGGAGGACCAAAGAGAGGGGCGGCCACTCTTGGTGTGGCCGACGGGTAGAGGGGGCGGCAAGGGCGGCGACGACTCATTTGCTTGCTCTCTCTCTCCTTTATTCCCTCCTACTCAAATTATGTTATGAGCATTATTATGTTGGGAAGGAAGCTAGGAGCATCCTTTATATAGTCCAACAATTCATTGTTACTACATAAAGGCCCTCTCCTAATCCTACTCAAGTTTGGATTAGTCCAACTTGCATATTAGTCCTACTAAGTTATCAAGTTGTTGCGATTTGATCCTTCTAATAACTTAATCATATTATTTAATTTCCAAGTCTAGTTCAATCAATATGGCATGTGACCCCATAGGTTCTACTTAGTTGGTAGTTACTATTTACTAATATGGAGCGGTCTCTAGCAAGGCATCCATACTACCCAACTAAGAGAATTAGTCATCCGACAAACCTTGTGCAGGTACTGTCTCATCCCTTTGTCTCAATATTCGGATTGGACACGAGACATACAAGTCACACTCATATATCCAATGTTGGAATAGATGCCCTAGAGGCAATCTAGTTTAGTATGAATTTGTACATGGCTAGAAAATTCATTTATTATTTATTGAATATTTAATATAATGAAGTCCTTAGATTTACAATTGTGTTGTTTATCTTAAATATCCCTAGTCAAGTATAATGATTAATGGGACAATCATCTAGATACTAGTATGGGGTTGGATTGATATGGAGATATCACGATCCAACACATAGGTGTGCATTACGGAATGTTGCACTGGATTGACCCATCACCGAGAAGGCTACATACATGTTATGTTAAGTCACAAGTGCTTCTCGCGGTGCAATGGTATTGTCATCCTTAGACTTGAAGTCACTAGATATTCTAGTTGTGGATCATTGTGATCTTGGTAGCGTTAAATGCTACACCGTGACTGGGTAGTTATAAAGGCGTGTACTGGATGCAATGAGAAGCAAACTTAGAGATCGTAGTGGACGTAGAGAGGATTTGCCCATCCCACATAACGGGAGTAGATATCCTAGGCCACTCGAGGGATAGTGCTTATAGAATGTCTGGCCAGACTCAAATAAATCAATATATGGGATATTGATGTTATTTGCACGAATAAGGCTATTCCCATAGATAGAGAAACTATGGATTGGATATACGAGTGTGACTTGTATGTCTCGTGCCCAATCCGGATATGGAGGCAAAGGGATGAGACAATTACTTGTACAAGGTTGTCAAGATGACTATTCTATTAGTTGGCTAGAATGGATGTTTTGCTAGAAACCGCTCCATATTAGCAAATAGTTGCTACCGACTAGATAGAACCTATGGGGTCACACGCTATATAGAGTTGAACTAGATTTGGGAATTAATCAATTGGATTAATTAATTAGAAGGATCACTTTGCAAACCCTTGCAAAGTTAGTAGGGACTAATTTGCAAGGAAGGGACTAAATTGAATTCTAGTTGGACTAGAATAAGTCCTTTAGGTAGTTAACAAGGAGTTGTTCGACTATATAAAGGACCCTCCTTCCTTCCTTCCTCATAACTTATGCTCATTAGTGAACATAACAAGAGTGGGAGAGAACAAAGGAGAGAGAGCAAGCAACAAGGAGGCCGAACTTGACCCCCTTGCCGCCGCCCTCACCTCGTCGGCCAAAAAGAGGGCCGAAGCCCCTCTTTTTTCTCGTTTTGCGTGATTCCTTCACCCTCCTCTTATTCCGGGCTAGCACCAAGGAGTTTGGGAGTTCTAGGATCAACTCTAGGCGTGGATCAACTATAGAGAACGTGACACTATTCGCGTTTGAAGTCATCAAGGAGAACCCAAAGGTGTGTTTATGATTTCTTACCTTCACTATCGTTATGCATCTAGACTTGTGATCCTTGGAGGGTTTTGCATGGTTATTTGTTTGATTATGCTTCCGTTGCGCGATCCATGAATCAAAACCCTACAGTGGTATCAGAGCCACAGGTCATAGAGCATAAACGTAGTTTATGTGTTACATTCTTGTTGTTTTACACCTTAATTTGATAGTTTATCGCGTAAAACAAGACAAATCAAGCATGGGATGCAATTTGTCAATAATTACTCATAACAAGATCCAATTTTTTCATTGGATGCATGAATTGGTGAGTTTGAGAAATTTTAGGATCATAGATCTAGGGTTTGGGCATCCTTGGGGAAGAAGGAGTTCTCCCAAAACAAGGAAACAACCAAAATTGGGCTCCAAGCAAGGGAGTTGTTTTGGAAACAACCCCCAAGAGGAGGTTCGCCCCCCTAGGGGACCGCCCCCTTGCTTGCCGCCCAAGCTTGGCCGCCCTAATGGGCCGGGCGACCCTAACCCGCGGGCCTAGCTTGCGGGTTTTGGGCCGGGCCGGCCCTAGGGCCTTGTGGTTCACTTTATTGGGCCCGGGCAATTGGATTGTTGGGCCCATGGACCGTTTTAACCCTAGAAATTCTAAAATCAATTAAAATTGACCAAGCGCGTTAAAATTGGATTTTAACTGTTTATGTGCAATTCGCATGGTGATTGGATATGGCCTTAGGATGTGGTTTGATGTGGATGTTTAATTTTGTGTTTTGGTTTTACGGCCTGCGAGCTGATCAATTAATTGTAATAATTAATTAGGGTTTTATGGCCTACGTGCCATTTTTTTTCTGAACTTGTGAGATTTATTTTATTTAGTATTGATATTAGCTAGTGCTAGATAAAGTAGATTGCTAGCCAAGATTGGAGAAAAGAAGCCCAAAGCCAAAGAAGCCACAAAAGATGGAGCATGGAGCATGAAGCATTCCACAAGACTATGAAGGATGGACCAAAAGATCAAGACGCATGGAGATGTGTTTGCTTAGGGTTCATAGATAATTCCATTGGCTTGGAATTATCTTAGTCTAGAAAAGGCCATATCCACATCACGTTTAATTTTGTTATGTGGTTGTTTATTTATTGTCTTATTATTTGTGTGGTTGGTGTATGGATGATGCATGCAATTAGGATAATAAGATAATTAGACAACCCGGATCTATTATTTGGAGTTGTGCCCAAACTCAAATAGATAGATTAGTTGATATTGATCAACAAAAACAATTAAAAATTGATTTAAAATCCCTCAAAATTTTAAATATTGTGTTCTTGCCTTCTCGTTATTTAAACACTCATTATCATCATTATTTATCAAGTTCGTGCGTGCCAAAGCATGGCGACTTGGTTCATAATGATGGAATGCGATGGCACGTAACAATGTGCAATTGTTTATATAAGAGGTTGAACACAACTAGGCTATTAATTTGATTAAGAAACCTAGAGGCAATCAATTGGGATTATCCATATGGATGGATATATATGGAGTTATTTGCCCGGTTAAACCAAGAGTTGCATATGGGATGCAATTGGAATTGTTCCTACCTAAAAGTAGTCAAATTATGGGTGACTTGCCAAAGCAAGCTCATAAGGAGATGAAAAGATGGATCTTGGCCCACTAGAAAATATAAGGATATTTTCCGCATTAATATCTTGAGGGTTATTAATCCATAGAAAAATAGTGGGAGCTATATTTAATAAACTAGCCATTATTAAATATAGTCAAAAATTCACAAATACTAAAACTTGCGTATTTTCCTTTTTGTAGAATTCCAAATGGCAAACAACTCATCGAGTTCACAACATTCCCTACGATCTGTCCTTGTGAAGGACAAGCTCTCTGGAACCAACTTTCTTGATTGGTAAAGAAACTTGAGAATTGTTCTCAAGCAAGAGAAGAAACTGTACGCAATAGAGGAGCATGTTCCAGAAGGTCCAGAGAACCAGACACCTGCTGCCTTAAAGGCGTATCAAAAGCGTGTTGATGACGCTAATGATGCGGCCTGCCTAATGCTTTGCACCATGACCTCTGAGCTTCAGAAGCAACACGAGAACATGAATGCTGTCGATATGATCGAACATCTAAAGCAGCTCTTCCAAGAGCAGGCGAGGGTAGAGAGGTATGAGGTCTCAAAGGCACTGTTCAAATGTCATCTGGTAGAAGGGAACCCGGTGGGACCCCATGTACTCCGAATGATCGGGTACTTCGAGAATCACGCCCGGCTTGGGTTCCCGGTCGGCCAAGAGTTGGCAACCGATCTCGTGTTGCAATCGTTGCCTGATTAAGGACAGTTCATTATGAACTATAACATGAACGAGATCTTTAAACCACTGCCAGATTTGCTCAACATGTTGAGGACGGCTGAACAGAGCATCAACAAGGGTAAGGGCAAGGCCATTATGATGGTGCAGAAAGGAAAGGGCAAAAGGCTTGCCTCTTCCTCCAAGGGCAAAGGCAAGTCAGTTTCCAAGTCCAAGGAACAAACCCTTAAGCCTGTTGGTGGTGTTGCCAAGGTTGTGACTAAGGGTGAGTGTCACTACTGCAGTCAGCCTGGACACTGGAGGAGGAACTGCCCAAAATATCTGGAGGACAAGAGGCTTGGAATAGTGATTCCACCACCACCAGGTATTTTTGTTGTAGATGTCAATTTAACTATCTCTACATCATGGGTATTAGATACTGGATGTGGATCTCATATTTCTCGAAATATGCAGGATCTAAAGAGAAGTAAAAGATTGGCTAAAGGGGAGGTAGATCTGCGCGTTGGGAATGGAGCAAAGGTTGCTGCGTTGGCCATAGGCGTGTGCGAGCTATCTCTGCCTTCAGGATTAGTTTTAGAATTAAATAATTGCTATTTTGTGCCTGCTATGAGCAGAAACATTATTTCTATTTCTTGTTTGGACAAGGAAGGTTTTATTATTTCAATAAAGAACAATTGTTGTTCCTTTTATTTGAATAATATTCAATATTTTAGTGCGCAATTATTTAATGGACTTTATGTCCTTGATCTAAGCAATCCTGTCTACAACATTAATACCTAGCAGATTAAAATGAATGATTTAAATCCTGCTTATTTATGGCATTGTCGTTTAGGCCACATAAACAAGAAACGTGTATCTAGACTCCATAAGGATGGATTGCTAGACTCATTTGATTTTGAATCATATGATACATGTGAGGCTTGTTTATTGGGAAAAATGACAAAGTCCCCTTTCAATAAGAAAGGAGAGAGGACTAGTGAGCAATTGGCGCTCATACATACCGATGTGTGTGGGCCATTTGCCACGCCTGCCAGGGGTGGTTATGTCTACTTCATTACATTTACTGATGATTACAGTAGATATGGATTTGTGTACCTTGTGAGGGCAAAATCCGAATCCTTTGAAGTGTTCAAAGAATTCAAAAATGAAGTAGAAAAGCAACTTGGCAAAAGTATCAAGGCTCTACGATCGGATCGAGGAGGAGAATACTTGAGCCAAGAGTTTGACGACTATCTTAGAGAGTGTGGGATCGTGTCCCAACTCACTCCACCCGGAACGCCACAATGGAATGGCGTGTCCGAGAGGAGGAATCGAACCCTATTGGATATGGTTCGGTCTATGATGTGTCAAACCGATCTTCCATTGTCATTTTGGGGCTACGCTCTATTAAGTGCAGCTTTCAGCATTAACCGTGTTCCATCTAAATCAGCCATGAAAACACCATATGAGATGTGGAGTGGGAGGCGTCCCACACTGTCGTTCATGAGGATTTGGGGCTGCGATGTCTATGTAAAACGTTTACAGTCAGACAAGCTAGGGCCTAAATCGGATAAGTGTAAATTTGTGGGGTACCCTAAGGAAACTAAGGGATACTACTTCTACAATCCAACCGAGAACAAAGTGTTTGTTGCTCGGACCGGCGTGTTTCTAGAAAGAGAGTTTGTCTCTAAAGAAGCAAGTGGGAGGAATGTAGAACTTGAAGAAGTTCAAGAACCACAAATCACTGAACCGATTATGGAACATGAACAGGAATCACAAGCAGTTGTGGAGCCACCTGTTCAGGTAACACAAGAGCTTCGTAGATCTAGTAGAGTGCGCCAGGAACCCGAGAGGTACGGACTTCTCATAACTGATTCCGGTGACACGATGCTCATAGATGATGAGCCTACTACCTATGAGGAGGCCATGAGTGGCCCAGACTCTCAGAACTGGCTGGAAGCCATGAGATCCGAGATGGAATCCATGTATACCAACAAAGTATGGACTTTGGTGGAACCACCCGATGGGGCGCGGCCCGTACGGTGCAAGTGGGTCTTCAAGAAGAAGATCGACATGGATGGTAATGTGATTACCTATAAGGGCCGATTGCTGGCTAAAGGATTCAGACAGATTCATGGTATTGACTATGATGAAACCTTTTCACCAGTCGCTATGACCAAATCCATCCGAAGCCTACTTGCAATTGCAGCATACTACGACTATGAGATTTGGCAGATGGATGTCAAAACAGCATTCCTTTATGGGAATCTCCTCGAGGACTTGTATATGATACAGCCGGAGGGTTTTGAGGATCCAAAGCAAGCCAACAAAGTCTGTAAGCTGCAACGATCCATTTATGGATTGAAGCAAGCTTCTAGGAGTTGGAATCGACGTTTTGATGAAGTGGTCAAAGATTTTGGCTTCATCAGAAACGAAGATGAGTCTTGTGTCTACAAGAAGGTTAGTGGGAGCTCTGTAGCTTTTCTGGTCTTGTATGTGGATGACATACTACTCATTGGAAACGAAATTCCCATGCTGCAATCTGTGAAAGATTGGCTAGGAAAGTGTTTCTCAATGAAGGACTTAGGGGAAGCAGCCTATATACTCGGTATAAAGATCTATAGAGATAGATCGAAGAGGTTGCTAGGCCTAAGTCAAAGTACATATATTGACAAGGTGTTGAAACGGTTCAACATGCAAGATTCCAAGAAGGGATTCTTGCCCATGTCACATGGAATCACTCTTTCGAAGAGTGGTTGTCCTTCCAATGAGATTGAGAAGGAACGCATGAGTAGGATTCCCTATGCCTCGGCCATAGGATATATCATGTACGCCATGTTATGTACTAGACCAGATGTGTCATATGCCTTGAGTATGACAAGCAGATACCAATCCAATCCAGGTGAGAGTCACTGGATTGCTGTCAAGAACATCCTAAAGTACTTGAGAAGAACTAAGGATGCCTTCTTGATGTTTGGCGGTGAGGAAGAGTTTCGTGTAAGGGGTTACACTGATGTAAGCTTCCAAACCGATAGAGATGACTTTAGATCACAGTCGGGATATGTGTTTTGCCTGAATGGAGCAGCGGTGAGCTGGAAGAGTTCCAAGCAAGAGACGGTAGCTGATTCTACAACAGAGGCTGAGTACATTGCTGCAAATGGCGCAGCAAAGGAGGCTGTTTGGATCAGAAAGTTTGTTTCTGAACTTGGTGTGGTCCCTAGCATTGCGGATCCAGTGGAGATGTTCTGTGACAACACTGGGGCGATCGCGCAATCGAAGGAACCCAGATCGCACCAGAAGTCCAAGCACGTGCTCAGGAAGTTTCACCTGATTCGAGATATTATCGATAGAGGAGACGTTCGGATATGCAAGATTCCTACAAATGATAATCTGTCAGACCCGCTTACAAAGCCTCTCACGCAGTGGAAGCATGAAGGGCACACTAGGAGTATGGGCATACGAGATGCGCCAGATTGGCTCTAGTGCAAGTGGGAGACTGTTGGAATAGATGCCCTAGAGGCAATCTAGTTTAGTATGAATTTGTACATGGCTAGAAAATTCATTTATTATTTATCGGATATTTAATATAATGAAGTCCTTAGATTTACAATTGTGTTGCTTATCTTAAATATCCCTAGTCAAGTATAATGATTAATGGGACAATCATCTATAGACTAGTATGGGGTTGGATTGATATGGAGATATCACGATCCAACACATAGGTGTGCATTACGGAATGTTGCACTGGATTGACCCATCACCGAGAAGGCTACATACATGTTATGTTAAGTCACAAGTGCTTCTCGCGGTGCAATGGTATTGTCATCCTTAGACTTGAAGTAACTAGATATTCTAGTTGTGGATCATTGTGATCTTGGTAGCGTTAAACGCTACACCGTGACTGGGTAGTTATAAAGGCGTGTACTGGATGCAATGAGAAGCAAGCTTAGAGATCGTAGTGGACGTAGAGAGGATTTGCCCCTCCCACATAACGGGAGTAGATATCCTAGGCCACTCGAGGGATAGTGCTTATAGAATGTCTGGCCAGACTCAAATAAATCAATATATAGGATATTGATGTTATTTGCACGAATAAGGCTATTCCCATAGATCGAGAAACTATGGATTGGATATACGAGTGTGACTTGTATGTCTCGTGTCCAATCCGGATATGGAGGCAAAGGGATGAGAAAATTACTTGTACAAGGTTGTCAAGATGACTATTCTATTAGTTGGCTAGAATGGATGTTTTGCTAGAAACCGCTCCATATTAACAAATAGTTGCTACCAACTAGATAGAACCTATGGGGTCACACGCTATATAGAGTTGAACTAGATTTGGGAATTAATTAATTGGATTAATTAATTAGAAGGATCACTTTGCAAACCCTTGCAAAGTTAGTAGGGACTAATTTGCAAGGAAGGGACTAAATTGAATTCTAGTTGGACTAGAATAAGTCCTTTAGGTAGTTAACAAGGAGTTGTTGGACTATATAAAGGACCCTCCTTCCTTCCTTCCTCATAACTTATGCTCATTAGTGAACATAACAAGAGTGGGAGAGAACAAAGGAGAGAGAGCAAGCAACAAGGAGGCCGAACCCGACCCCCTTGCCGCCGTCCTCACCCCGTCGGCCAAAAAGAGGGCCGAAGCCCCTCTTTTGTCTCGTTTTGCGTGATTCCTTCACCCTCCTCTTATTCCGGGCTAGCACAAAGGAGTTTGGGAGTTCTAGGATCAACTCTAGGCGTGGATCAACTATAGAGAACGTGATACTATTCGCGTTTGTAATCATCAAGGAGAACCCAAAGGTGTGTTTATGATTTCTTACCTTCACTATGGTTATGCATCTAGACTTGTGATCCTTGGAGGGTTTTGCATGGTTATTTGTTTGATTATGCTTCCGTTGCGCGATCCATGAATCAAAACCCTACATCCAATCCATAGTTTCTCGATCCTGGGAATAGCCTTATTCGTGCAAATAACATCAATATCATATATTGATTAATTTGAGTCAGGCCAGACATTCTATAAGCACCATCCCTCGAACGGCCTAGGATATTTGATCTCGTTATGTGGGAGGGACAAATTCTATCTACATCACTACGATATCTAAGCTTTTTTCCTATTGTGTAAGATATGTGCCTTTATGACTACCCAGTCACGGTGTAGCGTTTGACGCTACCAAAACAAAATATTCCACAACTAGATGATCTAGTGACTTCAAGTCTAAGGATGACAATACCGTTGTCATCGCGAGAAGCACTTGTGAATTTACGTCACATGTATGTAACCTTCTCGGAGATGGGTCAATCCAGTATGCCATTACGCTAATGCATACCCTTGTGTTGGATCGTGATATCCCCCAATCCAACCCCATACTAGTCTATAGATGATTGTCCTATTAATCGTTATAATGGACTAGGGATTTTTAAGATAAATAACACAATTGTAAATCTAAGGAAGTCATTATATTAAATATCCCAATAAATAATACAATGAATATTCTATCCAATTTATTGATCATACTAAACAAGTGCCTCTAGGGTACCTATTTCAACAAGTTGACCATGAATATGAATTTAAATTCCACACTTAGTCTAACAGCTGAGTAAGGAAGTGAATGGTGTTTTCAGGCTGTCACCAAGATCAAAGAACAAAAAGGGTTTATGGACAGTGGTTGCTCAAGAAACATGATTGGAAAGAGATCTCTATTCTCAGAATTTAAAGAGCAATCTGAAGGATCAACTTTACTTGGTGAAAAAGGCGAATGCAGCATTCTTAGTATTGGTAAATTGGTACAGATTCTAAAAATTCCATTTATGATGTATATCTAGTTGATTGTTTGAAATTTAACTTGTTTAGTGTATCTCAACTTTGTGATAATGGTAACAATGTTATCTTTGACAAAGATAAATGTGTAGTGCAAGATGAGAAATATGGAAATTGCATTCTCACAACCTCTAGGTCAAACAATGTCTATAATTTTCAAACTAACAAAGTTGCAGGAGAAAACTAGATGTGTCTCAAGGCCGTGAAAAAAGATTCAAAGCTTTGGTACAGAAAGTTGGGACACATTAGCCTGCATACCTTGAACAAGCTAGTTTCCAAGGACTTAGTAAGAGGTCTACTTTCTATCAAGTTCAAAGATGAAGAAGAATGCAAGGCATGTGCACAAGGAAAGCAAACTTGAAGCTCTTTCAAACCAATGAACTTTGTAAGTACTACTAGACCCATTGAATTACTGCATATGGATCTCTGTGGTCCTATGAGAACTCCAAATCCAAAGGGTATGAAGTACATGCTTGTTATTGTAGAAGATGTTTCTTGATATACTTGGGTTTTGTTTCTCAGATAAAAATCTGAAGCTCTCATTGAATTTTCAAAGCTTTGTAGAGAACTTTAAACCTTGAAAAACCTACATATTGTTTCAATAAGAAGTGATCATGGTAGAGAGTTCGATCAACTTGAGTTTGATGTATTTTGTTTTAATAATGGTATACCTCGCAACTTTTCTGCTCCTAGAACTCCTCAACAGAATGGAGTAGTTGGAAGAAAGAGCATGACTCTTCAAGACATGTCAAGAACAATGCTTCTGGAAAAAAATTGCCAAAGTATTATTGGGCAGAAGCTGGGAATACATCAAACTATATTCTTAACAGGTGATTGATCAGACCTATTCTGAAGAAGACCCCTTGTGAACTGTTCAAAGGAAGAAATCCAAACATTTCTTACTTCGAACCTTTTGTTTAGTAATGGTAAGGAGAATCTTGATAAGTTTGATGCAAGAAGTGATGAAGGTATTTTTATTGGTTATTCACATACAAGCAAAGCCTATAGAGTTTACAATAAGAGAACCAAGTTTTTTGGAGAAAGCATTCATGTTATATTTGTTGAAAGCTATGATGGTTCTTTGATTGATGGTTTTGCAGATCTTAATCTGAACAAGCATGATTCAGATACTGAAGAAGAATCCTCATAAGGTTCCGAGGAAATGTTACAGGAACAAAGAAGGCATTTTCAAGGTCTTGAAACTAAGGTTCAAAGCCTTGAACAGAATCTGAAGAGAAGAAAGCAGAACAAGCTACTACTTCAAGTTCTCAAAGACTTGAAAAAGAAATTGGAGAGCCTGAACCTTGGACACCAAGGAATAGATTTAAATATCTCTCATCTCATCATGCTGATAACATTATTTTTGATCCAAACACTGGTACACAAACCAGATCACAATTGAAGAATCTTTGTGCTTTTAATGCTTTTATTTCTATTGTAGAACCTAAAACTGTGAAGGAAGCATTACAAGAAGCAGAAAGGATTAGCAAAGTGAACTTATTGAGTTTGAAAGGAACAAGTTCTGGAATCTAATTCCTCCACCAAGAAATCTTCTTGTCATTGGCACTAGATGGGTATTCAGAAACAAGTTAGATAAGAATGGAAAGGTAATCAGGAACAAAGCTAGATTGGTGGCTCAAGGTTACAATCAAGAGGAAGGTATTGAATATGAAGAAACTTTTTCTGCCATTGCCAGGTTAGAAACAATTAGAATTGTACTTTCATTTGCATCTCTCAAAAACACGAAACTCTTTCAAATGGATGTGAAGTGTTCCTTTTTAAATGGCTATTTGAAATAAGAAGTTTATGTTTCTCAACCACCAGGTTTTGAAAATGATAAGTTTCCAGATCATGTTTACAAACATGACAACGCTCTTTATGGTTTGAAACAAGCTCCAAGGCTTGGTATGAAAGATACTCAAAGTTTTTACTGAAAATGATTTCAAAAGAGGATTAGTAGATAAGACCCTTTTCATAAAGACTCATGAGAAAGATATGCTTGTAGTTCAAATTTATGTTGATGATATTCTGTTTGGAGCTACTAATGATCTTGTTTGCAAGGAATTCTCTAGTCTTACGAGTAGGGAATTTGAAATGAGCTTGATGGGAGAATTGAACTTCTTTCTTGGACTTCAAATTCATCGGATGAAGAAAGACATATTCCTACGTCAAATCAAGTGCACAAGAGATTTGCTAAACAAGTATAACATGTCTCAAAACAAAGATATCAAGACCCCTATGAGTTCTACACTATCTTTAGACAAAGATGAATATGGTAAGAGTGTGAATGTAGAAGAGTACAGAGGTATGATTGGATCATTACTCTACCTCACATCTATTAGACCAAATATCATGTTCAGTGTTTGCATGTGTGCTAGATTTCAATATGATCCTAAAGAATCACAATTGGCTGTAGTTAAGAGTATATTTAGATATCTCAATGGTACCAAAGACTTAGGCATTTTTTATCCTAAATAATCTAACTTCTCTTTGTGTGGCAATTCAGATGCAGATTTTGTAGGATATAAAGTTGATAGAAAGAGTACATCAGGATGCTGTCAGTTTCTTGGATCATCTTTAATCAGCTGGTATTCAAAGAAGCAAAACTCAGTTGCACTATCAACAGCAGAAGCTGAATACATAGCAGCTGGAGCCTGCTGTTCACAAGTGTTATGGATAGCACAACAAATGAGAGACCTTGGATTTGATTTCAGAGATATACCTATCAAGTGTGACAACACAAGTGCAATATCAATTACAAAGAATCCAGTTCAGCATTCAAGAACAAAGCATATTGATGCTAGACATCACTTCATCAGAGATCATGCTGGAAAAGGTGATATTGTTTTTTAATTTGTTTCTACTAATTTGAATTTTGCAGATATCTTCACTAAACCATTGCCTGATGAAATATTCTCATCCCTAAGGTTGGAATTGGGCATGCTAAATAAAGTAGCGTTGGTTTAGGGGGAGAATTAGGTAATTTTTATGTGTTCCAAAGGTTTGAACTGATTTTCAAAGGCTTGAAAATATCTTTAAAACTTTGTGTATATGTGCATTAAATCATACAGTTTTTCAAGACCTTGAAATCCATTCCAAAGCCTTGAAAATAAGACTGTATGCTAGTTAGTCAATAATTTGGATATTTCAATGTTGTGTGTTATCTTTGTAGATAATTTCTCAATGTTGCTCCTCAATTTTTCAAATACCCATTTTCACCCAAAATAGTATTATATCATTTATTTCCAACAGTACACACAAATTTTGAATCTTTTTGATTCAACATATCTTCAAATGTTAGGAAGAATATATAGTTTCCTTTTCAAAGCGAAACTGTTTTACATTTATATTCTTCTTTCTTTCTCTCCTTCGTATCTATCCTACCTCTCTCTTCTTCTCGCCAAATCCTAATAAGCAGTAGAAGAGCCTCTGACAGAATTAAGATGGTTTGTGTTTCATGTTGGGTTTAGACGTAGGTAACGCAACGGAATAACAAACAATTCCTACTCAAAGCCCACCAAGGATCACAGGAAGAGGTATCATAACATGATAAGAGCATAGAAGATGTGTACCTTGGTTTGGGAGATCACACGAAGAATAGTGTCTTCGTCTCTATGAATATCCACACCTTGGATCTTGATTGGATTCCTTCTCTCCGTGATGTGCTAGCAACGGAAGAAGGAGGAAGAAGATCATGCAAACCGAGGAGGAGGCGCTACCAAAGAGAGACCGACGGCTCCAAGGGGCGGACGGGCAAGGGGTGCGAACCTCTTTGCTTGTCTCTCTCTCTCATGCTTTGTTATGTTCTCTCAAATAATGAATTGTGAAGAGAAATAACAAGCTAGAGTTCCTTTATACAGTCATAATTTTTTATAAACTACCTAAATTCCCCAATACTAATCATGTACTTACATGGATTAGCCCACTTGCAAATTAGTCCTACTAAGTTTGCTTGTGGTTGCGTTATGACCCTTTTATTAATTAGCCCAACTAATTAATACTTATATCCAATTTACTCCATCCGGTGTGTGACCCCATAGGTTTCTAATTAGTTGGTAGTAACTTATTACTAACATGGAGCGGTGTCTAGCAACACATCCATGCCACCCAACTAATAGAAATTAGTCAGTGATCCCGACAAACCTTGTGCCCAATAATCATATATTGTATTATCCCGTTGTCTCCATATCTGGATTGGACACGAGACATAATATTCACACTCGTATATCCAATCCACAATTTCTCGATCCTGGGAATATGCTTATGCAAGCAGATAACACCAATATCTCCATATTGAACTATTTGAGTTTGGCCAGACATTAAATAAGCACCATCCCTCGATTGGCCATGGATATTTGCTCCAATTATGTGGGAGGGACAAATCCTCTCTACGTCACTACGATCTCTAAGCTTGCTTCCTATAATGCCCGATAGCTATCTTTATAGTTGCCCGATTAAGTCGCAACGTTGGATAACATCAAAGCATGATAGTCCACAACAAGAGTATCTAGTGACTTCAAGTCTAAGGATTACAATATCATTGGCAATACGAGAAGAGATTGTGACTTTGACATAATCTAATGTATCCTTCTCGTCGTAGGTCAATCCAGTATGCCATTACTCCTAATGCATACCCATGTGTTAGACTTGAAATCCCCATATCAATCTACACACATACCAGTCTATATTTGATCGTCCTCTTAACCAATATAATGGACTAGGGATATTTAAGATAAACAACACATTGCATCTAAGTGTTGGAATAGGTGCCCTATAGGCAATCTATATTTAGTATGAACAATGTTATTGGCTAGAATATTCATTTATTATTTTTTGTGATATTTAATATAATAAAGTCCTTATAAACAATGTGTTGTTTATCTTAAATATTCCTAGTCCATTATATTGATCAATAGGACGATCAAATATAGACTAGTATGTGTGTAGATTGAGATATCAAGTCTAACATATGGGTATGCATTAGGAGTAATGACATACTGGATTGACCCACAACGAGAAGGATACATTAGATTATTTTAAAGTCACAATAGCTTCTCATAGTGCTAATATAATTGCAATCCTTAGACTTTAAGTCATTAGATACTCTAGTTGTGAGATATCATTCTCTCATGTTATCAAACGTTACACCGTAACTGGGTAACTGTAAAGATAGATAACAGGCATGATCGGAAGCAAGCTTAGAGATCGTAGTTATGTAGAGAGTATTTGTCCCTCCTACATGATGGGAGTAAATATCCACGACCACTCAAGGAATGGTGCTTATTGAATGTCTGGCCTGACTCAGATAAATCAATATGGAGATATTAATGTTATCTGCTTGCATAATCATATTCCCAGGATCGAGGAACTATGGATTGGATATACGAGTGTGATTATTTATGTCTCGTTTCCAATCCGGATATGGAGACAAAGGGATAGTGCAATATGAGATATTGGGCACAAAGGTTTGTCGGGATTACTGACTTATTTCTATTAGTTGGGTGCATGGATGTGTTGCTAGACACCGCTCCATGTTAGTAATTAGTTACTACCAACTAAGTAGAAACCTATAGGGCCACACGTCAAATAGATTTGAACTAGATTTGGGATTAATTAATATGATTAATTAATGAGAAGGATCACTTTGCAACACCTTGAAAACTTAGCAGGATTAATATGCAATGAAGGGACTAATCCAAGTTCATGTAGAGGAGTTGTTGGACTATGTAAAGGATGATATAGCTTCCTTCCGACCACTAATGCTCATAACATAAGTGAGTGGGAGAGAAAGCAAAAGAGAGAGCAAGACAAGACTAGAGGCCGAACACCCTAGCCCGTCCGCCACAAGGAGAGGGCCGAACCCGCTCTTTGTCCTCTGTTGCTTGATTCGTTCTTCCCTCTTCCTCCTGTCCAAGCTAGCACTAGGAGAAGGAAGAATCTAGATCTCACCTCTAGACGTGGATCAACCATAGATACGAGGATATTATTCTTCGTGTGATCGCCCGAACCAAAAGGTACACATCTTCAATGTCCTTCATCATGTTATGAATGTCTCTTCCTGTGATCCTTGGTGGGCTTTGAGTTGGAGTTAAATTTTGTTATTCCACTGCGGAACCTACGTCAAAACCCAACAGTGTTATCAGAGCCACATGTCGTAGTGCATAACTTGATATTATGTGTTACGATTTCAGTTCTTACACCGTATTGTTAATTTTACGTGAAACTGAATTAAATTGGCATAGTAGATGCAATAAACAAGACATAATTTAACATTGGACGTGTAAATTAGTGAGTTTGATCACATAGGATGTGTGGATTTTGGATCAAGAACTAGGGTTTGGGCACATGCTTGAAAAAGGGTTTTTTCAAGTATGGAAACAATAAAACTTGGGCATCAAGGCAAATGGGTGTTTTAGAAAACAACCCAATAAGAAAGGAATTGTTTTTGGAAACAATTCCATGGGAAGGAGCGCCCCCCACACGGGAACCGCCCCTCCCTTGCTTGTCATCCAAGACACACGGCCCAAGGGGGCTGGCGAACCCTAGCGCACGGCCTAGCAGTGTGGGCTAGGGGCCAGCCGGCCCGGGCCTAGTGTGGCGGTACTTTGGTTGGTTCTGCCATTACTTTGAAGAACCTCTTGGACCGTTTTGACCCTAGTACGTCCAAAAAAACTAAAATTGAACAAGCGCGTTAAAAATTGGTTTAAACTGTTTTATGTGCTTTGTTGCATGATGGATGGATATTGCCTAGGTTGTTGATGTTTTATGTTTTTTTGGTTTGGTTTACGGCCTGCGAGCTGATCAAATAATGTAATAATTAATTAGGTTTTACGGCATGCGAGTCGGTTTTCTCCTCAACATGTGAGGCTTTATTTATCTATTTATTCTTAATGTTAGGCTAGAATTAGAAATATTTAGATGATAGTCAAGAGCATGGAGAAGAAGACTGGAGAACCAAGAAGCCAGAAGACGATGAAGACACCCTACCCTAGGCGCGCGACTATGGTGGAGCACATGGAGATGAGCTTGTCACTTTAGGGCATATATATATATTATCATTGGCTTGTTAATATCTTATTCTAGGGGCCATATCCATGCCACGTTTTTTTTTTTTTTTGTGGATGTTTATTATTTATGTCTTGTTATTTATTTTTGTGAGTATGGCGATACTAGCAAAACGTTAACAAGATAATAATGAAAAAAGGTGGTCTTTTATTGTGGATTGCCCAATCCAAAGAAGTAGATAATGTTGATGGGATCAACCAAACAAATAACGACGATTAAATCCCTCAAATAAGATATTGCGTTTTGCCTTCTCTTGCCTAAACACCCTTCATGATCAGGGTCTATTAAATTCAAGCTTGCCAAAGCAAGGATGTGTTGCGGACGACACAAGCTAGTAATGTGTGTATGTTGAAGCAAGAAGTTGGACGCAACTGGGTAAGAATCAATTGGATTGATGACCTAGAGGCACGGCAATTAGGCGTTATCTAACGGATAAAGAATAAAGAGTTATACACCTAATTGGACCAAGAGTTGCATAGAATGCAATTGGAATAAATCCTACCTAAATGACCAATTCTTGGGTGACTTGCCAAAGCAAGCCCAAGAAGAAGTGAAAATGGGATCTTAGACCCACGAGAAAATATACATGATATTTTCCGCATTAATGGTGAGGGCTATTAATCTGAGAAAAATAGTGGGAGCTATATTTAATGATCTAGCCATTATTGAATATAGTTAAATTGCTCAAAATACTAAAGTTGCACATTTCCCTTTTTCTAGAATTTCAAATGGCAAACAACAACGCATCGACTTCATCCCTACGATCTGTCCTTGAGAAGGATAAACTGTCTGGAACAAATTTCCTTGGCTGGTACAAAAACTTAAGAAATTTCCTTAATCAAAAAAGAAGTTGTACGTCTTGGACACTCCAATTTCAGCCCTACCACAGGATGAGTTCGTTCTAGCAGAAGTAAGGGCACGTCGGAAACATATTGATGATTCTAATGATGTGACTTGCCTCATGCTCTGCACCATGAGTGCTGAGCTTCAGAAGCAGCACGAGAACATGGAGGCCTGTGATATGATCATACACTTGAAACAATTGTTTCATGAACATGCAATGCATGAGCGCTATGAGGTGTCGAAAGCATTGTTCAAGAGTAGTCTTATAGAATGGAATCCCGTAGGGCCTCATGTACTTCGAATGATCGGGTACATTGAGAACCTCGAGAGACGGGGATTCTCACTTATCCAAGATTTGGCCACTGTTCTTGTCTTGCAATCATTGCCTGACAGTTATAATCAGTTCATCATGAACTACAACATGAACGAGATAAGTAAGACTCTGCCAGACTTGTAGAAAAGATGAAGACAGCTGAACAGAGCATCTACAAAGGCAAAGGAAAATCCATAATGATTGTTCATAAAAGGAAGGGCAAAGGAGTTACCTCTACGTCCAAAGGAAAGCGCAAGAAAGTTACAAAATCCAAGGAATCCCTAAAGCCTAGTGGAGGCGTGGCTAAAGGTGAATGTCACTACTGTAGCCAGCCGGGTCACTGGAAGAGGAATTGCACTAAATATCTGGAGGATAAGAAGCTTGGAATAGTGATTCCACACCACCAAGTATTTATGTTATAGGCGTCAATCTTTCTATTTCTTCATCTTGGGTATTGGATACTGTATGTGGTTCTCACATTTGTCGAAATGTGCAAGATTTGAAGAGAAGTAGAAGATTCGCTAAAGGGAAGATAGATCTGCGCATCGGGAATGGAGCAAGAGTTGCTGCATTAGCTGTAGGCGTTTATGAGCTATCTTTGCCTTCTGGACTAATTTTAGAATTAGACAATTGCTTTTATGTGCCTGCTATGAGCAGAAACATTATTTCCATTTCTTGTTTGGACGAGAAGGGTTTTTCTATTTCAATAAAGGACAAGTGTTGCTCCATTTATTTTGATAGTATGCACTATTGTAGTGCGCATTTGTCTAATGGATTGTATATCCTTGATCTAAATAGTCCAATCTATTACATAAATACTATGAGGATTAAACTAATTATTTAAATCCTACATATCTCTGGCACTGTCGTTTAGGCCATATAAATGAGAAACACATATCTAGACTCCATAAGGATGGACTTCTAGACTCATTTGATTTGGAATCATATGAGACATGCGAATCTTGTTTATTAGGAAAGATGACGAAGTCCCCTTCAATAAGAAAGGTGAGAGGACTAGTGAGTTACTATCACTCATACATACCGATGTATGTGGACCGCTCCCCCTGCTTTCCTGAGGTGGTTACACCTACTTCATTACGTTTACTAATGATTTCTAGTAGATATGGATTTGTATACCTTATGAAGGCCAAATCCGAATCCTTTGAATTGTTCAAAGAATTCAAGAATGAAGTAGAGAAGCAACTTGGTACAAATATGAAGGATCTACGATCGGATCATGGAGGAGAATACTTAAGCCAAGAGTTTGATGAGTATCTTAGAGAGTGTGGGATAGTATCCCACCTCACTCAACCCGGAACGCCACAATGGAATGCCGTGTCCGAGAGGAGGAATCGCACACTATTTGATATGGTGCGATCTATGATGTCTCAAACAGATCTTTCGATATCATTTTGTGGACATGCTCTAATGACGGCATCTTTTACCATTAATCGTGTTCCATCCAAATCAGTCATGAAGACACCATATGAGATATGGACTGGGAAGCGTCCCATAGTGTCGTTTATGAATATTTGGGGATGCGATGTCTATGTAAAGCGTTTACAAACAGACAAGCACGGGCCCAAGGAGGATAAGTGTAAATTTATGGGATATCCTGAGGAAACGAAAGGATATTATTTCTACAATCCCACTGAGAACAAAGTGCTTGTAGCTCGGACCAGCGTGTTTCTAGAAAGAGAGTTTTTCTCTAAAGAATTAAGTGGGAGGACTGTAGAACTTCAAGAAGTTCAAGAACCACAAATCACTAAACCGATGATGGAACATGACAAGGAACCGCAAGTTGTTGTGGGAAAACCTGTTCAGATAACACATGAACTTCGTAGGTCAGGAAGAGTAAGTCATGAGCCATAGAGATATGGACTTCTCGTGACTGAGCCCAATGACGTACCACTCATGGATGATGAGCCTGCAACCTACGGGGAGGCCATGAAAGGCCCAGCTCTAAGAAGTGGCTGGAAGCCATGAGATCCGAAATGGATTCCATGTACACCAACAAAGTATGGACTTTTGTGGAACCACCCGAAGGGGCTCGGCCCATAGGATGTAAATGGGTCTTCAAGAAGAAGACCGACATGGATGGCAAGGTAGTTGCCTATAAGGAGCGATTTGTGGCTAAAGAGTATAGACAGATTCATGGTATTGGCTATGATGAGACTTTTTCACCAGTCGCCATGACTAAATCCATTCGAATCCTACTTGCTATTGCAGCATACTACGACTATGAGATTTGGCAATTGGATGTACAAATAGCGTTCCTTTATGGGAACCTCCTCGAGGACGTGTTCATGACATAGCTAGAGGGTTTTGAGGATCCAGAGAATGCCAATAATGTCTGTAAGCTGCAAAGATCCATTTGTGGATTAAAGAAAGCTTCTAGGAGCTGGAATTGACGTTTTGATGACGCAGTCAAAGAGTTTGGCTTCATCAAGAACGAAGATGAGCCTTGTGTTTACATGAAGGTTAGTGGGAGATCTGTAGTGTTTTTGGTCCTGATGTGGATGACATACTAATCATTGGAAACGAAATTCCTACTTTGCAATATGTTAAAGATTGGCTAGGAAAGTGTTTCGCAATGAAGGACATAGGAGATGCAGCCTTTATACTTGGTATAAAGATCTATAGGGATAGATCTAGTAAGCTGCTCGGCCTAAGTCAAAGTACATATATAGACAAGGTGTTGAAGAGGTTCAACATGCAAGATTCCAAGAAGGGATTCTTGCCCATCTTTCATCGAGTCACTCTTTCTAAGAATGACTGTCCCTCCAATGAGATTGAGAAGGACCGCATGAGTAGGATACCCTATGCTTCGGCCATAGGATCCATCATTTACGCCATGTTGTGTACTAGACAAGACGTATCATACGCGTTGAGTATGGTGAGCAGATATCAGTCCAATCCGGGTGAGAGTCACTGGATTGCTGTCAAGAACATCCTAAAGTACTTGAGAAGAACTAAGGATGCATTCTTGATATTTGGAGGTAAGGAAGAGCTAAGTGTAATCGGTTACACTGATGCGAGCTTCCAAACTGATAAAGATGACTACAGATCGCAGTCTGGATACGTGTTTATCCTGAATGGAGGAGTTGTGAGCTGGAAGAGTTCCAAGCAAGGGACAGTTGTTGATTCTACAACAGAAGCTGAGTACATTGCTGCTGCGGAAGTAGCAAAAGAGGCATTTTGGATAAAGAAGTTTATCACTGAGCTAGGTGTGGTCCCTAGCATCGTGGATCCCATAGCGTTGTACTGTGACAACTCTGCGGCGATCGCACAAGCCAAGACTCCAAGATCACACCAGAAATCAAAGTGAGTTCTTAGGAGATTCCATCTTATTCGTGATATGATCGATCGAGGAGATGTGACGGTGTGAAAGATTCCAACGGATCACAACATTTCAGATCCGCTCACAAAACCACTTGCGCAGCGAAAGCATGAAGGGCACGCGAGATCTATAGGCATACGAGATGCACCAGATTGGCTCTAGTGCAAGTGGGAGACTATAGGAATAGGTGCCCTAGAGGCAATCTATATTTAGTATGAACAATGTTATTGGCTAGAATATTCATTTAGTATATATAGTGATATTTAATATAATGAAGTCCTTAGATACAATGTGTTGTTTATCTTAAATATCCCTAGTCCATTATATTGATTAATAGGACGAACAAATGTAGACTAGTATGTGTGTAGATTGATATGGAGATATCAAGTCTAACACATGGATATGCATTAGGAGTAATGACATACTGGATTGACCAAGAACGAGAAGGATACATTAGATTATGTTAAAGTTAGAATCGCTTCTCGTAGTGCTAATACAAATGCAATCCTGAGACTTGAAGTCACTAGATACTCTAGTTGTGAAATATCGTGCTTTGATATTATCAAAAGTTACACCGTTATTAGGTAACTATAAAGATAGCTATCAGGCATGATAGGAAGGAAGCTTAGATATTGTAGTGATGTAGAGAGGATATGTCCCTCCCACATAATGGGAGTAAATGTCCACGACCCTCGAGGAATGGTGCTTATTTAATGTCTTTCCAGACTAAGATAAATCAATATGGAGATATTGATGTTATCTGCTTGCATAAGCATATTCCCAGGATGGAGGAACTATGGATTGGATATACGAGTGTGACAATTTATGTCTCGTGTCCAATCCAGATATGGAGACAAAGGGATAGTGCAATATGAGATATTGGGAAAAAAGGTTTGACGGGATCACTGACTTATTTCTATTAGTTGGGTGCATGGATGTGTTGCTATACACCGCTCCATGTTAATAATTAGTTACTACCAACTACGTAGAAATCTATGGGGTCACACGTCAAACAGATTTGAACTAGATTGGGAATTAACTAATATGACTAATTAATTAGAAGGATAACTTTGCAACACCTTACAAACTTAGTAGGACTAATATGAAAGGAAGGGACTAATCCAAGTTCATGTAGAACTAGGAAGGGCCTTTATGTAGTTAACAAGGAGTTTTTGACTATATAAAGGATGCTCTCGCTTCCTTTCCACAACTAATTCTCATAAAATAAGTGAGTGGGAGAGAAATCAAAAGAGATAGCAAGACAAGACTAGAGGCCGAAGCCCCTAGCCCGTCCGCCCTACCCGTCGGCCACAAGGAGAGGGACGAACCCTCTCTTTGTCCTCCGTTGCTTGATTCGTTCTTCCCTCTTCCTCCGGTCCAAGATAGCACTCGGAGAAGGAAGAATCTAAAACTCACCTCTACACGTGGATCAACCGTAGAGACGAGGACATTATTCTTCGTGTGATCTCCCGAACCAAAAGGTACACATCTTCTATGTCCTTCATCATGTTATGAATTTCTCTTCCTGTGATCCTTGGTGGGATTTGAGTAGGAATTAAATTTTGTTATTCCGCTGCGTAACCTGCTTCAAAACCCAACACTAAGGACTTCATTATGTTAAATATCACAATAATTAATAAATGAATATTCTATCAAAAACATTGTTCATACTAAATATTGATTGCCTCTAGGGAACCTATTCCAATAGTCTCCCACTCGCACTAGATCCAATCTAGTGCATCTCGTATGCCTATAGATCTAGTGTGCCCTTCATGCTTTCTCTGCGCAAGTGGCTTTGTGAGCGGATCTGAAAGATTGTCATCCGTTGGAATCGTTCACATCTTCACATCTCCTCTATCGATCATATCACGAATAAGATGGAATCTCCTAAGTACATGCTTTGATTTCAGGTGTGATCTTGGTTTCTTGGCTTGTGCGATCACTCCGGAATTGTCGCAATAAAACTCCATGGGATCCACGATTCTAGTGACCACACAGACCTCACTGATAAACTTCTTTATCCAAACTGCATCTTTTGCTGCTTCCGCAGCAACAATGTACTCAGCTTTAGTTGTAGAATCAGCAACTGTCCCTTTCTTGGAACTCTTCCAGCTCACAGCTTCTCCATTCAGGCAAAACACGTATTCCTACTGCGATCTATAGTCATCCTTGTCGGTTTGGAAGCTCGCATCAGTGTAACCAATTACACTCATCTCTCCCTTACCTCCAAATATCAAGAACGCATCCTTAGTTCTTCGCAAGTACTTTAGGATGTTCTTGACAGCAATCCAGTGACTCTCACCCGGATTGGACTGATATCTTCTTACCATAATCAACACGTATGATACGTCTGGTCTAGTACAAAACATGGCGTACATGATGGATCCTATGGCCGAAGCATAGGGTATCCTACTCATGCGGTCCTTCTCAATCTCATTGGAAGGATATTCAGTCTTAGCGAAAGTGACTCCATGCGACATGGGTAGAAACCTTACTTGAAATCTTGCATGTTGATTCATTTCAACACCTTGTCTATATATGTACTTTGGCTTAGGCCGAGCAGCTTCCTAGATCGATCCCTATAGATCCTGATACCAAGTATATAAGCTGCATCCCCCAAGTCCTTCATTGCGAAACACTTTCCTAGCCAATCTTTAATAGATTTCAAAGTAGGAATATTATTTCCAATGATAAGTATGTCATCCACATACAAGTCTAGAAACACTACAGAGCTCCCACTAACCTTCTTGTAAACACAGGGCTCATATTCGTTCTTGATGAAGCCAAACTCTTTGACCGTGTCATCAAAACTTCGATTCCAACTCCTAAAAGCTTGCTTCAATCCATAAATGGATCTTTGTAGCTTACAGAATTTAGTGGAATTCATTGGATCCTCAAAACCGTCTGTTTGTGTCATATACACATCCTCAAGGAGGTTCCCATAAAGGAATGCTGTTTTGACATCCATTTGCCGAATCTCGTAGTCATCGAATGGATTTAGTCATGGCGACTGGTGAAAAGTTCTCATCATAGTCAATACCATGAATCTGTCTGTAAGCTTTATCCACGAATCGCCCCTTGTAGGCAACTACCTTGCCATCCATGTAGGTCTCTTCTTTAAGACCCATTTGCACCCTATGGGTCGAGCCCCTTAAGGTATTTCCACCAAAGTCCATACTTTGTTGGTATACATGGAATCCATTTCGGATCTCATGGATTCTAGTCACTTCTTGGAGTTTGGGTCTTTCATGGCCTCCCCGTAGGTTGCAGGCTCATCATCCATGAGTGGTACGTCATTGGGCTCAGTCACGAGAATTTCGTACCTCTCTGGCTCATGACGTACCCTTCCTGACCTACGGAGTTCCTGTGTCACCTGAACAGGTTCTTCCACAACAACTTGCGATTCCTGCTCATGTTCCATCATCGATTCAGTGATTTGTGGTTCTTGAATTTCTTCAAGTTCTACAGTCCTCCCACTTTCTTCTTTAGAGACTAGCTCTCTTTTTAGAAACACGCTGGTCCGAGCTACAAACACTTTGTTCTCGGTTGGATTGTAGAAATAATATCCTTTAGTTTCCTTAGGATATCCCACAAACATACACTTATCCGCTTTGGGTCCGAGCTTGTCTGTTAGTAAACGTTTACATAGACATCGCAGCCCCAAATCTTCTTAAACGTCACTATGGGCTAAGAATATTTAAGATAAACAACACCTTTCATCTAAGGACTTCATATCTCCATATCATAAATGACACTATGGGCTAGGAGTATTATCCAATATGCCATTACTCCTACTGCATACCCATGTGTTAGACTTGATATCTCCATATCAATCAACACATGTACTAGTCTATATTTGATCGTCCTATTAACCAATATAATGGACTAAGAATATTTAAGATAAACAACACCTTGCATCTAAGGACTTCATTATAATAAATATCACAATTATTAATAAATGAATATTCTAGCGAAAACATCGTTCATACTAAATATATATTGCCTGTAGGGCACCTTTCCAATAGTTCAAAGGCTAGCACAGAGAAGAAAAGAAAGGCCACTATGGAAGATTTTCAGAACATTAGTGGAGATTCAAGTTCAAAGACTCCTACTCCATTAGACATGACACCTCCTCCTCCCAAGAAGAAGTCAAGAAAGATCAGACACCAGTTTCCAAAACGAAGAAGAAGACAGTGGATTCTGCTCAAGAAAAACAGAAAGGATTTAGACTGGTAGACCTAAGAGGGTGAAGAAGAAGGCTGACAAATCAGACAAGGGAAAAGAAAAAGTGACAGAAGATGAAACAGAGGAGAACATTGAGAAGGCACTACAGATATATTCAGAGATGAAGAAATCCACTAGTAAGAAATCAGCCCTTGATAATACATGGTTCATTACTCATGTTGCTAGAGGTCAATGGATAGACGGATTTGCTTCTAGATCAGTTGCATTCTGTGGTATGATCACTGTTTATATGTTGCATGGTATGAATATGAAGTTTATTAAAATGTTGAAGAAAAGCTCTCTTTCGTTTGTTCTAAACCCTCTAGTGATAGCCTACCCCAGACTCACCAAATTCTTTTACCTAAACTTGAAACAACTTAAGAATACTGCAAACCTAGTGATTTAGACCAAAGTTGCTGGAGTTGATATGGAACTTGATCACTCTGAGTTTTCCAATGTTCTAGGTTTTGTATGCTTAATGAGAAAGCATTTGAAAATATTGGTGTGGTGAAAACCAGTGCTAAAACTTGGAAGTTGCACTCTGAATTGACAGAGGAAGAGTTGAGTTCCAAGAAATTTCTCAAAAGATGGATGAACTTCAGATGAACATTGATGAAGTAAAGGAGAACGAACATGAGTTTAGAACTTATCTTAGACAGGTGAAGTACATGGTTTTAAACATCTGCAGAAGCATGATAGTGTTTGATGTGCCTGAAGAAGAATCTCAAGTTGCAGAGGGCACTAAAAAGGTTGATTCAGCCAAGGATCTGCTTAATGAACACACAACTCGGGATGGGGCTGCTGTGTTAAAGGATAAAGGAAAGCAGGTGGTTGATGAACAAGTTGATGAAGATCAAGAGGAAGAAGTTGACAGTCCAGATTCAGGAGCACTGCTTATAGATCTCAAGAAGAAGAAATCAAAGAAGACAGCTTTTCCAAAAATTGTGACCGCTGCTGATTTATTTGAGGGCGAAGGTGATGATGGTGATAATGGGGCTCAACAGGAAAAAGAACAGGTTGATGATGATGAGGGAAATAGTCAGGAAGAAGATGCAGAGCAGCAAGGAGATGAAGACCCAACCCCTTAACTCTTGCCTACTCTTTCTTCTTCTTTTCAAGGCCTTGAAATCCTTTTCAAAGTCTTGAAAACTTTTCTTTTCAGAACAGTCGTTCAAATCTTTCCAAAAACTCTAATCCAACATCTTCTCATTCTTTTTTCATGAAAGTAAAAAAGGGGGAGAAATTTAGGTTTTTATGTGGTTTTTAATTTCTTACTAGGAGACGTGACCTGTTTTTTGGCCCGTAGAATTCTTTGAACTTTGATGTTTTGTGCTATTTTCAATAAGTAAATAGTTGGATTTATTTTCGATGTCATGTGCTATAATTGACTGTACTGTGTACTAATGAGTATTTTTTTCAGAAACATAGTATCAAACAGATTGTGGTTTTTTCTTTCATCTAGGGGGAGATTTTAAGTTCAACTATGTTTCAAAGGCTTGAAATAGATGTCTATTTCAAGGCCTTGAAACAGCTTTCAAAGACTTGAAACCGACTATGCTTTATATGCATGAACTTAGGGAGACTTTCTGATCTTGATTTAACTCCTACACCCCTGTGCTTGATTAATTTATACTTGATGATGAAAGACAAAGTATTTTGACATATTTGACAGTATCTAATCCATCTGTTTGACTTATTTTTGCAGGGAATTTTTGTTTCCTATTTTAAAGGATCTATTTCCTAACCTTAGTTTTGCACGAATGGAAATTCTATGATGATTTGATAATGTGATTAATCTGCAGTGTTTAGAAGTTTCCAAACATGTTTTTATACAATATCACATCAGTATCCTTGAAGATACTGAGAAACTATTCGTTTGAGAAGCTGTTAGAGAAGTCAAAGCTGAAGCTACAAAATAGGGATTTTTGTTATTAGAAGATCCTGAAGATCTGCATTCCAAACTACTCTATAAAAGAGGGAAAGCTAAAGCTATGGAGAAGTACAATTAACAGATACACTAAAAAACATTCAAGGATTGACAAGCAGCAAAGAAGCAGATTCATTTCTCTCAATCGAAGCATCTGAAGAACACTGCACACTCAATCCAGATTCAGTTCTAGTGTTCTTGTCTTCTGAACTTCATTTGTATATAATTTTGTTAATAATTCTAGTTCTTATTCTCAAGAGTTATTCAAGGTGAACAATAGAGAATTCTAAGTTAATCATATAGATAGAACAGGTACTAGATAGGTTAGTGAGAACCACAAGCTTGAACAGGGTAAGGCATCTCTCTGTGCTTGAGATCTAGGGCTTAACTGTTGATTAATAACAATTGAGTTGAAAATCCTGCAGGGATAAGATCCATGAGGTAGAGACATAGGTCCAAGTGGACTGAACTCTTTATATCTTGTGTCTCTTGCATTTAATTTTCAGTTCCATACTTAGTTCTTTTGCAGCATTCAAATCAGTTTCATTTCAAGGGTTTGAAACTCATTTCAAGGCCTCGAGATAGACTTTTTTTTATATTTCAACTGTTTTCATTCTTAGGGCTTGAAACTCATTTAAAGGCCTTGAATCACTCTTCACTCATTGCAATTCTTTTTAAATCACTCTTCTTGCAAGTTTAGCAAAAGTTGGCATACTCTATTCGACCCCCCCCCTTCTAGAGTATTGATCCTGTATTTCTACCTACTGTACACCCCTCCAGTTACCTATAAAAAAGAAAATAATAAATGATAAGTATGGTATTTACAATAAATACTTGTCACAAAGCTTTCATTTTTGTTGGTTAGTTATCTGTTGCAACCTATCAAGGATGTCGCATATGCTATATTTTTTACCTTGTCATTAATTTGTGAGGGTTTAAAGCGCACACAAAATAAGATTTTGGGATGGATATTTTGTTTTTTCTAACGGTGTAATACTGTTGCAAGCGGAGATTTTTGCAACGGCTCCTTGCAATACATGTTTTAGTGAACATAGCTTTTGCGACGACATGCGAGGGCAATAGACTGTTGAAAATAATATATTTGCAACGGAACATTTCATATGCAACACTATATTGCCCTCACAAAAACTAAAAATTATTGTAGTGGTATTCTATGTGCAAGATCATGAGTTCAGGAGACCAGCTTACGCTCATTGAAGGTATGCAGCAAGTGGAGCTAAAATCAGACGGAGAAATTAAAATCGAGCAAAGTGATGAGGAAGTAGAAGAAAGGGTCAGTGAGTACTCCTGCAGTTTGTTGGGGAAAATCATAGCTCGTAGAAGCATAAAATCTAACTGGCCTACGGACGACAATGGATGAAGTCTGGGGTAAGCCAGAAAAGTTAAAGGTGGAGCATATCAAAGCAATTTACCTTCAATTCTTCTTTGGAAAAGAAGAAGATTTAGATAAAGTTTTGAAAGGGAGATAGTGGTTCTTCAAGAATAACTAGCTTATCTTGGTGAAGTTTGATCCTGCAATTTCTTAAAAAAAAAATAAAAAAAAAAATCCTGCAGTTGATTTTGCTGAGGAGCTCATTCATCGTACGCCATTTTGGGTGCAAGTATAGAACTTGCCCAACTTATTCATGACAGAGAGGGTCATAAAGAAGATCGGAGGGAAATTTGGTGAGATCTTTAATACAAAGTTTGTTGGCAGAGCAACGAAGGAGGGAATATTAGCGCGGATCAAAGTCATGTTAGATGTTACCAGGCCAATACTGAAATATGCTAACTTGAAGTTACAAGGTCAAAGCCTGTTAAAGGTGGATTTCAGGTATGCCGTTTCTGTGTGAGATGTAGATCATTGATCATAATAGTAAGGTCTCTGAAATGACGAAAACAACAGATCCGCCCATGTATTCCACTAATACCCTCAGAGCTAAATTGTTTACAGATTTATGGACTTCGGGGCAGTCATTTAGTGATTCTACTGGTTCAAGAAATTCACAAGCTTTAATTCCTCTCCCGGAGGTGCTTCAGCGGAAATGGTCGGATGCTCATCGGCCAGCGGTGATGAGCCGAGAGGCAGTTGAAGGGTTGTAACAAATTACAACAATTTTTAAATTGGGTGGTGGTGTTTATACGAATAACTTTACTTCCTAGACAAATTTTATGTTGTAATTGCACTTTTGCCTTTGGTTAATTATTAATCAACCTTTATTTTCTCTCCCATCTTCTCCCCTCCTTCCTCCCTCTATTTTCCAACTAACTATTCGCCGCCCATCACCGTCTATTTGCCGACTACTTATTCGCCGCCCTTCACCGTTGTCAACGCCACTGGATGGCGAAGCTAAACTGTCTCTGGAGTTCTTTTACTAAAACAGACTATTTCAACTCTGCAATTTATTCTTTCCAGTTGATAATACTCTCACTTTGTAATATTCATGTTCACCTTCCTCTGACTTTCTCTTTCATTCTGTTCAAAGTGATGTTTCTTGTAAAACTACATCAATTCTCTACCCAAAATGTTCATATTGTTACTCAAATCCGAAATTAAATTCTTCAATTAAAAAACCCCCCAAAATGTTTTTGAAAGTGTGAGTATGCAAATGTATAAGAAGCTAAGATACTCTAGAAGGGGGGGGGGGTTTGAATAGAGTATGCCAACTTTTTGCAAAACTTGCTAACAAGTAGAAGAACTTGTGCAGACAATGAATTTCAAGGCCTTGAACACAGGTTCAAGCCTTTGAAGAGTAGCAGAAAGTTTTAGAACAAGTATGCATTTTTCAAGGGCTTGAAAACAAGTTCAAACCCTTGAAAAATAAACAGATTTTGTAAATTGCAAAAGCTTTGAAAGTAAATGAACTGAAAATGCACAAGACAAGTGATTTGTAGAGTTCAGTTCACTTGGACCTACGTCTCTACCTCAGGGATTAGATCCCTTCAAGATTTTCAACTCAATTCTTATTAATCAAAAGCTAAGCCCTAGAACTCAAGCACAGAGAGTTCCCTTACTCTGTTACAGCTTGTGGTTTCCCTAACATGTCTAGTACCTGCTATAGCTAACTGATTAACTAAGTATTCTCTATTGTTCACTTTGAACAATCCTTGATAATGAATGTAGAAATAATACAGAAATGATCTACCAATATAGCTCTATACAGAAGATCATTTAAGAGTAGAAAACTGCAGTGAAATGCAGTGAACTTCTGTGTATGGATTGGAGGAGATGAAGAACTTCTCTGTATTTTCTCAATGATAATTGTGTTGTTGTTGCTTCGAATTTGAGATCTTTAAATACTTTAAACAACTCTGCAAATCTCTCTAGATTTTCAGCAACAACCTTCCTATTTTGTAGGAAACAGAGTTTGACTACTTTAAGATCTTCTCCAACGGTTGAATGATCATAATCTTCAGAGATATTGTTGTAATCCTTCATTTAACCATCAAGAGAAGCTGTCAAACACGTCTAATTGATCACAGGATCAAGGTATTCAAGTGTTTCCAAATCTGCAGCAATTCAGTTTAGGAAACAATCCTGCAAAACTTAGAAACATATTTCCTGCATTATCAATGTCAAACAGTTGATATAACACGATTCAAAACATGTTTAAAAATATGTCTTTCATCATCTAACAATACGTAATCAAACATATGCAAGAGATATAATAAATTAGATCAGAGTGTTAATAGAAAAACTCCCCCTGAGAATATGCTTTCAGGTTAAACAGTTTCAAGGCTTTGAATCCAGTTTCAAGGCCTTGAAAATAGCCAAGACTATTTTCAAGCCTCTGAAGCTGATTCAAGGCTTTGAAAGCTGTTTCAAGGCCTTGAAATAGCCAAGCTCTTTCAAATCTTGAGTAACCCGAGCTTTCAATCTCCCCCTTGATGAAAAACAAAACAAAATTCTGTTTGATTCTTAGTCTCTACAAAATAAACTGATTCGTCTGCAATTTAAAGACACAATTATTCCATAAAGATCCAACTTATTTAATACCAACAAGAACACATAAATAGTTCAGTAGATAAAATCAAATAAACCTAAAACCTAAAGTGAAACCTAGAATTTTCTTTCCCTTTTTGACTTTCATCAAAAAGATAGAAGATGTTGGATCAAGTGTCTGGAAAATTTTGAAAACTAAAAGAAATAATTAAAGTAGAGAAAGGGTGGAAGAAATAATAGGCAAGATTATGGGGTTTGATCTTTATCTTCCTCGTGATCTCCTTCCTCTTTCTCATTGTCTTCTTCATCAGTCTTGTCCTGCTCCTCCTGTTCTTCTGCAACCCCTTCTGCAATAGCTGTCTTTTCAGTCTGGTCCTTTTCAGCAACCTTTGGAGATTTCTTCTTCTTTTTCAAAGTGATCAGCAACTCATCTGAGTTAGGGCTATTGACTTCATCTTCTTCCTGTTCTGCTGCCTGATTTCCCTTGTCTGAAAATGGAGCAGCTTCTTCCTGGTATGAATGCTCACTAGGCAAATCCTTGATGATTCTCCTTTCTTTGTTTCTTCAGGATCCTCAGGAACATCAAGCAAGGTCACGCTTCTGAAGATACTTTCCACCATATACTTGACTTGTCCAATATCACTTTCCTGTCCAAAAACAGTAGATTTGACATCCTCCATGTCCAGTTCCAAACCATCAAGTCTTTGATTGTCTGTGGGCTGAGAGGTTGACTTGAAGTGGGAGTCAATGTCTTGGGCTTAGAAGATTTCTTTGCACCTAGTTCTGCTTCAGTAAGTTCTAAGTAAAGTTTCCAAACTTTCTCCTTGGTTTCCACAACTCCAATTTTTTCAAAGGCTTTTTCGTTTAGTTCCCAAAGCCAGATGTGACTGATTCTTCTCCAGTAAAAGGGATCTCAAAGTACTCAAAGAACATGGTGAGAAGGTTTGCATATGGCATAGGGTGAATCCTCTTACTGGTTAGGCTGAAGAGCATTTGTTCAATAACTAGTTTTGGGAGATCAATCTCATAGCCATGCATAACCAGGTACACGATGTGCAGCATTCTCTCAGTCACCAACTCTCTTGAGTGCTATCTAGGAAAGACACATCTCACCAGTATAGTGTGAAGAACTTTTGCTTCAACATTCAACACAGAGTGTGTTAATTGTTTGGCTGAGGTTGAGATATTTGGAAGAAAAAATTCTTCTTTGGCTAGCTTTAAAGTTTCTGATTTTGGTGGATGATTGCTAGTGTCATACCTCTTTGGACAACCTAACACAGTGGCAAACTCAGAGTGATCTAGTTCAATTACTATCCCAGAAACTTTAGATTTGATCACCAAGTGTGCAGATCTCTTTACTTGGGTTAGGTTCAAATAGAAGAGTCTGGTGAGTCTGCGGTAGGCTATTTCTCTAGGATTAAGCATACACCACAAAGAACTCTTCTTTAATATAGATATGCACTTGAGTTTCATATGTTCCAGCACATACTTGTTAACCAAACTGCAGAATCCAATAGACCTTGAAGCAAAACCATCTAACCACTGACCTTTAGAGATGTTTGAGACAAACCATGTCTCATATGGAGCTGTGTTCTTTGTTGAGACCTGAGAATAGATCTGTAATGCCTTCTCTAATTGAATTTATGGTTGTGCTTCAGTCACCTTTCCTTTCCCTTTTTCTGCCTGAGTTGCATTCTTCTTCACCTTCTTTGAATTGGTAGGCTCCTTTTCTGGTTGCTTTTCTGTAATGGCCTTCTGATTCTTCTACTTTTCTGAATAGGAGGTTGTAGCCTTCTTGATCTTATTCTTTGGTGGAGGAGGATCTGGAAATGCTTCTGCACTAGGAGTTCTGGAGCTAGAGTCTCCAGTGACCTCTTGAACCTCTTCCACTGCTGCTTTTCTCTTCTTCTTTGAGACAGGTTTTGAACCACCAGCCATCCTGATTCGGTCTGAGGCTCTTCTTGTGCTCATTAGGGTTAGGGTGAAGAAAATAGAGAGAGAGAGAGTGAATACTACGGAATGAAGGAGAAGAGAAGAGGATAAAGACTGAAAGAGTTTGATTTTCAAAAGGAAACTAGTATCTCTCTGATTCTAAAAAGATTTGAAAAGATCAGAGAAAATTTCAAACTATTATGCCGTTGGAAAAAGAATATACTGATACTATTTTTGGCTAAAACAAACTTTTGAAAATGGTGGGGACTATATTAGGCAAATATCTCCAGAGATATCACCCAGTATAGAATGATCCATGTTTATTGACTATTAGTGTAACAGATTCATTTTTAAGGCTTTGAAAAGGCTCAAGACCTTGAACCACTATAACACTGAAAAAGATAAAAGATCAAACCTTTGAACTGATTTTCAAGGCTTTGAAACTCAATTCAAACCTTTGTAAATACAAATAACTTACCTTTCTTACCTTAAGCTCCCCCTAAACCAATACAGCCTTATTTAGCATTCCCAATTCCATTCTTAGAGCTGAGAACCTCTAACCTACTAATGGTTCGGGGAAGATATCTGCAATTTTCATGTTAGTAGCAAAAAATTCAAGAACAATATCACCTTTCTTAGCATGATCTCTTATGAAGTGGTGTCTGACATCGATGTCCTTGATTCTTGAGAGTTTTACTGGATTCTTTGTAATTGAATTTGCACTAGTGTTGTCACACTTAATAGGTATGCCTCTGAAGTCAAATCCAAGGTCTCTTAGCTGTTGAGCAATCTATAGTACTTGTGGGCAACATGCTCCTACAACTATATATTCAGCTTCAGCTGTTGTTTCTTGGAATGCTAGTTAATCGAAGATGATCCAATGAATTGACCGGTTCCAGAAGTTCTTTTTCTATCAACTTTGTAGCCTGCAAAGTCAGCATCTGAAAAACCACTTAAAGAGAAGTTAGAATGTCTTAGATACCAAAGCCCTAAGTCTTTGGTACGATTGAGATATCTGAATATTCTCTTCACAACAGTTAAGTGTGATCTTTTTGGATCAGCTTGAAATCTAGCACACATGCATACACTAAACATAATATCTGGTCTGCTTGCTGTTAGATAGAGTAATGATCCAATCATGCCTCTATATTCTTTTACATTGACACTCTTACCAGATTCATCCTTGTCTAAGGATAGTGTAGAGCTCATTGTGGTCTTGTCTTCCTTGCATTGACCCATGTTGTATTTATTCAACAAGTCTATTGTGTACTTGCTTTGATTCAGAAATATACCCCTCTTCAATTGATGTATTTGAAGTCCTAGGAAGAAGTTTAGTTCTCCCATCATGCTCATCTCAAATTCCCTGCTCATAAGACTTGAGAATTCTTTGCATAATTGATCATTAGTGGCTCCAAACAGTATATCATCAACATATATATGGACTACAAGTAAATCTTTCTCATGAGTCTCAATGAAAAGATTCTTTTCTACTAAACCTCTTTTGAAATCATTTTCAAGTAAAAACTTAGATAATCTTTCATACCAAGTCCTTGGAGCTTGTTTCAAACCATAAAGAGCTTTTTCAAGTTTGTAAACATGATCTGAAAAACTGTTATTTTCAAAACCAGGTGGTTGTGCAACATAAACTTCTTCTTGTAAGTATCCATTCAAGAAAGCACACTTCACATCAATTTGAAACAGTTTCATGTTCTTGTAAGATGCAAATGCAAGCAAAATTCTAATTGCTTCTAACCTGGCAACTGAACAAAATGTTTCCTCATAATCAATACCTTATTCTTCATTGTAACCTTGAGAAACTAACCTTTCTTTATTTCTTATCACATTGCCACTTTCATCCAACTATTTTTGAATACCCATCTGGTACCAATGACAGACTGGTTTGAAGGTCCAGGAACTAGGTTCCAAAACTTATTCCTTTCAAACTCATTGAGTTCACTTTGCATAGCAATGATCCAGTCTGCTTCTTGTAAAGCTTCTTTCACAATTTTCGGTTATACAAGAGAAATAAAAGCATTCAAAGCACATAAGTTCTTCAACTCTGATCTAGTTTGTGTACCAGTGGCTGGATCTGATATGATATTATCATCTGAATGGGATGAGAGATATTTGAATCTCTTTCATGGATACCATGGTTCAGGTCCTCCATAGATCTGCTCTGGTCTTGAGGTAGTGGCTTTGTCACTTGAATCCTTCTGATCATCTTTTTCAAGGCTTTGATGTTTACTTTCAAGGCGTTGAACACCATTTTCAAGGTCTTGAAAATGTATTCTATTTTCTTCTGAATCTTTCTTTAATCCAAATGGACACTCAGTCTCTTCCTATCATTCATGCTTGTTCAAATTCAAGTCTACAAAACTTTCACTCAAAGAACCATCATAGCTTTCATCAAAAATAACATGAATGCTCTCTTCAACCAGTTTGGTTCTTTTATTGTAAACTCTATAAGCTTTGCTATTCAGAAAGTAACCAAGAAATATACCTTCATAACTTCTTGCATCAAACTTACCAAGGTTGCCCTTTCCATTGCTGTGAATAAAACAAGTACATCCAAAGGGTCTGAAGTATGAAATGTTTGGCTTCCTCCCTATGAATAGTTCATAGGGGGTCTTCTTCAGAATGGGTCTGATCAAGCACTCGTTCAATATATAGTTTGTTCTATTCACAGCTTCTGCCCAATAATGGTTTGGCAGCTTGTTCTCAAGAAGCATTGTTCTTGACATATCATCAAGAGTCCTGCTCTTTCTTTCAACAACACCATTCTGTTGAGGAGTTCTTGGAGCAGAAAAGTTATGAGCAATACCATGCTTATCACAGAAAAAATCAAATTCGAACTGATCAAATTCTCTACCATGATCACTTCTGATTGAAGCTACATGTAGGTTTTTCAAGTTTTGAAGTTCTCTGCAAAGCTTTGAAAATTCAGAGAGAGCTTCAGATTTTTCATTGAGAAACATAACCCAAGTGTATCTAGAAAAATCATCGACAACAACTAGCATATACCTTTTACCTTTAGGAGTAGGAGTTCTCATAGGACCACAGAGATCCGTATGAAGTAATTCAATAGGTCTAGTTCTACTTACAAACTTCTTTGGCTTGAATGAGCTTCTAGTATGCTTTCCTTGTGCACAGGCTTTGCATAACTCATCCTCTTTGAACATGGTGGATGGCAATCCTCTTACCAAGTCTTTAGAGATCAATTTGTTCAGAGTATGCAAACTGATATGACCAAGTTTCCTATGCCAAAGCTTTGAATCTTCTTTCAAGGTCTTGAGACACTTCAAACTTTCACCTGCAACTTTGTTAGTCTGAAAAGTATAAACATTGTTTGATCTAGAGGCTGTGAGAATGCAATCTCCTGATTTCACATTTTGCACCACACACTTCTCTTTATCGAAGATGACTTTGTTGCCATTATCACAAAGCTGAGATACACTAAGCAAATTAACTTCAAACCTTCAACTAGATAAACATTAGAAATAGAGTTTTCAGAATTTGTACCAAATTTTACAATACCAAGAATATTGCACTTTTCTTTGTCACCAAGTGTTATTGAACCTTCTGATTGCTCCTTTAATTTTGAGAATAGAGATCTATTTCCACTCATGTGTCTTGAGCAACCACAGTCCATGAAGCACTTCTATTCCTTGGTGACAACCTGCAAGCACCAATCACTGCCTTACCCTGCTGTTAGACAAATTATGGAATTTAGATTCAAATTAAGGATAAACCATGTTAGGTGGTCTAACCCCTTTAGGAACCCAAATCTGCTTAACGTGTCCTTTAAGTTGAAAAGGCAAAGTTTTCCTCATTATGCGAGGGTCTGTTCTTCTAAAAGGACAAGTAATTTTAACATGACCAGTTTTACAGCAGTAATGACAAGTAGGAGAGGTTTTGTTTCCTGCTTTCACAAATCTGGTATTGTTTCTTCTTGGAAATTTTGGATTGAGTCAATACCAGCTTTGTGAACAGACTGTGAACTTCCTCCAAGAATCAACTTCAACTTCTGTTCTGATCCAGCAAGCTTGATTTTGACTAGTTTAGATGCTTGAAGTTTCTCAGTAAGAGTAGTCTTTTGTCTTTCTAAATCATCAACATGATGTCTTAGATTAACAAGGCTGTCATTCACAGAGGAATTTTCAGTGACTACTTCCTTCCCTTTTGTTTTCAAGGCTTTGAAACTGGTTTTCAAGGCCTTGGAATCACTGTTAGTTTTCTTCTGAGAGATTTCAAGATTCTAATTTAGGCAAACAAGTTGTAAATTTTCTTTTTCTTGCTCATGAACTTTCTCTTTCAAAAGCCTGATCTCTTTCAGATAATATTGCTCATTTGAAAGCATTGTTCTGAGATATTCTGAAAGAGCTTCTTTTTGCTTTGAAATTTAACAGTTAACCATTACCTTAATGTTCTTTTCAGAACTATCATCATGCTTGGCCATGAAGCATAGATTGGCATATTCTTCTTTAGATTTAGGTTCACTGGAGCTGTCTGAATCACTCCATGAAGCTATCATGGCTTTCTTTCTTCTGTCATGATCCTTCTTCTGAAAGTTCTTGCTCTTTTTGTGTGGATAATCCCTTATCAAGTGTCATGCATCACCACACTCAAAGAAGTTCATAACTTTTGACTTGTTTTGTGAAGAGGACTTACCTTTGTAATCCTTGTTGCTGGATGGTCTATGCCTTTCTCTGTTGAATTTTTTGTTTCCAGAGTTTCACTTCATTTTGAGAATCCTTGTCAAGGCTTTGGAAATCATGGCAATTGGATCTTCATCATCACCATCCTCAGTTTCAAGGCATTGAATTCTCTCATTCTCTTTGGCTTTGATGGCTAGATTTTTGACACCTTCGTGGAGTTCTCCATCAACTTCATTCATAGATATCTCATGTGTCAGGAGCTTCCCTTGTAGGTCATCAAGTTGTAAAGTTGAGAGATTCTGAGATTCTTCAATAGCTGTGGTTTTTGGTTCCCATTTTGCCTTTGGAGGACTTCTGAGTATCTTCCTCACCTTTTCCTCATTGGAAAAGTGTTTTCCCAGTGAGTCAAGGTTGTTGACAATATCAGTGAATCTCTTGAACATATCTCTGATGGACTCATCTGCATTCATTTTGAACAGCTCAAACTGTCTGAGATAAATGTTGATCTTGGTCTGCTTGACTTGACTGGTTCCTTCAAGGGTAACCACAAGTTTATCCCTGATTTCTTTAGCAGTTGTGCAGTCAGAGATCCTGTTGAATTCATCTGTACTCAAATCACAATACAAAATGTTCATAGCCTTGTAGTTCTTAAAAAATTGCTCTAATTCAGAAGAGGAGAGTGAGTCTTCTGTTTTGGGAGTTTTGATCCCATCTTTCTCTGTATAGAAAGTATGAGGTCCATTTTGAATAATGGTCCAAAGCTCCTGATCTTGATCAATGATAAACATTTTCATGAGAGCTTTCCAGTGAGCAAAATTTTCTCCACAAAATAGAGGAGGTCTGTTAGCAGCTCTTCCCTGTGAGAAGCCACCATCACCTGCATTACCTATGATCACCAGATGGTTAAATCTTATGCAGTGATACAAGCTCTGATACCAATTGAAAGTGATTATGCAGATGTATAAGCAGCTAAGATACTCTAGAAGGGGGGGGGGTTGAATAGAGTATGCCAATTTTTTGCAAAACTTGCTAACAAGTAGAAGAACTTGTGCAGACAATGAATTTCAAGGCCTTGAACACAGGTTCAAGGCTTTGAAGAGTAGAATAAAGTTTTAGAACGAGTATGCCTTTTTCAAGGCCTTGAAAACTAGTTCAAACCCCTGAAAAATAAACAGATTTTGTAAACTGCAAAAGCTTTGAAAGTATATGAAGTGAAAATGCACAAGACAAGTGATTTATAGATTTCAGTCCACTTCGACCTACGTCTCTACCTCAGGGATTAGATCCCTGCAAGATTTTCAACTCAATTCTTATTAATCAAAAGCTAAGCCCCAGAACTCAAGCACAGAGAGTTCCCTTACTCTGTTACAGCTTGTGGTTTTCCCTAACCTGTCTAGTACCTTCTCAAGCTAACTGATTAACTAAGAATTCTCTATTGTTCACTTTTAAAAATCCTTGAGAATGAATGTAGAAATAATACAGAAATGATCTACCAATATAGCTCTATATAGAAGATCACTTAAGAGTCGAAAACTGTAGTGAAATGCAGTGAACTTCTGTGTATGGATTGGAAGAGATGAAGAACTTCTTAATGCTTAACAATCATGAATGCTTTCTCTGTATTTGCCCGTTGAGAATTGTGTTGTTGTTGCTTCGAATTTGAGCTCTTTAAATACTTCAAACAACTCTGCAAATCTCTCCTGATTTTCAGCAACAACCTTCCTATTTTGTAGGCAACAGAGTTTGACTACTTTGAGATCTTCTCCAACGGTTGAATGATCATAACATTCAGAGATATTGTTGTAATCCTTCATTTAACCATCAAGAGAAGCTGTCTAACACGTCTGATTGATCACATGATCAAGGTATTCAAGTGTTCCCAAATCTGCAGCAATCCAGTTTAGGAAACAATCCTGCAAAACTTAGAAACAATATTTCCTACATTATCATGGTCAAACAGTTGATATAACACGATTCAAAACATGTTTAACAATTTTTCTTTCATCATCTAACAACAGGTAATCAAACATATGCAAGAGAGATAATAAATTAGATCAGAGAGTTAATAGAAAAACTCCCCCTGAGAATATGCTTTCAGGTTTAACAGTTTCAAGGCTTTGAATCCAGTTTCAAGGCCTTGAAAATAGCCAAGACTATTTACAAGCCTCTGAAGCTGATTCAAGGCTTTGAAAGCTGTTTCAAGGACGTGAAATAGCCAAGCTCTTTCAAGTCTTGAATAACCTGAGCTTTCAGTTTTGAAGTAATCACTTCATCGATTGGAGCAAGATTGAAATCAAATTTGAAAACACTAAAGAGACCGTTGATACATTATTAATTACGGAGATGAAAGTGAATCAAGGGAGATCAGGTATGACAATTGGAAAAGAGATTCATGTGTTCTTTTAGTGGATCTGATTGCTCTAATCTCTTGCTGATGTCAATTCGTTGTAAAATCCAGATGAATTGATGTAGTTTTACCAGAAATAAAAAAATTTGGGCCTTGATTGAATCAACTTCTAGGTTAATGGAGTCTATCAATTGTTGTTTCGTTCCGGTGAGCTATGGCTCAGTTCACGACTGTGGTAGCTGGTGTGGTTGTCTATGGAGGTAACAGTTGCGGGGAAGGCGGAGGTCGTCGTCGGAGTTATAGGAATTCTGAGGAGGCTATGGCACTCAGATGTGGGAGCGAGACCAGGGAAGTGTGCGAAGATACGTGGCGGTGGCGGTGTTGGTCGGAGAGACCGGCATTTGCTCGGTGTGGTTGTTTGTGAAGAAGAGTGTTGCCGAGGCAGACAGAGGGATGTACATTTTTGGGAACTGGGAATTTTATCAAAAATGCTGCCACACTCACCATTGTAGAAGGTTATAATTGTCTTCCTAACAAAAAAATCGTATATCACTTCCCTTTAAATTTACAAGAAAAAAGGGGAAAAGTCGGTGGCTTTAATTGACGAGTCTTGTCCCGGGTCGGACTATCTGATAGACCCCTTCCAAAGCTGAGCTTCTCTAGTGTATTGGGTTCTATTGTTAGTGTGTGTGGGCCGTCCTTAGCCAAAAATTTAAGTCATTTTCTTGTGGCCCAACAGATGAAGCCCTAGAAAAAATCCCTAATAATTCATGGGTTAATTGCATTTTACCCCCTGTAGTTGGGGGTATGTGCGAAACACTCCCCTGGGATCTCAAATGTTGCATTTTACTCCCCGTGGTTTGGTGCTTGTTAGTTTTAAAGCAAGCGCACATAAACCAAACCACAAGGCGGGGGGGGGGGGGGGGGGGGGTAAAATGAAACATTTTAGACTCCAAGGGTGTCTTTCGCACATATCCCTAACCACAGTATTGCAATTAACCCATAATTGATTAACTCCCACCACCGCTACAAAGGGCAATATAGTCTGTTCCAATTCATCTGATCATAATTTGGAAGCTACTGAGAAGATTCAATTCGATGAAAGGGAAAGGGTTTCTCAAACCCTTGATTTACAGTATGTAACTTCGAATGGGAAAGAGAAGATCACGAAAAAGTGGAAACGACAGGCAAGAGATCATGGCGCACATAGAAATCCTTCAGTAGAAGAAGAAATGAGAAGTTTAAAGAGAAGAGAAGAAGACTTGATGGATTTAGATGCTGCTGGAGAAGGAAGAGTTTTGGACTGCAAGAAGTTGAGGAATTCAACACTGGATTATTCATTCTCTCGTAGACAGGAAGAGGAAACCAGCCTTAACTGGTCCCAATCCACCCAACGAAGCTTTGTGCCTGGAATAGTCAGGGAGCTGGCAGATCCCCGACAATTCAGCAATTCATGAAGGTTTTACACCTTCATACTCTAGAGGTATCTTTTCTGAGTGAAACTAAGAAAAAGGAACATTTGATGAATAAGAATTTCTGTAGTAGGAGGTTGATCAATAGCTTTTGGGTCAATCCTCTTGGAAAGTCAGGTGATTTAGGTGTTGCGTGGACGGCTGAGGTTCAACTACAACTGATGAAATACTGTGATTTTTTCATCCATGTCATGTTATCATCTGCTGATTGGGCTCCATGGCATATTTTGTTTGTTTATCTTTCTCCAGATGATTGAAAAAGGCTCTCTCAATTAACTGCTATTAGCTCTTATTTATCTTCTTTCTCTGATAATGTAATACTTTGGAGTGATTTTAATGATCGTGCGGACCCTAATGAGAAAAGAGGAGGGCTTCCAAGATCTCATGCATCATGTAAGCCTTTAATTGATTTTGTTTGCCAAAATGAGCTGGTTGACTTGGGTTTCTCCGGGTATCCATTCACTTGGTGGAATAAAAGAAGAGGGCAAGGCTTCATTGAAGAGAGGCTTGACAGATGTCTTACTTCATCTAGCTGGTTACAGTTTTGGGGCAACTCAAAACTGTTTCATTTTTTGTCCCAGGATCTGACAACAACATGATGCTTGTTGATACTAATCCCTCATCCGCAAGCAAAAAGGTGCCTATATTCAATTTTGATAGTAGATAGCTGGTACATGATGAAGTAAATGAGATCGTTGCAAGAAATTGGAAGCTTAATGTTGAGGGTAATCCCATGTTTCAGTTAAAGTGAAATTTAAAAGCTTGTAGACAAGAGCATAGAAAATGGAGCAAGAATAATGATAGAGGGCTCATGAAGATGATTAGCTAAAATAAAGTCCCAGCACTCAAAATCAGAGACGAGGGTCCGAATGCTGATCTGGATGAATTATCCAAGATTGAATCCTCTCTTGAATCTCCTTAGAATGATGAAGAAGCACTATTGAAGTCAAAGTCAGGGTTACCTGGCTCAAATCAGATGAAATCACAATTTTTTCTCAATAAGTGGTGAAGCAGAAATGGAAAGCTAATCTAATTGCTAAGATTACAAATGAGCATGGCATTTGGTGCAATGATTTGGCTAAAATCCAAACGCAATTCCAATCCTTCTACACTGAGCTATTCACTGAGAACGAGGTTAGGGACTTAACTCCAGTGCTATACACAGTAAAGAAAAAAGTCAGTGTAGATATGAATAAATTTCTAGTGCAAAATTTTACCAATGAAGAGATTAAGAAAGCCTGCTTTGATCTTCACCCGAATAAGGCTCCGGGCTGCGACGAATTTGCTGCAATTTTCTTTCAAAAATATTGGAGTATCCTTGGAGAAGATATATGCAAAGCTTTCAAATGATGCTGAAATGTATTAACCTGACTCACATTGTCTTGCTCCAAAAAAATCAAAACCCTGTCCATGTGAAGGATTTTATGCCAATAAGCCTTTGTGCAGTCATATACAAGATCTGAGCTAAATTCTTAGCCAACAAATTGAGTGAAGTTTTGGATAAAGTTATTTCTCACAACCAATCCGGCTTTGTCAAAGGAAGAATGATTGTTGACAACATTATGATTACGCAGGGAATCATTCATCACATTAAGAACAAGAGGTATGGAGATGGAATCATGTCTCTTAAGCTAGATATGTTGAAAGCGTTTGATAGGGTGAATTGGGACTACTTGGAAGGCATAATGCTCAAGCTTGGTTTCTGCAGTAAATGGGTTGACTGGATTATGGCTTGTGTCTGATCAGTTAGCTACAGATTGGTCATAATGGAGATTTGGGTGACTTTATCATCCCCACCAGAGGTATTCGTCAGGGAGATCCCCTCTATCCTATGTTGTTTGTCATTTGTGCAGAGGGTTTATCATCCCTTTATTTCATTTTGAAAACAACAAGTAGATTTCTGGTATTAAAATCTCAAAGTTCAGCCGTCCTATAAGTCATTTGCTTTTTGCAGATGACTCAATTTTATTTTGCAAATCTACTATGACTGATTGCTGTGCTGTTAATGCAGCTTTAAAAATGTATGAAAAATCTTCTGGGCAAGCTATTAATAGAGAAAAGTCTCAGCTTTTCTTCAGTCCAAGCACTAGCGGTATTCTAAAGAATTTCATTAAGTTCTATATGAGGATTGATAAAAAATTTTAAAGACTGCAAGTATTTGGGGCTACCAGCCTTGGTGGGAAGATCGAAAAGCAGCACTTTGAAGTTCATAAAAGAGAGAATATTGCAGAAGCTGTCATCTTGGAAAACTTCTTATCTTAGTCCAGCTGGTAAGGAAGTACTTATAAAATCAGTGCTTGCGGCTCTCCCAACTTATACTCTCTCTTGCTTTCTTATCCCCAAATCTACATGTAATGAACTCTCTAGTGTTATTGCTAGATTTTGGTGGGGAAACAGGCATATGGATCAGGCAAAATATCACTGGAAAAGTTCGGAACATTTGTGTAAAAGTAAAGAAGAAGGGGGGCTCGGATTTAAGGATCTTCATAGTTTCAACCTTGCCCTGATTGCAAAACAGTCCTGGAAGCTTCTAAATGGCCGGAACTCTCACTTTAAATCCATTTTCAAAGGGTAATACTTTCCAAAATGCTCCTTTTAGGATGCTAAAATTCCTCAGGGGTGTTCTTGGATTTGCAGAGTTCTTCATGCTGGAAAATAGATCCTAAAAAAGGCTGCAGATGGAGGGTTGGTGGTGGTAATTCAATTAATATTTGGAGGGATCCCTGGCTCCCAAGGGTAAGTAATTTTCATGTTACCTCTTTAGCCCCCCCCCCCCCCCCCCCAAAAAAAAAAAAAAAAAAAAAAAAAATTACAGCATTGTTAAAGTCAAAGAGCTGTTCCTTGTACATGTACTGAACAATGCCTTGTGTTCCAATTCCAGGTTAAATGCATGCTCCCAGATGGCTGACATGGCAAAAGAAATTATTTGGCAGTGCGGGTTCACTGATGGTGAAGTCCTTGTAAAGTGTAAACAATTCAGTGGTAATTTAATTTATTGCCAGTCCACGTATTTTGTCATTGGTCAGCTGATATCAGTCTTTGTATTGCTGACGTTACAGTGACCACACTTTTGAAGGGGAAAACTGAGGAATTGGAGATTCTAGTTGCTCAAGTAGATATCATTGTTTCAGAGTGGGTACTTCTTTTTTTGGAGAGTAAAGAGTGGGTACTTCTTGCTGTTTGAGAATATGTTAAACACAGTTCTCTATGCAAGCGACAAGTGGCTTATAAGTACTTTTTCGTTTTGTTTTGAGATAGTTATATAATTTATGATTTCACGCAGATATTCGTCTGAAACTGCAATTTTGGTTCCCTCAGTTTATTTAACTGCATAATTTTTTTTTCATTGAATAGAGGTTTAAATGAAGTTGTGATGGTTCGGTAGTTGTTTATGTGTTGTAGGGTTGAATACTTTCAAATCTGGGACTGGAAACTTTGTTTGTGGGGTTCCAAAGAAGTCCTTGGTTGTTGATTTAAAAAAAAAAAATTATATCCCTTTATTTACTGTAATCCCGTTTGTCATGCATATTTCATAAACTTCATGATTTACCGCGATGGTTTGTCATATACAAACAAAAAATGTCATAGAGTCTATTGATTTATGGGTGGTACAAGCTTGCACTTATATAATCTTGCCATTTAGAATGCGCTTGTTTAAGTTAAATACTTCAATGCCTACATAAACTTGTTTCAAACAGTAAGTGAAGTTTTTGGCTCTTTGCAGGGTAATGATGAAGTCGTTCTTCAGAACAAAGCTTCACTGTTTTTTACAGGCACTGAAGATGCTGAATACAATGAAGACAAGATTGAATGTGAGTATCATCCTTTCATCTTGCAGATTTGGAGGATTTGCAGCTGGACCTAATTGTAATCAGTGCCAAACTGATGACGTGAAGCAAGAAGCAGCAGCTGCCGTTCAATGCCTCTGAGCTTTTCTATTCTACACCGTTGATCATTTTTACGTTAGCTTTTGAATTCCCTAAGTGGAACGGCAACGTTTGGGCTAACATTCCACAATTAGTCTTTAAACAGTTTTTATTTAACGTTAAGCCTCTTTCATTATTGGAGCGTTGTCGTTCCAATACACAGTGGCATCTCTGACTCGTTTGTGTCTTTGATTCACCAATTAGTTATTTTCGTTTAATTTGCTTTTCCATCTGTAATTGAGAGGGTAATAAATCCTAACTCTGTTTTCCTTTTTTCCTTATCTTCGATCAATGGAATAGCATATTTATCTCCATTTCTCTTGTGGCTTCGTTTATTCGATATGTTATCAGAGCGCCGGTTTTGATCCTTGGCGTCTCTTCTCCCAATTTCTTCTTCTTGTTATGGTCGCGCATTGATAACGCCCAAATAGGGGTTATTTTATAGCCTGAAAAGATGTGTATTTGTGCTGGAAAGCCGCGTTTTAGCCAGAATTCACCCTCGGAAAGCCTCGGTTTTAGGAACGAGACGTTTATTTGCTCTTCGTGAATTTCTGCATGTTTTGTACTTTTATTGGATATGATTGCGGGTTTTTTCATGTTTTTACAGGAACAGGTTCGGAAAGTGCATTGGGATGCGTGCCGAGACAGAACCGGGATCGCCTCGGGAAACGTGCAGAAAATGCTCGGAGCAGGATTTGACCGAGACTGGTACAAGGGAGAGGGGAATGGAAAACGGAAAGACTGGAGGAAAAAGGAGCAGTGAAAACCGACCGAGGAAGCTGAAAACGCCAAAACCGAGAATCACCGGGACGCGCTCGGTTGACGATATCTTGAGCTTGACTTGGAATTTTGAAGTGAAACCGGGGGCAAAAGAACGGAGATGTCAAGGGCTTTCCGAAAACAGGTTATAATGCTGAAACGGAGTCCGGCCGAAAAACCGACTCCCGTCACGTGTGGGTCCCAGTCAGGCCACGCCCGAGTAAGGAGTCTCGGTTCCCGGTGTCCAGAGTCAGGAGCAACTATTTTATGTTCGTGACGATTTCCGGGACAGTTTTGGCCTAGGGGTATTTTGGTCATTTTGGCATCGGGCCCGGGTTTCCGGAGTCAAGTTCAGATTTTGTCTCCCAAATTCAGTCAGCAGTTTTCCTATGTCCAGAGTCAGGATTGGACAGAATTTGGAGCGGTTTTGACCCAGGGGTATTTTGGTAATTTTGACAAGTTTCAGGTCAAAACGCAAGACCGGGACACGACAGAAACACGGAAAAGCAGAAGTACACCGAAGAGGCAAACCGAGAGCGTCAGGCAGAAGAGTGGGACCCAGGGGACCAGACGTGGCCCACCAAAGGACCAAGTGGGCCCCACCTACCCCCACGGCCTGCGTATATACGCAGGCCCTGCGTATATACGCAGCCCCTGCGTATATACGCAGGAAGTGAGGGTGGTGGAGGATGTTGGTTGGGCCCTGGTTGCGTATATACGCAACCCCTGCGTATATACGCAGCCAGTTTGACTTTTTGGTCAAAGACGGTGGACCGATGGCAGTTTTCGTAAATTCTGGCGCAAGCGTTTCGGGAAAAAACAGCACTATTTAAAGACTCGTCCAGACTCGTTTTGAAGAGGAACACAAGACAGCATAACCGAAGGAGAAGACCGAGCATCCCGGGAGAGCACGGAAACGTGAATCCAGATTCAAGACACCCGTTTGCTTTTCTTCTCTCTTATTCAAAAACTGTGTTATTTTACGTTATGAATTTCAGTAGCTAAACTTTTACCTAGGTTCTCGGTGAACCTAGGGTTTCGTTTTCAGAGATTAGTTCTACGTTTTGACTATGAATTCATGATCGTACTATCTTAATATCAGCAGCTTTATTCGTTATTCTGTCTTTGAATTTTACTGTTTATGCATGATCGGAGTAGCTAACCAGAATTGCTACAGACCCGAGCCGGTAGGTGAAAACGTCCGGTTAGGGTTAGGAAGAGAAGACAGAATTTAGCACCTTACCCCGATGGGCCGACTAGCGAAGGGGAGTTAGGACTAGCCTGAAATCGTTGAGACCAACTGTTAGAGAATCTGACCCGGGCCATCAGGACAGGTTAGAAACCCTAGCAGCCTTAGAACGAGACTGCAGACTTAGGCAGCTTAACAGGAATCCGACAGTCTGCAGGATTGTGATAACGTGCAGGAAAAGAAAAGATACTGCACAATTGGTACGTGGCACGGATAACGAGACTGCTGTGTGTTTTCATGTCAAACAAAGAACGAAAATCTGAAGAACCCTAGGGGATCCCGGGACCTAGTATCTCAAACCCTAGTTTTACAAACTTAAGATTATTCAGAAAACTTCCACAAAAATATTTACGTTTTAGTTATTTACGTTCAGTACTTAGTTCGTAGTTACAAACTCTCAAAATAGTCCTCCTTTTTACACTCTGTTCGTTAAAACTGATTACTAGAAAAACCTGCAAAGTCCCTGTGGGATCGATAATCAGAGTCGTAATACACTCTATACTACTTGATTCGTATACTTGCGAATAGCACGCTAAATTGCGCATCACGCATCTGCACCGATCTAGCAACTGATTATGGACACCTCACACATCTCGAGCGAGACTGTTTCTCGCACAGCGATGGCTAGATCTTCTTCATTTTTCCTTCACAACTCTAATTCTCCAGGTATGCTCCTAGTATCTCAGCCGTTAGATGGTGACAATTTGAATATATGGTACAGATCGATGGTTGTTTCTCTTGAAGCTAAAAAGAAGCTCGATTTTGTGACTGGGGTTATTATTGAGCCTGCACGTACCTCTGAATTGTACGCTCTTTGGAAATGATGTGATAGAATGGTGTTTTCATGGTTACTTAATTTTGTTAGAAAAGATAATGGTTCTAGTGTGGTCTACTATACTACTGCTAAAAAGACATTTAGTTTGATCTTATTGAGAGATTTTCTCAGAAAAATCTTCCAAATGTGTTTCAATTGATTAATGCTATTGTTAAAACAAGGTAACATGAGTGTCACTACCTACTTCACTAAGTTGAAGTTCATAAGGGATGAATTGGAGAATTATGCTCAGAAACGTATGTGCACGTGTGGTGCTTTGCATTTTTATACTTGCAATATTTTGGGATTATTTCATAGTAACCAACAACAAGAACATGTTATGCAATTTCTTATAGGATTATGTCCTCATTATTGCTCTGTTAGAGATCAAGTGTTGCTCATGGATCCATTGCCACCTCTACATAAGGTGTTTGCTAAATATTCCCACAAGAAATGCAGATTTCTTTTAATAACTCTACTACTTATGTGCCTGTCATGGCAATGTATTCTTCTCCATACCATGCTCCTACAACTATGTACACACAGTATGGTCATTCTTCCTCTCAAGAACCAAATGCCCCTCTGAATCAAAACAACACTTGGCCTAAAGTCACTTGTCACCACTCTGGAGGTACATGCCATATTAAAGCAAAGTGCTGGAAATTGCATGGCTACCCAGCAAATTTCAAGGACAAACACAAGTCTCAAGTGAACAGTTTAGGTTTTGGTGAAGGTGCCACTACTGATATCAGTGACAAGGTTGCATTTCCTTGCTCCCGCACTCAATGTCAACAAATGATGCATTATATAAACAGTCATATGCAGCAAACATATCATGGAGCTTCTAGTGACACAAACTCAATCTCCCCTTCACACATCAATCACTCAAATTCAATTGAGTGCCCATTTCATCAGTACAGTAAGACAGATTCTGTTTATGGACAACACTTCATGGGTGGTGTGGTCAGTTATGGTTTGACTTCTTTGGGCAAGAAGGGTTACACTATTAATAATTGGATTATTGATCGGGGGCAACTGATCACATGTGGTGTGATTTACAGCTATTGACTCAAGTTATTGAAGTACCTAATGTTTATGTCTACTTTCCAAATGGGAAGAAGGTTCAGGTTACACACAATGTTCATGTGAAGCTTACACAAGGTCTTGAAATAACAGGGGTATTGTACATCCTTGATTGTAAGTTCCATCTTCTATCTATGACACAATTGGAAAAATGTAAAAAATGTGTTTTCATTTGTGATAATGAAAGATGCAAGATCATGGAGAAGGACATTAACAAGTTGCTTGGGGAAGGTCTTAAGGAAATAATTTATATTTATTGGAGACTAATTGTGCTTTGAGTGCAGATGGATTTAACAGGATCTCTGGATGCAAGACAACCAAAGAAATATTGGACAAACTTGTGGTTATCTTTGAAGGAACGAGTCAAGTCAAGCAGACCAAGATCAACATATTTCTCAGGCAATATGAGCTATTCAAGATGAATGGAGATGAATCCATTAGAGAGATGTTCAAGATATTTACTGACATAGTCAACAATCTTGACTCTCTGGGAAAACACATCTCAAATGAAGAGAAAGTTAGAAAGATCTTGAGAAGCCTTACCAAAGCCAAATGGGAACCGAAGACTACATCCATAAAAGAAGCTCACGGTCTATCATCCCTTGAACTTGATGATCTACAAGGGAAGCTGCTCACACATGAGATATCCATGAATGAAATGGATGGAGACTTACCAGAAGGTGTTGAGAACCTGGTCCTCAAGGCAAAGGAGAATGAATCTTCTCAAAGCCTTGAACCAGAAGAAGAAGATGATGAAGATCCCTTTGCACTTATTTCCAAAGCCTTGACAAGAATTCTGAAAATGAAGAATAACTTTGGAAACAATGATCATAACAGAGACAGACATAGAAACTCAAGTGGCAGAGACCACAAAGGTAAATCTTCTTCCAATGGAAATAAAACTAAAGTCATGAATTGCTTTGAGTGTTGTGATGCATGAAATTTGATCAGAGATAATCCACACAACAAAATCAAACAATTTCAAAAGAAGGACCATGACAGAAGAAAGAAAGCTATGGTAGCCTCATGGAGTGATTCTTTTCCTCAAGTGATTATGAATCTGAGGAAGAACAACCAAATCTTTGTATTATGGCCAAACAAGAAGAAAGTTCTGAAAAGAACATTGAGGTAATGGTAAACTGTCTGATTTCAAAGCCTACTGAAGTTCTCTCAGATTATCTCAAATCTGTGCTTTTAAATGAAGAAGACTATCTGAGAGAGATCAGATCTTTAAAAGAAAAATATCATGAGCAAGCAAAAGAAAACTTGGAACTTTTCTGTCAAAACCAAAGCCTTGAAATTTCTCAGAAGAAAACTGACAGATATTTCAAAGTCTTGTAAACCCGTTTCAAGGCCTTGAAAACTCAAGTCAAAGAAGTAGTCACTGAGAACTCAATTTTGAGTGACAAGTTTGTTACTCTAAAACATCATTGTGATGATTTGGAGAAACAAAAGACTACTCACACTGAGAAACTCCAAGATGCCAAGAAAATTATGACAAGACTTGCTGGCTCTGAACAGAATTTAAACCTAATTCTAGGAGGAAACTTACAGTTTATTCACAAAATTGGTATTGGATACAATCCAAACTTTCCAAAGAAGAACATTACCAGATTTGTGAAGACTAGCAACAACACATCTCCAAAATATCATTACTGCAACAAGATTGGTCATGTTAAGATCACTTGTCCTTTTAGAAAAAGAGAGCCTCAGCTTGAAAGATGATGTGACCAAGCTTTTTGTAAGTACTTCATCAGTTTGGTCACATCAGCTTGCATACTTCGAACAAATTGATCTTGCAAAGCTTTTGCTCAGGGCAAGTAAACCAGAAGCTCATTCAAGCCAAAGAAGTTTGTAAGTACTACTAGACCTATTGAATTACTTCACATGGATCTATGTGGTTCTATGAGGACTCCAAATCTAAGAGGTAAGAGCTACATGCTAGTTATTGTGGATGACTATTCTAGATTCACTTGGATTATGTCTCTTAAAGAAAAACCTTAAGCCCTCTCTGAATTTTCTAAGCTTTGCAGAGAACTTAAAACCTTGAAAAGCCCACCTATTGCTTCAATTAGAAGTGATCTTGGTAGAGAGTTTAATCAGTTAGAATTTGATTTATTTTTGCTAAGCATGGTATCTCTCACAATTTTTTTGTGACTAGAACTCCTCAATAGAATGGAGTTGTTGAAAGGAAGAATCGGACTCTCGAAGATATATCAAGAACAATGCTTTTAGAAAACAAGCTGCTAAAAAATTATTGGGTAGAACTGTGAATACAACAAATTATGTTTTGAACAGGTGCTTGATCAGACCTATCTTGAAGAAGACTCCCTATGAACTATTCAAAGGGAGAAAGTTGAAGATTTCTTATTCAAACCTCTAGGATGCACTTGTTTTGTTCACAACAATGGAAAGGACAATTTGGGTAAGTTTGATGAAAGAAGTGATGAAGGTATCTTTCTTGTTTACTCTCTGACAAGCAAATCTTATAGATTTTATAATAAAAGAACCAAGCTTGTTGAAGAAAGTATTCATGTTATCTTTGATGAAAGCTATGATGGTTCTTTGAGTGAAATTTTTGCAGACTTGAATCTGAACAATTATGAATCAGAAGAAGAAGCTGAAATCTCACTTGGATTCAAGAAGGATTCAAAAGGACACAGAAAGAATTTTGAAGACCTTCAAAATAGGTCTCAAGGCCTTGAAAATAGTGTACAAAGCCTTGAAAAGGATGACCAGAAAGATATGAGTGAACATGCTACTACTTCAAGACCAGAAAAGCAATATGGAGAGCCTGAGCCTTGGTCTCCAAGAAAGAGATTCAAATATCATTCATCTCATTTAGCTGACAACATCATTTCTGATTCAACCATTGGTACACAAACAAGATCACAATTGAAAAATCTTTGTGCTTTTAATGCTTTTATCTCTCTTGTAGAACCTAAAACTGTGAAGGAAGCATTACAAGAAGCAGACTGAATAATAGCTATACAAAGTGAACTCAATGAGTTTGAAAGAAATAAGGTGTTGAACCTAGTTCCTCCACCTACAAACCAGTTTGTCATTGGTACCAGATGGGTGTTCAGGAACAAGTTGGATGAAAATGGCAAAGTGATCAGGAACAAAGAAAGGTTTGTTGTTCAAGGTTACAATCAAGAAGAATGTATTGATTATGATGAAAATTTTGCTCCTATTTACTTGCTTTTGCATCTTACAAGAAGATGAAACTATTTCAAATGGATGTGAAGTGTGCATTTTTAAATGGATACTAGCAAAAAGAAGTTTATGTTGCACAACCTCCTGGTTTTGAAAATGATAATTTTCTAGATCATGTCTACAAACCTGACAAAGCTCTCTATGGTTTGAAACAAGCTCCAAGAGATTGGTATGAAAGACTGTCAAGTTTTTTACTTGAAAAAGATTTCAAAAGAGGATTGGTAGACAAGACCCTTTTCATAAAGGCTCGTGAGGAAGGTTTACTTGTAGTTTAGATTTATGTTGATGATATTTTATTTGGAGCTTCTAATGATATTTTGAGCAAGGAATTCTCAAGTCTTACGAGCAGGGAATTTGAAATGAGTTTAATGGGAGAGTTGAACTTCTTCCTTGGACTTCAAATACATCAGATGAAGAAGGGAATCTTTTTCATCAAAGAAAGTACACTAGATACTTGTTGAAGAAGTACAATATGTCTCAATCCAAAGAAATCAAGACCCTATGAGTTCTACACTGTCCTTAGATAAGGATGAATGTGGCAAGAGTTTTAATGTAAAAGAGTATAGAGGTATGATTGAATCATTATTATACCTTACCGCCAGTAGACCAGATATCATGTTCAGTGTTTGTATGTGTGCAAGATTTCAAGCTGATCCAAAAGAGTCACACTTAAGTGCTTTGAAAAGAATCTTCCGATATCTAAATGGTGCCAAAGACTTAGGGCTTTGGTATCCAAGACACTCTAACTTTTCTTTGTGTGGATATTCAGATGCTGACTTTGCAGGTTACAAAGTTGATAAGAAAAGCACTTCAGGTAGTTGTCAATTTATTTTATCTTCCTTGATCAGTTGGCATTCCAAGAAACAAACTCAGTTGCATTATCAACAGCTGAAGCTGAATAGCTGCTGGAGGTTGTTGTTCACGAGTATTATGGATTGCTCAATAGTTGAGACATCTTAGATTTGATTTCAAAAGAGTACCTATCAAATGTGAAATCACCGATGCAATATCAATCACAAAGAATCCGGTTCAGCATTCAAGAACCAAGCATATTGATGTCAGACACCATTTCATCAGAGATCATGCTGGAAAGGTGATATTGTTCTTGGATTTGTTTCTACTAACATGCAACTTGCAGATATCTTCACTAAACCATTGCCAGATGAAAGATTATCATCTCTAAGACTGGAATTGGGTATGCTAAATAAAAATGCACTGGTTTAGGGGGAGTGTTAGGTAAGGAAGGTAACCTATTATTTGTTTCAACGGGTTGAACTGATTTTCAAAGCCTTGAAAATATTTTCAAATCTTTGATTTTATTTGATCTTATCTGTTTCAGCAAAACAGCTTTTCAAGACCTTGAAATCCATTTCAAAGCCTTGAAAATAAGTGTGATAACTGCTTAGATATTAACTCTTGGATCATTCAATATTGAGTGATATCTCTGTAGATATTTAATCAATATTGCCCCTAATCTTTTCAAAATCTCTTTTCAGCCAAATATAGTATTAAAATATTTGTTTCCAACAGCTTCAAAGTTTTTAATCTTTTCTGATCATTTCAAATCTTTTAAGATCATAAATATATTGAAGTTTCCATTTCAAACTCAAACTCTTGTAGTATTTATCTTCTTCTATTCTCTTTCTCTCCGTATCATTCCAACCTCTCTCTATTCTTCTCCCAAATACTAATGAGCACAAGAAGAGCCTCTGACATAATCAAGATGGTTCGTGGTTCTAAGTCTGGTGCAGAGAAGAAAAGGAAGGCCCCTGTAGAAGAGGTTCAAGCAATTAGTAGGGATTCAAGTTCTAGGACTCCCAGTGCAAAAGCAATTGCAGAACCTCCTCCACCCAAGAAGAAATCTAAGAAGGATGTGACATCATCCTCAAGCAAGAAGAAGAAGAAGAAGAAGAAGAAGAAAGAGAAAACTACTACAAAAAAGCAACCTGAAGCACAGATCTCAAGTCCCCATAAGATGAAGAAAAAGAAGAAGCATTCTGAAGCAGAAAAAGGAAAAGGAAAGGTGACAGTAGAAGAAGCAGAAGACAATGTTGAAAAAGCTTTGCATATCTACTCAAAGAGCTCAGCTCCTGATGAAACTTGGTTCATCACAAACACTTCCAAATGTTAGTGGTTAGATGGTTTTATTCTAGACCTATTGCATTTTGTAGCTTTGCCAGTCTTTCTATGTTTTATGGAATGAATCTGAACTACATAACTATGGTAAGGAAAAACTCTCTTTTGTTCATGTTAAACCCTCCTGAGCTAGCCTATCCAAGACTTACCTGATTCTTCTAGCTCAACACGAAGCAACTTAAGAACTCTGCACATGTAGTAATTAAGACTAGAGTTGCTGGTGTCAATATGGAACCTGAGTTTTTAACTGTTCTAGGTTGTCCTAAGAGGTATGAAACAACAAAACATCCTCCCAAGAGTGAATATTTGAAGTTGGCTAAAGAAGAGTTCTTTCTACCCAACACCCCTACCTCATCCAAATAGTTAACACACTCTGTGTTAAATGTTGAAGCCAAAGTTTTATTCACTATCGTAATAAGATGCATTTTTCCAAGGGAACAATTCAAGGAGTTGATCACTGAGAGGGTTCTATACATAATGTATCTAATTATGCATGGATATGACATTGTTCTTCAAAAGCTTGTAATGGAACACATGCTGTTTAGCCAGACTAATCAGAGAAAGCATCCTCTGCCCTATAAAAATTTTCACACCTATTTTGTTCCAACATCTTGAGATTCAACTGCTAATGAAGACACTATTACTACTCGGTTTGGCCTTTTTAATGAAAAATCATTTGAGAAGATTGGTGTGGTGAAAACCAAAGCAAAAACTTGGAAGCTGTACTCAGAGTTGACAGAAGAAGAATTGGCTTCAAAGAAGTTTATCGAACCCAAGACCATGAATCCTACTTCAAGTCAGACCTCACAGCCTATAGATATGTCTTCAGTTGTTGAGAGACTTGATGGTTTAGATTTGGACATGTATGAAGTTAAAGCCAACCAACATCAGTTTGGGACTGATCTCAGGCAGGTAAAGTACATGGTTGAGAACATCTTTAGAAGCATGACTGTTTTGATGTCCCAAAGGATGTCCCAAAGGATGTCTTTCTGACAAAGAAGTGCCCAGTGAACACTCACACCAAGAAGGAACTGCTCAAGACAAGGATAAGGGAAAACAGGTGATAGATGAGCAGACTGTTCAAGAAGGAGAAGAAGTAGACAGTCCTGATTACGGTGCACTACTTATTGATATAAAGAAGAAGAATAAATATCCTCATCCAGCCATTCCATAGGTTGTCACTACTGAATACTTGATTGAAGAAGAAACTACTACACAAGATCAAGATGAAAATGAGGAAGAGGTAGGAAGACATGATGAAGATGATGATCCAACCCCATAAACTCTTGCATACTCTTTCTTATCCACTCTTTTTAAATTTATTTTCAAATATTTTCCGAAAACTCTCATCCAACATTTTTTTTTCTCATTCTTTTTGATGAAAGTCAAAAAGGGGAACAAATCTTAGGTTGTTTTTATGATCTTAGTGACACGTCTTTTTGGTCAGTAGGAAATTATCTCTGACTTACTTGTTTTTCTTCTTAAGTTAATTGAATAAGTTGGATCTTTTTGGAATCTACGTGTTATGACTCTTTGTGATGTATGCTAATAAGTATTCTTGCAGAAACTAAGCATCAAACAGTAAGTGGTTTTTTCTTTCATCAAGGGGGAGATTGTAAGATCACGGGTTTCACAAGATTGAAATTGCAGAGCTATTTCAAGTCCTTTAAGCATCGTTCAAAGCCTTGAATGAACATTCAAAGCCTTGAAACTGACATTCAAAGTCTTGAAACTATCTGCCCTGTATGCATATGCTAAGGGGGAGTTCTTCTGATCTTATTCTAACTGTCTCACCCCTATTATAGATTAGTTATTACTTGATGATGGAAAACTAAAAACTTTGATTCACTTAGACTTCATCTGGTTAATCTGTTTTACTTAGTTTTGCAGGGAAAGTTCATTTCCTATTTTGCAGGATTGGTTTCCTAACCTGGGTTTTGCAGGAAAGGAAATAGTGAGAGATTATGATTCTTTGATCAATCAAATACTTATGACAGCTTCTCAATGACCTTGAATACAAGATCAGCTCATTATCTTCGAATATTCTGATCAACTATCCGTTGGGAAGACTGTTAGAGAAGTCAAAGATTGTTACCTAATAAACATGGAAGTTTGTTACTGAAAATCAGGAAGATCTGATGATCATTTGAGCAGTAAAAATGGTGCTAAATTTGAAGCATTTCACACAAAACTCAACGGTCAAAAAACATAGACACATTCAAGGATTACTAAGCATCAAAGAAGCAGATCTTTCACTCAATCCAATTCTCAGAAGATCACTGCATACTCACTGTAGCTTCACTTTCAGTGTTCTTATTCTTTGTACTTAATTTGTATATCATTTTTATACTACTTCTAGATATCATTATCAAGGATTGTTCCAGGTCAACAATAGAGAATTATTAGTTAATAAGTTAGCTAGAGCAGGTACTAGATAGGTTAGTGAGAACCACAAGCGGTAACAGAGTAAGACATATCTCTCTGCTTGAGATCTAGGGCTTAGCTTTTGATGAATAAGAATTGTGTTGAAAATTTTCCAGGAAAATATCCATGAGGTAAAGACGTAGGTCCAACTGGACCGAACTCTATAAATCTTTTGTCTCTTGCATTTACATTTCATTCTCATACTTATTCAATTGCATCTTTCAAAACAATTTCATTTCAAGGGTTTGAAACTCATTTCAAGGCCTTGAAATAGGCTTATTCTTGTATACATTCAAAATTTTTTTATTCTAAGGTCTTGAAAATCTTTTCAAGGACTTGATCTTCTTTACAAAATTTTGAAAACTCTATTCTTGCAGAGTTTAGCAAAAAAGTTGGCATACTCTATTGAACCTCCCCTGCCTTTCTAGAGTATATGTACTGCATTTCTACCTGCTTACTCCCCTTTTCAAAGAAGGATCATTTTATGTCGGTACATTGTGATATGTGGGGTCCTTAAAAGACTCCTACTTATGCATGAAACAAATATTTCCTCACTCTTGTTGACGGTGCAAGAAGAATGACCTGCGTGTATCTGGTGCACATAAATCAGAGGCTAAGACTTTAATTCCACAATTTTGTACCATGGTAGAAACACAATTTCCAGTAAAGGTCCAAAAGGTAAGGGCTGACAATGCAAAGGAGCTAGCATTGACTTCATGCTTGAGAACGATATTATTCACCAATTAAGTTGTGTGGAGGCTCATGAATAGAACCCAGTAGTGGAAAGTAAGAATCAACACTTGTTGAATGTGGCAAGAGCTCTAGGTTTTCAGTGTTACTTACCTAAAAGATTTTGGGGCGAATGTTGGAATAGATGCCCTAGAGGCAATCTAATTTTAGTATGAATTGGCTAGAATAATCATTGTATTATTTATGGAGATATTTAATATAATGAAGTCCTTAGATTTACAAATCGTTTTGTTTATCTTAAATATCCCTAGTTAAATATAATGATTAATAGGACGATCATCTATAGACTAGTATGGGGTTGGATTGATATGGAGAGATCACGATCCAACTTATGGGTATGTATTAGGAGTAATGACATACTGGATTGACCAAAATCCGAGAAGGCTACATACAAGTTATGTAAAGTCACAAGTGCTTCTCGCGGTGATAGGATATTATCATCCTTAGAATTGAAGTCACTAGATCCTCTAGGTGTGGAATATTGTGCTTTCACAACGTCAAAAGCTACTCTGTAACTTGGTAGTTATAAAAGAGCTTGTTGGGCACAATAGGAAGCAAGCTTAGAGATGGTGAGTGATGTAGAAATGATTTTTCCCTCCCACATAACGGGAGAAAATATCCTAGGCCACTTGAGGGATGGCGCCTATGGAATGTCTGGCCAGACTCATACGAATCAATATGGGGATATTGAAGTCATATGCATGGATAAGGCTATTCCCAGGATCGAGAAACATGGATTGGATATACGAGTGTGACTTGTAGGTATCGTGTCAAATCCAGATAATGAGACAAAGGGATGCGATAATAAGATCACAAGGTTTTGTCAAGATGACTATTTCTATTAATTGGGTGGCATGGATGTGTTGCTACACACCGCTCCATGTTTGTAAATAGTTACTACCAATTATGTAGAAACCTATGGGGTCACACGCCATATGGATATAATTGGACAAGAGACTTAATTAATAAGGATTAATTAAAAGGATCATATTGCAACAAGTTGCTAACTTAGTAGGACTAATTAGCAAATAATACTAGTCCATATATGGATATGATTAGTACTGGGCCTTTTATGGAAACAACTAGGAGTAGTTGGACTATATACAGGAACTCCTTCCTTCCCTCTCAATACATGTTATTCATAACACACATTAAGAGGAGAGAAAAGAGTTGAGAGCAAGCAAGGTAAAGAGGCGGCCGCCCCCTTACCCGCCGCCCCAACCCTTCGACCACACAAAGGATGCCGAGCCTTCCTTTGTGGCTTCGTTGCGTGATTCCTTCGTCTCCTTCCTCCGTTCTAGATAGCACAAGAAGAATGGGAGGTCCAATTCTCTATCCTAGGCGTGGATCAACCGTAGAGAACGTGACCTTATTCGCGTTTGAAGTCATCAAAGGAGAACCCAAAGGTAAACACATATTAATCATTTACTATCGTTATGTGTTCTTGACTTGTGATCCTTGGAGGGATTTGAACGGAATAATTATCTTCTTACGCTGCGATTCCATGTTCAAACCCCTACATTGGCAGTGTGTTAACTGCTGCATACCTTATAAATAGAGTCAAAGAACACGATGTCTCAGCTTTTGATGTGTATTCCCATTTTCATGTGGGTAATGTGGATGTGTATTCCCATTTTCATGCCTCAGTTGACTGTATTATAGAACCTCAAAGTTTCAAAGAAGCTAGTAACATCTCAAATTGGGTTCAAGCTATGCAGATAGAACTTCAAGCTCCAGAAGGCAATCATACTTGGGAATTTGGCTACATTGCCTCAAGGATATGATCCTATTGGCTGTAGATGGGTCTACAAAGTGAAAATCAAGTCTAATGGTGAAATTAAAAGGTACAAGGCAAGCTTAGTTGCCAAGGGATATACACAAAAAGAGGGAATAGACTATACTGAAACTTTCTCTCTAGTAGCAAAATTCCCAACAGTAAAGTGTCTTTCAGCTCTTGCAGCAATCAAATGTTGGCATCTTCTCAATAAGATGTCTACAATGCCTTCACATGGTGAGCTAGATGAGGAAGTCTGTATGAGTATTCCACCTGGACCTTCCTCTCTAACTGTTTCTTCCAATACTACCTTGGTGTGTCATCTCAGGAAGTCTTTGTATGGGCTTAAACAAGCTTCTAGACAATGGTACAGTAAGTTCTCCGCCACTTTTTTGGATTTGGGCTTCACTCAATGCAAAACTGTTTACACACTATTTGTGAAACATTCCTTGAATTCCTTTACCTGCATTCTTGTCTATGTTGTTGACATAGTTCTTGGAGGAAGTGACCTTGATCAATTAAATTCTTTGAAAGAGCTTCTTAACTCTAAGTTTCAGCTTAAGGGTTTGTACTTTCTTAGATAATTCTTTGGTTTTGAGATAGCTAGAAATGATAATGGCATTACCCTCTGTCAAAGAAAAATTGCTTTGGATATATTGAAGGAATGTGGGTACAGTGATTGCAAATCAGCTTCAGTTCCCATGGATCCACTGAATAAATTTGGTTGAACGGTTGGCTGTTCAGAACACTGGCAACTGTTCTGTAAATTAACAAAATAATAATTATGTAAATGAAATAATTAATTAGTTTCCGGCCCAAGAAGATAAAGGTCTTAACTAACTGCTCATCCCACACACACACCACACCACATCACACCACGTCACAACCCGGCCCGTGCCCGAACTCGAATTCGAGACCGAGACCGAGCCGAGCCGGCCGGACGGCGGCGATGTGCGCGCGTATTGTTATTCGGACCATATCTAGGTCCTCCATCCTAAACAAAATGTCTACCACCCAAAGGGCGTGCCCTATAGTGAAAACTTGAAGTAGATAAGCACTCATGTTTCTCCCTTGAACCAAGATGTGGTTCCAATTTTCTTCTCAACACAATTTGTTGCGCATGAACTCATTTTGAGATCTCAATTTGATCATTCATTTATTAATGTTCTTTGACGAATGAGTTATCAAAACGACCACCAAGTTGCCCACTATACGATGATGCAATTGGCTTTGTTAACTCTTTGATGAGCCTGATTAAAACGGAGCCCAAAAACGGGTGAAAAAACATTGCTCAAGACCATTTTTTCAACAATCCCCCACATGAATGACAAATTAGCATTAATGCTGAAAATTTAAATTAGTGGTTAACTATCTCAAGTGGTTTATTAATTGCTTAAGAAAGAGTAGTCATAGGCTTTGAACTTTTCTTTTAGAAAGATGCTATAGGGTATACTGGCTTATCAGTTGACAAAATGCCTTGAACTTCTTGCAGCGTTGTATACCTAGTCGATAGAAAATCACACAATTATTGAACTATCCAAATTTGGTTCTCATGGTTGTGTTCATTGAGCTTTAAAACACTGTCCTTGTTTCATGAGTAGACTTAGAGGAGATAGCCACATCATCCTCCTAGAACCGGTCTGTACCTACTCACATAGGTGAGATACATAACGAGTATCGTTCATAATCTCGTTAATTCCCTTTAAGATATGGTCTCATTGAAATCCTTTTGCGTACCCTGTCCCTATCCCTAAATGTCCGTCCTAGGAATGGGTTTGGAAGCTTTGTTTTCACGTGAGTGATTTATTTATCTGCACTAGTAGTTTGGTCGTCTCTTTTGAACCTAGTTCTTGGGATCTCGAGTCAACTAGGTTGGTTTTGCCCCTATGTGCAACTCTTACGACATTGGCTTTAATCCCATTCTCCTTGACGAACTTGAAACTAGTTCTCTCGATAATCCTTTTTTCAACAGATTCACTATGTTTTCTTTTGACTTTACGTAATCGATCGATATAATGCCTCTTGAGAGAAGTGGCCTAATGGTATTATGTCTCCGACGTATATGTCTAGACTTACCATTATACATGTTGCTTTGTGCTCTACCTATTGCAGATTGGCTATCGCAGGGAATGCATATAGGTGGCACCGGTTTCGGCCAGGTTGGGATATCTTCGAGGAAATGGCGAAGCCATTCTGCTTCTTCCCCTACTTTGTCTAAAGCTATGAATTCTGCATCCATAGTAGACTTGCATTGCCCATCTTCTTTGAAGATTTCCAACAAATTGCCGCTCCTCCAAGAGTGAGCACATATCCACTCGTGTATTTTGAAATATCGAGTCTGAGATCCAATTGGCATCATCGCAATATCCTTCCATGACAGCTTGATAGTTCGAGTATTGTAAACCCAAATTTTTAGTGTATTGAAGATACCTTAATACTGGAGTTAGTGCTATCTAGTGATCCTTTCCAGGGTTACTAGTGAAGCGACTAAGCTTACCGATAGATTGTGCGATGTCCGGCCTTGTAAATTCATGATGTACATGAGGCTTCCTATTATCGGCACATATTCTCATTGTCTAACTTTTTTTCCACGATTCTTGGTGAGATGTAAACTAACATCTACCACTGTTGTAACCGGTTTGTTGTTCCCTTTATCAATTTTTTGAGTACTTTCTCTATATAGTGAGATTGGGAAAGACCATAACCCACGGCAGTCTTTTTTATTTTAATTCCTAAAATCACATCAGCGATTTTGAGATCTTTCATGTCGAATTTCGTGGACAACAACTTCTTTGTGTCAAGGATTATTTTCTTGTTGCTCCCCATAATTAGCATTTCATCGACATAGAAACATCTAATGAAACATTCTTTAGCAATTTTTCTGAATAAACACATTTGTCGCATTCGTTTGTTCAAAATCCATGAGTTTTCATGATTTTATTGAGTTTCTCGTGCCATTGCTTTGGAGCCTGTTTTAGACCGTAGAGGGATTTCTTAAGTCGAAAATATTTGTTGTCGCTTCCCGGAACTTTGAATCCTTCTGGTTGCTCCATATAAATTTTTTCTTTCAATTCTTCGTTTAGGAAGGTTGACTTAATATCAATTTTGTGAATTTAAAAATTGAAAATATCAACTATTGCTATAAGCATTCAGATGGATGTTATTCTTGTTACTGGAGAATATGTATCGAAGAAATCTAACCCCTCGGTTTTCTTATAACCTTTAGCGACAAAACTCGCTTTGTACTTATCTATTGTACCGTCTGGTTTAAGCTTTCTTTTAAGGATCCACATACAACCTAGGGGCTTGGATAATTGTGGAATGTCTTCTAATCCCCAAGTATTACTTTGTAAGATGGACTAAATTTCGCTATTTATAGATTCTTTATGGAGCATCAACACTGGACATGGCTTCTTTGTAACTTGTTGGATCATTTTCCGTTAAATATGTTAGGAATTTGTGTCCAAAAGTTTTTTCCGCTTTGGCTCGTTTACTTTGCCTTACCTTTTCCTCCTGTTCGTTGCTACTGACCATCTCACGCGTCCGCTTATCAGACTCTTGTACTTCCTTTACTTTTCAAGGAAAGATATCGTCGAAGAAGGAGGCATTGGCCGATTCAATAATAGTGTTCTTGTGAATGTCCAGTATTTATGATTTGTGTACCAAAAATCGGTGAGCACTACCAATAGCCGAATATCTACCATTTTAGGTCCTAACTTAACCTTTTTCGGTAGAAGGTTAGCAACTTTCGCAACCCCACTCGCAAGTGTTTGTACGAGGGTGTTCTAACTTTCCGTAGTTCAAACGGAATTTTGCCGAAATTCTTTTTCGCAGTTCTATTAATAATTTAGCTTGCGCTTAGAAGAACTTCCCCACACAATTTTTTTTAATATACGTTTTTTCCTTTCCGCAACCCAATTTTGTTGGGGTGTATAGGTTGCCGAGGTTTGGTGAATGATTGCATTTTCAGCGCATTTTTCATTGAAAGGTGAATCATATTCCCCTCCACGATCACTACGAAGTATCTTAATCTTCTTGTTTAGTTGATTTTCGACCTCCGAATTGTATTGCTTGAAGGCCTCCAATGCTTCATCTCGACTATGTAATAAGTAAACGTAACAATACGTAGTATAATCGTTGATGAAGGTAATGAAATATTTCTTCCCATTCTTGGTTTCTACATACTTCAAATCACAAATATCGGTGTGAATTAGTTCGAGAGGACTTGTTGATTTCAACAAATTGGTTTGAATGGTTTCTTAGTCAATTTCGCCTCGAAACAAATTTCACATTTGTGGTTTGAATCGATGCGTCTGTTTGGAAGATGGTCCAGTTTCATCAATTTACGAATAGAATTGTAATTGACATGGCCCATTTGATTTTTCCATAAACAGGAAGAGGACATCGACAAGTAATTAAGTGTTGCTTTCTTATTCATAGTAGGAATCATAGTTATTACATTTATTTTGAAGAGCCCATCCTTAAGGTACCCTTTCCCAAGATATTCCCAGCCTTAGTCAATACAAACTTTTCGGATTCAAATACTAGTTTGAATCCCTTTTTGCTAAGTATTATACCCAAGACTAGGTTTTTCTGTATATCCGGAACATGGAGAATTTCATTTAGAGTGATGGTCTTCCCCAAGTTCGTTTTCAGCACTATATTCCATATTCCTTTGATTGCGGATGTTGCTGAATTCCCCATGGAGAGAGGTTCCTCGTTTTCAACTTCCTCGTAAGACGAGAACATCTACCTATCATAGAAGATGTGTCGGGTTTCCCCATATCAATCCATCACTCACTACGGTTACTTCCGACAAGGTTGACTTCGGATACTACGGCGGCGTACATGTCTCTGTTGTCAGTTTCTGCTAGTTGTGCTACCGTTTTCTTCCCTTTAGAGGTCTTATTTTTCTTGTGACAGTCCTTAATCTTGTGGCCTGTTTTACCACAGTTGTAGCATCTTCCGGTACACTTCTTTTTCTCGGTCTAATTAGAGTTATATTTCCAATTGAGATTGTTCCTTGGCTTTTCTTTAACCACGTTGACTTTGGACTGTTGGCTTGATGAGGGCTTGTCGTCAGCATGTCGATTCACTTCCTCGATTCTGAGTCGAACGGTCAAATCCTCCATGGACATCTCCTTGCGCTTGTGCTTGAGGTAGTTCTTGTAATTCTTCCATGCCGACAGCATTTTGTGTATCATGACACCGGCAAGGAATTCTTCAGGTTGGTTCATCTTCTCAGCACTTACGTCATGAATTACACATTGAAATTCCTGGACTTGGGCCATTATTACCCCATAATCTACCATCCTATACTCCATAAAGTTTTCAACGACAAACTTCTTTGCACCCGCGTCCTTAGTTTTACATTTCTTTTCTAGGGACTGCCAAAGTTCTTTTGCCGTTTATACCGCAGAATAAACATTGTACAATTGGTCATGTAAGCTATTTAGATATAGTTTCTTGATAGGAAATCAGAATGATTCCATGCTTGAACCGCTTTTACTCTTTCTTGATCCGCATCTCCTGGAAAAGCACGTGTTGGAATAGATGCCCTAGAGGAAATCTAGTTTAGTATGAACAAACTTTTGGCTAGAACATTCTTTGTATTATGTATTGTGATGTTTAATATAATGAAGCCATTAGATTTACAATTATGTTTTTTTATCTTAAATATGCCTAGTCCATTATACTGATTAACAGGAAAATCATTTATAGACTAGTATGGGGTTGGATTGATATGGAGATATCACGATCCAACAAATGGGTATGCACTAGGGGTAATGCATACTAGATTGACCCGCCTCCTAGAAGGCTACATACAAGTTATGTAATGTCACAGGTGCTTCTCGCGGTGAGAATGGTATTGTCATCCTTAGACTTGAAGTCACTAGCTCATCTAGTTGTGGAATATTGTGTCTTCGTAGCGTCAAACGTTACACCGTGACTGGGTAGCCATAAAGGCATGTACCGTACCTAATATGGAGCAAGCTTAGAGACTGTAGTTGATGTAGATAGAATTTATCCCTCCTACTTAACGGGAGAATATATTCGCGGCCACTCGAGGGATAGTGCTTATAGAATGTCTGGCCATTCTTAGATAAATCAAATATGTGATATTGATGTTATCTGCACAGATAAGGCTATTCCCAGGATGTAAAAACTATGGATTAGATATACGATTGTGTCTTGTATGTCTCGTATCCAATTCGAATATAGAGACAAAGGAATGAGACAATACTTGCACAAGGTTTGTCACATGTTGATTTCTATTAGTTGGATAGAATTGATGTCTTGCTAGAGGCCGCTCCATGTTAGTAAATAGTTACTACCAACTAAGTAGAAACCTATGGGGTCACATGCCATAGGGATTGAACTAGACTTGGGAATTAATTAATTAAAAGGATCACTTTTCAACAACTTGCAAACTTAGTAGGACTAATTTCCAAGAGGCACTAATCTGAACTTGAGTAGGATTACGAGAGGGCGTTTATGTAGTAAACAAGGTGTTGTTGGACTATATAAAGGATGCTCATATCTTCCTTCCCACAACTAATGCTCATAACATAACTTGAGTAGCAGAGTTGCAAGGAAATAGAGCAAGAAAACACCCAAGGCCGAAGCCCTAGGTGTCGTCCGCCCCCTTACTGCGTTGGCCAAAAGAGAGGTGGCCGAACCTCTTTTTGGTCCCCGTTGAGTGATTTCTTCTCCTCTGCCACCGTTCCTAGCTAGCACAAGGAGTTGGAAGATCTAGATCTCAATCCTAGGCGTGGATCAGCCGTAGAGACGTGACAACATTCGCGTTACAAGTCATCACAGGAGACCCCTAAGGTACATGATACGAATCCTTTACTATCGTTATGAATTCTCTTCCTGTGATCCTTGGAGGGTCTTGAACGGTTAATTTAATTGTTTATTCCTCTGCGTATCCGTGACAAAACCCTACAGTGGTATAAGAGCCACATGTCGTAGATCTTAACGTATTTATGTGTTACGATTCATGTCTTTTACACCTTAATTGTTAGATTATTGCGTGAAATGACAAATTGATCATATTAGCTCCAAGTTGAATGTGATTCAACCAAACGTGGCCTAATTTTACATGAATGTTGTAATTAGCAAGTTTGAGAATTTTAGTATCTTAGATATAGGGTTTGGGACAAATTGGAAATGTGTTTTCAATTTGGACATGTATTGGACTTGGGAAAGAAGGAAGAAGTTGTTTTGGAAACAACTACCATAAGGAACGGCCGCCCTAGGGACCGCACTTCTTCCTTGCCGCCAAAGCCACCTATGCCGAAGGCCTAGGTAGTTGGCCGACCCCACGGGTTGGATCGACAGGCCTAGGTCCGGCCTGAGGCAGCTCCAAGGGGTTCGGCCACTTGATGGTTGGGCCTCTCGGACCGTTATGACCCTAGTAATGCTAAAATCAACTTAAATTGGTCAAACGAGTTAAAATTGGATTTTAACTGTTTATGTGCTATTCACATGGTGATTGGATATGGCCTTAGATGTGGTTTGTTGTGAATGTTTTATTCTTGTGGTTTGTTTTACGGCATGCGAGCTGATCAAATTAATGTACTTGTTAATTAGGGTTTACGGCATGCGAGCCGATTTTTTTATCAACTTGTGAGTTTATTTCATTTAGTATAGTTGTTTGCTAAGTACTAGATAGAATAGATGATAGCCAAGAATGGAGAAAATAGGCCGAAATAATTAAAGGAGCCGCAACAAGGAGCACGGAGCATTCCATTAGGCTATGAAGGATGGACCAAAAGATGGAGGCACATGGAGATGAGCTTGCTATTTTAGGGTTAGATATTCTCATTGGCTTGGGAATATCTTAGTCTAGGAGGCCATATCCACATCACATTTTTTTTATTTTCTTGTGGTTGTTTACTTTATTGTCTTATTATTTTCTAGTTGGTGTATGGTTGATGCATGTAATTGGATAACAAGATAATTAACAACCCAGATCTATTATTTTGAGTTTTTTTCCTACTCAAATAGATGGATTAGTTGATATGGATCAACCAAATATTTAAAATTGAATTTTGAATCCCTCAAAATTAAAATGGTTTTGCCTTCTCGTTATTTAAACATGCATCATCATCATGATTTATCAAGTTCGTGCATGCCAAAGCAGGGCGAATTTGTTCATAATGATGTGGTGTGATTGCACAAGAAAGTAATGTGAAATTGTTTAAATAAGAATTTGGACGCAACTAGGTGATTTAATAAGATTAAAACCTAGAGGCAATCAATTGTGATTATCCATATAGATGGATAAATAAGGAGTTATTTTCCCAATTGAACCAAGAGTTGCATGAGATGCAATTGGATTTGTTCCTACCTAAAGTAGTCAAATTTTGGGTGACTTGCCAAAGCAAGCTAAAAAAGATGGTGAAACATGGATCTTGGCCCACTCAAAAATATAATGATATTTTCCTCATTAATATCTTGAGGGTTATTAATGAGTAAAAAAATAGTGGGAGTTGTATCTAATAATCTAGCTATCATTAAATATAGCTAATTGTTCACAAATACTAAAACTTGCGTACTTCCTTTTGTAGAATTCCAAATGGCAAACAACTCATCGAATTCACAACATTCCATACGCTCTGTCCTTCGGAAGGACAAGCTTTTTGGAACCAACTTTCTAGGCTGGTACAGAAACTTGAGAATTATTCTCAAGCGGGAAAAGAAACTGTACGCTCTAGAGGAGCAAGTTCCTGAAGGTCCATATGAATGCAGTCGATAAGATCGAACACTTGAAGCAGATCTTCCAAGCTTAGTTAGTAAATACTATGAATTTTTACGTTTAATACCCGTCCGTAGGTATAAATGAAAAGTACTTCCGTATTTCGTACTATTGCTGGACCTAATGAAAAATACTTAGATTTTTGAGAAAAAAAATTTAATACACGTATTTAACGTTTTAACGCACAATACTCCCGAATAAAACTTCTTGCATACAAAATTGCAGTGAATAAATTATCATCCAAAATATTATAACTTATATTAATTAGTTATTATTAAGGGTAAAAGACATTTTCCACCCTCCAAATATGGAGAAAAGAAATTTTGCCCCCTGATTTATGGAAAAAGACATTTTGCACCCCTGTTAGAGTTAAAAACTAACGGCAGACTAACATAAGGGTGAAAAGACAAAAATACCCCTGAAATGTTGAGAAATTACCCCACTATAAATAAACTTTCCTTCCTTCTCCCCTCATTTAAAAACCCTAACATTATCTCTTTCATCTCTCTCTTCTCTCATACTTCTCCTCAGACTTCTCCTCAGCCACCCACCTTCCTCACCCAATTGACTAACACAGACCCACCTACCCAACTCTCGTCAGCTTCCTCCTCTCTTTGAGACCTCCTTTGTATCTGCAATGGAGGAACCAATCTATGAGGGAGGGAATCAACAGCCTCTCTCTCAACGAATCCTCCTTGTCCTTCCTTTCCGATGACCTCGCCTCCCTCCAGTCCACTGTCCAATTCCTCCAAAATCCCACAAACCCATAAAAGATGGAACCCAATCAATTCAGGAACCCAACAACTTAGCCTCCCCCTGTTCTCAAAACCAAAAAAATCCGTTAGTGACAAAGACCCATCCGTGATGGGTTCAGGTGGATTTGTGTAATCAGCGTCGAAAGGTCTAGTTCCACCATCATTGTACCAGTCAGATTCGACGCCGGAGGAGAAATTGTTGGAGAATAATCTCTTGAGGAGGGGCGACGCCGAACGGTTAGTCGGAGATGACTGGTGCAGTGCAATTTTAGAAATTGTGACCTTCAAGGAGCTTTTCTTCTCCCGTAGTACTTCCTCTTTCTTTTCAACCTGAGTAATTCATCCCAAGCCCAAATCCTGTGAACTCGAGATGGATTTGACTTCTCTCGTAGCACTTCCTCGTGTTCGTGGTTGCTTTTTCTTTCAATTAAAAAATATCCCTATGTTCGTGGTGACCGCGTTGTGTCTGTTTTTCTACGGCGACCAAGACAAAGGAGGATCTGGATGAGCTGATTCAGGTTCGTATAAGACAAGTGGTTAAAAGGTTTGTGTTTAGGGTCTTTTGGAGGTCTTAGTTTGATTTGGGTGTATAGTTTTGTCGAGTGTGTGGGTTTCGTTTTTGGGAGTTCTTGCTTTGGGTTTGATGAAGTTCTGTATGTTGTAATGGCAGTAGTGGTGGCTGAGTAGGTAGTATATCAATGTTCAATTTAATTTCGTGGATTATGGTTCGATTTGAAGTTGGTGCCAGTGGCGGCGAAGAAGATGTTTGTGAGAGTGGTAGTGAAGAAGACTGTGGCGGGGTTGGGTGTACTCGGCCAGAAATGTTGGGTCCTAGGTGTGGCTTGTCTCTATTGCGGTAGAAGCGAAGGAGGTGAAGCTGGGTTGTTTGCAGGTGTGATTTTGGGGCAGTGATGATTGGGGTGGGGGATGTTTATTTAGTCCTGGGTGTGGCTGTAATTTTTCTACCATCGTCCATAGTTTTTTCTCATTATTTTATATGTGTAAATCTCCAAACGTTTCTGATGAAGACACACGATGATTGTCATTTCAGTAGATTAGCAGCGAGAAAAATGGGATCTTTAATGCGGGATCGCCTTCAATTGATTTTTTAATAATCTTGTTGTTGTTGTTGTTGTTGTTGTTGTTGTTGTTGTTGTTGTTGTTTTTGTGGTGGTGGTGGTGGTGGTGGTGGGAATTTGATGGTGGTTGAGGTGGGGAAGATTTGGTGGTAGTGGAGGTGGTGCTCAACAACACCAAGAACATAAAGAACATGATGAACACTATAATAAAGAAAAAAGGTTCGTAATTGTCCAAAATCAATTAGGGCAAAATGGTCACAAAAAGTCAGTTTACACCCTCCACGAACGGATTGTAACAGAAGGGTGGTATCTGTCCATCCTCCATCCGTTAACAAGGGTGCAAAATGTATTTTTCTATAAATCAGGGGGTAAAATGTCTTTTCTCCATACTCCGAGGGTGGAAAATGTCTTTTACCCTATTATTAAATATTTTCTTACTATTTGCCTATTTTAAATATCAATCCGTTGTTATAAAAAATTTCAAGCATTATTATAAATATCTGAAAATATTAAGTTAAAATAGATATAATTATGTGTGTGTGTGTGTACATGTGAGTGTTTTGGGTCTTATGCGTTATATTATCATCTTTTAGAAAAAATCATGCTTAAGAATAGTAATGCGCATTAACTTTTTTTTTATTATTTTTTTTATTATTTTTTTTTTGCAGAAGTTTGCATCTTAAATAGTTTGATGTTATTTTACCTACTTTTTTTTGCCAAACATTTTACATAATAATGTGTTAGCTAAATAGTGCAATTATCTAAAATGGTAGACAAATTAGTACATGCTTTACATTTCAAATATCTTAGAAAAATATAAAAAGATGCCAGTGTGGGACACAAAGAGCTCACTATGAATGCTAAAATATCAAGAAATGCTTCCGTATTTTAAATTCTGAATGAATAACTAGTATACGAACTATACACGTACGTATAGATAACTCGATTAATAAAATTCAGTATTTTTCAGCCGAATTTTGATAAACTCATTTTAAACTAAAAATTGTATAATATTCATACGTACCACATCACGTTTTATTTCCGTCCCGTATTTTACTAGCTATGCTTCCAAGAGCAGGATAGGGTTGAGAGTTATGAAGTTTCCAAGGCATTGTTCAAATGTCATATGGCTGAAGGAAATCTTGTGGGACCTCATGTACTCCGTATGATCTGGTACTTGGAGAATCAGGAACGACTGGGCTTCCCGGTTGGTCAAGAGTTGGCCACCGATCTGGTGTTGCAATCATTGCCTGAGAGTTATGGACAATTCATCATGAACTATAACATGAACGAGATCATGAAACCGCCAGATTAAATGAACATGTTGAGGACAACTGAACAAAGAATCAACAAGGGTAAGGGAAAATCCATAATGATGGTTCAGAAAGAAAAGGGCTAAAGTTTTGCCTCATCCTCGAAGGGCAAATGCAAGGCAGTTGCCAAGTCCAAGGAACCTGCCCTTAAGCCTGTTGGTGCCGTTGTTAAAGGTGTGAATAAAGGTGAGTGTCACTACTGCAGTCATCCTGGACACTGGAGGAGGAACTTCCCAAAATATCTGGAGGACAAGAGGCTTGGAATAGTGATTCCACCAGCACCAGGTATTTTTGTTGTAGATGTCAATTTAACTATCTCTACATCATGGGTATTAGATACGGGATGTGGGTCTCACATTTGTGGAAATGTGACTAAATGTGAGTGTCACTACTGGTCTTGTATGCGGATGACATACTACTCATTGGAAACGACATTCCTATGTTGCAATCTGTTAAAGATTGGCTAGGAAAGTGTTTCTCAATGAAGGACTTAGGGAAAGCATCTTATATACTTGGTATTAAGATCTGTAGAGATAGATCTAGGAAGCCGCTAGGCCTAAGTCAAAGTACATATATACATAAGGTGTTTAAACGGTTCAACATGCAAGATTCCAAGAAGGGAGTCTTGCCCATGTCACATGGAATCAACCTTTCAAAGGCTGAATGTCCTTCCAATGAGATTGAGAAGGAACACTTGATTAGGATTACATATTCCTCGTCCATAGGATCTGTTATGTACGCCATGTTATGTACTAGACCATATGTGTCATATGCCTTGAGTATGACAAGAAAATATCGGTCCAATCCGGGTGAGAGTCACTGGATTGCAGTCAAGAACATTCTTCAGTACTTGAGAAGAACTAAGGATGCGTTCTTGATATTTGGAGAAGAGGAAGAGTTGCGTGTAAAAGGTTACATGGATGCAAGCTTCCAAACTGACATAGATGATTTCAGATCGCAGTTGGGATTTGTGTTTTGCCTGAATGGAGGAGCGGTGAGCTGCAAGAGTTCCAAGCAAGAGACGATGGCTGATTCTACAACTGAGGCTGAGTACATTTCTGCGAATGGCGCAGCAAAGGACGCTGCTTGCATTAGGAAGTTCATCACTGAGCTTGGTGTGGTTCCTAGTATTGTCGATCCAATAGAGTTGTATTTTGACAACACTAGAGCGATCACACAATCAAAGGGACCCAGTTCACACCAGAAACCCATGCACGTACTCAGGAAATTCCATCTTATTCGAGGTATTATCGATAGAGGGGATGTTCAGATATGAAAGATTCCTACAGATGAGAATCTGTCAGATCCACTTCCCAAGCCACTTGTTCACCGCAAGCATGAACAGAACACTAGGAGCATTGGCATACGAGATGCACCAGATTGGATCTAGTGCAAATGGGAGACTGTTGGAATAGATTCCCTAGAGGCAATCTAGTTTAGTATGAGCAATCTTTTGGCTAGAACATTCATTGTATTATTTATTGTGATGTTTAATAAAAAGAATTCCTTAGATTTACAATTATGTTGTTTATCTTAAATATCCCTAGTCCATTATACATATTAACATGACCATCATTTATAGACTAGTATGGGGTTTTATTGATATGGAGATATCACGATCCAACACATGGGTATGCATTAGGGGTAATGGCATACTGGATTTACCCATCTCTGAGAAGGCTACATACAAGTCATGTAAAGTAACAGGTGCTTCTCGCGGTTACAACGGTATTTTCATCCTTAAATTTGAAGTCACTGGATCAACTCGTTGTGGAATATTGTTTCTTGGTAGCGTCAAAAGCTACACCATGACTGGATAACCACAAAGGCGTGTACCGGACCCAATATGAAGCAAGCTTAGAGATTGTAGTTTATGTAGATAGAATTTGTCCCTCCAACATAATGGGAGAAAATATCCGCGACCACTCGAGTTATAGTGCTTATAGAATGACTGGCCAGACTCAGATAAATCAAATTTTGGATATTGATGTTATCTGCACGTATAAGGCTATTCCAGGGATCGAGAAAATATGGATTCGATATACAAGTGTGAATTGTATGTCTCGTGTCCAATCCGGATAATGAGACAATACTTGCACAAGGTTTGTCGAATGACTATTTCTATTAGTTGGTTATAATGGATGTCTTGCGAGAGGCTGCTCCATGTTAGTAAATAGTTACTACCAACTAAGTAGAAACCTATGGGGTCACACGTCATAAGGATTGAACTAGACTTGGGAATTAGTTAATATGATTAATTAATTTGAAGAATCACGTTGCAAGAACTTGCAAACTTAGTAGGACTAATTTGCAAGAGGGACTAATCCGAACTTGAGTAGGATTAGGAGAGGGCCTTTATCTAGTAAACAAGGAGTTGTTGGACTATATAAAGGATGCTCCAAGATTCCTTCCCACAACTAATGATCATAACATAACTTGAGTAGAAAATAAGCAAGGAGAGAGAGCAAGACAACACCCAAGGCCGAAGCCCATAAGTGCCATCCTCCCCCTACACCGTTGGCCAAACGATAGGTGTCTTTTTGGTCTCCGTTGCGTGATTTCTTCTTCCTCTTCCACCGTTCCTAGATAGCACAAGGATTTGGATGATCTAGATCAAAATCCTAGGAGTGGATCAACCGTAGAGACGTGACAACATTCGCGTTACAAGTCATCACAGGAGACCCCTAAAGTACATGACACGAATCCTTTACTATCGTTATGAATTCTCTTCCTGTGATCCTTGGAGGGTATTGAACGAATAGTTTAATTATTTATTCCGCTGCGTATCCGTGATCAAAACTCTACAGTAGGAGCGTCTTCTTTGAGAAACTTAGCGAGGCTCAACGTGGTCAGTTAAAACAACATCTTCTGTTTTCAACTTTGAAGTCCTTCCCGAAGAATTTCTCCGGTTTATCCATATCATGGGAACGGACTGTAACAACCGGGTTCGTAGGTACTGTTATGTTTTTAGACGTTCTAGCCTCTTGGTTCTCAGTTGTTTTTCAGTCATTTCTGAATGGAGAAAAACAGTCAATAACTGACTAAAATAATTACTGTAATAGTCAGTAAAATAATTAATAGAGAATCTGCTAAGTCTGATTGTATCAGAAATATCTGTCAAAAATTTAAATACAAATAACAAAAGTATTGAACAGATTTAAACTATGCTCCAAGGAACTGATACTAATGGTAGAACAAAATAGAAGAGACATAAGTAGATTGAAAGAAAATTCTAACATAGTGTAGACCAACTTACATAAATCTAATATGTTTTAAGATTGATAGAAAATTTCGTAGTTTCTGTAAATTAATCAACACAGGTAAAATAAAAACCTTAACAACTTACTGATAGAAAGCCTTTAGAATGTTTATCTGATGCCAAAGACAGTCTAGTACATGTAGGGTACGGGTTCCTTAGAACAGATTAGCCGCATGCTATTCTGAGTGGCTTCTATTTCCCATGATAAAAATCTTCCATGGTGGTGGTTGAAAGAATGCAACCACCAGGCTCGACGAAGCGAAACTTGGTAGAGAAGAGTTTGATGTTTGAAGGAGAGAGAATGAATGATGTGTATTTTAGGTTGTATTGAAAATAGGAGAAGAAACTGGGTTTTATTGAGAGAAAAAGTGTTGGTTGGGTTGAACGGTGTTAACCGTTGGCTGTTCTGAACGGTTGCAACTGTTCTGTTAATTAACAAAATAATAATTATGTTAATTAAAAAATTAATTAGTTTAGGGCCAATATATTTAGATGACTTAACTAACTGCATATCCCAACCCACACACCACACCACACAACACCACGTCACGTCCCAACCCGAACCCGAGATCGAGACGGACAGCAGCAACGCGCGCGCCCCTGTGGTTTTTCGGACCATAGCTAGGTTCTCCCTCCTAAAAAAAATGTGTACCACTCAAAGGGCGTGCAATATAGTGAAAACTTGAAGGAGATAAGTGTATGTTCATCTTGATACAAAGGCTTGAAATATCTTGTATGTTTCAAGGCCTCGAAACAACTTTCAAAGGTTTTAACATACACTACAGTTTTATGCATGAACTTAGGGGGATCTTTTGATTCCATTCCATATGCTTTATTATATGTTATTTGTTGATGAAAGACAAATAGTTTTGACTTTCTAAACTGTGGCTAATCTCTCTGTTTGACTAAGTTCTTGCAGAGAAAATCTATTTCCTACTTTGCAGGAACTGTTTCCTGAAATGAATGTTACAGGAAAGGAAACTGGAATGATGATTTGATTCTGTGTTTGACCAATCATGTATGAAGTCTCCCAACATCTCCACAAAAAGTTCAGGTCAGTATCTTTGAATATTTTGAGCACCTAGCCGTTGGGGAAAGCTGTTAGGGAAGTCAACATATGCAGCTATCTTTTTGGAAAGTTTGTTATGAGAAGATCCTGAAGATCTTCAATTCAAACTGGATCCATAAAAGAGTGAAAGGCTGAATAATTTCGCACCACAATCAACATAGATACACTCAAATACATTCAAGGATTGACAAGCATCAAAGAAGCAGATTCATTCCTCTCAATTCAAGCATCTGAAGATAACTGCATACTCACTGTTAGAGTTTGTCTCAGTTTTCTTCTTTCAAAAATCTATTTTTATATCATCCTCATAGTAATTCTAGTTCTTATTGTCGTGGATTGTTCAAGAGAACAATAGAGAATTCTTGTTGAATCAGTTAGCTTGAGCAGGTACTAGATAGGTTAGTGAGAACCACAAGCTGCAACAGAGTAACGGAAATCTCTATTCTTGAGATCTAGAGATTAACTTTTGATTAATAAGAATTCAGTTGAAAATCCTGCAGGGATCAAGTCCCTGAGGTAGAGACGTAGGTCCAAATGAACTGAACTCTATAAATCCTGTGTCTCTTGAATTTATCTCATTACTCTATACTTAGTTTATTTGCTGCAACAAAAGATGTATCATTTCAAGGGTTGAAACTCAATTCAAGGCCTTGAAATCGACTTAGCTATTCTACTCTACACTGTATTGATTCGAAGGACTAGAAAATCTTTTCAAGGCCTTAAAATACTTTTTACGTATCACAAACTTATTTGAAACCACTCTGCTTGAAAATTTTGCAAATGTTACCATACTCTATTCAACCCCCCCCCTTCTAGAGTGTTCATTTTGTGTCACCGCCTATATTACTTCCTTTCAATTGGTATAAGAGCTTGTATCACTACGTAGATTTAACCATCTTGTGATTATGAGTACTGTACTTGATGGTGGTTTCTCTCAGGAAAGAGCTGCTAACAGACCTCTTCTATATGTGGTTACAATTTTGTACATTGGAAAGCCTTGATGAAAATGTTCATCATTGATCAAGACATAGAGCTATGGACTATCATATTGAATGGTCCTCATACATTCTACATTGAGAAGGATGGGATTATAACTCCCAAAACTGAGGATTCACTTTCTGCATATGAGTTAGTACAATTTTCTAAAAATAACAGAGCTATGAATCTCTTATATTGTGATTTGAGTGCAGATGAATTTAATAGGATTTCAGGCTGCAAAACTGCCAAAGAAATATGGGACAAGCTAGTGGTGACCTTTGAAGGAACCACCCAAGTCAAGCAAACAACCATTAACATATTTCTTAGACAGTATGAACAGTTCAAGATGAATGGAGATTGATCCATCAAGGACATGTTCAAGAGGTTCACCGATATTGTCTACAATCTGGAATCATTGGGAAAATCATTTACCAATGAGGAGAATGTAAGAAAGATTTTGAGAAGTCATCCCGAAGACGAATGGTAACAAATACCATTGCTGTTGAAGAAGCTTAAGATCTATCATCACTTCAACTTGATGACTTTCAAGGAAAAATCCTTACACATGAAATCTCCATGAATGAAATTGATGGATATTACCAGAAGAGCTCAAGAATTTGGCCCTCAAGTCTAAGGAGAATGAGCCATCTCAAAAACTTTAAAATGAAGAAGATGATGATGACGATCCGGTTTCTTTGATTTCCAAAGCCTTGACCAGAATTATAAAAATGAAAAAGAACTTTGGAAAAAAAGAATTCAACAGAGATAGACAAAGATCTTCCAGTAGCAAAGACTACGAAGTTAAATCTTCTTCCCATGGTATTAAGCCTAAAGTAATGAATTGCTTTGAGTGTGGTGATGCAGGACACTTAATTAGAGATTTTCCACACAAGAAGAGAAAAAAGTTTCCGAAGAAGGACCATGAAAAAAGAAAGAAAGTGATAGCTTCTTGGAGTGACTAAGAGTCTTCAAGTGATTCTAAATTTGAGGAGGAACAAGCCAACCCCTTCCTTAAGGCCAAGCATGATGAAAGTTCTGAAAAAAACATTGAGGTAATGGTAAACTGTTTAATTTCAAAACCAACAGATGTCCTCTCAAATTATCTTAGAACAATGCTTTTAAATGAAGAGGACTATCTGAAAGAAATCATGTATTTTAAAGACGAAGTTCATGAGCATGCAAAAGAGAACTTGCGTCTTGTTTGTCTAAATCAGAACCGTGAAATCTCTCAGAAGAAATCTGACAGTGATTTCTAGGCATTGAAAACAAGTTTCAAAGCCCTGAAAACTCAAGTAAAGGAAGTAATCACTGTGAACTCTCTTTTGAGTAACAACATTGTTGATCTAAGACACAAGTTTGATGAATTAGGTAAACAAAAGACTACTGTAGCTGAAAAACTTCATGAATCTGAAATAGTGGTGACAAAACTTGCTGGCTTAGAACACAATCAAAACTTGATTCTTGGATAAAGATTATAGTCTATTCATAAATTTGGTGTTGGATACAATTTAAACTTCCCCAAAAAGAATAACATCGAATTTGTGAAAGCTGGTAGCAGAACCTCTCATAAGTCCCATTATTGCAATAGAATTGGCCATGTTAAGATATCTTGTCCTTTCGGAAGAAGAGACCCTGACATAATGAGGAACACTTTTCCAGTTCAACTTAAAGGACAAGTTACCCAGATTAGGGTTTCGAAAGGGGTTAGACCACTTAACATGGTTGACCTTGAATATGAATCTAAATTCCACACTTGGGCTAACAGCTGGGTAAGGCAGTGAATGGTGTTTGCAGGCTGTCACAAAGAGCAAAGAACATAAATGGTTTAAGGACAGTTGTTGCTTTAGACACATGAGTGGAAAGAGATCCTTATTCTCCGAACTAAGAGAGAAATATGAAGGTTCAATCACGCTTGGTGACAAGGGAAGATGCAACATACTAGGTATTGGTAAAGTTGGTACAAATGCTGAAAACTCTATCTTTGATGTTTATTTAGTTGATGGTTTGAAATTCAATTTGCTTAGTGTGTCTCAGATTTGTGATAATAGTAACAAGGTTATATTTGACATAGAGAAATGTGTGGTGAAAAATGAGAAATATAGAGTTTTCATCCTTACTGCCTCAAGGTCAAACAATGTTTATACTTTGCACCTTGTTAGACCATCTAACATGGTTGACCCTGAATAGGAATCCAAAATCCACACTTGGTCTAAAATTTGGGTTATTGTGCAAAGTATAAACATTTTTTAATCTAGAGGCAGTGAGGACGCAAACTCCATATTTCTCATTTTGCACCACACATTTCTCTCTGTCAAAGATAACCTTGTTACCATATCACAAAGCTGAGATACACTAAGCACATTGAATTTAAAGCCATCAACTAACTAAACATTAGAAATAGAGTTTTAAGAATCTCTACCAACTTTTCAATACCTAGTATGTTGCATTTTCCCTTGTCACCAAGCGTGATTGAACCTTCACATTTCTCTGTTAGTTCTGAGAATAAGGATCTCTTTCCACTCATGTGTCTGGAGCAACCACTGTCCATAAACCACTTATTTTCTTTGCCCTTTGTGACAACCTGCAAACACCATTCACTGCCTTACCCAGTTGTTAGACCAATTGTGGAATTTATATTCATAATCAGGGCCAACCACGTTAGGTGGTCTAACCCCTTTAGGAAGCCAAATCTGTCTAACTTGTCTTTGAGTTGAACTTGAAATGTGTTCCTCATTATGTGAGGGTCTCTTCTTCTAAAAGGACAAGTTATCTTAACATGACAATTCTATTGCAGTAATGGCACTTAGAAGATGTTCTTGTACCACCTTTCATAAATCTGGTGTTGTTCTTTCTGGGGAAGTTTGGATTCCAGCCAACACCAGCTTTGTGAGTCGAATTTAAGATTTCTCCACGAATCAAGTTTAAATTGTCTTCTGAGCCAACAAGTTTGGTCACAGTAGTTTTAGATTCTTGAAGTTTCTAAGCAAGAGTATTATTTGTTTATCTATATCATCAAACTGATGTCTTAGATCAACAATGGTTTCACTCAAAAGAGAGTTCTCAATGACTACTTCTTTGAATTGAGTTTTTTGGGCTTTGAAACTCGTTTCCAAGGCCTTTAAATCATTGTCAAATTTCTTCTGAGAGATTTCAAGATTGTGATTTTGACAAAAAAGATGCAAGTTTTCTTTCGCTTGCTCAAGAACCTTTTTTTTCAAATCTCTGATTTCTTTCAGATAGTCCTCTTAATTTAAAAGTATTGTTCTAAGATAATTAGAGAGGACATCTGTTGGTTTTGAAATCAAACAGTTTACCCTTACCTTAATGTTCTTTTCAGAACTTTCATCAATCTTGGCCATAAGGGAGAGGTTGGCTTGTGCTTCCTCAGATTCAGAAATACTTGAAGACTCTAAGTCACTCCAAAAAGCTATCATAGCTTTCTTTCTTCTGTCATGGTCTTTCTTCTAATTTTTTTTTTCTTTTCTTGTGTGGACAGTCTCTGATCAAGTGTCCTGCATCATCACACTCCAAGAAATTCATTACTGTAGGCTAATTACCTTGGGAAGAATATTTACTTTTGTAGTCTTTGCTACTTGAAGATCTGTGTAGACACATTGAAGTCTCTTTTTCCGAAGTACATCTTCATTTTGAGAATTTTGGTCAAGGCTTTGGAAATTAAAGGAAAAGGATCTTCATCATCATCTTCTTCATTTTCAAAGCTTAGAGATGGCTCATTTTCCTCAAACTCGAGGGCTAAATTCTCGACACCTTCTGGTGATTCTCCATCAACTTCATTTATGGAGATCTCATGTGTAAGGAGTTTTTGTTGTAAGTCATCAAGTTGAAGTGATGATAGATCTTGAGCATCTTCAATAGCAGCGGTCTTTGGTTCCCATTTGGCTTTGGGAAGAATTCTAAATATCTTTCTTACTTTCTCCTCATTGATAAAGGAATTTCCCAAGGAGTCATATTATTGACAATGTCAATGAACCTCTTGAAAATGTCTTTCATGGATTCATCTGCATTCATTTTAAACAATTCATATTGTATAAGAAATATGTTGATATTTGTTTCCTTGACTTGGCCAGTTCCTTCAAGGGTCACCACAGCTTATCCCAAATTTCATTAGCAGTTTTGCAACCTGAAACACTGTTGAATTCATCTGCACTCAAAGAACAATATAAGAGATTTATAGCTCTGTAATTTTTTTGAAAATTGTTGTAACTCAGATGCAGAAAGTGAAGCCTCAGTTTTGGGAGTTATAATAGCATCCTTCTCTGTTTAGAATGTCTGAGGACCATTTTGTATGATATTCCATAGCTCTATGTCTTGATCAATGATGAACATTTTCATCAAGGCTTCGAGTGTACAAAATTGTCACCACAGAATAAAAGAGGTCTTATAGCAGCTCTTCCCTGAGAGAAACCACCATCACCTACAATACTCTTAATCACAAGATTGTTAGATCTACAAAGTGACAAAAGCTCTGTTACCAATTGTAAGACAGTAATGTTGATAGGAATACCGGATCAATACTCTACATGGGAGGGGGGTTGAATATAGTATGGAAACTTTTGAAAATCTTGCAAGAAGAGTGGTTTCAAATAAACAAGTGATAAGTAAAGAGTAGTTCAAGGCCTTGAAATGAGTTTCAATTCCTTGGAAGCAAAGCAATTTATTGTAGAAAGGATAGTAGTTTTCAAGGCGATTAAATGAGTTTCAAGTCCTTGAACTGAAACCCGTTTTGTTGCAGTAAATAAGCTATGTATAGATAAATAATATAAGTGCAAGAGACACAGGATTTTTAGAGTTCAGTAAACTTGGACCTACGTCTCTACCTAAGGGACTTGATCCCTGCACGATTTTGAACTCAATTCTTATTAATCAAAAGCTAAGTCCTAGATCTCAAGCACATAGATTTCCCTAACTCTACTCCAGCTTGTGGTTCTCACTAACCTATCTAGTACCTGATCTAGCTATCTGATTCAACAAGAATTCTATATTTTTGTCTTGAATAATCCACGTAAATCAGAACTAGAAGTATTATCAGAATGATATAAAAATAGAGTTCAGAAAGAAGAACATTGAGATCTAAGTTTGGAAGTGAATGTGCATTGCTCTTCAGATGATTGGATTGGATGAGATGGATCTGCTTCTTTGTTGCCTGTCAATCCCTGTAATGTGTCGGAGTGTTTCTGTGTTATTTTCCTCTAATTTCTTCAATCAGTCCCTCTCTTATGCAACTTGTTTGAATTAAAAATCTTCATGATAATCTTGCAACAAACATTCCTTAAAATCACCAAGGGATCTTGACTCTGTAACAGCTCGTGCAACGGCTAGTTGCTCAGCATCTTTAAATATACTGACTTGATCTTGTTTCTGAGAGATGTTGGGAGGCTTCAGACGAGATTGGTCAAGAATAGAATCAAATAATCACTCCAGTTTCCTTTGCTGCAAAATACTGTTTAGGAAACAATTCTTGCAAAATAGGAATTATATTTTCTCTGCAAAAGCGTAGTCAAACATATAAACTAGTAACAGTTTAGAGGGCCAAAAGGGATCCGTGTTTCATCATGAACTAAAATATAATCAAGCACAGGAGATCAGGAGTAAGAATAGAATCAAAAGCTCCCCCTATGTTCATTCTATAAATTGCATTGTATGTTTCAAACCTTTAAAAAAGTTGTTTCAAGGCCATCTAACACACAAGATATTTCAAGCCTTTGAAACAAGTTGAACTTACATAAGCTTTTAGTCCTATTGAAATAGCTTAGTCTATTTAACCTCTTAGTTCAACAATCGCACAATACTTGCTTGTGTCGTCGCGCCGCATCATTATGAATCAAGTCGCCTTTCTTTGGAAAGCCCGGAATCAATACATCTTGATCATGAAGAGTGCTATGCAAGAGAAGGAAAAACACAATATTTTCGTTTGAGGATTTTTCTTGTCAATTTCATTTGTTGATCATATCAACTGATCTACTCATTTGGATTGGGCAATCCTAAATGAAAGATCCAAATTGTTTAATTATTATCTTATTTACGTTTTACATGGATCAACCATACATCAAAATAAAACAAGAAAAATAAATAATCGATAAAACGTGGTATGGATGTGGCCCCTAAAACTAAGATATTCCAAAGAAAGTGAGAATATCTACAAGACCTAAAAATATCAAACTCATCTCCATGTGCCTCCTTCTTTAGTCCATGCGTCCAAGCTTGTGGGTCTTCTTCGTCTTGTGGTCTTTTCCTCTTTGATCTTCTTCTCCATGCTTTGACTATTTTCTATCTATCTAATTCTAGCTAGAAACTATAAACTAAATACAAAAAACCTCACAGGAAAGGGAGAAGACGAAGCGCAGGTCGTAATGTTAATTACATGAATTACATCAAACTCAAAACCAAACCACAAAATTGGAACAAACACACAAATATGGCCACATCTAACCACCATGCGATAAAAAACACGAAACACTTAAAATCCAATTTTATCGCGCCATATTAATTTTTTATTTAAATTGGGATTATAGGGTCCTAACAATAAAAATGGTCGCGCCAGTCAAACTGGCCGAACCGTTTGGACCGACCGAAGTCGCCCAACCAGGTCGGACCTGCGGAACTGGTCTCACTGGTCAGCTGGCCGAACCGGTCAAGCCCGTCGGCCACGTCCGTATACAGAGTGGGCGCGGACGGGCTGCGTGGCCGAACCCCTTTGGTAAATCAATTTCTTTTCTTTCCTCCTTGTGGCCGAATCATAACGTGGGATGGAAAACCATTGTTCTTCCCATTTGTGCCCTAACCTAGTTTTACATCACCAATTAATTCATGCATCATATGTATACGAAATTCACTAATTTTTACATCATATGTAAAATAAAGTTAATTTCCTATTGAATCATTTTGAAATCATATAAAAATACATATCAGTTTTACGCAAAAAGTAATAGTACGGTGTAAGCTGATAAAGCAGATAACCGCATAAATCGTATTATGCGCTATCAAGTTGTGGCTATGATACCACTGTAGGGTTTTGATGCACGTTACACAGAGTAAATACAAAAAAAAATATGCTCAAAACCCTTAATGAATCGCAGGTGAAGCTCTCATAACATGTTAAAGGAAGTAATGTTCAGGTAAGTTTGTGTGATCACAACGTAGAATAGCGTTCATGTCTCTATATGTATACACACCATAGGATTAAGAACTGGAACCTTCTCCACAGATTGTGCTATAAGTGTAGGGAAGGAATAAATCAGGAGCTTGATCAAATCAAGCAGTGAACACCACAAAGGAAGAGGGAGGTCAAGCCTCTTCTTGCCATCCGTTAGGGGGGTAGCCGAACCTATCTTTTGCTCTCTTCCTTGCTTTAAATATTTATTCTTATAAAATATTATGGGTTGGACTAGACTTTTATAATTAATAACTCCTTACTAATAACAAACTTGCCCCAATGCTAATCATGTATGGAAGTTCAGCTTTGTTACAAAGGCTTGGAGTAGCTTGTCTGTTTGAAGGCCTTGAAACAACTTTCAAAAGTTTGAAACTTACACTGCAGTTTCAGCATGAACTTAGGTGGAGATTTTGATCCCACTCCAACTCCTAATCTCCTATGATTGATTATATTTTATTTTATGATGAAATAAAAATTGTTTTAGAATTATAAACTGTGGCTAATCTCTATGTTTGACTAAGTTTTGCAGGGAAAATCTGTTTCCTATTTTGCAGGAAGTGTTTCCATAAACTGTATTTTGAAGGAACGAAAATTGGCTTGATGATTTGAGTTGTGCTTGACCAATCTTGTCTAAAGTCTCCCAACATCTCCACAAACATGATCAAGTCAGTATCTTTGAAGGCACTGAGCAACTAGCTATTGGGGGAAGCTGCTAGAGAAGTCAACAGATGCAGCTGTCTTTTAGGAAAGTTTGTAATGAGAAGAACTTGAAGTTCTGCAATTCAAACTGGCTCTATAAAAGAGTGAAGGACTGAAGAATTTCTAATTTAATCAATCAAATATGGATATAGCTAAGCGGCCGACAAGCATCAATAAAGCATATTCATTCCTCTCAATCCAAGCATCTGAAGAGAACTGTATACTCACTACAAGACTTTGTCTCAGTGTTCTTCTTTCTGAACTCTATTTATATATCATTCTGATAATACTTCTAGTTCTTATTCTCGTTGATTGTTCATAAGAAAAATACCGAAATTCTTGTTGAATTAGTTAGCTAGATCAGGTACTAGCTAGGTTAGTTAGATCCACAAGCTGTAACAGAGTAAGGGAAATCTTTGTCCTTGAGATCTAGGGATTAGATTTTTATTCATAAGAATTGAGTTGAAAATCCTGCAGGGATCAAGTCGCTGAGGCAGTGACGTATGTCCAAGTGGACTGAGCTCTATAAATCATGTGTCTCTTGCATTTATCTTACTGCTCTATACTTAGTTTATTTGTTGCAACAAAACATGTTTCATTTCAAGGGTTTGAAACTCATTTCAAGGCCTTGAAATCTACTTAGATTTTCATCTATACACTGTTTTGATTCCAATGACTTGAAACTCAATTCAAGGCCTTGAAACTCATTTCAAGGCCTTGAAAATAATTTCAAGGCCTTGAAATACTTTCTACTTGTCACAAAATTATTTGTAACATACTCTATTCCACCCCCCTTCTAGAGTATTGATCCTGTGTTACTGCCTACATTACTGTCTTTCACTTTCCATACATGGATTAGTCTAATTGCTATTTGTTCAACTATATATGCATGTTGTTGCAATTTGATCCCTGATTCTTTTATTAGTTAATTAGTCCAACTAATAAACATATACATCCATTCAATCCTTTTGGTGTGTTACCTTGCAGGTTCCTTTTACGTTGGCAATAAGAATTTCAAACATTGAGCGGCGTCTAGCAACAGATCAATGCCACCCATCTAAAAGGAATAGTTAGTGATCTGAAAACGTACATGACCAATGTTACCGTGCTGCATTTTCCCTTTGTCCCAATATCCAGATAGGACACGAGATATATATGTCACACTGGTATATCCAATCCATAGTTTCTCGATCATGGGAATAGACTTATCTGAAAAGATAACAACAAAGCCTCGAAACTCTTTTCAAAGATTTGATTTTATTTTCTCTAGAAGTATAGCTTTTCAAGGACTTGAAATCCTTTCCAAAACATTGAAAATACGTCTGTATGATCCTTAGTCAGTAAATTGCATCTTTCAAAATATTGGGTGTTATCTCTGTAGATAATTGCTCAGTATTGCCCTTTAATTTTTAAAAACAATTTTCAGCCCAAAATAGTATAATATTATTTCCTTTCCAACGGCACACACTCAATTTTGAATTTAACTGATTATGCACATCTTCAAAGGACTTGGAAATATTTTTGTTTCTTTTTCAGACTCAAACTCTTCAGTATTTATCTCTTTCTTCTCTCTCTCATATCTCTCCTACCTTTCTCTTGTCTACTCCCAAACCTTAATGAGCACAAGAAGAACTTCTGAAAGAATCAAAATGGCTGGAGGTTCAAGGACTGCTACAGAAAAGAAGAGGTAGACTGCTGAGGAAGAACTATCAGTGATCATTCCAGTTCCGGAACCACAAGTGTAGAGAAGGTTTCTTTTCCTCCAAAGAAGAAGATGAAGAAAGATCAGACTACAACTTCGAGAAAGAAGAAGAAGCAGACAGATCAATCTGATCCTGAGAAACATCCAGAAGAACAGATTGCAAGTCCTAAGAAGCTGAAGAAGAAAAAGCCTACTATTGAAGACAAGGGAAAAGGAAAAGTAAAAGAGGAAGAGCCATAAGAGAACATTGAGAAAGAACTTCAAATCTATTCAGAGAATCAAAAATCCCATGGTATGAAATATGTCATTGATAGCAAGTGGTTTATTACTGATGTTGGTAGAGGACAATGGTTTGATGGTTTTGCTTCTAGATAAGTGGATTACTGCAATATGATTAGTGTTCATATGATGAAGAGTATGAATCTAGAGTGCATTAAGAAATTGAAGAAAAGATCTCTTTGGTTTACTCTAAACCCTCCAGAAATTGCCTACCCTAGACTCACCATATTCTTCTATCTGATTATGAAACAAAACAAGACTGTAAACCTAGTGATTCAATCCAAATTGGCTGGTATTACAATGGAGTTAGACCACTCATAATTTGCTCTAGTTCTAGGCTGCCAAATAGGTATAACACTCGCAACCACCCTAACAAAAGTGAAGCCTTGAAACTAGCTAGAGAAGAGATCTTTCTACCTATTACTGCTACCTCATCCAAGCAGTTAACACACTATGTGCTAAATGTTGAAGCCAAAGTTTTGTTCACCATCCAGTTGAGGTGTGTTGTACAAAGTGAGAATTCAAAGGAGTTGTTGACTGACAAAGTGATGTACTTGATGTACCTAGTTATGCGTGGGTATAAAATTGATCTTCCATCAATTGTGATGGAACACATGCTTTATTGCCAAACCAAAGAAAGGAAGCATCCTTTGCCTTATGCTAACCTGCTTTATGCATTCTTCCAAAACCTTGAGATTCCTAATGACAGAGATGAAACTATTACCACTGACTTTGGTATGCTTTATGAAAAAGCATTGGAGAGAATTTTTTTAGTGAAAACCAGTGATAAGACTTGGAAGTTATACTCAGAACTGACTGAAGAAGAGCTGAAATCCAATAAGTTTCTCAAACCCAAGGCCTTGACCCCTCCCTTAAACCTACCCTATCAGTCTCCAGACCTTTCCTTAGTGCTTCAAAGACTTGATGTTCTAGAGAAGGTTATGGATGAACCGAAGGAAAATCAGCTTGAGTTTGGAGCTGAAGTAAAATAGATGAAGTATATGGTTTAAAGAATCTTCAAGAGCATGACTATAATTCATGTGGAAGTGGAAGACTCTCAAGCTGCTAAAGGATCCAAGAAAGAAGGATGTACCAAGGAGCTGTGCAGTGACCATACAACTCATGATGAGACTACATGAGTAGAGGATAAAAGGAAACAAGTGGTTCAAGAACAAAGTGGTGAAGATCAGGAACAAGATGATGCTGAAAGTCCAGAATCAGGAATGTTGATCAAGAATCTCAAGAAGAAGAAAAAGAAGAAACACATTTCATAAGTAGTGACTGAAGAAGACCTCTTTGATGATGCTGGTGATGCTGGTGACAAAGGTGTTCAAGAAGAAGACAAATATGATGAGGATGATGGAGAAGAAAGTGAAAAAGAAGATGTAGAGCCCAAGGGTGATGGAGACCCAACACCTTATTTTTTCCTCTTCTTTCTATCTTTTTCAAGGCCTTGAAACCTTCTTCAAAGTCCTGAAAAATTCCCCTTTTAAAACATTTTCTCTTAAGTATTTTCCAAAACTTTGATCCAACATGTTTTCTCATTGTTTTTTGATGATATTCAAAAAGAGGGTTTGAGATCACTAGGATTTTATGGATTAGAGATCTGGTTTGAGATCACTAGGATTTTCTAAACTTTGCTTCTACTTAGTTGTTTAATAAGTTGGATTACTTGGATATTTTTGGTTACATTTTATTATCATGGTTATTCTGCTATGCTCAAATGAATATTTTTTGCAGCGACCAAGTTCTCAACAGACTATGGTTTTGTCTTTCATCAAGGGGGAGATTGTAAATTCAGCTTGTTTTCAAAGGCTTGAAATAGCTTGTCTGTTTCAAGGCCTTGAAACAACTTTCAAAGGTTTGAAACATACACTGCGATTTTAGCAAGAACTTAGGGGGAGCTTTTGATTCCATTCCAACTCCTAATCTCCTATGCTTGATTATTTTATTTGACGATGAAAGAAAAATATTTTAGACATTCTAAACTATGCATAATCTCTCTGTTTGACTAAGTTTTTTCAGAGATAATCTATTCCTATTTTGCAGGAACTGTCTCCTTAAAATGTATTTCGCACGAAAGGAAACTGGCTTGATGATTTGATTATGTGTTTGACCAATCTTATCTAAAGTCTACCAACGTCTCCACAAACAAGATCAAGTTAGTATCTTTGAAGATAGTGAGAAGGTAGTCGTTGGGGGATGTTGCTAGAGAAGTCAACTGATGCAGCTATCTTTTAGGAAAGTTTGTTATGAGAAGATCCAGAAGATCTACAATTCAAAATGGCTCCATAAAATAGTGAAGGACTGAAGAATTTCAAATGAAACTAACATAAAGACACTCAAACACATTGAAGGATTGACAAGCATCAAAGAAGCTGATTCATTCCTCTCAGTCCAAGCATCTCAAGAGCACTGCATACTCACTGCAAGAGTTTGTCTCATTTTTTTTCTTTCAAAACTCTGTTTGTATATCATCCTAATAATACTTCTAGTTCTTATTATCTTGGATTGTTCAATATAACAATAGAGAATTCTTGTTGAATTAGATAGCTAGAGCACGTACTAGATAGGTTAGTGAGAATCTCAAGCTTTAACAGAGTAAGGGAAATCTCTGTGCTTGAGACCTAGGGCTTAGCTTATGATTAATGAGAATTGAGTTGAAAATCCTGCAGGGATCAAGTCCATGAGGTAAAGACGTAGGTCCAAGTGGACTGAAATCTATAAATCCTGTGTCTCTTTCATTTATCTTACTGTTGTATACTTAGTTTATTTGCTTCAACAAAATAGGTTTCATTTCAAGGGTTTGAAACTCATTTCAAGGCCTTGAAATCTACTTAGCTTTTCTAATATACACTGTTTTAATTCCAAGGACTTGAAGCTCAATTCAAGTCCTTGAAATGCTTTCTACTTGTCAGAAACTTATTTGAAACCACTTTTCGTGCAAGTTTTGCAAAATACTCTATTTAACCCCTCTTCTAGCGTATTGATCCTGTGTTACTGCCTACATTACTGTCTATCACTGTCCATACACGGATTAGTCTATTTGCTATTTAGTCTAACTATATATGCACATTGTTGTACTTTGATCCCTGATTCTTTTATTTGTTAATTAGTCCAACTAATTAACATATACATCCATTTTAATCCTTTTTGTGTGTGACCTTGCAGGTTCCTATGAAGTTGGCACTAAGAATTACAAACATTGAGCGGTGTCTAGCAACACATCATTGCCACCCAACTAAAGGAATAGTCAGTGATATGAAAAACTTAACCAATGTTACTGTGCTGCATTGTCCCTTTGTCCCAATATCCGGATTAGACATGAGATACATATGTCACACTGGTATATCCAATCCATAATTACTCGATCATGGGTATAGACTTGTCTAAACAGATAACAACAGTATCATATATTGATTTATCTGAGTGTGGCCAGACATTTAATAAGTACTAGTCATCAAATGTCCGTAGATACATATTCCAGTTATGTGGGAGGGAAAAATCCTCTCTGCATCACTACCATCTCTCGTCTTGCTTCCTGACTTGTCGGATTATCATCTTTATAGTTACCCATATACGGTGTAACGTTTGATGATATCATAATATGACAATTCCAAACTAGACTATCTAGTGACTTCAATTCAAAGAACGAGAACATCATTGTCACTACGAGATGCACTTACATTCACATAACTTCCATGTAGCCTAATTTTGGTGGGTCAATCCAGTATGCCATTACTACTAATGCATACCCATGTGTTAGAGTTGATATCTCCATATCAATCTACACACATACTAGTCACTAGCATAGTGATCGTCCTGTTAACCAATAAAATCTGACTAGTGATAAGAGGACTCTATGGTTCGAGGGATTTTGAGAAGTGATCAACTCCGACGATCGCTGGTTCAGGAGGTACCTTGGTATCTCTATTTCCGCTCCCTCTCCTCTTTCGTAGTCTGTTGGTTTGTTGGTCTTTCATTTTGGTAGGACTCCTCTGCCAAGACACTTCATAGGTACTGAAATCTCCGGCAACCTATGGATGAACTAATTGGCCGGATGGAGATCGGGAATGATGATTTTCCGAGGGAAAAAGAGGAAGAAATTGGAAATACAAGAGAAGAACTAGAGAGAGACAACATAATTGGGTAATTTCATTATAATAAAAAGATTACACCATTCCAACCTATATAGCTTTGGTCTAAACTGTAATTATGCAAACAAAGCGGGGTTTCTACAATAGCGAAAGTATCTAACGGCCATAGGACATGCAATCCATAATGCCAACAGTTGGAGGCTGTTGTGGACCAATCACAGAGAAGGAGAGAGTTGGTGTGGCCTTTAAGCGCAACGACGTCGTTCCACTAAAGACATAATAATAAATTGTCATCACCAAATTAACAAATATTTGAATATTTGGAAATAGGGGGGCCATTATTTGGTAATATCGCCGGCCGAATTCTGGAAAAGGACAGGGGACCATGAAAAGTCCACCCCCCCCCAAAATCTTCTATGACCTCATGCAAGAAAAGCTGAAAATTGCTGCTTGAGATTATAGTAGTCCTACCAAGTAGATTTACAAAGAGAAAGATTGGCCCATTTAACTAGGACCTTCACAGTAGAGGAGTGACCATGTTTCACCAATTTCCCATCTATAATGGCCACTTGCTGAACTAGAAACTGACAATATAGCCCTACAGCAGGTAGTGAAGGAGAAACATGTGATTACCAAGTGCTTTCTTCAACTGAGAGACATGAAATACATGGTGAATCTGTGAATGAGTGGGAATCTTAAGCTTATAAGACACTTTACCAACTCTGTGCAACACTTCAAAAGGACCATAAAATCTTGTTGATAGTTTGTAATTGTACCTGAGCTGAACATAACTCTGATTTTATAGATGAAGTTTGAGGAATACCCATTTTCCCACAAAAAATTCTCTTTCAGTCCTGTTTTTGCATAGTGTGTTTTTCTATCTTGAGGCTTGGTGAGATTGTCTTTTAAGAGTTGCAACAACTTGCTCTTGTCAGTGAGAAAATTGTCAACCTCCAACACTCCAGTCTTGTTAAGCTAATGGAAATTGAAATAAGGGGAAGGATAACCATAAAGTTATCCAAAGGGATTGAGTTGTAGGGAGGCGTGGAAATTTGTATTATACCAGCAAACTTCTAATTCCAACCAATTAAACCATTTATGGGTTTTTTCACCAGTCAAACACCTCAAGTAACCCTCCAAGAACTGATTGGGCCTCTCACTTTGGCCATCAGTTTGAGGGAGATAAGAAGTGGTGTATTTAAGATGAGTAACCACAGTTTTGAACAGAGTGTGCCAAAATTGGCTGAGAAATACAGCATCTGTGTCACTCACAATAGATTTCCGTAACCCATGCAGTTTGAAGATGTGTAAGAAAAATATTTCAGTTACTGACTCAGCAGTGTAACGGTGTATGAGGGACATGAAGTGGCCATACTTTTAGAATCTATAAATTAATACAAGGATTGTAGTTTACCTTCAGATCTAGATAATCCATCAGTGAAGTCCATGGCAATGTGCTCCAAGGTTTGTCTGGGATAGGAAGAGGCTGCAACAATCCTGGATAAGGTAAGTGTTTTCCGTTCATTCTTTGGCATATATCACTACATTTAACCCAAGACTTGACTTTTTTCCTCAACTGTGGAAAAGTAAACAACATTTTGGTCCGCTTTTATGTTCCCAAATCCCTGAATTACCCCGACTCCTGTGTTATGAAACTCTTGTATGATTTGGGTTCTGAGATCAGTAGTAGCTCCCGCAGAAATCAACCCTTCACGCTTTAGCACTCCATCCTAGAGTGTGTACCCTGATTGAGGATCTGGAGTAATAGAGAGTGTATGTATTTTTCTATCAATTAAGTGTCACCTTCATAGCTCTTCTTAACCTCTTCTAAGCATTTAGGATTCACTGAAGAGATAGCTTCACAATGAGGTATGTCCTGATTCTGGTTGGAGTGTAACCTTGAAAGGGCCTCAGCCACCTTGTTGTCTTGTACTTTCTTATATTGTATCTCATAATGGAGTCCAAGGAGCTTGAATATCCATTTTTATACAACACGATGGTTAGTTTATGCTCAAGTAAGTATTTAAAACTATGGTGATCAGTCTTAATGATGAATTTAGCTCCCTGTAAGTAAGTTCTCCACTTAGAAACAACTTGGACTAAAGCTAGCAACTCCTTCTCATAAGTTGAGGTCCCTAAACTCTTGGTGGATAATTCCTAGCTGATATACGCTAGAGGATGATGATCGCGCATCATAACGGCTCCCATGCCATCATTACATGCATTTGCCTCCAAAATAAATGTCTTAGAGAAATCAGGGAGAGAAAGAACATGAGATGTTACCATTGTTGTCTTAAAAGCAATTGTAGCTTTTAAAATCTGATTAAATCCTCCCTTCTTGAGCAGCAGGGTGAGTGGTATAGAAATCATTGCATTCCCTCACAAATCTTCAGTATTATCCTGTGACACCAAGAAATACCCTTAGCTCTTTGAGTGTTTTTGGAAGTCACAATTCCTTCATAGCTTGCAGCTTGTGAGGATCTGTTTGGACTCCATGTTTACTAATTATGTGTCCCAAATACTCCACATATCCCATGCCAAAAGAACACTTGCTGAGCTTCGCATAACACATATGCTTCCTCGTTGTCTCTAACACTGTACTTAAGTGGTTGTAATGCTCTTCTAAAGAAGTGCTACACTAAAAATTCACAGAAAAGACCAGTACCATCTTTTTGAGGTAGTCTTTAAATACCTGATTCATCAAAAACTAAAAGGTAGATGGTGCATTGGTTAACCCAAATGGCATGATCTTAAACTAATAGAGACCCTCATGAGGTCTGAATGAACTCTTATAAGATTCATGTTCTGCCTTCTAACCTGATGATAGCAAGCTCAGAGTTCTAACTTGGCGAAAATGGTGGCATTCTTTAGTTCATCCGACAGTTCATCAATGACAGGTATAGGAAATTTGCTATTCATGGTTATGTCATTAAGACCCCTCTGGTCCACACAAAACCTCCATGTGCCATCTTTCTTTTTTACTAGTAAAACATGAGTTGCAAAAGGTCTTGTGCTAGGCTGAATGACCCCACTTTGGAGCATTTCTTTGACCATTTTTTCTATCTCATTATATTGAATATAGGGGTATCGATATGGTCTAAGGCAAAGTGTGTTGTATTTTCGTTTGGGTTGTATTTGATGGTCCTGGTCTCTCTTTGGAGGAAGCTGAGTTGGTTCAGGAAAAATTTCCTCATAATGTTGTAAGAGTGGTTGGAGTGTTGCAAATGTTTGGTGACTCTCATCAAGCTGAAGTGATAGAACAAAGCTGAGTGTGACGACCCGTCACACACTTAACAATAAAAATATCTATTATACAATAAAACACTGTTTATAGTTAACCCGTCTGACACTTTCAGACGTCCAAAACTCCACCAGCAGGACACACAGTCCTCTAAAATCACTTTTTAATGAAATTTCTGAAAAGTTGGTACGTGACTGAGTTATTAAAAAAGTTACATTAGCTTGTCAAAAATGACATTTTATATAGATATCTGGCCAAAACAATAATTTACAACAAATCGCTAAAAACTTATTAAACAAGCTATTTTAGCAGAACAATTCACTTTTGAGCAATCAACACCGCTATCTGGTCCAATCTTGCTGGACCTGTAAAACAGAGGGGTGAGCCAAACAGCTCAGCATGCACCGCCTAACCATTGGCTTAAAAATCTAAAAGCCAATTAAACTGCACCGGCTATATACACAATCATATAGCACGAAACACACTAGTAGCATGATTTATCACCCAACAATTATTAGATATAAGACGGTGAAACAGCAGCAATATATACACAATACACCGTAAATACAATAAACGTGGGGATTAGGTTTTCCCTACCTCTTTAAAAGTCAAAAGCCGATATCATGAAACAATCCGCTGCCCATATACAACGCCACGAAGAATCATCCAAACACTATGTTTCTTAAGGATGAACAAGTTCATGAAAGTAACTTAGACTATATCACTTAGGATTCCCCTTCTTGAGCAGCTGGGTGAGTGGTATAGAAATTATTCCACACCCTGTCACAAATTTTAAGTAGTATCCAGTGACACCAAGAAATCCCCTTAGCTCTGTGAGTGTATTTGGAAGTCGCCATTCCTAGATAGCTTGCAGCTTGTGCAGATTTTGTTTGGACTCCTTGTTTACTAGTTATGTGTTACAAATACTCCACAGATGCCATGCCAAAAGAACACTTGCTAATCTTGGCATAAAACATATGCTTCCTCGTTATCTCAAACACTGTACTTAAGTAGTTGTAATGCTCTTCTAAATAAGTGCTACACTAAAATTTCATAAAAAAGACCAGTACCATATTTTTTAGGTAGTCTTTAAATACCTGATTCATCGAACACTGAAAGGTAGATGGTTCTGCCCTCATGAGTTCTGAATGAAGTCTTGTAAGAGTCATGTTCTGCCATTCTAACCTGACGATAGCCAGCTCTGAGGTCTAACGTGGAGAAAATGGTGGCGTTCTTCAGTTCATCCGAAAGTTCATCAATAACAGGTATAGGAAATTTGTTATATATGGTTATGTCATTCAGACCCCTCTAGTCCACACAAACCTCCAGGTTCCATCTTTCTTTTTTACTAGTAAAACATGCGTTGCAAAAGGACTTGTGCGAGGCTGAATGACCCTACTTTGGAGCATTTCTTTGACCATTTTTTGTATCTCATTATTTTGAATATAGGGGTATCAATATGGTCTAAGGCAAAGTGAGTTGGCTTTTCGTTTGGGTGATATTTGATGGTCCTGCTCTCCCTTTGGAGGAAGCTGAGTTGGTTCTGCAAAAATGTCCTCATAGTGTTGTAAGAGTGGTTAGAGTGTTGCAGATGTTTGGTAACTCTCTTCAAGCTGAAGTGATAGAATTAAGAAAAGTGTGACGACCCGTCACACATTTAAAAACAAAAATATCTATTATACAATAAAACACTGTTTATAGTTAACCCGTCTGACACTTTCAAGCGTCCAAAACTCCACCAACAGTACACACAGTCCTCTAAAATCACTTTTTAATGAAATTCCTGAATAAATGGTACGTGACTGAATTATTTAAATAGTAACATCAGCTTGTCAAAAATGACATTTTATATAAATATCTGGCCAAAACAATAATTTACAACAAATCGCTAAAAACTATTAAAACAACTATTTTAGCTAAAAAATTACTTTTTAGCAATTAACACCGCTATCTGTTCCAATCTTGCTCAACCTGTAAAAGAGAGGGGTGAGCCAAACAGCTCAGCATGTACCGCCCAGTCAACCTTCAAGGCACCATTAGCTTACTACGTGCAAACAAATCAGAGCCTAGTCAAACTTGCATCAAAGAATTAGGCTAACTAATGGAGACACCTCAAAAGTTCTCTATAAATGTTCTCTCAAGTCTATCACTTGAACATTATACTACAAAGGAGTAATAATGTATCACTATTGCACCAAAGTTGCAAAACCATTTAAAAGTTCATATAAAAATGCTAATAAATACAAAGAAAAGTAGCTTAACATGACATCCATTCACACGTTGGGATATCAAGAAGTGGTAATTCTCTAACATATATCATATTCCACAATCAGCAAAGGTACTATAAATCCACACAAATAGTCACTGTGATTATTTACTAACAAGATCAACAAATATCAATCTACAAAAATAAATCAGGCGCTAATAAAATGCTTCTTTAATACTTGGACCATTCGGGGTACACTGAGCTATAACACTATATCCTTTGCTTAGACACCCCTTTTGTATAGAATTCAACTGCATTTCATGTAGGTTATTGGGAGTATTATTAGCCCGTAGTATGATGTCCCTACCTTGGTAATGAAACGGAAATGCTCTCTAGTTGAAACCGAAGGACACTTGACTTACTTCCTTCATGCAACGAGCTCCCTGTACTATTTCACACCCTCCTTGAGGGAGCACCGTGAGATTAGTGACAATTTGGAAATTCTGCAACTGTATAGCAACCCGATTACACACACCTGCACTCTGTATCATACTGCCATCTGCCACAACCACCTTCATTACTTTTGTGTCTTTGTTTGTGTAACCCAGTCTTCTTGCAGTGTTTTAATCGGTGAAATTGTCTGTACTTCCTAAATAAATCAGGATGTGTACCACTTTACAACCAATTCTAATAGTGTCACTAGCAGTGTACCCTAACATAACATGAATAGAAATACCAGTAGGATCTTCGGTGACAACCTCTTCTTTTGTCTCTTAGACCATGATGTTGCCATACTTTTTCTCTAGCTCATGTGAGTAGGATTCTCTCCCTCATCCTCTCCAATAATAAGGTTGAGAGTTCTTTTGGCACATTTATTACCAGTAGTATACTCTTCATCACAATAAAAACACAATTTGTTATCCCTCTTCTCATTCATTTCTTTAGCAGTCAATCTTTTCAAACTATTACTGCCACTCTTCACTTGAACTTCAAGATTGTGTTCAGTACTAGTTGTGGTCTTATTTGTGTTCCATGAATTGCTGAAATTAACTGAGCTCATGGAAAAATCCTTTTGATTCTGTTGTATATGTTGTTATAGAGAATTGGTGTGGACCACATGGAATATGGCCATAGCCTTGGCTTGTGACAATGTTTCATGAAAATTGAACTGTAATGCACTTTGTAGATCATCTCTAAACCCACGGAGACAAATGTTAATGAAATATTTATCATCAGACCAAGGGTGCATAGCATTTATTCTTGGACTGAGAGATTCAAATCTAGATTGATACTCTATTACTGTAATGTGCTACATTAGTTTGTTAAAAACTTCCAATAAATTTTCATGTCTTGTCTCAACAAACTCATGATAAAGAAGTTCCAGTACAAGTGACTGTTTCTAGGTCATTTAACTCTAATCTAAACCAGCAATCAGCTTCTCCTTCTAAATAAAGAGAAATCATGATGAGCTTTTGAGTATATTCAGGATGTAGATCTAAAAATACCTTTCAACCTTCTGTAACCATCCCACAGGATTTTGATAACTCTGGTTTTGGAATTATTTTCATGAATACTGCATTTTATTGTGCTAACATGGAGATTTTAAAGTTATTTTGAGAAAGTAGTGCTTTAATTGATCAAATTTAGTTTATGTTCGTTCATCGTTGAAGATTTTCATTAATTTATTATGATATGATCGCGCGTTGTGGTTTCACGTTGACTATGAGAAGAAATAAGGCTCGAGGATAATGCAGGAGCTTGAAACGAAAATCGGAAATGCGGAACTCAATGAAGAAGTGCATAACCTGGTTGTGTTCATGTTGTAATAAAATGCCCTAGAGGCAATCTAGTTTAGTATGAACAATGTTTTGGCTAGAATAATCATTGTATTATTTATGGAGATATTTTAAATAATGTAGTCCTTAGATTACAAACGTGTTATTTATCCTTAATATACCTAGTCAACTATACTTATTAGCAGGACGATCATCTATAGACTAGTATGAATTGGATTGATATGGAGATATCACGATCCAACACATGGGTATGCATTAGGGATAATTACATACTGGATTGACCCACTACCGAGAAGGCTACATAGAAGTTATGTAAATTCACGACTGCTTCTCAGTGTGACATTGGTATTGTCATCCTTAGACTTTAAGTCACTAGATCCTCTAGTTGGGGAATATTGTGTTTTGACATCGTCAAACGCTACACTTTAACTGGGTAGCAAAAAAGGCGCATATCGGGCAAAAAAATAAGCAAGCTTAGAGATGGTAGTGACGCAGATATAATTTGTCCATCCTACATAAAGGGAGCAAATATCCGCGGCCACTCGAGGAGTATTGCTCATGGAATGTCTGGCCAGACTTAAATAAATCAATATGGGATATTGATTTTATTTGCATGGATAAGACTATTCCCAGGATCGAGAAACTATGGATTGGATATACAAGTGTTACTTGTATGTCTCGTGTCCAATTCAGATATAGAGACGAAGGGATGAGACAATATAAACACAAGATTTGTCGGATTACTGACTATTTATATTAGTTGGGTGGCATGGATGTGTTGCTAGACACGGCTCCATGTTAGTAATAAGTTACTACCAACTAAGTAGAAACCTATGGGGTCACATACCATATGGATCAAACTAGATATGGGAATTAATTAATATGATTAATTAATTTTAAGGATCAATATGCGAGAGCTTGAAAACTTAGTAGGACTAATTTGTAAGATTGACTAATCCGTATATGGATATGATTAGCATTGGGGCTTTATGCAGTTAACAAGGAGTTGTTAGACTATATAAAGAATCCTCCTTGCTTATTTCTCATAAGAATTCTCATAACATACTTCAACTAGGAGAGAATAAAGCAAGGAGAGAGAGCAAAACACAAGGAGGCCGAACCCCCTTGTGTGGCCCCTTACCCGTCGGCCATCAAAGAGAGGCGCAACCTCCCTCTTGGTTCGCATGCATGATTCTCCTTCCCTCTTCCAACCCGTTGCTAGAATAAGGCGTGGAAATGTTCTAGAGCATTGCTCCTAGGTGTGGATTATCCGTAGAGGCGCTAACACTATTTTGCGTTTGAAGTCATCCAAGGAGACAAACAAAGGTACCTAACACAATTCCTTTACTATCGTTATGATTTATAGACTTGTGATACTTGGAGGGTCTTGTGCAGATTTTTAATTTTTTATTTCCCCTGCGCAATCCGTTATAAAACCCTAGAGTTCACACGAAGACATAACGTATTCGCACAAAGAGGTACACTTAGCCAAATATCCTGAAAAGCCAGGTTGTCTTTGTGGCGCATCTCTCTGGCGTGAAGTGCAAAGGCTCTTCTTCGTACGAACAAAGGGACTTAGAGATTTTTTGAGGAAAAGTTGGATCTCTTCGCAGAACTGCTCTCTGGCACATAGTACGAACGGTGATAGAACGAAGAAGCGGAAGTTGTTCACACGAAGGGTTGTCGCGCGAAGACTTTGCGAAGACTCAAATTTTTTGTACGATGAGACTGACAAAGACGGAAAAAAGTTATGCGAATGTATTTGTCTTAACTTGTTCAAATTGTTTAGGAAACGTATTTAAACACGCTAGGTCTTATTTTCAGAGGTTTGACACTACCGTGCATCATTATGGAGCTCTGGGATCTGTTTGGAGCTTGGAGATCATTCGTTTTCTCTCTATTCTCTTCTTTTCCTTTGTTTATGGTTACATAATCATCGTAGACATTGTTTTGTTGATCATGTCGTGTAGTAGCTGTTGGAATAGATGCCCTAGAGGCAATCTAGTTTAGTATGAACTTATTTTTGGCTAGAACATTCATTGTACTATTTATTGGATATTTAATATAATGATGTCCTTAGACATACAATTGTGTTGTTTATCTTAAATATCCCTAGTCAAATATAATGATTAATATGACAATCATCTATAGATAAGTATGGGGTTGGATTGATATACAGATATCATGATCCAACACATGGGTGTGCATTAAGGGTAATGGCGCACTGGATTCACCCATCTCCGAGAAGGCTACATACATGTTATGTGAAGTCACAAGCGCTTCTCGTGGTGACAACGATATTGTCATCCTCATACTTGAAGTCACTAGATTGTCTGGTTGTGGATTATTGTGATTTTGGTAACGTCAAACGCTACACCGTAACTGGGTAGCTATAAAGGCGTGTACCGAATACAATAAGAAGCAATATTAGAAATTGTAGAAGACGTAGATAGAATTTTTCCCTCCCTGATAACGGGAGAAAATATCGGAGGCCACTCGAGGGATAGTGCTTATGGAGTGTCTGGCAAGACTCAAATAAATCAATATAGGATATTGATGTTATTTTCACGAATAAGGCTATTCCCAGGATCGAGAAACTATGGATTGGATATACGAGTGTGACTTGTACGTCTTGTGTCCAATCCGGATATGGAGACAAAGTGATGTGACTATTCTATTAGTTGGCAAGAATTGATGTCTTGCTAGAGACGCTCCATATTAGCAATTTGTTGCTACCAACTAGATAGAACCTATGGGGTCACAAGCTAGATAGAGTTGAACTAGATTTGGGAATTAATTAATATGATTAATTAATTAGAAGGATCACTTTGCAACACCTTGCAAACTTAGTAGGAGTAATTTGCAAGGAAGGGACTAAACCGAATTCTAGTAGGACTAGAAGAGGGCCTTTAAATAGTTGACAAGGATTTGTTGGACTATATAAAAGATGCTCCTGCCTTCCTTCCCACACTTATGACACTATTTTTCATAACTTGAGTGGGAGAGAACAAAGGAGAGAGAGAAAGCAACAAGAGGGCCGAACCCGACCCCCTTGCGCCGCCCCCTACCCGTCGGCCAACAAAGGAGGCCGAAACCTCCTTGTTGCCTTATGTTGTGTGATTTATTCTTCCTCTTCCTCCGGTCCAAGCTAGAAAAAAGGAGAAGGTAGATCTAGATCTCAACTCTAGGCGTGGATCAACCGTAGAGACGTGACACAATTTGCGTTACAATTCATCACAGGAGAAACCCTAAGGTGTGTAACATGATTCTTTCTTTACCGTCATTATGATTATCTTCCTGTGATCCTTGGAGGGTATTGAATGGACACATTATTTTTCCACTGCGTATCCATGATCAAAACCCTACAGTGGTCGTAGAACATAGATGTGGTTTATGTGTTACGTTTTGACAGTTTTACACTTTAAATTTATTGTTTATCGCTTAAAACGGACAAATCAAGCATATGATGCAATTTTTCAATAATCAAACAAAACAAGACCTATTTTTTGCATTGGATGCATGAATCAGTTAGTTTGAAAATTTTTAGGATCTTAGATCTAGGGTTTGGGCACCAATTTGGAAACTAGTTTCAAATTTGGAAACTTTTGGACTTGGGGAACAAGGAAGGAGTTGTTTTGGAAACAACTAAGGAGATTCGGCCCTAGGACCGCCCCTCCTCCTCCCTGGCCGCCCAAGCCATCTTGGCCGAAGGCCTAGGCGGTCGGCTGACCCCTCGGGTTAGGCCAACCGGCCTAGCCTCATCCTGGGGCGGCTCCAATGGGGTTCGGCCATGGTATGGTGGGACCCTTGGACCTTTTTTAACCCTAGAAATCCTAAAATCAAACGAGTTAAAATTGGATTTTAACGGTTTTTGTGCGAATCGCATGGTGGTAAAATATGGCCTTAGGATGTGGTTTGATGTGATTGTTTAATTTTGTAGTTTGGTTTACGGCCTGCGAGCTGATCAGTTTAATGTAATAATTAATTATGGTTTTAATGTCCAGCGAGCCATTTTTTTTTCTCTCAACTTGTGAGATTTATTTTATTTAGTATAGTTGTTAGCTCGTGCTAGATATAATAGATTGTTAGCCAAGATTGAAGAAAAGAAGCCCGAAGCCAAAAGAAGCCACAAAAAATGGAGCATGGAGCATTCCACATGACTATGAAGGATGGGCCAAAAGATGATGATGCATGGAGATGTATTTGCCTTTAGGGTTCACAGATAATCCCATTGGCTTGGAAATATCTTAGTCTAGAAAAGGCCATATCCATACAACGTTTTATTTTATTTTGTGGATGTTTATTTTATTGTTTTATTGTTTTGTGATTGGTGTATTGTTGATGCATGCAATTAAGATAATAAGATAATTAGACAACCCGGATCTATTATTTAGAGTTGTGCCAAAACTCAAAATAGATAGATCAGTTGATATGGATCAACAAATCAAATTAAAATTGAATTTTAAAAAATCCCCTCAAAATTCAAATGTTGTGTTTTGCCTTCTCGTTATTAAACACTCATTATCATCATGATTTATCAAGCTCGTGCATGCCAAAGCAAGGCGACTTGGTTCATAATTATGAAATGTGGTGGCACAAGCAAGTAATGTGCAATTGTTTAAATAAGAGGTTGGACACAACTAGGCTTTTAATATGATCAAAACCTAGAGGCAATCAATTGGGATTATCCATGCGGATGGATAAATAAGGAGTTATTTGCCCAATTGAACAAATAGTTGCATGGGATGTAATTGGAATTGTTCCTACCTAATGTAGTCAAATTTTGGGTGACTTGGCAAAGCAAGCTCAAAAGGAGATGAAACATGGATCTTGGCCCACTAGAAAATATAAGGATATTTTCCGCATTAATATCTTGAGGGTTATTAATCCGTAGAAAAATAGTGGGAGCTATTTTTGATAAACTAGCCATTATTGAATATAGTCAAAAGTTCACAAATACTAAAACTTGCGTATTTTCCTTTTGTAGAATTCCAAATGGCAAACAACTCATCGATTTCACAACATTCCCTACGATCTGTCCTTGAGAAGGACAAGCTCTCTGGAGCCAACTTCCTTGATTGGTACATAAACTTGAGAATCGTTCTCAAGCAAGAGAAGAAACGTTACGCAATAGAGGAGCAAGTTCCAGCAGGTCCAGAGAACAATAATCCTGCAGCCCTAAAGGCGTATCAGAAGCGTGTAGATGACACTAATGATGTGTCCTGCCTTATGCTATGCTCCATGACCTCTGAGCTTCCGAAGCAACATGAGAACCTGAATGCTGTCGATATGATCGAACACTTGAAGCAGCTCTTCAAAGAGCATGAAAGGGTTGAGAGGTCTTAGGTTTCTAAGGAATTTTTCAAAAGTCATCTGGCTGAAGGAAACCCTGTGGGACCTCACGTACTCCGTACGATCGGGTACTTGGAGAATCTCGCAATGTTAGGGTTTCCGGTCAGCCAAGAGTTGGCGAACAATCTCGTGCTGCAATCGTTGCCTGAGAGTTATGGACAGTTTATCATGAACTATAACATGAACCAGATCGTGAAACCACCGCCAGATTTACTCAATATGTTGAGGACAGCTGAAAAAAGCATCAACAAGGGTAAGGGCAAAGCCATTATGATGATGCAGAAAGGAAAGGGCAAAAGGTTTGTCTCATCCTACAAGGGAAAAGGCAAGTCAGTTGCCAAGTCCAAGGGTGTGACTAAGGTGAGTGTCACTACTGCAGTCAGCCTGAACACTGGAGGAGGAACTGTTCAAAATATCTGAATGATAAGAGGCTTGGAATAGTGATTCCACCACCACCAAGTATTTTTTTTGTAGATGTCAATCTAACTATCTCTACATCATTTGTATTACATACTGTATGTGGATCTCACATTTGCCGAAATGTGCAGGATCTAAAGAGAAGTAGAAGATTGGCTAAATGGGAGATAGACCTGCGCATTGGGAATGGATTAACGGTTGCTGCATTAGCCGTGGGCATGTGCGAGCTGTCTCTGCCTTGAGTATTAGTTTTAGAATTAAATAATTGCTATTTTTTGCCTATTATGAGGAGAAACATTATTTTTATATCTTGTTTGGACAAGGAAGGTTTTATTATTTCAATAAAGGAAAATTGCCGTTCAATTTATTTTAATAATATTCACTATTGTAGTGCGCAATTATTTAATGGACTATTGGCCTTGATCTAAGAATCCTGTCTACAAAATTAATACTAAGAGCATTTAAATAAAGATTTAAATCCTGCTTACCTATGGCACTGTCGTTTAGGCCACATAAACGAGAAACGTGAATCTAGACTCCATAAGGATGGATTTATAGACTCATTTGATTTTGAATCATACGAGACATGTGAGGCTTGTTTATTGGGACAAATTACTAAGTCCCGTTTCAATAAGAAAGGTGAAAGGACTAGTGAGCAATTGGCGCTCATACATACTGATGTTTGTGGGCCATTTGCACGCCTGCCAGGGGTGGTTACGTCTACTTCATCACATTTAATGATGATTTCAGTAGATATGGATTTGTTTACCTTATGAAGGCCAAATCTGAATCCTTTGAAAGGTTCAAAGAATTCAAGAGTGAAGTAGAGAAGCAACTTGGCAAAAGTATCAAGGCTCTAGGATCCGATCGTCGAGGAGAGTACTTGAACCAAGAGGTTGACGACTATCTTAGGGAGTGTGGGATCGTGTCCCAACTCACCCCACTTGGAATGCCACAATGGAATGGAGTGTCCGAGAGGAGGAATCGAACACTATTGGATATGGTTCGATCTATGATGTGTCAAACCGATCTTCCATTGTCATTTTGGGGCTATGCTCTATTAAGTGCAGCTTTCACCATTAACCGTGTTCCATCCAAATCAGTCATGAAGAGACCACATGAGATGTGGAGTGGGAGGCGTCCCACACTGTCGTTCATGAAGATTTGGGGCTGCGATGTCTATGTAAAGCGTTTACAATCAGACAAGCAAGGGCCAAAGTCGGATAAGTGTAAATTTGTGGTGTACCCTAAGGAAACTAAGGGTTACTACTTCTACAATCCAACCGAGGACAAAGTGTTTGTTTCTCGGTCCGGCGTGTTTCTAGAAAGAGAGTTTGTCTCTAAAGATGCAAGTGGGAGGACTGTAGAACTTGAAGAAATTCAAGAACCGAAAATCACTGAACGAACTATGGAACATGAACAGGAAACACAAGAAGTTGTGGAACAGCCTGTTCAAGTAACACAAGAGCTTCATAGATCTAGTAGAGTGCGTCAGGAACCCGAGAGGTATGGACTTCTCGTGACAGACTCTAGTGACACAATGCTCATATATGATAAGCCTACTACGTATGAAGAGGCCATGAAAGGGACATACTCTCATAAGTGGCTTGAACCCATGTCACATGTAATTACTCTTTCGAAGAGTAGTTGTCCTTCCAATGAGATTGAGAAGGAACGCATGAGTAGAATTCCCTATGCCTTGACCATAGGATCTATCATGTACGCCATGTTATGTACTAGACCAGATGTGTCATATGCCTTGAGTATGACAAGCAGATACCAATCAAATCCGGGTGAGTTTCACTGGATTGCAGTCAAAAACATCCTAAAGTACTTGAGAACGACTAAGGATGCTTTCATGATATTTGGTGGAGATGAAGAGTTGCGTGTAAGGGGTTACATGGATGCAAGCTTCCAAACCGACATAGATGATTTCAGATCAAATTCGCGATATGTATTTTTCCTGAATGGAGCAGCAGTGAGCTGCAAGAGTTCCAAGCAAGAGACGGTGGCGGATTCTACAACAGAGGCTGAGTACATTGCTGCAAATGCCGCAGCAAAGGAAGCTGTTTGGATCAGAAAATTTGTTTCTGAACTTGGTGTGGTTCCTAGCATTGCGTATCCACTAGAGTTGTAGTGTGACAACACTGGGGCGATCGCGCAATCAAAGGAGCCCCGATCACACAAGAAATCCAAACACGTGCTCAGGAAGTTTCATCTTATTCGAGATATTATCGATAGAGGAGACGTTCGGATATGCAAGATTACTACATATGAGAATCTGTCACATCCACTTACAAAGCCGCTTGTTCCGTGGAAACATGAAGGGCACACTAGGAGCATTGTCATAAGGGATGCATCATATTGGCTCTAGTGCAAGTGGGAGACTATTGGAATAGATGCCCTAGAGGCAATCTAGTTTAGTATGAACTTTGAAAGTGTGAGTATGCAGATGTATAAGCAGCTAAGATACTCTAGAAGGGGGGGTTGAATAGAGTATGCCAACTTTTTGCAAAACCTGCTAGGAAGATGAAAACTTGAGCATACAATGAAGTTCAAGGCCTTGAAAGCGAGTTCAAGCCTTTGAAGAAGATGCAGAAAGTCTAGAGCAAGTATGCCTTTTTCAAGGTCTTGAAAACAAGTTCAAACCATTGAAAAATAAACAGTTTTTGCATGTCGCAAAAGCTATGAAAATGAATGAACTGAAAATGCAAAAGACAAGTGATTTATAGAGTTCAGTCCACTTGGACCTACGTCTCTACCTCAGGGATTAGATCCCTGCAGGGTTTTCAACTCAATTCTAATTAATCAAAAGCTAAGCCCTATAACTCAAGCCCAGAGAGTTCCGTTACTCTGTTACAGCTTATGGTTTTCCCTAACCTGTCTAGTACCAGATCAAGCTAACTGATTAACTAAGAATTCTCTATTGTTCACTTTGAACAATCCTTGAGAATAGATGTAGAGATAATACAGAAATGATCTACCAATACTACTCAAAACAGAAGTACACTTAGAGTAGAATACTGCAGTGAAAACGCAGTGAATTTATGTGGAATGGATTGGAAGAATGATGAACTTCTTTGATGCTTGTCAATCCAGAACTCTTTCTCTGTTTTTTCCAGTTGAGTGTTGCGTTGTGTTGCTTCGGATTTGAGCTCTATTTAAACTTCAAAACAGCTCTGCAAATCTCCCCATATTTTCCGCAACAAACTTCCTATTTTGTAGGCAACAGGGTTTGACTCCTTTGAAATCTTCTCCAACGGTTGGATGATCACAATCGTCAGAGATTTTGTTGTAATCTTTAATTTAAACACCATGAAAAGCTGTCATACACGTCTGATTGATCATAGGATAAAAGTGTCCAATTATTTCCAAATTTGCAGCAATTCAGTTTAGGATACCATCCTGCAAAACTTAGAAACAAAATTTCCTACATTATCATGGTCAAACAGATGATATCTTATGATCAAAACATGTTAGAACAATTTGTCTTTAAACATCTAATAACAATGAATCAAGCATATCAAAGAGAGAGAGAGAGAGAGGAAATCAACTCAGAAAGTTTGCACAAAACTCCCCCTGAGAGTGTGCATACAGGTTAAGCAGTTTCAAGGCTTTGATTCCAGTTTCAAGGCCTTGAAAATAGCTAAACTATTTTCAAGCCTCTGAGACTGATTCAATGCATTGAAAGCTGGTTCAAGGCCTTGAAATAGCTGAACTATTTCAACTCTTCCACAACCTGATCTTTCAATCTCCCCCTTGATGAAAGACAAAACCAAATTCTGTTTGATCCTTAGTCTCTGCACAATAAACTGATTAGTTCACAATTTATAACACAATATTTCCTAAAAGATCCAACTTATTCATAATACCAACAAAATCTTAAACAGTTCAGCAAATAAACCAAATAAAACCAAATAAACCTAAGAACTAAAAACCTAGAATTTCTCCCCCTTTTTGACTTTCATCAAAAAGATAGAAAATGTCGGATCAAGTGTCTAGAAAATTTTGAAAACTGTAAAGAGAAACTTTGAATAATAGAGATTGGGGAAGAAAGAGTAGGCAAGATTAAGGGGTCAGATCGTCATCTTCTTCCTAATCTCCTTCCTCTTTCTCATTGTCCTCTTCATCAGTCTTGTCCTGCTCTTCCTGTTCCTCTACATTCCCACCAGCAATAGTTGTTTCTTCAGTCTTTTCCTTTGCAGCAGCCTTTACAGATTTATTTTTCTTCTTCAATGTAATCAGAAGTTCATCTGAGTCAGGGATATTGGCTTCATCTTGTTCCTGTGATGCCTGTTCTGCTACTTGCTTTCTCTTGTCCGATACTGGAGTAGCTTCTTCCTCGTCTGAATGCTCACTAGGCAAATCCTTGTCAGAGTCCTCTTTCTTTGTTCCTTTAGCATCCTCAGGAACATCAATCAAAGTCATGCTTCTGAAGATGCTCTCCACCATGTACTTGACTTGCCCCAAATCACTTTCCAATAAAAAAACAGTTGCTTTAACATCTTCCATGTCCAAATCCAAACCATCATGTAGGGTTTTGTTTCATGGATGCGCAACGAAAAAAATAATTAACCATGCAAAACCCTCCAAGGATCACAAGTCAAGTGACATAACGATGGTAAAGGAAGAAATCAATAACACACCTTAGGGTTCTCCTGTGATGACTTCAAACGCGAATTGTGTCACGTTCTATATAGTTGATCAACGCCTAGAGTTGATTTTTAGATCTCCCACTCCTTGGTGCTAGCCCGGAAAGAGGAATAGGAAGAAGAATCACGCAAAACGAGACGAACCAAACGAGGTTTCGGCCTCCTTTGGGGCCGACGGGGACGGGCGGCGTGCTAGGGGGGCGTCGGCTCCTCTAGCTTGTTGCTCTCTCTCCTTTTGTTCTCTCCCGCTCTTGTAATGTTCAATTATGAGCATAAGTAGTGGGAAGGAAGGAAGGAAAGTCCTTTATATAGTCCAACAACTCCTTGCCAACTACCTAAAGGACTTATTCTAGTCCTACTAGAATTCCATTTAGTTCCTTCCTTGGTTCAACTCTATATAGCGTGTGACCCCATAGGTTCTATCTAGTTGGTAATATGGAGCTGTCTCTAGCAAAACATCCATTCTAGCCAACTAATAGAATAGTCATCTTGACAACCTTTGTACAAGTGATTGTCTCATCCCTTTGTCTCTATATCCGGATTGGACACGAGATATACAAGTCACACTCGTATATCCAATCCATAGTTTCTCGATCCATGGAAATAGCCTTATTCGTGCAAATAACATCAATATCCTATATTGATTTATTTGAGTTTGGCCAGACATTCTATAAGCGCTATCCATCGAGTGGCCTAGGATATTTCCTCCCGTTATGTGGGAAAGACAAATTCTATCTACGTCCACTACGATCTCTAAGTTTTCTTCTTATTGTATCTAGTACACGCCTTTATAACTACCCTGTTACGGTGTAGCGTTTAACGCTACCAAAATCACAATAATCCACAACTAGAATATCTAGTGACTTCAAGTCTAAGGCTGACAACACCATTGCACCGCGAGAAGCGCTTGTGACTCAACATAACGTGTATGTAGCCTTCTCGGAGATGGGTCAATCCAGTGCGAAATTACCCCTAATGCACACCTATGTGTTGGATCGTGATATCTCCATATCAATCAAACCCCATACTAGTCTATAGATGATTGTCCAATTAATCATTATACTGGACTAGGGATATTTAAGATAAACAACACAATTGTAAATCTAAGGACTTCATTACATTAAATATCCAATAAATAATAAATGAATTTCTAGCCACAAATAAATTCATACTAAACTAGATTGCCTCTAGGGCATCTATTCCAACAGTCTCCCACTTGCACTAGAGCCAATCTGGCGCATCTCATATGCCCATACTCCTAGTGTGCCCTTCATGCTTCCACCGCGTGAGCGGCTTTGTAAGCGGGTCTGACAGATTCTTATCTGTAGGAATCTTGCATATCCGAACGTCTCCTCTATCGATAATATCTGGAATCAGATGAAACTTCCTGAGCACGTGCTTGGATTTCTGGTGCGACCTGGGTTCCTTCGATTGCGTGATCGCCCCAGTGTTGTCACAGTACAACTCAACTGGATCCGCAATGCTAGGAACCACACCAAGTTCAGAAACAAACTTTCTGATCCAAACAGCTTCCTTTGCTGCGCCATTTGTAGCAATGTACTCAGCCTCTGTTGTAGAATCAGCCACCGTCTCTTGCTTTGAACTCTTCCAGCTCAACGCTGCTCCATTTAGGCAAAAAACATATCCCTACTGTGATCTAAAGTCATCTCTGTCGGTTTGGAAGCTTGCATCTGTGTAACCCCTTACACGCAACTCTTCCTCACCGCAAAATATCAAGAAAGCATCCTTTGCAACAACCCGTGGTTTTCCAAGCTTCCCGTTCCAGACCGGAAAGCCCAGGAGGGCGCTGCTAAAAGTGACGGTGGAAATCAAAAGCATAACATCTTGAATTATTTATTACATAATATTAAACAGTACAAAAGTCTTAAACATTACACAAGTCTCTAAATAAAACCTGCGTCTCAAAATTTCTACCCTAGGCTTAGCAAAACTAGATCAAAACGTGATGATAATCCTCTAGGTGAGTCCCGTACCCTGCTACACCAAGTCTCCAGCTTCTAAACCTGCGATGGGAAGGAAAACAGGAACCGCAGTTTTCAAAGTCAGCAACAAATACTGAGTGAGCAACACCCAAGCATGTCAAACACGGAGGAGATGATAATTTAAGTAAACGGTAAATAATAACTGTTGCACAGCGGAGGTAAAAGACAATTAAGTAATAAAAATATTCTCAAGGTCCAAACACAATTCTGGAAATTTCCAGAAAAACCAGCCTTTAATTCAAAACCAATATCCTCAATTCAATTCCAATAATCCACTCTGATAATCTCATTAACATTCCAAGTCATCATCAATGAATTGTCAATCCAGAAATATGCAGGTTAATTCTTGAGTTCAACGGGGAAAATCCAATCGCAACATAATAAATCAATCCCAATCCCGCTTCCAAGACCTTAAGTGTCGACACCCCCCTAACAGGGTCTTTGTGCCCAGAAGGAGTGAGTACAAGGAGCCAACCCGAGGAAAATTGCAACCGGGCTTATATAATAATGGGTCGAGTGGACGTAGCCAACAACGACCAAACCAAATCAATAATAATCCAATGACGTTCCCCGCACAACTCTTTCCACTTTAAGTGATTACGGATTAGTAATTTCCGAGTGAGATTTTCCAAAGCATAAATAATCAAATCCGACAAGTATCAAATAAACCATACAATTTTGAGACATAACATAAAATCCACGTTTGACACGAAGGAAGCTCGGCACGCAAGGCTTGGCATGTATACTCACCTTAATTCTCAGCAAATAGCACGTAACGATCCTTTAGAAAGACACGTAGCCTTCGTCAATAAACTCGTCACCCAAATTACATCCCCTTATTCAAATACAATTTATTTACTCAAGTATACAACATGTAGTGCTGTAAGTCTAACGAATCTTATTAGGAATCAACTAAATCCCCCAAAAAACACTTGTTAATTTTAACATTATACAAAGTCCTAATTCAAATATAACTTTTATGTTCACACATGTTAATTGTTAACCCAAATTTTATTCTTAAATAGCCACTATATTCATTTGAATAGCCTAGCTATGAAATATCCACTTGTTGGAGGAAATTTGTAAAATGACACGGAAAGAAAACAAAAGCTTTCTATTTTATAAGGAGATTCTTATTTAAATCATAAAATGTTAATTAGGTAGTCAAATTATTCAAAACATTTGCTTCTTTAAAAAGAGTACAATATACAAACTATGAAATATATTTTCTAACTTGTAAAATTTCAAGAAAAGTATATTATTTAGCTAACACATATTTTGCACACTTTTATTCAATTAAAAAGATACATATGTGTTGTAGGAATGTAGTTAAACACTAAATTCTTAATTTATTTTTATTTTTATATAATCAAATGGTTAAACGGCAAAGAGACCCCCAAGTTCGTGTTAAAATTCGACTAAATACCCTCCTTCTCCCCTAAAACAGTTTCATATAGCATATTTATTACCCATAGTTTTTCAATAACTACATAAACAACCCCCAAAGCAAGAACAAAAGGGACTGCCGAATCGAAACTCGAATCGATGCCACGAAATGCGATTCTAAGTAAAGAAAAGAGTCTAGGGGGAGATTTAATGTGCACCTGGTCAAAGAAACTCAAGAAACGATGAAGATTTGAGCCGGGTCGACGTCTCGTCGGAGCTCGCGGTGGTGAGGCCGTCGGTGGCTCTCCGGCTGGTGCTGGAAGCTGCTGGGACTTCCTGGACGTTGGTCGGACCTAGGGATGGCAATCGGGCCGGGTCGGGCCGAAACTAGCTAAACAAAACCCGGCCCGCTATAGTGCCCAGAAGCGTGTTAGCCCGCACACGGACCCGCTGTGCACGCTTCTGCACACTTACCCGCGCCCTACTTCATTAAACCCGATTGGGCGCAAACACATACGCGGCGCAAACACTGGCTCGCTATAGCTTTAATGATTTAAACTACAGATCGAGACTATCTTTAAACTTGATTATTGATGAGCTTATATACAAGTATAAAACTATAACACCAAATCAAATCAAGATCATACTGTATTTTTCTTTTTGGTTATTGATCAAACACAGCCTCACCGTTGCTATGAAATCAAAATCAGAAACCGTAGTGAGTCAAGAAAATAGATAGGGGTTTAGTTATTGGGAGAGCAGTGGATTAAAATTTGGAGATAATGTATGTACCCACAGAATTGAAAGTTGATTCGGAAGTAAAGTGGATACAAGCCCTCCTTTTTTGGGTATGCCAAACATAAATCTACTGATAGAGAAGAGAGCAAGAGGTGAAATATGTAAAGAGACAAAGTCCAATCCACAACATTGGCTGGACCTCAAGCCCAATTGGTACAAAGCACAAAGCTCAAAAGGACTTAACTGAAAGCCCAATACAAAGATGAGGACTCAAGACACAATTAACAACGTCCATCTCATCCTGACCATTAATCTGTGTTGACCTTTTGGACAGACAGGATCAATTTCATTGTTGTGTATATCCATACCTCTCTGTATTTGCATAAATCAAAGATAGCAATTGATTGCCTTCAATTTCTCCGTCATCTCTCACGTTCCACTCTGTGCGTGATTCTCAAATGAAACCCTAATCGGTTTCTTCTCAAAATAAAGCAGAGAGAGAGAGAGCTGGACATTACCGGCTTGGAAGCAGAAGAAAAGCATAAACGAAGAAGAAGAGTCTAGCCTATTGGACTTGAGTAATCTTTCTTTCTTCAGCTTTTTCCTTTTTTTCGAACACAAAGAGAGAGAGAGAGAGAGAAACGGGAGGCTGGTTAGAAAAAATAATGTTACTCATTAGGCAGCTGCTTGATCTTCTGTAAACCCAACCCACACCCTCCCCTAACTGCACAAGGTCCGCAACTCACTGTTACTCATTAAGGCCGCAATTTAGTCTTCTGCAAACCCGACCCGCACCCTTCTTTTGCAGTACTTAGAAGCATATTGCACCTGGCAGGGCAGCGGGTTGACCCGCTTTCCAGACCCGTATTGCCATTCCTAGTGGGACCCTAGGGGGTCGATATGGGTGGGAGAAATTGGCTGGGTGGCCTCGGGCTTGCTGGGTTGAAAACCACTATATTCATTTGAATAGCCTAGCTATGAGATATCCGCTTGTTGGAGGAAATTTGTAAAATGACTCGGAAAGAAAGAAAAAGCTTTCTATTTTATAAGGAGATTCTAATTTAAATCATAAAATGTTAATTAGGTAGTCAAATTATTCGAAACATTTGCTTCTTTAAAAGGAGTACAATATAGAAACAATGAAATATATTTTCTAACTTGTAAAATTTCAAGAAAAGTATATTATTTAGCTAACACATATTTCGCACACTTTTATTCAATTAAAAAGATACTTATGTGTTGTATTGTAGGAATTTAGTTAAACACTAAATTCTTAATTTATTTTTATTTTTATATAATCAAATGGTTAAACGGCAAAGAGACCCCCAAGTTTGTATTAAAATTCGACTAAATACCCTCCTTCTCCCATAAAACAGTTTCATATAGCATATTTATTACCCATAGTTTTTCAATAACTACATAAACAACCCCCAAAGCAAGAACAAAAGGGACTGCCGAATCGAAACTCGAATTGATGCCACGAAATGCGATTCTAAGTACAGAAAAGAGTCTAGGGGGAGATTTAATGTGCACCTGGTCAAAGAAACTCAAGAAACGATGAAGATTTGAGCCGGGTCGACGTCTCGTCGGAGCTCGCGGTGGTGAGGCCGTCAGTGGCTCTCCGACTGGTGCTGGAAGCTGCTGGGACTTCCTGGACGTTGGTCGGACCCTAGGGGGTCGATCTTGGTTGGAGAAATTGGCTGGGTGGCCTCGGGCTTGCTGGGTTGAAAACCTCGCCGGTTTTAATGGCTTCCGCCGGCGGCGATGGTGGCTCTGCTTCGACCTGAGGCTGCTGCAACTTCTCCTTCTTCTTTCTTCTTTGTGGGTTGTTGATGAATTAAAATTGCATATTTTAGTATGTTAACGAACTCTTCTTAACTTGCTAATATGTGTAATTTATCTATTTTATCTCTCTTTCTAGACTTATGCTTGTTTTCGTAGTTTTGGTTGTTTTCTCTCATTTTGTAGGCAAAGAAGTGAGTTAAAACGCAAGGGGCTAGTTGTGAGAGCTTAAACGATGAATTTGAAGAGGATTTGCAGCTCAAGAGCATGAAGAAGGGACTTGGAGGACCTAATTTGAAGAATAGTTGAAGATTTAAGGGCCTATTTGAGAAGACAAGAGAAGAATTGGGGTCATTATTGAAGATCTAGAAGTCAAAAAATGAAGGTCAAGGGCCAAAAAGATAAGATTTTAACGGAAGTGGGGATTAAGTGCAAGTTTTGAAACGTTTTAATGGCTTATTTGAAGGATACTTAACGGATTGGGGGTCAGAGTGCCATTTTCAGAAGTTTTTAAGTAAAGAACCGGGTGTTTTAAAACATAACCGAGACTTAGGGGGGAGCCGGGTGCAAATCTCACTAAAACAACTCATCACCAGCTCACCAGCGTTGCTGGTCTTCTCTCTCCCCGTCGTTGCAAACCAGAGCAGCCATAGAAGCTCGCTCGAAGCTTCTTCAACGTCCCACCCCGACATCTTCTCTTCACCAAATCAGCCCCAACCGGTCTCAATCTTCTCCCTAGCCCGATATCTACCCAGCCCAAGCCTCAATTCAGCCCAAGATCAAGCCAACAAGAAAGCCCCAATTCGCCTAGGGTTCTTGAAGAGGCTATAAATCAACGATTCAGAGATGATTGTTTGAATTGGAGGGTGAGGATTAATCCTTGGAGGCTACGAAACACACCCATGAAGTCTATATAAACGAAGGTTGATGAAATTTCAGACTCTTCTCTCACATACGGACAGTACCAGGGACTGCTCTGTTCGCCTCTGTTTCTCCTCTCTCTCTCTCTGATTTCGCCTTCTTCTGGGTTGTTCTTGAGCTCTCTAAGGGCCAAGAACGAGAAAGAGGGAGAGAGGAGCTGTGGTTTTTGATCCAATTCTGAACGAAGTTTGGGTCTGTTGTGTGGCTGTTGCAGTGCTCTGTTCTTGGTGCTGCTGCTGCTGTGTTCTTCACTATAGCATAGCAGCAGCAGCCTGATTTGGGTAGTAGCTTCACTATTAGAAGCTTAGTTTGGTAGTGATGATAGCATAGCTTTGTGTTTTTTGGGCTATTTTGCTCTTAGTTTTGTGTAGTTGTTGAGGTTGAATTGGCAAAAACAAGTGTATGACATCAATTGTGATTCAAGCTTTGATTATTGAAAGTAAATTTCTCTCAATCTCTCTTGAATTTCTTATAATGTTTAGCTAATTCACTTGCTTGGGTGATTTGGGACTATCTAGTGTCTAAATCTTCCTATTGTTTCAAGTTGAACTTCAAGGATGAAGGGGTTGAATTGGGTTCACTTGAATGCTTAGTGCAATGTTTGAATTTCTCTTGTTGAAGTATTTGATGCATTGAATAGGTAGATGTGCGAATACTCTTGACTTGTTTGATTTGAAGTTGCATTTGAGTGAGAGGAACTCATCAATCCTAACTTTGAGAAATCGAGTTCTAGTTTGGTGATTTGAGTGAGAATTTACAAATCTCATTTGTTGCTTGATCTTTCATGTGGAAACACCTATGTGTGTTTACATATGGTTGATGCTTGAAACACTTGAAATTTGGAGAATCTCATTTGAATAGCCTCTTTAGTGCTTGAGTAGCGTGTTGGATTTACACACTTCTCTTGTCGCGAGTTGGATTGTATGAGCAATCACTTCTTGAGATACTTGTCTTGTGGATTGACACATGCGAATTTGAGAACCGGGCTTGAATGTAAAAGGAGGATTGGTCACTAGAGAAACCGATGATCCCTAGCCCCTCATTACTTGTCGTTTCACTTAGTTTCTTGAATCGTAGCTCTAGTAGTTGTTTACTTTGTTCTTAAACTCAAACCTCAAACTTGCTCCATCAATTGATTTTGGTGGATTTAAATAGCTTGGCAAGCTTTAAAGCCATTGAGAGTTTGTGTTTCTTGCTTTAGTTTGTCGTTTTCTAGTTTTGCAAGTCATTGTCTAAACCTCCTCTCCTTGTGGATTCGACCCCGTTCTTACTCGGGTACTACTTAGAACGATATTCCTATACTTGGGAATTATCGCGAACAAGTTTTTGGCGCCGTTGCCGGGGACAGAGGCTAGGTATTAGATTTGATTTGCTTTGTTTTTTTTTAGTATTTTTCTTGACATTTTCTCTAGTTGCTTGTGGTTAGTAAGCTTGTTAGATTCAAGAGGGCTTGTGAAATTCATCAAGTACCTCTCATCTACTTGCTTGAAAAAAAATGTCTCATGAATATGTTAATTTTGGTGAGAGGCGGCATAACATTCCTTCATACCCTTACTATCATGCATTTACTAGACATGAAAATCATTCTAAGGAATCAATGCGTTCTTTACGTGAACGTGCTATTAAAAATGGTGATTATTCCCCTAAGAATGATTATTCTTGGCATGATAGTAGGACACTAGATTACACATCTCATGCTTCTTGTGAACAATCACCTCCCTCAAACACTTACATGTTTTTGAAATCTCATGATTCTTGCACTTATCAATACAATGATATGATGTGTGAATCAAGAAGAGTTAATCATTTTGAGAGGGAATCGTTTGTGAATGATGAGCTAAATACGCCTATAAGTGATTCTCTATATGAGAAAGTTCAAAAGTTTATTCAAAATAATAATGAAATTATGGAATCACTAAGAGAATCACGACGAGAATTAGTAGAATCATCTTCTCATTTGGAGGATAGAGTGGGTTCCTCATATTCACAATCGCATGATAATTCTCTTGCATATAGTTCTCACTTGTCACAAGACTCATCATCACACGAGTCTCAACTTTCTATTCACACACATCACGAGCCTATTCAAGACCAAATTTTTGATGATGTGTATGATGATGGAGTTGTTGCTACTAGGATAGGTGATTGTATTCATTTCTCATTCGCACATTCTAAAGAAGCATGTGATAGTGATATTGGTAGTGAGATTGATATTTTTGATGATGACTCTTCAACCCATGACATGAGTGAAGCCATTTTGGATGACTCACATAGTGACACTTGTGAGGAGGAGTCGCAAAATGAAAATCACTCATGTGATGAGTTAGGGGTCAAATTTGATGCTACCACTAGTGAAGGGAATGTAGACTTGTCTTGTGCTCTAGAAGAGCTTAGTACTTACCGGAGTTCCTATGATCTTGATTGTGACGAAATTGAAGTTTTATTGGGAGGTACTCCGGTTAGTATTGATATGTCTAATGAAGATCCGGGGAGCTATGCTCGTATTTGTGACGAAATTGAATTTTGCTTGAATGCTCCCTTGGATTCTATCATTATGGAAGTTGTGCCTAAGGGTTTGGATGAGTCTTCAAGTTCTCAAATTATTTTAACTCCCACTTGTGAAGCCCCATCCCCTAATCCATATGACTTATTTAAAAGTGATGAGATTGAGAATTCACAAGTTGCCACCATCTCTCAAGTTTTGATTTCAAGTAAAAATTTGGCAACTTATGAAGACCCATTCTATGATTCAATTAGTTTGAGGATTTCAAACCCTTTTCTTAAGATGATGCAAGACATAACAACTTGCTCTAACTTTATTGTTAGATTTTGCTTGCATCTCTTATTCATCTTTTGTGTCTTGCCCCTACTTCTCCTATCTATTCTAATTGATGAATCAAACTTTTTAAAGGAGAAGTACTTTTCTAAGAATGAAGTAGGGGCATGGCATGGAAAGGAATTTCCAAGATTGGGGGTGGGATAGCATCATTGTCTTTGTTCCACCTCCCTAGTTGTAAATAAATAAATTAGTTTATCTCTATTTCTTGCATATGAACATTTTGTAGGTTGCTCTTGGAGGAGGACTTGTGGTTGGTGGCCAAGAAAGCTAAAATGAGGTCTCTTCTATCCCTTGATTCTTGCTAAAATTTGTATGCTCTTCCATTGTTCTCACACATTGAGGACAATGTGACATTTTAGTTGGGGGGTGGGGAGTAGATTTTATTTCTTGCTTAAATGGTTACAAGCATGCTTTTTCTTCATTAGTGATTTACATGAAAAATACAAAAAAATGAAAAAATGAAAATCCAAAAAAATTGAAAAAAATTACAAAAATTGAAAAAAATTTGTGAATCTTTCATGAGAAGCATCACTCTTTCCCCGTGTCAAACCATAGGTTTTTATTTTCATTTCTTTGGTAGTTTTATTTATTTTAACCTTTCATCTTGAGTCTAGATTTTATTTTTCTTATTTGATAGCTTTATTGAGTCTTAGGAAGTTATAGTTGAGTCACTTATTTTGAAAAAAGAAAAAAAAAAGAGTGAAAATTAAAAAAATGGGAAAAAAATGAGAAAAAGTGAAAAGGGGGAATTTTAGGAAGCTAGATGTTTTCAAATAATGAAATTTCTTAGTCCATGTTCTTTTTATGTTTATTTTAGAAAGGAATTCTTTGCTTATACTCAATACATCTACACCAATATCCCACCTTCCGCGACATCATGCGTTCTCACAAAGCGACACACTAAATTTACGTTTCATGTTTAAGTCCTTCAAGCTAAGTTGATCACATAAACTTTGACGTCTTTTACTTTTGATAAAGGGTGCATTTTCTAAAGCTATTTGAACTTCACAAAAATATTTTTCTCTATTCGTTTTTGCGGTGGAAACTTGTAGCCCATTGGAGTGGTGGTTACCAATGACACCCCATGCGATGTCTAAGAAATAGAGGGGTGTCCGGGGATAATGTTACGTCACCACCTAGATAGCTCCCTTGGTTTAGCTTAAAAAGCCCACTCGCGTGTATATTCCTCTGTTTTGTTGTGGGTCTTGGAGATCCTTGGATTTGAGGTTAAAAATAAAATGTTAATGCTATAAATCTCAAAAAAAAAAAAAAAAAAAAAAAAAAAAAAAAAATCGCATCATCTACCAAAAATCCACAAAAGGATCATACAAGCCCACAACCACATCTCCCCTTCTTAAAAAAATTTTGTTCAAAGCTTTGAGAGTCCATCCTACATGGGTGCTTTTGAATAAGTATGAGAATGTCTAGTTTCTTGTGATCCTTATTTTTGAAGGCATACTTTCTCGCAAATTGGACTTAATTAACAAGTTTTGTGGTTCGCATGAGTCACCTTCTACCAAACACCGCCCACATTTGTATGAGTATATGCTTAGACGTCCTTAGGCTTCTTTCTCAATCTTCTTGGACTTTGAGAATTTATTTGAGGAGACATTTATGTATTCTTCTTTTTCCCCCACCAAAAGATTAAAATTAGCTAGTAACTTTTAGTATTTTGTTTCTTTGAGTTCTCACTTAGGATAGATAATGTGTGTGTGCGTTTTTGTAAATATTTGAGTCTAGTTTAGAATCGAGTCAAGCCTTGTCTAGTTGAGTGTGTGCCTCTCATGATTGGTTCTTTAAAAAAAAAAAAAAAAAAAAAAAAAAAATGAAAAATTAAATATCGCTCTCTTTGCTCGAGGACGAGCAAAAGGCTAGTTGGGGGGTGTGTTGATGAATTAAAATTGCATATTTTAGTATGTTAACGAACTCTTCTTAACTTGCTAATATGTGTAATTTATCTATTTTATCTCTCTTTCTAGACTTATGCTTGTTTTCGTAGTTTTGGTTGTTTTCTCTCATTTTGTAGGCAAAGAAGTGAGTTAAAACGCAAGGGGCTAGTTGTGAGAGCTTAAACGATGAATTTGAAGAGAATTTGCAGCTCAAGAGCATGAAGAAGGGACTTGGAGGACCTAATTTGAAGAATAGTTGAAGATTTAAGGGCCTATTTGAGAAGACAAGAGAAGAATTGGGGTCATTATTGAAGATCTAGAAGTCAAAAAATGAAGGTCAAGGGCCAAAAAGATAAGATTTTAACGGAAGTGGGGATTAAGTGCAAGTTTTGAAACGTTTTAATGGCTTATTTGAAGGATACTTAACGGATTGGGGGTCAGAGTGCCATTTTCAGAAGTTTTTAAGTAAAGAACCGGGTGTTTTAAAACATAACCGAGACTTAGGGGGGAGCCGGGTGCAAATCTCACTAAAACAACTCATCACCAGCTCACCAGCGTTGCTGGTCTTCTCTCTCCCCGTCGTTGCAAACCAGAGCAGCCATAGAAGCTCGCTCGAAGCTTCTTCAACGTCCCACCCCGACATCTTCTCTTCACCAAATCAGCCCCAACCGGTCTCAATCTTCTCCCTAGCCCGATATCTACCCAGCCCAAGCCTCAATTCAGCCCAAGATCAAGCCAACAAGAAAGCCCCAATTCGCCTAGGGTTCTTGAAGAGGCTATAAATCAACGATTCAGAGATGATTGTTTGAATTGGAGGGTGAGGATTAATCCTTGGAGGCTACGAAACACACCCATGAAGTCTATATAAACGAAGGTTGATGAAATTTCAGACTCTTCTCTCACATACGGACAGTACCAGGGACTGCTCTGTTCGCCTCTGTTTCTCCTCTCTCTCTCTCTGATTTCGCCTTCTTCTGGGTTGTTCTTGAGCTCTCTAAGGGCCAAGAACGAGAAAGAGGGAGAGAGGAGCTGTGGTTTTTGATCCAATTCTGAACGAAGTTTGGGTCTGTTGTGTGGCTGTTGTAGTGCTCTGTTCTTGGTGCTGCTGCTGCTGTGTTCTTCACTATAGCATAGCAGCAGCAGCCTGATTTGGGTAGTAGCTTCACTATTAGAAGCTTAGTTTGGTAGTGATGATAGCATAGCTTTGTGTTTTTTGGGCTATTTTGCTCTTAGTTTTGTGTAGTTGTTGAGGTTGAATTGGCAAAAACAAGTGTATGACATCAATTGTGATTCAAGCTTTGATTATTGAAAGTAAATTTCTCTCAATCTCTCTTGAATTTCTTATAATGTTTAGCTAATTCACTTGCTTGGGTGATTTGGGACTATCTAGTGTCTAAATCTTCCTATTGTTTCAAGTTGAACTTCAAGGATGAAGGGGTTGAATTGGGTTCACTTGAATGCTTAGTGCAATGTTTGAATTTCTCTTGTTGAAGTATTTGATGCATTGAATAGGTAGATGTGCGAATACTCTTGACTTGTTTGATTTGAAGTTGCATTTGAGTGAGAGGAACTCATCAATCCTAACTTTGAGAAATCGAGTTCTAGTTTGGTGATTTGAGTGAGAATTTACAAATCTCATTTGTTGCTTGATCTTTCATGTGGAAACACCTATGTGTGTTTACATATGGTTGATGCTTGAAACACTTGAAATTTGGAGAATCTCATTTGAATAGCCTCTTTAGTGCTTGAGTAGCGTGTTGGATTTACACACTTCTCTTGTCGCGAGTTGGATTGTATGAGCAATCACTTCTTGAGATACTTGTCTTGTGGATTGACACATGCGAATTTGAGAACCGGGCTTGAATGTAAAAGGAGGATTGGTCACTAGAGAAACCGATGATCCCTAGCCCCTCATTACTTGTCGTTTCACTTAGTTTCTTGAATCGTAGCTCTAGTAGTTGTTTACTTTGTTCTTAAACTCAAACCTCAAACTTGCTCCATCAATTGATTTTGGTGGATTTAAATAGCTTGGCAAGCTTTAAAGCCATTGAGAGTTTGTGTTTCTTGCTTTAGTTTGTCGTTTTCTAGTTTTGCAAGTCATTGTCTAAACCTCCTCTCCTTGTGGATTCGACCCCGTTCTTACTCGGGTACTACTTAGAACGATATTCCTATACTTGGGAATTATCGCGAACATGGGTCGCAGCAGAGAGGGGAGTGAGTTGGAGCCAAGAGGAAAACAGAGGGACTGAGTTGCCTTCCTCTTCCTGATGGGCTTCTCGCTGGAAACGCGGTGGTGGCTGGTGGTTGATTGCTGCCTCTGCTTTCCACACGAAACAGAGAGAAGTGGAGAGTGAGGGATAAAGAGGGAAAAGAGAGTCAGAGAGAGATGTGAAGTGGTGATGGTGGCGATGTTGCCGACGATGGTGGTGCACGGTGGTGGAGGTGGTGAACTGCTGCTGCTGCTGGGTACTGAAACAGAGAGGGAGAGAGAGAAGACGAGTGTGATGGAGGTGGGTTGTCTCTTGCCGAGCTTGAGGGTGGTGGTGAAAGTGACGGCGGTGATGATTGGGGGTGGTGGCATTTCTGGTGGTGGGTGTGTGTGAGGGAGCTGCTGGGGAAGGCAGCGGGGTTCAGTGCTTTTATAAGGAGTATAGGGCGGTGATTGAAGTTGGTGGAAGGTTGTGGAGGCGGTGATGGTTGGGGCGGTGAGGGTTTCCTTGGCGTGAAGGCAAAGGAAGAGAGGGAGGGGGATAAGGACGGGTGACAACAGAGAGGGGGTGTGAGAAAAATAATAATAATAATAATAATAATAATAATAATAATAATAATAATAATAATAATAATAATAATAATAATAATAATAATAATAATAGTGGTAGTAGTGTTATAATGTGGTTGTTGCATCATCTAACGCGGTGGTCACCTACGCGATAACACACGAAAAAATTACCGTTTCACATTCTAAAATTTACAAAAAATTACGATAAACTTCCCCAATAATTTAAGATTCATATTTTGCCTCCAGAATTATCAATTTACCCCTGACCAAATTACGGAGTATTACACTCTTCCCCCCTTAAAGAGAGCTTCGTCTCCGAAGCTTCAGTTATTCAAATACTTAACCACTCGAATTTTCCACATACCCACATCATAGACGAATAATTCATTAACATAGATAATTCATGCAAGCAAACAAGTAGTCTCAACACAAATAATTCATGCAAGAAAACAAGTGGTCATCACGTTATGCCTAAGCAGTACCAAGCAAATTTTATTTTTATTTCCTAGATGTTAGTGTAAAGCACGTAATAAGGGGCTAGGGTTCTAAGACGGTGACAAACGAAGGATTACACCCTCTCCCCCTTAGAGAGTGACGTCCCTGGAACTCAATGTACCTAATTAAACAGGTGTGGATATTTCTTCCGCATTTCTTCCTTTGCATCCCAGGTAGCCTCTTCTGTTTGCTGATTCGTCCATAACACCTTGACTAGTTTTATGGTCTTGGTACGCGTGTCTCTCGTCTTGGTGTCCAAGATTTTGACATGGTGCTCCTCGTATGATAAGGACGGGTCCAGCTCTACGGGTTCAGGGTCCAACACGTGTGACGGGTCTGGCACATATTTCTTCAGTTGGGATACGTGGAAGACGTTGTGTACTCGCCCCAAACTTGATGGTAAATCTAGTCGATACGCGACATCTCCAATCCTTTCTAGGACGTCGTATGGCCCAATGAACTAAGGGCTCAGCTTCCCCTTCTGGTTAAATCTGGTTACCCCTTTAGTGGGTGAAACCCTAAGGAAGGCTTTTTCTCCCACTTGAAATTTTAATGGCCTCCGCTTCTGATCTGCATAAGACTTCTGCCTGTCTTGAGCTGCTTTCATTCTTTGCTGAATAAGTCGTACTTGGTTGGTCATATCCTCAATTACTTGTGGTCCAAGTACTACCATTTCGCTGATGTCATTCCAACAAAGTGGCGACCGACACTTCCTTCCATACAAAGTTTCGTACGGTGCCATGCCAATGCTTGCGTGGTAACTGTTGTTGTAAGAGAACTCTATTAATGGCAGTTTATCGACCCAGGAGCCTTGGAAGTCCATAACACAAGCTCTCAACATGTCTTCCAAGGTCTTGATGGTCCTTTCCGTCTGTGCGTCTGTAGCCGGGGGAAACGATGTACTAAACTTCAGTTGTGTCCCGATTGCCTCCTGAAGAGCTCTCCAAAAGTGCGAGAGGAAATTCGGGTCTCTGTCTGAGATTATTGAGCTTTAGACCCCATGATATCGCACTATGTTCTTAATATACGCGTCTGCCCTTTGCTCCATGTTCCACGTGTCTTTCATCGGTATGAATCTCGCAGTCTTCGTTAGTCTGTCTACGACAACCCAAATCTGGTTAAGTCCATTCTTTGATGTGGGCAAGGCTGTCACAAAGTCCATCAAAATAGAGTCCCACTTCCAGACTGGAACATCTAGTGGTTGAAGTTGACCTCCCATTCTCTTGTGTTCAAACTTAACCTTCTGGCATGTTAAGCACCTTGCCACAAATTCTGCCGCTTCCTTCTTCATGTTGGGCCACCAGAACGTCTTCTTCAAGTCCTTGTAAATCTTGCCGCCCCCAGGGTGAACTGAGTAGGGCGTGTGGTGTGCTTCCCGCATCAGCTTCTCCTTGATTGCCGTGCACTTCTGTGGTACGCACCATCTCCCTTTGTAACGAATGCTCCCATCTTCGTGAATCTGGAACTCTTTGGCTTCTCCTGCTGCAATCCTCGTTTTGATCCTTTCAAGCTTCACGTCTCCGTTTTGGCTACTCCATATTTTTTTCGAAGAAATCTGGCACCACTGTCATGCTTCTTAGCATGTTCTGCACTGTTCCTTGCTCCACGACTTCGATGTTGAGCTTCTTGAACTCCTGGCATAGCCAGTCTGGCTAGGCTAGCATAGCGTTCATTGCATGGCTTGACTTCCGGCTTAACGCATCTGCGACGACATTCGCCTTCCCTTCGTGGTACTTGATGTGTAAATCGTAGTCCTTGATGACTTCTAGCCATCTTCGTTGTCGGTTATTCAGCTCCTTCTTCGTGAAAATGTACTTCAGGCTTTGGTGATCCGTGTAGAGCTTGCGACGGCTCCATATAGATAATGCCTCCATATCCTCAGTGCGAAAGACAATTGCTGCTAACTCCAGGTCATGCGTGGCATAATTCTCCTCGTGGGGTTTCAGTTGCCTCGAAGAGTAAGCAATCACCCTCCTATCCTGCATAAGGACACATCCCAGTCCCTTCTTTGACGCATCGCTATATACTTCGAACTCGCCAGAGTCGTTTCGCAAGGCCAATACTGTTTCTGTAGTCAGTTTCTCCTTTAGATTCTGGAATGCCTTCTCGCAGCTTTCGTCCCAGTGATACTTCACCGCCTTCTTTGTCAGAGTCGTCAATGGGCTCGCGATCTTGGAGAAGTCCTTCACGAACCGTCTGTAGTATCCAGCTAAGCCGAGGAAACTCCTCACTTCTGACACATTCTTCGGGGTTGGCCAGTCTTTGACTGCTGAGATCTTTCCTGGGTCGACTGCTATTCCTTCCTTCGAGATGATGTGACCCAAGAACGGAACACGATCCAGCCAGAACTCACACTTTGACAGCTTGGCATATAGTTGCTCCTGCCTCAATTTCTGCAACACCTCTCTGAGATGTTCCTCATGCTCCTTCTCGCTCTTCGAATATACCAGAATTTAATCTATGAAGACGACTACAAACCGGTCTAGGAATGGCCTCAATACCCGGTTCATGAAATCCATAAATACTGCAGGCGCGTTGGTTAGGCCAAACGGCATCACTGTGAATTCGTAATGGCCATACCTTGTCCTAAAGGCAGCCTTCGGTATATCTTTCTATGCTACTCGTAGCTGATTGTAACCCGACCGCAGATCGATCTTCGAGAAGACGCTTGCTCCTTGCAACTGATCAAACAGGTCATCGATCCGGGGTAGCGGATACTTTTTCTTGATGGTGGCACTGTTCAACTCGCGGTAATCAATACATAGCCGTAGGCTACCGTCTTTCTTCTTCACGAAAAGTACCGGTGCTCCCCAGGGTGATACACTTGGTCTGACGTACCCTTTCGTTAGGAGTTCTTGCAACTGGTCCTTCAGCTCCTTCAGCTCCGCGGGTGCCATTCGGTATGGTTCCTTTGAGATTGGCGCGGTCCCTGGTGCTAAGTCCAGAGTAAATTCCACTTCTCTCTTAGGTGGCATACTTGGGATCTCCTCCGAGAATAAGTCAGGAAAATCCCTCACAACAGGGATCTCTTCAAACACAGCCTCCTTCTCGGAAACGTCTTGGATGTAACACAAGTAGGACGTGCTTCCCTTCTTTACTTGATTGAATATGGTCAGGGCTGACACAAGTTTGATGCGAGGTTCCCTAATAATTCCACGATAGGTGATTTTCTCCCCTTTGGGTCCCCTTAACCGAACCTCCTGGTCATGACAGTCAATGACTGCCCGATATGCCCCAAGCCAGTCCATTCCTAGGATTATTTATATACCCTCAAGGTCAAATTTTATAAGGTTGGCGGGTAGGACACTTGTGAGGATTTTTAGTTCTACTCCTTCGAATATAGTGTCACACACAGTAATTTGGCCCGTAGATGTCGCTACAGGAATGGATATCCTAGATTTTTTATGCAAACCCAATTTCTCAATAAGGGACGAAGATATAAAGGAGTAGGATGCACCAGAATCAAATAATACGAAAACTGGGTGCTCATAGATGAGAAAAGTACCCGTGACTACTCCGTGGTCAGCCTCAGCTTCAGTCTTTGTCATCACGGCTATCCTTCCCACGTTGCCATTTTATGGTCCAACTCCTCCGTTTCCAGTTCCATTGTTAGTTTCCATCATAGCATTGCAGTTTTGGGCTCCATTGTGTCCTTCATTCCCCTGGTTGAAATTTTGTTGTCGTCCGTAACCATTGCCTCCGTTACGGTTGCCATTGTTCCTATTGCCGTTTCCCAGTTGCTGGTTTCTAGCTTGTTGGTACCCGTACGGCTGGCGATTCCCCTGGTAGTTGTTCGGTGGTGGTCTCTGATAGTTGTTGCCTTGATATACCAGCTGGTTTCCGGCTGGCGGGAACGAAATTCAAAAGCTCGATGTCCTTTCCTGGCACAGTTGTGGCAATTAATGAGATTCCCAAGGCAGTCTGTTCCGGGGTTGTTTCGCCTACATCTCTTACAGAAGAAGCGGCGAACTGGTTCAACTTCTGGGGTTTGCTGGTTCCCTCGGCTCTGGTTGTTTCCCGCATTGTTGGGTTTAAACTTCTTGTTCTGATTGCTGCTTCCTGCCTCAGCTGCCTTGCGTTTCGCGCGAAACTCGTCCTGAACCTCCTGGACTTGCCACATGTCAGCTGCTCGGTCGTAAGCCTCGTGCAATGTGTCGTAAGTTCTGCTACGCATGATCTTCTGCAACTGGAAGTGCAGTCCGGAAATAAACTTGTTGACCTTATCGTCTTCATCGGGCACTGTGTGGCCTGCAAACTTTAGTAGTTCCACGAACTTCTTGAAGTAGTCCGTCACTGAGCCATTCCCTTGTGTCAGATTGTTGAATTCATTGCACTTTCTTCTATTAACATGTGCTGGATAGAACCGCGTCCTAATGGTAGTCTTGAAGGCTTCCCAGTTGAAGTTAGGCTGGGCCAACATGACTTCCTGGTTAGTAGTCCACCAGTCATCTGCGTCATCTTGCAGGTGCAACACGGCGCAGTTAACCTTATCATCCTCGGGGCAATGCACGACCTTTAGGAGCTTCTGAAAGTTCCGAATCCAGTTCTCCAGTTCAATCGGATCTTCCTTCCCAGTGTACCGGCGAGGGTTTAGCTCAGCTATTTACTTGGCATAGCTTGGCCTTCCTTGCTCTTCACGACCGACTACTCTATCCATGACTTGTGTCATTCGTTCCATCTGTGCGGCTAGTTGCTCTAGTTGTGGTTTGTTTGTGCTTTCAGCAGCCATTGGTCAACTCTCGGGGCCCTACGCAATTACTCGTATTCTTACCACTTAATACTATCGTCTTAAGGTCAGATTCATCCACACACACCAATTAAACAAGAAATACTATCCATTGTATAGCATGCAAGTCGTATAATCTCATCAATTATCACAAGGAAAGCACATTTCACATAATTGAATATTTTTCCATGTTTCACGTTCCATACTCATCATCTTCCTGGATAAATATTATTCATTATAAAACATCTCATTTCCAACCAAATAATCCGGGCAAAACCAACTCACATAATAACCTCAACACAACAAGAAAAGATCAAGGTGACAAGGTCAACAAATAAACTACCCATAACCCAATCGGCTTTTCCAGTTTTATCTTGCCCTATGTTCATTTTAAGTTGCCCTACAGGTTTTTAATTACCTTTAACGGATGACCCGCTCTGATACCACCTGCAACAACCCGTGGTTTCCCAAGCTTCCCATTCCGGACCGGAAAGCCCAGGAGGGCGCTGCTAAAAGTGACGGTGGAAATCAAAACCATAAAATCCTGAATTCTTTATTACATAATATTACATAGTACAAAAGTCTTAAACATTACACAAGTCTCTAAATAAAACCTGCGTCTCAAAATTTCTACACTAGGCTTAGCAAAACTAGATCAAAACGTGATGATAATCCTCTAGGTGAGTCACGTACCGTGCTACACCAAGTCTCCAGCTTCTAAACCTGCGGTGGGAAGGAAAACAGGAACTGTAGTTTTCAAAGTCAGCAACAAATACTGAGTGAGCAACACCTAAGCATGTCAAACACGGAGGATATGATAATTTAAGTAAACGGTAAATAATAACAGTTGCACAGCGGAGGTAAAAGACAATTGAGTAATAAAAATATTCTCAAGTTCCAAACACAATTCCGGAAATTTCCAGAAAAACCAGCCTTCAATTCAAAACCAATATCCTCAATTCAATTCCAATAATCCACTCTGATAATATCATTAACATTCCAATTCCTCATCAATGAATTGTCAATCCTGAAATATCCAGGTTAATTCTTGAGTTCAACGGAGAAAATCCAATCGCAACATAATAAATCAATCCTAATCCCGCTTCCTAGACCTTAAGTGTCGACACCCCCCTAACAGGGTCTTTTTTCCCAGAAGGAGTGAGTACAAGGAGCCAACCCGAGGAAAATTGCAACCGGGCTTATATAATAATGGGTCGAGTGGACGTAGCCAACAACGATCAAACCAAATCAATAATAATCCAACGACGTTCCCCGCACAACTCTTTCCACTTTAAGTGATTACGGATTAGTAATTTCTGAGTGAGGTTTTCCAAAGCATAAATAATCAAATCCGACAAGTATCAAATAAACCATACAATTTTGAGACATAACATAAAATCCACGTTTGACACGAAGGAAGCTCGGCACGCAAGGCTCACCTTAATTCTCAGCAAATAGCACGTAACGATCCTTTAGAAAGACACGTAGCCTTCGTCAATAAACTCGTCACCTACAAATTACATTCCCTTATTCAATTACAATTTATCTAATCAAGTATACAACATGTAGTGCTATAAGTCTAACGAGTCTTATTAGGAATCAATTAAATCCCCCAAACAACACTTGTTAATTTTAACATTATACAAAGTCCTAATTCGAGATAATTTTTATGTTCACACATGTTAATTGTTAACCCAAATTTATTCTTAAATAGCCACTATATTCATTTGAATAGCCTAGCTATGAAATATCCTCTTGTTGGAGGAAATTTGTAAAATGACTCGGAAAGAAAATAAAAGCTTTCTATTTTATAAGGAGATTCTAATTTAAATCATAAAATGTTAATTAGGTAGTCAAATTATTCAAAACATTTGCTTCTTTAAAAGGAGTACAATATACAAACTATGAAATATATTTTCTAACTTGTAAAATTGCAAGAAAAGTATATTATTTAGCTAACACATATTTTGCACACTTTTATTCAATTAAAAAGATACTTATGTGTTGTAGGAATTTAGTTAAACACTAAATTCTTAATTTATTTTTATTTTTATATAATCAAATGGTTAAACGGCAAAGAGACCCCCCAAGTTTGTATTAAAATTCGACTAAATACCCTCCTTCTCCCCTAAAATAGTTTCATATAGCATATTTATTACCCATAGTTTTTCAATAACTACATAAACAACCCCCAAAGCAAGAACAAAAGGGACTGCCGAATCGAAACTCGAATCGATGCCACGAAATGCGATTCTAAGAACTGAAAAGAGTCTAGGGGGAGATTTAATGTGCACCTGGTCAAAGAAACTCAAGAAACGATGAAGATTTGAGCCGGGTCGACGTCTCGTCGGAGCTCGCGGTGGTGAGGCCGTCGGTGGCTCTCCGGCTGGTGCTGGAAGCTGCTGGGACTTCCTGGACGTTGGTCGGACCATAGGGGGTCGATCTGGGTTGGAGAAATTGGCTGGGTGGCCTCGGGCTTGCTGGGTTGAAAACCTCGCCGGTTTTAATGGCTTCCGCCGGCGGCGATGGTAGCTCTGCGTCGACCTGCGGCTGCTGCAACTTCTCCTTCTTCTTTCTTCTTTCTGGGTCGCAGCAGAGAGGGGAGTGAGAGGGAGCCGAGAGGAAAACAGAGGGAGTGAGTTGCCTTCCTTTTCCCGATGGGCTTCTCGTCGAAAATGCGGTGGTGGCTGGTGGTTGATTGCTGCTAGCTGCAGCTGCTGCCTCTGCTTTCCACACGAAACAGAGAGAAGTGGAGAGTGAGGGATAGAGAGGGAAAAAAGAGGCAGAGAGAGATGTGAAGTGGTGATGGTGGCGACGTTGCCGACGATGGTGGTGCACGGTGGTGGAGGTGGTGAACTGGTGGTGGAGGTGGTGAACTGCTGCTGCTGGGTACTGAAACAGAGAGGGAGAGAGAGAGGACGAGTGTGATGGAGGTGGGTTGTCTCTTGCCGAGCTTGAGGGTGGTGGTGAAAGTGACGGCGATGATGATTGGGGGTGGTGGCTTTTCTGGTGGTGGGTGTGTGTGAGGGAGCTGCTGGGAAGGCAGCGGGGTTCAGGGGCTTTTATAGGGAGTTGAGGGCGGTGATGGAAGGTGGTGGAAGGTTTTGGAGGCGGTGATGGTTGGGGCGGTGAGGGTTTCTTTGGCGTGAAGGCAAAGGAAGAGAGGGAGGGGGATAAGGACGGGTGACAACAGAGAGGTGGTGTGAGAATAATAATAATAATAATAATAATAATAATAATAATAATAATAATAATAATAATAACAATAACAATAACAATAATAATAATAATAATAATAATAATAATAATAATAATAATAATAATAATAATAATAATAATAATAATAATAATAATAATAATAATAATAATAATAATAATAATAATAATAATAATAATAATAATAATAATAATAGTGGTAGTAGTGTTATAATGTGGTTGTTGCATCATCTAACGCGGTGGTCACCTATGCGATAACACACGAAAAAATTACCGTTTCACAATCTAAAATTTACACAAAATTATGATAAACTTCCCGAATAATTTAAGATTCATATTTTGCCTCCAAAATTATCAATTTACCCCTGACCAAATTACGGGGTATTACATCCTTAGTTCTTCTCAAGTACTTTAGGATGTTCTTGACTGTAATCCAGTGACTCTCACCCGGATTGGATTGGTATCTGCTTGTCATACTCAAGGCATATGACACATCTGGTCTAGTACATAACATGGCGTACATGATAGATCCTATGGCCGAGGCATAGGGATTCCTACTCATGCGTTCCTTCTCAATCTCATTGGAAGGACAACCACTCTTCGAAAGAGTGATTCCATGTGACATGGGCAAGAATCCTTTCTTGGAGTCTTGCATGTTGAACCGCTTCAACACCTTGTCAATATATGTACTTGGACTTTGGCCTAGCAACCTCTTAGATCTATCTCTATAGATCTTTATACTGAGTATATAGGCTGCTTCCCCTAAGTCCTTCATTGAGAAACACTTTCCTAGCCAATCTTTCACAGATTGTAGCATGGGAATGTCGTTTCCAATGAGTAGTATGTCATCTACACACAAGACCAGAAAAGCTACAGAGCTCCCACTAACCTTCTTATAGACACAAGACTCATCTTCGTTTCTGATGAAGCCAAACTCTTTGACTACTTCATCAAAACGTCGATTCCAACTCCTAGAAGATTGCTTCAGTCCATAAATGGATCGTTGCAGCTTACAAACTTTGTTGGATTGCTTTGGATCCTGAAAACCCTCCGGCTGTATCATATACACGTCCTCGAGGAGATTCCCATTAAGGAATGCTGTTTTGACATCCATCTGCCAAATCTCATAGTCATGGTATGCTGCAATCGCAAGTAGGATTCGGATGGATTTTGTCATAGCGACTGGTGAAAAGGTTTCATCATAGTCAATACCATGAATCTGTCTGAATACTTTTTCCACCAATCGGCCCTTATAGGTAATCACATTACCATCCATGTCGATCTTCTTCTTGAAGAACCACTTGCACCCTATGGGGCGCGCCCTTTCGGGTGGTTCCACCAAAGTCCATACTTTGTTGGTGTACATGGATTCCATCTCGGATCTCATCGCTTCTAGCCACTTCTGAGAGTCTGGGCCATTCATGGCCTCCTCATAAGTAGTAGGCTCATCATCTACGGGCATCGTGTCACCTGAATCGGTCACGAGAAGTCCATACCTCTCGGGTTCCTGGCGTACTCTACTAGATCTACGAAGCTCTTTGTGTTACCTGAACATGTTGCTCCACAACCGCTTGTGGTTCCTGTTCAGGTTCCATAATCGGTTCAGTGATTTGTGGTTTTTGAACCTCTTCAAGTTCTACAGCCCTCCCACTTGCTTCTTTAGAGACAAACTCTCTTTCTAGAAACACGCCGGTCCGAGCAACAAACACTTTGTTCTCGGCTTGATTGTAGAAATAGTAACCCTTAGTTTCCTTAGGGTACCCCAAAAATTTACACTTATCCGATTTCGGCCCTAGCTTGTCTAATTGTAAACGTTTTACATAGACATCGCAGCCCCAAATCCTCATGAACAACAGTGTGGGACGCCTCCCATTCCACATCTCATATGGTGTCTTCATGACTGATTTAGATGGAACACGGTTAATGGTGAAAGCTGCACTTAATAGAGCGTAGCCCCAAAATGATAATGGAAGATCAGTTTGATACATCATAGATCAAACCATATCCAATAGGGTTCGATTACTCCTCTCAGACACGCCATTCCATTGTGGCATTCCGGGTGGAGTGAGTTGGGACACGATCCCACAATCTCTAAGATAGTCGTCAAACTCTTGGCTTAAGTATTCTCCTACACGATCCGATCGTAGAGCCTTGATACTTTTGCCAAGCTGCTTCTCTACTTCATTCTTGAATTCTTTGAACACTTCAAAGGATTCGAATTTTGTCCTCATAAGGTACACAAATCCATATCTACTGTAATCATCAGTAAATGTAATGAAGTAGACATAACCACCCCTGGCAGGCGTGGCAAATGGCCCACATACATTAGTATGTATGAGCGCCAATTGCTCACTAGTCCTCTCACCTTTCTCGTTTATATGGCCTAAACGACAGTGCTATAAATAAGCATGATTTGAATCATTTATTCTAATCGGTTTGGTATTAATGTTGTAGACAGGATTTCTTAGATCAAGGACATATAGTCCATTAAATAATTGCGCACTAAAATAGTGAATATTATTCAAATAAAAGGAACAACAATTGTTCTTTATTGAAATAATAAAACCATCCTTGTCCAAACAAGAAATAGAAATAATGTTTCTGCTCATAGCAGGCACAAAATAGCAATTATTTAATTCTAAAACTAATCGTGAAGGCAGAGATAGCCCGCTCACGCCTATGGCCAACGCAGCAACTTTTGCTCCATTCCCAACGCGCAGATCTACCTCTCCTTTAGCCAATCTTCTACTTCTCTTTAGATCCTGCACATTTCGAAAAATGTGAGATCCACATCCAGTATCTAATACCCACGATGTAGAGACAGTTAAATTGACATCTACAACAAAAATACCTGGTGGTGGTGGAATCACTATTCCAAGCCTCTTGTCCTCCAGATATTTTGGGCAGTTCCTCCTCCAGTGTCCAGGCTTACTGCAGTAGTGACACTCACCTTTAGTCAAACCTTTGGCAATGCCATGAACAGGCTAAAGGGTAGGTTCCTTGGACTTGGCAACTGACTTGCCTTTGCCCTTGGAGGATGAGGCAAACCTTTTTCCCTTTCCTTTCTGTACCATCATAATGGCCTTGCCCTTACCCTTGTTGATGCTCTGTTCAGCTGTCCTCAACATATTGAGTAAATCTGGCATTGGCATCACGATCTCGTTCATGTTATGAACTGTCCATAACTCTTGGGCAAAGATTGCAACACGAGATCGGTTTCCAACTCTTGGCCGACCGGGAACCCCACTCGGGCGAGATTCTCCAAGTACGCGATCATACGGAGTACATGGGGTCCCACCGAGTTCCCTTCTGCCAGATGACACTTGAACAGTGCCTTAGAGACCTCGTACCTCTCTACCCTTGCCTGCTCTTGGAAAAGTTGCTTCAGATGCTCGATCATATCGACAACATTCACGTTTTCGTGTTGCTTCTGAAGCTATGAAGTCATGGTGCATAGTATGAGGCAGGCCGCATCATTAGCGTCATCAACACGCTTTTGATACGCCTTTAGGGCAGCAGGTGTTTGGTTCTCTAGACCTTCTGGAACATGCTCCTCTATTGCGTACAGTTTCTTCTCTTGTTTTGAGAACAATTCTCAAGTTTCTGTACCAATCAAGAAAGTTGGTTCCTGAGATCTTGTCCTTCTCAAGGACAGATCGTAGGGAATGTTGTGAACTCGATGAGTTGTTTGCCATTTGGAATTCTACAAAATGAAAATACGCAAGTTTTAGTATTTGTGAATTATTGACTATATTCAATAATGACTAGTTTATCAAATATAGCTCCTACTATTTTTCTACGGATTAATAACCCTCAAGATATTAATGCGGAAAAATATCCTTATATTTTCTAGTGGGCCTAGATCCATGTTTCATCTCCTTATGAGATTGCTTTGGCAAGTCACCCATAATTTGACTACTTTAGGTAGGAACAATTCCAATTGCATCCCTTATGCAACTCTTGGTTCAATTGGGCAAATAACTCCTTATTTATCCATCCATATGGATAATCCCAATTGATTGCCTCTAGGTTTCTTAATCATATTAATAGCCTAGTTGTGTTCAACCTCTTATTTAAACAATTGCACATTACTAGCTTGTGCCATCGCATTCCATCGTTATGAACCAAGTCGCCATGCTTTGGCACGCACGAGCTTGATAAATAATGATGATAATGAGTGTTCAAATAAAAAGAAGGCAAGAACACAATATTTGAATTTTGAGGGATTTTAAATTCAATTTTTAATTATTTTGTTGATCAAAATCAACTAATCTATCTATTTGAGTTTAGGCACAACTCCAAATAATAGATCCGGGTTGTCTAATTATCTTATTATCCTAAATGCATGTATCGTCCAAACACCAACCACACAATAGTAAGACAATAAAGTAAACAACCACAAAACAAAAATTAAACGTGATGTGGATATGGCCTTTTCTAGACTAAGATAATTCCAAGCCAATGGAATTATCTATGAACCCTAAAAGCAAACACATCTCCATGCGTCTTGATCTTTTGGTCCATCCTTCATAGTCTTGTGGAATGCTCCATGCTTCATCATTTTGTGGCTCCTTTTGGCTTTGGGCTTTCTTTTCTTCAATCTTGGATAACAATCTACTTTATCTAGCACTAGCTAACCTCTATACTAAATAAAATAAATCTCACAAGTTGAGAAAAAAATGGCACGCAGGACATAAAACCCTAATTAATTATTACAATTAATTGATCAGCTCGCAGGCCGTAAAACCAAACCATAAAATTAAACATCCACATCAAACAACATCCTAAGGCCATATCCAATCACCATGCGAATTGCACTTAAACAGTTAAAATCCAATTTTAACGCGCTTGGTTAATTTTAATTGATTTTAGGATTTCTAGGGTTAAAACGGTCCATGGGCCCAACAATAAAATTGCCCGGGCCCAAAAAGGTGAACCACAAGGCCCTACGGCCGGCCCGGTCCTTAACCCACGCGGCTAGGCCGTGGCCTAGGGCCGCCCGGCCCCTAGGGCAGCCAAGGCTTGGGCGGCAAGCAAGAGGGGCGGTCCCCTAGGGGGCCGAACCTCCTTTAGGGAGTTGTTTCCAAAACAATTCCCTTGCTTGGTGCCCAAATTGGTTGCTTCCTTGTTTTGGAAGAACTCCTTCTTCCCCAAGGATGCCCAAACCCTAGATCTAAGATCGTAAAATTTCTCAAACTCACTAATTCATGCATTTAATGCAAAAAATTAGATCTTGTTATGATAGATTATTGACAAATTGCATCCCATGCTTGATTTGTCTTGTTTTACGCGATAAACAATCAATTTAAGGTGTAAAACAACTAGAACGTAACACATAAACCACGTTTATGTAGGGTTTTGATTCATGGATCGCACAACGGAAGCATAATCAAACATAAACCATGCAAAACCCTCCAAGGATCACAAGTCTAGAGACATAACGATAGTAAAGGTTAGAAATCATAAACACACCTTTGGGTTCTCCTTGATGACTTCAAACGCGAATAATGTCACGTTATCTATAGTTGATCCACGCCTAGAGTTGATCCTAGATCTCCCAAAATCGTTGGTGCTAGCCCGGAATAGGAAGAGGAAGAACGAATCACGCAAAACGTGACCCAAAAGAGGGTCTCGGCCTCTTTTGGCCGACGGGGACGAGGGCGGCGGCAAGGGGCGGCGTCGGGCCCTCCTTGTTGCTTGCTCTCTCTACTTTGTTCTCTCCCACTCTTGTTATGTTCACTAATGAGAATAAGTTATGGGAAGGAAGGAAGGAGGGTCCTTTATATAGTCCAACAACTCCTTGTTAACTACCTAAAGGACTTATTCTAGTCCAACTAGAATTCAATTTAGTCCCTTCCTTGCAAATTAGTCCCTACTAAGTTTGCAAGGGTTTGCGAAGTGATCCTTCTTATTAATCAATCCAATTAATTAATTCTCAAATCTAGTTCAACTCTATATAGCGTGTGACCCCATAGGTTCTATCTAGTTGGTAGCAACTATTTGCTAATATGGAGCGGTTTCTAGCGAAACATCCATTCTAGCCAACTAATAGAATAGTCATCTTGACAACCTTTGTACAAGTAATTGTCTCATCCCTTTGTATCTATATCTGGATTGAACACAAGACATACAAGTCACACTCGTATATCCAATCCATAGTTTCTCGATCCATGGGAATAGCCTTATTCGTGCAAATAACATCAATATCCTATATTGATTTATTTGAGTCTGGCCAGACATTCTATAAGCACTATCCCTCGAGTGGCCTAGGATATTTGCTCTCGTTATGTGGGAGGGACAAATTCTCTCTACGTCCACTACGATCTCTAATTTTGCCTCTCATTGTATCCAGTACACGCCTTTATAACTACCCAGTTACGATGTAATGTTTAACGCTACCAAGATCACAATGATCCACAACTAGAATATCCAGTGACTTCAAGTCTAAGGATGACAATACCATTGTACCGCGAGAAGCGCTTGTGACTCAACATAACGTGTATGTAGCCTTCTCGGAGATGGGTCAATCCAGTGCAACATTCCGTAATGCACACCTATGTGTTGGATCATGATATCTCCATATCAATCCAACCCCATACTAGTCTATAGATGATTGTCCCATTTAATCATTATACTTGACTAGGGATATTTAAGATAAACAACACAATTGTAAATCTAAGGACTTCATTATATTAAATATCCAATAAATAATAAATGAATTTTCTAGCCATATACAAATTCATACTAAACTAGATTGCCCCTAGGGCATCTATTCCAAAAGTCTCCCACTTGCACTAGAGCCAATCTGGCGCATCTCGTATGCCCATACTCCTAGTGTGCCCTTCATGCTTCCACTGCGTGAGAGGCTTTGTAAGCGGGTCTGACAGATTATCATCTGTAGGAATCTTGCATATCCGAACGTCTCCTCTATCGATAATATCTCGAATCAGATGAAACTTCCTTAGCACGTGCTTGGACTTCTGGTGCGATCTGGGTTCCTTTGATGGCGCGATCGCCCCAGTGTTGTCACAGAATAACTCCACTGGATCCGCAATACTAGGGACCACACCAAGTTCAGAAACAAACTTTCTGATCCAAACAGCCTCCTTTGCTACCCCATTTGCAGCAATGTACTCAGCCTCTGTTGTAGAATCAGCTACCGTCTCTTGCTTGGAACTTTTCCAGCTCACCGCTGCTCCATTCAGGCAAAACACATATCCCGATTGTGATCTAAAGTCATCTCTGTCGGTTTGGAAGCTTGCATCAGTGTAACTCCTTACACGCAACTCTTCCTCACCGCCAAATATCAAGAAAGCATCATTAGTTCTTCTCAAGTACTTTAGGATGTTCTTGACTGTAATCCAGTGACTCTCACCCGGATTGGATTGGTATCTGCTTGTCATACTCAAGGCATATGACACATCTGGTCTAGTACATAACATGGCGTACATGATAGATCCTATGGCCGAGGCATAGGGATTCCTACTCATGCGTTCCTTCTCAATCTCATTGGAAGGACAACCACTCTTCGAAAGAGTGATTCCATGTGACATGGGCAAGAATCCTTTCTTGGAGTCTTGCATGTTGAACCGCTTCAACACCTTGTCAATATATGTACTTGGACTTTGGCCTAGCAACCTCTTAGATCTATCTCTATAGATCTTTATACTGAGTATATAGGCTGCTTCCCCTAAGTCCTTCATTGAGAAACACTTTCCTAGCCAATCTTTCACAGATTGTAGCATGGGAATGTCGTTTCCAATGAGTAGTATGTCATCCACATACAAGACCAGAAAAGCTACAGAGCTCCCACTAACCTTCTTGTAGACACAAGACTCATCTTCGTTTCTGATGAAGCCAAACTCTTTGACCACTTCATCAAAACGTCGATTCCAACTCCTAAGAGCTTGCTTCAATCCATAAATGGACCGTTGCAGCTTACAGACTTTGTTGGCTTGCTTTGGATCTTCAAAACCCTCCGGCTGTATCATATACACGTCCTCGAGGAGATTCCCATAAAGGAATGCTGTTTTGACATCCATCTGCCAAATCTCATAGTCGTGGTATGCTGCAATCGCAAGTAAGATTCGGATGGATTTGGTCATAGCGACTTGTGAAAAGGTTTCATCATAGTCAATACCATGAATCTGTCTGAATCCTTTAGCCACCAATCGGCCCTTATAGGTAATCACATTACCATCCATGTCTATCTTCTTCTTGAAGACCCATTTGCACCCTATGGGCCGCGCCCCATCAGGTGGTTCCACCAAAGTCTATACTTTGTTGGTATACATGGATTCCATCTCGGATCTCATGGCTTCCAGCAACTTCTGAGAGTCTGGGCCACTCATGGCCTTCTCATAGGTAGTAGGCTCATCATCTATGAGCATTGTGTCACCGGAATCGGTCACGAGAAGTCCATACCTCTCGGGTTCCTGGCGCACTCTACTAGATCTACGAAGCTCTTGTGTTACCTGAACAGGTGGCTCCACAACTGCTTGTGGTTCCTGTTCATGTTCCATAATCGGTTCAGTGATTTGTGGTTCTTGAACTTCTTCTTGTTCTACATTCCTCCCACTTGCTTCTTTGGAGACAAATTCTCTTTCTAGAAACACGCCGGTCCGAGCAACAAACACTTAGTTCTCGGTTGGATTTTAGAAGTAGTATCCCTTAGTTTCCTTAGGGTACCTCACAAATTTACACTTATCCGATTTAGGCCCTTGCTTTTCTGATTGTAAACGTTTTACATAGACATCGCAGCCCCAAATCCTCATGAACAACAGTGTGGGACGCCTTCCACTCCACATCTCATATGGTGTCTTCATGACCGATTTAGATGGAACAAGGTTAATGGTGAAAGCTGCACTTAATATAGCGTAGCCCCAAAATGATAATGGAATATCGGTTTGACACATCATAGATCGAACCATATCCAATAGGGTTCGATTCCTCCTCTCGGACACGCCATTCCATTGTGGCGTTCCGGGTGGAGTGAGTTGGGACACGATCCCACACTCTCTAAGATAGTCGTCAAACTCTTGGCTCAAGTATTCTCCTCCACGATCCGATCGTAGAGCCTTTATACTTTTTCCAAGTTGCTTCTCTACTTCATTCTTGAATTCCTTGAACACTTCAAAGGATTCGAATTTTGCCCTCATAAGGTACACAAATCCATATCTACTGTAATCATCAGTAAATGTAATGAAGTAGACATAACCACCCCTGGCAGGCGTGGCAAATGGCCCACACACATCAGTATGTATGAGTGCCAATTGATTACTAGTCCTCTAACCTTTCTTATTGAAAGGGGACTTTGTCATTTTTCCCAATAAACAAGCCTCACATGTCTCATATGATTCAAAATCAAATGAGTCTAGTAATCCATGCTTATGGAGTCTAGATACACGTTTCTCGTTTATGTGGCCTAAACGCTAGTGCCATAAATAAGCAGGATTTAAATCATTTATTTTAATCCGCTTGGTATTAATGTTGTAGACAGGATTGCTTAGATCAAGGACATAAAGTCCATTAAATAATTGCGCACTAAAATAGTGAATATTATTCAAATAAAAGGAACATCAATTGTTCTTTATTGAAATGATAAAATCATCCTTGTCCAAACAAGAAATAGAAATAATGTTTCTGCTCATAGCAGGCACAAAATAGCAATTATTTAATTCTAAAACTAATCCTGAAGGCAGAGATAGCTCGCACACGCCTATGGCCAACGCAGCAACCTTTGCTCCAATCCCAACGCGCAGATCTACCTCCCCTTTAGCCAATCTTTTACTTCTCTTTAGATCCTGCATATTTCGACAAATATGAGATCCACATCCAGTATCTAATACCCATGATGTAGACACAGTTAAATTGACATCTACAACAAAAATACCTGGTGGTGGTGGAATCACTATTCCAAGCCTCTTGTCCTCCAGATATTTTGGGCAGTTCCTCCTCCAGTGTCCAGGCTGACTGCAGTAGTGACACTCACCTTTAGTCAAACCTTTGGCAATGCCACCAACAGGCTTAAGGGTAGGTTCCTTGGACTTGGCAACTGACTTGCCTTTGCCCTTGGAGGATGAGGCAAACCTTTTTCCCTTTCCTTTCTGTACCATCATTATGGCCTTGCCCTTACCCTTGTTGATGCTCTGTTCAGCCGTCCTCAACATGTTGAGCAAATCTGGCAGTGGTTTAACGATCTCGTTCATGTTATAGTTCATAATGAACTGTCCATAACTCTCGGGCAACAATTGCAACACGAGATCGGTTGCCAACTCTTGGCCGACCGGGAACCCTAGTCGGGCGAGATTCTCCAAGTACCCGATCATTCGGAGTACATGGGGTCCCACCGGGTTCCCTTCTGCCAGATGACATTTGAACAGTGCCTTTGAGACCTCATACCTCTCTACCCTCGCCTGCTCTTGGAAGAGCTGCTTTAGATGTTCGATCATATCGACAGCATTCATGTTTCCGTGTTGCTTCTGAAGCTCAGAAGTCATGGTGCAAAGCATAAGGCAGGCCGCATCATTAGCGTCATCAACACGCTTCTGATACGCCTTTAAGGCAGCAGGTGTTATGTTCTCTGGACCTTCTGGAACATGCTCCTCTATTGCGTACAGTTTCTTCTCTTGCTTGAGAACAATTCTCAAGTTTCTACCAATCAAGAAAGTTGGTTCCAGAGAGCTTGTCCTTCTCAAGGACAGATCTTAGGGAATATTGTGAACTCGATGAGTTGTTTGCCATTTGGAATTCTACAAAAGGAAAATACGCAAGTTTTAGTATTTGTGAATTTTTGACTATATTTTATAATGGCTAGTTTATTAAATATAGCTCCCACTATTTTTCTACGGATTAATAACCCTCAAGATATTAATGCGGAAAATATCCTTATATTTTCTAGTGGGCCAGGATCCATCTTTCATCTCCTTATGAGCTTGCTTTGGCAAGTCACCCATAATTTGACTACTTTAGGTAGGAACAATTCCAATTGCATCCCATATGCAACTCTTGGTTCAATCGGGCAAATAACTCCTTATTTATCCATCCATATGGATAATCCCAATTGATTGCCTCTAGGTTTCTTAATCAAATTAATAGCCTAGTTGTGTTCAACCTCTTATTTAAACAATTGCACATTGTTACGTGCCATCGCATTCCATCATTATGAACCAAGTCGCCATGCTTTGGCACGCACGAGCTTGATAAATAATGATGATAATGAGTGTTTAAATAACGAGAAGGCAAAAACACAATATTTGAATTTTGAGGGATTTTAAATTCAATTCTTTAATTGTTTTGTTGATCAATATCAACTAATCTATCTATTTGAGTTTGGGCACAACTCCAAATAATAGATCCGGGTTGTCTAATTATCTTATTATCCTAATTGCATGCATCATCCATACACCAACCACGCAAATAATAACACAATAAATAAACAACCACAAATCAAAAATTAAACGTGATGTGGATATGGCCTTTTCTAGACTAAGATAATTCCAAGCCAATGGAATTATCTATGAACCCTAAAGCAAACACATCTCCATGCGTCTTGATCTTTTGGTCCATCCTTCATAGTCTCGTGGAATGCTCCATGCTCCATGCTCCTTATTTTGTGTCTTCTTTGGCTTTGGGCTTCTTTTCTCCAATCTTGGCCAACAATCTACTTTATCTAGCACTAGCTAATATCTATACTAAATAAAATAAATCTCACAAGTTGAGAAAAAAAATGGCACGCAGGCCATAAAACCCTAATTAATTATTACAATTAATTGATCAGCTCGCAGGCCGTAAAACAGAACCACAAAATTAAACATCCACATCAAAACACATCCTAAGGCCATATCCAATCACCATGCGATTTGCACATAAACAGTTAAAATCCAATTTTAACGCGCTTGGTCAATTTTAATTGATTTTAGGATTTCTAGGGTTAAAACGGTCCATGGGCCCAACAATCAAATTGCCCGGGCCCAACAAAGTGAACCACAAGGCCCTAGGGCCGGCCGGCCCAAAACCCGCAAGCTAGGCCCGCGGGTTAGGGCCGCCCGGCCCCTTAGGGCGGCCAAGCTTGGGCGGCAAGCAAGGGGGCGGTCCCTAGGGGGGCCGAACCTCCTTATGGGAGTTGTTTCCAAAACAATTCCCTTGCTTGGTGCCCAAGTTTGGTTGTTTCCTTGTTTTGGGAGAACTCCTTCTACCCCAAGGATGCCCAAACCCTAGATCTAAGATCCTAAAATTTCTCAAACTCACCAATTCATGCATCCAATGCAAAAATTGGATCTTGTTTTGATTAATTGTGGACAAATTGCATCCCATGCTTGATTTGTCTTTGTTTTACGCGATAAACAATCAAATTAAGGTGTAAAACAGCTAAAACGTAACACATAAACCACGTTTATGCTCTACGACCAGTGGCTCTGATACCACTGAAGGGTTTTGATTCATGGATCGCACAACGGAAGCATAATCAAACATAAACCATGCAAAACCCTCCAAGGATCACAAGTCTAGAGACATAACGATAGTAAAGGTTAGAAATCATAAACACACCTTTGGGTTTCTCCTTGATGACTTCAAACGCGAATAATGTCACGTTCTCTATAGTTGATCCACGCCTAGAGTTGATCCTAGATCTCCCAAACTCCTTGGTGCTAGCCCGGAATAGGAAGAGGAAGAACGAATCACGCAAAACGAGACCCGAAAGAGGGTCTCGGCCTCTTTTGGCCGACGGGGACGAGGGCGGCGGCAAGGGGCGGCGTCGGGCCCTCCTTGTTGCTTGCTCTCTCTCCTTTGTTCTCTCCCACTCTTGTTATGTTCACTAATGAGCATAAGTTATGGGAAGGAAGGAAGGAGGGTCCTTTATATAGTCCAACAACTCCTTGTTAACTACCTAAAGGACTTATTCTAGTCCAACTAGAATTCAATTTAGTCCCTTCCTTGCAAATTAGTCCCTACTAAGTTTGCAAGGGTTTGCAAAGTGATCCTTCTAATTAATTAATCCAATTAATTAATTCCCAAATTTAGTTCAACTCTATATAGCGTGTGACCCCATAGGTTCTATCTAGTTGGTAGCAACTATTTGCTAATATGGAGCGGTTTCTAGCAAAACATCCATTCTGCCAACTAATCGAATAGTCATCTTCACAACCTTTGTACAAGTAATTGTCTCATCCCTTTGTCTCTATATCCGGATTGAACACGAGACATACAAGTCACACTCGTATATCCAATCCATAGTTTCTCGATCCATGGGAATAGCCTTATTCGTGCAAATAACATCAATATCCTATATTGTAATATTTGAGTCTGGCCAGACATTCTATAAGCACTATCCCTCGAGTGGCCTAGGATATTTGCTCCTGTTATGTGGGAGGGACAAATCCTCTCTACGTCCACTACGATCACTAATCTTGCTTCTCATTGTATCCAGTACACGCCTTTATAACTACCCAGTTACGGTGTAGCGTTTAACGCTACCAAGATCACAATGATCCACAACTAGAATATCCAGTGACTTCAAGTCTAAGGATGACAATACCATTGTACCGCGAGAAACGCTTGTGACTCAACATAACGTGTATGTAGCCTTCTCGGAGATGGGTCAATCCAGTGCAACATTCCTTAATGCACACCTATGTGTTGGATCATGATATCTCCATATCAATCCAACCCCATACTAGTCTATAGATGATTGTCCCATTTAATCATTATACTTCACTAGGGATATTTAAGATAAACAACACAATTGTAAATCTAAGGACTTCATTATATTAAATATCCAATAAATAATAAATGAATTTTCTAGCCATATACAAATTCATACTAAACTAGATTGCCTCTAGGGCATCTATTCCAACAGTTTATGCTCTACGACCTATGGCTCTGATACTACTGTAGGGTTTTGTTTCATGGATGCGCAACGGAAACAATAATTAACCATGCAAAACCCTCCAAGGATCACAAGTCTAGAGACATAACGATGGTAAAGGAAGAAATCAATAACACACCTTAGGGTTCTCCTTTGATGACTTAAAACGCGAATTGTGTCACGTTCTATATAGTTGATCCACGCCTAGAGTTGATTTCTAGATCTCCCACTCCTTGGTGCTAGCCCGGAAAGAGGAAGAGGAAGAAGAATCACGCAAAACGAGACGAACCAAAGGAGGTTTTGGCCTCCTTTGGGGCCGACGGGGACGGGCGTCGGGCTAGGGGGGCGATGGCTCTTCTAGCTTGTTGCTCTCTCTCCCACTCTTGTTATGTTCAATTATGAGCATAAGTTGTGGGAAGGAAGGAAGGTCCTTTATATAGTCCAACACATCATGCCTCATCCACAGCTGCTTTTCTTTTCTCTTCTGAGACAGGTTTCGAACCTCCAGCTATCTTGATTCTGTCTGAGACTCTTCTTGTGCTTATTAGGGTTTGGGAGAAGAATGGAGAGAGGTGGATTGATACAGAATGAAGGTGAATAGAAGAAGATAAATACTAAGAGAGTTTAAGTTTCAAAAGGAAACTAGTATCTTTCTGATCTCAAAAGATTTTCAATGATCAGAGAAATTTCCAAACATTTATGCCGTTGGAAAATAGATTATACTAATACTATTTTTGGCTAAATCAATTTTTTTGAAAATGGTAGGGGTTATATTAGGCAAATATCTACAGAGATATCAGCCAACACAGAATGATCCAAGATTATTGACTATCAGTTTAGCAGACTTATTTTTAAGGCTTTGAAAAGGCTTTCAAGGTATTGAAAAACCGTAACACTGCAACAAATAAGAGTCAAGGCTATGAACTGATTTTAAAGGTCTTGAAACTCAGTTCAAACCTTTGGAAACACATAAAGCTTACCTTTCTTACCTGATGCTCCACCTAAATTAATGCATCTTTATTTAGCATTCCCAATTCCAATCTTAGAGCTGAGAACCTTTCATCTGCTATTGGTTTAGTGAAGAAATCTGCAATTTCCATGTTAGTAGCAAAAAATTCAAGAACAATATCACCTTTTTCAGCATGATCTCTGATGAAGTTGTGTTTTGACATCAATGTGCTTGGTTCTTGAGTGTTGCACTGGATTCTTTGTAATTGAAATTGCACTAGTGTTGTCACACTTAATAGGTATGCCCCTAAAGTCAAATCCAAGGTCTCTAAGCTGTTGAGCAATCCATAACACTTGTGAGCAACATGCTCCTGCAGCTATATATTCAGCTTTAACTGTTGATAAAGCAACTTAATTTTGTTTCTTGAAATGCCAACTAATTAATGATGATCCAATGAATTGGCAAGTTCCTGAAGTACTTTTCCTATCAACCTTGTAACCTGCAAAGTCAGCATCTTAAAAAACCATGTAAAGAGAAGTTAGAATGTCTTGGATACCAAAGCCCCAAGTCTTTGGTACCATTGAGATATCTGAATATTCTCTTCATAGCAGTCAAGTGTGATTCTTTTGGATCAGCTTGCAATCTTGCACACATACACACACTAAACGTAATATCTGGTCTGCTTGCAGTCCGATAGAGTAATGATCTAATCATGCCTCTATACTATTTTACATTGACACTTATACCAGATTCATCCTTGTCTAAGGATAGTGTAGAGCTCATAGGCGTCTTGGCTTCCTTACATTGAGCCATGATATATTTGTTTAGTTAGTCTCTTGTGTACTTGATTTGATGCAGAAAGATGCCCTTCTTCAATTGATGTATTTGAAGTCCTAGGAAGAAGTTCAACTCTCCCATCATGCTCATCTCAAGTTCCCTCCTAATAAGACTTGACAATTCTCTGCGCAATTGATCATTAGTAACTCCAAACAATATATCATCAACATATATCTGAATTACAAGTAAATCTTTCTCATGAGTCTTAATGAAGAGAGTCTTGTCTACTAAACCTCTTTTGAAATCATTTTCAAGTAAAAAACTTCGACAACCAATCATACCAAGCTCTTGGAGCTTGTTTCAAACCATAAAGAGCTTTGTCAAGTTTGTAAACATGATCTGGAAACTTCTCATTTTACAAACTAGGTGGTTGTGCAACATAAACTTCTTTTTGAAAATAGTCATCCAAGAAAGAACACTTCACATCCATTTGAAACAGTTTCATGTTCGTGTAAGATGCAAATGCAAGCAAAATTCTAATTGCTTCTAACCTGGCAACTGAAGAAAATGTTTCCTCATAATCAATACCTTCTTCTTGATTGTAACCTTGAGAAACTAACCTTTCTTTGTTTCTGATCACATTGCCACTTTCATCCAACTATTTTTGATTGCCCATCTGGTACCAATGACAAACTGGTTTGAAGGTGCAGGAACTAAGTTCCAAACCTTATTCCTTTCAAACTCATTAAGTTCCCTTTTCATAGCAATGATCCCGTCTGCTTCTTGTAAAGCTTCTTTCACAGTTTTTGGTTCTACAAGAGAAATAAAAGCATTTAAAGTACATAAGTTCTTCAACTCTGATCTAGTTTGTGTACCAGTGGTTGGATGTGATGTGATATTATCATCTGGATGGGATGAGAGATATTTGAATCTCTTTCATGGAGACCATGGTTCAGGTTCTCCATAGATCTTTTCTGGTCTTGAAGTAGTGGCTTTGTCACTTGAATCCTTCTGATCATCTTTTCAAGGCTTTGATGTTTACTTTCAAGGCATTGAACACCATTTTCAAGGTCTTGAAAATGTATTATATTTTCTTCTGAACCTTTCTTTAATCCAAATGAACTCTCAGTCTCTTCCTCTCATTCATGCTTGTTCAAATTCAAGTCTACAAAACTTTCACTCAAAGAACCATCATAGCTTTCATAAAAAATAACATGAATGCTCTCTTCAACCAGTTTGGTTCTTTTATTGTAAACTCTATAAGCTCTGCTATTCAGAGAGTAACCAAGAAATATACCTTCATCACTTCTAGCATCAAACTTACCAAGGTCGCCCTTTCCATTGTTGTGAATAAAACAAGTACATCCAAAGGGTCTGAAGTATGAAATGTTTGGCTTCCTCCCTTTGAATAGTTCATAGGGGGTCTTCTTAATAATGGGTCTTATAAGCACCTGTTCACGTATAGTTTGTTGTATTCATAGCTTCTGCCCAATAATGTTTTGGCAGCTTGTTCTCAAGAAGCATTGTTCTTGACATATCATAAAGAATCCTGTTCTTTCTTTCAACTACACCATTCTGTTGAGGAGTTCTTAGAGCAGAAAAAATATGAGTAATACGATGCTTGTCACAGAAAAAATCAAATTCGAACTGATCAAATTCTCTACCATGATCACTTCTGATTGAAGCTACAGGTAGGTTTTTCAAGTTTTGAAGTTCTCTGCAAAGCTTTCAAATTCAGAGAATGCTTCAGATTTTTCTTTGATAAACATAACCCAAGTATATCTAGAAAAATCATCTACAACAACCAGCATATATGTTTTACCTTTTGGAGTAGGAGTCCTCATAGGACCACAGATATCCATATGAAGTAATTTAATAGGTCTAGTTGTACTTACAAACTTCTTTGGCTTGAAGGATTTTCTGGTCTGCTTTCCTTCTGCATAGGATTTTCACATTTCATCTTCTTTAAACTTGTTGGATGGCAATCCCCTTGCCAAGTCTTTGGAAATCAACTTGCTCATAGTGTGCAAACTGATATGACCAAGTTTCCTGTGCCAAAGCTTTGAATCCTCTTTCAAGGCCTTGAGACACTTTAAACTTTCACCTGCAACTTTGTTAGTCTGAAAAGTATAAACATTGTTTGATCTAGAGGCTGTGAGAATGCAATCTCCTGATTTCTCATTTTGCACCACCCACATCTCTTTATCAAAGATAACTTTGTTTCCATTATCACAAAGCTGAGATACACTAAGAAAATTAAATTTCAGACCTTCAACGAGACACACATTAGAAATAGAATTTTCAGAATTTGTACCAACTTTTCCAATACCAAGGATATTGTATTTACCTTTGTCACCAAGTGTTATTGAACCATCTGATTGCTCCTTCAATTCCGGAAATAGAGATCTCTTTCCACTCATATGTCGTGAGAAACCACTGTCCATGAACCACTTATGTTCTTTGACATTGGTGACAACCTACAAACACCAATCACTGCCTTACCCAGCTGTTAGACCAAGTGCAGAATTTCGATTCATATCCAGGATCAACCATGTTAGGCGGCCTAACCCCTTTAGGAACCCAAATCTGCTTAAATTGTCCTTTGAGTTGAAAAGGAAAAGTGTTCCTCATTAGGTGAGGGTATCTTCTTCTAAAAGGACAAGTCATCTTAACATGACAAGTTTTGCAGCAGTAATGACATGTAGGAGAAATTTTGTTTCCAGCTTTCACAAATCTGGTATTTTTTCTTCTTGGAAAGTTTGGAATGAATCCAATACCAGCTTTGTGAACAGACTGAGAGTTTCCTCCAAGAATCATGTTCAACTTGTGTTGTGATCCAGCAAGCTTGAATTTGACCAATTCAGTTTCTTCAAGTTTCTCAGTAATATTAGTCCTTTGTTTCTCTAATTCATCAACCTGATGTCTTAGATTAACAAGGTTGTTACTCACTGAAGATTTTTCAGTGACTACTTCCTTGACTTGTGTTTTCAAGGCTTTGAAACTGGTTTTCAAGGTCTTGAAATCACTATCAGTTTTCTTCTGAGAGATTTCAAGATTCTGATTTAGGCAAACAAGTTGTAATTTTTCTTTTGCTTGGTCATGAACTATTTCTTTCAAAAGTCTAATCTCTTTCAGATAATCTTCCTCATTTAAAAGCATTTTTCTAAGATATTCTGAAAGAGCTTATTTTGGTTTTGAAATCAGACAAGTTACCATTACCTAAATGTTCTTTTCAGACCTTTCGTCATGCTTGGCCATGAAGCATAGGTTGGCATGTTCTTACTCAGACTTAGATTCACTAGAGCTATCTGAATCACTCCATGAAGCTATCATGGCATTCTTTCTTCTGTCATGATCTTTCTTTTGAAAACTCTTTCTTTTCTTATGTGGACAATCTCTTATCAAGTGTCGTGCATCACCACATTCAAAGGAGTTCATAACTTTTTATTTGTTTTCTGAAGAGGACTTACCTTTATAATCTTTGCTGCTGGATGATCTATTCCTTTCTCTGTTGAAATCTTTGTTTTCAAAGTTTTTCTTTATTTTGAGAATCCTTGTCAAGGCTTCTGAAATTAAGGCAATTGGTTCTTGATCATCACCATCCTCAGTTTCAAGGCTTTGTGTTCTCTCATTTTCTTTGGCTTTGAGAGATAAGTTCTTGACACCATCTGGGAGTTCTCCATCAACTTCATTCATAGATATCTCATGTGTTACGAGCTTCCTTAGTAGGTCATCAAGTTGTAAAGCTGAGAGATTCTGAGCTTCTTCAATGGTTGTGGTCTTTGGTTCCAATTTTACCTTTGGAAGACTTCTGAGAATCTTCCTCACCTTTTCTTCATTGGAAAAATGTTTTCCAAGTGAGTCAAGGTTGTTGAAAATGTCAGTGAACCTCTTGAACATGTCTCTGATGGACTCATCTGCATTCATATTGAACAGCTCATATTGTCTGAATAAAGGTTGATTTTGGTTTTCTTCACTTGACTGGTTCCTTCAAAAGTAACCACAAGTTTATCCCAGATTTCTTTCGCAGTTGTGCATCCAGAGATCCTGTTGAATTCATTTGTACTCAAAGCACAATACAAATATTAATAGCCTTGTATTGATTAGAAAATTGCTCTAACTCATAAGATGAGAGTGAGTCTTCTATTTTGGGAGTTCTGATCCCATCTTTCTCTATGTAGTAAGTATGAGGTCCATTTTTCATAATGGTCCAAAGCTCTAGATCTTGATCAATAATGAAAATTTTCATAAGAGCTTTCCAGTGAGCAAAATTTTCTCCACATAATAGAGGAGGTCTATTAGCAGCTCTTCCCTGTGAGAAACCACCATCACCTGCAGTACTCATGACCACCAGATGGTTAAATCTTATACAGTGATACAAGCTCTGATACCAATTGAAAGTGTGAGTATGCAGATGTATAAGCAGCTAAGATACTCTAGAGGGGGGGGGGTTGAATAAAGTATGCCAAATTTTTGCAAAACTTGCTAGGAAAATGAAAACTAGAGAAAACAATGAAGTTGAAGGCCTTGAAAGCTAGTTCAATCCTTTAAAGAAGATGCATACAGTCTAGAGAAAGTATGCCTTTTTCAAGGCCTTCAAAACAAATTCAAACCCTTGAAAAATAAACAGTTTTTTGTGTGCTGCAAAAGCTATGAAAATGAATGAACTGAAAATGCAAAAGACAAGTGATTTATAGAGTTCAGTCCACTTTGACCTACGTCTCTACCTCAGGGATTAGATCCCTGCAGGATTTTCAACTCAATTCTTATTAATCAAAATCTAAGCCCTAGAACTCAAGCCCAGAGAGTTCCCTTACTTTGTTACAGCTTCTGGTTTTCCCTAACCTGTCTAGTACCTGCTCTAGCTAACTGATTAACTAAGAATTCTCCATTGTTCACTTGGAAAAATCCTTGAGAATAGACGTAGAGATAATACATAAATGATCTACCAATACAGCTCAATACAGAAGTACACTTAGAGTAGAATACTGCAATGAAAATGCAGTGAACTTCTGTAGAATGGATTGGAAGAATGTTGAACTTCTTTGATTCTTGTCAATCTAGAAATCTTTCTCTGTTTTTGTCCGCTGAGTGTTGTGTTGTGTTGCTTCGGATTTGAGCTCTATTTAAACTTCAAAACAGCTTTGCAAATCTCCCCAGATTTTCATCAACAAACTTCCTATTTTGTAGGCAACAGAGTTTGACTCCTTTGAAATCTTCTCCAACGGTTGGATGTTTACAATATTCAGAGATTTTGTTGTAATCTTTCATTTAAAAACCATGAGAAGCTATCATACACGTCTGATTGATCACAGGATCAAAGTGTCCAAATATTTCCAAATCTGCAGCAATTCAGTTTAGGAAACAATAGAAACAAAATTTCCTGCATTATCATGGTCAAATAGATGATATCTTATGATCTAAACATGCTAGAACAATTTGTATTTCAACATCTAATAACAATGAATCAAGCATATGAAAGAGAGAGATAGAGGAAATCAACTCAGAGAGTTTGCAAAAAACTCCCCCTGAGAGTGTGCATACAGGTTAAGCAGTTTCAAGACTTTGAATCCAGTTTGAAGGAGTTGAACATAGCTAAACTATTTTCAAGCCTCTGAGCCTGATTCAAGGATTTGAAAGCTGGTTCAAGGCCATGAAATAACTAAGCTATTCCAATTCTTGCACAACCTGATCTTTCAAACTTGTTTTTGGCTAGAACATTCATTATATTATTTATTGGATATTTAATATAATGAAGTCCTTAGAAAATTGTGTTGTTTATCTTAAATATCCCTAGTCAAATATAATGATTAATATGACAATCATCTATAGACTAGTATGGGGTTAAATTGATATGGAGATATCATGATCCAACACATGGGTGTGCATTAAGGGTAATGGCGCGCTGGATTGAACCATCTCCGAGGAGGCTGCATACATGTTAGGTGAAGTCACAAGCGCTTCTCGTGGTGACAAAGGTATTTTCGTCCTTATACTTGAATTCACTAGATTGTCTAGTTGTGGATTATTGTGATTTTGGTAGCGTCAAATGTTAAACCGTAACTGGGTAGCTATAAGTGCGTGTACCAGATACAATAACAAGCAAGCTTAGAAATCGTAGTAGACGTAGATAGAATTTTTCCCTCCGACATAACGGGAGAAAATATACGAGGCCACTCGAGGGATAGTGCTTATGGAATGTCTGCCAGACTCAAATAAATCAATATAGGTTATTAATGTTATTTGCACGAATAAGGCTATTCCCAGGATCGAGAAACTGTGGATTGGATATACGAGTGTGACTGGTATGTCTCGTGTCCAATCCGGATATGGATACAAAGGGATGTGACAATTAATTTCACAAGGTTTGTCGGATGACTATTCCATTAGTTGGCTAGAATGGATGTCTTGCTAGAGACCACTCGATATTAGCAATTTGTTGCTACCAACTAGCTAGAACCTATGGGGTCACACACTAGAAAGTGTTGAACTATATTGGGAATTTATTAATATGATTAATTAATTAGAAGGATCACTTAGCAACACCTTGCAAACTTAGTAGGACTAATTTGCAAGGAAGGGACTAAACCGAATTCTAGTAGGACTAGAAGAGGGCCTTTAGGTATTTGACAAGGATTTGTTGGACTATATAAAGGATGCTCCTTACTTCCCACACTTATGACACTATTGTTCATAACTTGAGTGGGAGAGAATAAAGGAGAGAGATCAAGCAACAAGAGAGTCGAACCCGACCCCCTTGCGCCGCCCCCTACCCGTCGGCCAACAAAGGAGGCCGAAACCTCCTTGTTGCCTTGTGTTGTGTGATTTCTTCTTACTCTTCCTCTGGTACAAGCTAGCACAAAGGAGAAGGAAGATCTAGATCTCAACTCTATGCGTGAATCAAACGTGGAGACTTGACACAATTCGCGTTTCAAGTCATCACAGGAGAAACCCTAAGGTGTGTAACATGATTCTTCCTTTACCATCGTTATGATTCTCTTCCTGTGATCCTTGGAGGGTATTGAATGGATAAATTATTTTTCCGCTACGTATCCATAATCAAAACTCTACAGTAGCTAAATATTTTATCGGGATCCTCGTTTGGTAGCTAGGTTTATGCTAAGAAATAACATTTTGAGGTGACGATTCATTTTTTAGCTTAAATCAATATGTTCTTCTCTTGTTATGAATAGTTTATGTTATTATCTTCATCATTAAATCTTGCCTATGACTTCACGTAGGATTGATCATAATTGACGTTCATATGGTAACTCCGTGAACGTTATTCAAAAAATTCGGCTATTAACCTAGTTCTATCACTATTTGGTAACTCGTTAGCGTTAACTAGGATATTGAAGTAGACTAATGAACTAAATGCATGTGTAGGATTGATTCAAACTTGGTAACTCGATTTGAATTGACTGTAGGAATAGAATACTGGTTTGGTAATTCAACAAGTTATAATTTCTTGATTAACAAGAAAGAAGTGTTAGTGTTTCGTGAATCAAAACGCAAATTTGTAAAAACTTAGTGATCCAAGAGAGGATTCAAGTATTTGTCTCCATATTATACCTTACTCACCGATCACGTTAATGAAGGTGTTAATTCAGTAATCTAGTTGTGTTATAATTTATTAGAAATAGAAAACTCAAATCAAATTGCCAGCCCACATAAGGTGAAGAACTGTTAGCTAATTTACAATAAGTCTCTTGGGAAACGATAAACAGTACTTTCATTTATTACTGCACGCGACACCCATACGCTTGCGGTTGGAACATGTCAAGTTTTTAGCAACGTTGCTATGGACTTAGGTTAAATTATTTATAATTCGTAACCTTATGGATTTTACTTATTTTGTCTATATTCATTACTCACTTATTTTCTTTGTGTGATCTGTGCTTTCAGGTAATATCTCACGGTGCATGATCTGTTCTCGAGGTGAGCCTTTTACTCATTGCTTGAAGACCCGGAATCCTTGTTACACACAAAAAGTAGAGACCAGAGGAAATCAGCTCTTATGGATGACCAAGGAAGATCTGAGTTGAAAAGGTTCTGCAAGTCTACGAAAGATGTAAAGGCTGCAAGAATCGTTGTTGAGGCTAATGTAGCCAATGTCTTACAAGAAGTTGAGCAGCTAAAAGCTCAATTAGCTGCAACGCAAGCACTCCCATTTCCCCTAATCCTACCAATTCACCACCACCTGGTGTAGGAGGCAATGGAGGAAACAATGGAGGCAATAATGGCGACAACAATGGAGGAAATAGAAATAATGGGCAGAATTTTGCAGCCCAAGCAAATCGGAACAATGTTGTGTCTGTGGAACGTCCTATGGTTGACTACTACAGAACCACGTCAGCTAGGTACTTTCATTCCATTGTGCGGCCGCATATTAATGCAGCTCACTTTGAATTGCGCCAACAGATGATTAATATGGAGCGTGGTGAGTTCCTCTTTAATGGAGCTCCAGGGGATGATCCAAATGTGCACTTGCTTAACTTCAAGAAAATCACCTTGACGTTACATGATTAGATAGTTCAAGATGAAATAGTGAAGTTTATGCTTTTTCTTTTCTCTTTATCTGGAAAAGCTAAGACATGGCTCATCAAACTTCCACCTAGATCAACCACGACATGGGAAGAGTGTTGGAGGGAGTTTCTGAGAAGGTATCTTCCACAACTAAAAATTTCTCAGTTGATGGCTGATATCAAGAATTTCACACAGCAAGAGGATGACTCATCGGGAGATACTTGGAGGAAATTCAACCAGATCCTTCGCAGGTTCCCTAATCATGGAGATTCGTCGAATAAGCTCTTCCACTATTTCTACAATGCTCTTGAAAGGGAAACAACGAATGCATTGGATATGCTAGCCAGAGGTAATTTTATAGGTATGGGGGGAAACGAGCTAGGTACCTGCTTAACACTGTGGCAAAGCAAGAGTCTACGGGGTCTGAAGCTCGTAGATTATCAAAATTTAGTGGGGCTGCAGCTCTGGTCAAAAAGATGGAATCAATGGAGCAACTAATGGAAATGATGACCACTTCGTTTAAAAACATCAATCCTACTACAAAAGGTGAAATCTACAGGAGAAAAAATCGCGGATGCGAATCAGGGATAAGACTGTGGGATTCAAGACGTGAATTATATGGGTCCACCCAGACAGCAACAGTGGTCGAACACTTCTCATCCCTACAACCGCAATCACCCATACTTCAGCTACAAAAATCCAAATAGTAGGTTGTACGCACTTGGACAACTGCCTTATCCCCCATATCAGGCTTAGAGACAAACCCCACAATGGAAAGCACATCAGTAACAATGTCCAGATATGCAAGCTTTGTTGAGATAAATTGCTAGTCAGCAGCAGCAAATGAATGATAAGCTTTATAAGCTGGAGAAAAAGTATATATCTATTAAAGCTACTTTGATGAGCCATGAGACACAGATTGGGCAAATTTTGAATCAGGCTACTAAATTAACAACCGGCATGCTTCCAGCCAAAACCATTATTCGGCATGAATAGTTTAATGCGATCCTTGTAGGGTTTTGAACTGGATTACGTAACAGAATAAAAAATAACTAATTCCGTTCAAGACCCTCCAAGGATCAAGTGAATAGCTGTAGGGTTTTGATCATGGATACACAGAGGAAGAACAATAAATTTAACCAATCAAGACCCTCCAAGGATCACAGGAAGAGAAATCATGACGATTGTAAGAGAATAGTGTTATGTACCTTTAAGGTCTCCTTGATGACTTCTAACGAGAAAATTATCACGTCTGTACGGATGATCCATGCCTAGAGGTGAGATCTAGATCTTTAAAATGCCTTGTGCTAGCTAGGAGGAGTTGAAGAGGATAAAGAAATCACGCAACAGAGCACCAAAGAGAGGGGGCGACCCTCGCGTGTGGCCGACAGGTAGGGCGGACGGACAAGGGTTTTGGCCCTCTTGTTTGTCTTGCTCTCTCCTTCCTTCGCTCCTACTCAAAGTATGTTATGAGCATCCGTTGTAGGGAAGGAAGCTAGGATCATACTTTTTTTAGTCCAACAACTCCTTATTACTACATAAAGGACCTCTCCTAATCCTACTCAAGTTCGGATTAGTCCAACTTGCATATATGTTAGCAAGTTGATGCGTCTTTATCCTTCTAATTAACTAATCATAGTAATTAGTTCCCAGGTCTATTTCACCCCTATATGGCGTGTGACCCCATAGGTTCTATTTAGTTGGTAGTAACCACTTACTAATATGGAGCGGCCTCTAGCATGACATCCATTCTAGCCAACAAATAGAAAAGTCATCCTGACAAACCTTTGTGCAAGTATTTTCTAATCCCTTTGTCTCAATATCCGGATTGGACACGAGACATACAAGTCACACTCGTATATCCAATTCATAGTTCCTCGATCCAGGGAATAGCCTTATTCTTTCAAATAACCCTCGAGTGGCCTAAGATATTTTCTCCCGTTATGTGGATGGAAAAATTATGTCTACATCACTACGAAATCTAAGCTTACTTCCTATTGTGTCCAATACGTTCCTTTATGACTACCCAATCACGGTGTAGCGTTTGATGCTGCCAAAACACAATATACCACAACTAGAAGATCTAGTGACTTCAAGTCTGACAGGGTGTAAAGTAGGTAAAAATGCAGTATCAATACGCTAGAAGGGGGGTTGAATAGAGTATGGAGACTTTTCCTAAACTTTGCAAGAGTTGTGGTTTCAAAAGATTTGTAAAGAGATTAAAGGCCTTGAAATGAGTTTCAAGCCCTTGGAATAAAACAATTAGAGTGAATGAAAGAATAAGCCTATTTCAAGGCCTTGAAATGAGTTTCAATCGCTTGAAATGAAACTGTTTTGAATACTGCGAAAAAGTACTAAGTTTACAACAGAAAAGTAAATGCAAGAGATACAAGATATATAGAGTTCAGTCCACTTGGACCTACGTCTCTACCTCAGGGATCTTCTCCCTGTAGGATTTTCAACTAAATTCTTATTAATCAACAACTAAGCCCTAGATCTTAAGCACAGAGAGATAACTAACTCTGTTACAGCTTGTGGTTCTCACTAACCTATCTAGTACCTGCTCTAGCTATCTGATTAACTAAGAATTCTCTATTGTTCACCTTTAACAATCCTTGAGAATGTAAAAAATAGTAATATTTGAAAGATATTCAAATAAAATTCAGAACAGAAGAACACAAGAAATGAAACTGATGTGAGAGTGCAGTGTTCTTCTGAGAATTGGATTGAGATTTTGATCTGCTTCTTTGTTGCTTGAAAATCCTTGAATACGTTTAAGTGTCTCTAGATTTTTTCCCGTTGAGTTGTGTATCAAATGCTTCAAACTGAGCTCCTTTAATACAGCTCATTTTTTCTGCAAATCTTCAAGATTTTCAACAACAAACTTTCCTATTTAATAGGCAACAACTTTGACTTCTCTAACAGTCTTCTTCCAACGGATAGTTTCTCAGTATCTTCAGGGATATTGATCTGATCGTGTCCATAAACATGTAGAGAAGCTGTTAAAATCAATAGATTGATTGCAGAATCAAATCAACTCATAAATTCCTTCCTGCAAAACTCAGGTTAGGATATAAATCCTGCAGAATAGGAAATAAACATTCCTTGCAAAGCTAAGTTAAACAGATAGATTAGATGGTGTTAAACATATCGAAATAAATTTTCTTTCATCATCAAGTAATAATAGATAAAGCACAGGGGTTTAGGAATTCAAACAGAAACAGAAACTCCACCTTAGATCAAGTTTATAAGTCTCTGTCAGTTTCAAGGCTTTGAAAGCTGTTTCAAGGCCTTGAAAAAGACTAGCTATTTCAAGTCTTTGAAACATTGAAACTTCTTTGAGCTTATAATCTCGCCACTGATGAAATACAAAACCAAGGTCTTCCAATATGTTTCATACTGTACTTATGCAACAAATACACATTAGCACATAGCATAAATAATCATATAAAATCAACATATATTGTCCAAAAGATCCAACTTATTAACCTGAAAACCAGCAAATTGTGCATATAATTCTAATTGACCAAAACCAGGTCATCTAATCAAAAATAACAGGTAAAACATCCTAAATTATTTCCCCCTTTTTGACTTTCATCAAAAAAGAATGAGAATATGTTGGATCATTGTTTTGGAAAAACAGAAAGTAAAAGATTTGAAAGTTAAGAATTTTGAGGCTTTGGAAAAGAGTTCAAGACCTTGGAAAGAAAAAGGAAGATTATGCAAGAATTAAGGGGTAGGATCTTCATCTCCTTGCTTCTCTGCATCTTCTTCTTGACTTTCTTCTCATCATCCTAATATTTTTCTTGATGATCTACATCATCACCTTATTACCTTCTCCCTCAAACAAATCAGTATCAGTCACAATCTCTGGTACAGTAGACTTATTAGGTTTCTTCTTCGTGATATCTATAAGCAGTGCACCTGAGTCTAGACTGTTTTCCTCTTGATCTTCATCCACTTGTTCAACCTCAACCTGTTTGCCTTTTCCTTTGACCTGTGTAGTCTTATCTGGAGTTGAATGCTCAGTGGAGAGATCCTTTGCTGATTCAGCCTTTTTGGTACTCTTCTCATCTTGAGACACTTCCTCAGCCACATCAAACAGTTCATGCTCGTGAACATTTTTTCAACCATGTACTTCACTTGTCTGAGATCAATGTCAAACCCATGTTGATTCTCCTTTACCTCATCAATTTCCATCTGAAGTTCTTTCAACAATTTGAGGGTCAAGGGGTTATCTTTGGACTGAAAGGTTTAAATGGAAATGGGAGTTAAGGATTTAGGTTTAAGAAACTTCTTGGAACCCAATTCTTCTTCTGTCAACTGAAAGTAGAGCTTCCAAACTTTAGAACTTGTTTTCACCACACAAATCTTCTCAAAGGCCTTCTCATTGAGCATGCCAAAACCTGTAGCCACTAATTCTTCATTATCAGTTGGAATTTCAAAGTGCTTGAAGAAAAAGGTGAGCAGATTGGCAAAAGGCAAATGGTGTTTTCTCTGGCTGGTTTGGCTATAAAGCAAGTGCTCCATCACCAGCTTTGGAAGATCAATTTCATACCCATGCATAACCAAGTACATATAGTACAACACCCTGTCAGTTACCAATTCCTTTCAGTGTTCCCTAGGTACCACACATCTCATAAATATTGTGAAAAAAACTTTGGCTTCAACAGTTAGCACAAAGTGTGTTAACTGCTTAGATGTGGTAGGGATATTAGGTACAAATAATTCTTCCTTTGCTGGTTTCAGGGATTCACTCTTAGGAGGGTAGTTATTGGTGTCATATCTCTTAGGACAACCTAGAAAATTAGCAAACTCAGAATGATCTAGTTCCATGTCAATGCTAGAAACCTTAGTCTGAATCACCTGATTTGTAGACTTGTTGACTTGTTTCAAGTTTAGGTAAAAGAATCTGGTGTGTCTAGGGTAGGCAAACTTTGGAGGATTTAGAATAAACAAAAGAGAGCTGTTCTTTAACATTTTGATGCATTCCAGATTTATACCAGAGTATCCTTTTCCCACAAACTCATTGTTACGAGTGAGGACTAATTTAAAAAATTCAAAAACAAGCTTAATTCCAGCCTTGTTAAGAAGATAACTGGAAATAAGATGTCTGGGCATGTTACGAACGTTGAGCGCATAAGATAGGGAAAGGGTTTTACCAGATGTTAGCCTTAGTAGAATTTTACCCTTACCAGCCACATTTGCAGTGCGTGAATTACCCATGTAGACAATCTCTCCTTCAACAGGTTAATAGGAAGAGAACATGTCCTTGTTTGTGCAGATGTGCCGAGTGGCTCCTGTTTCAACGACCCACTCCATAGGGTTGCTCACCAGATTAACCTCCGAAAGCACTGCTGCAATGATCTCAGTATCTAACTCTACCAAGTTTGTATGCAATTTGTTACCTTTCTGTGTGTTTCCATCCTTGCGATACTTGAATTCTGACACGTACTGACCAGTTTTCCCGCACACATAGAAATTTCCCTTCTTCTTTTTGGCTATTCCCTCTAGTTTCTTGAACTTTGAGACGCCGCCACTGTTGTGTTGATTCTTTTGGAATTTTTTGTTGTGATTCTTGGAATGATGGTTATGACCACGTCCGCCATAATGTCCATCATGCTTCTCCCCTTGCTTAACTTAAACTATGTTTGCCCTTGAGGTATAGTCTAGATCCATTGATGCGTTCAGCTTTTTCCGATTTGCTTCTTCAATGCGGAGATGAATGATCAAATCATACAGATTCATGTCTCTTGTCTAATGCATCAGCCGACCTCCATAGTCCCTCCACGAAGGTGGGAGCTTGTGAATCAGAGCTGCTGCCAAGAACGAGTCATCCATATTCATACCTTTTGATTTGACATCATGGATGGTACTCTGGTATTCATGAATCTGCTCCAAAACAGTATTTTCATCCGTCATCTTGAATTCCTGAAATCTCCTCACGACATATTTTTTGGATCCAGCATCTTCAACTGCATATTTTGTACCCAATTGAGCCCAAATATATTTAGAATATTTGAGAGTACAGTAGATATCAAAGAGCGGATTGGACAAGTAATTGAGGATGAGTCCACGACAAGTTTTATTAGCCTTCTCAAACATGGTGATGGAAGCACTACGTGCTGGTTCAAGAGAATCATCTGGAACTTGATTTTCTTCAAACTGTACATGATTAACATTTATTGATTCCAAAAAGAAAATGAATTTCTTCGACCAGCGTTTGTAGTGTGTTCCATCAAACTGTTCGAGTTTAGACAGATACAGAATTGTATTCATTTTCATTATCAAACTTTGTTGGAAATAAAAAGAAAGTCAGTTTGATATATGAAACCTAACACAATATAGAAATACTAATCAAATTCGTCGAGGCACGGAATCGAATTCGCTGTCCTTCAGAACGATTACGCCCTCACTAGGACTCTCTCCTTTTGGTGCAGATGTTGAGGCGTCCGTCCTCCAGGATACAACAACTTTCTTCAGTTGGTGTGCACTCACCGAAACCGAAGCATGAAATCCTCCATAGCATGACTCAATAGCATTGAAAAGATGAGGAGAGGAATAAGAATTGTTTATCACTTTGTAGAGGAAATGGGTTTATATAGTAATAAAAAGAGACTAATTTTTGAAATGATTATTCTGAAATTAATGGAGAAATTAATATAGAATAAGTCCTCCTCCAAAATCATGTCATAATGGAAAACTTCCTTTTTCGAGGTATGGCAGGACATTAAGTATGCAATCAAATCGAAGGTTGATTGATTTCTTCATGAAAAAAAAGTTTCACACTAACATTGTCACGTCGCGCTTGTGTTCCAATTGAACAACATGGAAAAGTTGTAACGTCGGAGAAATATATCAATGACTTTTTTGAAGCATTTCTAACAATCCCCCACATGATTCAGAACCAAAACAAAATAAGAAAGAGGGTGCTCTCGAGTCGATTCCAGAGATGCAGTGATGTCGATGTCTTGTGGACTTGAATCGACACATAGTAATAACAGGGCTTGTTCCACTTGTAGTGAAGGTGTACAGAGTCTTGAACCTTCTCCCTTGAGTAGATCAGATGTCCTTCTTACACACATATGGATGTGCTATGACGTGTTCTCCATTTGGCGCCTTTAGCCCATGCGCCCTACCTGGATATTCATGAGCTCTCTAGAGATTTAGCCCCAAATCTCATAGGAAGCGGCCCCACCTACACACTCACATAGGTGAACCCATGAAGTTTGGTTTCAACACACCACCCATAAGGGCTATGAGTTCATTAAGAGCATACTATCCTTACTTATTTGCAACAAACACGTATGAAAGTGTGTAATGTAGGTAAAATTATACTCTAGAAGGGGGGGTTTGAATAGAGTATGGTAGCTTTTGCCAAAACTCAAGTTTTTGAAACTTTAGTAAAGCAAGCTTTTGATAACTCAAAGATTTGAAATAGATTTGCGAAGCTGAAAGATATAACAGCAGAGTATAGAGGCTTCAAAGCAATGAGACTTGGAAAGCTTCAAAGCTTTGAGACTTCCAATTTAAACTGTTTGTAAATGCAGCAAAAGTAAATAGCAAGGACACGGATATTTTACAGAGTTCAGTTACAATTGGACCTAGTCTCTTCCTGATGGATCTAATCCCTCCAGGATTCAAAACCAACTTCTTATTAATCACCCAGATTTGGCCCTAGATCTCAAGCCTATGTGAGCTACCTTAGACTTATACAGCTTGTGGTTCCCAACCTATCTAGTTACATGCTACAACCTTTTGAAACAATAAGAATCTCTTGTTGTTCACTTGAACAACCAAACTAATAAGCTTAGTGAGGTTAAGGAATACATAGAAGATGATACAATTAAGTACAGAGAGAAGAACAAAGAAAGAATAATCTGTTTGAAGCCTGGAAGAGTTCTTCTGGATTTGAGTGATCTTCAGCCTGCTTGAATTGATTCCCATAATGATTTGAAGAGTTGTATGTATTTTATCTGCCCAGATGATTGCCATCTTCAGAAATACGAACTCTATATCTCTAAATAGTCTCTGAAATTCAAACATGGCTAGCTGTTTTAGTCTGCAACTAACTTGAGAGATTTCAAGAAAAGAATTACTAAAATATCTCCTATCTGTTAAGCTCCTGTTAACAGCTCAATTTGAGTACATTGCTGATCTGTTTATGGAAGTTGGAGAATCCAACAAACCTAAAACTACTTAGCAAACAAGATCAAACAAATCACAATACTATCTAGCGAAGAGATCTGCTTGAAACATCAACTAACCAATAAAGAGATAATCATGCTAGACTTGTCTGCTGAAAGTTCTGAGTTAACAGTTATGTTCAATCTTATGAATATATCTAATACCCAATATAGAGTCCACAATAATAGACAATAATCAGCATGTAACAATTCCAAGTAACACTGAATCCATCTGCACACGGAAAGATGGTTAGTAGAACATAACAGTAAAGATTAACTTGAAAATCTCAAAGCTTTGAATCTTTTCCTGCTAACTTCTCCATAATGTGTATTGGATTTTCAAATTAATCTAATCCTGCAGTGATCCTCTTAGAATATAGATTACTGAATATAATTATATAACTAAACTAATCATCATCAAAACATAACAAAAACATGCACAAAATAGTTAGACAAATACAGCATACAAGAGCTGCTACAGTAACTCAAAGCTTTGTAGCTTTGGTACTTAGCAAATTCTTATGCTTGTGTTTCTGGCTTTCATCATCAAGGAGATAAGCTCTCTGCCTGTATTTTCATAACATAATATCCATGCGCTTCAAACTTATCAATCTCCCCCTTGATGAAAGACAAAACACATTATCTCAACAATTGAAATACTGCAACTTACAAACAGCAGTAAATAAATCACACAACATTCAAAAAACCACAGAATTGCGTAGACAAACATCATCAGATCCACAAGTTATTACACATTGTAAAAGTAGATACTAAACATCCTGAAAACATGAAACTAATACTAAAACACATAAAACACATAATCTTCTCCCCCTTTTGACTTTCATCAAAAGAGTTGAAGAAAATTTATGATTTGTTCAGAGTATTTAAAAGAAAATAGAAATATTTTCCAAAGCTTCATAACTGAAGAGAATAGGAAGAATAGATAGGTGAGGTTCAAGGCTTTGAAGATCCTGTAGACTTTTCTTCTCCTTTGCCTTTGCCTTGAGTCTCTTCTTGTTCTTCTTCTGAGACTTCTGCATCTTCTGCCTCTCCCTCAGCTGGCTCTCCTTGCTCTTCAATATTCCTTCCTTGAGTTTCCTCAATGTGCATCTTCTCAACAACCTCATCAACCAATTTATCCAGATTAACAGCTTCCTGTTTAGCTTTCTCTACAGCAGTGTCCTCATCTTCTGCCTCTTCATCAGACTGATCAAAGAGATCCTTTGATGTTAGAACAACTGGAATACCTTTCTTCTTCTTCTGCTTCTTGAGAGTATCTCCCAGAACTTCTTCTGAATCAATACTAGTCTCTTTGCTCTCAGAAGAAGGTACTTTCTCTAGATACAAACCTTTTATGATCATGTCAAGCTTATTAAGCACTAAACCTTTGAACTTCGTCAGATCATTGGATAAATCAAACAATCCCTGTCGCAAGTCTTCCACACCATCTTCTAGAACTTCAACCCTATCTATGATCTGTGAGAAATCTAGATGACCAGGTACCTTAGGTGTTGAAGCAGCTCTAGGTTTGATAAACACCTTTTCCTTAAGCTCTTTCACTTAACTCTGAATAGAACATCCACTTTCCCTTAGCAGTATATACGATCCCAATCCTTTGAAGGGATGCTTCATCAACTACCCCCAAAACCAGTAGTAATCTTCTCTTCATCCTTAAAAGACACTCCAAAATATTTGATAAAACAGTGGTAAAAGATTGGCATAGGGTAGAGAGTGAATTCTAGTCCTAGTCCCACAGTAAACCATGTGTTCTATCACAACAGTAGGAAGGTCTACCTCAAACCCTTGACAAATCAAGTACATCAGGATTAAAACCTTGTAGGTTACCAATTCTTTGGATTATTCCCTGGGTACCACACACCTCATGATAATAGAGAATAGGATTTTGGCTTCAGAGTTGAACACATAATGTGTTAACTGTTTGGGTTCAGAAGTGGTTCCGTCCAGAGAAAACATGGATTTGGCTTTTTCTAGGATCTCTTTCCTATCATCCTAGTCACAAAACTTATACTTTCTAGGCACTCCAAAGACTTTGTAGAACACCCTGTGATCTAACTTGATATCCACTCCAGCCACCTTTGAGGTTAGGATATATCTATCATTCTAAAACCCGGTTCAAGTAGAACAGTCTGGTTAACCTAGGGTAAGCTTCTGAGGGTGGGTTTAACATACTTCCAACAGAAGAATTTCTCATGTTCTTTATGTAGTCTAAATCTAAAATCTCCAATAAATCAGAACTGATCATACTACAAAAAGAAACATTTGAAGATGCATACGCATCCATCCAAACCTTATTGACATCAGTATTAACAAACCAAGATTCAGGCAAGTGATTCTTACCAAAGTTTGTGGCTTTCTTGGTTTTTACTACACTGTGTTTCACCCTTGTCTTCTCAGTGGTTTCTTCACCCTTCTTATCTGGGGTTGCTTCTGCTTTCTTATCACCAGTATTATTCTCCTTTGTAGAAGATACATTCTTCTTTTCTTTCTCATCAATCACCTCTTTCTTCTTCTTGCTTGACTCCTCCTCCTGATCCTTGTTCCCCTTTTCTTTTACCACCTCCTCTATTACAGATTCTGAATCTGACCCAGCCCTAGTTTCCTCTTGAACCTCTTTCCCTTTCTTGGTATTCTTTGCAGGGGGTGAGATCTCATGAACAATAGATGTGTCTTCTGAGTCTGATCCATGAATGGTGATCTTTCTTTTAGCTTTTCTCTTCACCCTCTTATTGGAGGTATGACCTAGCTACTTGATTCTTTCGGATTTTGTCTCCATTTGGGTAGGGTTTGAGAAATTGAGATAATGGGGGAGAGAGAGAGAGAGATAGAGACGAAGAGATTGAAGTAGAGAATGAAAAAAAATAAGTCCTGAACCTGGCTTAAGTAGGTAGAGAGTTTGACCAAAAATAGGAGATTTGCATGAAAAAATATTTGAGAAGATTTTCAAGATATTTGTAGATATTTTGAAGAAATCCCTGAACGTTTGAAAAGATTCTTTAATCATCAAAAAAGATAACACAAAATTTTCCATGATCAAATTTTTAAAGATAATGCAAATCAACTCCTCACATCAATGAAACAGTATTTCAAAGCTTTGAGAAGTTTCAGAGAAATACAGAAACTTCAAAGCTTTGAGCTATATTTTCAAGGCTCCAGAAAATATAATATCAAGGCTTTGAAATCACACAGATACTACACATACTGACTGATTACTCCCCCTAAAACCAAAGCATCCTTGTTTAACATACCCAATTCAAGCCTTAGGGGTGCAAACGTCTAATCTGGCAATGGTTTAGTGAAAATATCAGCTAATTAATTATTAAGTATAAATAAAAGACAGAACAATGTAACCTTTTTCTGTGTGATCTTTAAGAAAATGATGTCTCACATCTATATGATTTGTCCTTGAGAGCTGGACTGGATTCTTTGATATTGAAATGGCACTTGTATTGTCACAGTTAATTGGCACATTTCTGAAATCGTATCCAAGATGTCTTAGCTGTTGTGCAATCCATAAAACCTATGAACATCAAGATCCAGGTGCAATATATTCAGCTTCTGCAATTGACAAGGCTACTAAATTGTGCTTCTTTGAATGCCAACTTATCAATGAAGGTCCAAGAAACCGACAACATCCAGAAGTACTCTTTCTGTCTACTATGTAACCTGCAAAGTCTGCATCTGAATTTCCACTCAACAGAAATTAGTCCTTCTTGGATACCAAAACCCCAAGTTTTTGGTTCCATTCGAATATCTAAAAATCATTTTACAGAAATTAAATTACTTTCTTTAGGATCAGCCTGAAACCTTGCACACATGCACACACTAAACATAAAATATGGTCTACTAGCAGTAAGAAACAAAAGTGAACCAATCATACCTCCATATTCTTTCTGATTTAGACTCTTACCAGTTGTGTCCTTGTATAACGACAATGACGAACTCATAGGGGTTTTTGCAACCTTGTACTGTGAGTTGTTATACTTGTTTAACAAGTCCAGGGTGTATTTTCCTTGGTGCACAAAAATTCGTTTCTTCATTTGATGTACATGAAGTCAAAGAAAGAAATTCAGTTCTCCCATCAAGCTCATTTCAAATTCCCTGCACATTAGACTTGAAAACTCTTTTGAAAGAGCATCATTAGTAGCACCAACAAGAATATCATCTACATATATCTGAACAACCAGCATATCTTTTTCCTGATTTTTGATAAAAAGAGTTTTATCAACCAGACCTCTCTTAAAACTATTTTCTAGCAAAAAATTTGAGAGTCTGTAATACCAAGCCCTTGGTGATTGTTTAAGACTATAAGGCTTTGTGCATTTTGTAAACATGATCGGGAAAGATATCATTTTCAAAACATGGTGGCTGAGCTACATATACTTCTTCTTGTAGATAACCACTCAGAAAAGCACATTTAACATCCATTTGAAAACGTTCTATGTGATGCAAATGCAAGAAGTATTCTGATAGCTTCTAACCTTGCAACAGGGGCAAATGTTTCCTCATAATCAATACCTTCCTCTTGATTGTATCTTTGTGCAACCAGTCTTGCTTTGTTTCTCACAACCTTACCTTTTTCATCAAGCTTATTTCTGAACACGCATCTTGTTCCAATCAATGATTAATCTTTTGGTCTAGGAACCAAATCCCAGACCTTGTTTCTTTCAAAATCATTCAGCTCATTCTGCATTGCAATGATCCAATATGCATCCTCTAGTGCTTCCTTTGCACTTTTGGGCTCAATGAGAGATACAAAAGCACTGAATGCACATAGATTTCTCATTTGACCTCTTGTCTGAGTTCCAGTTGTTGGATCTGATATAATATTTTTAGCAGGATGATCTGAGAGATATTTGAACGTATGGAACTTCAAGGCTTAGAGTTCTTGATACTGTAGAAGGAGCATCATATTTCCAGTCAATCTCTGTCTCAAGGCTTTGAGATTTTGGCTCAGCAGGGGGTTCAAGGCCTTGAGATTATTCTGAAATTTTTTGATGCTTAGTTTTGCTCTTGCTGACTTTCTCAAGGTCTTCATCAGCCTCATTTTTATTCAAACTAAGATCTGTAAAACTTCCACTCAGAGAATCATCATTACTTTCATCAAAAACAACATGAATACTCTCCTCTACAATTTTAGAACTCTTATTGTAAACCATGTAAGCTTTGCTATTTTGAGAATAACCAAGAAACACACCTTCATCACTTCTAGCATCAAACTTACCAAGATTATCTTTGCCATTGTTATGCAAACAAGTACAGCCAAAAGGCTTAAAGTAAGCAACACTAGGCTTCCTGCCTTTAAACAGTTCATAAGAGGTTTTCTTCAAAATTGGCGTAATCAAACATCTATTGATCACATAATTGGCAGTATTAACAACTTTTGCCCACAAACACATTGGCAAATTACTTTCATGTAACATGGTTCTAGACATGTCTTCCAGAGTTTATTCTTCCTCTTAACTACACCAATTTGCTGAGGAGTTCTAGGTGCAGAAAAGTTATGTGATATGCCATACTTTGCACAAAATAAATCAAAATCAAGTTGATAAAATTCCCTACCATGATCACGTCTAATAGATGCAACATGTAAGTTTTTCAAAGTTTGAAGCTCCTTGCAAATTTTAAAAAATTCAGACAATGCTTCAGACTTTTCTCTGATAAACATAACCCAAGTATATCTAGAGTAATAATAAACTACAACAAGCATATACCTCTTACCTCTGGGTGTTTGAACCCGCATAGGACCACACAAGTCCATATGCAGCATTTCGAAGGGTCTGGAGGTACTTACAATATTTTTTGGCTTGAATGAGCTTTTGGTTTGCTTACCTTGAATGCATGCTTCAAAAAACTCATTATCTTCGAATTTAATGATTGGTAATCCCCGCACCATATTTTTTGCGATGAGTTTGTTCACGGAACGCATGCTTATGTGACCAAGCTTTCTGTGCCATAGTTTTGAGTCATCCTTCAAAGCTTTGAGATATTTCAGACTATCACCTGCAACTTTGTCAGTACACAGTGCATAAACATTATGTGACCTAGGAGCAGTGAGAATGCAATTGCCTGATTTCTCATCTTGCACCACACATTTCTCCTTGTCAAAGAAAACCTTATTACCTTTGTCGCAAAGTTGAGAAATACTCAACAAATTATACTTAAGACCTTCAACTAAAAAGACGTCAGAAATTGAATATGCAGAATTGTTACCAACACTTCTAATACCAATTATGTTGCACTTTGCTTTGTCACCAAGTGTGATTGTTCCCTCTAAGTGTTCTTTCAGTTCTCAGAATAAATATTTCTTCCCACTGATATTCCTAGAACATCCACTACCCAATTTCCATTCTTGATCTTTCAAAGCTTTGGTGACATCCTGCAAAAAATCAATCAATGCCTTAACAGGCTATTAGACCAAGTGTAGAATTTGGATTCATACTCAGAGTCAACCATATTAGGTGGTCTAACTCCTTTTCAAACCCAAATCTGTTTCGCTTGTCCCTTAAGCTGATAAGAATAGGTTTTCCTCATTATGTGAGGTTCTGTCCTTCTAAAGGGGCAAGTTACTTTCACATGTCCAATTTTACAGCAATAATGACACTTTGGTGAATGTCAGCTTCCTGCTTTCACAAATGTGGTTTGGCTTTTTCTTGGAAAATTAGGATTATATCCAATTCCACTCTTGTGAACAGACTGCAGACTTCCTCCAAGCATGAGAATTATCTTCTGTTCTGAGCTAGCAAAAGTTCAAAGAATTCTCTTGGATTCTTGAATCTTACTAGTCAAAGTAGTGTTTTGTTGTTCCAAATCATCAGAATGATTATTTAGATCAACAAACTTATCAGTTAAAATAGTGTTTTGATCAACTACTTCTATGACTTGTGATTTCAAAGCTTTGAATCTACTGTCCAAGGCATTGAAGTCAATGTCAATTTTTAACTTAGTAGCTTCAAGACATTTATTCTAAAAACCAAATCTAAGTTTTCTTTTGCCTGCTCATGAACCTTCATTTTCAAAGAGTCAATATCATTCCTGTAACTCTCCTCATTTAAAAACATACTTTTGAGGACTTCAGGTAACACATCAGAAGGACTAGATAAAAGATTTTTTACCATGTCAGTGGAATGGTTCTCTTCATGTCCATTAATTAAACATAAATGGGCTTCCTCATCATCAGAATCTGAGTCTGAAGAGTCTGAATCACTCCATGAAGCCACAATTTATTTCTTCCTTCTGTTGTCATTCTCCTTCTTTGAGAATTGTCTGTTATTTTTCTTTTGAGGACAGTCTCTCACCAAGTGATATGCATCTCCACATTCATAGCAATTCATAACTTTAGGTTTATATGATTGTCTAGAGGACTTACCTTTCTGATCCTTGCTAGTTGAGGATCTGAACTTTTCTTTGTTGTAATCCTTGTTTCCAGAATTCCTCTTTTTCTTAAGAATTATGGCCAAGGCTTTGAAAATCAAGGCTAAGGCTTCCTCGTCATCATCATCTTCCTCTGGTTCAAGGCTTTTGTATTTTTCATTGTCTTTTGCCCTGAGTTCCAGATTCTTTATGTTGTCACTGAGTTCACCATCAACCTCCTTCATATATATCTCATGAGTGAGGAACTTTCCTTGCAGATCATCCAGTTCCAGAATGCTTAAGTCCTGAGCTTTTTCAATAGCTGTAGTTTTTGGCTCCCATTTGGCTTTAGGCAAGCTTCTAAGAATCTTCCTGACTTTTTCTGCATTTGAGAGTACTTTTCCCAAAGATTCCAAGTTGTTCACAATATCTGTAAAACTTTTGAACATATCTTTTATGGACTCATCATAGTTCATCTTAAACAGTTCATAGTGCGTCAAAAGGATATTAATCTTTGTCTGCTTGAGAAGGCTAGTTCCTTCATAGGTAACAGTCAACTTATCCCAGATCTCCTTTGCATTCTATAAGTTGGATATCCTGTTGAACTCATATGCACTAAGAGCACAATACAATAAGTTCAAAACATTGTAATTTTTTGATACCTTTTCCAGTTCAATAACTGAGAGATCTTCATCAAGTTTGACAGTTCTAACACCATCCACAGTGGTGTAGAATAGGTTTGGCCCATTCACAGAAATAGACCATAGTTCCATGTCCTGATCTATAATGAACATTTTCATCGATCCCTTCCAATTCACAAAGTTATCACCACAAAATATTGGAGGTCTATATGATGCCCTTACCTGTGAGAATCCTCCTTCACCTACAAAACTCAATATCACAAGATTGTTAGATCTTTAAAATGCGACCCAAAGCTCTGATACCAATTGAATGTGTGTAATGTAGGTGTAAACAGGTAAAATAATACTCTATAAGGGGGGGGGTGGAATATAGTATGCTAGCTTTCGCCAAAACTCAAGTTTTTGAAAATTTAATAAGCCAAGCTGTGTGAGCTACCTTACACTTATACAGCTTGTGGTTCCCAACCTATCTAGTTACATGCTACAACCTCTTGAAACAATAAGAATCTCTTTTTGTTCACTTGAACAACCAAACTACTAAGTTTAGTGAGGTTTAGAAATACATAGAAGATGATACAATTAAGTACAGAGAGAAGAACTAAGAAAGAATAATATGTTTGAAGCCTGGAAGAGTTCTTCTGGATTTGAGTGATCTTCAGCCTGCTTGAATTGATTCCCATAATGATTTGAAGAGTTGTATGTATTTTATCTGCCCAGATTATTGCCCTCTTCAGAAAGACGAACTTTATGTCTCTAAATAGTCTCTGAAATTCAAACATGGCTAGCTGTTTTAGTCTGCAACTAACTTGAGAGATTTCAGGAAAAGAATTCCTAAAATATCTCCTATCTGTTAAGCTCCTGTTAACAACTCAATTTGAGTACATTGCTGATCTCTTTATGGAAGTTGGTGAATCGAGAAACCTAAAAATACTTAGCAAACAAGATCAAACAAATAACAATACTATCTAGCGAAGAGATCTACTTGAAACAGCAACTAACCAATAAAGAGATAATCATGCTAGACTTGTCTTCTGAAAGTTCAGAGTTAACAGTTATATTCAATCTTAAGAATATATCAAATACCCAATATAGAGTCCACAATAATAGACAATAATCAGCATGTAACAATTCCAAGTAACACTTAATCCATCTGCACACGGAAAGATGGTTAGAAGAACATAACAGTAAAGAGTAACTTGAAAATCTCAAAGCTTTGAAGCTTTGCCTGCTAACTTCTCCATAATGTGTATTGGGTTTTCAAATTAATCTAATCCTGCAGTGATCCTCTTAGAGTATAGATTACTGAATATAATTATATAACTAAACTAATCATCATCAAAACATAACAAAAACATGCACAAAATAGTTAGACAAAAACAGCATACAAGAGCTGCTACAGTAACTCAAAGCTTTGTAGCTTTGGTACTTAGCAAATTCTTATGCTTGTGTTTCTGGCTTTCATCATCAAGGAGATAAGCTCTCTGCCTGTATTTTCATCACATAATATCCATGCCCTTCAGACTTATCAATCTCCCCCTTGATGAAAGACAAAACACATTATCTCAACAATTGAAATACTGCAACTTACAAACAGCAGGAAATAAATCACACAACATTCAAAAAAACCACAGAATTGCGTAGACAAACATCATCAGATCAACAATTTATTACACATTGTAAAAGTAGATACTAAACATCCTGAAAACATGAAACTAATACTAAAACACATAAAACATATAATCTTCTCCCCCTTTTGACTTTCATCAAAAGAGTTGAAGAAAATGTATGATTTGTTCAGAGTATTTAAAAGAAAATAGAAATATTTTCCAAAGCTTCAGAACTGAAGAGAATAGGAAGAATAGATAGGTGAGGTTCAAGGCTTTGAAGATCCTGTAGACTTTTCTTCTCCTTTGCCTTTTCCTTGAGTCTCTTCTTGTTCTTCTTCTGAGACATCTGCATCTTCTGCCTCTCCCTCAGCTGGCTCTCCTTGCTCTTCAGTATACCTTCCTTGAGCTTCCTCAATGTGCATCTTCTCAACAACCTCATCAACCAATTTATCCAGATTAACAGCTTCCTGTTTAGCTTTCTCTACAGCAGTGTCCTCATATTCTGCCTCTTCATCAGACTGATCAAAGAGATCCTTTGATGTTAGAACAACTGGAATACCTTTCTTCTTCTTCTGCTTCTTGAGAGTATCTCCCAGAACTTTTTCTGAATCAATACTAGTCTCTTTGCTCTCTGAAGAAGGTACTTTCTCTAAATACAAACCTTTTATGATCAGGTCAAGCTTATTAAGCACCAAACCTTTGAACTTCGTCAGATCATTGGATAAATCAAACAATCGTTGTCTCAAGTCTTCCCCACCATCTTCAAGAACTTCAACCCTATCTATGATCTGTGAGAAATTCAGATGACCAGGTACCTTAGGTGTTGAAGCAGCTCTAGGTTTGATAAACACCTTTTCCTTAAGCTCTTTCACTTAACTCTGAATAGAACTTCCACTTTCCCTTAGCAGTATATACGATCCCAATCCTTTGAAGGGATGCTTCATCAACTACCCCCAAAACCAGTAGTAATCTTCTCTTCATCCTTCAAAGACACTCCAAAATGTTTGATAAAACAGTGGTAAAAGATTGGCATAGGGTAGAGAGTGAATTCTAGTCCTAGTCCCACAGTAAACCATGTGTTCTATCACAACAGTAGGAAGGTCTACCTCAAACCCTTGACAAATCAAGTACATCAGGGTTAAAACCTTGTACGTTACCAACTCTTTGGATTATTCCCTGGGTACCACAAACCTCATGATAATAGAAAATAGTATTTTGGCTTCACAGTTGAACACATAATGTGTTAACTGTTTGGGTTCAGAAGTGGTTCCCTCCAGAGAAAACATGGATTTGGCTTTTTTTAGGATCTCTTTCCTATCATCCTAGTCACCAAACTTATACTTTCTAGGCACTCCCAAGACTTTGTAGAACACCCTGTGATCTATCTTGATATCCACTCCAGCCACCTTTGAGGTTAGGATATATCTATCATTCTTAAACCCGGTTCTAGTAGAACAATCTGGTTAACCTTGGGTAAGCTTCTGAGGGTGGGTTTAACATACTTCCAACAGAAGAATTCTCATGTTGTTTATGTAGTCTAAATCTAAAATCTCCAATAAATCAGAACTGATCATACTACAAAAAGAAACATTTGAAGATGCATACGCATCCATCCAAACCTTCTTGACATCAGTATTAACAAACCAAGATTCAGGCAAGTGATTCTTACCAAATTTTGTGGCTTTCTTAGTTTTTACTGCACTGTGTTTCACCCTTGTCTTCTCAGTGGTTTCTTCACCCTTCTTATCTGGGGTTGCTTCTGCTTTCTTATCACCAGTATTATTCTCCTTTGTAGAAGATACATTCTTCTTTTCTTTCTCAGCAATCACCTCTTCCTTCTTCTTGCTTGACTCCTCCTCCTGATCCTTGTTCCCCTTTTCTTTTACCACCTCCTCTATTACAGATTCTGAATCTGACCCAGCCCTAGTTTCCTCTTGAACCTCCTTCCCTTTCTTGGTATTCTTTGTTGGGGTGAGATCTCATGAACTCTAGCTGTGTCTTCTGAGTCTGATCCATGAATGGTGATCTTTCTGTTAGCTTTTCTCTTCACCCTCTTATTGTAGGTATGACCTAGCTGCTTGATTCTTTCGGATTTTCTCTCCATTTGGGTAGGGTTTGAGAAATTGAGATAATGGGGGAGAGAGAGAGACGAAGAGATTGAAGTAGAGAATTAAAAAAAAAAAAAAAGTCCTGAACCTGGCTTAAGTAGGTAGAGAGTTTGACTAAAAATAGGAGATTTGCATGCAAAAATATTTGAGAAGATTTTCAAGATATTTGTAGATATTTTGAAGAAATATCTTAACGTTTGAAAAGGTTCGTTAATCATCTAAAAAGATAACACAAAATTTCCCATGATCCGATTTTTAAAGATAATGCAAATCCACTCCTCACATCAATGAAACAGTATTTCAAAGCTTTGAGAAGTTTCAGAGAAATACAGAAACTTCAAAGCTCTGAGCTATATTTTCAAGGCTCCAGAAAATATAATATCAAGGCTTTGAAATCACACAGATACTACACATACTGACTGATTACTCCATCTAAACCAATGCATCCTTGTTTAACATACCCAATTGAGGCCTTAGGGATGCAAACCTCTCATCTGGCAATGGTTTAGTGAAAATATCAGATAATTACTTATAAGTATAAATAAAAGACAGAACAATGTAACCTTTTTCTGTGTGATCTCTAAGAAAATGATGTCTCACATCTATATGCTTTGTCCTAGAGAGCTGGACTGGATTCTTTGATATTGAAATGGCACTTGTATTGTCACAGTTAATTGGCACATTTCTGAAATCGTATCCAAGATGTCTTAGCTGTTGTGCAATCCATAAAACCTATGAACATCAAGATCCAGCTGCAATATATTCAGCTTCTGCAATTGACAAGGCTACTAAATTGTGCTTCTTTGAATGCCAACTTATCAATGAAGGTCCAAGAAACTGACAATATCCAGAAGTACTCTTTCTGTCTACTTTGTAACCTGCAAAGTCTGCATCTGAATATCCACTCAACAGAAAATTAATCCTTCTTGGATACCAAAACCCCAAGTCTTTGGTTCCATTCAAATATTTAAAAATCATTTTAGAGCAATTAAATTACTTTCTTTAGGATTAGCATGAAACCTTGCACACAGGCACACACTAAACATAAAATATGGTCTACTAGCAGTAAGAAACAAAAGTGAACCAATCGTACCTCCATATTCTTTCTGATTTAGACTCTTACCAGTTGTGTCCTTGTATAACGACAATGACGAACTCATAGGGGTTTTTGCAACCTTGTACTGTGACTTGTTATACTTTTTTAACAAGTCCAGGGTGTATTTTCCTTGGTGCACAAAAATTTCTTTCTTCATTTGATGTACATGAAGTCCAAGAGAGAAATTCAGTTCTCCCATCAAGCTCATTTCAAATTCCCTGCACATTAGACTTGAAAACTCTTTTGAAAGAGCATCATTAGTAGCACCAACAAGAATATCATCTACATATATCTGAACAACCAGCATATCTTTTTCCTGATTTTTGATAAAAAGAGTTTTATCAACCAGACCTCTCTTAAAACCATTTTCTAGCAAAAACTTTGAGAGTCTGTAATACCAAGCCCTTGGGGATTGTTTAAGACTAGAAGGCATTGTCCATTTTGTAAACAAGATCGGGAAAGATATCATTTCCAAAACCTGGTGGCTGAGCTACATATACTTCTTCTTGTAGATAACCATTCAGAAAAGCACATTTAACATCCATTTGAAAAAGTTCTATGTGATTATGTGATGCAAATGCAAGAAGTATTCTGATAGCTTATGACCTTGCAACAGGGCAAAATGTTCCTGTGCAACCAGTCTTTCTTTGTTTCTCACAACCTTACCTTTTTCATCAAGAACACGCATCTTGTTCCAATCAATGATTAATCTTTTGGTCTAGGAACCAAATCCTAGACCTTGTTCCTTTCAAACTCATTCAGCTCATTCTGCATTGCAATAATCCAGTATGCATCCTCTAGTGCTTCCTTTGCACTTTTGGGCTCAATGAGAGATACAAAAGTACTGAATGCACATAGATTTCTCAATTGACCTCTTGTCTGGGTTCCAGTTGTTGGATCTGATATAATATTTTTAGCAGGATGATCTGAGAGATATTTGAACGTATGGAACTTCAAGGCTTAGAGTTCTTCATACAGTAGAAGGAGCATCATATTTCCTGTCAATCTCTGTCTCAAGGCTTTGAGATTTTGGCTCAGCAGGGGGTTCAAGGCCTTGAGATTATTCTGAAATTTTTTGATGCTTAGTTTTGCTCTTGTTGACTTTCTCAAGGTCTTCATCATCCTCATGTTTATTCAAACTAAGATCTGCAAAACTTCCACTCAGAGAATCATCATTACTTTCATCAAAAACAACATGAATACTCTCCTCTACAATTTTAGAACTCTTATTGTAAACCCTGTAAGCTTTGCTATTTTGAGAATAACCAAGAAACACACCATCACTTCTAGCATCAAACTTACCAAGATTATCTTTGCCATTGTTATGCAGAAAACAAGTACAGCCAAAAGGGTTAAAGTAAGCAACACTAGGCTTCCTGCCTTTAAACAGTTCATAAGGGGTTTTCTTCAAAATTGGCCTAATCAAACATCTATTGAGCACATAATTGGCAGTATTAACAGCTTTTGCCCACAAACACATTGGCAAATTACTTTCATGTAACATGGTTCTAGACATGTCTTCCAGAGTCCTATTCTTCCTCTCAACTACACCAATTTGCTGAGGAGTTCTAGGTGCAGAAAAGTTATGTGATATGCCATACTTTTCACAAAATAAATCAAAATCAAGTTGATCAAATTCCCTACCATGATCACGTCTAATAGATGCAACATGTAAGTTTTTCAAAGTTTGAAGCTCCTTGCAAATTTTAGAAAATTCAGACAATGCTTTAGACTTTTCTCTAATAAACATAACCCAAGTATATCTAGAGTAATAATCAACTACAACAAGCATATACCTCATACCTCTGGGTTTTTGAACCCTCATAGGACCACACAAGTCCATATGCAGCATTTCGAAGGGTCTGGAGGTACTTACAATTTTTTTTGGCTTGAATGAGCTTCTGGTTTGCTTACCTTGAATGCATGCTTTAAAAAACTCGTTATCTTCAAGTTTAATGATTGGTAATCCCCGCACCAGATTTTTTGAGATCAGTTTGTTCACGGAACGCATGCTTATGTGACCAAGCTTTCTGTGCCATAGTTTTGAGTCATCCTTCAGAGCTTTGAGATATTTCAGACTATCACCTGCAACTTTGTCAGTACACAGTGCATAAACATTATGTGACCTAGGAGCAGTGAGAATGCAATTTCCTGATTTCTCATCTTGCACCACACATTTCTCCTTTTCAAAGAAAACCTTATTACCTTTGTCGCAAAGCTGAGAAATACTCAACAAATTATACTTAAGACCTTCAACTAAAAAGACGTCAGAAATTGAATATGCAGAATTGTTACCAACACTTCTAATACCAATTATGTTGCACTTTGCTTTGTCACCAAGTGTGATTGTTCCCTCTAAGTGTTCTTTCAGTTCTCAGAATAAATATTTCTTCCCACTGATATTCCTAGAACATCCACTACCCAATTTCCATTCTTGATCTTTCAAAGCTTTGGTGACATCCTGCAAAAAATCAATCAATGCCTTAACAGGCTATTAGACCAAGTGTAGAATTTGGATTCATACTCAGAGTCAACCATATTAGGTGGTCTAACTCCTTTTCAAACCAAAATCTGTTTCGCTTGTCCCTTAAGCTGATAAGAATAGGTTTTCCTCATTATGTGAGGTTCTGTCCTTCTAAAGGGGCAAGTTACTTTCACATGTCCAATTTTACAGCAATAATGACACTTTGGTGAATGTCAGCTTCCTGCTTTCACAAATGTGGTTTGGCTTTTTCTTGGAAAATTAGGATTATATCCAATTCCACTCTTGTGAACAGACTGCAGACTTCCTCCAAGCATGAGAATTATCTTCTGTTCTGAGCTAGCAAAAGTTCAAAGAATTCTCTTGGATTCTTGAATCTTACTAGTCAAAGTAGTGTTTTGTTGTTCCAAATCATCAGAATGATTATTTAGATCAACAAACTTATCAGTTAAAATAGTGTTTTGATCAACTAGTACTATGACTTGTGATTTCAATGCTTTGAATCTACTGTCCAAGGCATTGAAGTCACTGTCAATTTTTAACTTAGTAGCTTCAAGACATTTATTCTAAAAACCAAATCTAAGTTTTCTTTTGCCTGCTCATGAACCTTCTTTTTCAAAGATTCAGTCTCATTCATGTAACACTCCTCATTTAAAAACATACTTTTGAGGACTTCAGGTAACACATCAGAAGGACTAGATAATTTTTTTTGACCATGTCATCAATAGGTTTCTCAGTGGAATGGTTCTCTTGATGTCCATCCATTAAACATAAATAGGCTTCCTCATCATTAGAGTCTGAGTCTGAAGAGTCTGAATCACTCCATGAAGCCACCATTTCTTTCTTCCTTCTGTTGTCACTCTCCTTCTTTGAGAATTGTCTGTTATTTTTCTTTTGAGGACAGTCTCTCACCAAGTGATCTGATTCCCCACATTCATAGCAATTCATAGCTTTAGGTTTATATGATTGTGTAGAGGACTTACCTTTCTGATCCTTGCTAGTTGAGGATCTGAACTTTTCTTTGTTGTAATCCTTGTTTCCAGAATTCCTCTTTTTCTTAAGAATTCTGGCCAAGGCTTTGGAAATCAAGGCTAAGGCTTCCTCATCATCATCATCTTCCTCTGGTTCAAGGCTTTGGTATTTTTCATTTTCTTTTGCCTTGAGTGCAAGATTCTTTATGTTGTCACTGAGTTCACCACAATAAACCTCCTTCATATATATCTCATGAGTGAGGAACTTTCCTTGCAGATCATCCAGTTCCAGAATGCTTAAGTCCTGAGCTTCTTCAATAGCTGTAGTTTTTGGCTCATATTTGGCTTTAGGCAAGCTTCTGAGAATCTTCCTGACTTTTTCTGCATTTGAGAGTACTTTTCCCAAAGATTCCAAGTTGTTCACAATATTTGTAAAACTTTTGAACATATCTTTTATGGACTCATCATAGTTCATCTTAAATAGTTCATAGTGCCTCAAAAGGATATTAATCTTTGTCTGCTTGAGAAGGCTAGTTCCTTCATAGGTAACAGTCAACTTATCCCAGATCTCCTTTGCATTCTTGAAGTTGGATATCCTGTTGAACTCATCTGCACTAAGAGCACAATACAATAAGTTCAAAACTTTGTAATTTTTTGATACCTTTTCCAGTTCAATAACTGAGAGATCTTCATCAGGCTTGACAGTTCTAACACCATCCACAGTGGTGTAGAATAGGTTTGGCCCATTTACAAAAATAGACCATAATCCCATGTCCCGATCTATAATGAACATTTTCATCGATTCCTTCCAATGCACAAAGTTATCACCACAGAATATTGGAGGTCTATATGATGCCCTTACCTGTGAGAATCCACCTTCACCTACAAAACTCAATATCACAAGATTGTTAGATCTTTAAAATGCAACCCAAAGCTCTGATACCAATTGAAAGTGTGTAATGTAGGTGTAAACAGGTAAAATAATACTCTATAAGGGGGGGTGAATATAGTATGCTAGCTTTTGCCAAAACTCAAGTTTTTGAAAATTTAATAAACCAAGCTGTTGATATCTCAAAGATTTGAAATAGATTAGAGAAGCTGAAAGATATATTAGCAGAGTACAAAGGCTTCAAACCTTTGAGACTTCCAATTTAAACTATATGTAAATGCAGCAAAAGTAAATAGCAAGGACACGGATATTTCACAGAGTTCGGTCACAATTGGACCTAGTCTCTGCCTTTGGGATCTAATCCCTCCAGGATTCAAACACAACTTCTTATTAATCACCGAGACTTAGCCCTAGATCTCAAGCCTAAGTGAGCTACCTTACACTTATACAGCTTGTGGTTCCCAACCTATCTAGTTATAAGCTACAACATGTTGAAACAATAAGAACCTCTTGTTGTTCACTTGAACAACAATACTACTAAGTTTAGTGAGGTTTAGAAATACATAGAAGATGATACAATTAAGTACAGAGAGAAGAACTCCGAAAGAATAAGTTGTTTAAAGCCTGGAAGAGTTCTTCAGGATTTGAGTGATCTTCAGCCTGCTTGAATTGATTCCCAGAATGATTTGAAGAGCTGTATGTATTTTATCTTCCCAGATGATTGCCCTCTTCAAAAATACGACCTCTGTGTCTCGAAATAGTCTCTGCAATTCAAACTTGTCTAGCTGTTTTAGTCTGCAACTAACTTGAGAGATTTCAGGAACAGAATTCCTCAAATATCTCCTATCTGTTAAGCTTCTGTTAACAGCTCAATTTGAGTACATTGCTGATCTGTTTATGGACGTTGGAGAGTCCAACAAACCTGCAAATACTTAGCAAACAAGATCAAAAAAATAATAATAATACAATCTAGCAAAGATATCTGCTTGTAATAGCAGCTAACCAATAAAGAGATAATCATGCTAGACTTGTCTGCTGAAAGTTCTTAGTTAACAGTTATATTCAATCTTATGAATATATCTAATACCCAATATAGAGTTCACAATAATAGACAATAATCAGCATGTAACAACATCCGAGTAACACTGAATCCATCTGCACACATATATATGGTTAGAAGAACTTAGCAGTAAAGAGTAACTTGAAAATCTCAAGGCTTTGAAGCTTTGCTTCCTAACTTCTCCAGAATGTGTATTGGATTTTTAATCCAATCTAATCCTTCAGTGATCCTCTTAGAATATGGATTCCTGAATATAATTATATAACTAAACTAATCATCATCAAAACATAACCAAAACCTGCACAAAATAGTTAGTCAAATACAGCATACGAGAGCTGCTATAGTAACTCAAAGCTTTGAAGCTTTGGTACTTAGCAAATTCTTATGCTTGTGTTTCTGGCTTTCATCATCAAGGAGCTAAGCTCTCTGCCTGTATTTTCATAACATATTATCCATGACCATAGGGAGAGACATAAAGAATATATTGTTTTATTAGAGTTTCTCCATAACTTGTTGTTAGCCATTGAACCTCTTTCCTGGATCTCCATTCATGCTGGTTGGGTTGCCATCGTGGGAATCTCACTCTATCGGCTTAAGTCCCACCCCCTCGATGCGTCAACAATTATCTTCCTTGCTATCCCCTTCTTAGAGGATCTGCCATGTTTTTCTCTAACCTCGTGAAATCTAGGGCAATCACGCATTACTCATTAAAGTGCGTACAATGTTGTGCTTCAAGCGAATATGTATCTTCTTTTCATTGTACATCTTCTTATTTTCTCCATCTATGGCCGCCTGTGAATGACAATGCAAGGAGATGGATGAAACTGTCCTTTCCCATGATGCAATGTCCGCCAATAGGATCCTTAGCCATTCGGCCTCATTACCTGCCAAGTCCAAGGCAATAAATTAAGATTCCATAGTGGAGGAATATTTAGAAGATTGTTTAGAGGATTTCCACGATATTGCACGCCCACCAAGGGTGAACAAATAACCACTAGTAGAGTTAGTTTCATCATTTTCTGAAACCCAGTTGGCATCACAATAATATTCCAGCACAGCTGGATAACCACTATAATGGAGACCATAGTTCATTGTCCCCTTTAGGTATCTCAGTAATCTGTTCAATGCAATCCAATGGTCTATACTTGGATTATGTGTATACCTGCTCTGCTCACAGCATATGCAATGTCAGAACGAGCATAATTCATCAAATACATGACACTTCCAATAATTTTAGCATATTCAGATTGAGACACACTAGTTCTTCTATTTTTCTTCACATGTATGCTCTGATCATAAGGATTTATAACAGCATAAACATCATAAAGATTAAATTTCTTGAGAAATTTTTAAACACAATGTGATTGAGATAGCACAGAGGTGTTTAATTAACGAGTCACCTTAACTCCAAGAATTAAATATACCTCTACAAGATCTTTAATATCAAAGGTAGAGCACATGAACCCTTTGGTTTCATTCACAATGTGTATGTCAGGGCCCATGATTAACATATCATCAACATATAAGCATATAATAACATCACGTGAACCAGAGAAGTTAGAATTGAGACAACTATCAGTTTCATTCACAGTGAATCCATTGGTGATTAGAGTTTGGTTAAAATTCTCATGCCACTTTTTGGGAGCTTGCTTCAAGCCATATAAGGATTTAAATACACACTTTATTTTCTTGACCTTTGACTATAAAGACCTCAGGTTGGTCCATGTAGATTTTCTCATCCATATCTCCATTCAAGAAAGCAGTTTTGACATTTCTCTGATGTACTACAAGATTTTAATAGAGGCAATAGCAAAGAGTAGTCGGATGGTGGAGATCTTTGTCACGCGAGAGTAGGTGTCAGAGTACTCAACTCCCTTCTTTTGTGTGTCTCCCTTTGCAACTAGTCTGGCCTTGAACTTGTCAATGGTCCCATCGGCCTTAAGCTTTTTTTAAATACCCACTTACATCCTATGTGTTTTCTCCCCTTAGGAAGTTCAACTAGTTCCCGAGTGTGATTAGCATAATGGATTCTAATTCACTATTCACGGCATCTTTCCAAAAGATTGCATCGACAGATTTCGTTGTCTCGCCATAGGTCTTAGGATCATCTTCAATGATAAAGGTGTATAAATTGTGCCCTAGAGGCAATTAATGTATTGTGACAAATATGTGGATTTACGATTCAATATGTTATCGATATGGAGATATGTTAACATGAATGAAGTCCTTAGAATATAAGTGTTATATTCTTAAATATCCCTATTCAATTATAATGATTAATGGGACAATCATCTATACACTAGTATGGGGCTGGATTGATATGGAGATATCCAGATCCAATACATGGGTATGCATTAGGAGTAATGACATACTGAATTGAACCAGAACGAGAAGGATACATTAGATTATGTTAAAGTCGCAATCGCTTCTCGTAGTGCTAATAATATTGCAATCCTTAGACTTGAAGTCAATAGATACTCTAGTTTTGAAATATCGTGCTTTGATGTTATCAAACATTACACCGTAATTGGGTGACTATAAAATTAGTTATCGGGCATGATAGGAAGCAAGCTTAGAGATCGTAGTGATGTAGAGAGGATTTGTCCCTCCCACATAATGGGAGTAAATATCCACGGCCACTCGAGGGATGAGGCTTATTGAATGTCTCGCCAGACTCAGATAAATCAATATGGAGATATTGATGTCATCTGCTTGCATAAGCATATTCCCAGGATCGAGGAACTATGGATTGGATATACGAGTGTGACTATTAATGTCTCGTGTCCAATCCGGATATGGAGACGAACAGATAGTGAAATATGAGATATTGGGCATAAGAGGTTTGTCGGGATCACTGACTATCTCCATTAGTTGGGTGGCATGGATGTGTTGCTAGACACCGCTCCATGTTAGTAATTAGTTACTACCAACTAAGTAGAAACCTATGGGGTCACACGTCAAATAGAGTTGAACTAGATTTGGAAGTAATTAATATGATTAATTAAATAAGAATGATCACTTTGCAACACCTTGCAAATTTAGTAGGACTAATTTTCAAGGAAGGGACTTATCCAAGTTAATGAAGAACTAGGAAGGGCCTTTTTGTAGTTAACAAGGAGTTGTTGGAATATATATAGGATGCTCTAGCTTCCTTCCCACAAGTAATGTTCATAACATAAGTGAGTGGGAGAGAGATTAAACGAGAGAGCAATAGACAAAGCTAGGTCCGAACACCCTAGCCCGTCCCCTACCCATCGGCAACACAAGAGGGGGCCGAACCTCTCTTCGTGTGTTGGTTGCTTGATTCGTTCTTCCCTCTTCCTCCGGTCCAACCTAGCACTAGGAGAAGGAAGAATCTAGATCTCACCTCTAGACATGGATCAACCATAGAGACAAGGATATTATTCTTCGTGTGATCTCCCGAACCAAAAAGGTACACATCTTCTATGTCCTTTATCATGTTATGAATGTCTCTTCCTGTGATCCTTGGTCGGCTTTGAGTAGGAATTAAATTTTATTATTTCGCTGCGTTACCTACGTCAAAACCCAACAGTGGTATCAGAGCCACAGGTCATAGTGAATAACATAATTTATGTGTTACGATTTCTGTTTATACACCGTATTGTTAATTTTGCGCAAAACAAAAATTAATTGGCATAGTAGATGCAATAAAGAAGATCTAATTTTACATGGGATGTAGGAATTAGTGAGTTTTGTCACATATGATGTGAATAATTTTGGATCAAGAACTAGGGTTTGGGAACATGCTTGGAAAAGGGATTTTCCAAGTATGGAATCAACTAAACTTGGCCAACAAAGAAGAAGTTGTTTTGGAAACAAATAAACTTGGGCAACAAGGTAGAAGTTGTTTTGGAAACAACTAAAATTGGGCAACAAGTAGGAAGTTGTTTATGGAAACAACTAAACTTGGGAACCAAGGAGGAAGTTGTTTATGGAAACAACTAAACTTGGTAACCAAGGAGGAAGTTGTTTATGGAAAAAACTAAACTTGGGAACCAAGGAAGGAATTGTTTTGGAAACAGTACCATAAGGGTGTTTTGGAAACAACCCAACAAGGAAGGAATTATTTTTGAAACAATTCCATCGGGATGTGTGGCCCATGAAGGGACCTCCCCTCTCTCTCCTTGCCGCCCAAGTAACACACGGCCCCAAGGGGGACGGTGCACCCTAGCACACGGCCTAGCCGTGTGGGATAGGGTCGGCCGGCCCGGGCCTAGTGTGGTGGTTCCTTGGTTGATTTTGGCCATTCTCTTGGACCGTTTTAACCCTAGTATGTCCAAAACAACAAAAATTGAACAAGCGCGTTAAAATTGGTTATAACTGTATTATGTGCTTTGTTGCATGGTGGATGGATATGGCCTAGGTTGTGGATGTTTTATATTTTTGTGGTTTGGTTTATGGCCTGTGAGCTGATCAAATTAATGTAATAATTAATTAGGTTTTACGGCCTGCGAGCCGTTTTTCTCCTCAACATGTCAGGCTTTATTTATTTATTCTAGATGTTAGGCTAGAATTAGAAATATTTAGATGTTAGCCAAGAGCATGGAGAAGAAGACCGGAAAACCAAAGAAGCCAAAAGACGACGAGGAATCCCTACCGTAGGCTCGCAGCTATCGTTGAGCACAAGGAGATGAGCTTGTCACTTTAGGGCATATAGATATTATCATTGGCTTGGTAATATCTTATTCTAGGGGCCATATCCATGCCACGTTAATTTTTCTTTTGTGGATGTTTATTATTTATGTCTTGTTATTTATTTTTGTGTGCATGGCGATACTAGCAAAACGTTAACAAGATAATGATAAACAAAGATGGTCTTTTATTGTTGATAGCCCAATCCAAATAAGTAGATCATGTTGATGTAATCAACCAAACGAATAATGACTATTAAATCCCTCAGATAAAATATTGCGTTTTGCCTTCTCTTGCTTAAACACCCTTCATGATCACGGTCTATTAAAATTCGGGCTTGCCAAAGCAAGGAGATTTTAATTCACCATGATGTGTTTCGGATAAAACAAACAAGCAGTGTGTGTATGTTGAAGCAAGAGGTTGGACGCAACTGGGTAAGACTCAATTGGATTGATGAACCTAGAGGCATGACAAATAGGATTTATCTAAAGGATAAAGAAGAAAGAGTTATTCACCTAATTTTGACCAAGAGTTGCATGGGATGCAATTGGAATGGTTCCTACCTAAATAACCAATTCTTGGGTGACTTGCCAAAGTAAGCTCAAGAAGAAGTCAAAAAAGGATCTTGGACCCACTAGAAAATATTATGATATTTTCCGCGTTAATATGGAGGGTTATTAATCCGAGAAAAATAGTGGAAGCTATGTTTGACAACTTAAATCCTTGTTGAATATAGTTAAACGTCGCAATACTTTGCATAAACATTTTCGTGTTTAATATCCATGGCTTAAACAAACAAAACACGACTTTATGTCCATAAGATGGACAAGGTGTCTGGAATCTATTTTCTAGGTTGGTATAAATTTAAGAATTTTTCTTTAAAAAAAATAGAAATTGTTGTGCATCGTAGAACATAAAGCTCTCTTCCCACCAACTACCAAAACACACTAAAACTAATGGAAAGGAACATCAAAGAATGGTATTTGGATGTGACTTTCCTCAAGATAGCTGCCATGAACTCTGAGCTTTGGAAGCAAGATGAGAACATGGAGGCGTATGATATGATCATACATTGAAAGAAGCTCTTTAAAAGAGCGAGCTAGGCATGAAAGGTTTGAAGTGTTGCTCCACTTAGCGTTACGCAACTAAGCTAATTCAATATGATTGAAACATTAGTCAATGGGTGTTCTCTATGAGATAGATAGAGAATAAATTGTTATTCACCCAAGGTGGACCAAGAATTGCATTGGATGCAATTATTGTGTTGATCAAAGTTGATTACTCAATATGATTGCGAATCACTAAACAAAGCACTCATAAAGGTCATAGGCAAAAACTGTTAATGGTTAACAGCATGGGTAAGGGCAAAAAGGTTTGCGCCGACCCCATGGATATAAAGCACGCTTGTTGCTACAACCAAGTTGCCTTTAAGTCCCAAAGGTAGTGTAAAGGAAGAGAGACTACCCAAAGTATCTGGAAGTAAGTAATGAATAAATTAGAATTCCAACATAGGTATTTTTGTTATAAAAGTCAATGTGTCTATCTCATCATCATTAGTATATGATACTAGATGAGGATCTCACATTTATAGAAGTGTGGAGAATCTCAAGAGATGAAGGCAATTGGATAAGGAAGAAATTATCCTGCATGGGGCAATCAAGCAAAGGGTTGCTGAATTAGCCGTATGAAATTATTTCTACCTTTATGAAATTGTTCATGAATAAGACAAAAGTGATTATGTCCCTACTATGAGTAGGTTAATTATCACAATTTCTTGTTTGGACAAGACAGCTCTCTATCATAATAAAGGATAAACGTTGTTCCATTTATTCTGATAAGCATTATTGTAATGCAATTTTGTCTAATGGATTGTATATCCTTGATCATGATAATATCATCTATAACATTAATACCAAGAAGTTTGCATATAATGATATGAACTTTACTTATCTTTAGCATTATCGTTTAGTCCACATGAATAAGAGATACATGTCTAGAACTCCATATAGATGGATTTATAGAAGTCATTTGATTATTGAATCATATGAGATATGTAAGACTTATTTATTAGGCAAAGATATGATCTTTTAGGAATCATACATATTGATGTATGAAAGCCGCTAAACACAAATTCTAAAGATGGTTTTCAATACTTCATCATATTTACTGATAGGATCAGAGAAATATGGATTTGCTCATCTTATGAACAAACAAATCAGAATCATTTGAAGAGTTCAAAGAATTCAAGAATGAAGTAGAGAGCCAACTTGGAAAAAGTATTAGGGCTCTATGAATGGATCGTAGAGGAGAGTACTTGAGCCAAGAGTTTGACAAGCATCTATGGGAGTGTTGAATATGATCCAAACTCGCTCCACCTATCACGCCACATGGGTTTTGCGTGTCTAAGAGGAGAGTTAGGACATTTTTGGACACGGTTCAGTCCATGATGTGTCAAACAATAACTTCCAGTTTACTTTTAGGGGCTATGTTCTAATTACAACAAATTTCGCCCTTAAACCTTGTTCCATCCAAATAAATTATGAAAAACACCATATGAGATATGGACTAGGAAGTGTCCTAGTAGGTCGTTCATAAAGATTTTGGGCTATGAAGTTTATGTAATGAGTTTATAGATAAACATGGACCCAAGAAGGATCAATGTTTGTGGGATATCCTGAAAGGGATATTATTTCTACAATACAACTGAGAACAAAGTGTTTGTTGCTCGGACCGGCGTGTTTCTAGAAAGAGAGTTTGACTCTAAAGAAGCAAGTGGGAGGACTGTAGAACTAGAAGTTCAAGAATCACAAAGAATTGATCCTACTAAGGAACATGAACAGAACCCACAAGAGGTTGTGGAACAGCTTGTTCAAGTAACACAAGAGCTTCGTGGATCTAGTAGAGTGTGCCAGGAGCCAGATAGGTATGGACTTCTCGTGACTAAATCAGGTGACAAGATGCTCATAGATGATGAGCCTACTACCTATGAAGAGGCCATGAAAAGTGTGGACTCTCAGAAGTGGCTTCAGGCCATGACATCGGAGATGGAATCCATGTATACCAACAAAGTATGGACTTTGGTGGAACCACCTGAAAGGGTAAAACCCAAAGGGTGCAAGTGGGTTATGAGGAAACCAACATGGATGATAATATGATTACTTTTAAGGGGCAACTGGTTTGAAAAGGGTTTCATGTGAATCATAGTATAGACTATGACGAAATCTTCCCCCAGCTGTGCTGCTTAAATCCATTCGCATCTTGCTTGTAGCAATCTATTTATAGATTTAGTCAAGCTTTTTGGAGTTGGATATTTCAAATTTATGATGCAGTCAAAGGACTTTGGTTCCATCAAAATAGAAGATGAGACTTGTGTCTACAAGAAGGTTAGTGGGAGCACAGTTATGTTTTTGGTCTTGTATGTGGAGACATACTAATCATTGAGAATGATGTCCCTACTTGGCAATCTTACGTAGATTGACTAGGGAATTAATCTTCAATGTTAGACTTAGGCAAAGCGACCTATGAAGATCTATGGAGATAGCTCAAGATGGTTGTGAGGCTTAGGTCATAGTACATGAATTGACAAAGGTTTTGAAATTGTTCAACAAACATAGAATATGGATTCTACCAATGTCACATGGAATTAGTCTTTGGTAGACTAATTATCCTTCCAATTAGATTGGAAAAGGACGTATGAATAAGATTCATGAGATACGCCATGTTATGTACTACGCCAAATGTCTCATATGGTATGACACAAAGATACCAATCAAATCCGAGTGATAGTCACTGGATAATTATCAAGATTATCCTTAAGACTTGAGAAGGAATAAAGGATGAATTATTTATAAATAGAGGATAGGAAGAGTTTACTGTAAAGAGTTACAGTGATGCGAACTTCAAAGAAGATTTCAGATTATAGTCAAGTTTTATGTTTTGCCCTAGTGGGAGTCACTGTGAGCTGGAAAAGTTCCAGGCAAGATTCAGTCATTGATTCCAACATAGAGGACAGGGTAAATTATAGCATGAGATGCACTTACTCAGAATATTCAATCTCAATCAAATTTTTGATAGAGGAGATGTGAATATTTGCAAAGTTACAGCACATGTCTCGCCTACCATGTCTCCTATGCAGTGTAGACGTGGAGGGCCGCGCTAGATCAATAGGCATATGATGCAGGATATTGACTCTAGTGCAAGTGGAAGACTGTTGAAATTGTGACCTAGAGGAAATTAATTTATTGTGACAAATATGTGGTTTTACGATTCATTATGTTATCGATATGGAGATATGTGAACATGAATGAAGTCCTTAGAATATAAGTGTTATATTCTTAAATATCCATAGTCAATTATAATGATTAATGGGACAATCATCTATACACTAGTATGGGGTTGGATTGATATGGAGATATCCAGATCCAACACATGGGTATGCATTAGGAGTAATGACATACTGGATTTAACCACAACGAGAAGGATACATTATATTATGTTGAAGTCACAATCGCTTCTTGTAGTGCTAATAATATTGCAATCCTTAGACTTGAAGTCACTAGATACTCTAGTTTGGAAATATCGTGCTTTGATGTTATCAAACGTTACACCGTAATTAGGTGACTATAAAGATAGTTATCGGGCATTATAGGAAGCATGCTTAGAGATCGTAGTGATGTAGAGAGGATTTGACCCTCCCACATAATGATCGTAAATATCCACGGCCACTCGGGGGATGAGGCTTATTGAATGTCTGGCCAGACTCAGATAAATCAATATGGAGATATTGATGTTATCTGCTTGCATAAGCATATTCCCAGGATCGAGGAACTATTGATTGGATATACGAGTGTGACTATTTATGTCTCGTTTCCAATCCGGATATGGAGACGAAGGGATAGTGAAATATGAGATATTGGGCATAAATGGTTAATGCGCAATTTAGCGTACTATTCGCAAGTATACGAATCAAGTAATATAGAGAGTATTTTCGACTCTGATTATCGATCCCACAGGGACTTTGCAGGCTTTTCTAGCAGTTGGGTTTACTATCAGAGTGTAAAAAAGGAGGAATATTTTGAGAGTTTGTTGCTAACTAAGTACTGAAAGTAAATAACTGAAACGTAAATCTTTTTGTGAGAATTTTCTGAATAATCTTAAGGTTGTAAAACTAGGGTTTGATATACTAGGTCCCGGGATCCCCTAGGGTTCTTCAGATTTTCATTCTTTGTTTGACATGAAAACACACAGCAGTCTCGTTATCTGTGCCACGTACCATTTGTGCAGTATCTTTTCTTTTCCTGCACGTTATCACAATCCTGCAAACTGTCGGATTCCTGTTAAGCTGCCTAAACCTGCAGTCTCGTTCTAAGGCTGCTAGGGTTTCTAACCTGTCCTGATGGCCTGGGTCAGATTCTCTAAAATTTGGTCTCAACGATTTCAGACTAGTCCTAACTCCCCTTCGCTAGTCGGCCCATCGGGGTAAGGTGCTAAATTCTGTCTTTTCTTGCTAACCCTAACCGGACGTTTTCACCTACCGACTCGGGTCTGTAGCAATCCTGGTTAGCTACTCCGATCATGCATGAACAGTAAAATTCAAAGACAGAATAACTGATAAAGCTGCTGATATTAAGATAACGTAATCATGAATTCATAGTCAAAACGTAGAACTAATCTCTGAAAACGAAACCCTAGGTTCACCGAGAACCTAGGTAAAAGTTTAGCTACTGAAATTCATAACGTAAATAACACAGTTTTTTTTAATGAGAGAGAAGAAGAGCAAACGGGTGTCTTGAATCTGGATTCACGTTTCCGTGCTCTCCCGGGATGATCGGACTTGTCCTTCGATTGTGCTGTCTGTATTGTGTTATGTTCTGTGTATATTGTGTCCTCAAAACGAGTCTGGACGAGTCTTAAAATAGTGCTGTTTTTCCCGAAACGCGTGCGCCAGAAATTGCGGAAACTGCCATCGGTCCACCGACTTTGGAAAAAAGTCTAACTGGCTGCGTATATACGCAAGGCTGCGTATATACGCAACCAGGGGCCAAAATCCTCCAACCTTCACCTCCCTGCCTGCGTATATACGCAAGGTTGCGTAAATACGCAAGGCTGCGTATATACGCAAGGCTGCGTAAGCCTGCGTATATACGCAACCAGGGGGTGTGATGGTGGCCCTTGGTTGGTCCTTTGGTGGGTCCGGTTGGGTCTCCTGGGTCCCATACTTCTGCCTGAAATCTCCGGTTTGCCTTCCTTGGTGTCTTCCTGCTTTCCCGTGTTCCCGTCTTGGGGTTTGACCCGAAACTTGTCAAAATTACCAAAATACCCCTGGGTCAAAACCGCTCCAAATTCTGCCCAATCCTGAATCTGGCCATAGGAAAACTACTGACTGAATTAGGGAGACAAAATTTTAACTTGACTCCGGAAACCCGGGCCCCGATGCCAAAATAACCAAAATACCCCTAGGCCAAAAGTGTCCCGGAAATCGTCACGAACATAAAATAGTTGCTCCTGACTCTGGACACCGGGAACCGAGACTCCTTACTCGGGCGTGGCCTGTCTGGGACCCACACGTGACGGGAGTCGGTTTTTCGGCCGGACTCCGTTTCAGCATTATAACCTGTTTTCGGAAAGCCCTTGACGTCTCCGTTCTTTTGCCCCTGGTTTCACTTAAAAATTCAAAGTCAAGCTCAAGATATCGTCAACTGAGCGCATCCCGGTGATTCTCGGTTTTGGCGTTTTCAGCTTTCTCGGTCAGTTTTCACTGCTCGTTTTTCCTCAAGCCTTTCCGTTTTCCATTCCGCTCTCCCTTGTACCAGTCTCGGTCAAATCCTGCTCCGAGCATTTTCTGCACGTTTCCCGAGGCGATCCCGGTTCTGTCTCAGCACGCATCCCAATGCACTTTCCGAACCTGTTCCTGTAAAAACATGAAAAGACTCGCGATCATATCCAATAAAAGTACGAAACACGTAGAAATTCACGAAGAGCAAATAAACGTCTCGTTCCTAAAACCGAGGCTTTCCGAGGGTGAATTCAGGCTAAAACGCGGCTTTCCGACACGATGGTACGTCAAATCAGGCTAAAAGATAACCCCTATTTGGGCGTTATCAAATTCCCCCACACTAAACTTTGCTCGTCCCGAGCAAACTCCAGCAATATACTACCAATGCATACTATCCCGAATGAATCCAGAGCGGTGTAACTGCACTTAGTTAAAAACAGTATTATTATGATAAAAACATTATATTTTTTTTTGGTGAGACTGGGCAATCTCTTCAAATCAAACTGAACATCATCAAGTTCTCATATTCCCCTACATTTCAAAAACTGCGGTGATCGGAAGAACTCGCGGCCTGCCCTAGGTTTGGAAGAAGCACGAACACCACTTACTTCCGCTTTTTCACGCAAACTGAACGTATCCCTAACGCACACCTTCCGTGCTTTTACTCCGGGTGTAATGTAAATCTGCCGACTTTGGGACGGTAGGATAAGTCATTTAGAAGCGATGTCCTATACGTCACAGCACACTCACACATACCCCAATCTCACACTCCCTCACCAAGATGATAGAAATTGACCCAAATCACCTAAGATTCTAGACACTCAATTTCCCCAGTCCCGGTGTAACTGCCGTTCTCGCGGCCACAACTGTGAACGAATGTGAAACTGTGATAAAAATTGCCGGCCTGGCATTTTGAAATTAAATCAATCAAGCACCCTGAATTTTCTTCCTTCGATACTTTTTTTTCCTTTTTCTTTTTTTCTTCTTTTCTTTTCTCGTTTTTTTTCTTTTTTTAAAAAAATTCCATATTTTCACTGCTGGCTGCGTATATACGCAACCCTGCGTATATACGCAGGCAGCAACAAAAATAATTTTTTCATTTTTTTTTTTTTAAATTCTTAAATTTTCGCTGCTGGCTGCGTATATACGCAACCCTGCGTATATACGCAGGCGGCAGCAAAATTTCAATTTTTCATTTTTTTTCTCTTTCTCTCTCTACCCCCTGTGTGCGTATTATACGCATAGGATGGGCATAAAATACACACACAAAGTATTTCTGCTCCTTTTGGTCCTTGTTTTCTGCTCTGCTGTATCTGCACATGCTCAATTCAAAGTCAATACCCACTCATCTTACCTCTCTCAAAATTCAAAACTGAAATAAAACTGAAATAATTTAATCTAACTTACTACGTTGGGTTGCTTCCCAACCAGCGCTTGTAATTTACGGTCGACGGCCCGACCCAGTTACCTCATGTTTGCTCAAGGGACGTCAAAACCGCCAGGGTCTACCTTGACGTCTGCTTCCGGGCTGAGATATGGCTTGACCCGGTTTCCGCTCACCCTGCAAGTTGTACTGTCATGCAGATTCTCCAATTCAACTGCATCCCATGAAAGTACCTCTTTGATGATAAACGGTCCTGACCACCGAGATCTCAATTTTCCCGGGAAAAACTGCTTCCGAGAATCGCAGAGACGTACTTCCTGCCCTTCTTGAAACTGCTTTGGTTGTGCCGAAGTCTGATGGCTCGGGAGCAGTTTCAGCTGTAGGGTTGGTGGCTCTTTGAGTGACGGGACCAGGGCCAATTTCTGCCCACTTTTTCCGTCCATCTGTAAAGTGGTGTGGTTTTCAGCTCGCATGGCCTGCTCCTCCTGGAATCTCTCCTCGTTCTCTTTGTCCACTTTGTCAATCTCTGCCCATAGCTCATTCATCTCCTCGTTTTCCCAGCCTTCTTCGACTACCTCCACTACGAAGATGTCTTCATGCTCGTAGTAATTCGGTAGTTGCAGATTTTTTAAAATGTTGAACTTCACTTTGTCTTCATTGATTTGCATGGTCAGTTCTCCGCTCTTGCAGTTTATCATGGCTTCTCCAGTGGCCAAAAACGGTCTGCCCAGAATGAGTGGTACGTCTCCTGCCTCCATATCCAGAATTACTAAATCTTCTGGAAAAATCAATTCTCCGACTTTCACCAGAATATCTTCAATAACTCCGTAAGCCTGCTTCACGGATCTGTCCGCCATTTGCAGCTTGATTCTGGTGGGCCTGAGTTCACCGATTTTCAAAGTTTTGGAAATCGACAAAGGCATCAGATTGATACTGGCCCCTAGGTCACACAGAGCCTTTCCTGTGTAAGCATTACCTAGGGTCACCGGGATGACAAAACTGCCAGGGTCCTTCCTCTTCCTCGGTAGCCCATTCTTCACACAGTTGCTCACTTCTTCCGTCAGATTTATTGTCTCGAAATCTCTCATACGTTTCCGTCCATACAAAATATCTTTGAGGAACTTGACATAAGTGGGCATCTTTGCCAACGCCTCCGCAAATGGTATGTTGATCTTCAGCTGTTTGAAAATCTCGAGAAATCTGGCGTAGTCCTTGTTATCATCCCTCTTTCGGTTCTTCAAAGGATATGGCACCTCCTTGGAGACAGGTACCGTTTTTGCTTCCTTCTCCTTCTGCACTACATCCTGCTCAACCGAGCCCTTCGGCTGGGGGCGGTAGGCTGAGCTGTTATCCTTGCCAAATACTTCACGCTCGATTTCCTTTTATTTTTCTGCACGTGAATGGCTATGATACGGTGGATCCTGTAGTGCTAATCCACTCCGAGTGGTGATGGCATTGACCTGAGCACGTGGATTATTAACAGTGGTCGAGGGTAAGTTCCCTGGTGCTCTTTCCGTTAAACTGCTGTGCTAGCTGCCCTACTTATACCTCCAAAGCGCGCAGTGACGTTTTGGTCGTCTGCACGTCGGCTGTCAAGGCGTCCATATGTGCAAACCGGGACCCCATGGTTTGAAACATGGACTCGATTTTCTTCATCTGGGCATCGTACTGCTGTGCAGATGGGCCGATTGAACCTGCTGTTGGAATAGATGCCCTAGAGGCAATCTAGTTTAGTATGAATTTGTATATGGCTAGAAAATTCATTTATTATTTATTGGATATTTAATATAATGAAGTCCTTAGATTTACAATTTTGTTGTTTATCTTAAATATCCCTAGTCAAGTATAATGATTAAATGGGACAATCATCTATAGACTAGTATGGGGTTGGATTGATATGGAGATATCACGATCCAACACATAGGTGTGCATTACGGAATGTTGCACTGGATTGACCCATCTCCGAGAAGGCTACATACATGTTATGTTGAGTCACAAGTGCTTCTCGCGGTGCAATTGTATTGTCATCCTTAGACTTGAAGTCACTAGATATTCTAGTTGTGGATCATTGTGATCTTGGTAGCGTTAAACGCTACACCGTAACTGGGTAGTTATAAAGGCGTGTACTGGATACAATGAGAAGCAAGCTTAGAGATCGTAGTGGACGTAGAAAGGATTTGCCCCTCCCACATAATGGGAGCAAATATGCTAGGCCACTCGAGGGATAGTGCTTATAGAATGTGTGGCCAGACTCAAATAAATCAATATAGGATATTGATGTTATTTGCACGAATAAGGCTATTCCCATGAATCGAGAAACTATGGATTGGATATACGAGTGTGACTTGTATGTCTCGTGTCCAATCCGGATATGGAGGCAAAGGGATGAGACAATTACTTGTACAAAGGTTGTCAAGATGACTATTCTATTAGTTGGCTAGAATGGATGTTTTACTAGAAACCGCTCCATATTAGCAAATAGTTGCTACCAACTAGATAGAACCTATGGGGTCACACGCTATATAGAGTTGAACTAGATTTGGGAATTATTTAATTGGATTAATTAATTAGAAGGATCACTTTGCAAACCCTTGCAAACTTAGTAGGGACTAATTTGCAAGGAAGGGACTAAATTGAATTCTAGTTGGACTAGAATAAGTCCTTTAGGTAGTTAACAAGGAGTTGTTGGACTATATAAAGGACCATCCTTCCTTCCTTCCTTATAACTTATGCTCATTAGTGAACATAACAAGAGTGGGAGAGAACAAAAGGAGAGAGAGCAAGCAACAAGGAGGGCCGACGCCGCCCCTTGCCGCCGCCCTCGTCCCCGTCGGCCAAAAGAGGCGGAAAGCCTCTTTTTGTCTCGTTTTGCGTGATTCGTTCATCCTCTTCCTAATCCGGGCTAGCACCAAGGAGTTTGGGAGATCTAGGATCAACTCTGGGCGTGGATCAACTATAGAGAACGTGACATTATTCGCGTTTGAAGTCATCAAGGAGAACCCAAAGGTGTGTTTATGATTTCTTACCTTTACTATCGTTATGTCTCTCGACTTGTGATCCTTGGAGGGTTTTGCATGGTTTATGTTTGATTATGCTTTCTTGTGCGATCCATGAATAAAAACCCAAAAGTGGCATCAGAGCCACAGGTCATAGAGCATATACGTGGTTTATGTGTTACGTTTTTTGTTTTACACCTTAATTTGATTGTTCATCGCGTAAAACAAGACAAATCAAGCATGGGATGCAATTTGTCAATAATTAATCATAACAAGATCCAATTTTTGCATTGGATGCATAAATTGGTGAGTTTGAGAAATTTTAGGATCTTAGATCTAGGGTTTGGGCATCCTTGGGGAAGAAGGAGTTCTCCCAAAACAAGGAAACAACAAACTTTGGGCACCAAGCAAGGGAGTTGTTTTGGAAACAACTCCCATAGAAGGGTTCGGCCCCCCTAGGGACCGCCCCCTTGCTTGCCGCCCAAGCTTGGGAGCCCTAAGGGGCCGGGCGGCCCTAACCCGCGGGCCTAGCTTGCGGGTTTTGGGCCGGGCCAGCCCTAGGGCCTTGTGGTTCACTTTAATGGGCCCGGGCAATTGGATTGTTTGGCCCATGGACCGTTTTAACCCTCGAAATCCTAAAATCAATTAAAATTGACCAAGCGCGTTAAAATTGGATTCTAACTGTTTATGTGCAAATCGCATGGTGATTTGATATGGCCTTAGGATGTGGTTTGATGTGGATGTTTAATTTTGTGGTTTGGTTTTACGGCCTGCGAGCTGATCAATTAATTGTAATAATTAATTAGGATTTTATGGCCTGCGTGCCATTTTTTTTTCTCAACTTGTGAGATTTATTTTATTTAGTATAGATATTAGTTAGTGCTAGATAAAGAAGATTGTTAGCCAAGATTGGAGAAAAAGAAGCCCAAAGCCAAAGAAGCCACAAAAGATGGAACATGGAGCATGGAGCATTCCACATGACTATGAAGGATGGACCAAGAGATCAAGACGCATGGAGATGTGTTTGCTTAGGATTCATAGATAATTCCATTGGCTTGGAATTATCTTAGTCTAGAAAAGGCCATATCCACATCACGTTTAATTTCTGTTTTGTTATTGTTTATTTATTGTCTTATTATTTGTGTGGTTGGTGTATGGATGATGCATGCAATTAGGATAATAAGATAATTAGACAACCCGGATCTATTATTTGGAGTTGTGCCCAAACTCAAATAGATAGATTAGTTGATATTGATCAACAAAACAATTAAAAGAATTGAATTCAAAAATCCCTCAAAATTTAAATATTGTGTTCTTGCCTTCTCGTTATTTAAACACTCATTATCATCATTATTTATCAAGCTCGTGCGTGCCAAAGCATGGCGACTTGGTTCATAATGATGGAATGCGATGGCACGTAACAATGTGAAATTGTTTAGACAATAGGTTGAACACAACTAGGCTATTAATTTGATTAAGAAACCTAGAGGCAATCAATTGGGATTATCCATAAGGATGGATAAATAAGGAGTTATTTGCCCGATTGAACCAAGAGTTGCATATGGGATGCAATTGGAATTGTTCCTACCTAAAGTAGTCAAATTATGGGTGACTTGCCAAAGCAAGCTCATAAGGAGATGAAAGATGGATCTTGGCCCACTAGAAAATATAAGGATATTTTCCGCATTAATATCTTGAGGGTTATTAATCCGTAGAAAAATAGTGGGCTATATTTAATAAACTAGCCATTATTAAATATAGTCAAAAATTCACAAATACTAAAACTTGCGTATTTTCCTTTTTGTAGAATTCCAAATGGCAAACAACTCATCGAGTTCACAACATTCCCTACGATCTGTCCTTGAGAAGGACAAGCTCTCTGGAACCAACTTTCTTGATTGGTACAGAAACTTGAGAATTGTTCTCAAGCAAGAGAAGAAACTGTACGCAATAGAGGAGCATGTTCCAGAAGGTCCAGAGAACCAGACACCTGCTGCCTTAAAGGCGTATCAAAAGCGTGTTGAAGACGCTAATGATGCGGCCTGCCTTATGCTTTGCACCATGACTTCTGAGCTTCAAAAGCAACACGAAAACATGAATGCAGTCGATATGATCGAACATCTAAAGCAGATCTTCCAAGAGCAGGCGAGGGTAGAGAGGTATGAGGTCTCAAAGGCATTATTCAAATGTCATCTGGCAGAAGGGAACCCGGTGGGACCCCATGTACTCCGAATGATCGGGTACTTGGAGAATCTCGCCCGGCTTGGGTTCCCGGTCGGCCAAGATTTGGCAACCGATCTCGTGTTGCAATCGTTGCCCGAGAGTTATGGACAGTTCATTATGAACTATAACATGAACGAGATCGTTAAACCACTGCCAGATTTTCTCAACATGTTGAGGACGGCTGAACAGAGCATCAACAAGGGTAAGGGCAAAGCCATAATGATGGTGCAGAAAGGAAAGGGCAAAAGTTTTGCCTCTTCCTCCAAGGGCAAAGGCAAGTCAGTTTCCAAGTCCAAGGAACCAGCCCTTAAGCCTGTTGGTGGCATTGCCAAGGTCGTGACTAAGGGTGAGTGTCACTACTGCAGTCAGCCTGGACACTGGAGGAGGAACTGCCCAAAATATCTGGAGGACAAGAGGCTTGGAATAGTGATTCCACCACCACCAGGTATTTTCGTTGTAGATGTCAATTTAACTGTCTCTACATCATGGGTATTAGATACTTGATGTGGATCTCATATTTGTCGAAATATGCAGGATCTAAAGAGAAGTAAAAGATTGGCTAAAGGGGAGGTAGATCTGCGCGTTGGGAATGGAGCAAAGGTTGCTGCGTTGGCCATAGGCGTGTGCGAGCTATCTCTGCCTTCAGGATTAGTTTTAGAATTAAATATTTGCTATTTTGTGCCTGCTATGAGCAGAAACATTATTTCTATTTCTTGTTTGGACAAGGATGGTTTTATTATTTCAATAAAGAACAATTGTTGTTCCTTTTATCTGAATAATATTCACTATTTTAGTGCGAAATTATTTAATGGACTTTATGTCCTTGATCTAAGCAATCCTGTCTACAACATTAACACCAAGCGGATTAAAATAAATGATTTAAATCCTGCTTATTTATGGCATTGTCGTTTAGGCCACATAAATGAGAAACGTGTATCTAGACTCCATAAGGATGGATTACTAGACTCATTTGATTTTGAATCATATGAGACATGTGAGGCTTGTTTATTGGGAAAAAATGACATAGTCCCCTTTCAATAAGAAAGGTGAGAGGACTAGTGAGCAATTGGCGCTCATACATACCGATGTGTGTGGGCCATTTGCCACGCCTGCCAGGGGTGGTTATGTCTACTTCATTACATTTACTGATGATTACAGTAGATATGGATTTGTGTACCTTATGAGGGAAAAATCCGAATCCTTTGAAGTGTTCAAAGAATTCAAGAATGAAGTAGAGAAGCAACTTGGCAAAAGTATCAAGGCTCTACGATCGGATCCTGGAGGAGAATACTTGAGCCAAGAGTTTGACGACTATCTTAGAGAGTGTGGGATCGTGTCCCAACTCACTCCACCCGGAACGCCACAATGGAATGGCGTTTCCGAGAGGAGGAATCGAACCCTATTGGATATGGTTCGGTCTATGATGTGTCAAACCGATCTTCCATTATCATTTTGGGGCTACGCTCTATTAAGTGCAGCTTTCACCATTAACCGTGTTCCATCTAAATCAGTCATGAAGACACCATATGAGATGTGGAGTGGGAGGCGTCCCACACTGTCGTTCATGAGGATTTGGGGCTGCGATGTCTATGTAAAACGTTTACAGTCAGACAAGCTAGGGCCTAAATCGGATAAGTGTAAGTTTGTGGGGTACCCTAAGGAAACTAAGGGATACTACTTCTACAATCCAACCGAGAACAAAGTGTTTGTTGCTCGGACCGGCGTGTTTCTAGAAAGAGAATTTGTCTCTAAAGAAGCAAGTGGGAGGAATGTAGAATTGAAGAAATTCAAGAACCACAAATCACTGAACCGATTATGGAACATGAACAGGAAACACAAGCAGTTGTGGATCCACCTGTTCATGTAACACAAGAGCTTCGTAGATCTAGTAGAGTGCGCCAGGAACCCGAGAGGTATGGACTTCTCATAACTGATTCCGGTGACACGATGCTCATAGATGATGAGCCTACTACCTATGAGGAGGCCATGAGTGGCCCAGACTCTCAGAAGTGGCTGGAAGCCATGAGATCCGAGATTGAATCCATGTATACCAACAAAGTATGGACTTTGGTGGAACCACCCGATGGGGCGCGGCCCATAGGGTGCAAGTTGTCTTCAAGAAGAAGATTGACATGGATGGTAATGTGATTACCTATAAGGGCCGATTGGTGGCTAAAGGATTCAGACAGATTCATGGTATTGACTATGACGAAACCTTTTCACCAGTCGCAATGACCAAATCCATCCGAATCCTACTTGCAATTGCAGCATACCACGACTATGAGATTTGGCAGATGGATGTCAAAACAGCATTCCTTTATGGGAATCTCCTCGAGGACGTGTATATGATACAGCCGGAGGGTTTTGAGGATCCAAAGCAAGCCAACAAAGTCTGTAAGCTGCAACGATCCATTGAAGCAAGCTTCTAGGAGTTGGAATCGACGTTTTGATGAAGTGGTCAAAGAGTTTGGCTTCATTAGAAACGAAGATGAGTCTTGTGTCTACAAGAAGGTTAGTGGGAGCTCTGTAGCTTTTCTGGTCTTGTATGTGGATGACATACTACTCATTGGAAACGACATTCCCATGGCTAGGAAAGTGTTTCTCAATGAAGGACTTAGGGGAAGCAGCCAATATACTCGGTATAAAGATCTATAGAGATAGATCTAAGAGGTTTCTAGGCCTAAGTCAAAGTACATATATTGACAAGGTGTTGAAACGGTTCAACATGCAAGATTCCACGAAGGGATTCTTGCCCATGTCACATGGAATCACTCTTTCGAAGAGTGGTTGTCCTTCCAATGAGATTGAGAAGGAACGCATTAGTAGGATTCCCTATGCCTCGGCCATAGGATCTATCATGTACGCCATGTTATGTACTAGAACAGATGTGTCATATGCCTTGAGTATGACAAGCAGATACCAATCCAATCCGGGTGAAAGTCACTGGATTGCTGTCAAGAATATCCTAAAGTACTTGAGAAGAACTTAGGATGCTTTCTTGATATTTGGCGGTGAGGAAGAGTTGCGTGTAAGGGGTTACACTGATGCAAGCTTCCAAACCGACAGAGATGACTTTAGATCACAATCGGGATATGTGTTTTGCCTGAATGGAGCAGCGGTGAGCTGGAAGAGTTCCAAGCAAGAGACGGTAGATGATTCTACAACAGAGGCTGAGTACATTGTTTCAAATGGCGCAGCAAAGGAGGCTGTTTGGATCAGAAAGTTTGTTTCTGAACTTGGTGTGGTCCCTAGCATTGCGGATCCAGTGGAGTTGTTCTGTGACAACACTGGGGCGATCGCGCAATCAAAGGAACCCAGATCGCACCAGAAGTCCAAGCACGTGCTCAGGAAGTTTCATCTGATTCGAGATATTATAGAGGAGACGTTCGGATATGCAAGATTCCTACAGATGATAATCTGTCAGACCCGCTTACGAAGCCTCTCACGCAGTGGAAGCATGAAGGGCACACTAGCAGTATGGGCATACGAGATGCGCCAGATTGGCTCTAGTGCAAGTGGGAGACTGTTGGAATAGATGCCCTAGAGGCAATCTAGTTTAGTATGAATTTGTATATGGCTAGAAAATTCATTTATTATTTATTGGATATTTAATATAATGAAGTCCTTAGATTTACAATTGTGTTGTTTATCTTAAATATCCCTAGTCAAGTATAATGATTAAATGGTACAATCATCTATAGACTAGTATGGGGTTGGATTGATATGGAGATATCACGATCCAACACATAGGTGTGCATTACGGAATGTTGCACTGGATTGACCCATCTCCGAGAAGGCTACATACATGTTATGTTGAGTCACAAGTGCTTTTCGCGGTGCAATGGTATTGTCATCCTTAGACTTGAAGTCACTAGATATTCTAGTTGTGGATCATTGTGATCTTGGTAGCGTTAAACGCTACACCGTAACTGGGTAGTTATAAAGGCGTGTACTGGATACAATGAGAAGCAAGCTTAGAGATCATAGTGGACGTAGAAAGGATTTGCCCCTCCCACATAACGGGAGCAAATATCCTAGGCCACTCGAGGGATAGTGCTTATAGAATGTCTGGCCAGACTCAAATAAATCAATTTAGGATATTGATGTTATTTGCACGAATAAGGCTATTCCCATGAATCGAGAAACTATGGATTGGATATACGAGTGTGACTTGTATGTCTCGTGTCCAATCCGGATATGGAGGCAAAGGGATGAGACAATTACTTGTACAAAGGTTGTCAAGATGACTATTCTATTAGTTGGCTAGAATGGATGTTTTGCTAGAAACCGCTCCATATTAGCAAATAGTTGCTACCAACTAGATAGAACCTATGGGGTCACACGCTATATAGAGTTGAACTATGTTTGGGAATTAATTAATTGGATTAATTAATTAGAAGGATCACTGTGCAAACCCTTGCAAACTTAGTAGGGACTAATTTGCAAGAAAGGGACTAAATTGAATTCTAGTTGGACTAGAATAAGTCCTTTAGGTAGTTAACAAGGAGTTGTTGGACTATATAAAGGACCCTCCTTCCTTCCTTCCTTATAACTTATGCTCATTAGTGAACATAACAAGAGTGGGAGAGAACAAAAGGAGAGAGAGCAAGCAACAAGGAGGGTCGACGCCGCCCCTTGCCGCCGCCCTCGTCCCCGTCGGCCAAAAGAGGCCGAAAGCCTCTTTTTGTCTCGTTTTGCGTGATTCGTTCATCCTCTTCCTAATCCGGGCTAACACCAAGGAGTTTGGGAGATCTAGGATCAACTCTAGGCGTGGATCAACTATAGAGAACGTGACATTATTCGCGTTTGAAGTCATCAAGGAGAACCCAAAGGTGTGTTTATGATTTCTTACCTTTACTATCGTTATGTCTCTCGACTTGTGATCCTTGGAGGGTTTTGCATGGTTTATGTTTGATTATGCTTCCGTTGTGCGATCCATGAATCAAAACCCTACATCTGTGGTACCGGTGTGGGCTGCTGAGCCGGTGGCTTGTGCTGGAATCCCGGTACATAAATTGCAGAATTCGGGTTTTCGTACCAGAACCTGGGATGATCTCTTGTACCCGGTCTGTACCGGCTCGGGTCCCACTGCTGCTGTACGTAATTGGCATCTTCGTTTCTGAGCCCCTCAATGGCTATGTCCAAATCTGGACCGTCCACCACTGCATTAGTTGAGTAAACTTTCTTGACCAAATCTTGAACAATCTTGGCTAGATTGACTATCCGGTCGTCTTCCACTGGCTCGGCTCGGGTCGTAATCCTGCGATAGTCAAATAGTCGAGTGTTCTGCTTGGCTAACTGCTTCATTAGCTCATAGGCCCCGTCTTTGTCCACATGGTACAGGAAGTTTCCTCCAGCTTCTCTATCAATCCTGTCAGTACTCTCCCTTTCTAAGGCATGGTAGAATACCTGCAGGATCTTCGGGTCTCCAAAATCGTGGTTCGGGCACTTTTTCACCAATCTCATCAATCTGTCCCATGCGTCTACCACCGTCTCTCCCGTCTTCTGCTTGAACGACAGAATCTCGCTTTGTAATTGAATGACCCGGGAGGCGGGGTAAAATTTGGAAAGAAAATCTGTGACGCATCCTTCCCATGTAGTGATCGATCTGGGTGGTCGGGATTCGAGTCAGGCGTTGGCCACTCCGTACAGGCAGTATGGAAAGAGTATTAGCATGAGCGCCTCGGCTCCAACTCCCTTATACCGGACTTTGTTGCAGTAGTCCTCGAACATCCCGATGAAGTCGTTCGGGTCTTCGTCAGCTTTGCCATGGAATGGATAGAGGGTCTGAACCGTCTGGATGGTGGACGGTTTGATGTCAAAGTGTTCTGCGATGATCTCGGGCACCACAATAGCTCGCTCATGCCCCCCCCTCCCCCGTGGGGACTTCGAAATTCTCCACCAACGCCTTCCCAGACCGGTTGTATGTCCTCTGGTTGCTCCGGGCAGCGAATCCTGCTGCGATCAGATCCTCGATGTACCGAGCCATCTCGGCTGGAGTACATATCTCGGGAAGTTCTGGCGTTCTCTCAGAATTGTCGCCCATCCTGAAAACGTAGAGTTGTCAAGAGTAATGAGATTACGAAAAAAATAAAAATAAAAAATAAAATTAAAATTAAAACTCTGAAAATTAATTCGAACTACTAAATAAACCCTAAAAAGTCCCCGGCAACGGCGCCAAAAACTTGATGCGCAATTTAGCGTACTATTCGCAAGTATACGAATCAAGTAATATAGAGAGTATTTTCGACTCGGATTATCGATCCCACAGGGACTTTGCAGGTTTTTCTAGCAGTGGGGTTTAACTATCAGAGTGTAAAAAGGAGGAATATTTTGAGAGTTTGTTGCTAACTAAGTACTAAAAGTAAATAACTGAAACGTAAATCTTTTTGTGAGAATTTTCTGAATAATCTTAAGGTTGTAAAACTAGGGTTTGATATACTAGGTCCCGGGATCCCCTAGGGTTCTTCAGATTTTCGTTCTTTGTTTGACATGAAAACATACAGCAGTCTCGTTATCCGTGCCACGTACCAATTGTGCAGTATCTTTTCTTTTCCTGCACGTTATCACAATCCTGCAAACTGTCGGATTCCTGTTAAGCTGCCTAAATCTGCAGTCTCGTTCTAAGGCTGCTAGGGTTTCTAACCTGTCCTGATGGCCCGGGTCAGATTCTCTAACAGTTGGTCTCAACGATTTCAGGCTAGTCCTAACTCCCCTTCGCTAGTCGGCCCATCGGGGTAAGGTGCTAAATTCTGTCTTTTCTTCCTAACCCTAACCGGACGTTTTCACCTACCGACTCGGGTCTGTAGCAATCCTGGTTAGCTACTCTGATCATGCATGAACAGTAAAATTCAAAGACAGAATAACTGATAAAGCTGCTGATATTAAGATAACGTAATCATGAATTCATAGTCAAAACGTAGAACTAATCTCTGAAAACGAAACCCTAGGTTCACCGAGAACCTAGGTAAAAGTTTACCTACTGAAATTCATAACGTAAATATCACAGTTTTTTTTTAATGAGAGAGAAGAAGAGCAAACGGGTGTATTGAATCTGGATTCACGTTTCCGTGCTCTCTCGGGATGCTCGGACTTGTCCTTCAGTTGTGCTGTCTGTATTGTGTTATGTTCTGTGTATATTGTGTCCTCAAAACGAGCTTGGACGAGTCTTTAAATATTGCTGTTTTTCCAGAAACGCGTGCGCCATAAATTACGGAAACTGCCATCGGTCCACCGACTTTGGAAAAAAGTCAAACTGGCTGCGTATATACGCAAGGCTGCGTATATACGCAAGGCTGCGTATATACGCAACCAGAGGGCCAAAATCCTCCAACCATCACCTCCCTGCCTCCGTATATACGCAAGCCTGCGTATATACGCAACCAGGGGGTGTGATGGTGGCCCTTGGTTGGTCCTTTGGTGGCCCGGTTGGGTCTCCTGGGTCCCACACTTTTGCCTGAAATCTCCGGTTTGCCTTCCTTGGTGTCTTCCTGCTTTCCCGTGTTCCCGTCTTGCGTTTTGACCTGAAACTTGTCAAAATTACCAAAATACCCCTGGGTCAAAACCGCTCCAAATTCTGCCCAATCCTGACTCTGGCCATAGGAAAACTGCTGACTGAATTTGGGAGACATAATCTGAACTTGACTCCGGAAACCCGGGCCCCCATGCCAAAATGACCAAAATACACCTAGGCCAAAAGTGTCCCGGAAATCGTCACGAACATAAAATAGTTGCTCCTGACTCTGGACACCGGGAACCGAGACTCCTTACTCGGGCGTGGCCTGTCTGGGACCCACACGTGACGGGAGTTGGTTTTTCGGCCGGACTCCGTTTCAGCATTATAACCTGTTTCGGAAAGCCCTTGACGTCTCCGTTCTTTTGCCCCTGGTTTCACTTCAAAATTCCAAGTCAAGCTCAAGATATCGTCAACCGAGCGCATCCCGGTGATTCTCGGTTTTGGCGTTTTCAGCTTCCTCGGTCGGTTTTCACTGCTCGTTTTTCCTCTAGCCTTTCCGTTTTCCATTCCGCTCTCCCTTGTACCAGTCTCGGCCAAATCCTGCACCGAGCATTTTCTGCACGTTTCCCGAGGCGATCCCGGTTCTGTCTCGGCACACATCCCAATGCACTTTCCGAACCTGTTCCTGTAAAAACATGAAAAGACCCGCGATCATATCCAATAAAAGTACGAAACACGCAGAAATTCACGAAGAGCAAATAAACATCTCGTTCCTAAAACCGAGGCTTTCCGAGGGTGAATTATGTCTAAAACGCGGCTTTCCGACATGATGGTACGTCAAATCAGGCTAAAAGATAACCCCTATTTGGGCGTTATCAGAGGTTTTTCGGGATCACTGACTATTTCTATTAGTTGGGTGGCATGGATGTGTTGCTAAACACCGCTCCATGTTAGTAATTAGTTACTACCAACTAAGTAGAAACCTATGGGGTCACACGTCAAATAGAGTTGAACTATATTTGGGATTAATTAATATGATTAATTAAATAAGAAGGATAACTTTGCTACACCTTGCAATCTGAGTAGGACTAATTTGCAAGGAAGGGACTAATCCAACTTCATGAAGAACTAGGAAGGGCCTTTATGTAGTTAACAAGGAGTTGTTGGACTATATAAAGGATGCTCTAGCTTCCTTCCCACAACTAATGTTCACAACATAAGTGAGTGGGAGAGAGAGCAAACGAGAGAACAAGAGGCAAAGCTAGGGCCAAACACCCTAGACCGTCCCGTACCCGTCGGCCACACAAGAGAGGGATGAACCTCTCTTAGTGTGTTGGTTGCTTGATTCCTTATTCCCTCTTCCTCCAGTCCAAGCTAGCACTAGGACAAGGAAGAATCTGGATCTCACCTCTATACATGGATAAACCATAGAGACGAGGATATTATTCTTCGTGTGATCTCCCGAACCAAAAAGGTACACATCTTCTATGTCCTTCATCATGTTCTGAATGTCTCTTCCTGTGATCCTTGGTGGGATTTGAGTAGGAATTAAATTTTATTATTCCGCTGTGTTACCTACGTCAATACCCAACAAAAGGAAGTGACAAAATCTGGTCCGAAGCTAGTCCCTACTCTTGCTCTCTTGCTGCGTCTTGGTTGTGAAAGTGTGTAATGTAGACTAAATACAGGACCTAAATACTCTAGAAGGGGGGGGGGGTTGAATAGAGTATGGAAACTTTTTGCAAAACTTCAAGTTTAACAGGATAGCTTTGTGTGAAACTTGAAATCTCAAGGCCTTGAGATTTTGTAAACTGTCTGAAACTCACTAAGGCAAAATTGTAAGCTTTAAGGCCTTGAGCTGTGAACAATTCTAATTAGCTTTTAAACCCTAGTTTGATTTTAGTTGTGTGCAGCAGATAATAATCAAACAGAAAAGTAAAGAACACAAAGCAATTTACAGAGTTCAGTCCCAATGAACCTAATATCTGCGTGAGGGATCTAATCCCACCAGGATTGGGCAAACACTTCTTATTACTCACACAGAAACAGCCCTAGATCTTCAAGCCTAAGTGATTTCCCTTACACCTATACAGCTTGTGGTTCCAAACCTATCTAGTTCTAGCTACTAATTGTTGAGCTAACAAGAACCTCTTGTTGTTCACTTGAACAACCAACCACTAGGTTAAGTGAGGTTTAAGATAATATAGAGATACACAGATGAAGTAAAAATGAAGAACACAGTATAAAGATAAGCTGTTGAAGCCTGGAGGTGTTCTTCAGGAATGACTGGATTGATTTGATCTTCAGAAGTCTGGAATAGAGCTTGAATGATTGTGTGTTTGAATGGATGATCTCCCACGAATTTGTCACACCTCTCAGTGTATTATGCAAGCCTCTCTGTAGTTCAAAATTCAAACCAGTCTCTTTTATCCAAAGCTATAACTGATTGAGAGATTTTAGCATCTCAGTTCCTACAAATCCTCCTTCTGTTTTCAACTTAAATTCAAACAGCTTCAGGTGGATATCCGTTGGAGTTTGTTGAGATTTCTCTTGCACGTTTAACGAACCTGCAAAAACAAAGAAACACTGCAACAACACAATCCAAACAACTAACAGTACTGAGACTGTTTGGTTATACAGTTTCTGAAAAAACTGTTTAATAAATTTAGAACATTAATCTGCATATCCTCTAGAACAAGTAAGATATGAAAAACAAGTTTAAGTTACTTAGAAGTAAGTAAATAATCACAATACTAGGATTCATAACCAGCAAGAAAGAATCAATCAAGTTCTGTAAAACTGTCAGTAGCTCAAGGCATATCTCAAGGCCTTGGAGCTCTGAACCTGCTTCACAGCATTTCAAAATTAAACCCAGATAACTTTGATTCTTCCTGTTCTGATCATCTTCAATTGTGTTAGATGTATAAATATTACACACCACAATTATATACCATAAACCACTGATTTGCATAATTAGATATCCAACTCTGCAACACAAAGATGTTAGAACACATAGCAGAATAAGAAATCTCAAGGCTTTGAAGTTCTGTCAATCTCAAGGCCTTGAGATGACTAACAACCCTTTGCTGCTAATGTCTTAGCCTTTTGTCTTTCATCACTCAAAACAATTAGCAATCAAAGCACATTTAGGGATCTTGACTCAACAATCTCCCCCTTGATGAAAGACAAAACATGCAGTCTTGCATAGATCTTCCTGCTACTCATAATCAAAAATTAAATAACCACAATCTGCAGATAAAATGTATACTGAACCCAAACAGATAACCAGGAGAATAAATATTACAAAATGCCACAGAATTACAACAGAAATAAAAATTAACCAAAATAACTAAAGGCCAACTCTTATTATTTATTGGATACTACAAACAAAACACAAATACATTCTCCCCCTTTTTGTCTTCCATCAAATAAGGTTGAAGAAATGTAGGATCATTACTCAGAGTTTAAAAATAAACTTAAAAAAAAACTAGCTAAAAAGTCAAGGCCTTGAGACAGAAAAGATAGAAGAGAATGAGAAAGATGGTCAAAGCTTTGGCAGTCTCTGATCTTCACTTCTTCTTTGATGTCTGGCCTTTCTCTGAGCCTTCCCCAATTTCTTCCTCACTTGCAGCTTCTTCTGCAGACTGATTACCTTCTTGTTCAGCTTCAACTTCAGCAACCACTTCTTGGATTATCTCATCTACTTTCTTCTTAGCCTGTGCTGAATCTACCTCTGTAGCTGCATCAACACCTGTGTCTTCATCAACATCTTCCTCATCAGTTTGCTCAAACAAGTCTTTTGAAGCTAGCACTACTAGAATTGGCTTCTTCTTCTTCTTCAGAAACTCTACTAGCTTCTCTTCTGAATCCACACTGGTGTCATGACTAGTAGCAGAAGGTATCTTCTCCAGATTCAAGCCCTTGATGACAACATCTAACTTCCCATTCATAGTATTCATCAAACCCTTGAACTGATGAAATTCAGTTGACATGTCAAACAACCTTTGCCTGAGATCCTGAATCTCAACTTGCTGATCTTCTAATTTCTCAACCAGCAGAGAGTAATCCTCATTGGCTTGCCCTTTCCCAGATGCAGTCCCCTTAGGCTTCACAAACTCCTTCTCAGCAAGTTCCTCCTTTGACAAATCAGAATAGAATTTCCAATGCCTCTGAACCACCCCAATCCTCTGAAGTGCAGTCTCATCTATCAACCCAAAACCTCCAGTAATCTTTTCTTCTGCTTTCACAGGCACATCAAAATACTCAAAGAAAAGAGGTAACAGGTTGGCATATGGAAGAGGATGGTATCTAGTCCTGGTTGCACAATAAATCATATGCTCCATCACAACTTTAGGAAGGTCTATCTCAAACCCTTGAGATATCAGATACATCAAAATCAGAACTTTATCAGTTACCAGCTCTCTTGAGTTCTCCCTGGGAACTACACTCCTCATCAACATAGTAAACAAAATCTTGGCTTCACAGTTGAGCACAGAGTGTGTCAAATGTTTTGGACCAGAGGGAACACCTTCAACAAAGAACATCTCCTTTGCCTTATCTAAACACTCCTTCCTATCAGGATAATCTACAACATTGTATTTCCTATGAATGCCCAAGACTTTGGCAAAAGTCCTATGATCTAACCTCAAATCCAAACCAGCCACTTTAGATGTTAAAACTTATTTTGTCATCACCTTCAGACAACAAGTTCAGATAAAATAACCTAGTTAACCTAGGATAAGCCTTTGAACTAGGATTTAAAACTTTCCAAACAGCAGTTTCCCTCAATTTTCTCATGCATTATATGTCCAGTTTATCCAATAACTCATCAGAAATCATGCTACAGAAGGCCACTTTAGATGATGCATACCCTTGCATCCAAAATGTCCTAACTTCCGAACTAATAAACCACTCAGTTGGAAGTACATTCTTACCTTGATGTCCTTTCTTAGTTGCAGCAGCAACTTGCTTAACCCTAGTCTTCTTCTCAGAGGTTTTGGCCTTCTCTTGTACTCCTTCAGTTGATTTCTTATGGCTCTCCTGAGTTGACTTCCCTTTTTCCTCTTCAGTAGCATTTTCCTTTTCTCCCCCTTTCTTCTTCTCTGACATAGGTTGATCACCACCGTGAGTCTCTTGTTGTGGATCAACACTTGAGCCTTCATCTCCGTTCTCTCTCCTTGACTTCTTTGCAGGAGGGGTATCCTCATGCAAACTTTGAGTGTTTTCTGAATTCGAATCAGAAATCACTATCTTCTCCTTCTTGTTTGCTCTCTTCTTGGATCTGCCAGAGGGCTTCCCCTGTTGCTAAATTCTGGCTGATTTGCGCTCCATTTTAGGGTTCAGGGTTTTGAGAAGAGAATGTGATTGAGAGGATTTGAGAGAGAGAGAGTAGTCGCAGAAAATTGGAAGAGAATGTGAAGAAAAAGCCCTGACTTTCAGCTTAAGTAGGTTGAGAGGATGAGTCATAAAAGGACTCTGCAATATCTACATGCAAAAATAGAATCTTGAAAAATCTTTTTGGGATATTTTAGAAAAATTCTCTGAGTAATTCAAATATTATACAGTTATCTAAAAAGATAAGATATAATATTTGATGATCCAATTTTTTTTAAAAAAAAAATTACAGATATTATCAATACCTGGAGAACAATCTCAAGGCCTTGAGATTTTCTGTAGTTTGAAAAACTTCAAAGCTATGAGCTATACTTCCAAGGCTTCAGAAAGTATAATCTCAAGGCTTTGAGATTCGAACACATATACACATATAGGTACTAATACTCCCCCTAAACCAATGCATCCTTGTTTAACATCCCCAATTCAAGCCTTAGAGATGAAAACCTATCATCTGACAAACGGCTAGTGAAAATATCAGCAATTTGCATTGAAGTAGAGATAAAATTTAAAACAACATCACCTTGTTCTGCATGATCTCTAAGGAAGTGATGTCTCACATCTATGTGCTTTGTCCTTGAGTGCTGAACTGGATTCTTAGAGATTGAAATAGCACTTGTATTATCACAATGAATTGGCACATTTCTGAAGTTGTAGCCAAGATCTCTAACTTGCTGAGCAATCCATAGCACTTGTGAACAGCAAGCACCAGCTGCAATGTATTCAGCTTCTGCAGTTGATAGTGCTACAGAATTTTGCTTTTTCGAATGCCAACTGATCAATGAAGATCCAAGAAATAGACAGCATCGAGAAGTACTTTTCCTGTCTACTTTATAACCTGCAAAATCTGCATCTGAATAGCCACTCAACATAAAATTAGATCTTCTTGGATACCAAAGCCCTAAGTCTCTGGTTCCATTCAAATATCTAAAAATTCTTTTAACTACAGTTAGATGACTTTCCTTAGGATCTGCTTAAATCTAGCACACATACAGACACTAAACATATTGTCAGGTCTGCTAGCAGTTAAATACAATAGTGATCCAATCATACCTCTGTATTCCTTCTGATTCACACTCTTACCAGTTGAATATTTGTCTAAAGAGAGTGATGAACTCATAGGGGTCTTAAGCACCTTGGACTGTGACATGTTGTACTTATTCAATAAGTCCTTGGTATATTTTCCTTGATGCACAAAAATTCCTTTCTTCATTTGTAATATATGAAGTCCAAGAAAGAAATTTAGTTCACCCATTAGGCTCATCTCAAACTCCCTGCACATCAGACTAGAAAACTCTTTTTAAAGAGCATCATTAGTAGCACCAAATAATATATCATCTACATAAATCTGAACTACTAACAAATCACTTTGTTGGTGTTTAATGAAAAGAGTTTTGTCTACTAATCCTCTTCTGAAATTGTTTTCAAGTAGAAATTTTGAAAGTTTGTCATACCAAGCCCTTGGAGCTTGTTTAAAACCATAAAGAGCTTTATCCAGTTTATAAACATGATCAGGAAACTTTTCATCTTCAAAACAAGGAGGTTGTGCTACAAAAACATCTTCTTGTAAATATCCATTTAGAAAAGCACATTTGACATCCATTTGATAAAGCTTTATGTGATTGTGAGATGCAAAAGCAAGAAGTGTTCTAATAGCTTCTAACCTGGCAACAGGAACAAAAGTCTCCTCATAATCTATACCTTCTTCTGGATGATATCCTTGAGCTACCAGTATGGCTTTATTTCTTACCACTTTTCCATTCTCATCAAGCTTGTTTCTGAATACCCATCTGGTTCCAATAACTGACTTTTCTTTAGGTCTGGGGACCAGATTCCAAACCTTGTTCCTTTCAAAGTCATTCAGCTCACTCTGCATTGCAATAATCCATTATGCATCTTCTAGAGCTTCCTTGGTATTCTTAGGCTCAATGAAAGATACAAATGCACTGAAAGCACATAAGTTCTTCAATTGACCTCTTGTCTGTGTTCCAGTTGATGGATCTGATATAATATTGTCAGGTGGATGGTCTGCAAGGTACTTAAACTTATTTCTTGGTATGCAGGAGTATTCTCCTTCAAGGCTTTGAGTCCTTGAAACAGTAGAGGGAGCATCATAGAAAGTTTAAGCTTCTATCTCAAGGCTTTGAGATTTTGGTTCAGCAGGAGGGGTCAAGGCCTTGAGATTCTGCTGGTTGATACTGTACAACAGTTTTGCTTTTTTCTTCTTTCACAACATCATCATCTGATTCATGCTTATTCAAATCTAGCTCTGCAAAACTTTCACTCAGAGAATCCTTAGTACTTTCATCAAAAATTACATGAATGCTCTCTTCCACAATCTTGGTTTTTCTATTATAAACTCTGTAAGCTTTGCTAGTTTGAGAATATCCAAGAAATACACCTTCAGCACTTCTAGCATCAAACTTACCAAGATTGTCTCTACCATTATTATGCACAAAACAGATACAACCAAATGGCTTAAAATAAGAAACAGTAGGCTTTCTCCCTTTAAACAGTTCCTAGGGAGTCTTTTTCAAAATAGGTCTAATCAAGCATCTATTCAGCATATAATTGGCAGTATTAACAGCTTCTGCCCATAAAAACTTTGGCAAGTTACTTTCAAGCAGCATGGTTCTAGACATATCCTCAAGTGTCCTATTTTTCCTTTCAACTAATCCATTTTGCTTTGGAGTTATAGATGCAGAAAAGTTGGGTGAAATGCCATGCTTTGCACAAAACAAATAAAAGTCAAGTTGATCAAATCTCTACCATGATCACTTCTAATGGATGCAACAGGAAAGTTTTTCAAAGTTTGAAGTTCTTTGCACAATCTAGAAAACTCAGATAAAGCTTCAGTTTTGTCTCTGATAAACATCACCCAAGTAAATCTATAATAATCATCAATTATAACAAGCATATACCTCTTACCTTTGGGGGTCTGAACTGTCATAGGACCACACAAGTCCATATGCAGCAATTCTAGGGGTCTAGAAGTATTACAAAGTTCTTTGGCTTGAAAGAGCTTCTAGTCTGTTTACCTTGTACACGTGCCTTACAAACCTCATAATCTGAAAATTTCTGTGATGGTAAACCTCTTACCAAGTCCTTTGAGATGAGTTTATTCAAAGTATGTATACTAATATGCCCAAGCTTTCTGTGCCAAAGCTTTGAATCTTCCTTCAAGGCCTTGAGGCATTTTAGCTTATCACCTGTAACACTGTTAGTATTCATAGCATATAGATTATATTACCTAGGAGCAGTGAGTATGCAATCACCAGATTTCTCATCTTGCACCACACATTTCTCCTTGTCAAATACATCTTTATAACCTTTATCACATAACTGAGAGATACTAAGCAAATATACTTAAGTTCATCTACCAGATAAACATCAGATATAGAATTTGTAGAACCATTACCAATACTACCTATACCAATGATATTGCACTTTGCTTTGTCACCAAGTGTAATTTTTCCTCCAGATTTTTCTGTAAGTTCAGTAAAGAGAGACCTCTTTCACCTCATATGTCTGGAACATCCACTTTCTAATATCCATTTCTGATCTTTCAAGGCCTTGGTGACATCCTGCAAAAACAAATCATTGCCTCAACAGGCTATTATACCAAGTGCAGAACTTTGAGTCATACTCAGAATCGGCCATATTAGGTGGCCTAATTCCTTTTGGAACCCAAATCTGCCTAACCTGGCCCTCAAGCTGATAAGGATAAGTATTCCTCATAATATGAGGTTCTGATCTTTTGAAGGACAAGTTAATCTGACATGACCAATTTTTCCACAGTAATGACATTTTGGAGGATGTCTGCTACCAGATTTGACAAAAGTAGTTTGGCCTTTCTTTGGAGAATTTGGATTATAGCCAATCCCACTTTTATGCATTGATTTCAGACTTCCTCCAAGAATGAGATTTAGATTATGTTCTGAGCCTGTAAACTTAGCTAGGACCTTCTTGGACTCTTGAAGTTTCTCAGTCAAATTACATATCTGTTGTTCTAAATTCTCAGAATGAGCTTTTAGATCAGCATATCTTTCAGTTAAAAGAGTGTTTTGATCAACAACCTCTTTTATCTGTGCCTTCAAGACTTTGAACCTGCTGTCCAAGGCCTTGAAGTCTTTTTCCAGCTTTGTCTTAGAAACTTCAACATTTTTGTTTGAAAATACACATTGAAGAATTTTAGAAGGAAACAACATTTTTGAGAATTTCAGGAGGTACATCAGATGGTCTAGCAAGTAAATTTTTTACCATGTCTTCAATGTGTCTGTCTGATGAACTTTCCTCATTATGATTTTCCATGAAGCATAAGTTTGCTTGCTCTTCTTCTGTGTCTGAATCACTTGATGAATCAGAATCACTCCAGGAATCCATCATGGCTTGCTTCCTTCTGTTGTCACCATCCTTTTTCTGAAAGTTTCTGTTCTTCTTCTTTTGTGGACAGTCCCTTACTAAGTGATCTGCATCACCACACTCAAAACAATTCATTACTTTAGTTTTATGTGACTGTGATGAAGATTTACCTTTTTAATCCTTGCTGCCTGAGGGTCTTGATCTTTCTCTGTTGTAATCCCTGTTACCAGAGTTTCTTTTCTTTTTGAGAATCCTGGCCAAGGCTTTGGAGATCAATGCTAAAGTCTCTTCATCATCAGGTTCCTCCTCAGTCTCAAGGATTTGAGACTTTTCACTGTCTTTTTCCTTAAGTGCTAGGTTCCTGATATTTTCACTCAAATCACCTTCCACATCCTTCATGGACATTTCATGAGTTAACAGCTTTCCTTGTAGATCATCTAGCTGAAGAAGACTCAAGTCCTGAGCTTCCTCAATGGTTGTTGTCTTTGGCTCCCACTTTGCTTTAGGCAAGCTTCTCATAATCTTTCAGACCTTCTCTTCATTTGAGAACCTCTTTCCCAAAGACTCCAGGTTGTTCACCACATCAGTGAATCTTTTGAACATTTCCTTGATGGTTTCATCTGAATTCATCTTGAACAACTCATATTGCCTCAGAAGTATGTTGATTTTTGTCTTCTTAACCTGGCTGGTTCCTTCATATGTCACCACCTGTTTATCCCACACTTCTTTGGCACTTTTGCAGTTTGACACTCTGTTGAACTCATTAACATTTAAATCACAGTATAGCAAATTCGTAGCTTTGTAATTTTTGGATACCTTTTCCAGTTCAGTAACTAAGAGGTTTTCCTCAGACTTGACAGTTCTGACTCCATCAATTGTAGTGTAATACTCATGAGGACCATTCTGAACTATTGACCATAGTTCCATGTCTTGATCTATGATGAACATCTTCATCAAAGCCTTCCAATGCATGAAATTGTCACCGCATAACAATGGAGGTCTGTTAGCTGCCCTTCCTTGTGAGAATCCACCATCTCCTACATTACTCATAGTCACCAGATTGTTAGATCTAAAAACAGTGACACAAGCTCTGATACCAATTGAAAGTGTGTAATGTAGACTAAATAGAGAAAATAAACACTCTAGAAGGGGGGGGTTGAATAGTGTATGGAAACTTTTTGAAAAACTTCAAGTATAACAGGATATCTTTGTGTGAAACTTGAAATCTCAAGGCCTTGAGATTTTTAGAACTGTCTGAAACTCACTAAGGAAAAACTGTAAGCTTCAAGGCCTTGAGTTGTGAACAATTCTAAACAGCTTTTAAAACCTAGTTTGATTTGAGTTGTGTGCAGCAGATAATAATCAAACAGAAAAGTAAAGAACACAAAGCAATTTACAGAGTTCAGTCCCAATGGACCTAATCTCTGCCTGAGGGATCTAATCCCACCACGATTGGGCAAACACTTCTTATTACTCACACAGAAACAGCCCTAGATCTTCAAGCCTAAGGGATTTCCCTTACACCTATACAACTTGTGGTTCCAAACCTATCTAGTTCCAGCTACTAACAGTTGAGCTAACAAGAACCTCTTGTTGTTAACTTGAACAACCAACCACTAGGTTAAGTGAGGTTTAAGATAATATAGAGATACATAGATGAAGTAGAAATGAAGAACACATTATAAAGATAAGCTGTTGAAGCCTGGAAGTGTTCTTCAGGAATGACTGGATTGATTTGAACTTCAGAATTCTGGAATGGAGCTTGAATGATTGTGTGTTTGAATGGATGATCTCCCACGAATTTTTCATACCTCTCAGAGTATTCTGCAAGCCTCTCTGTACTTAAAAATTTAAACCAGTCTCTTTTATCCACAGCTGTAACTGATTGAGAGATTTTATGATCTCAGTTCCTACAAATCCTCCTTTTGTTTTCAACTTAAAATTCAAACAGCTTCAGGTGGATATCCGTTGGAGTTTGTTGAGATTTCTCCTGCATGTTTAACAAACTTGCAACATCAAAGAAACACTGCAACAACACAATCCAAACAACTAACAGTACTGAGACTGTTTGGTTATACAGTTTCTGAAAAAACTGTTTAATAAATTTAGAACATTAATCTGCATATCCTCTAGAACAAATAAGATATGAAAAAAAAAGTTTAGGAGACTTAGAAGTGAGTAAATAATCACAATACTAAGAGTCATAACCTGCAAGAAAGAATCAATCAAGTTCTGTAAAACTGTCAATAGCTCAAGGTATATCTCAAGGCCTTGGAGCTCTGAACCTGCTTCACAGCATTTCAAAATTAAACCCAGATAACTTTGATTCGTCCTGTTCTGATCATCTGCAATTGTGTTAGATGTATAAATATTACACACCAGAAGTATATACCATAAACCACTGATTTGCATAATTAGATATCCAACTCTGCAACACAAAGATGTTAGAACACATAGCAGAATAAGCAATTTCAAGGCTTTGAAGTTCTGTCAATCTCAAGGCCTTGAGATGACTAACAACCCTTGGCTGCTAATGTCTTAGCCTTTTGTCTTTCATCACTCAAAACTTACCAATCAAAGCACATTCAGGGATCTTGACTCAACGGGTTGAACATCATTTTCAAGATTTGGAATAGAGTTTTCTTAGGAAGAACCGTGAGAGGAAATGGGGGCCCTCTCTTTCAAAGGAAAGGTGCCTTAAAAGAATTATGTGTCCTTAGCCTCTATAACGTTATTTGATTCAACCACAAGGAATCTATAAGTAGCACTATTTTGAGCATAACCAATGAAAATCAAATTCAGGTCTTGGGTCCAATTTTATCTCGTTTGATACTAGGCAGTCCCACTTTAGTTATACACCCTCACACTTTCAGATAATTCAAATTTGGGCTGTAACCTTCCATAGCTCATATGGGGTCTTTTCAGTTTTCTTAAAGGGGACCCTATTCAGGATATGACACGCGGAATAGATAGCTTCCCCCCACATGTTCGATGTTAACCCTGAACTAATAAGCATGGTATTCAACATGTTCTTTAAAGTTCTATTTTTCTTATCGGCTATGCCATTATGTTCAGGGGTGTAGGGAGCTGTAGTCTTGTGAATTATACAATTATGCTCGCATAGGGATCTTAAAATTTCACTGTCATACTCACCTCCCCTATTGGACCGACCCTCTTTATTTTCCTATTAATTTGGTTCTCTACTTGAGCTTTTTATTTTATGAAACATTCTATGGCCTCACTTTTGGCTCTTAACAAGTAAACAAAGCAAAATCTAGAGTAGTCGTCTACAATGGTTATGTAATATCTCTTGCCACCTTTGCTCTTATAGTTCCTAAAGTCCCGAAGGGCAGTGTGGATTACTCTAGAAGTTCATAGGTTCCTTCTATTTATTTGAAGGGTTTCTTATGAAATTTAGCTTCTACACAAACATGACATTTTGAGTTTTCAAAATTATTCAAATCAGTGATTAGGCTTAGTTGTTTCATTCGTTTAATAAAAGCGAAATTAACATGGCCTAGTCTAGCATGCCAAAGATCAACAGGCTCAGCAATATAAGCAGAAGAGGTAGACATTTTATTGATGTTCTCAACACTTAGCACAAAAAGTCCATTAGCAGAGTATACTTTTCTAACAAACTCATTGTTACGAGTTAGGACTAACTTATCAGATTCAAAATCAAGATTAATACCACCCTTATTAACAAGATAACCAAAAATTAGATTTATACGCATGTCAGGAATGTGGAGCGCATAAGATACCGCAAGGGTTTTACCAGATGTTAGCTTCAGTATAATTTTATCCTTACCAGCCACATTTTCAGTGCGTGAAATACACATGTAAAGCATCTCTCCTTCAAAGGGTTCATAGGAAGTGAACATGTCCTTGTTTGTGCAGATGTGCCGAGTTGCTCCTGTATCAACGACCCACTCCATAGGGCTGCTCACCATATTGACCTTCGAAACTACTGCTTCAATGATCTCAGTATCCATATCTACCAAGTTTGCCTGCGATTTGTTACCTTGCTGTGTGTTTCCGTCCTTCCGGTGCTCGCATTCTAACGCGTTGTGACAAGTTTTCCCGCACACATAGCAATTTCCCTTATTCTTTTTGACTATTCCCTCTAGTTTCTTGAACTTTGAGCCACCACCTTTGTTGTGTTGATTCCTTTGGAATTTTTTATTGTGATTCTTGGAATGATGGTGATGACACCCTCCACCATAATTTCCATCGTGCTTCTCGCCTTGTTTAACTTCAACTATGTTTTCCCTTGAGGTATAGTCTTGATCCATTTCTGCCTTTAGCTTTTTCCGGTTTGATTTTTCAATGCGGAGATGAATGATCAAATCATCCAGATTCATGTCTCTTGTCTAATGCATCAGCCGGCCTCTGTATTCCCTCCATGAAGGTGGGAGCTTGTGAATCAGGGATGCTCCCAGGAACGAGTCATACATCTTCATACCTTCTGATTTAACATCGTGGATTGTGCTCTGGTATTCATGAATTGGCTCCTAAACAGTCATGTCATCCGTCATCTTGAATTCCTGAAATCTGATCACCACATATTTTCTCATCCAGTATCTTCAACAGAATATTTAGTAAGAATTTGATCCCTAATATATTTAGGAGTTTTGAGAGTACAGTAGATATCAAAGATCAGATTGGACAAGTAATTCAGGATGTGTCAACGATAAGTTTTATTAGCCTTCTCAAATATGGTGGTGGATGTACTACGAGATGGTTCAAGAGAATCATCAGGAAATTTATTTTCTTCAAATAGTACATGTTGATTCCAGAAAGAAAAGGAGTTTCTCAGGACAACGTTGTAGTGGTTTCCATCTAACAGTTCGAGCTTGGACAGATCTGGAATTGTATTCATTTTCAATATCAAAATTTGCAAAACCGTTCGTAAGATTGTTAGAAATAATAAAGAAAGTCAGTTTGATATATGAAACGTAATACAATTCAAAAATTCTTATCAAATTTGTCGAGGCACGGAACCGAATTGGGTGTCCTTAAGTACGATTTTGCCCCCACTAGGACTCTCTCCTTTTGGTGCAGATGTTGAGGCGTCCGTCCTCCAGGATACAATGACTTTCTTCATTTGGTGTGTACTAACCGAAATCGAAGCATGGGCTCCTCCATAGATTGGCTCAAGACAGTGAAAAAATGAAGAGAGGAATAAGAATTGTTTGTATCATTTGGTGGAGGAAATGGGTTTATATAGTGATAGGAAGAGACTAATTTTGGAAAGATTATTGTGAAATTAATGGAGCAATTAAGCGAGAATGAATCTTCCACCAAAATCATGTCATAAGAGAAAACTTCCTTTTTGGAGATATGGCAAGACATTAAGTAGGAAATCAAATCGAGGGTTGATTGATTTTTTCCTGAAAAGGAAGTTTCACACTAACTTTGTCACATCGCGCTTTTGTTCCAAGTGAACAATATGGCAAAGTTGTAACGTTGGATAAAAATATCAGTGATATTTTTGAAGCATTTCTTACAGTCTCCGTATTGGAATTAAGAATATGACGCAACAAGTGATAAACATGCGTTCTTTTATCAACAGTAGGCTCTTACCTTTCCCACAAACCTCTCAAATAACTGGAAAATGCTAAAGAAATATAGCACCAAAAAGGCGCGACATCATGTGGTAACTTGGAGCCTGACAACTTCTTCTAGCTCTTCTTAACCTTGTTGTCTCTTGTTGTCATCAAACCGGAAGAATAATTGACATTTACATGTGCATATGGTCTTTGATAACCCTCGGTCGGAGTTATATTACATATTGATAACTTATCAATTTTTGTGATTTCTGAGGTGCTTTTTATGCGTATTTGGCTGAGTAAGTGAAAATTCATGAATTGGAGTTTTTTGTTCATTATTCAGGAGTCTGGCCGTTTTTGACATTGAATTGAGCATCTTATACATTGCATGTTATCCTGGTATGTTAGTGTTGTGTTTATTTGGTACCAGAGGCTCAGATAGTAAATTTGGAAAGGAAAGTCAAACTTTTTTAGCTAAGGAAAGCTCGATGAATGTTTGAGAAGGAAGAGAGGCAAGATGAAGTTAGGAACCAGCGATTTTGGCTAAGGAAATGAGTTCCCACGAGCGCACGTTGTGCTACCACGAGAAAGAGAGCATAACATAAGACTACAGGCCACAAGGGAGCTCGCACGAGCAAGGACATGGCTTACACGAGCACCTGACCTTTTCGCAAGAACAGATCTGCAGGCTGGCCAACAAAATTTTGGGTAAATAGCATAATATGATCTCTGCTGAGTTCCTATTGCTATAATACGACCTATGATTAGTTTCAAAAGGAAGTATATGCAAGAAACATGCAGAGAACACATTTTAGAAATCAATTGGATGCTTTGGAGCACGCCGGAGCTAAGATTCATCATTTAATGTTCCAAAACTCTTTCAATATCTCTCTTTTTGTGTTTAGTATGATCTTAACCATTGTACTTGTAACACCCTGCAATTTCTTATAGGCCTGAAATTGTAATATGTTTTTAGATTTCTATTAGTTGTGTAATGTACATGTGAAACAGTGTTGCTGACAGATGTACATGCAGGAAATTTGTATAGTGTGATCTTCAATTGTGGAAATTTTGAAAATATTAGAAATAGGGAAATGAATTGTAATTTCAGAAAATTGAGTTGTGACTGAATCTGGCAACTTTGAGGCCCCTCGAATTTGTGGGTTAGTCATAAAATATTTTTAGAACTTTAGGCCATATTATAATTCCTCAAAGTTTTCATAGTGCATGGTGTCCACTCCTCATCTACTTTTGGACATGTTTGCCACTTGCCTCCGTCATCTTCTTCCTCCACCTTCAACAACTAAGCAACCACCACCCCACAACAACTAGACTTACACCAAACCAACATCGTTCGTCGACCTTCTACTACCGTAGGTAGGCACTCCTTTGAGGATTAAAAGCCCCCAACCCGTTTGATGGTAAAAATTATGAACCCTAGAACGTTTTAGCGGTGAAGTGATTCGGAATAACTCTATGTTGGTGGATTATTTCGTTATAGCGGTTTCGTTTGGGAACCAACGGAACGAGGGCTCAATGACTGCGATTTCGTTGGCCGGTTAGAACGTATCAGTAGGTGATGGAGGACCAAGAGGCCATATCGTCGACTGTAATGTAAAATTGCATGAGATCGAGAGAAGAGCGCGGTATCTATTACACGATATAGCTTAATTGTTAGTAGCGCGTTACGATACAATATTTGGAATTGCCAGCATCGCTAGGAGATCTATAGATTGCCTGTTTTTTTTTCTTCATTCATGTATATTTTTTAACAACAAATACCAATAATTTTGTCTTTTAAGTTTATACTGTCACGTTGCTTGTTTGGGGAAAAAACAAATCAAATCAATTATTTACCCCGTTTACTTAATTATTTTAAAATAGTTAAATGATGATGACTTATCCTCGGGATCAATATAATTCGATATCTTACTAGTATTACTTGATGACCTAGTGTTGCTAGAGTATGCAAATAATTCTTGCGTCACTATGTGCGCCTTGGAAATGCATATATGCAAATATTTATAGTGATTTCCTGCGATGGCGGTGGTAGGAGCATCGTTGCTCCGTTGCTTAATGTCTCAAGATTTAGCCTCCCCTCCCTAAAAGAATTAGAAAATTACATGGCATATCTCTGAAACTTCTTCCCTAGTTCCCTTTAAGCACATGATAACATGACCAAGGAATATTTGCAGACCTCATTTGTGAAGAAAAAATGCCCAACATCCACATTTTTTTTGCTATTGATAGATCATGTAGTTATCCGAACAATAATAAAGGCAGTGGTAAAGGTCATTAGAACTCTAAATCCACAATTTAGTGTGATTATTAGAAAAAAAAAAGTTAGTATGGTGAAAGTGTCCACATACTAGGGACGAATCATGGAATACTCTGAACAATAATAAGAGAAATGCTACACATCTCAACTCTCATGTTCCAAATGTTTACCAACTCAGCCACCTAATATGTTGGGAACTCGGCAACTCGCTACTTAGGGAGAAAGCAAACTACATTAAAAATCATTAATAACTAAAATTAAATTTCTTCTATTTCTCAAAAAAAAAAAAAAAAAAAAAAATCTTCCGTTTTAAAATCTCTGTTTCTAATATAGGAAGGAACCAGCATTTAAAAAAAAAAAAAAAAAAAAGAAAAAAAAAACTACAAAATGGTCATTGCTTTTAAATTTTTCTAGGGTAAAAGACACTTACATCCCCTCAAGTTTGATGGAAAGACATTTTCACCCTTTCCTGTTTTGGAAATAATATTTTCACCCTTTGTATTTGTCAAATTTTAAGATAATTACACTCCCTAATTGGTACAATTAGTCTGGGGAGAAAGTTTCTCACTATAGAAGTTTTGGACACCATTTTGCTACCTTAGAGTACGAAATGACACAATTAAGGGTTAAGTGTGTCATGAAGTTTATGCCACAAAGGGGTGAAAGTGTCATTACTTAAATGGAAGGAGTTAAAATGTATTTTACCCATTTTCATGTACCAAAGGAGTGGAAAAAGGATCTTTTTACCCTATGAAAGAAAATCAGGCAACTTCCTTTTTTCCAGATTCGATGAAAAATACACTTTAACTCCTTTTCAGTTTGGATAACAACACGCTCACCCCTCTTGTGGTCCAACCTTCGTGAAACTTTCAACCCTAATCGTGTCATTTCATACTCTAAGAAAACAAATTTGTCCGAAAAAGTACTATAGTGACGGACTCCCGCCCCAAACTAATTATATCACAATTACAGAGTGTAATTATGCTTATATTAGACATCTATACAGGTGTTAAAGTGTCATACAAGAAGGGTCGGAAATGTCTTTCCATCAAACTGGAGGGAGTGAAATTATCTTTTACCCTAGGAAAATTTGAAAAAGATTAACGGTTCTTTTTTCCTACAACATAATGTATCTTTTTATGTTGTAGGGTCCTCCCTCGTATCATATTAGAAATAGAGCTTTTATTAAGGAAAGAAATATAGATTAGCTATTAATTAGTTTTAACATTGTTTGTTTTTTTTTCTAATTAGTGGTGGGTCCGCGAAATCTTAGTTTGCTGAGTTAGTAGACAATTGGGACATGAAAGTTGTGATGCAAATCATTTCTTATAAGAAAATAGAAGGAGGGGTGATCTGTCATTGAAATTCTAAATCTACAAGTTAATATGATGAAATGTTAATATAAATCAGAGTTAGTGTGTTTGTAAGCATATGTAAGAATTAGCCCCCTAATTAATTTCTGGAATATTTTCAACTTGGATAATTAACCTTTCTTTTGAGACTTGCCTTGAACGTGGAGTGACATTGTCCAAATTCTTTCAATCGAAAGTGTTTTATTTGGGAACCTGCGGAACGAGGGCCCTGTGACGGTAGTTTTGTTTGGCAGTTAAAACGTATCAGTAGTTGATGAAGAACCTAGTGGCCACGTAGTAGACAGTTATGTAGAATTGCATGAGTTCGAGAGAAGAGTGCAATATTTATTACCCGACATAGATCGATAGTTAGTAGCGCGTTGTGATACAACATCTGAATTTGCCCACAACCTAAGGGGATCCATAGATCGTCTAATGTTTCCATCAAGTTCATATATCTTCTTGAATGATAAATACCAAAAATATTGTCATTTAAGTTTATACTTTCCCGATGCTTGTTTGGGGGAAAAACTAATCAAATCAACTATTATTCCTCCCGGTTACTTTAAGTACTTTAAATTATTTTTTTAATCAAATAATTATGACTTGTCCTTGTGGGATCGATATAACTCGATACCTTACAAGTATTACTTGATGACTTAGTGCACTTGCTAGAGTATGCAATTAATCCATGCATCACTATGGCGTATAATTGTGATTCTATACTACAGAAGTTGAATTCAACAACAGTAACCTGAGGCATGTGTAGGTCAGTAAGATGTATAGCATTCTGAGTTGGGGTTTCTCATTAAACGAAATAGAAAGTATCCAGACATCAGCCGATACGATTGATAATTGTGTAAAAATGGCAAGATTAAGTCTAGTTACTTCAATTTTATCACACAACTTATTGTTTGTCTCGGTAAATTCGTAGTAGCATTTTCGTGATCATTTAGAAATACAATTGTATTTCTAGCTGTGTGTTTGATTAATTTCTAGGTCCTCCATAAACTACGAGACGATTAAAATTTGGAAGATTCCCCACATTTTTTACATCATATAGGGATCTATCATTTGCGAACTCTTCCAACTCATCTGCATCTATAGAAGTATAATTTTCGGTTACCACTGTTAAATATTTGAAGTACCCGAGATAAGTGCTGTCACCAATTTCTGGCTTGTATCCAGATCCCATTATAGGTTTCTCGATACCAGGTGGACTGTAAACTTCTCCAGCCCAATCCACATTTGAAGCCAAGTTTGCTAACCCGGTGAATATTTCCTTCGGCCAGAACCCAATTTCTATGAAATTACGCTCATATAAAAGCCACCAGTTCCCAGTTGAATTATCCTGTTTCGAAAAACATTATTATAACTTAAATGAATTCATGCAAAATATATGAGAATTTTTCAAGTGATATTGATCTGTCTCTTACTCTTGTAATGTTGAACGCATCCAAGTATATAGGTCCACCGAGTTTTGACAAAGGGCCAAGAACCTGGTCAAGAGGGTATTGTCTATTGACGATTACAAATCCACATTGTGCATCAAAGCAATGAGATTGACCAGCCTGTCTTTGCATAGAAAATAGTAATATTATTATTTAGTATTAAAATAGTTCTTGAGGTTACCCAAAAAAAGAACTCACATTTGTATATATGTATTGTCGGGTGAGGTTATCGCCTCTAAGAGATGGATCAACCTGTGTAAAAGAAATAACACTGTACACTTAATTTTAAAAAGTGAGTAAATTGAACTATTAAACAAAAATTGTTTAAATTCTCTTAAATAATTTCAAAATCCCAAAATAATTTTAAATTGAACTTACTCTCCATCCAACTTGGATAACGTCGGGGCCACTTGATACCTGCATTCGAGCTTGGCTATATGCTAAAGGCATAACATTCTGGGGATTCCATAAACATAGCTGCATACCTCCTCCTCCGTATTTTTTTGATCCGGACTTTATTCGCACTCCAGCAGTCTAACAACCAATCATTCAAGTTAATCTATTGTATAAGATACTATAACCTACATTTATGACGATTGTTTTTAATTTAGTGCGCCTAAGAATATTTCATCCATTTGTAAACTATTTATTAATTAATTTTTTACAGCATGACTTACATATGTTCTCGATACTTCATTGGTGACAACAAATGGCTCGGTACGATTAGCGAGTCTCCTGATGGGAACAAATCCAATCGGGCAACTTTTCCTTTTCATTAAAATTTCCTCGGGCATGATATTTCTTTTCTTACTCTTATCAAGAAAACTCGGCTTCATCTGCAACTCAAGTTTATCGAGTAACATTTAGACCTATGTAAAATGTCATCATCTTCTATTAAAGGAGAAAATTATTGGAGATATACCAAATGATGAAAATTGTGGTTCTTGAGCATTGGAAGACCAAATGCAGGTTGTTTGTAGAAATCTACACAGTGGTAGACATCACCGTATAATGTCTGTAATAATATACAATAATTCGATTAGTTAGCTCATATAGACGTCGATCAAAATCTCCAATCGCAAAATACAACAAATATCTTTTACCTTAAACGGCATTTTACCACTCACGCCATTGTAGCTCAAAATGCAAACCATAACAAAAAAACCTAAAATACTCATAGGTTTTTAAAGATGAAGTTCTGAGTAGGGATGAAAGTGAAGTTATGTGTTCAAGCTCTCATGAACTAGAAATTTATAGTGATCCGTGAGAAAGATAAGTATGAGTTGTCACTAAATTACTTTGACTGTATTTTTGTCTTTTGTGTGTGTTTCGTTCTCGTGAAATAATTTAATAGTATCAGTTTCTTTGTACATTAAATAGTATCATTTAATATCGCACGATACCGAATTAATTATAAAATCAATGAATATTTTTTATTTATATAGAATCAATAAATATCACATTATTGAAAATAGAAAATATCATGTTGTTCATGTGAGAAACCGAAAGGGTTTCACTTATAGTGATCGGAAATAGCAGTGCTCTTCTGAGAAGACGATCGGAGAAGGCGAGAGAGATGAAGAGTTATTTGGATGCTTCGATAATACTCATTAAATACAGTAATGGACATAAATACAAAGTCTTCATCGGACTTGGCCGTTTGATCTAATCTAATGGCTGAGATTAAGATCTTGAAAAGATATTTACAACATAGTCCTTGAAGTAATTGGTTGCCTTTTGTCTACTCCTTGTGTGAAGACTTTGGTCCTTCCAGTAATGACCTGAGTTCGATTTGGTATTGGGCTTGAGCTGAGTTGGCTCCTGGCTTTGGGCTTGATCCGGATTTGGTGGCCCAATGTGATATTGGGCTAATACCCCCCCTCAGGCTGATGGGGGTCGGATGCATCACTAGTTTGTGCTTGAGTTCCTAAAATTGATGCGTTAGGAGGCCCGTGGTGAAGATGTCTGCGAGTGGATTTGAACTGTTTACAAAGGAAATAGACAAGTCATTAGTTAGAACTTTTTACCCTGTTATAGTGATAGTCTATTTCTATATGTTTTGTGCGAGCGTGTAAAATAGGATTTAAAGTGATAGAAATAGCGGATAAATTGTCGCACCAAAGTATGCGTTTTTGAGAAAAATAGAGATTTAAATCACGAAATAATATTTTAAGTCAAGCTAATTCAGCGGCTGTTGAGGCAAGAGCTTGATATTCGGCTTCAGTGGATGAACGAGCCACTCTGGGTTGTTTCTTGGCACCCCAATGAATTGGATTGGGGCCAAGGAAAACAAAAAAGCCAGAAGTGCTACGACTGTCGGTTGGGTTACCTGCCCAATCGACGTTGCTAAATGCAGTAATGGACATGTATCCTTGTTGGTAAAACAAAACGTGATTTTTGAAACCTTGTTAATAACGTAAAATGTGTTTTGCTTCTATGTGATGATTTTCAGTGGGTGTGTGCAAAATTGACATAAGTGATTTACTGAAAATTCTATATCAGTACGAAAAAAAGTAAGATATTGAAGGGAGCCAAGTAATTTGCAATACAGAGTAGCATCAGGAAGGGGACGGTTTTCTTGAGCGTGAAATTTGGTGCATGCATACAAAGGGGTAGAAGCAGCTTTGCAAGTAGACATAATCAAACACGATAATAAATCATAAATATAATTGGATTGGTGAATAGAAATTCCTTCTTTGGTACGTTTGATTTCAAGGCCCAAGGAATAGGTTAGAGGGCCCAAATCAGTCATAGAAAATTAGGAAAGTAACTTGTGAACTAATTTAAAAATAAAGGTGGTGTCACTCCGTGTGAAGATGATGTCGTCAACATGAAAAATAAGGAATAATCAGAGAAAGATGAAGTAAAGCCTAGTTTTAACAAATATGAAGTGAACCATTAAAACCAAGCTCGAGGAGCTTGTTTGAGATCATATATGGACTTGCTTACTTTAAAAACGTAATGAGGGAAACAAGGGTTCTTAAAACCTTGTGGTTGAATCATATAAATGGTTTCACGAAGAATGTCGTGAAGAAAAGCAATTTTGACATCTAACTGTTGTAAGGTCCAATTAAAATTCGCTTCAAGTGCCAAAATAGTGCGAACAGTACAGTGTTTAACGACGGGGCTAAAAGTTTCATTATAATCGATATCGGATTTTGATGAAATCCTTTAACAACAATTTGTTCTTTGTGGTGAGAAATTGAGACGTTAAGATTATATTTAGTAAGTAAGACTCATTTGTTCCCTATCACATTGGCGTTTGGTGGAGGACGCACCAAAATTCCATGTATTTTGTTTTGTGAAGTTAGTATACTCGTCAGTCATGGCGGAGCGCCACTCGGAGTGTTTGCTATCCTCAGCATACGAAGTAGGACCAGGTAAAGTGGTAATAGCAGAGAAACATCACTTTTTTATGATTCTGGATTCGCTTCGTGTTTGCATCTGATGTGTGTGAGTGGGGGTTGGAGTGGGCGGTTTGAACCATCTCAGTCAGGGCCAGTGCCGGAGACGTCGCAGCTTCAACTGAGGATGCCATGCCTGAGTCGGAGCGCTAAGAAGCTATTGGGTTCGAGTTACTGTCCATGAAAGTCAGGTTTGGGTCACAGTCTAGCTGCATGGAGTCAGATGACGCCGGTTGACCTGGACCTGGATTTGGAAAACTCATCATCGATGGGTTAGGCGACGAGTCAATGACAGTGGAAGATTGTGGTTGGGTACCCAAGGGGTGTGGTACAGAAGTTGCAGTGTTTTGTACCAAAGTACAAGGTGCAATAGCAGCCTCTACCATGTTATTTGAAGCTGTACAGTTTTACCTGAAAGAGACAAGTCAACAATTGGCAAAAAAATTAGGAGGATCAGGAGATTTATAGCATAAGGGAAGCACGTGTCATCAAATATAACATCACGACTAGTCAAACTACGATTGGTGATCTTATCGAAACACACTTATCCTTTAAAGTCCTCGGCATAGCCAATGAACGTGCACATTTTTGTTTTGGCATCAAGTTTTGAGGAGTTATAAGGGCGTAAATATGGGAATCAAGCGCAACCAAAGGTTTTTAATTGTGAATAGTCACGCGGAGTACAAGAAAATAGTTCAAAAGGGGATTCATTGTGTGTGTTTCGACTAGGCATGTGATCGATGAGAAAAGCAGTAGCGTTAATGGCATGAAACAACAAGGAGTTGGGAAAAGATGCCCTTTTTAACGAGTAATTATTGCTTGCTCTAAGAGCAAATATGACGTAGTGCTCTAATCAATTCATCACAGGACACGTCAGGAACATGTAGGGATCCACTTTCTTTTGTCTGCCACTCATTCTCTTTCTTCCTGACGTGTCATGTGCTGTATTGATTAGACCACCACGTGTATTTGCTCTTAGAGCAAACAAAAATTCTCCCTTTTTAACATAGTGAAAGCGGTTTCCATGATATGATGATTTTTTCGTTCCGCAACACCATTTTCTTGCAGTGGGTGAGGGCACGATTTTTCATGGGTTATCCCATCTTGGATAAGAATCTGTGAAAAAAAAATACATGTATTCGCCTCACTGTCAGTAGACCTGTCAGTGGGTCGGGTTTAAGTATACCCGAGGCGGCGACCCGACCCAGAAGAATAAGACCCCAAACCCGAAACCGGACCACCAAGCAATAGAACCGTCGGGTCCAGAACCGGCATGATCCAGAACCTGTGGGTCGAATCCCGTGACCCGTTGGTGACCCACGACAACGGCTTGGTTGGATATGGAGCGAAACTAACTGCGATTCTGAACTATATGGAACCCAGAGTTAATAGCACCATAAGCTCATGCTCCAGCCATGGTTGCTTCAACTTCATCGAATGCTTATTCACAGTGACGAGCTCTTTCTAGTTTATATCATCATCAAAACATGGACAGAACAATCATGTGATTAGGAAACAATTACGACGATTTTCCGATGATTGTTTCCAGATTTGAGAGAGACAGAGTAGATCTAAATAAGGTAGAAGGTGAGGATAAACAGATGTTGGAGAGAAGATTTTTTTTTTTTTTTTGAAATAGGAGAGAAGAATATTTAAATGACATAGAGATGGATAACTGATAGAGGAGAGATTTAAGGATGGAGGGATATCATTTTTCCTTTTGAGAAAAATATGGAGGGATATCATTTAGGAGAATATAAGAAACTGACTGAAATATTTAAGGTGGGTAGAGAGATTTGGGTAACTGATAATAAATGTAGAAGATTTTTTTTTTTTTTTTTTTTTTTTTTGTTGCAAATAAATGTAGAAGATTGTTACAGAGAAATCAAGGAAGTGATGGAAATATTAACAAAAATATTATAATATTTTTACTTCAAATTAACAAAAATATTAAAGGAGAGAGAGAGAGATGTGAATAACCGATATATTCAGATTTGAGAAGAAGATAATCACTAAGAGATTTTAGGAAGTAATAAAAAATTATGAAGGATATAGAGATAGCTTAATGAAAAAGATTATTAGGGAGAGATTTAAGGAAATGATGGAAATAAAGATAAAGAGTAGGTCGAGAGAGAGTGGTAGAGAAAATTTGGGTGGTTGTTAATGAAATCTCATCAATTTGAGGAGCTTAAGGAAGTGATAAAGAGTTGACTAGAGAAGATTACCGTATTAAGGAGAGAGAGAGAGAGTGGTGGGGGAAAGAGAATAGTACGTGCCTAATGAGATTTCAACTGGTTTTGAGGAGATTAAGGAGATCATAAGGAGAGAAAGAGAGAGATTTGAGGAAGGAGAGAGGAGAGATTCGGGAAAACGAAGCAGCGAAGGGAGATGGAGGGATTATGGTTAACAGGTTCTGGGTATACCCACCGGTTCTCATGGGTATACCCGGAATCGACCCATAAAAATGCGGGTCTGTCGGGTTTGGTTCTCACGGATCTCGAGTCGGTTCTGGTTCTATCGGTTCGGGTCAATCGTGTTACGTGTCGGGTCGGTTCCGGTTCGGAATCGGCCCATTGACAGGCCTAACTGTCAGTACGAAGAATACGTATTAGATGATACAATAATTCTTCACTTTTCAATTTAAAGGTAGATAAAACAATAGGGACTTCGGATTTATCATGTAAAAGAAACCCAAGTGAATTTTGAATAATTGTCAATAAATAAAACATAGTAACGATAACCATGGTACGGTTCGGAGCTAGAAGGCCCCCGAACATCACTATGTAGTAACTGCAAAGGTTTGAAAGAATTTGAACTAGAATGTGAATATGAAAGATGTCGCATTTCACCTTCCAAGGAAGAATGAAAAATACCTTTATTATTATTGCGACAAGCAAAAACTGAAGAGGGAATAATTTTATGCAAACCATTGTCTCAGGGATGTCCTAGGGGATTATACCAAGTGCAGAAATCAACTTTATTACTAACATAAGCATGAGATAAGGGTTCCCGTAGTTTTGTCCTGTAGATAAAACGATGTAGAGTTAAAAATAAATCTACAGTTATTGTCATAACACAGTTTATTAACAGATAATAAGTCTGTTCTCAATAGTGGTACGTGAAGAGTGTTATTGAGACTGAAATTATGTGCATTGTAATGTCTATCGGGAGCTTTTGGTCGCTGCGTACATCTACTTGATCAATCCCAAGATAAGTATCAGCAGTTTTCAAGTTTTGGAAGTCAGGGGTCATATGATTCATCGCACCTGCGTCCGTAGACATTAATAGTGAAGGGTTGTATAGTAGGTAGAAATACATGATCAATACTCTAAAGTGGGGGGGGGGGGGGGAGGGGGTTGAATAGAGTATGCAGAATTTTGCTAAGCTTTGCAAGAGTAGTGGCTTCAAAAGATTTGTAAAGAGATTCAAGGCCTTGAAATGAGTTTCAAGCCCTTGGAATGAAAACAGATTTGTATAAAGAGGAAATGTCTATTTCAAGGCCTTGAAATGAAAATGTTTGAATTCTGCAAATAAACTAAGTATGTAACTGTAATGTAAATGCAACAGACACAAGATATACAAAGTTCAGTCTACTTGGAACTGCGTCTCTACCTTATGGATCTTCTCCCAGTAGGATTTTCAACTCAATTCTTATTAATCAACAACTAAGCCCTAGATCTGAAGAACAGAGAGATACCTTTACTCTATTACAGCTTGTGGTTCACACTAACCTATCTAGTACCTGCTCTAGCTATCTGATTAACTAAGAATTCTCTATTTTTCACCTTGAACAATCCTTGAGAATGTAAACAAGAGTGGTTTGTAAAAGATATGCAAATAAAGTTCAGAACAAAAGAACACAAGAGATGAAACTATTGTGAGTGCAATGTTCTTTTGAGAGTTGGATTGAGATTTTGATCTGCTTCTTTGATGCTTGACAGTCCTTGAATTGTTTGAGAGTGTCTCTGCCGTTTTTCCCGTTGAGTTATGTGTCAAATGTTTCAAACTGAGCTCCTTATATACAGCTCATTTGATCTGCATATCTTCATGATCTTCAGCAACAACCTTTCTTATTTTGTAGGTAACAACTTTGACTTCTCCAACAATCTTCTTCCAACGGATAGTTGCTCAGTATCTTCAGAGATACTGATTTGATCTTGTCCATAAATGTGTCGAGAAGCTGTTAGGATCAATAGATTGATTGCAGAATCAAATCAACCCAGAAATTATTTTCATGCAAAACTCAGGTTGGGAAATAAATCTTGCAGAATAGGAATAAACATTCCCTGCAAAACTGATTATAACATATGGATTAGATGTTGTGAAACATATCAAAAAACATTGTCTTTCATCATCAAGTAATAATAGATAATTGACGCGCGATTACTACGCGTTGCTACGCAAGTATACAGTCAAGTAATAAAGTGGAGTATTTTGGACTCCAAGTGTCAAACCCAAGGGAAGGTGTTTACTATATGCTTTAGATTAGCAATTAAGTTCGATTTACCTAAGTAACCGGTAAAAATGATTGTAGTTTAAAGTGTTGTCACCCTTAAACAAGTGACTAGCAATGGTAGTGAAATAACGATAATAAAATGATTTGATGTAAATCAGAGAAGAGAAAGCTAGGCAATCTATAGATCACCTTGGGTAGTTTTGACAATTCCGGATTCCATGTTCTAACACAATGAATATTAGTAACCTATGATGGGTAATGGCGTTGACAATCACCTATCGGTCTCATGTCGTTCTACACAAAGGTAACGATTTGTCCCTCTCAGGCCAAGTATACTACATATGTGTTCTAGCAGGCCAACAATATTGCAAGGAATAATGTCCTCTCAGACCACCATTAACTAACAACTCATTCCTTCCTACTGAATTTACCCTCATCTAGCCGTTCCTATCCAACTAACCTCTTAGTCTAGTCAATTAAGAATGATCTTGTTTACTCATCCCAACTAGGGTATAGTTGTTTTCACACACTCATTAGTTACATAGTAATTACGGGGCATGACTCCTACGTTACTAAGAATTAAGCACAATAAACAAGATAATTAGGCTACCAATATCATCATTAAGCCTAGTTCATGACTGAATGAAGAAATAGACAATTCACATCACACATCTTAGCCCTAACTTGTCAATGAAAGAACTCCACATGATGAAAATCAAAACAATCTCCAATTAACCGTAATCCTAGCATGAAAGATCATCCAAAATTCGGAAAATATCATCAAAACATAAACCCTAGGCTGTCCATAGATGCCTAGGTATGATTTTAGCTACTCATAACACAATTTAACATGGTTCTTGAATATTTCATACAAGAAAGTAAAGAGAAAAATAGATCAAACGCTAAAATCGTGAAGATTGGCGCGATCCGGGCTCTCTTCTTTTCTTGAGGTCGTTCCCAATGAAGTCTCCTTGCTATCCTCCTTCTTCTTGGCTCTCTGTATGCATGAATGATGAATAATTTCGTCCCTAGGTCGTTCTTGAATCATAACCCGCAGAAGTCTTCAGTAATTGCACAAAAGCCCCCTGATATCTGCCCCTGACTGCAAAACGCGATATATTCTTAGTCCGAACTCAGATTTAGCTCCGTGACCTATCAATGGAAATATATCTGAGTCTAATTTCATATGGCATTGGTCTAACCCCAAAATTAATTTTAGAACTCCGGATATGAACAAAATAGTGCAGACAAGTCATCTAAGCTCCTCCAATTCGGCTTCTCTTGACTCCACTTGAGCTCCCGTTGTTTCCGAAGTTCGTTCCATGCCTCCTATCAACCGATTAGCATCCGTCCCTGCCAAAAAAAACATGAACAAACATACCAAGCGATTATATTTGACAAATAACAATAAAATATGCATGAAAAACGCTCGGACTAACAATATAGTACATGGTAGCATCAAGTGATAAACCGACCTATAATCTCTAAAATTGGCCTCAAAACTCTCTCCAAATACATATTATCATGTTGTAAATGCTAAAGAATTATAGCCCCTAAATGTTGCTATCAAACTAACCCACACTTACTCTCTTGCTCGTCCCGAGCACAATGAAGCACAAAACTGCCACACTTGAGTCATTGCATACATACCCAAAAACCAAACCAATGCATACCCCACCACTTTGCATACTTAACTTTCCGCTAGCCAACACGACTCACTAATCAATACACAAAGACACAACTATGCAACTACATGATATGTACAATGCAACTCAAGTATGTACAATGCAAGGAATTAAAGAACATTTTTTTTTTCTTTTTAGTAGAGATTGGGCAATCTCAAAGAACAAACCGGCATGTCATAAGACTCTCACATACCCTAGAAGATTATATAACGTTGGTGATCGGTAGAACTTGCGGCCAGTTTCATCAGACAGAACGGGCACGAACACAAAATATGTTGCTTCCGCACACTCATCAAACGTATCCCTAGCACTTACCATCCGAGCTATTTATCCACGGGTTAAACTGTTGACGGCTTTAGGATGGGTAGAATAAGATATTTACAAGAGCAGTCCTAAACGTCATGATACAACTCACAAAACCCGATCCTCACACTCCCTCACCAAAATCCAAGGAACCCTACCAAACTAATTACTCCGGCCCTCATTCCCTCAATCCTGTTGTAACGCCGTTCTCGCGGCCACAAATGTGAAGAAGCGATCTCGAACAATAGCTAATCTCCTTAGCCTTCATGAAGTTTAATTTCCGGCTCCCTATTCCATTTCACTTTCAAATTTCTGTTTTTTTTTTTCTTTTTTTTTTCAATTTCAGTTTCATTCTCAATAAGCACATGGACCACCAATGATGATACAATATCCAAGTAGATCAAATCAACATAGATAACGTGGGGATGGAATGTGTCAAACCAACAAATATAGTCAAATATGTGTCGACACCCCCACACTCGATGTAACGCATATCTCGAAACCGGTATTCAATGTGTAAACGGGCTAATTCCAACCAATCTTCCTCATCACCTAAGATGTAGAAAATATGAATGAAGTGCAAGTACGTCCTCCTATAAGATCAACCAACCCCCACCCCATGACGTGCGAACAAAGTATCACGCACTACGGCACTCCACCTATGATCGTGGTGTATGGACACGACTCACCGCCACACCTAAGTGTGCTGCCGTCTCTAACTCACCCTCAAATCCCCTCAAAAGATGACATGTAATAATGTCTAATCAAGGTGTATCAAATCAGCTCACCCTCATCGAACCTCCCTAACTCATCTCCCTCTATCATGATGCATAGGAAGGGACCATTCTAACTAGTGATAGAAGTCACAATGAATGGCTTCCCAGGCTAGAGTCTGTGAATAAAAGGGGTAAATGGATCAAATGGAGATAACTAGTGGACCTAGGCGATGGAGACGGGGCGTGAGGTCCCCATAAAAATCACTCGCACAGTTGTTCCGTTGCCACTACGAGGAGGGTTGACGACTACCTAAATGACGGTGGTGTAGCGCTAGTAGGATAACTAGTTTGAGAGACAGCTACTCACAATTCTCTAGTGCATTGGCCCTATAGCCTTCCTACTCCAGATTCTCGCGTGTCTACCTCACCTCAAATTTTCATACTACCTAGGGAATACTATCATTGATCCCTCTCCACGCTTACTCTCTTCAATTGCCCTTTCTCAAAACAATTCAATTTTTAGGGTTTTTTCTTAATTTTTAATTTTATATATATATATATATATATTTATTACTATTTTTTAGACACTATATGTAACTGGCCAACTCGATTAACAAACAACACAGGGTAGGTGGACTCAATATTTAAAAGTGCAACAATTACATACAATGGAAATATTGCAATCGTATGGACCAACTCTACATGCATAACAGACTCACTAAACTACACTATATGTAACTGGCCAACTCGATTAACCTACAACACTGGGTAGGTGGACTCAATATTTAAAAGTGCAACAATTATATAAAATGCAAATATGTAACCGTGCACATGCAATCCTATGGACCAACTCTACATGCATAACAAACTCACTAAACTACATGTAACAAGGCTATGCAATGGATAACTAGCGGATAGCTAAAAACTCCCCCACACTTAAGCGCTTCGTTTTCCTCAACGAAAAATAAAGTGAAGTCAAGAGGACTCGATTGCTCAAGCATAGGGCCGGTAGATCTAGTCGGAGTGAGTCCTCCCTTCGTCCTCATCTCGGACGTCGGGACTCGACTCTAGGTATACATAAGACTGGTAATGGAACAAGCCATCATAGGTATGTGGGTGCTGCAACTTGACATTTGCCGCCACAGCCAAGTCCCGAATCCATCCACCCTGCTGGGCACAGTCATAGCTAAGTGACTCCATACCTCGGTGATAACTCCATAATTGGAGTTATATTCTATTGTGATTACTTATTGTTTCGCGTACTTTCCGATGTATTTATGTGTGTTTTAGGCCGAGTTTTGAGTATTTGGACTTCATGGTGTAATCCGGGCGTTTTATGCATGTTTTATGCTTTATTTGTCGCATTTGATCTTCCGGTATTTGTTCGTGTTGTGGATTTCAAGAACCGGAAGCGTGGAGTGCGAATTTTAGAGCGGAAGCGAACTTCGGAAAGAAAGAAACTCAAGGAATGCATGAGAGAATAGAAGATGAGGAGAAGCTAAGAAGAGAAAAAGACTAAGCCAAATTTTTAAGAGGAGTGAAAAGAAGAAACACACATGGAAGATCAACGTGATCCTACAATACAAAAGGTGATCCTATGATCACAAGATCAAGTGCAAGACCACCAACGTGATCCTACAATCAAGTAAGGTGATCCTAGGATCACAAATGGTGATCACAAGTTCACATTACTTGATCTGACACATGACAAAGGGGGTGAAAGTGTTATTTTTAAAAACTTAAAAAAAGTAACGTGTTTTAACTAGATGAAACGACCTAGGGCATTGAGGATTCTTTCTTTGGACTCCATTGGAGAGGAAGGAGCATTCTTGGAAGCTTGGAGACCATCATTTGATTCTCTATCTTCTTCCCATCTCTAGTTTTTGTTTATGATCATTGAAACTTTGTACTTTGATCATGCGTTTTAGTAGCTAAACCCTCTATTTGGGATATCTCGTAGGGAACTAGGGTTTTGAACACCGTATTTTGGTGATTTATGGATTATGCTTCATGTTTATTGGCTTAATTGGATGTTTATGCTTAGTTATGCTTGATTCATATGCGTAATTCTATCTTTCATATTGTTTGACGTCACAATAAGATTGATCTAGGTTATAATTATTAGAGAAATCAATACTTATTGCTTGAACTTGAATCTTGCACTAGTCGTATCTAGGGTTGAGGAATCTTTCTAGTTAACTAGAACAAAGAGTTGATATCAAGAGCATAATGCGTATTTAAACTTAAGTAGGCTAGAGGAATAAGGTACAAGAGTTTAAATATAGACTTTGGTTGAGGAATCTTCAAAGTGAAATTGCTCGTTTGGCTAAGTAGAAAATATCAGTGTTGCATGAACGTAAATCACAAGTGGTGTGAATTCCCTAGTGAACCGGTAGAGATATTCTGAACTTGTCCACTTGTTAAGTAACTCTTAAAAAATCATTCTTCGTTAATTGTGAAGCCTTTCACATGATTAATTGAGATTTTAGTCTTTTATTTGAGTAGAATTAGAAAACAAACAACGCGATTTGCCAACATAATATTTAGAATCAGTAGCTAATTTAAAAAGAAGTCCTTTGGGTTGAACAACCCGGATTACCGGAATATGATTACACACGACAACTGTACACTTGCAGTTTAAATCGTGTCAAGTTTTTGGCGCCATTGTCGGGGACTTCAAATATGATTATACCCGTTACTCACCTATTTTCTGTGTGTTATTTGTGTTTTCAGGTTTGATTTACTTGGTGCATGTCCCGTTCTAGAGACGAGCCTTTGCATCCAGTACTTGAGGATCCGGAATCATTATTGCGTGCAGAACGTAGAGACAAGAGGAAAGCAAATTCAGTTCAGAAGGACGAGCAAACTAGAGCTGAAGGGTTTTGATCATGGATACGCAGCGAAAAACATATTTATCCATGAAAAACCCTCCAAGGATCACATGACAAGAGACATAACGATGGTAAGGGAAGAAATCAAGTTACACACCTTAGGGTTTCTCCTGTGATGACTTGTAATGTGAATTGTGTCACGTCTCTACGGTTGATCCACGCCCAGAGGTGAGATCTAGATCCTCCAAATCCTTGTTCTAGCTAGGAAGAATGGAAGAGGAAGAAGTAATCGCGCAACAATCGAGCACCAAAGGTGGGCGGCTCTCCTTTTAGGCCGACGGGTACGGGGCGGTCCCAAGGGGGGTTCGGCCCTTGCTTGGGACTTGCTATCTCTCCTTGCTTTATTCTCTCCTAATATATCATATAGATGTGTATATGTGTAGAGAGAAAAATAAGCTTGTTGTGTTCTTTATATAGTCCAACAACCCCTTGTCCTACTAAATAAAGAACCCCTCTCCTAATCCTACTCAAATAAGGATTAGTCCCTTTTGCAAACTAGTCCTAATCATGTCCATACATGGATTAGTTCTCTTTGCAAATTAATCCTAATCATGTCTCTACATGAATTAGGCCACCTTGGCAAATCCTAATCATGTCTATACATGGATTAGTACAACTTGCATATTAGTCCTACTAAGTTAGCAAGTTGTTGAGATTTGATCATTCTAATTAATTAATCATATTAATTAATTAATTCCCAAGTCTAGTTCACCCCTATATGGCGTGTGACCCCATAGGTTCTATTTAGTTGGTAGTAACTATTTACTAATATGGAGCGGCCTCTAGCAAGACATCCATTCTAGCCAACAAATAGAATAGTCATCATGAAAAACCTTGTGCAAGTAATTGTCTCATCCCTTTGTCCCAATATCCGGATTGGAAACGAGACATACAAGTCACACTCGTATATACAATCCATAGTTTCTCGATCCTGGGAATAGCCTTATTCGTGCAAATAACATCAATATCCTATATTAATATATTTGAGTCTGGCAAGACATTTTATAAGCACTATCCCTTGAGTGGCCTAGGATATTTGCTCGCGTTACGTCGGAGGGACAAATTCTATCTACGTCCACTACGATCTCTAAGATTGCTTCTTATTGTATCCGGTACAAGCCTTTATAGCTACCCAGTTACGGTGTAACGTTTGATGCATCCAATGCAAAAACTAGGCCATGTTATGATTGATTATTGAAAACTTGCATCATATGCTTGATTTGTCTTGTTTTACGCGATAAACAATAAATTTAAAGTGTAAAACTATCCAAACGTAACACATAAACCACGTTTATGCTCTACGACCTGTGGCTTTGATACCACTGTAGGGTTTTGATCATGGATACGCAGCGAAAAACATATTTTATCCATGCAATACCCTCCAAGGATCACATGAAAAGATACATAACGATGGTAAAGAAAGAACTAAAGTTACACGCCTTAGGGTTTCTCCTGTGATGACTTTTAACGTGAATTGTGTCACGTCTCTACGGTTGATCCACGCCTAGAGGTGAGATCTAGATCCTCCAACTCCTTGTGCTAGCTAGACAGAATGGAGGAGGAAGAAGGAATCACGCAACAATGGAGCACCAAAGGTGGGCGGCTCTCCTTTTAGGCCGACGGGTAGGGGGCGGTCTGAAGGGGGGTTCGGCCCTTGCTTGGGACTTACTCTCTCTCCTTGCTTTATTATCTCCTAATATATCATATAGATGTGTGTATGTGTAGTGAGAAAAATAAGCTAGGAGTGTTCTTTCTATAGTCCCACAACCCCTTGTCCTACTACATAAAGAACCCCTCTCCTAATCCTACTCAAATAAGGATTAGTCCCTTTTGCAAACTAGTCCTAATCATGTCCATACATTGATTAGTTCTCTTTGCAAATTAATCCTAATCATGTCTCTACATATATTAGACCACCTTGGCAAATCCTAATCATGTCTATACATGGATTAGTCCAACTTGCATATTAGTCCTACTAAGTTAGCAAGTTGTTGCGATTTGATCCTTCTAATTAAATAATCATATTAATTAATTAATTCCCAAGTCTAGTTCACTCCTATATGGCTTGTGATCCCATAGGTTCTATTTAGTTGGTAGTAACTATTTACTAATATGGAGCGGCCTCTAGCAAGACATCAATTCTAGCCAACAAATAGAATAGTCATCATGACAAACCTTGTGCAAGTAATTGTCTCATCCCTTTGTCCCAATATCCGGAATTGATACGAGACGTACAAGTCACACTCGTATATCCAATCCATAGTTTCTCGATCCTGGTAATAGCCTTATTCGTGCAAATAACATCAATATCCTATATTGATTTATTTGAGACTTGCCAGACATTTTATAACCACTATCCCTCGAGTGGCCTAGGTTATTTGCTCCCTTTATGTGGGAGGGACAATTCTATCTACGTCCAATATGATCTCTAAGCTTGCTTCTTATTGTATCCGGTACACGCCTTTAAAGCTACCCTGTTACGGTGTAGCGTTTGACGCTACCGAAATCACAATAATCCACAACTAGACAATCTAGTGACTTCAAGTCTAAGGATGACAATACCATTGCACCGCGAGAAGCACTTGCGACTTTACATAACATGTATGTAGCCTTCTCGGAGATGGTTCAATCCAGTGCGCCATTACCCTTAATGCACACCCATGTGTTGGATCATGATATCTCCATATTAATCCAACCCCATACTAGTCTATAGATGATTTTGCTTTTAATCATTATAATCAACTAGGGATATTTAAGAATATAACACTTATATACTAAGGACTCCATTCATGTTAACATATCTCCATATCGATAACATAATGAATCGTAAATCCATAAATGTCACAATTAATTGATTGCCGCTAGGGCACAATTCCAACAGTCTCCCACTTGCACTAGAGTCAAGCTCCTGCATCATATGCCTATTGATCTAGCGCGGCCCTCGACGCTTACACTGCGTAGGGGCGAGACATCAGCTGGTACCTTGCAAGTATTCACATCTCCTCCATCAACAATTTGATTGAGATTGAATATTCTGAGTAAATGCATCTTATGCATTAATTTACTCAGACCTCTATGTTAGAATCAGTGACTCAATCTTGCCTGGAACCTTTCAAGCTCACAGTCCCTCCCACTAGTGCGAAACATAAAACTTCACTATAATCTGAAATTTTCTGTCAGATTTGAAGTTCGCATCACTGTAACCCCTTACAGTAATTTCTTCATATACTCCATTTATCATGAATTCATCCTTAGTGCTTCTCAAGTACTAAAGGATAATCTTGATAATTTATCCAGTGACTCTCACCTGGATTTGACTGGTATCTTTGTGTCATGCCATATGACACAACTGGCCTAGTACATAACACGGCGTATCTCATGAATCTTATTCATACGGTCCCTTCCCAATCTAATTGGAAAGACAACTTGTCTTCAAAAGACCAATTCCATGTGACATAGGTAGAATCCATATTCTATACATGTTGAACCATTTCAACACCTTTGTCAATTTGTGTACTATGACTTAAGCCGCATAACCATCTTGATCTATCTCCATAGATCTTCATAGGTTGCTTCGCCTAAGTCTATCATTTAAGATTAATTCCCTAGTCAATATAGGTAAGATTGCCAAGTAGGGACGTCATCCCCAATGATTAGTATGTCTCAACATACAAGACCAGAAACATAATTATGCTCCCACTAACCTTCTTGTAAACGCAAGTCTCTTCTTCAATTTTTGATAGAACCAAACTCCTTTGATTGCATCTTCAATTTGAAGAATCCAACTCCAAGAAGCTTGACTCAATCTATAGACAGATTGCTACAAGCAAGATACGAATGGATTTAAGCATCACAACTAGGAAGGATTTCGTCATAGTCTATACTATGAACTCACAGGAAATCCTGTCGCAACCAATTGTCCCTTAAAGATAATCATATGACCATCCATGTTGGTTTCCCCATAAACCACTTGCACCTTTTAGGTGATTTCACCAAAGTCCATACTTTGTTGGTATACATGGATTCCATTTTGTATCCTATGGCTCCTAGCCATTTCTGAGAGTATGGCCCATATGTGTCCATCTCATAGGTTGTAGGCTCATCTCGATGAGCAATATATTACGAGTTATGAGAAATACTTATTTCTCTAGTCCCTCGATATATCCTACCTGACCTACGAGGTTTTTCTGTTTTCTGAGTAGGTTGCTCCACAACACCTTGTGATCCTGCTCACATTCCATCAAAATGATCAATGTTATGTTGTGGTTCTTGAACTTTTCAAGTTCTACTATCCTCCCACTGTTTCTTTTAGAGGCAATCTCTACCTAGAAACACTGTGGTTCGAGAAACAAACAGTTTGTTCTTGATTAGGGTGTAGAAATAATATCCTTTTCAGAATATCCCACAAAACATTTATCCGACTTGGGTCCAAGTTTACTTTTAAACTCTTTACATAAACTTAATAACCCCAAATCTTTATAAATGACATACTAGGACACTTCCTAGTCCATATCTCATATGGTGTTATTCATAATCCGTTTTTGATGGAACAAGGTTAAGTGCGAAATTTGCTGTAATTAGAACATAGCCCCAGTAAACTGGAAGTTCTGTTTGACTCATCATGGACCGAACCATGTACTACAAGGTTCGAAATCTCCTTTTGGACATGCCAAACGCATGTGGCGTGCTAGGTGGAGCGAGTGTTGGATCATATCCAACACTCCCATAGATTGTTGTCAAACTCTTGGCTCAAGTACTCTCCTCTAGGATTGAATCGTAGAGCCATGATACTTTTTGCCAAACTGTCTTTCTACTTCATTCCTTAATTCTTTGAACAATTCAAAGGATTCTGATTTGTTTCTTCATAAGATACATAAATCAATATTTCTCTGATCCCATCAGTAATTATGATGAAGTACTGAAAACCATCTTTAGCATTTGTGCTTAGCGGCCTTCATATATCAATATGTATGATTCCAAAAAGATCATATATTTGCCTAATAAGTCTTACATCTCTCATATGATTTATTAATCGAATGAGTTCCAGAAATCCATCCTTATGGAGTTCTAGATATGTACCTCTTATTTATGAGGCCTAAACAATAATGCTAAAGATAAGAGAAGTTCATATGATTATAGGCAAACTTCTTGGTATTAATGTTATAGATGAATTTATCATGATCAAGGATATACAATCCACTTAGACAAAAATTGCATTACAATAGTGCATATCATAATAAATGGAACAACATTTGTCCTTTATTATTATAAGGAGCTTTCTTGTCCAAACAAGAAACTATGATAATGATCCTACTCATAGCAGAGACATAATCACTTTTGTCTAATTCATGAACAATTTCATAAAGGTAAAAATAATTCCCTACAGCTAATTTAGCAATCCCTTGCTTCATTTCCCCACGTGTAGGTTTATTTCTTCATTATCCAATTTTTTTCATCTCTTGAGATCCTCCACATTTCTATAAATGTGAGAGCCTCATCTAGTATCATATACTTATGATGATGAGATAGACATATTGATTTCTATAACAAACTACCCAGATTGGAATTCATAATTCCTTTATTACTTACTTCCATGTACTTTGGGTAGTCTCTCTTCCTTTACACTACCTATGGGACTTTAAGGAAACTTTGTTTTAGCAACAGGCTTGCTTTATACCCATGGGGTCGGCGCAAACCATTTGCCCTCACCCATGCTGTTAACCATTAACAGCTTTGTCCATGCCCATTATTATTAGTGTTTTGTTTAGTGATTCTCAATCATATTGAGTAAATCTCCTTTCAACAAAACTATAATTGCATCCAATACAATTCTCGGTCCACTTGGGCGAAGAACCGTTTATTCTTTATCTATCACATAGATAATTCCCATTCACTAATGTTTCAATCATATTGAATTAGTTTATTTGCATAACTCAAAGTGGAGCAACACGTCAAACCTTTTCATGTCTAGCTCGCTCTTTTGAAAGAGCTTCTTTCAATGTATGATCATATCATACTTCTCCATGTTTCTCTTCTTGCTTCCAAAGCTCAGAGTTCATGGCAGCTAGCATGAGGCAAGTCATAACCAAAGAACCATTCTTTGGTGTTCCTTTCATAGGTTTTAGTGTGTTTTTGGTAGTCGGTGGAAGAGAACTTTATGTTCTACGAAGTACAACAAATTCTCTTTTATTTGAGAACGATTCTCAATTTTATACGAGTCTAGAAAATAGATAAAGTCGCGTTTTGTTTGTTTGATGCCATGGGCATTCAACATAATAAGATTATGAAAAGTTTGTGACATTTAACTATATTTAACAAGGATTTAAATTGTTGAACATAGCTCCCACTATTTTACTACGGATTAATAACCCTCAAGATATTAATGCGGAAAATATCCTTATATTTTCTAGTGGGCCAAGATCCATGTTTCATCTCCTTATGAGCTTGCTTTGGAAAGTCACCCATAATTTGACTACTTTTGGTAGGAACAATTCCAAATGCATCTTCTATGCAACTGTTGGTTCAATTGGGCGAATAACTCCTTATTTATCCATCCGTATGGATAATCCAAATTGATTACCTCTAGGTTTTAATCATATTAATAGCCTAGTTGTGTTCAACCTCTTATTTAAACAGTTGCACGATACTTGTTTGTTCCATCGTATTCCATCATTATTAATCAAGTCGCCTTGCTTTGGCATGCACGAACTTGGTAAATCATGATGATACTGAGTGTTTAAATAACGAGAAGGCAAGAACACAATATTTGAATTTTGAGGGATTTTTTTTAATTCAATTTTAATTGTTTTTGTTGATCCATATCAACTAATCTATCTATTTGAGTTTGGGAACAACTCCAAATAATAGATCCGGGTTGTCTAATTATCTTATTATTCTAATTGCATGCATCATCCATACACCAACCACAAAATAATAAGACAATAAAATAAATAACCACAAAACGAAATAAGACGTGATTTGAATATGGCCTTTTTCTAGACTAAGATAATTCCAAGCCAATGGAATTATCTATGAACCCTAAAAGCAAACACATCTCCATGCGTCTTCATCTTTTGGTCCATCCTTCATAGTCATGTGGAATGCTCCATGCATCATCTTTTGTGTCTCCCCTTGGCTTTGGGCTTCTTTTCTTCAATCTTGGCTAACAATCTACTCTATCTAGCACTAGCTAACAACTATACTAAATAAAATAAATCTCACAAGTTGAGGGAAAAAAATGGCTCGCAGGCCATAAAACCCTAATTAATTATTACAATTAATTGATCAGCTCGCAGGCTGTAAACCAAACCAAAAAAGTAAACAATCACCCCAAACCACATCCTAAGGCCATATCCAATCACTACGCGATTTGCACATAAACAGTTAAAATCTAATTTTAAAGCGCTTGGTCAATTTTAATTGATTTTAGGAATTTTCTAGGGTTAAAACGGTCCAAGGGGCCCAACAATCCAATTGCTCGAACCCCAAAAGAGGACCGCCAAGACCTAGGGCCGGCCGGCCCCTAGTCCACACTGCTAGGCTGTGGGCTAGGGCTGCCCCGACCCCTAGGTCGTCCCTTACTTGGGGGGAAATCAAGGAGGGGCGGTCCCCTAGGGGGGCCGAACCTTCCATGGGAGTTGTTTCCAAAACAACTCCCTTGCTTGGTTGTTTCCTTGTATGAAAAGAACTCCTTCTTTCCATAGGATGCCCAAACCCTAGATCTAAGATCTTAAAATTTCTCAAACTCACTAATCGATGCATCCAATGCAAAAACTAGGCCATGTTATGATTGATTATTGAAAACTTGCATCATATGCTTGATTTGTCTTGTTTTACGCGATAAACAATAAATTTAAAGTGTAAAACTATCAAAACGTAACACATAAACCACGTTTATGCTCTACGACCTGTGGCTCTGATACCACTGTAGGGTTTTGATCATGGATACGCAGCGAAAAACATATTTTATCCATGCAATACCCTCCAAGGATCACAGGACAAGATACATAACGATGGTAAAGGAAGAACTAAAGTTACACGCCTTAGGGTTTCTCCTGTGATGACTTGTAACGTGAATTGTGTCACGTCTCTACGGTTGATCCACGCCTAGAGGTGAGATCTAGATCCTCCAACTCCTTGTGCTAGCTAGGCAGAATGGAAGAGGAAGAAGGAATCACGCAACAATGGAGCACCAAAGGTGGGCGGCTCTCCTTTTAGGCCGACGGGTAGGGGGCAGTCTGAAGGGGGATTCGGCCCTTGCTTGGGACTTGCTCTCTCTCCTTTCTTTATTCTCTCCTAAATAAGCTAGGAGTGTTCTTTCTATAGTCCAACAACCCCTTGTCCTACTACATAAAGAACCCCTCTCCTAATCCTACTCAAATAAGAATTAGTCCCTTTTGCAAACTAGTCCTAATCATGTCCATACATGGATTAGTTCTCTTTGAGAATTAATCCTAATCATGTCTCTACATATATTAGACCACCTTGGCAAATCCTAATCATGTATATACATGGATTAGTCCAACTTGCATATTAGTCCTACTAAGTTAGAAAGTTGTTGCGATTTGATCCTTCTAATTAATTAATCATATTAATTAATTAATTCCCAAGTCTAGTTCACCCCTATATGGCTTGTGACCCCATAGGTTCTATTTAGTTGGTAGTAACTATTTACTAATATGGAGCGGCCTCTAGCAAGGCATCCATTCTAGCCAACAAATAAAATAGTCATCATGACAAACCTTGTGCAAGTAATTGTCTCATCCCTTTGTCCCAATATCCGGAATTGATTCGAGACATACAAGTCACACTCGTATATCCAATCCATATTTTCTCGATCCTGGTAATAGCCTTATTTGTGCAAATAACATCAATATCCTATATTGATTTATTTGAGTCTTGCCAGACATTTTATAAGCACTATCCCTCGAGTGGCCTAGGTTATTTGCTCCCGTTATGTGGGAGGGACAAATTCTATCTACGTCCAATATGATCTCTAAGCTTGCTTCTTATTGTATTCGGTACACGCCTTTAAAGCTACCCTGTTACGGTGTAGCGTTTGACGCTACCAAAATCACAATAATCCACAACTAGACAATCTAGTGACTTCAAGTCTAAGGATGACAATACCATTGCACCGCGAGAAGCACTTGCGACTTTACATAACATGTATGTAGCCTTCTCGGAGATGGGTCAATCCAGTGCGCCATTACCCTTAATGCACACCCATGTGTTGGATCATGATATCTCCATATCAATCCAACCCCATACTAGTCTATAGATGATGGTGCTTTTAATCATTATAATCACGTAGGGATATTTAAGAATATAACACTTATATTCTAAGGACTCCATTCATGTTAACATATCTCCATATCGATAACATAATGAATCGTAAGTCCATAAATGTCACAATTAATTGATTGCCTCTAGGGCACAATTCCAACAGAAGCAGCTAGAGCTGCAGCGGTGGAAGATGCAGCTAATCGAGCAAGGGAAACTGAGGAGCTCAAAGCTCAGTTGACCAAGATGCAAGCTGATATGGCTCGCTTGAACCCTCTAGATCCACAACCACGTCTTGGTGTGGGGGTACAAGTGAGAAACGATGGATGTAATAATAACAACGGGGGTAACAATAATAATGGAGGAAATAGTGCACAGGATGTGGCAGCACAGGTGAATAATGCTGAGGAGGATGAGCGTCCTTTGGTGGATTACTTCAGAACTACACCGGAGGGGTATCAACCCACTATTTTTAGGCCTTAGATTAACGCCGTGCATTTCGAAATACGCCAACCAATGATCAACATGGTTCGGGATGAGTGCTTATTCACTGGAGCCCCAGGTGATGATCCACACCAACACTTTCTCAATTTTGAGAAGATTACCTCCACTATGTATGATCAGAGAGTTCCATTTGATACGATAAAGCTCATGCTTTTTCCCTTCTTCATATCAGGAAAATGAATGTATTATGGAGCTTCCAGCAGGCAGTATCGTTACATGGGCAGAGTGTTGCAAGGAATTTCTCAGGAAGTATCTTACGCCATCCAAGGTTTCTAAACGGATAGCTGATATAACAAAATTTGCGCAACAGGAAGATGATTCTCTGGGAGACACGTGGAGAAAGTTCAACCAGCTCCTTCGCAGATTCCCCACTCACGGAGAGCCATGGTACAAACTTCTGCACTACTTTTATAATGCCTTAGACAGAGAGACTGCAAATGAACTAGACATGATGGCTCAGGGTAATTTTATGGGCCTGGGATTACAGAGATGCAGGGATCTGCTAGATAATGTGGCAAAACGTGAGTCTACGAGGTCTGAGACTCGTAGAAACACGAAATTAGATGGGGCATTGGTTAGTGAAATTGAGTCCATGGTGAAACAAAAATTTGAACATCAGATGGCAGTGATGACTTCGGATTTCAGTAGTATGAACCCATCGGCACAGGTGAAGTCAGTGGGAGAAATGGTGGCAGATGCAAATCAGGGATATGGAGATGGTATGGAAGATGTGAACTACATGGGTCAACCACGACAGCAGCAATGGTCCAACACTTACCATCCAAAGAGCCGCAACCACCCCAACTTCAGCTATGCCAATCCAAACAGGGGTCAAAGGCCAAATGTTCCATACCAAGCTCAAAGACAGGTTCCACAATAGCAGGGTCCACAATCAGAAGAACACGATACAAACGCGTTGTTGAGGAAACTGTTAGCTAGCAATGATAAAATTGAGAGAAAGATAGTCGCGATGGAAGACACGATGAAGAGCCATGAGACACAGATTGGCCAGATAGCCAATCAAAATACTCAACTTCCACCGGGTATGTTACCTTCTAACACAATCACTCCACCTGAGCAATTGAAGGCTATCACTACTCGCAGTGGGACCACAACTAAGGATCCTCCATATCCTACCCACGCGCGAGCTGAGGCTACCAAGGCCACCAGAAAAGCATTGGATGAAGAAATTCCCGTGCCTACCGTAATTCCCCAATCAAAGGACACGAGTAGGAAGTCGGAGAAGAAGCCTAAGCCAAATGAAGATTATAGTGTGTGTGTGCCATACCCGCAGAGATTGAAGAGTCAAGAGGATTACAAGCACTTCAAGAAGTTTGTGGATATCTTCAAGAAGCTGCACATTAATATCCCTTCTGCGGAGGCCATTTCGCAAATGCCCGAATATGCTAAATTTCTCAAGGACCTCCTTTCCAATAGGAGGCGCATGGATGATTTTGAGACTGTGACTCTGAATGAAGAGTGTAGTGCCGTTGTTCAAAAGCGCTACCAAAAAGATGAAAGATCCAGGTGGTTTCATCATTCCCGTGACATTGGGAGATGCATTTCATGGTAGGGCTTGTGTGATCTTGGCGCACGCATCAACTTGATGCCCACTTGAGTTCATGAGCAGCTTGGTGTGGGAGATCCAAAACACACTCGGATGTGCTTGCAGATGACTGACCGCACCATCAAACGCCCAAGGGGTGTTTTGGAGGACGTGCTTGTGAGAGTCGAGGGACTCATCTTCCCCGCTGGTTTTGTGATTCTAGATATGGAGGGAGATGATGATGTCCCCGTTATCTTGGGCCGCCCGTTCTTGGCCACAGGGAGGACAATCATTGATGTGGCTAATGGAGAGCTAAATATGAGGATCAATGATGAGAAGGTGGCTTTCAACGTCTTTGAAGCTATGAAGTTTCCTGCGTATGCGGTGAGTGAGCACTGTTTTGGTGTGGAGGCATACACACCAGAAGAGGAGGAAGACATTTTATTGGAGCGACTATATGAGGAGCTTTCTCTACTTGACTCTAGCGAAAAAGAGCAGGCTATGGAGACCCATTGGCGCCAGCCCTTACCCCTCTTTAGTGAGGGAAGAAGGAAGACTCTTATTCCTTCTTTTGATATTGCTCCTATTTTAAGTTAAAATATTTACCTACACATTTAAAATATTTCTATATTGGATCTAATGATACTTTGCCTGTGATTGTGTCTTCATGTTTGGACAGGGAACAGGAGGAGCAATTATTGAAAGTGTTGCAGAAAAGGAAAGCAGCTATGGGATGGACCATAGCGGATATCAAGGGGATCAGCCCCACAGTTTGCCAGCACAAGATCCGGTTCATGGAGGACAAGAAGACGGTTGTTCAATTTCAGCGCCGCTTCAACCCTCATATGCAGGAGGTAGTGAAGAAAGAGGTGCTTGAATGGTTAGAGGCGGGCATCATCTACCCGATTTCCGACAGCACATGGACTAGCCCGGTGGAGTGTGTCCCTAAGAAGGGTGGTATTACTGTGGTGGAAGGGGAGAAAGGTGATCAAATTGCTACCCGTACTGTTACTGGGTGGAGAACTTGCATGGATTACCGCAAACTCAATGATGCCACATTGAAGGATCACTTCCCCATTCCATTTTTTGATTAGATGCTTGATAGGCTGGCGCATCATTCTCATTATTGCTTTCTGGATGGGTACTCCGGGTAGAACCAGATCGCCATTGAGCCAGCGGATCAGGAGAAGACGACATTCACATGTCCCTACAGGACTTTTGCTTTTCGACGCATGCCCTTCGGGTTATGCAATGCGCCTTCTACTTTTCAGAGGTGCATGATGTCGATCTTCTCAGACATGATGGAGCAGAAATTTGAGGTATTCATGGATGACTTTTCGCTTTATGGTGATGGTTTTGATGACTGTTTTCAGCAGCTGGCCCGAGTTCTTGATAGATGTATTGACACCAACCTAGTGCTCAACTGGGAGAAGTGTCACTTCATGGTGACTGAGGGCATAGTTTTGGGGCACAAAATTTCAAGCAAAGGCCTGGAAGTAGACAGGGCAAAGATTGTAGTCATTGAGAAGCTTCCATACCCTACTTCTGTCAAAGGGGTAAGGAGTTTCTTGGGACATGCAGGGTTCTACAGGCGATTTATTAGAGACTTCTCAAAGATCATGAAGCCTTTATCTGGATTGCTCGAGAAGGATGTGGTATTTGATTTCAATGCAGAGTGCAAGTCAGCTTTTAATTTTCTCAAGGAGAAGTTGATTAGCGCGCCCATCATCACCACTCCAGACTGAAATTTACCGTTTGACCTCATGTGTGATGCTAGTGATTATGCGGTAGGAGCAGTTCTGGGACAGCAAGAAGACAAGGTAGCTCATGTCATCTATTATGCTAGCCGAACCTTGAACAATGCACAGGTAAATTATGCTACTACTGAGAAAGAAATGTTAGCTATTAGTTTTGCATTGGACAAGTTTCGGCCGTATCTTGTAGGTTCTCAGGTGACTATTTTTACCGACGATGCCCCCCTCAAGTATCTTCTCACCAAGAAGGATGCAAATCCAAGATTGATCCGGTGGGTACTTTTGATGCAAGAATTTGATATAGAGATTACGAACAAGAAAGGGGTGGAGAATTTTGTGGCGGATCACTTATCCAGGTTAGAGATTGAGAAGCATGAGGAGGTTCCTATCTAGAGGAATTTCCTGATGAACAGCTTATGGTAGTGGTCGCAGTTGTGCCTTGGTTTGCTGATTTGGCAAACTTCAAGGCGCTCAACATTGTTCCCAAAGACATGTTCTCACATCAGAGAAAGAAGTTCTTTACAGATGCACGGCAATATTTCTGGGATGATCCCTATATGTTCAAGCTGGGAGCAGATAATGTATTGTGGAGATGTGTAGCGCCACCAGACACATTGGAGATTCTCAGACACTGCCATGAGTTGAACTGTGGGGGTCATTTTGGCAAGTCGCGCACAGTGGCCAAGGTACTTCAGAGTGGATTCTATTGGCCCACATTGCATAAATATGCTCATTTGTTTGTGCAGCAGTGTGACCGGTTTCAGATAAACGACAATATTTCCAACCGAAATGAGATGCCTCAGAATTTCGTGTTGGAGGTAGAGCCATTTGATGTCTGGGGCATTGATTTCATGGGGCCATTCCCCACTTTACTTGGTAATCTTTATATCTTGTTGGCGGTTGAGTATGTGACCAAGTGGGTGGAGGCCGTGGCATGTCCCAAGATAGATGGAGCTACTGTAGAGAGGTTTGTACGCAATAATATTTTCACGCAGTTTGGGACGCCCAGGGACATTATTACTGATGAGGGATTGCATTTCATGAATAATGTCTTTGCCAATGTTTTGAGCAAATATGGGGTGAAGACTCACAAAATATCACTAGCCTACCATCCGCAGTCGAATGGGCAAGCTGAAGTATCCAACCGCGAGATCAAGGGAATTCTGGAAAAGACATTTAATTCGGGACGCAAAAGTTGGTCTCTACACTTGGATGACAGTCTATGGGCATAAAGAACAACATACAAAATTCCCTTGGGCATGTCTCCCTATCAGCTAGTATTTGGGAAGTCATGTCATCTTCCGGTAGAACTTGAGCACAAGGCGTTCTGGTTCTTGAAGAATATCAACTTGGATGCTAAGCTCTCAGGCGAGCGAAGGAAACAAGTGTTACTCGAACTGGAAGAATTTTGGTTGATGGCTTATGAGAGTGCAAGAATCTACAAAGAGAGGACCAAGCAATGGCACGATAAGCACATTATACCGCGAGACTTCAAGGTGGGACAGAGGGTGCTGATCTTTAACGCACGTCTGAAACTATTTCTTGGAAATTTGAAATTGAGATGGAGCTGTCCTTTCACAATTACAGAGGTCTACCCATGGGGGTCACTTGAAGGGAAGCTGAGAACGGTAATCGGTTCAAGGTGAACGGACAGAGAGCCAAGCCGTACGTAGACAGGAATTTCATCGGGGTAATTGAGCGCCTCAGCGCAATTCTAGTGATCTGATCTCTTGTGAGGTAACTGGGTCGGGCTGTCGACTGTAAATTACAAGATGTTGTTGGGAGGCAACCCAACGTACTTTTATGCTTTAGTGTAGAGAGTATGTTTTTAAATACTATTGTGTGTGTTTTTCAATACAGTTTTCTTATATGAGGGGTGAGAGAATGAGAATCTGACATCTGAAATGAGTCTCTACAGGAATACAGGTTGAAACGCACCCGGGACTCCCCTTCTTGATGCGTGCAAAGAGGATTGCGTCGAACCGCGAAAGCACAACACAAGCAAAGAGATTGAAAGTACGGAATTTGTTTGTATTTTTTCTTCTGGAAATTTTGGAGTCACTTGTGCGAAATAAAAACGTATGTGAAACAAGCTTTCCGACGGTATATTAGATGCACGCATCGGAGTCCGGAGGGGTAAAGTAGAAGAGAAAGAAGAAGAAGAAGAAGAAGAAGAAGAAGAAGAAGAAGAAGCAGAAGAAGCAGGAGAAGAAGCAGAAGAAGCAGAAGAAGGAGAAGAAGGAGAAGAAGAAGGAGAAGAAGAAGAAGAAGAAGAAGAAGAAGAAGAAGAAGAAGAAGAAGAAGAATAAGAAGAAGAAGAAGAAGAAGAAGAAAATAGAGCAGAACGAAAAAAAAAGGGTGACGCTGATTCTTAAATTATGAATAAAAATCCCCCCACACACTGTTAGTGCACGATAAAATTATTTGATCGTGTTTGGGTGTTTTGCTGATCGCATAATCAGCTAATGTTCTTCCCACGCTGAGTTCAATAATTAGGGGCAAATAGGTCTTTGAGGATATTAAGTGAGCCGGAAAAAAAAGGAATAAAAAAAAAGAGAAGAAGAGAACGACGAACAAATAGCTGATTTTGCTGATCGCAGAATCAGCTAATGTTCTTCTCACGGGAGAGCCCTCACGAACAGAGCAGCGATGGGAATCTCTCCGGAATTCACCGGTGTTTGGTGGGTTTCGCTCGGCACAGCAGCGCCGAAAATCTGCGGTTGCGCGTTTGTGAAGATTCAGCAACGAACTACAGAACGAAGAAGACCCACGGGAGAGCCCTCACGAACAGAGCTGCCGACCGAAAATCGCCGGATTTTGACGGCGATTGGTGGGTTCTGCTCAGCTCAGCAGCGCTGGTGACAATCTGGTTCCGGTGGTGTTTTCAATTTTGAAGCTTTTGGCGAGATTAGTGGAGGGAGGGAGGCTAAAAGCTAGGGTTTTCTCCAGACGAATCTGCAAATTCGTTCTCAACCGGTTGGAATTTGATTTAACCGTTTGCGGGGTTGTGACGGGGACATCGAGGAGAAGCAATTGAGATAAAAATCTCACATAGCGAAAAGTATCGAAAAAATCAGTCATCCGTACGGTCCTTCTTGACTGGTTTTGTCGATTAAGCCCCGTTTGAACAGACTCCTGGGCTTCGGGTATCGCCAATCTCTCTCTCTTTCGCAATTTAATTTTGTCGATTCTAGGCACACTGAGTAAAAGCCCAAATTTGTTATTGTTATCGTTTAGTTGCGGCGTTTGGGGGCGATTGACTAGTGTCCTAGGACTTATATGCTAAATTTCTTTCTTGTTTTGATTCAGTACACACTCCCTGTCACGTGCACGTAGCGAATATAATATCTAAATTTGAATTGCTACTTTCTTGTGCAATGAATTCATCTAGGGGTAAGAGAAGTAAGGCACCTGAATCTGTATTAAAAAGAAAGATAAAGTAGTTGGGGAAGCAGAAATTGACGTCGTGACTGAGTTTGTGTGTCCTAGATCTCAACCTTATCAGTGGTTGAATGATCCATTTCCTTTTATCCCTGACGCTAAGGGGAGTAGGGGACATAAAATTAAGGATATTACATACCCTTCGAAAGTGACCCCTACTAATTTTTACAGCCTAAGGTTTGTGTGTTATCATGCCCATATTAACTTTCTTACGAATGAGATCCTTAAGTATAAGCCAAACCCTGAAAGAGTTTTTCAAGCTGAAAAAGTTGCTCCACTACTTTGCGGTTTTGTGCCCAAAGAGTTGAAAGATGTAGCCATGAGAGAGAACTTTGAGGGCATGGAAAAATTAATTAATGGTGATTCGTGCTCGGCCCTTGCTCATGAGATGACCGTTAATGTCCATTTTTCCAATTGTAGTTGTCGATATAGCGAGATAAGGGATGAGAGGGTGATTTTTGCTAGGAAAGTGTTTGTAGTCTTCACACTAGAGACAGTGGCCGCCCATCGAATCTTGTAAGTTTCGAGAGACTTTGGAGAGAGAGAAAATAGAGGATGAATTAGAAGAGTTTTGCTTCAAGGGAGTGTCGGGAGCCGCATGGGTTAAAAGTGGCAACAACAGGCATTGGAAAATTGATAGCAAGTTTCTCCTTCGGCCCGCACGATGGTTGATTGAGTGGGTAGAGACATGGGTTTTGGTAATTACCTCGACCAGTTTCATCGACTTAGAAACATGTGTCATAGCCTATTGTCTATACAAGGGTTGGAGATTTGACATTCCCGCTCGGATTCACAGAAATTTTCGAGCAAGGTTGATGGAAAAGGGTAACCGAAAAGCGCGGGGGTATAGTTATTTGCTCATCCAGCTGGCTCTCAAGGCATGGTTGAATCTGCCAACTTCTGACCGCGATCAGCGGATGCCCGCTAGGCGGTTCTATAGAAGCATCCTGGACCCTTTTGCAGTCAAGATGACTGGGAGCATGCCATCAAAAGGCGGTAAGAAGAAGGGTAGCAAGAGTAGAATCAGTAAGCGAGCAGTTGAGAGAGACCCCTTAGGAGAGGAGAGTGGACTGAGACAGCCGGAGCCCGTTTTTGTTACTGAGCATGCCATTAGATTGTTGAGGGTAGATACTTTGAATGCTATTGGGCAGGTGATGGATAAGGAAGATAGGCATTTTTTGCATGTGCGTAGCAGTTTAAGGAACATGGGGGCAGAGCAGACTAGGCAGAACCAGGCCCAGATGAACGCTAAATACAATCTTGAGCTTCACCCTCAGCCTGGATTGTATGAGTATGCTTCAGATGCCTATAGTAGTGATGAAGAAGAGGGTGATGATGGCCCTGAGTAGATTCAACGCCCCTCGCATTAGAATTGCCGAGTCTTCTTGATTAATATCTAAATTCGTTGAGGACAATGAAGCATTCTAGTGTGGGGGATTTTTCATCTTGACTAGCCAGTCCGTGTCTACATTAACCTGTCACATATAGATTGTTAGGGCGTATTGTGTCGTCTTCGTGGTCCGTGTCGTGTGTAGTTTTAGTGTCGTAATGTGTGTGTTAGTTTTATATATGTGTTAGTGTTTGATTCGTGCTCGTTTATTTAATTGAGTCTACCTACCCGAACTGAGTCAGTTTCGAATCTTCTTCTGCGTCTGGCCTTGCATGTAGAGTTAGAATAAATAAAGTAAAAATACAAAAAATAAAAAATTTGAAAAAAAAACAAAAATTTGAGAAAGGGCAATAAAAATAAGCTTAAAATTTGGTATAATCGAGGAGTGTGAGAATTTTAGGCGTAGGGCGTGACTTGTGACCGAGAAGGACAAATTGAGTTCCCCCTAGTACGTATAGAGAGACTTCCTTTACGGGAATGTCTACCTATTTTATTACACTTACTTTATTTGCAAATTAAAAGCGTGTGTCGTTTTATTTACAAGAGTTGAGGTAGTTGTGAGCTAAACAAGCCGAACGTTCATGTGTACGCCTTAGGTAGTCGCCAGCCCGCCTCGTGGTGGCACAGAGAACAGTTTTGCGAGGATGCGTATTAGAGCACTCATTTCTTGATAGATCTCACCTTGTAGGACCATTAGAAAGCCCAATTAGAACCTTGGTTTTATTCATAACCTCTTGACCTAGGGTGACGATTTTTGGCCTTCATCATAAATCGTTTAGAATCACCACTTTAGTGCGTCACGAGGGAGTCGTAGTTGAGGGGGTTCGATGACGGAGAGTTGTACTGCATATACTTGTGAGTTCTACATGATCGCTTGCGTATTATTACATATCTTCGAGGGGATGCGAGGGTGAGTGAGTAGGCTTGCGCACTTCCGTGTGGCGGTGTTCCATGTGACTAAACCATGGACACAGTTGTGGAGAGCCGTGCGTGCGTGACGTCTAATCCGCAGAACAATGGGGTGGTTGATCTTAATTGGTGGATCGTGCTAGGTATCGTTTCTTTTTATCATCACGGCGTAGGAGGATCGGTTGGATTAGGCACGATACTTACATACATTTGAGTACTTGAGAGGGGCATGTTTACATTCTAGTGAGGGGATGTGGACTTTTGACTACGGACATCGAGATTGAGCTTTTGACGACTACATCCCTACACACGCGCTTTGACTATTTGGCGGCTTTGTTTGGTGACACCGTGTACTTCATTTAGTTAGGGGGAGATGAATTTTACTTAGGATATACATTCATTGGATCGTCTATTTCCTTCCCTTAACATGCTTGCTTTGCTGGATTCTTGAAAGACCACTCGGATACTTTTCCGGCATTTTGTTGTATTGAGAGATGAAAAAAATAAATAAATAAATAAATGAAAAAAAAAGAAAAAAAAGAGAAAAAAAGAGAGAAAAAAGGGAGAGATGGAATAAAGGAATAAATTTGAGCTTATTGGAAATTGAGTGGTGGAACATCGCTAGTTCGTTGACGACGGTTTGCATTTCGTGCACGAATCGCCATGGTGGCCACAGAGATTGTTATTGTACCGGGGTTTGAGGGGATCGAGGGCCAGAGGGGGTGAGTTTCGGGTTGCGGTTTCTATCATCGTGGTGAGGGTGTGTGAGATGTGGGGTTTAATGTGAGAATGTGACGCTTAGGACTTGTTACTACATAATTTCCTTTTGTCCCTAAGCCTCAACATTCTAAACCGTTAGCGGAATAGGAGCTCGGACCTTGAACGTGGCTTAGCCTAGCGTAGCCTCTTATTTTTGTCGAAACATGCGAAGACGTATGTATTCCTTTACATAGGAGCGCTAGGCTCTCTATACTAACTAGAGGAAATTCTCGTTGTCGAGTTCACACCTTGTTCCTAGATTGATCATCACTCCATGAGAACCGGTTTGAGCTAATTGAGAATTGCCCAATCTCGCAAGAGAAAAGAAAAAAAAATGTTATTTTGTTATGTGCATTGTATACATTAAATTTTCATATTGTTGCATAGTTGAGTAATGTATTGAGTCGTGTTTATGTCGATTCGGCTAGTCTTGATTTGTATGCAAGTGGTGTTTCGAAAAGTATGCAATTAGTTAGACTCGTACCATGATTTGTTGGGGAGTAAGTTTGGATATGATGACCGGTTTTGATAGGTTGCTCGGGACGCGAAAATGGTAAGTGTGGGGATATTTGATAACTCCATAATTGGAGTTATATTCTATTGTGATTACTTGTCGTTTCGCGTACTTTCCGATGCATTTATGTGTGTTTTAGGACGAGTTTTGATAGTTTTGAGCCTACTTGAGTATTTGGACTTCATGGTGTAATCCGGGCGTTTTATGCATGTTTTATGCTTTATTTGTCGCATTTGATTTCTGGTATTTGTTCGTGTCGTGGATTTCAGGTACCGGAAGCATGGAGTGCGGATTTTGGAGCGGAAGCGAACTTCGTAAAGAAAGAAACTCAAGGAATGCATGAGAGAATAGAAGAAGAGGAGAAGCTAAGAGGAAAAAAAGACTTAGCCAAATTTTTAAGAGGAGTGAAAAGAAGCAACACACATGGAAGATCAACGTGATCCTACAATACAAAAGGTGATCCTATGATCAGTAGATCAAGTGCAAGACCACCAACGTGATCCTACAATCAAGTAAGGTGATCTTAGGATCACAAATGGTGATCACAAGATCACATTACTTGATCTGACGCATGACAAAGGGGGTGAAAGTGTTATTTTTAAAAACTTAAAAGAAGTAACGTGTTTTAACTAGAAGAAACGACCTAGGGCATTGAGGATTATTTATTTGGACGCCATTCGAGAGGAAGGAGCATTCTTGGGAGCTTGGAGACCATCGTTTGATTCTCTATCTTCTTCCCCTCTCTAGTTTTTGTTTATGATCATTGAAACTTTGTACTTTAATCATGTGTTTTAGTAGCTAAACCCTCTATTCAGGATATCTCGTAGGGAACTAGGGTTTTGAACACCGTATTTTGGTGATTTATGGATTATGCTTCATGTTTATTGGCTTAATTGGATGTTTATGCTTAGTTATGCTTGATTCATATGCGTAATTCTATCTTTCATATTGTTTGACGTCACAATAAGATTGATCTAGGTGATAATTATTAGAGGAATCAATAGTTATTGCTTGAACATGAATCTTGCACTAGTCGTATCTAGGGTTGAGGAATCTTGCTAGTTAACTAGAACAAAGAGTTGATATCAAGAGCATAATTGGTATTTAAACTTAAGTAGGCTAGAAGAATCAGGTACAAGAGTTTAAAAATAGACTTTGGTTGAGGAATCTTCAAAGTGAAATTGCTCGTTTGACTAAGTAGAAAACATCTGTGTTGCATGAACGTAAATCACAAGTGGTGTGAACTTCCTAGTAAACCCGTAGAGGTATCCTGAACTTGTCCACTTGTTAAGTAACTCTTAAAAAATCATTCTTCGTTAATCGTGAAGCCTTTCACCTGATTAATTGAGATTTTTATCTTTTATTTTAGTAGAATTAGAAAACAAACAACGCAATTTGCCCACATAAGATTTAGAATCAGTAGCTAATTTAAAAAGAATTCCTTTGTGTTCGACAACTCGGATTACCGGATTATTATTACACACGACAACTGTACACTTGTAGTTTAAATCGTGTCACTCGGCCCAACTGGCGCTGACTACTACGGATATGCTTAAAATGTCTCCATTCCCTAGCTCTATCCTCATCAGCTTGAAGTCTCTGAGACTCCATCATATGCATGAGCGTGTCAAGCAGTCGCTCCATGTTGGAGCTTGAGCTACTCGCTTGTTCTCCGCTAGGGTGTCTGGGTTCAACATTTATTTGGTTCTTGAGGGGGTTGGGTATTCTCTCCCAAGTACGTTCTGCATCCTTCTTCTTCTTGTCTCTAGAGATATCGTCATACTCTAGACCACTCAAATTAGCCTTAGCATCTTGTGCTAGCTTTAGGAGCAAACAAGTGTGCCTGGGAGATCTACGGTTATAGCGGTCAGTCCTCTCCATAAGAAATATATAAATGAAGTACGGGACATTGATACGCTTCCTCATCCACAAACAGTAAGCCATGGTGCAAAGCTGGAAGGAGTACGTGGGATTAGGAGAAACTCAATAAACCCAGTTCTCAAGAAACTCACACAACCACCTCCCACGTGGAAGCACGAGTCTCCTAGAAACGTTCCACTCAGGGAAAGTGGGTTTCTCATTCCACCCCGCTCTAGGCACCCCCTCAAAACAGAAGGCACTCACTACTTCAACAACATCCACCCTCCTAATGGTCTCATGGTAGGCGCAAATCTCATTATTTAGAGGTTTGAATTTCAGGGCGCCCGCTATAGTCTCGGGCGTGATGAATATATAGGTGCCCCGGCAATACACATGCCTCCGATCCTCACCCTCCCCTCGTCATAGAAACGAGCATTTACCAGAATATCCCTCTCAAGAGCGGAGCTAGACTTCTTACAAATTTTAAACCACCTATCTAGCCTCTCATTCTTGAAGAGATCCTGAAGCTGTTTTGGCAATTTGTCGCTTTGCGGGAAGGGTTTTTCAGGAGTCCCTACCCTCTTCAGGAATGGGTCAGTGCAATATGCCTTATGGGCATTCGCACTAACAACCTGAAGCTGCAGAATTTGGTACTGCAGATAGCGCCGAGGTCAACATCCTTTGCAGCCCTACCTCTCCTCCCAATTTTTGGAAGTGAAAGCATAATTAAGTTCAAATCATAAATAATTGGAGACGGAGGCACCTAATGACGGTTGCCAGAGCCGTCTCCCTCGTCCACATTCTCCTCCTCACTCAAAACTACATCTTCCTCAGGATTTAAGATGGGGTGATCATCAACAACTATACCCCATATCCTCTTAGCACTATTCGATGTAGACATAATGATAGAGAAAATAAAAGACGAGTGGACGTGAGGTCTAGAGTGAACTAAGCAAGTAACCCCAGCCAAATATGAGCAAGTAATAATTTCAAAGCAAATTAAGCACTACGAGTGCGTAAGTAAGGAATTAAAGCGAGAGAAAGATTTAGGTACCTACGGTCCCGGAGTATCGTTCTTACAGGACCGGTTTCGCAAAAAATGGTCATGAAAGGACCGAGTGGTCGACCAATTTTTTGAAAGCTTGACCAATGTAAAGTGAAGCTACCTCCTTGTGCTCCTCGGTGTCCACGTCGAAAGTCCTTTCTTGAGCTAAGGCCGAATCCCCTTCCAAGTTGATGAATCGTAGAATTTTTGTTCTTGGAGCTCTTCCTCTTTGATTTCCCCCACACTCAAACAAAGCCCTATATTTCAAAAACACAAGGGTTAATGTTGTTGTTGGGTTTGCAAGGAGCAAAACCCAACAAAATTTTTTGAATTTGGTTGAGTTTTGAAAATTTGGGATTATGGATGTATGGGTGTTTTTGAAGGTTTGGGAGGAAGAAGATGAAGAAAATTGGGGTTTGATCAAAGTTTGGGGTGTTTTTACCCTTTATGGCCAGATATGAGCATTAAACAATCACAAAAATACCAAAAAACACCCCCAAAATCGGACCAACCAACCCGATTTCGGCCCCCATTTCGGCCCGAAATGGGTGACGAAATCAGTTGATTTTTTCCCCCATTTCGACTCGAAATGGGGCCCGAAATCACTAGAACTTTTGAAAACAGTTTGGTTGTTTTATTTCGGGCCGAAATGCATTGATTTCGGCCCCCATTTTGGCCCAAAATGGGTGCCGAAATCACTGCTTTCGCCCACTTTGTTTTTGCTCTAATTTCTCATCCGGTATCCGATTCGCGCGATTCTTGAACCGTTGTACTCCACACTCGACGAGGAATCAATTTTTGACCGAAAAATTCCTAAATCCGGGGATTTTTCCGTTTCTTACCAAAAAAAATTCTCCTTGTTCAAGAATCTCACCTCCTCAAGCTCTTTAACTTTTTTCACTCCGGATTCCGATGCGTGCAACCCCGATACTCCAACTTGCTACTGTGATCCCCATGACTTATTTGCTACTCCTCGACCTCGAGTAGCTTCTTTATCAAGTTCTTTGCTCGCGGTAAGCTCGTTTTTCCTCGTTTGCGTGCAAAATGGTGCACATACATCAAGAATGGGAATCCGGAGGGTCTTCGGTGCCTATGTCCTGCACACTCATAAAAAATATCAAAACGCTCTCTCTCACCCCTCAAAAATCAAGTATGACTATCTAAAAAAATAAAATACAAAAATCAAATAACGACTAACTACATTGGGTTGCCTCCCAATCAGTGCTTGTAATTTAAGGTCGACGGCCCAACCCCGTTACCTCATAGCCCCTACACAGGTGGCTTGGCACCCCGTGCCATCTCTTCCTACTTCCGATGATGGATCCTCAACACAACACGATGAACTTTGTCTTTTGGAATCAGTGGCTCATCACGAACCACCTCAGAACTCTTGTGCACTGATTGCACGGCCACTGGCATCTGTGTCTTCTCTTGAGGCTGTTGTGGAGTCGTCATAGAAACCCGGAAGGTCTCCCACGCATTATTGATCCTCATGATCAATTCTCCGTCTCAACATCAATGAGAGTCTGACCGGTAGCCAGAAAGGGCCTACCCAGAATGATCGGAAAATCTCCCACAGGCATCTCAAGAATCACAAAATCTGCAGGGATAATAGAATTCCCTACCTTTACCAATACGTCGTCCACTACACCAAAGGCTCTCTTGCAAGAATTGTCCGCAGACTGAAGGTTGATCAATGTGGAACGAGCTTCTACTCGCAGCTTCTGAAAGACTGAAAGTGGCATTAAGTTGACACTAGCCCCCAAATCACATAGGGCCTTACCCGTGTAAGCTCCTCCCAATTAGCTTCTATCACAAAGCTTCCCGGATCCTTCTGTTTTTGAGGAAAACCATGCATCACACATGAGCTCACCTGCTCAGTGAAGTCTACTGTCTCAAAGTCCGGCACCGCCCTCTTTCCTGAAATTGCATCCTTCATATATTTGGCATATTTAGGCATCATCTTGACTGGCTCAATCAATGGAACATTAATATGCAACTTCGAGAAAATCGATAAGAATCTCTTGTACTCCTAAAAGTCAATTTTCTTCTTTCTTGTATGAAGCGGATATGGGAGATTCTTAAATAAATAGGGTGGTGGTGGTGTTACCTCATCATCAACATGCTGAGTCACGCCCTTTCATTGGGGAATCATGACAGGGGTTTTTTCAAAGACCTCAGGCTCCCTAGCTTTCGAAGCTTCAGCTCTGGCGTGGCTCGGATATGGGGGATCATCAAGAACAATCCAGCTACGAGTGGTGATGGCGTTCACCTGGCGAACATTTTCCGTGTCAGATGGCAAGGACCCTGGGGCTCTAGTGGAGAGCTTAATAGCAATCTGTCCTACCTGCACTTCTAGTTTACGAAGTGAGGTCTTGGTGATATGAAAATCTGCAGTCAGTGTCTCCACCTGAGACGTGAAACTATTCACATTGTTGCCCATATGATACATCATGTTCTTGAGATCTGTCATGTCAGCGTTCTCCCTTGCAGCTGGTGGTGGTGGTGGTGCCTGAACAGCTGGCCTATGCTGAAACCCGGGTGCATATGAAGCTCCAGCCTGATCTCCATACCTTAATCCTGGATGATCTCTAGTCCTTGGCCTGTAGTTCCCCTGATTCCAGTTGCGATGTCCCTGTGCCCCCACGTAGCTAACATCCTCGTTATCAGCTGGAGTCAAAGCTGCATCAAAATCTGGCTCCTCCACTGCAGACACATTCTTCTTATCCTGATACACATGCTTTGCCATATTTGAAACCATCTTTGTAATCCCATCTTTCCACTCATCATTATGTGGCTCGGGCAACTTGGACAACTTCCTAGAGTCATAGAATTGAGCATCCTGTTTCTCTATTTGCTTCATCAAAGCATATGCTCCATCTTTGTCAACCCTGTAAAGAAAGTTACCTCCTGCTTCCCTGTTCAATAGATCCTAGTTGGGACGCTCCAAGCCGTGATATAAGACTTGGAGGATATTGTAGTCCCCAAAGTTATGATTCGGACACTTGCGTATCGTCCTCATGAAACGGTCCCATGCTTCTACAGCTGTCTCATCAGCATGCTGCTGAAAACCAAGAATCTCTGCCTGTAAGCCAATGACGCGTTGCGCGGGGTAGAATTTGCTCATAAACTCGTCAACACATTGCTCCCATGTGGTGATCGATTCTGGCTACCTGGACTCTAACCATTTCTCTGCCGCTCCCTTCAGACAGTAAGGAAACAAAATCAGCTTCAATGTCTCTGGGGTCACCTTCTTGTACTTCACTGCCTTGATATAGGCATCAAACTTTCCAATGAAGTCATTTAGGTCTTCATACCTATTCCCATAGTACTGAAACTGGTTCTGCACCGTCGTGATGGTGTCAGTCTTCAAATCGAAGTGCTCAGCCTGAATGGTTGGCACTACAACCGCTGGCTTGTGTCCTCTTTGAGTTGACTGAAACTTTTCAACCAATGCTTGCCCTGATTTGTTGTAGGGCATTTGGTTCTGTTGCTCATCAAGTTTCTCCTGAAGTTTAGTCAACTTCTAGTTCAGTTGAGCGTTAGTCAATTGCTCACCCATTGCGATCTGTCTTGGGTCTCGTCTCGAAGTTCAGAATAGTTGTTATGGGTCTTCAAATGGCGGAACAAGGTCTCTAGAGATCCGGTGCATACACTGAGAACCTCAAACACAATTCAAAAAACAAATCTGAAATCACAGAAATAATAAACAAAAGTAAAGAGGTACACGTTGCTACGCAAAAAACTTGACGCGCGATTACTACACGTTGCTACGCAAGTATACGGTCAAGTAATAAAGTGGAGTATTTTGGACTCCGAGTATCGAACCCAAGGGAAGGTGTTTACTATATGCTCTAGATTAGCGATTAAACTCGATTTACCTAAGTTACCGGTAAAAATGATTGTACTTTGAAGTGTTGTCACCCTCAAGAAAGTGACTAGCAATGGTAGTGAAATAACACTAATAAAGTGATTTGATGTAAATCAGAGAAGAGAAAGCTAGGCAATCTATAGATCACCTAGGGTAGTTTTGAAAATTTCGGATTCCATGTTCTAACACAATGAATCTTAATAACCTATGTTGGTAATGGCGTTGAAAATCACCTATCGGTCTCATGTCGTTTTACACAAAGGTAACAATTTTTCCCTCTCAGGTCAAGTATACTACCTATGTGTTCTAGCAGGCCAACAATATTGCAAGGAATAATGTCCTCTCAGATTACCATTCACTAACAACTCATTACTTCCTACTGAAATTACCCTCATCTAGCAATTCCTATCCAACTAACCTCTCAGTCTAGTCAATTAAGAATGATCTTGTTTATTCATCCCAACTAGGGTAGAGTTGTTTTCACACACTCACTAGTTACATTGTAATTACGGGTCATGACTCCTACGATACTAAGAATGAAGCACAATTAATAAGATAATTAGGCTACCAATATAATCATTAAGCCTAGTTCATGATTGAATGAAGAAATAGACAATTCACATCACACATCTTAGCCCTAACTTGTCAATGAAATAACTCAACATGATGAAAACCAAAACAATCTCAATTTAACCATAATCCTAGCATGAAAGATCATCCAAAATCCGGAAAATATCATCAAAACATAAACCCTTGGCTCTCCATAGATGCCTAAGTATGAGTTTAGCTACTCATAACATAAGTTAACATGGTTCTTGAATAGTTCATACAAGAAAGTAAAGAGAAAAATAGATCAAACGCTAAAATCGTGAAGATTGGCGCGATCCGGGCTCTCTTCCTTTCTTGAGGTCGTTCCCAATGAAGTCTCCTTGCTCTCCTCCTTCTTCTTGGCTTTCTCGATTCGTGAATGATGAATAATTTCGTCCCTAGGTCGTTCTTGAATCATAACCCGCAGAATTCTTCGGTAATTGCACAAAAGCCCCCTGAAAATCTGCTCCTGACTTCAAAACGCGGTATCTTCTTCGTCCGATATCGGATTTAGCTCCGTCACCTATCGATGGAAAGCTCTCTGAGTATAATTTCATATGGCACTGGTCTCACGCAAAATTATTTGTAGAACTCCGGATATGATCAAAATAGTGCATACTGGTCATCTAAGCTCCTCCAATTCGGCTTCTCTTGACTCCACTTGAACTCCCGTTGTTTCCGAAGTTCGTTCCATGCCTCCTATCAACCGATTATCATACGTTCCCGCCAAAAAAACATGAACACACATACCAAGCTATTATATTTGACAAATAACAATAAAATATGCATGGAAAACGCCCGGACTAACAATATAGCACATGGTAGCATCAAGTGATAAAACGTCCTATAATCTCAAACATTGGCCTCAAAACACTCTCCAAATACATATTATCATGTGGTAAATGCTAAAGAATTATATCCCCTAAAAGGTGCTATCAATAATGCACAGGGGTTTTGAGTTCAAACATCAACATAAACTCCCCCTAAGATGAAGCTCATAAGTCTCAGTCAGTTTCAAGGCTTTGAAAGTTGTTTCAAGGCCTTGAATTAGACTAGCTATTTCAAGTATTTGAAACATTGTAACTGCATTGAGCTTACAAATCGGACTGATAGTTCTGTTGTGTCAATGCCGTTAGGTACGTGAGAGAATCAGAGGGATAGCTCCCTTGATAAGCATAATTCATTCGATGCACACAGTGAAGGGCAGTGTGATACTGATGTCCACATATTTGGCATGCATCAAAATTGCAAGGTTGGTTATATCCTGAGTTACGGCCACCATGATGGCCTTGATTATTTCTTCACCCATAGTCTATTCTCCCCCCATGGTAATAGCATCGAACACGATTATTATTACCAAATAAATCCGAATTACAACTTCTACTATTTCTCCCATGACCTCATAACCCCCACAGTTATAACCAAAGTTTCCACCACGGAAATTATTTTGGGATCTACCTCTCCCTTTGTAACCACGGCGATTAGTATCAAAAGTAGTGGCGTAAAAAGCAAGCTTGGGGTTTTGAGTTGACAGATTTTATGATCCAAGCATATGCTCTTCACTTTTCCACAAAACATGCAAATCATCAAAGGATATAGGTTCAGATTTGTTATGAATAGATGACTGAAAGGGATTATACTCAAACAAAAGTCCATTTGCGGCATACAAATTCATATATTCATCATCAATATTGACCATGGAAACCATTAACTTATCACGAATAATTTTCAGTTTGTTCATGTAGACATTAATAGTATTAGAATTTTTCCTTGCAGTTTGGAGATAAGACTGCAATTGCATAATGTTTGAGCGTGTGAGAGAGGCATACCTATTTCCAAGAATTTTCCAATATAACGAGAAGAGGACTGACTGATAACGTGGGTAAGTACTTCAGGACTCAGTGTGGCATTGAGCATAATGACGAGAGTTTGATCTTGCTGGATGCACTCCTGATATTATGGCTTAGGCACAATGGAACCATCTAATTCACGAGAGCCTTTCACAAATTCCACCAAAGGTAGATGGGAGCCATCCAATATACCGAACATATTTTGAGTTCGGAGAAGGTACATCATTTTACACTTCCAAATAACATAAATTGTTCAATCAACTTTGATAGGACCTGATTGTGAATATTTGACAGGTGATCAAATGGATTCGAGGATGTATTAGTGGAAGAGGAACGAAAGCATTGATCGCTGATGAACAGGTGGACTGAGCCATAGGCTCTAATACCATGTGAGAAGATGATCGGAGAAGGCGAGAGAGAGATGGAGAGCTGTATGGAAGTTTTGATAATACTCATTGAAATACAGTAATGGACATAAATACAAATTCAACATTTGACTTGGCCATTTGATCTAATCCCACGGCTGAGATTTAAATCTTGAAGACATAAATCACCCAAGAATAAGTTATTTAGGTAGGAACGTCTTTCCAATTGCATCCACATGAAACTCTTGGTGGAACCAGGCAAATAACTCCTTATTTATTTATATCATAAATAATCCCAATCTCATGCCTCTAAGTCATCAATCCAATTCAAAACACTTAATTACGTTTTAACCTCTTATTTCAACAACCACACATTACTTGCTTGTGTCGCCGCATCACATTATGGTAAATTAAAATCTCCTTTCTTTGGCAAGCCCGGAATTAATAAACCCTGATCATGAAGGGTGTCGAAATAAGAGAAGGCCTTCAACGTAATATTTACTTTGAGGGATTTCTAGTAGTCATTATTAAGTTTGGTTGATCCAGTCAACATGATCTACTTATTTAGATTGGGCAATCCACAATAAAAGACCATTCTTGTCTCTTAGATCACAGGCTGTGCAAGGCTTGAAGTAGTCTAACTAGTTCAAGGCCTTGAACCAGCTTTCAAAGCCTTGAATCATTTATCATAGGCTTGAATTTCAAGGCCTTGAAACAGGATTCAAAGCCTTGAAACTGTCTAACCTATATGAACATTCTCAGGGGGAGTTTTTTGTAAACTCTTCTAAGTTGATTTCATATCTCTCCTTCATACGATTGATTTACTGTTATTGGATGATGACAGACAAATTATTCTAACATGTTTGAACATAAAATATCATCTGTTTGACTATGATTTTGAAGAGAATTTTATTTTCTAAATTGCAGAGATTATTTCCTAATCTGACTTGTGCAGGGAAGGAAATAATTGAGAAGATGATTCTGTGTTTGATCTGACTGGTATAACAACTTCTCAATCTGTTCAAATGCAAGATCACGACATTACCTCTAGAGATTGTGATCACTTAACCATTGGAGATGATTGTCAAAGAGTCAAACTCTGTTGCCTACAAGATAGGAGTTTGTTGGTGAAAATATGGGAAGATTTGCTGAGCTGTTTGTAGTTTAAATAGAGCTCACTTCTGAAGCAACACACACAACACTCAATGGGCAAAAAGAGAGACACGAGTCTGGATTGACAAAGCAGCAAAGAAGTTCATCAATCTTACAATCCAATTCACGGTAGTTCACACACTCTAGTGTTCTTCCGTATTGTGATTTATTGGTAGATCATTTATGTAATATTTCTATCTTTATTCTCGAGGATTGTTCAAAGTGAACAATAGATAATTCTTAGTTACTCAGTTAGCTAGAGCAGGTACTAGATAGGTTAAGAAGAACCACAAGCTGTAACAGAGTAAGGCATCACTCTGTTCTTGAGATCTAGGGCTTACCTTTTGATTAATAAGAATTGTGTTTAAAATCATGCAGAGAGAAGATTCCTGAGGTAGAGACGTAGGTCCAAGTGGACTGAACTATATAAATCATTTGTCTCTTGCATTTACAGTTTCTTTACTTACTCTGTTTTTCACAGCATTCAAACTTGTCTGTTTTCAAGGGTTTGAAACTCTTTTCAAGGCCTTGAAAAAGACTTGACTGATTCAAACTGTATTTCATCCCAAGGGCTTGGACCTCTTTCAAAGACCTTGAACTTCACTAGCTTTCACAAGATCTTATCATCTCAACAAATTTTGCAAAAAATTGGCATACTTTATTCAATCCCCCTTTCTAGAGTATATTAGCTGCATTTCCACCTGCACACTCACACTTTCATTGTCTATTATTATATTGTTAACGTTTTTATTTTATCATCCATAAACACAAAAATAAATAACAAGACATAAATAATAAACATCCACAAAAGAGAAATTAACGTGATGTGGATATGGCCCCTAGACTAAGATATTACCAAGCCAATGATAATATCTATATGCCCAAACGTGACAAGCTCATCTCCATGTGCTCCACCATAGTCCCGCCCCTAGGATGGGAGTCTCCATCGTCTTTGTGGCTTCTTTGGTCCTCAAGTCTTCTTCTCCATGCTCTTGGCTATTATCTAATTTATCTAATTCTAGCCTAGAATCTAAAAGCAAATAAATAAAATCTCACATGTTGAGAAGATGATCAGCTCGCAGGCCGTAAAACCTAATTAACTATTACATTAATTTGATCAGCTCGCAGGCCGTAAACCAAACCAAAAAAAAAGTAAACATCCACAACCTAGGCCATATCCATCCACCATACAACAAAACACATAATAGAGTTAAAACCATTTATAACGAGCTTGATCAATTTTAGTTTAGAATTAGGACACTAGGGTAAAAACGGTCCAAGGGATCCACCATCACCATGGCCGAACCAACCAAAGGACCAAGGCACAGACTTAGACCGGTCGGCCAAGCCTCACGTGCGGCCAGACGGCACGCTAGGCCGGCCCAGGCCCTTGACTGTGCCCCAGCTTGGGTGGCAAGGCAAAAGGGGCGGTCCCTTAGGGGCCGAATCCTCTGGAAACAATTCCTTGTCTTGTTTCCCAAGGTTAGTTGTTTCCAAGTTTGAAAAACTCCTTTTCCAACTTGTGCCAAAACACTAGTTCCTAGATCCAAAGTAATCACATCCTATGTGATCCAAACTCAGTAATTCCTACATCCAATGTAAAATTAGATCTTGTTTGGTTGAATCATATTGAATTTTCAACTGATATGCTAAATTAATTCAGTTTTTGCGTAAAAAACATATACGGTGAAAAAATGAAAACAGTAAAACGTAAGATCATGGTATGCGCTTCAACCCGTTGATCAGATACCACTGTAGGGTTTTTGATGCAGGTAAAGCAGCATAATAAAAAAAATTATCCTTCTCAAATCCCTTCAAGGATCACAGGCAAGAAATCATACCATGATAAGAGTTAAATTATGTGTACCTTGTTTGGGTGATCACTACGAAGAATTTTGTCTTCGTCTCTATGATTGTCCACACCTGGGATCTTCAATTGGAATCCTTCCCACCGTGTAGTGCTAGCAACGGAAGAAAGGAGGAACGAATCATGAAAAATGAGGCACCACTGCGCTTAAAGAGGCCGACGGTAGCAAGGGGCGGACGGGTTGGGTGCTCTTGGCGTTGGGCTCAATCCAGACTTGGTGTCCCAATGTGATATTGGGCTTAATAGTTCACACATTCCATGATTATCTCATACAAAATAAATTAGTGAAAGATGGTCATGCATCACTAGACTGTGAATATCAATGACTAGACCTTAAATTTCAATGATTTTACTTTTATTGTCTCGTCATGAATGACCTCTAATTTCTATTCTGCCAACTCCTTCACCCAAATTCCTATCTAACCTAATTATTACAAAACCACTTCATGTAATGCATTCATTTTGGCCCACAGACTTAACCCAAAGCTCGGTCTCCCATGAATGGAAGTCAAAGCTTGAAATGATTCTTATAAATATCGAAATTAGAAAGATCTAGAAGAACTGTTAGCAGAGAAAGGAAAACAAAGTCAAGATATAAAACATTATGTGGATGAGGAAAATGGAGAGATGAGAACATTCAAGCTACAGGAGTTTAAGAAGAATAAAAGGAATATGATCATAAGGTATTTTAAGAGAGAATTATCCGAATTCATGTATCTGTATTTGCAGACCAAAGAACACCGAGGAGGATTCCTAAATGATTTAATCTCTTCCATGGAGAATGTAGAATAAGTGGTAGAGGAAAAAAGTTTTGACAAGGAATCACATTAAAGTATGTGTACCTTGTTTGGGTGATCACTGCGAAGAATTGTTTCTTTGTCTCTATGATTGTCCACACCTAGGATCTTCAATTGGAATCCTTCCCACCGTGTAGTGCTAGAAACAGAAGAGAGAAGGAACGGATCACGCAAAACGAGGCACCAATGCGCCTAAGGAGGCCGACGGTAGCAAGCGGCGGACGGGTTGGGTACTTCGGTCCCAACTTGTCTCTCTCATGCTTTGTTATGCTCTCTCAAAAATGACTTGCTTGAAAAAATAACTAGCTAGAGTTCCTTTATATAATAATAACTCTTTATTAACTACATAATGGCCCCAATTCTAATCATGTCCTTACTGAGTTAGTCCACTTGAAAATTAGTCCTACTAACTTTGCTTGTGGTTGCATTATGATTTGTTTAATTAATTAGTCCTACTAATTAATTCCCACATCTAATTTAATCCATATGGTGTGTGACCCCATAGTTTTCTACTTAGTTGGTAGTAACTATTACAAACATAGAGTGGTGTCTATTAACATCTCAACGGAAGAGAGAAGGAACGGATCATGCGAAACGAGGCACCCAACTATTAGAAATAGTCAGAGATCCCGACAACGTTGTACCCAATGTTACCGCGCTGTGTTATCCCTTTGTATCTATATCCGGATTGGACACGAGACATAATTTTCACACTCGTATATCGAATCCATAGTTTATCGATCCTAGGAATAGGCTTATCCATGCATATAGAATCAATATCTCCATATTGATTTATATGAGTCGTGCCAGACATTCCGTAAGCACTACACCTCAAGTGGCTCGTGGATACATACTCCTATTGTGTAGGAGGGACAAATCATGTCAACATCACTACCATCTCTCAGCTTGCTTCCTATCATGCACGATAACTGTGTTTATAGTTACCCATTTACGGTGTAACATTTGATAATATCAAAGCATGATATTTACAACTAGAGTACCTAGTAACTTCAATTCTAAGGATTACAACACCATTCGTACTACGAGAAGCACTTGTGAACACTACAAAAAAATTGGTTTATTACGACGAGTTAATTCATCGTTAAAACACGAAATATCGTCTTAAGAATGAAAAGACGACGAGAAATGTTCGTCCAAGAAGCGTCGGAATAGCTCCGTCGTTAGTTTGACGGGGCGACAACTTTTCCATGTGGTCGGTAAAAGTTTTTTACCGACCACATTTGCCAACTGATTATTTTCGTCGTTAATATTTTGCCGACGACTTATAGACCATAATTTATGTAGTCAAAACTTTTGCCGACGAATATTTTGACTAAACTTTGTGGTCATTGAATTTATGCCAACAAGTATTCTCGTCGTCTTTGGTGTCTGCTCGACTGCTATTTTCGTTGTTATTTATTATCTAATTTCGTAACTTTTGTGCTGTTTTCCCATTATTTTCGTGAAAAGACGACCATAGTACTTGTCTTTATTTCTTAAAATGACAATTATACTCATCGTATATAGCTATTTTGCTGACTAATTGTTCGTCGAGAAGTGGTCGTCTATAAAATAATATTTTTAATAAATAAATACTACCTCCGTTTCTTCTCTATCACACCGGTTTGACTTTTTGACTCGTATCTGGGTCTCTTTGACCGGGTGATTTGGATAGCAAAACGATGCGATTTTTTTAAAATTTTTTCGCTGTGCTATAGATCAACTTTTACTATACAATACCATGAAAACATTATCAAAAGATTGCATTGTTTTGCTATCCAACTCACCGGGTCAAAGGGACCCAGTGAATAGTGACAAAAGTCAAACCGGTGTGATAGAGAAGAAACGGACGTAGTACTAAATTCTTGAAAAGAAATGAAATTTCTATTAATATCAACCGAACCCAGTGTACAATGTGTACATTTACATCAGTTACAACATAAAATCCTAACAAACTATATATCATCCTAACCAAAACTACAAACTTAGCATATTCTACACTTTCTAGCTGGGTACGTAGTTGTGAGTAGGGAAGCTCCGATGTGAACGTGTATCGTGCATAGGAGGTGTAGGCGACCTTGAGTTCTTGCAAGATACAAGGTTATGAAATTGCCTTGTTTGGAGTATGATTCACAAAACCTGAAGACATTCACAAACACCATATAAATTTTCTGACAAGTATGAACAAGAATTATGTTATGCAGTACAAGGTGTATGCTAAACTAAACCCAGCTAGCTAGCTGTTCACCCGATATACAAAATTCACATTCTTAAATCTGATTCACACAGATAACAATGGACAAATGCGGGAAGAAGGCGCAACAGTGACATTGTCAAATGCAATTTTCAGCTCTCAAGGAGCCCTCATCTCAATTCAACTATACCGATAAACTTCCATAACTTCTGAGCGCATACAGTGTACATATAATATTGTGCGTGCAGTGTGTGAATTGTATGCATGGTCTCCACCAGGCAGGAGTCTCCACCCACCACGCAGGGGTCTCGAGTGAGCAATATGCAGCATAAAGCAGTGGAAGTATCAAACATATAGAGTGAGTGTTTTAGTGCGTGTTCCATGCATAGCTTCCACCTGGCAGGAGCCACAACCCACACCACGCAGGGGTCTCGTTTAAGATTTTCAAATGCGAGGAACAGTCACATGATGTAAAGTATTGCAGGTTAATTTACCTCTATTGGCGACGCAACTCGTCCTTCAACGAAATACTCTGCAAATATTTTGGAGATTTCTGGCCTTGTATTTTTTGGAAATCACATAAGGCGCTAATATACTACTAGTATCAATGTTCTATAACATTCAAATTGTACTTGCAACAGGTGAGTGGAAAAAAGTTAGTATTTGTAATGTTGCCACCCCTATTTATAACCAATGAGGTGGTTCATGAGCCTATACCTGCTGCACTAATCTCTAAACCAGTAATGATGTCTCTGCAACCACATCTGTAAACCCAGCAATGATTACTCTGAAACCAAAATTTTAAATTAACATTTATTAATCCATTAACCCCCCACCTCTCCATCGTCTCCTAACCCCAAGTTCCCCACTGTGTATAAAACAAGAGCATACAGCCTTACATCCATGCAGATAATTGAAGTTTAGATTCTGGGCAGGCATGTGGATGTCAAGAGTCAGTTATGTTCTCGCCCCCTTGCGGAAGCGTGTGATGCATGGAATGGTCACGCAGAAGCTTCTGGAGGGGGCTAGAACACAACGGATTCTACTGTCCATTTCACTACACCTATCATCCACCTATATAGAGTTTTAATTGTGGGAAAGCACGTCAATGTCAATAATCTCCACGAGGTTAATTTCGTTATATTCTGGTTGTCTTGATGCAGCATTGTGATGCATGGAATGATCACAAAGATGTTGCTTCAGGTAGTTAGAATATAACGATGCCAACCTATGTTTGTCATAGCACCACTGCTCATTGATCTTAGATGAGTGCTAAATCGATGGCAACTTCTGTTTCTCATAGCACAACAACTCGTCTGAGAACTTGTCATCTGATCAGATGAGTGGTTTTGCTATGGGAAACAGCGTGTTGTCTATCTACCATTGCGTAGCCGGATAATCATCACAGATAAAGCTGCAGGATTTTAGTCCTATTACTTCACTTGTTTTTTCTTTCTACTCACTCCAAATTTTGTCACAGGCTACAACTAATGCATCCACACAGTAGTTACTCGAAAGCTATGTTAAAGAGAAACAAGGGTGAGTTTGGTATGACTTATTTGCAACTTAAGTTGTCTTATAAGTTTATGCCAAAAAGTCCATGACAAAAAAGATGAAGAAAAAAGATATGTGTGTTTGGTGTAAAAGTTGTTAAGTCCAAAAGTTGAAGAAAACATTCAAAAACTCGACTTTTTCTTAAGTTCATTTTTAGACTATGAACTTATAAGTCAAAATCCAAAAGTTCAGCTTATACGTCGCATACCAAACACTGATTTTAAGTTTTCTTCAACTTATAATCCAAAATTGACTTATAAGTTGCTTATAAGTCATACCAATCCCCCCCCCCCAATGTTAAAACAATTTTCAGAACATTGCCACCCCTAATCAATGAGGTACATCATTAACCTATACCTACTGACCTGCACCACTCTTTAAACCAGTATTAATTTTCATATGAAACCACATCTTCAAACTAGAATTTATTAAACTCAATTAATCACCCCACCCCCTCACTTGTCAATCTTAAACTCTCAATCTTATCCTTACCCCCCAACTTCCCAACTGTGTATAAAACCAGAGCCTACAACCTCGTAGATTTCACTACACTTTTCATCTTCCTATATAGAGTTTTGCTTGTCTCAAAGCATGTCGATTTCAACGATCTCCACAAGGTTGATTTCGTTATGTTCTGGTTGTCTTGATAAAGCATTGTGATGCATGGAATGATCACAAAGATGTTGCATCAAGTAGTCAGAACATAACGATGCCAACCCCTGTTTATCATAGGCCAACTCCAGATCGACGGAAATTCCGTTCGGCAGCACTGTGATGCTCGAACAATCATAAAGAAGCAGGCGGAGGTGGCAGCTAGCTTTTTTATGATTGTTTCTAGAATCACAATGAGATATTCAGAATCTCGTCTACCACCACCCGGGCACGGAGAATCATCACAGATAAAGCTGGCATGGCGGTCTAAAATCTATTGGGTTGCTGCGTGTATGGTTCATCTACCATATTATGCCGCAACCCAATATGTTGCTGTATTCGATGGTTGATGAACCATACTATGCACTAACCCCATAGATTTTGTACTTCCTACCCAGCTTTCTTGTGATGCATTGACTAACCACGAAGAAGCTGCTGGATTATAGTGCTATTACTTCACGTGTTTTTCTTTGTACTCGCTATTATTCTTTTCACATGTCACAACTAATGTATCCAGACAGTAGTTACTCTGAAAGCTATGTTAGGCGATCATAAAACAAGGTTTCCCTCCAAAAGGGAATTTGAACATCAAGATTAGACTGGAGAATCATCAACATCAAGAAATATCGGTTTTAAGATAAGGTTGCGCGATCATAAGACAAGGTAGTTACTGTAAAAGCTATGTTACTCTAAAAGCTATGTTGTCGATCATAAGACAAGTTTTCCCTCAAAACGGGAGTATCAACATCAAGAAGAGAGTGGACTTAAAGGATATGAAAGGGAGCACCAAAATATGTTTACCTCTGGCGAAAGTCCAAACAGTGCCCACTCATCCATACTATCGATTAATGTTCTGTAACCTGGAAATGTTACCCGAAACAGGTGATAGGAAATACAGTTTAGTTTTGTTTATTCATCTTGCGTTGATGTGAAAATTATGGACCAACAAGATAATAGAAACAAAGTTTACCTCTGCTGAAATTCCACCCTGTGCACAACCATTATCGAAAATGAACGTGAGAGTGAAAATGAAGTAATTTCGACAAGGGCATTGGTAAGGCACGTGAATTAAATGCTAAATTCATGGATCACTGCTAGTAGTGACAAATTGGGGATCACTAAAGCGCAAACAACTAGCATTCAGTAGATTATAATAATCATGAAGAGGCCCAGTTCAGTACTACATGGAAACAAACAGCGAGCATGAAGGACATCATAATAAACTAATAAGCCATTAATCATCATCACCATTCACAAAAATTTGTGCAGTAACTGTTCGAATTCCCTAAACTGCCTCATTGAACAACATTAATGTACAAGGCAATCAATTAGACAATTACTTGCATTTTTAATGAGGGGGGAAAAAAGAGAAACTGACAGCTGATTAAATCTATTTAATCTCATACATCCATTCCAAAATAGTCACAGCAAATTCACTTCTCCAAGGACTCCATCAAAGTTTAGTCCCCAAAATCCCATTACCATGAAACCAATTTTCAAACGCCAGCGTGAAAAGGAGGAGGTCACCAGTCGTTCCACAGGGCTGTGATAGCACCTTTTAGGGGCTATAATTCTTTAGAATTTACCACATGTTAATATGTACTTGGAGAATGATTTGAGCCTAATGTTAGAGAATAAATGTCGTTTTATCACTTGTTGCTACCATGGGCTATATTGTTAGTCTGGGCGTTTCTATGCATATTTTATTGTTATTTGTCAAATATAATCGCTTGGTATGTTTTTTCATGTTGTTTTTGCAGGGACAGATGCTAATCGGTTGATAGGAGGCATGGAACGAACTTCGGAAACAAACGGGAGCTCAAGTGGAGTGAAGAGAAGCCGAATTGGAGGAGCTTGGATGACCAGTCTGCACTATTTTGATCATATCTGGAGTTATACAACTCATTTTGGGATGAGACCAGTGCCATATGAAAGTAGACTTAGAGAGATTTCCAACGATAGGTCACGGAGATAAATCCGAGTTCGGACGAAGAAGATATCGTGTTTTGAAGTCAGGAGAAGATTTTAGGGGGCTTTAAATGCAATTACTGAAGACTTCTGCGGGTTATGAAGGATGGACAACCTAAGGACGGAAATAACAATCATTCACGCATCTAGAGAGCCACGAACAAGGAGGAGAGCAAGGATACTCCATTGGGATCAACCTCAAGCAAGGAGAAGAGCTCGGATCGCGCCAATCTTCACGATTTCTAGCGTTTGATCTCTTCTTCTCTCTTTTAATCTTTTATGGTGAAACTTTGTTGTGTTGCTACGATTGTTAGTAGTAGCTAAACTTTTTTCTAGGCTTCTCTAGAGAACCTATGGTTTATGTAGACAATATGTTTTTCGAATTTTAGACTAGTCTCATGCTTTTGGATTTTGATCTATTGGATGAAGTTTTATTTCATGAAGTTGTTAATGAGTGTAGTCTATTGACACGACTATGTTAGGAATTGATATTCATGAACTTAGGGTTTACTCTTAGATTTTAATCTTGCTTAATGTTAATTTTTTTTTAGCTAATTGTTCATATGCTGTTCGTAATCCTTAGCAAGAATGGAGTAATTAACCGGACTTGTTAAATAGCTTGTGAGTGCGTGAGAGCGACTTAGACCTAGTTGTGATGAGATATGAACAACAATCCTTCATCACTAAGACTTAGAAGAGAAGTGTGTAGGATTGGCCTTAGTGGGTAGATTCGGTAGGAGATAGTGAGGTGTTCGTGTGGTGGTCTTTTGAGAGGACATCATTCCGTACATTGTTGTTAGCCTACTAGAACGGACCGGTAGATGTAGGTGGACCGACAGGACACCAAGTAGACCGTGACGTAGAACGACATGAGACCGAGAGTAGATTGTCAGTACTATTACCCCGCTTAACTAGAATAGGATTAACGTGTTACATAGCTAATCCGGAAATCGTCTACGGCCCTAGGTGATCTAGAAAAGGCCTAGTTTCTCCTTATTTGTTTGATTAATTTAAGAACCCAAAAATATTAGTTAGTTATTTATTTCAATTCTTAATCAACCACAATTCTTCCTCCTGTTACAGTACTCTAAGTTAATAACTAATTAAATAATCTCAAGCTTGTCCTCGTGGGATCGATAACTCGAGGTTGAGATACCAACCCTATATTACTTGACCGTGCACTTGCTCATACACGTAAGAATTCGTGTCAAGTTTTTAAGGCCGTTGTCAAGGACAGCGGTAGATTATTTAGTTAGGAGTTAGTTTAGAGTAATTTTCTGTTAGTTTGTTTTATTTTGTTTCTATCTCTGTGCTTCACGAGTTTCTTTTGAGTTTGTTTTTTCAGGAACACAGGAAGCAGGAGACGTAATGAGCATGTGGGGCGACGAGGATTATGTGGGGATCTCTGATTACTCCTACTAGTGTGCTACATGCAGAATTTGGCACAATGATGACACATGTTTAATGATTTGGTGCTACAAATGCAAGAAGGATCACAAGTATGAAGACGGATGCATATTCGATCCACCACAGCTTCATCAGCATCAAGAGAACTCATCAACAAGCATGGACGAATTGCACAATATTATGGGGAAGATCCAAGCGCGCATCACAAGAATGTCCCTTATTACAGATGAGCCACAAGAGGAGCCTATTCCAGACATTGAGCCCCTAATTGAGCCTTTATGGACACCATCACAAGATGGTTTGGATGAACCTCATTGGCTACCAGCGGTCCTAGAGATGCAAAGGACACTGATAGCTAGGATGGAGAAAGAACGAGAATCCAAATCGCAAGCTGCAGTCGTGGAAGAAGAGGACCTAAGCCGAGCGAAGAGTGCAATGTCCTTGAACAAGTTGTGGACTTTGCCACTTATGAGGACTCAGACTCTAATTCAGTCTGGGGTGGAGTTGTGTGTCCAACAATAGAGGAGGCAATGCTCGCTGCATGGAAATCTCAAATTATCTTACAGCCTTGGCATGATTGGGATGACACATACATTGAGAGCTTGTGGGGTGCTGATGATGAAGCTAATGGAACACTTGTGATTGTTGCTATTGAGGATTTGGAAATCAGCAAGTGTGGGGGTGTGCGTGAACTGCATGCGTTGACTGAAGATCATTTAGCACCGAAGGAGTACTACTGGGATGATTTCATGGCCAGAGACTCATTTGAGCCCAGTGGAACTTTTTAGAAGTTGATCAAGAGGATCAAGTGCAAGATGAAAAGAGTCGGCTTCTACAATTGCTCACCATCTTCTTTGCACATGGGTGCACTTCGTGAGAAGAAAGTCATTGATAAAAGATGGTGGAAGAAGAAGAAGTTGAGATTTAAGCATCCTTCACTATCCTAGACGGTTGAGGTAAGCGGGTCGGGCCGTCGACCTTAAATTACAAGCGCTTCTTGGGAGGCAACCCAATGTAGAGTAGGATATTTGATATTTTGTTTCGTTTTTGTTTTTGAGTTCTCCATATTTGATTGTGAGGGGTGAGAGAGAGTTGTTTTAATATTTTTTATGAGTGTACAGTACACAGGTTCCGAAGAACTCTCCGGGTTCCCATTCTTGATGCATGTGCACGATTTCGGCAAAACGAGGAACAACGAGCTAACCGGGAGCAATGAGCTTGATGAAGGAGCTATTCGAGGTTGATAAGTAGCCAATTAGTCGTGAGGAACATGGTAGCGAGTTGGAGTATCAGGGTTGCACGCATCGGAATCCGGAGTGAAAATAGAGTTCAAGAGCTTTGGAGGCCAGAGTCTTTGCACAAGAGAGATAAATTGAGAATACATGGAAAATTTCTTGGATTTTGTAATTTTCTAGTCAAAAATGGATTCCTCGTCTAGTGTGGAGTCCAATGGTTCAAGAATCGCGCGAATCGGGTACCGGATGAAGAAAATAGAGCCAAAACAAAACGGGCGAAAGCAGTGCATTTCGGCACCCATTTCGGGCCGAAATGGGGGCCGAAATACACTGATTTCGGCCCCGAAATAAAACTATCCCACTGTTTGAAATTGCTACAGCGATTTCGGCCCCATTTCGGGCCGAAATCGGGCGGCTTTGTCCGATTTTGGGGGTGTTTTTTGGTATTTTCTTGATTGTTTAAGTCCAATATCCAACCAACAAGTCCCCTAACACCCCAAACTAGGATCAAACTTCTCTTTTCTTCATCTTCTTCCTCCCAAACCTTCATGAACACCCATACACCCAAATTTTCAAAACTCAACCAAATTCAAAAAAATTTGTGGGGTTTTGCTCCTTGCAAACCCAACAACAACATTAACTCTTGAGTTTTTGAAAGATAGGGCTTTGTTTGATTGTGGGGGAAATCAAAGAGGAAGAGCTCCAATAACTTAAATCTTCCGATTCATCGCTTTGGAGGGGGATTCGGCCAAACCTCAAAGAGGAACTTAAGACGGGGACACCGAGGAGCTTAAGGAGGTACTGATGCCTTCACTAGCTCATGTTTTCGAAAAATTTGGTACAATTCTCTCTCTCTCTCTCGGCTTTAATTCTTGCTTAGGCACTCTTAGGGCTTAATTTCTTGTAAAAGTTTAGTTGCTCATACTTGGATTATTGGATACTTGTTTAGCTCACTCCGACTAGACCTCACGTGCACTCACTCCGGCTAGACCCACCGGCCCTACGCTTGAGCAGCCGAGTCCTCTTGATTTCACTCTATTTTTCGTTGAGGACAACGACGCGCTTAAGTGTGGGGGAGTTTTTAGCTATCCGCTAGTTAGCCATTGCATAGCCTTGTTACATGTAGTTTAGTGAGTCTGTTATGCATGTCGAGTGGGTTAGTTTTGCATGTGCACGTTTATTTTATGAATTGTATATTATTGTTGCACTTTATTTATTGTGTCCACCTACCATACTTTGTTGGTTAGTCGAGTTGGCCAGTTACATATAGTGTCGAAAATTAAAAAATTAAAAATTCAATAAAAAACCTACAAATTGAAAAATTTTGAGAAAGGGCAATTGAAGAGAGTGAGCGTGGAGAGGGCTCAATGATAGTATTCCCTAGGTAGTATGAACATCTGAGGTAAGGTAGACACGTGAGAATCTGGAGTAGGAAGACTTATAGGGCCAATGCACTCGAGAATTGTGGGTAGCTGTCTCTCAGACTAGTTATCCTACTTGCGCTACACCACCGTCACTTAGGTAGTCGTCAACCCTCCTCATAGTGGCAACAGAATAGCTGTGCGAGTGATCTTTATGGGGACCTCACGTCCCGTATCCATCGCCTAGGTCCACTAGTTATCCCAATTTGATCCATTTACCCCTTTTATTCACAGCCTCTAGCCTAGGAAGCCGTTCCTTGTGACTTTCATCACTAGTGAGAATGGTCCCTTCCTATGCGTCATGATAGAGAGAGTTGATTTAGGGATGTTCGTTGAGGGTGAGTTGATATTATACATTTGAGTGGATTGTCTTACATGTCATCTTTTGAGGGGATGTGAGGGTGAGTTAGAGACGGCAGCACACTTCGGTGTGGCGGTGAGTCGTGTCCATACACCATGATCACAGGTGGAGTGTCGTAGTGTGTGATACTTTTTCCGCACGTCATAGGGTGGGGGTTGGTTAATCTTATAGGAGGACGTGCTTACACTTCATTAATATTTTCTACATCTTAGGTGATGAGGAGGATCGGTTGGAATTAGCACATTTACATATTGACTACCAGGTTTTGGATATGATTTACATTGAGTGTGGGGGTGTCGACACACATTTGAGTTCATCATTTGATTTGACACATTCCACCCCCACGTTATCTATATTGATTTGATCTCCTTGGATATTACTATCATCATTGGTGGCTCCATGTGCTTATTGGTATGAAATTGAAATTGAAAAAAAAAAGAAAAAAAAAACAGAAAGTTGAAATTGAAATGGAATAGGGAGCCGAAAATTTAACTTCATGAAGATCGAGGAGATTAGCTATTTTTCGAGATCACTTCTTCACATTTGTTGCCGCGAGAACGGCGTTGCACCAAGATTGAGGGAATGAGGGCCGAAGTAGTTAGTTCGTTGGGGTTCCTTGGATTTTGGTGACGGAGTGTGAGAATCGGGTTTTGTGAGATGTATCATGACTTCTAGGATTGTGCTTCTAAATATCCTATCATACCCATCCTAAAGCCGTCAACAATTGAAACTCGTGGATAAATAGCTCGGTTGGTAAGTGCTAGGGATATGTTTGATGAGTGTGCGGAAGCAAATTATTTTGTGTTCGTGCCCGTTCTGTCTGACGAAATTGGCCGCAAGTTCTACCGATCACCAAAGATATATAGTCTTCTAGGGGATGTGAGAGCCTTATTACATGCCGGTTTGTTCTTTGAGATTGCCCAATCTCTAACAAAAAAAATGTTCTTTAATTCCTTGCATTGTAGATACTTGAGTTGCATTGTACATATCATGTAGTTTGCATAGTCGTGTCTTTGTGTATTGAGTCGTGAATTGTGTTGGCTAGCGGAAAGTTAAGTATGCAAAGTGGTGGGGTATGCATTTGGTTTGAGTTTGGTATGTATGCAATGTCTCAAGTGTGGGGGTTTGTGCCTCATTGTTGCTCAGGACGAGCAAGAGAGTAAGTGTGGGGGAGTTTGATAGCACCTTTTAGGGGCTATAATTCTTTAGCATTTAACACATGTTAATATGTATTTGGAGAATGATTTGAGCCTAATGTTAGAGAATAAAGGTCGTTTTATCACTTGTTGCTACCATGTGCTATATTGTTAGTCCGGGCGTTTTCTATGCATATTTTATTGTTATTTGTCAAATAAAATTGATTGGTATGTTTGTTCATGTTGTTTTGGCAGGGACGGATGCTAATCGGTTGATAGGAAGCATGGAACGAACTTTGGAAACAAACGGGAGCTCAAGTGGAGTGAAGAGAAGCTGAATTGGAGGAGCTTGGATGACCAGTCTTCACTATTTTGATCATATCCTGATTTATACAATTCATTTTTGGATGAGACCAGTGCCAAATGAAAGTATACTCATAGAGCTTTCAAACGATAGGTCACGGAGCTAAATTCGAGTTCGGACGAAGAAGATATCGCATTTTGAAGTCAGGAGAAGATTTCAGGGAACTTTTATGCAATTACTGAAGACTTCTGCGGGTTATGAAGGAAGGACGACCTAAGGACGGAAATAACAATCATTCACGCATCCAGAGAACTACGAACAAGGAGGAGAGCAAGGAGACTCCATTGTGAGCATCCTCAAGCAAGGAGAAAAGCCCGGATCGCGCCAATCTTCACGATTTCTAGCGCTTGATCTCTTCTTCTCTCTTTTAATCTTTTATGGAGAAACTTTGTTGTGTTGCTACGATTGTTAGTAGTAGCTAAATTTTTTTTCTAGGCTTCTCAAGAGAGCATAGGGTTTATGTAGACAATATGTTTTCCGGATTTTAGACTTGCCTCATGCTTTTGGATTTTGATCTATTGGATGAAGTTTGATTTCATGAAGTTGTTAATGAGTGTAGTCTATTAACACGACTATGTTAGGAATTGATATTCATGAACTTAGGGTTTACTCTTAGATTGTAATCTTGCTTAATGTTAATTTTTGTTTTAGCTAATTGTTCATATGTTGTTCGTAATCCTTAGCAAGAATGGAGTAATTAACCGGACTTGTTAATTAGCTAGCGAGTGCGTGAGAGCAACTTAGACCTAGTTGTGATGAGATATGAACAACAATCCTTAATCACTGAGACTGAGAAGAGAAGTCTGTAGGATTGGCCTTAGTGGGTAGATTCGGTAGGAGATAGTGAGGTGTTCGTGTGGTGGTGGTCTGAGAGGACATCATTCCGTACATTGTTGTTAGCCTACTAGAACGGACCAGTAGATGTAGGTGGACCGACAGGACACCAAGTAGACCGTGACGTAGAACGACATGAGACCGAGAGGAGATTGTCAGTACTATTACCCGGCTTAACTAGAATTAACGTGTTACATAGCTAATCCGGAAATCGTCTACAGCCTTAGGTGATCTAGAGAAGGCCTAGTTTCTCCTTATTTGTTTGATAAATTTAAAAACCCACAAATATTAGTTAGTTATTTATTTAAATTCTTAATCAACCACAATTCTTCCTCCTGTTACAGTAATCTAAGTTAATAACTAATTAAATAATCCCAAGCTTGTCCTCGTGGGATCGATAACTCGGGGTTGAAATACCAACCCTATATTACTTGACCGTGCACCTTCGCATACACGTAAGAATTCGTGTCAGGCTGCCAGAGTCCAATGAGAATGCTCCAATTTTCATCTCTTATTCATCGGGTGAAGATTCAAGGAGCGAGGACTCCCCTTAAGTGAGGTTGTATAAGAAGAGGCAAACTGCGATGGAGGAAAGCCGGCGCAAAATACAAGAGACTGAATGGAGAATCCACTTAATTGAGCAGATGAAGATTGAAAATTATAGGTTGGTTGTGCCTCTCGAATTCTATGAAGAAACCGGTGAATCCGTTTTCCCAATCAAAAAGAGATACAGGGGGGATACCCGGACAAAGCTTTCACACAAGAAGGAACAAGGCAAGGCCCCGCCAGATGAACAACTCAAAGTGGACAATGCGGACTAGACTTTTATTTTCTATAATTTTCCTTCTTATCTTTCTATATATGTAAGGCATGGTAATATATTGTTTTCTATATATGTATGGCCGGTTGTCTTTAATGGATAGTTTTCTTTAATTTCCAATTTGACTTATTAGTGAAATAAATTCCTTTTGTAATTCATCTGTTCATTGTCTACCGTCTGCGGGAAGCTGTGAAGGCCATTTCGACCCGGTTTGAATGCACCAAAGTGTTGATAATATTTTGCAAATATTATCGGCGGGTCGAAATGACCTTCGCAACTCCACCCATAACAGAGAGGTTGAGCGGATAAAATAACAACTATCACACTCAATTTTTTAGGAAAACTAATATATGCGACATTACAAAGGTGTGTTTTGCCAATCAAGAAGAGATACGTAGAACAGATACATACCCGAAAATTGAATGAACAGAGGGATATACGGAGAGAGGCTCAGATCTGTACTCATGAAAACCAGATAAGAGATCGATGGTCACTGGCTGCAAAAAGGAAGTTGGCTCGCCATGCATACCATGACACTCTATCGGCTACAGTGAGTGAATTCGGTAGATCAAAATCATCACGGCCTCTTCAGTGACCGTGAAGAGGCTCCGATCTGTACTCAGTAAAACCAAATAAGAGATGATCATAGCAGGTTGCAAACAAAAATTTGCCTCGCCATGAATAATACTCTCTAACAGCTTCAACGAGTGAATTCGATAGATACATATCATCACGGCCTCACAGTGAGCGCTAACAGTGAGCAAGAAATGCTCAAATTAGTACCCAGTAAAGCAAATAGGTGATGGTCACAGCACGCTGCAAATAATGCAACCCTTATCTGCGAGGTTACGAAACGGGTGTCAAAATAATTACCATATGCATCATTCGTAAATTTCGAAGCAGTTGATTCATTAGGTCATATATATCATACTTCAACTGTACTGAAATAAAATCCATTTGAAACTCCTCCGTTCATCCTCTATCATGTACATGGTCTCGTGAATGCCACTTAGACCCGTTTTTCAGACACAGCTCTGCAACGTCGAAGAGCCTTGACATGCCCGTATTAGCCTTCACATGCCCGTATTAGCTAGCATTATGGGGGAAATAACTAATCGAAGTAAATCCCGTAAAGTGAACAGCGAACACCTCAAATTAAACATGTTGCACATATATCATTGGTACACCTAATCAATGAGGTGGTTCATGAACCTTTGCCTAGTAAGCTGCAGTAATCTTGAAACCATGCAGCACATATTTCTCTGAAACCACATCTTTAAACCAGTAATTATTATCACTAACCACCATTGTATCCATCTTATTACTCTCCATCTTCTCCTAACCACACAACCTCCCAAATGTGTATAAAACCAAAGCCTACAACCTTGCCCATGTCTATCAATATTCTCATAGGCCACAAAATAAAGTAAAAGCTATAGACTAGTTGCCACATAAGACAAGTTTTCCCTCCAAAAGGGAATTTCAACATCAAGAAGAGACTGACTGGACTTAAATGAAATAAAGGGGGGAATCAGAATATGCTTTATGCAGGTTCTCACAAAAGGACCAAAAAGTTAAACCTTGGGAACATCACTCTTTGGCAGATGACTACACATCTCATGTACACAATGTGCAAACGTTGTGTTTTTTTTTTGGCAAACAAACAAACAGACACACACACACACACACACACACACACAAAACATGCATAAGTTGTGTTAAGGGCACCTCCAGTTTTTTTATGTTAGCAAAAAAAAGACAAATTAGCCATCGAAAAATAATTAGGTATTAATTTAATTAAAATATTACTTAATTCAAAAATTCAATATAATTAAAAATAAATGAGATCAGGAGACACTAATTTATGACCAACCAGGCAATAATATGAAGTTATTATTGCGTCCAAAACAAACCATAGCAATTAAATTTGGAGCAGCAGTTATTTCAGGTTTAAACATTGAAAACATCCAGTAATTACCCTCCACTAACTACCCCACCTCTCCAACTTCTAACTCTCCATCTTCTTGTAACCCCCACCTCCTCCATTATCTTCCTGCAGTCTTAACGTGTTTAAAACAAAAGCCTACTGACTTTTACCATTGACAGAACCTTTCATCACAGATAAAGTTTATATTCTGCCAAGCTTGTCAATGTCAGGAGACTACACATTACCTCTAGTCAATCTGGAGGATGCTCCAGGTACAAGGGGACCATGTTGGTCTTTTAAAGAGAGAAGAGAGCAATTTGTTATCACCAATACCTGGTGCATTCCTCTCCCACTCATACGATCTCCCACAACAAACATGGCCACCATCTTGACTCACCTCAAGGCCCCAACAGCATGGATCGTGGACCAAGGGACCCTCAACAGCCTCCTTGAACAGTTCTGTTGGACATCTGTTCAAATCAATCAGATGATTGATGAAGAGGAAGCAAGGGTAGCAGGCGACGTTGTTCGATCCAACCAGGTTGTGACCCCAGATGACAGCCCGAGCTCGAACCTCTGGTACATCGTCCAGTTTCCATCCGACATTGGAGAAGCAAAGCATGTAATCATGGAGGACTACAAGGCAACCTGGATAATTGAGTATTCGGGAAACATTTGAAGAAACGCAGGGGAATACGTTCATACGATCCTATAGAAATGGGGGCTTCTTGGCGGAAGGCGGAAATTTGATGGATGTGGTAGAGGAGGAGGAGATCAGAGCAAAGGTGGAAGACCAAAGAATGAATGCACCAGGGGGGCTGCTGGACGGAGTGTGGGTGTCCAACTTTCCCATGAGATTTCTTCTCAGGAATTGTAAGGATGCGGGCACCGGTGCTTTTAATAGAAACTTCCTGGCTCTGGTTGGGAGGCACATGCCTAACATTGTCTGTGTAACTGAAACCAGAATGTCAGGGGACAGGGCCAGATGCATTTGCGCCTCTCTTGGCTTTGAGAGATGCTTTGTGGCTAATCCATATGGCTTTGGTGGCGGCTTTTGGATTCTGTGCGACCCAAATGAGGTGCAGGTGGATGTCATTGTTGTGTCTGAGCAAGTGATCCATGCCTCAGTCCAGCTTTGACATGAACACCAAATCTAGTAGATCTATAATTTTCTCAATCACATGCCTTAGCACATATATATGTACATTAATCTTTATGTTTTCGACATGTGAAACTCCTAATCACTAGTTATGAATCCATGTGTGCTTCCATGATTGCAGGCTGCTAGGAACTAATGGAGCCACATGTCAAGCTAGAGAATGGGCACAGATCTTCCGACAAAGCTCCTCTGCCATCGCTCGTCTACCGTTGCTTCCATTTTCTGTGTTAAATCCCTTTAATAATCATTTTTTTTATTTAATGTTGAACAATGGTTTTTGAACCTCCCTCCCATGGTTTGAGGAGGGGTTGTGAATTGAGGTTGTATTTGGTGGTTTTTCCCCCCTTTATTAATTTGTGGTTTTATTGGACGTTTTTTATTTATGCTAGCTGTTATTTATTCCTAAAATATTCTTAGTCTTCAATATATATGCTATTATTTATTCTTCATGTATTAACTATTTTTCCAAAAAATGGACTTTGTCAATGTTCAGTCTTAACTAATTGCATAAATAATAATCTGCATTAGCAATTTAAAGTTCTTACATATAAAAATAAGTAATTATCATAGTTTCCTATCATTGAATCATACTCCTTTAGAGATTAAATTGATAATATATTACAATTATCAATTATGTGTTAATTATGTGTTTTCGATAAAAACAGTTGCTCATTCCTGTCTTAGCACCTAGTTTTAAACTAGGATTTGGCCAAATGCATCTAGCACAAAAATACTTGAATGACCCAAAATTAGAAGTTTGACAACATCGCCATGACGAACAAACACTCAGCCCAATACAGAAGTATAAATTCAACAGCTTTTTTCGGACCAACCCTAGCTGAAGAGTAAGTCCCCAACTATCCCTAATCCAATTGCATACAAAACTCCCAAATACAACAGTCCGAACAAATGCATTCACATACGGAATTGCAGATATATAGCACAAATCAACATGATAAACAACGAATTATGAAAAGAACACAACAACAGCTAATAATGTACGAGATTTTGACAGAAATTAGTCCAAACCGACCGTCCTTGAGGCTAAGCCAATATCGACTTCGTGGGTTCTTGAATCAACACTCCAGTGACCTTCAGACGCAGCAGTTGTCGCCGTTCCGAAGACATTCAGTGGTTCCATCGGCCGGGGAGCTGAGTGAGTGGTCGCGGGAAGAGCTTCAGAGAGCTCTTGGCTTGTGGATAAGGGTTGAGGAATGATTGGGGAGCAACGGGTCCATATGGCATTTTGTTTAACTGAATCCCTTACAAATTATTTTTATTCAATGTATTTTCCTCCCCTATATTTCCCCTATATTTGGATGTAGTTGTATTACCGTCCCCTACAAATATTTTCGTTAATTATACTTTCCTCCCAAACTTTCATTGTAATGCAAGTTCTCTCCCCTGTAAATGTATTTTTTTCGTAACAGTCATTTCCCGTAGTTTCAAACTAATTTCACTTTGCTTTAGAAACTGACAAGAAAATTTTTTATTTGGTGACCAACCGACACGAACATTGTTCGTGAAATATACAGGTTATAATTCCATCGAAATGTCGGTTCTAAATTAAGGTAAGAATCGATAATATGCTCTCATGGCCTACTGCATAATAGACCATGCATTGACTCATGTGGAATTGACTACAGCTCACCTTTAACTGTAAAGTTGACCTTTTCTTTTACGTTGACTTTCTTCGTGCGAACCTACTAATCTGAAAAAGTGGGTAGACCAAAAGGTTTAATGTTCACAACATAGTTGACTTAGTATAACCTCAAAAACCAAGTACATAGGGTTTAGGGTTTAGGGTAGACCATCATGCATTGATTGTGGAATTGACTTATGAGCTCAATCACCTTTGACTGTACAGTAGACCATTTCCTTTACGGTGACTTTCTTCTTGCGAACTTATCCATATGACAAAGTGGAGACCAAAAAGTTGTATTTTCACTACATAGTTGACTTAGTATAACCTCGAAAGTCAATTTTAGGGTTTAGGGTTTAGGGTACACTGACTGTGGAGTTGACTTATGAGCTCGATCATCTAATTTGGCTGTACAGTTGAACGTTTCCTTTACGTAGACTTTCTTCGTGCGAACTTACTCATCTTGCAAAGTGGAGACCAAAAGTTATATGTTCACTACATAGTTGACGTAGTATAACCTCAAAAAGTCAAGTATATAGCATCATTCATTGACAATGTAGTTGACTTATGAGCTCGATCACCTAATTTGACTATACAGTTGACCTTTTCCTTTACGTTGACTTTCTTCGTGCGAACTTACGAATCTGACAAAGTGGAGACCAAAAAGTTATATGTTCACTACATAGTTGACGTTGTATATCCTCAAAAAGTCCAGTATAGGATCATTCATTGACAATGGAGTTGTCTTACGAGCTCACATTTTACTGTAGTTGACATTTTCAAAAATCGTTTACTTTATTCGTCCAAAACTATATATATATATATTGACTAAGTAGAAACCTAAATTAAAGTTGAACAATCACTTGCTTCGTAGTTGACAAAACCTTCTAGACCAACTTTCACATTAGAGGTTACTTTTCAGTTTATGTTTAACCATAATTTATTTAAGTGATAATTCAAAAAAAGGTCGGCTCTATAGTAAGCAGTTGATCGGCCAGGGGCCGACTTTTATTAGAATTTTTTTTTTAAAGAGGACTCTATATTTATCTCAACGAATTGCATATTTTGATGCAATTTCATCAATAATTGTATATTGGTGTGTGGAAGTTATATTTTTTACAAAAAGTTGACCAAGTTAGAATCTTGGACATGACATATGTGAACATTTAAGTTTTTACCTAATTATCAAAAAGTTGTACGGTCCTTGAACATGATTATAAGTTAATATATAACGCACAATTAAGTAGTAGTTACACATAGCTAGCATTGTCCAAATATCTGTCACAGAAAATTTTTCGGGAATACTTAAAGGCAAAGATTCAATATTACATATATAACACCAAAAAAAAAAGCAAAAGCTACAACAAAGATAGCAACATATAGCTTCTTCTTGTTCCTTTGCCTTTGCCCCCCACATATGTTGTTCTCTGATCGACTGATTCACCCATTCCTTCGAAGATTTCCACAGGCACTTCAACAGTTATGCTACCTTCAAGTAGATTGACTTTCCTTTTGCGTTCGGCTGCAGGCTTTATGCATTCCTGGGATGCAGTCAGTATCGGTGGGTCATCCTTTTCATCCTCTGAATCAGAGACGACCACTGGAGCATTCAAATACAGTGGAGGCCGTCGTGTGAGAGCACTGGTCACCTCTTCCTCTTTAAAGGGTGGGGATTTTGCTGTCGTTACTTATGCACATGCAATAATAGAGTGGATTACATATATGCATGTCCATATCACCAGGGTTTCTTACAGTGACAAAGCACTAGCCAAGCAGCGTGCATAATGAACATCATCAAAAGAAATAATAGGCTCATATCAGTACTGCAGAAGAAAAAATTGACCCCTCCGGGTAAATCACGGAAAGGGGCTCAGATCAGTACTCATTAAAACCAGCAGATATGAGATCGATGATCACAGGCTGCAAAAGGATTTTGCCTTAAGCCATGCATATCACATTCTATGGGCTACAGCGAGTGAATTCAATAGATCCATATCCCCATCGACTATTCAGTGAGAATGAAGAGGCTCAGATCTGTACTCATGGAAACCAGATAAGAGATCAATGATCACAGGCTGCAAAAGGATTTTGCCTTGCCATGCATATCACACTCTATCGGCTACAAAGAGTGAATTCGAACGATCCATATCATCACGGCCTCTTACAGTCATCAAGCAGTGAGCATGAAGAACATCAGAATATCATGAAGAGGCCCAAATCAGTACTCATGACAACCAATATCTTCAATTAACATCCACTAATATCTTTAAAGCAACAGTTATTTCTTAGACAATAATCATAAGAGAGTTTCGCGGTGTAACTAGATAGAGGAAGACAAAATAAACTATTGAGGTATCCGGTGGATAAATCAATAGTTTTCTTCGTCTTTGCACAAAGCAGCTCCTATCTTTATTCTTCAATATTCAAATCTTTAAACGATGTACTTACGAACTATGGCCTCTTATATCGGTGATAAGACAATGCGAGGATCAGAAATAACGGAGGCTAGGGCTCTCTTTTAGCGTAGGAAGAGAAATGGATATGGTGAAAGTCTTCTACAATTATCCGCAATTTGAACTTTGATCCCTCCTTTGGTGCGCCACTCTGTTCTTCTGCCATGGCGAGCTTTAGCTTCCCATTGGGGTAGCTTTATTCTTCAATATTCAAATCTTTAAACGATGTACTGACGAAATTTTGCTGCTCTTGTGCTTTCAAAATATCATGACATGCTATCACCTCCTCGATTATGCTCCTTTCACTCACCTGTATTCTTGAAATTCATGAACACATAAAAGTTCGTTTAGGAAAATAGCATAAAAGAACATAAAAGAACAAAAAATAAATATCTAGCTAGTCCTCGAGCTTGGGGTTTGATGGCTACGCATTGTCCTCCTTCATCTATTCATCTGTCGTGGCCTTTGCTAGTTCCTCCTCGTCTGAAAGATTTCTTCGGGAAGTCCCCCTATCCTATGTATCTCGTTTTGTTCTTCTACAGTAGCTCGTTTTTTCTTTCTAAAATTCTTGCAATTTCTTCTCTCATCAGCCGACCTTCCTCAAGACAAACTCTCTTCTTCTTAAACAACCTGACAGCAGGCTCGTCCTCACTGCTAGAATTATCATCTGACGAAGCAGAGCTGATGAATATTTAAACATCCTCATAGGATCCTGGCAGTCCTGTGAAAGGAATTTTAACCTCCTCCTCTTCACGCAGGCGTTTGCGAATGGGTTCCATGGTAAAGATGTTGGGGAGGGGATTTGCTGTGACTGAGAATGAAATGGAGGTTACAAATTATTAAATCGGGAGGACATGTCTATTAATCTATAATTAATTTTGGGAATTCGAACAATTGCAATTCAGTTTCTGTGTGTGCATGGTTATTGTACACACAAATTTGTTGTTCAAGAAATAAACAAGTAAATCTGCGATAAATTCAATTTATGTGAGTAATAAAGCGGGACTACAATCTCTGGTAAGTGTTATCTTAAATAAGAAAACAATATCCTTTGATTCTTCTCTCCTTCTCTGATTGAGGGGATCGATCTTCTCCGATTTAGGCGGATCTGATGTTCTCCGATTTGAGCGGAGCTTGGTTGTTCTCCGATTTGAGCGGAGCTTGGATCTTTTATGTAGGCGGATGCGATTTCTGCGGTTTAGGTGGAGTTTTGATCTCCTACGTAGGTGGAGGCGGCGATTCTGAGCGGTGGCTAGGTCCTTCGGGCCTGGAATGGCTTGTTCGTCAGAGCTCTGCTACTCCTGAATCTCCAAGTGCGTGTTTTTCTCCTTGGGATGGCCCTCTATTTATAGAGGAAGATGAGGGATGATGTGGACTTTTTAATGTTTATCTCTTAATTTATTCATTTTGAAGATATAATATTTAATAACATAAATAATTACTAACTCTTTTTATTTAATTAAAGAGCTAGCAACTTTCAGTTATTTACACAAAAGACGCCTTTTTCCATAGGGTGCTTTTATGTTAATTTTCATTTGTAGTGTACCGCTTGACGTGCAATGGTGTAACACGTGGAAATTTAATTTGTTAAAATTTTCCATGTCTACAAATGCCCCCTTCGAGACTGATTCGCCTTTTCTGTAGCTTGTGTAGGATGATTTGTCTCGAATTCATAAAACGTCTTTACCAATCATTCTTGACGTGTTTCGGATCAGCTTATGCATGTCGATCAGTCTCGTTCAATGGAACGACTTATTTATTTTTCTTTCTGAGAATTTTGATTCCTCAAAGCGTATCGGACTTGTACCTCCATATGGGCTAACTATGTTCTGGCACGTCGATCTTCGAAATGGGCTGTGGATTAACTGTCCAAACCTTCAATTCTTTTTTCTTGGGCTATGACTGTAGCTTGCTAGCCCAATTATTATGTTTGGTAAGTAGTCCACTTGCACGAACTACATTAACTGGCCCGCTTAGTTTCGTGACGTCACACTCAACTCGTTCCAGCAGTTCATGTAGCACAGATGAAAGAGAGAGATGAGACTCCCGCCGAGACTCTGCAAGTAGCTGGTCCAAAAACATGTCCGCATAATACAATCACCCACTGCTAACGTCTTTCCTGATGATAACCAAGCGGATAAGTAGACTTTGATAAGGAGATAAGCTGGTCAATCTTCTCCTTTATCACAAACACAAGCTTTACTCAATATAAAGGAGTCTAATAGTCTCTATCAAAGCATCTCGAAGCAACCCAAGCTTGGCACTCCACAAAACCATCAACTGGAGAAGAGAATACGGCGGAGGTCGACGATCATCGAAGCAGGCGCGGAAGTTTCAGAGCCTACGGTATGCTCTTACACCTTGTTTTTTTTTTTTACATAAACAAGTCATTTAAAAGCTTGCTTTTATGCTCTGTTTTACCAGGAACAAAGCACATATGTTTTTTTCTATATATGCTCTATTTTACCAGGAACAAAGCACATATGTTTTGTTCTATATATGCTTTGTTTTAAAGCTCTATTTTTACCAGGAGTAGAGTACACACCATTATGTCATTTGCATTTTCTGAGATGAACAACATGAAATTCCTTGAGCCAGTAGCCTCTATGTCGATCTTCTACTCTATTGAGAAGATGGAGAAGTTTGAGTAGCATGTGGCATAGTGGGTATGTGATGATTCAGTCACAGTTCGCGAACTACGCTATGAGAAGAACATGAGCCCTTTTGTGCTCTGTTTTGAGAAGAACAAGGTAATGTGCTTTGCTTTGAGAAGAACGAAGTACTGAGCATCCTTTTCTTTAAAAACAAGATAGTGTTAGTACCAATATTTTTAGCCATGATATGTTGTTGTATGCTCTGTTTTGAACCAAATAGAGTACTCCGTTTTCATATTTTGTTCAGCAATAGGTCTGTGTAGAGACGCCACCTCACACCAGGTGATGATGTGTCCATATTTTGCGGTGCCTTTCATGCAGAGACTCCACCTCACACTATTTACAGTATCTTTATTCTTTATTTGCCAGGAGCTGGTTGTTGTTGTTTGAAGTTCCAAATACATGAAATTTCAGAACGTATCAAATAGTTCTTTCTTTGTGGAATAATATTTACAGTCACCTTCGCCCTTGTCTTTTCACGTGACCTTTTTTACTTATTGGGGTATCTTTCTTACACCTACTATGTCGTCAAATCAGTCGAACATTAATCACCAGCAACATTACAAGAGTCGTGATGCAGCGCATGACCGGAATCAGCACCAAAAGCAAACAACCTCTAAATCAACCCGTGATCAATACCAAAACGAGGCATGGAATGCTCAAAAGCAGGACCATAGGCAAGGTGACTTGAGACAGGCCGGGTAGCCGCAAAAGCAAGGGAATTCGAAACACATCCAAGCGCATCTATGCAAGCATGGAAAATCGTCGAACTGAAGCATGATCAAGTTGAGGGACAGCGCAAACAAGATGATGCCAAGCAAACTCGCGACCCGAACATGTACATAGTTGACATGAAAAAATACCACCCCCAGTGTGACAATCAGGACAGTGCGAGATAGACCAAGTTCATGATAAAGCTTCCTGGTGGTTCGACTCCCAGCTTGACTAGTGATGTGACGAACAATTCAAGAAAGCTGAAGGCAGTTGTTCTCCAAGATCCCTATGCAATACAAGTCAAAAAAACTGAGAGGTACATACTCAAGGCTAGAGTCATTAATAGCCGCGACAAAGGTTCTGTTAGCCGTGGGGAGGGAGCTATCGGTCACGTTGCCAAGACATGTGCGGCACCATCAAATTCTGAGCAAGGACTGAAGAAGGCAACTCATAGGTCACCTCAACAATCATCAGAGCCGAACGACACCACTATGGACCAAGAATCTCCTTTGAAGTGACCAGTGACTCACCAAGGAAACCTCAAGCTTCTGTACACTCTGGGGTGATGGAGAAGATGAAGAAGGTGATTGTAGAAGCTCCAATCTCTCAAGTTGTTAATGGGGATGTATTGATCCCTAGAACTTACTTGATTTTTTTTTTATCGACTAGGGAAGCATTTCTGACGAGGATAAGAATTACAAGAACTTGAAGCATCGGTCATCCAAACACGCCATAATGCTTTGATGGAGATAGGACGAGATGTCATTGATGAACTCGCCAATCCAAGTCTATATCAAGAAGAGTTTTATGCAATGCTTGGCCGTCTGCCATGTGCCATCCTTGAAAGGTGCGATGCGCGTCTTTTGTCTATATTTCATGAAGATTTATCAAAGACTGTTCTTGGCCCTCCTCTGGAGGATATGTCTCTCATTCAAGACGAAATTGAGACAACTTTAGAAGAAATGAAATCGAAGTTCCCTATCCAAGCTTGATCCTTGAGTGACAAATGGTGGATCTATCTTGATAAAGTGAAGTCTTATAAATCCCAAATATCTCGTCTTACAGTCTCAGATGGCCAGACCAGGGGCTAGTTGAGAGCTAAAGATAAGTCATGTGAAAAGGGCAAAATTATACTGAATTTTACCATGACAAGTTCACCAAAAGTCGTGAGAAAATTGAAGAGGAATTTAACTCTATGGTGACCGAAGAGGCAAATCTTCTTAAGCAACTTGCTGATTTGAAGACTAAGAGGGCTCAAAATAGATATGAAACTTCCATGCTAGATCAAGACATATCTGAAGCAACTAGGGTTCTATCCTCACTAAAGAAGGATATTTCCTCCGTTTTGTAAGAAATTGACCTCCACCAAGCAAACCTCCAACATTTGCTTAACGCAAAAGCAGCTTTAGGGGATGAGAGATATAAACTTTTTCTGGAATAGGTGTCTTTTGAGATTTAGTCACTTTTCTTTCGGTGTACTTCCTTATTGCTTTATCTCTGAAATAAATAGTTCATTTATTCCTTTTCAGCATTCTTCTTTATTCCTTGGAAGCTACAAATATAAGTGCAACTTCATCCTTGAACAATTGAACTTTCATAAAAACTGTTTTTATTTGCTTTGCAATCCAAGATTCCTCATCCAACAGTTGAAGCTATCTCATGTGATGCGCATAAATGCAAAAGAACTCTATGAACGAGGAATGATTTTTTTTGGTTGTTTTTACTGGACTTGGAAGAATGTTCTAAGATGCCTACGTACCCACAAATGGGATCAAGTCGCACGTAGTTCGAAGGGAATTTTTTTGGGGGTCGTTCATAGTTTTAGCTCATGCGGGCCAGGAGCATTATGCAGTTTAGGCTCTTACGATGAGGAGCGTTGAAGCAGTTTAGGCTCGTGCTACAAGAGAGTTGAAGCAGTTTAGGCTCGTGCTACAAGAGCGTTTGAAGCAGTTTAGGGCTCGTGCAACGTTGAAGCAGTTTAGGCTCATGCTACAAGAGCATTGAAGCAGTTTAGGCTAGTGCTACAAGAGCTTTTGAAGCGGTTTGAACTTGTGCTAACGGAGCGTTGAAGCAGTTTAGGGCTCGTGCTAAAGGAGCGTTGAAGCAGCTCAGGCTCATGCTAAAGGAGCGTTGAAGCAGTTTGGGCTCGTGCTACAAGAGCGTTGAAGCAGATTAAGCTCGTGGTAAAAGAGCGTTTGAAGCAGTTTCAGCTCGTGCTAAAGGAGTGTTGAAGCAGTTTAGGGCTCGGGCCAAAGGAGCGTTGAAGCAGTCTAGGCTCGTGCTACAAGAGCGTTGAAGAAGTTTAGGATCGTTCTAGAAGAGCGTTTGAAGCAGTTTCAACTCGTGTTAAAGGAGCGTTGAAGAAGTTTAAAGCTCGTGCTAAAGGAGCGTTAACGCAGTTTAGGGCTCGTGCTAAAGGAGCGTTGTAGCAGTTTAGGCTCGTGCTAAAGGAGTGTTGAAGCAGCTAAGAATCGTGCTACAAGAGAGTTGAAGAAATTTAGGCTCGTGCTATAAAAGAGTTTGAAGCAGTTTCAACTCGTGCTAAAGGAGCGTTGAAGTAGCATAGGGCTCGTGCTAAAGGAGCGTTGAAGCAGTTTAGGCTCGTGCTACAAGAGCGTTGAAGCAGTTTAGGCTTGTGCTACAAGAGCGTTTGAAACAGTTTCAACTCGTGTTAAATGAGAGTTGAAGAAGTTTAGGGCTCGTGCTAAAGGAGCGTTGACGCAATTTAGGGATCATGCTAAAGGAGAGTTCAAGCTGTTTAGGCTCGTGCTAAAGGAGTGTTGAAGCAGTTAAGGCTCGTGCTACAAGAGCGTTGACGCAATTTAGGCTCGTGCTACAAGAGCGTTTGAAGAAGTTTAGGGCTCATGTTAAAGGAGCGTTGAAGCAGTTTAGTCTCGTGCTAAAGGAGCGTTGAAGCAGTTTTAACTCGTGCTAAAGGAGTGTTGATGCAGTTTAGGGCTCGTGCTAAAGGAGCGTTGAAGCAGTTTGGGCACCTGCTACAAAAGAGTTGAAGGAGCTTAGGCTCGTGCTACAAGAGCGTTTGAAGCAGTTTCACTCGTGCTAAAGGAGCGTTGAAGCAGTTTAGGGCTCGTTCTAAAGGAGCGTTGAAGCAGTTTAGGCTCGTGCTACAAGAGCATTGAAGCAATCTTCAAGGACAGTAGCGTTCCAAGAACTTGCCATTAATGGCACTAGTTCTTGATCTTTCTTCATTTACCACTTTAGTATCTGTCACAGTTTGTTGTCTAACTTTCAGCATATCTTTGATTGCTACAACAACTTCAGTTTGCCTCGTCATTTGAGATGGAAACTTACAAGCGATCTCCTTGCGTACTTTGGATATTGCAAGTGGTTTTTTCTGCGAGATATAGCCTTCATTTCACGCTCCATGAGTGTTCCTATAGGGTTTTGAATATGGATGCGCAGCAGAAAGATTATAAGTTCCTGTAGGTTAGATCTAGATCTTCCAAAAGCCTTGTGCTAGCTAGGAGGATTGGAAGAAGACGAAGAAATCACGCAACGGAGACAAGAGGAGGTTTCGGCCTCCTCTCTTGGCCGACGGGTAGGGGCGGACGGACAAGGGGGGTTCGGCCCTCTTGTTTGCCTACTCAAAGTATGTCATGAGCATAACTCTATGGAAGGAAGCTAGGAGCATCCTTTATATATTCCAACAAATCCTTGTTACTACATAAAGGCCCTATTCTAATCATAATCAAGTTCGGATTAGTCCAACTTGCATATTAGTCCTACTGAGTTAGCAAGTTGTTGAAATTTGATCCTTCTAATTAATTAATCATATTAATTAATTATTTCTCAAGCCTAGTTCACCCCCTATATGGCGTGCGACCCCATACGTTCTATTTAGTTGGTAGAAATAATATACTAATATGGAGCTGCCTCTTGTAAGACATCCATTCTAGCCAACAAATAGAATAGTCATCATGACAAACCTTGCGCAAGTATTGTCTCATCCATTTGTCTCAATATCCGGATTCGACACGAGACATACACGTCACACTCGTATATCTAATCCATAGTTCTTCGATCCTGGGAATAGCCTTATTCGTGCAAATAAAATCAATATCCTATATTGATTTATTTGAGTCTTGCCAGACATTCTATAAGCACTATCCCTCAAGTGGCCTAGGATATTTGCTCCCATTATGTGGGAGGGACAAATTCTATCTACATCACTTTGATATCTAAGCTTGCTTCCTCTTGTGTCCAATACGCGCCTTTATGACTACCCAGTCACGGTGTAGAGTTTGACGCTACCAAAACACAATATTCCACAACTAGAACAACTAGTGAATTCAAGTCTAAGAATGACAATACCGTTTTCACCGCGAGAAACACTTGTGACTTTACATAACATTTATGTAGCCTTCTCGGAGATGGGTCATTCCCGTATGCCATTACTCCTAATGCATACCCATATGTTGGATCATGATATCTCCATATCAATCCAACCCCATACTAGTCTATAGATTATTTTCCATTAATCATTATAATGGACTAGGGATATTAAAGATAAACAACACAATTGTAAATATAAGGACTTCATTATATTAAATATCCAATAAATAATACAATGAATTTTCTAGCCAATTTATTGTTCATACTAAACTAGATTGCCTCTAGGGGACCTATTCCAACAGTCCCCCACCTGCACCATACCCTATCCGGTGCATCTCGTATGCCAATCCTCCAAGTGTGCCCTTCATGCTTGCGCTGAACAAGCGGCTTTGTAAGAGGATCTGACAGATTCTCATGTGTAGGAATCTTGCATATCCGAACGTCTCCTCTTTCGACAATGTCTCGAATAAGACGAAACTTCCTGAGTACGTGCTTGGAATGCGACCTGGGTTCCTTTGATTGCGGGATCGCTCTAGTGTTGGCACAATACAACTCTATAGGATCCGCAATGCTAGGAACCACACCAAGCTCATCGATGAAATTCCTAATCCAAACAGCTTATTTTGCTGCGCCATTTGCAGCATACACTCAGCCTATGTTGTAGAATTAGCCGCCGTATCTTGCTTGAAACTCTTCCAGCTCACCACTGCTCCATTCAGGAAAAATACAAACCCCGACTGTGATCTGAAATCATCTATGTCGATCTGGAAGCTTGCATCTTTGTAACCCCTTACACGCAACTCTTTTTATCACCTCAAAATATCAAGAATGCATCCTTAGTTCTTCTCAAGTACTTTAGGATGTTCTTGACCGCAATCCAGTGACTCTCACCTGGATTGGACTGATATCTGCTTGTCATACTTAATGCATATGATACATCAGGTCTAGTACATAACATGGCGTACATGATGGAAGAATCCCTTCTTGGAATCTTGCATGCTGAACCGTTTTAGCACCTTGTCTATATATGTACTTTGAATTAGGCCGAGCAGCTGATAACGCCCAAATAGGGGTTATTTTATAGCCTGAAAAGATGTGTATGTGTGCTGGAAAGTCGCGTTTTAGCCAGAATTCACCCTCGGAAAGCCTCGGTTTTAGGAACGAGACGTTTATTTGCTCTTCGTGAATTTCTGCATGTTTTGTACTTTTATTGGATATGATCGCGGGTTTTTTCCTGCTTTTTCAGGAACAGGTTCGGAAAGTGCATTGGGATGCGTGCCGAGACAGAACCGGGATCGCCTCGGGAAACGTGCAGAAAATGTTCGGGACAGGATTTGACCGAGACTGGTACAAGGGAGAGTGGAATGGAAAACGTAAAGACTGGAGGAAAAACGAGCAGTAAAAACCGACCGAGGAAGCTGAAAATGCCAAAACCGAGAATGGTGGAGTGATAGGCCAGACCACCGTCACCAGGTAGTCGTCAACCCGCCATCACGGTCACCACATCATATGGTGGAGTGATAGGCCATAGGGGACCTCACGTCCTGTCTCGCGCCTTAGGTCCACTAGTGAGCCACGTTGATCCATTAATCCTTTTCTTGGTAACCGTTTGACCTAGGAAGCCGTTTTTTTATACTCGCATCATTGTTAGTATTTTTACCTTTCCTACGCGTCATGGCACGAGGGAGTTGAGTTGAGGGGGATTTTCTGGGGTAGAGCAGAATTGTCTTATTTGATAGTGGATGAGCTTCATTGTTATATTTGAGGGTGTGTAAGGGTGAGATAGTGACGGCAGCACACTTCGGTGTGGCGGTGACTCACGACATTACACCGTGAGCACAGGAGGAGAGCCGTGGTGCGTAAATTTTCCGCACGACATGGGGGACTTTGGGTTGACAAGGTTATTGGAGGACGCGTTGTGCTATTTAGACATCCTTGGAGTAAGGAGGATCGGTTGGAAAAGCGCGATTATTTTACAGATTGACTACATGGTTCGGAATTAGTGTGGGGGTGGTCATTACAGATTATTTCAGTATTTTTCTGCCACCCCACGTTTTTGGTTTATCATAGAGTTGGTCTGGTTTATATTGTTTATGTATTGCCCCGCAAAAAAAAAAAAAAAAAAAAAAAAAAAAAAAAAAAAAACTTAAAAAAGTATCAAAGGCAGAAAAATTCAGGGTGCTTGATTGATTTTATTTCAAAACGCCAGGCCGACAATTTTTATCACAGTTTCACATCTGTTCACAGTTGTGGCCGCGAGAACGGCAGTTACACCGGGACTGGGGAAATTGAGTGTGTAGAATCTTAGGTGATTTGGGTCAGTTTCTATCATCTCGGTGAGGGAGTGTGAGATTGGGGTATTTGTGAGTGTGCTGTGACGTTTAGGACATCGCTTCTAAATGACTTATCCTACCGCCCCAAAGCCGACAGATTTACATTACACCCGGAGTAAAAGCACGGAAGGTGTGCGTTAGGGATACGTTCGGTTTGCGTGCAAAAGCGGAAGTAAGTGGTGTTCGTGCTTGTTCCTAACCTAGGCTGGCCGCGAGTTCTTCCGATCACTGCAGTTTCTGAAATTTAGGGGAATATGAGAACTTGATGATGTTCAGTTTGAGTTGAAGACATTGCCCAGTCTCACCGAAAAAATATAAACTGTTTTTATAGTAGTAATATTGTTTTTAAATAAGTGCAGTTACACCGCTCTGGATTGATTCGGGATAGTATGCATTGGTAGTATATTGCTGGAGTTTGCTCGGGACGAGCAAAGTTTAGTGTGGGGGTATTTGATAACGCCCAAATAGGGGTTATTTTATAGCCTGAAAAGATGTGTATGTGTGCTGGAAAGTCGCGTTTTAGCCAGAATTCACCCTCGGAAAGCCTCGGTTTTAGGAACGAGACGTTTATTTGCTCTTCGTGAATTTCTGCATGTTTTGTACTTTTATTGGATATGATCGCGGGTTTTTTCCTGCTTTTTCAGGAACAGGTTCGGAAAGTGCATTTGGGATGCGTGCCGAGACAGAACCGGGATCGCCTCGGGAAACGTGCAGAAAATGTTCGGGACAGGATTTGACCGAGACTGGTACAAGGGAGAGTGGAATGGAAAACGGAAAGACTGGAGGAAAAACGAGCAGTAAAAACCGACCGAGGAAGCTGAAAATGCCAAAACCGAGAATCGCCGGGACGCGCTCGGTTGACAATATCTTGAGCTTGACTTGGAATTTTGAAGTGAAACCAGGGGCAAAAGAACGGAGACGTCAAGGGCTTTCCGAAAACAGGTTATAATGCTGAAACGGAGTCCGGCCGAAAAACCGACTCCCGTCAAGTGTGGGTCCCAGTCAGGCCACGCCCGAGTAAGGAGTCTCAGTTCCCGGTGTCCAGATTCAAGAGCAACTATTTCATGTTCGTGACGATTTCCGGGACAGTTTTGGCCTAGGGGTATTTTGGTCATTTTGGCACCGGGCCCGGGTTTCCGGAGTCAAGTTCAGATTTTGTCTCCCAAATTCAGTCAGCAGTTTTCCTATGGCCAGAGCCAAATTGGACAGAATTCGGAGCGGTTTTGACCCAGGGGTATTTTGGTAATTTTGACAAGTTTCGGGTCAAAACGCAAGACCGGGACACGACGGAAACACGGAAAAGCAAAAGTACACCGAAGAGGCAAACCGGGAGCGTCAGGTAGAAGAGTGGGACCCAGGGGACCAGACCTGGCCCACCAAAGGACCAAGTGGGCCCCACCTAGCCCCCACGGCCTGCGTATATACGCAGGCCCTGCGTATATACGCAGCCCGTGCGTATATACGCAGGCAGTGAGGGTGGTGGGGGATGTTGGTTGGGCTCTGGTTGCGTATATACGCAACCCCTGCGTATATACGCAGCCAGTTTGACTTTTTGGTCAAAGACGGTGGACCGATGGCAGTTTTCGTAAATTCTGGCGCAAGCGTTTTCGGGAAAAACAGCACTATTTAAAGACTCGTCCAGACTCGTTTTGAGACAGCATACAATATACACAGAACAGAACAGAAGACAGCACAACCGAAGGAGAAGCCGGAGAGCGGAGAGCACGGAAACGTGAATCCAGATTCAAGACACCCGTTTGCTCTTCTTCTCTCTCATTCAAAAACTGTGTTATTTTTGTTATGAATTTTATTAGCTAAACTTTTACCTAGGTTCTCGGTGAACCTAGGGTTTCGTTTTCAGATTAGTTCTGCGTTTTGACTATGGATTCATGATCGTACTATCTTAATATCAGCAGCTTTATTCATTATTCTGTCTTTGAATTTCACTGTTCATGCATGATCGGAGTCGCAAACCAGAATTGCTACAGACCCGAGCCGGTAGGTGAAAACGTCCGGTTAGGGTTAGGAAGAGAAGACAGAATTTAGCACCTTACCCCGATGGGCCGACTAGCGAAGGGGAGTTAGGACTAGCCTGAAATCGTTGAGACCAACTGTTAGAGAATCTAACCCGGGCCATCAGGACAGGTTAGAAACCCTAGCAGACTTAGAACGAGACTGCAGATTTGGGCAGCTTAACAGGAATCCGACAGTCTGCAGAATTGTGATAACGTGCAGGAAAAGAAAAGATACTGCACAATTGGTACGTGGCACGGATAATGAGACTGCTGTGTGTTTTCATGTCAAACAAAGAACGAAAATCTGAAGAACCCTAGGGGATCCCGGGACCTAGTATCTCAAACCATAGTTTTACAACCTTAAGATTATTCAGAAAACTTTCACAAAAATATTTACGTTTCAGTTATTTATGTTCATCCTCTCAAAATATTCCTCCTTTTTACACTCTGTTCGTTAAAACTGATTACTAGAAAAACCTGCAAAGTCCCTGTGGGATCGATAATCCGAGTCGAAAATACTCTCTATATTACTTGATTCGTATACTTGCGAATAGCACGCTAAATTGCGCATCAAGTTTTTGGCGCCGTTGCCGGGGACTTTTTAGGGTTTATTTAGTAGTCCGAATTAATTTTCAGAGTTTTTATTTTTATTTTATTTTTTATTTTTCGTTATCTCATTGCTCTTGAGATCTCTACTTTTGCAGGATGGGCGACAATACCGAGAGAACGCCAGAACTGCCCGAGACACGTACTCCAGCCGAGATGGCTCGGTACATCGAGGATCTGATCGCAGCAGGATTCGCTGCCCGGAGCAACCAGAGGACATACAACCGGTCTGGGAAGGCGTTGGTGGAGAATTTCGAAGTCCCCACGGGGGGGCATGAGCGAGCTATTGTGGTGCCCGAGATCACCGCAGAACACTTTGACATCAAACCCTCCACCATCCAGACTGTGCAGACCCTCTGCCCGTTCCATGGCAAAGCTGACGAAGACCCGAACGACTTTATCGGGAAGTTCGAGGGTTACTGCAACAAGGTCCGGTATAAGGGAGTTGGCGCAGAGGCACTTATGCTAATTCTTTTCCCATACTGCCTATACGGAGTGGCCAACGACTGGCTCGAATCCCGACCACCAAGATCGATCACTACATGGGAGGGGTGTGTCACCGATTTTCTGACCAAATTTCACCCCGCCTCCCGGGTCATTCAATTACAAAGCGAGATTTTGTCGTTCAAACAGAAGACGGGAGAGACGGTGGTAGACGCATGGGACAGATTGATGAGACTTGTGAAAAGATGCCCGAACCACGGTTTCGGAGACGCGAAAATTCTGCAGGTTTTCTACCATGCCCTAGACAGGGAGAACGCCGACAGGATTGACAGAGAGGCCGGGGGAAACTTCCTGTACCATGTGGACAAGGACGGTGCCTATGAGCTGATGAAGCAACTAGCCAAACAGGATACTCGCCTGTTTGACGATCGCAGGATCACGGCCCGAGCCGAGCCAGTGGAAGACGACCGGATAGACAATCTGGCCAAGATCGTTCAAGATTTGGTCAAGAAAGTTTACTCAACTGATGCAGTAGGAAAAACAGATTTGGACACAGCCATCGAGGGGCTCGGAAACGAAGATTCCCATTACGTACAACAGCAGTGGGACCCGAGCCGATACCGACCGGGTACGAGAGATCATCCTGGGTTTCGGTACGAAAACCCGAATTCTGCAATTTATGCACCGGGGTTCCAGCACAGGCCACCAGCCCAGCAGGCTGCACCGACGCAGCAGGCTCAGTCGGGCCCATCTGCACAGCAGTACGACGCTCAGATGAAGGAGATCAAGTCCATGTTCCAGACCATGGAGTCCTGGTTCGAGCACATGGACGCCCTGACAGGCGACGTGCAGATGACCAAAACGTCACTGCGCACTTTGGAGGTACAAGTTGGACAGTTAGCACAGCAGCTAACGGAGAGACAGCCAGGAAACTTACCCTCGACCACAGTTAATAATCCACGTGCTCAGATCAATGCCATCACCACTCGGAGTGGATTAGCACTACGGGATCCGCCGTATCCTAGCCATGCACGTGCAGAAAAGTCGAAAGAAATCGAGCGCGAAATATTTGGCCAGGATAACAGCTCAGCCGACCGCCCCCAACCGAAGGGCTCGGTTGAGAAGGATGCAGTGCAAAACGAGAAGGAAGCAGAAACGGTACCTGTCTCCAAGGAAGTGCCGTATCCTTTGAAGACACGAAAGAGGGATGATAGCAAGGACTACGCCATATTTCTCGAGATTTTTAAACAGCTGAAGATCAACGTACCCTTTGCGGAGGCGTTGGCAAAGATGCCCACTTATGCCAAGTTCCTCAAAGATATTTTGTACGGACGGAAACGTATGAGCGATTTCGAGACAATAAATCTGACGGCAGAAGTGAGCAACTGTGTGAAGAATGGGCTACCGAGGAAGAGGAAGGACCCTGGCAGTTTTGTCATCCCGGTGACCCTAGGTAATGCTTACACAGGAAAGGCTCTGTGTGACCTAGGGGCCAGTATCAATCTGATGCCATTGTCGATTTTCAAAACTTTGAAAATCGGTGAACTCAGGCCCACCAGAATCAAGCTGCAGATGGCGGACAGATCCGTGAAGCAGGCTTACGGAGTTATTGAAGATATTCTGGTGAAAGTCGGAGAATTGATTTTTCCGACAGATTTTGTAATTCTGGACATGGAGGCAGGAGACGTACCACTCATTCTGGGCAGACCGTTTTTGGCCACTGGAGAAGCCATGATAAACTGTAAGAGCGGAGAGCTGACCATGCAGATCAATGAAGACAAGGTGAAGTTCAATGTTTTCAAAAATCTGCAACTACCGAATTATTACGAGCATGAAGATATCTTCGTAGTGGAGGTAGTCGAAGAAGGCTGGGAAAACGAGGAGATGGACGAGCTATGGGCAGAAATTGACAGAGTGGACAGAGAGAACGAGGAGAGATTCCAGGAGGAGCAGGCCATGCAAACTGAAAACCGGACCAGTTTACAGCTGGACAAAAAAGGTGTGCAGAAATTGGCCCTGGTCCCGTCACTCAAAGAGCCACCAACCCGAGAGCTTAAACCGCTCCCGAGCCATCAGACTTCGGCACAACCAAAGCAGTTTCAAGAAGGGCAGAAAGCACTTCACGGCGAGTCTCGGATGCAGCTTGTCTCGGGAAAATTGAGATCTCGGTGGGTGAGCGGAAACCAGGTCAAGCCATATCTGGGCCCGGGAGCAGACGTCAAGGTAGACCCTGGCGGTTTTGACGTCCCTTGAGCAAACATGAGGTAACTGGGTCGGGCCGTCGACCGTAAATTACAAGCGCTGGTTGGGAGGCAACCCAACGTAGTAAGTTAGTTTAAATTATTTCAAGTTTTATTTTCAGTTTTGAATTTTGAGAGAGGTAAGATGAGTGGGTATTGACTTTGGATTGAGCATGTGCAGATACAGCAGAGCAGAAAACGAGAACAAAAAGGAATAGAAATACTTTGTGTGTGTATTTTACGCCCATCCTGTGCGTATAATAGGCACACAGGGGGTAGAGAGAGAGAGGAAAAATTTTGTGTTAAAAAAAGAAAAAAAAAAATCGAAAAATTGAAATTTTGCTGCTGCCTGCGTATATACGCAGGTGCTGCGTATATACGCAGCCTGCGGTAAAATTTCAGAATTTTGAAAAAAAAAAAAAAAAAAAAAAAAAAATTTACCTGCTGTCTGCGTATATACGCAGGCAGCGAAAATCTGGAATTTTGAAAAAAAAAAAGAAAAAAAAAATCTTTTTCAAAATGGTCCCTGTTTGCGTATATACGCAGGTGTTGCGTATATACGCAGGCAGAAGAAGAAAAAAATATATATTTTTTTTCGGACAGCAGCACGTTTTTGCCCCATTTTTCTCTCTCTACCTCCATACACAGATCCGTGGAGTTTGAAGCGAATTCAGAAAATTTCGTAGAAGAAAAGGCAGATTTTCAAAATCTTGAAGAATCGACCCCGGTGTGTTCTGGCACACTCGACCATCACAGGGACTCGTACGAGTTGGGGATTTTTCAGGAACGGTTTTTCTGTCGAATAGAGCAATCGACCCCGGTGTACGGAAGTATACTCGACCATATGGGAGCACATTGTCAAACACAATGGTGCTCGGGGATTGCACGTTTGAAGAGCGCACATAGAGCCCGAAAGGTTGACAGCTTCCGTCGAGAAATTTTCTGGCGACCGGTCAACGGTCCTGCTCCACCGGAATCTGCGAGAAATTCCGCACCTGTAAGAACTGACTCCGGGTGCACAGGTTCAATTTCTGTCTCTCGCTTTATTTTTCTGCATATGCTACCAGTTGTTCCCATTCGATGAGGCAAGCCAGCTCATCCAATCCAGATTATATGCCTGATGATTAGTACCATGAGGGCATGGCACCATCCAGTGTGGGGGTGGTGGCGCTGTAACTGCATTACGTTTTATTAAAAAAAAAAAATTATTAAAAATTTGAAATTTGAAACTTTTGAGACTGGGTGAAGGATTTAGCTTAAAACTGGAGAGAGCTTAATGATAGAAAATTCCCCGAAGTGGACGAACTTAGGTGAGGAAGAGCTGCGAGAATCTGTCTAGGGGAGTTAATAGAGCCAATACACTTCAAAAAACGCAACTAGCTGTCTCCCGAGCAATGTATCCGACTAGCTGCCAGACCACCGTCACCAGGTAGTCGTCAACCCGCCATCACGGTCACCACATCATATGGTGGAGTGATAGGCCATAGGGGACCTCACGTCCTGTCTCGCGCCTTAGGTCCACTAGTGAGCCACGTTGATCCATTAATCCTTTTCTTGGTAACCGTTTGACCTAGGAAGCCGTTTTTTTATACTCGCATCATTGTTAGTATTTTTACCTTTCCTACGCGTCATGGCACGAGGGAGTTGAGTTGAGGGGGATTTTCTGGGGTAGAGCAGAATTGTCTTATTTGATAGTGGATGAGCTTCATTGTTATATTTGAGGGTGTGTAAGGGTGAGATAGTGACGGCAGCACACTTCGGTGTGGCGGTGACTCACGACATTACACCGTGAGCACAGGAGGAGAGCCGTGGTGCGTAAATTTTCCGCACGACATGGGGGACTTTGGGTTGACAAGGTTATTGGAGGACGCGTTGTGCTATTTAGACATCCTTGTAGTAAGGAGGATCGGTTGGAAAAGCGCGATTATTTTACAGATTGACTACATGGTTCGGAATTAGTGTGGGGGTGGTCATTACAGATTATTTCAGTATTTTTCTGCCACCCCACGTTTTTGGTTTATCATAGAGTTGGTCTGGTTTATATTGTTTATGTATTGCCCCGCAAAAAAAAAAAAAAAAAAAAAAAAAAAAACGAAAAAAAGTATCAAAGGCAGAAAAATTCAGGGTGCTTGATTGATTTTATTTCAAAACGCCAGGCCGACAATTTTTATCACAGTTTCACATCCGTTCACAGTTGTGGCCGCGAGAACGGCAGTTACACCGGGACTGGGGAAATTGAGTGTGTAGAATCTTAGGTGATTTGGGTCAGTTTCTATCATCTCGGTGAGGGAGTGTGAGATTGGGGTATTTGTGAGTGTGCTGTGACGTTTAGGACATCGCTTCTAAATGACTTATCCTACCGCCCCAAAGCCGACAGATTTACATTACACCCGGAGTAAAAGCACGGAAGGTGTGCGTTAGGGATACGTTCGGTTTGCGTGCAAAAGCGGAAGTAAGTGGAGTTCGTGCTTGTTCCTAACCTAGGCTGGCCGCGAGTTCTTCCGATCACTGCAGTTTCTAAAATTTAGGGGAATATGAGAACTTGATGATGTTCAGTTTGAGTTGAAGACATTGCCCAGTCTCACCGAAAAAATATAAACTGTTTTTATAGTAGTAATATTGTTTTTAAATAAGTGCAGTTACACCGCTCTGGATTGATTCGGGATAGTATGCATTGGTAGTATATTGCTGGAGTTTGCTCGGGACGAGCAAAGTTTAGTGTGGGGGTATTTGATAACGCCCAAATAGGGGTTATTTTATAGCCTGAAAAGATGTGTATGTGTGCTGGAAAGTCGCGTTTTAGCCAGAATTCACCCTCGGAAAGCCTCGGTTTTAGGAACGAGACGTTTATTTGCTCTTCGTGAATTTCTGCATGTTTTGTACTTTTATTGGATATGATCGCGGGTTTTTTCCTGCTTTTTCAGGAACAGGTTCGGAAAGTGCATTGGGATGCGTGCCGAGACAGAACCGGGATCGCCTCGGGAAACGTGCAGAAAATGTTCGGGACAGGATTTGACCGAGACTGGTACAAGGGAGAGTGGAATGGAAAACGGAAAGACTGGAGGAAAAACGAGCAGTAAAAACCGACCGAGGAAGCTGAAAATGCCAAAACCGAGAATCGCCGGGACGCGCTCGGTTGACAATATCTTGAGCTTGACTTGGAATTTTGAAGTGAAACCAGGGGCAAAAGAACGGAGACGTCAAGGGCATTCCGAAAACAGGTTATAATGCTGAAACGGAGTCCGGCCGAAAAACCGACTCCCGTCAAGTGTGGGTCCCAGTCAGGCCACGCCCGAGTAAGGAGTCTCAGTTCCCGGTGTCCAGATTCAAGAGCAACTATTTCATGTTCGTGACGATTTCCGGGACAGTTTTGGCCTAGGGGTATTTTGGTCATTTTGGCACCGGGCCCGGGTTTCCGGAGTCAAGTTCAGATTTTGTCTCCCAAATTCAGTCAGCAGTTTTCCTATGGCCAGAGCCAAATTGGACAGAATTTGGAGCGGTTTTGACCCAGGGGTATTTTGGTAATTTTGACAAGTTTCGGGTCAAAACGCAAGACCGGGACACGACGGAAACACGGAAAAGCAAAAGTACACCGAAGAGGCAAACCGGGAGCGTCAGGTAGAAGAGTGGGACCCAGGGGACCAGACCTGGCCCACCAAAGGACCAAGTGGGCCCCACCTAGCCCCCACGGCCTGCGTATATACGCAGGCCCTGCGTATATACGCAGCCCCTGCGTATATACGCAGGCAGTGAGGGTGGTGGGGGATGTTGGTTGGGCTCTGGTTGCGTATATACGCAATCCCTGCGTATATACGCAGCCAGTTTGACTTTTTGGTCAAAGACGGTGGACCGATGGCAGTTTTCGTAAATTCTGGCGCAAGCGTTTTCGGGAAAAACAGCACTATTTAAAGACTCGTCCAGACTCGTTTTGAGACAGCATACAATATACACAGAACAGAACAGAAGACAGCACAACCGAAGGAGAAGCCGGAGAGCGGAGAGCACGGAAACGTGAATCCAGATTCAAGACACCCGTTTGCTCTTCTTCTCTCTCATTCAAAAACTGTGTTATTTTTGTTATGAATTTTATTAGCTAAACTTTTACCTAGGTTCTCGGTGAACCTAGGGTTTCGTTTTCAGATTAGTTCTGCGTTTTGACTATGGATTCATGATCGTACTATCTTAATATCAGCAGCTTTATTCATTATTCTGTCTTTGAATTTCACTGTTCATGCATGATCGGAGTCGCAAACCAGAATTGCTACAGACCCGAGCCGGTAGGTGAAAACGTCCGGTTAGGGTTAGGAAGAGAAGACAGAATTTAGCACCTTACCCCGATGGGCCGACTAGCGAAGGGGAGTTAGGACTAGCCTGAAATCGTTGAGACCAACTGTTAGAGAATCTGACCCGGGCCATCAGGACAGGTTAGAAACCCTAGCAGACTTAGAACGAGACTGAAGATTTAGGCAGCTTAACAGGAATTCGACAGTCTGCAGAATTGTGATAACGTGCAGGAAAAGAAAAGATACTGCACAATTGGTACGTGGCACGGATAATGAGACTGCTGTGTGTTTTCATGTCAAACAAAGAACGAAAATCTGAAGAACCCTAGGGGATCCCGGGACCTAGTATCTCAAACCATAGTTTTACAACCTTAAGATTATTCAGAAAACTTTCACAAAAATATTTACGTTTCAGTTATTTATGTTCATCCTCTCAAAATATTCCTCCTTTTTACACTCTGTTCGTTAAAACTGATTACTAGAAAAACCTGCAAAGTCCCTGTGGGATCGATAATCCGAGTCGAAAATACTCTCTATATTACTTGATTCGTATACTTGCGAATAGCACGCTAAATTGCGCATCAGCAGCCTCTTAGATCTATCTCTACAGATCTTTATACCGAGTATATATACTGCTTCCCCTAAGTCTTTCGTTGGGAAACACTTTCCTAGATAATCTTTGACAGATTGCAGCATGGAAATGTCGTTTCCAATGAGTAGTATGTCATCCACATACAAGACCAGAAAAGAAAAATAGCTCCCACTAACCTTCTTGTAGACACAAGATTCATATTCATTTCATATGAAGCCAAACTCTTTGACTACATCAAAACGTCGATTCGAACTCCTAGAAGCTTGCTTCAATCCATAAATGGATCATTGTAGTTTACAGACTTTGTTGGCTTGCTTTTTATCCTCAAAACCCTCAGGTTGTATCATGTACACATCCTCGAGGAGATTCCCATACAGAAATGCTATATTGACATCCATCTGCCAAATCTCATAGTCGTAGTATGCTGCGATTGCAAGTAAGATTCGAATGGATTTGGTCGTTGCGACTGGTGAAAAGGTTTCATCATAGTCAATACCATGAATCTGTCTGAATCCTTTAGCCAAGAATCGGCCCTTATAGGTAATCACATTACCATCCATGTCGATCTTCTTCTTGAAGACCACTTGCACCCTATGGGGTGTGCCCCTTCGGCTGGTTCCACCAAAGTCCATACTTTGTTGGTATACATGGATTCCATCTCCGATGTCATGGCCTGAAGCCACTTCTGAGAGTCCACCCTTTTCATGGCCTCTTCATAGGTAGTAGGCTCATCATCTATGAGCATCTTGTCACCTGATTTAGTCACGAGAAGTCCATACCTATCTGGCTCCTGGCACACTCTACTAGATCCACGAAGCTCTTGTGTTACTTGAACAAGCTGTTCCACAACCTCTTGTGGTTTCTGTTCATGTTCCTTAGTAGGATCAATTCTTTGTGATTCTTGAACTTCTAGTTCTACAGTCCTCCCACTTGCTTCTTTAGAGTCAAACTCTCTTTCTAGAAACACGCCGGTCCGAGCAACAAACACTTTGTTTTCAGTTGTATTGTAGAAATAATATCCCTTAGTTTCCTTAGGGTATCCCAAAAATTTTCATTTGTCTGACTTAGGCCCTAGATTTTCTGATTGTAAACGTTTTGCATAGACATTGCATCCCCAAATATTCATGAACGACACTGTGGGACGCCTCCCACTCCACATCTCATGTGGTGTCTTCATGACTGACTTAGATGGAACACGGTTAATGGTGAAAGCTGCACTCAATAGAGCATAGCCCCAAAATGATAATGGAAGATCAGTTTGACACATCATAGATCGAACCATATCTAATAGAGTTCGATTTCTCCTCTCGGACAAGCCATTCCATTGTGGCGTTCCGGGTGGAGTGAGTTGGGATGTTATCCCACACTCTCTAAGATAGTCGTCAAACTCTTGGCTCAAGTATTCTCCTCCACGATCTGATCGTAGAGCCTTAATACTTTTGCCATGCTGCTTCTCTACTTCTTTTTGAATTCTTTGAACATTTCAAAGGATTCAGATTTGTCCTTCATAAGGTATACAAATCCATATCTACAGAAATCATGAGTAAATGTTATGAAGTCGACATAACCACCCCTGGAAGGCGTGGAAAATGGCCCACATACATTAGTATGTACTAGCGCCAATTGCTCACTAGTCCTCTCTCCTTTCTTGCTGAAAGAGGACTTCGTCACTTTTCCCAAAAAACAAGCCTCACCTGTCTCATATGATTCAAAATCAAATGAGTCTAGAAATCCATACTTATGGAGTCTAGATAAACGTTTCTCGTTTATATGGCCTAAACAACAGTGCCATAAATAAGCAGGATTTAAGTTATTCATTTTAATCCTCTTAGTATTAATGTTATAGACAGGATTGCTTAGATCAAGTATATATAGTCCATTAAATAATTTCCCACTAAAATAGTGAATACTATCAAAATAAATTGAACAACAATTGTTCTTTATTGAAATAGTAAAACCATCCTTGTCCAAACAAGTAATAGAAATAATGTTTCTGCTCATAGCAGGCACAAAATAGCAATTATTTAATTCTAAAACTAACCGTAAAGGCAGAGACAGGTCGTACATGCCTACGACTAATGTAGCAACTCTTAATCCATTCCCAACGCGCATGTCTATCTCCTCTTTAGCCAATCTTCTACTTCTCTTTAGATCCTGCACATTTCGAAAAATGTGAGATCCACATGCAGTATCCAATACCCATGATGAAGAGCAAGTAATATTGACATCTATAACAAAAATACATGGTGGTGGTGGTGGAATCACTATTCCAAGCCTCTTGTCCTCCATATATTTTGGGCAGTTCCTCCTCCAGTGTCCAGGCTGACTCCAGTAGTGACACTCACCTTTAGTCACACCTTTGGCAATGCCACCAATAGGCTTAAGGGCAGGTTCCTTGGGTTTGGCAACTGACTTGCCTTTGACCTTGGAGGATGAGGCAAACCTTTTGCCCTTTCCTTTATGTACCATCATTATTGATTAGTCCTTACCCTTGTTGATGCTATGTTCAGCTGTCCTAAACATATTGAGTAAATCTGGAAGACGTTTCCCGATCTCATTCAAGTTATAGCTCATGATGAAATGTCCATAACTTTCAGGCAACGATTGCAAGATGAGATCGGTGGCCAACTCTTGGCCTACCGGAAACCCTAGGCGCCCTAGGCTCTATAAGTAGCCTGTAATGCGCAACACGTGCGGCCCTACGGGATTTTCTTATGACATATGACATTTGAACAATGCCTTGGAAACTTCATACCTATCAACCCTTGCCTTCTCTTGGAAGAGCTGCTTCAAGTGTGCGATCATATCGACTGCATTCATGTTCTCATGTTACTTCTGAAGCTGAACGGTCATGGTGCAAAGCATTAGGCAGGCTGCATCATTAGCGTCATCACACGCTTCTGATACGCCTTTAGGGTGCAGGAGTATTGTTTTCCGGACCATCAAGAACTTGCTCCTCTAGAGCGTACAGTTTCTTTTCTTGCTTGAGAACGATTCTCAAGTTTCTGTACCAGTCTAGGAATTTGGTCCCGGATAGCTTGTTCTTCTCAAGGACAGAGCGTAGGGAGTGAGATGAGTTAGATGAGTTGTTTTCCATTGTAATTCTACAAGAAGGAAAATATGCAAGTTTTAGTATTTTGTGAACAATTTAACTATATTTAATAATGGCTAGATTATTAAACACAGCTCCCACTCTTTTTCTACGGACTAATAACCCTCAAGATATTAATGCGGAAAATATCATTAAATTTTTTAGTGGGTGCCAAGATCCCTATTTCACTTATTTTGAGCTTGCTTTGGCAAGTCACCCAAAATTAGCTATTTGGGTAGGAACAATTCCCATTGCATCATATGAAATTCTTGGTTCAATTGGGCAAATAAACCCTTATTTATCTATCCTATAGATAATCTCAATTGATTGCCTCTAGGTTTTTAATCCTTATTAAAATACCCAGTTACGTCCAACCTCTTACTCCAACAATTGCACACTATGTGTGCCATCGCACCACATGATGATGAATCAAGTCGCCCTCCTTTGACACGCACGAACTTGATCAATCGATCTTGTGATGAGTGTTTAAGTAACGAGAAGGCAAAAAAGAACGTAATATTTTGTTTTGAGGGATTTTTCTTTCAATTTTAATTTTTTTTTGTTAATCAATATCAACTGATCTACTTATTTGAGTTTGGGCACAGCTCTAAATAAAAGATCCGGGTTGTTATTTATCTTATTATCAAATTGCATGCATTAACCATACACCAACAACAATAAAAAGACAATAAAATAAACATTCACAAAACATAAATAACCATGATATGGATAGGGCCTCCTACAATAAGATATTCTCAAGCCGATGATAATATCTATGAACCCTAGAATAAAAACGCATCTCCATGTGTCGCCATCTTTTGGTCCATCTTTCATAGTCTTGTGGAATGCTCCATGCTCCATGTGGTGGTTCCTTCAATTTTTTGGGCTTCTTTTGTTCAATCTTGACTATCTATCTAGTACTAGCTAACATCTATACTAAATAAAATAAATCTCACAAGTTGATATAAAAATACCGGCTCGCAGACCGTAAATCCTAATTAATTATTACATCAAATTGATCAGCTCGCAGGCCGTAAGAAACCACAAAAAGATTAAACATCCACAACAAACAACATCTAAGGCCATATTCAATCACCATGCAAATTGCACATAAACAGTTAAAACAAATTTTAGCGTGCTTAGTAAATTTTAATTAATTTAGGATATGCTACGATTAAAACGGTCCATGGGTACACTATCAATATAACCGAACCGCCCAAAAAGGACCAAGGGGCGGCCTTGGGCCGGTCAGCCGAGCCCCATGCGGTCCGGGCCGCACGCTAGGCCAGCCCGAGCCCTTGGCCGTACCCCAGCTTGGGCAGCAAGGAAAGGGGGCGGTCCCTAGGGAGGGTCGATCCTCTTTAGGGGTTGTTTCCAAACAACTCCTTGCCTTGTTGCCCAAGTTTAGTTGTTTCCATGTTTGAAAAAACAACTTTTTCAAGCATGTTCCCAAACCCTAGCCGTCAAGATCCAAAGCACACATCTTATGTGATTCAAACTCACTAATTCATACATCCAATGCAACAATTAGATCTTGTTTGGTTGAATCATATTCTACATGCATCTAATATGCTTAATTTGTTGTTCTAACGCAATAATCAACAATTAAAGGTGATGAACAACAACAATATAACACATAAACCACGTTATGCTCTACGACATGTGGCTCTGATACCACTGTAGGGTTTTCATTATGGATGCGCAGCGGAAAGATTATAAATTCATCCAATCAAGACCCTCCAAGGATCACAGAAGAGAAATTATGACGATGGTAAGAGAATAGTGTTAAGTACCTTTGAGGTCTCCTTGATGACTTCCAACGAGAAAATAATCACGTCCCTACGGTTGATCCACGCCTAGAGGTGAGATCTAGATCTTCCAAACGCCTTGTGCTAGCTAGGAGGAGTGGAATAGGACGAAGAAATCACGAAACGGAGACAAGAGGAGGTTTCGGCCTCCTATCTTGCCCGATGGGTAGGGGCGGACGGACAAGGGGGTTTGGCCCTCTTGTTTGTCTTGCTCTCTCCTTCCTTCTCTCCTACTCAAAGTATGTTATGAGAATAATTATGTGGAAGGAAGCTAGGGGCATCCTTTATATAGTCCAACAACTACTTGTTACTACATAAAGGCCCTATCCTAATCCTACTCAAGTTCGGATTAGTCCAACTTGCATATTAGTCCTACTAAGTTAGCAAGCTTTTGCGATTTGATCATTCTAATTAATTAATCATATTAATTAATTATTTCCTAAGTCTAGTTCACCCCTATATGGCATGTGACCCCAAAGGTTCTATTTAGTTGGTAGTAACTATTTACTAATATGGAGCGGCCTCTAGCAAGACATCCATTCTAGCCAACAAATAGAATAGTCATCATGACAAACGTTGAGCAAGTATTGTCTCATTCCTTTGTCTCAATATCCGGATTGGATACGAAACATACACGTCACACTCGTATATCCAATCCATAGTTCTTCGATCCTGGGAATAGCCTTATTCCTGCAAATAACATCAATATCCTATATTGATTTATTTGAGTCTGGCCAGACATTCTATAAGCCCTATCACTCGAGTGGCCTAGGATATTTGCTCCCGTTATGTGGGAGGGACAAATTCTATCTACATCACTACGATATCTAAGCTTGCTCCTGTTGTGTCCAATACGCGCTTTTATGACTACCCAGTCACGGTGTAGCGTTTGACGCTACCAAAACACAATATTCCACAATTAGAGCAACTAGTGACTTCAAGTCTAAGGATGACAATATTGTTGTCACCGCGAGAAGCACTTGTGACTATACATAACATGTATGTAGCCTTCTCGGAGATGCGTCAATGCAGTATGAACCCAATTCCGCCTAGTAGGGTTTATGGCGTTCATGTTGAAATAATTTTTTTTAATCGGTATAGCAGACATGCAATCGAACTGGTCCAGGGATTCGCCTCCCTACAGATTCTCCACGGTAGGAATACCGTTTTGAATGCTTCGCCTGGGTTTGTAGTTTCTTTGGAACTTTGATCTTCCACAACTTATTCATGGCCTTGAAGTGACTGGGATTTGAAGTTCCCTCTATATCATACCTCTGGTTCATAATATCTGAATAGTAACATTACATTTTTGTATCTTATATTTTGCATCTATTTATTTGTTTTATGTTTTTCAGGTTTAACACATTTTATAGTATTATTTTCATTATATACCATCAGAATACAGATTCATGCCCTTCAGATCTGATTGCAAATATAGATTTTCTCACATGCACTCCTTTTCTAATTAGCAGTGTCTTTGCCATATATGTTTTACAAAGAAATCTTGTTTTAATGAAGTATCATGCATACTATTAAAACACCTGTCATAGAGGTTTTAATTCTAATATAGATGTTGGTAAAATTTTTGGTTGACCGTTTTGTAACAAAATCCTTTTACACTTTTTGCTCCTAACAGTAAAGGACTAAAGAAAATTAGAATATAGAATTTGATGTAATTATCAGATTATGATAATATTTTTGATACTCCAAATTTACACTCACATCATTTGATAAACTTCTTGATGATGTTGTTTTGATACTGTAAAAATACGTAATTTAACCCGCCAAAACCGAGTCGAACTGAGCCGAGCCGAAGTCTTCGTTCAGGTTTGGGTTTGTGAGACACTTGGTCAGGTTTGGGTTGGAATTTTCCCAACCCGAGGTAGCTGGGTCGGGTAGAAAATATTGGTTCCGGCCGCCCAAACTGGTCCGCGAACAGCCCTACCTCCAGTAGTGAGTCTCATGTCGAGGGAAATGAAATTGTGTTACCCCTAGTTGAGCGTTTAACTACAGAACTCGATGAGTCTATAAAAAACATGAAGACATGATTATGGAAGATATTTAAACAGACCTTGGATAAATATAACCTGAGTTCTAAAACATGGTAACATATTTTTATGATAGCTCAATCCAGTAAAGACAAACGAGCATTAGGATATCAGCCTACAAAGGATAGGATGAGAAACAATCCCACTCACTTTGTTAAAGCCACATCTTCTACCTAGAAGAATGAAATCCATCGTTCATCTCCTCTGTCCTCGAAGGCTGTTCTGTCAAAATATAAGTCATCCTAGCACTATTCCTACTTTTTTCTCTTGTGGAAACCTTAGAAACATTCGTCCAAAGTGCTTGAACCTGAAAAATCATTCCACGTTTCTTCCACAAGTGACAATCTTTGTTCCGATCTGTGATTTCCGTGGCGTCAAAGGACACATTCGACCTAACTGTGCTGTCCACAAGAAATTTCAGTCGAAAGAGAAACTTGAGATTGGTAAACCTAGCTATTTAAACATTCTGATAAATATGGAGGACGAATCTTATAAATCTTCTCCTTGGAGAGTAAGAACAAGTCTTCAACTCCTCCCATTAATCAAACCTTATGTTTGAATGGCATATGAAACTTTTTCGCTCACTTAAAAGAACAAGTTGAGAAGTTTAGTATTTGGAAACGGGAGACGGGGAAGGATCCTAGGAAAGGGTACTATAGAATTACTAGGGATTCATAGACTCAACAAATTTCTCTTTGTTGAAGGTATCACTGCCAATCTACTTAGTGTGAGCAAAACATGTAAATTGAAGTACGATGTTAAGTTCTCTGGATACCTTTGTACAGTTTTCAACCGAATTGGAGAAATTTTCATAGAAGCTCATAAAATTCATGACAGCTATTATTATGCGAGTTTCTCGTCTAGTAATGTGCACAACATGAGCAACTGAAGTCTGTCACATTAGGTTCCACATAGCAAGATTGTAAACGGAGGATATTTTTTTAGAATTCGGAGATTAGGGAAGGGGGGAGGGTTAGTTTCCAAACCATGTAAAAAGGGGAAGCAGACTATGGTACCCCACAAGAAGGTGACTAGTCTAACGTCATCCCGAGCATTGGAAGAACTTCACATTGACATGATGGGGCGAATTCACATGATGAGACCTAGTGGGAAGCGTTACATGTTTGTTATTGTTGGTGAATTTACCAGGTATACTTGGGTGGCCTTTTTCCATGATTAGAAAGATATTTTTGAAGCTTTCGAGAAAATCTTTTATCAAATGGATAACCAAAAGGGGTAAATACCTTTTGTGTTCGACATGATCAAGGGACAGAGTTCACTCAGTATCCTGTTGAGGATTTCTATGTCAAGAATGGAATCAAGCATGATTTCTCCCCATCAATCATCCCTCAGGCTAATGGAATTGTAGAAAGGAAAACAAGGCTCTTCAAGAACAGGCACATGCCATGATGTTGTTGGACAGGTCGTTTGCTTTCCTAATCCAACAACAGTTTGTGGTGATAATGGCGACCATGGTTTATTCTTCTTTAACTACAGTCATGAACTTCACCAGTATGATATATGCACTAAAGAGTCGCGGAAAATATTACTAGGCCCGTTCTTTATGACAGTACCTCATGTGGTTCTTGACAACATGGTTCCGCTAAAAAGTAGTTTGAGGTCCATTCCTTTCCCACCCAGAAACTTCCTCACTAATAACTTGCTACAAAGAGCGCATTGTGCGCCACCACCACCACCACTTCACTACCACAACAAAATGCAGCTTTGCACACATTCGCTCCCACCACCACCACCGCTCTGCCAGCCTCAAGAACATCCTCCAAAACCTCAAGGTCCCATCTGATATGGGTATGAACCCAGTATCACGAGACGTATCAGAACACGACTCAGGACACTGTGAACAGTGCTCGTGAACAATACTTGTGAACAGTAATTTAAAGGGTTTAGAGAGTGCGTTAATTGTTTGGGAGTTTTAATTATATTAGCTCATTGTTTGGGGGTCTTAAGGTAATTAGCATAATAGTTGAGATAGTATTTGTGTAGGGAAATCCGATTCCAAAATGTTTTTGGGCCTAGGCAGTTAATACTGCATGCTATACCCCTAATCGAGCAAATTTTGTTGACTAGGTACATATAAGACATGTTATGAGCTCTGGAGAAGAAAGAAACCCACCTGGAAAAACTTCAAATTGGGAGTAAATGCTATGTTCTCTAGGATAAAGAGAACTTAGGAAAGTTTGTTCGAAAGAGTGACAAAGCTATCTTTCTTGGATACTTAACAAGAAAAGGATATATGGTGTTCAATCTTTATACATGAACAATAATGGATTCAAGAAATGCAAAGGAAAATATTCTCACAACTACTTGGTATGATGAAGGAGAAGATTCAGATGAAGAAGACGAAGATGTCTTCAATCCGGAAAGAGAAGCATAAATCAAAGGACAAATCGAAAAAGATTCGGATGTATCTTCATCAGCCATACCTCCTACAATACTTGTATATTTGCAGGAAAAAATGAAGTTTCAAGAACCCCACAAACAATGGATGAACCGCTACAGGAAGTAGAAGTACCATCTATGGGTTCAGTAAAACCATCGTAACGATCTTTTCATCGGAGAAATCTAGTCCCCACAGATCTTGAATCGATCAAGTGCCAGGAACATGATGGCATATATATGTTTCTTATTGTTGAACGAATCGAAGTCTGTAACTGAATCCCCTCATATTTAGGAATGGATCATGCCAATGCAAGAAGAACACAATGAGTTTACTCGCAATGATGTATGGTACTTAGTTCCTAGACGAAAAAGTATCAATGTCATTGGGACAAGATGAACCTACAAAAACAAAAAAGGGTGATTGTTGGGAAATTGTTAGAAATAAAGCCCGTATAGTTGCTCGGTGCCAAGCCAGTTGAAGGGATCAACTTCGATGAGACTCTCGCTCTAGTAGCTAGGCTGGAGTCAATTCTAATACTTCTTGCCTTATCCTTTCACTATAGGTTCAAGTTCTACCAGATGAAAATCGAGATTTCTTTCTTAAATGGAGCACTTCAAGAAGAAGTCTACGTGGAGAAACCTAAGGGTTTTTAAGATCCTAACGCTCAAAGGGATGTGTATCGTCAAAACAAAACGCTCTATGGACTAAAGAAGGCTCTTCTTGCATGATATGTGATAGAAATATGAGAGATGAAGAATAATATTGTATTCAACGTAAGTGACTAATCTTGTATTCAACCTAAGTGAAATAATATACAAGGGGTCCTATTTATAGACTATACAAAAGGTGAGAATAACATAATTGGGCGATGTGGGACAAATTTGGTTTATACATATATCACAATAGCCCCCCTCAAACTGAAGCGGTCATGATAAGCGGAAGTTTGGAGAGCAAGTTACGTAAGCGTCCAGGCGGATGATACTTGTGTGAATATCTGCAGTTTGTTCTGACGAAGACACAGACTTGAGATGAATCGTGCCAGCACGGAGATGATGGCGGGTAAAGTTACAATCTATCTAAATGTGTTTCATCCGAGCATGAAAAACATCATTTTGAGCAATTTGGATGGCGTTGCGGTTGTCACAACATATAGTAGTAGGATTGTACTGTTGCATTCCCATATCAGATAATAACCATTGCAACTAGATAAGCTCCTGTGTAGCATTTGCTAATGCACGATACTCAGCTTCTGTACTAGAACGAGCAATGATAGTTTACTTCTTGCTGCACCAGGAGATAAATGAGTTGCCCAAGAAGAAACTATACTCCATTGTAGAATGTCTATTATTCGGTTCACCAGCCCAATCAGCATATGAGAACCCATATAGAAATGGTACAGATTCAGCAGACAAATATAGACTGCGAAACAGAGTACCTTGCACATACCGATGAATACGGAGAACTGCAACATAATGTGTAGAGCGAGGAGCAGTCAGAAACTGACTAACCTGATAAACATCATAAGCTATATATGGACGAGTGACTGTGAGGTAAACTATACTACCGACAATTTTTCGATACCGAGTAGGATAAGATAACAATCCACCCTCCCAGGGTGTAAGCTTGAGTTTGGGCTCCAATGGGGGGTGTCGGCGACCTTTTGCTCAGTCAGTTCCGTATGAGCAATAATATCAGAAGCATACATTGCCTGTGAGAGTAAGTATCCATCAACATCAAAAGTGACCTAATGACCCAAGAAATAACTGAGAGGCCCCAAGTCTTTCATCTCAAAGTGGTGATTCGAGGACTCTTTTAGCTTATCAACACCGACAAGATCATTCACATTAATTATCATGTCACCAACATATATCAGCAAAAGGATAATTCCACGATTAGAATGCCAAATGAAGAGAGTTGTATCATATGCACTAGAAGAGAATCCAAGGGGCTTGTTTCAGACCATATAAGGCGCGACACAGCCGACATACATGTGAGTCGGAAACCTTGAGACCATGTGGAGGTTGCATATACAACTTCTCTGTAAGATCACCATTAAGAAATGCATTCTTAACGTCCAATCTGGAACAAAGACCAACGCTTCTGAGCGGGCACGACTGTCAGAGTAACTGGAGAAAATATCTCTCATAGTCAATACCATACTCCTGAGTGAAACCCCTAGCTGCCAAGCGTGCCTTTTATCTATCAACGGAACCATCCGACCGAGTCTTAACCTTATATATCCATCTTCGCCCTACTAAGGTTTTACTTGGGGGTAACCGGACCAAATCCCAAGTTCTAGTCTTTGCTAGAGCAAATAACTCCTCATCCATCGCTTTTACCCATCGTGGTTATGCTCTTGCCTCTTGATATAACTGTGGTTGCGGATGTTTAATTGTTATACTCATAACAAAATCACAAAACTGAGTCGGAGTGGTCTTCTCTCTGGTGGAGCGACGAAGTTCAGCACCGTCATCTGCATGGTCAATAGGATAATCAGCAACACCATCTGCATGGTCAATAGGATCATTAGTTAGAGGTTAAAATGGGGGCACAACTTGCTCCTAAAAATCATTAATAACATGCTGATACGGTTGAGCCGGAGGCTCGTGGTTAAGATCTTGCTCAGAAAGTGTTCGTGGATCCATCAGGCAAGATAGGCATCTCTGGAAGTAACTCTTGTGTCATAGGCATTTCATGAAACTAATCAGATGAATCATAAGAGAAGAGATCATAAGCTGGTTCGGTGAATGCATGACTATCCACAAAGGTCGGTGAATGAAACGATGATGAAAGACAGTAATGTAGGCAGTAATACAGGATCAATACTCTAAAAGGTGCGAGGGGGGGGGGGTTGAATTGAGTATGGCAAATTTTTGCAAAGGAAATGGTTTCAAATAATTTGTAGAAAGCAGGAAGTATTTCTAGGCCTTGAAATGAGTTTCAAGTCCTTGGAGTCAATACTGATATTTTAAAATCTTGCAGATAGTTTTCAAGGCCTTGAAATGAGTTTCAAACCCTTGAACAAAATCTTGTTTTGAGCAGTTTGAAAGTACAAGAATAGAAGTGAATGTAAATGCAAGAGACACAAAAATGTATAGAGTTCAGTCCACTTGGACCTACTTCTTACCTCAGGGATCTTCACCCTGCAGGATTTTCAACTCAATTCTTATTAATCAAGAGCTAAGCCCTAGATCTCAAGCACAGAGAGATTCCCTACTCTGATACTGCTTGTAGTTCTCAATACCTATCTAGTCCCTTCTCTAGCTAACTGATTCAAAATTAATCTCTTGTTGTTCCTTTTTAACAACACAACGAGATCAAGAAAAAATAAGTATAACAGAAATTATATACAAATGATGATCAGAAGAAGAACACCTTATAACAGTTTAAGCAGTGCAGCTTCAAGTGTTCTTTTGGATGTTGGATTGAGTGAGATGGTCTTCTTCAATGATCTTGGCAATCCTTGAGAGTCTTTTCCAAGATGTAAACTAGTTCTGTACGAATTCTATCTGTATTGTGTCTCACTCTGCTGCTTGTTTGAATTGCAGATGTATAGGATCTCTTCATAACATAATTCCTAAAATTATGCAGTTGACCTTTGACTTATTTAACAACTCCTTCCTAATGGATACTTGCTTAGTATCTTCAAGATACCGATTTGATGTTTCTTATTTAAGGGTGGGGAGGACAAAAACAGCATTCCAACAAATGAGGATCCAGTTGCAGCTATATTTCCTTTCCTACAAGAACACAGTTAAGGAAAGAACTCCTGCAAAACAGGTAGTTAATTAATCCAGCAAAAGCTAAGTCAAAAAATGATATTAGCATATGATTTGAGACTCGGATTAGTTTTTATTTAATCATCAAAGAATACACAATTAAGCATAAGAGATTAAGAATCATATTAGAGAGAAAACTCCCCCGAAGTTCATGCTAGAAATTGAAATATAGTTTTAAGCTTCTGAAAGCTGTTTCAAGGCCTTGAACCTTATGCAGCTTCATATCTTTGAAGCTTGATGAACTTACAATCTCCCCTATGATGAAAGACAAAACAACTAATCTGCTGTGATGTCTTAATACTGTTTCTTTGCAAAAATTAAACATTAGATCATGGCAAAAGAGTCCTAATATTCTCAGATACTAAACTAAAAACCACACAATCCAACTTATTTTAGCATTTAATCATCCAAATCATTAAAACATCCTATTGATCTAAAAACCATCATCTGAAGTACCAAATAATAATAATAATAATAATAATAATAATAATAATAATAATAATAATAATAATAATAATAATAATAATAATAATAATAATAAAAACCTTAATTTCTCCCCCTTTTTGACTTTCATAAAAAAGGAGAGAATGTTGGAACAAATTTTTTTTTAAAAAAACTGTTTTAAAAGAGAGGAGGTATCAAGGCTTTGAAAAGAAGTCCAAGGCCTTGAAGAAAGAAAGAAAGAAGTGGCAGGAATTTTTTTTTTGGATATGCATCTCCCTTTGGCTCATCCTCTTCACCACTTTTTTCACCATCTTCCTCTTCTTCTTGTAGTCCATCACCTTTAGCAGCTTCTTCACCAGTTCCAGCAGGCATATCTTCTTCAATGGGATCTGCTGAAGTAAAAATAGCTGGAGCAACAGCTGGTGAAGTCTTTTCCTTCTTCTTTTTCTTCATGAGATCCTTGATTAGTACCCCTGTGTTTGTGCTATCGCCAACTTCTTTTTATTGATCTTTACCCCCTTTCTCTTTAGCCACTTCTTAACCAGTATCCTTCACTACTGCAGCCTCTTCTTGAGTAGTATGCTCACCTAATAATTCCCTTGTAGATCCTTCTTTCTTTGATCCTTGAGCAGCCTGGGATACTTCCTCTTCCACATGGATCAAATTCATACTCTTGAATATTATCTCAATCGTGTACCTCATAAGTTTAAACTCTGTCCCAAACTCATGTTGTTTTTGCTTCAACTCTTCTATATCATTCTCCAAGACATCAAGCCTTTGTAGCACTAGGTTAGGGTCTTGAGATTGAGAGGGTAGGTTTGAAGGTGAGGCTAAGGCATTGGGTTTAGGAAACTTATTGGATTGAAGCTCTTATGAAAATAGGTCTGAGTATAGCTTCCAAATTCCATCACTAGATTTCATGATTCCAATACTCAGGCTGGCTTTCTCATCCAACATACCAAAACTAGTGGTAATGGTTTCTTCTCTGTCATTTGGATTGTCACGATGTTGGATGAAAAGAGATAGAAAATTCGCATAGAGTAAAGGGTTCTTCCTCTTCTTGGAACAGAAGTAGAGCATTTGTTACATCACAATTGGAGGTAGGTCAATTTTATATCCATGCATGATCAAATACATCAAGTACAGCACCTTGTCAGACATCAACTATTTTGAGTTTTTCTAAGGCACTACGCACCTCATCAAGATAGTGAACAAGACTTTGGCTTCAACAGTTAACACAGAGTGTGTCAACTACTTTGAGGAGGTAGGGGTATTTGGTAAAAATAATTCTTCTTTGGCCAGTTTAAGGGCTTCAACTTTGTTGGGATTGGAATTGGTGTTGTACCTCTTAGGACATCCTAATATATAGGCAAATTCAGAGTCATCCAACTCAATCTCTAACCTAGCTACCTTTGAGGATATAACCAAGTTCAAGGATTTAACTTGATTGAGGTTCAGGTAGAAGAACCTAGTGAGTCTAGGGTAAGCAACTTTTGAAGGGGTTAAGATATTCCAAAGAGAACTCTGCTTTAACCTCTTAATGCACCCATATTCATGCTTTGCAACATATGAACACTAATCATTCTATAGTAATATTTAGGAGCAAAAGCAAAGCCCATAACCACATCCCTCTCGCAACATTACAAACAAACCATTTGCTAGTGATACCAGATTTCTTACCAGGGGATGTGTGCTGCTCAGAGTAGATCTGCAACTCTTTTTAAGTGTCCTTCTCTGATTCTTCAACTATAACCCTCTCTGGTTCTTCATATACAAACTTCCCTTTTCATTTCTCAGCTTTAGTAGGCTTATTCTTCTTCTCCAACTTTTTGGGGCTAGCAACCTGTTCCTTTTGCTGTTTCTCAGGAACAGGTGGATCTGTCTTCTTCTTTTTACTAGAAGTTGGATGCTGGTCATTCTTGGTCTTCTTTTTTGGAGGCACTAATAGAAATATTCACATAAATGGCAATATTCATTGTGCCAGTCATTTTCTTGCTATTCTTGTCACTTAATATGACAATACATTTTATTTCCGCTTAAAATGTATAATAACGACAAGAATTTTCTCTCCGTAAATAAAAGACCAAATACGGCAAGAAAATAGTTATTAATGGCAAGAAATTTAAATCCCCATAAATAGTTTATTAGGAACGACACACATATATTCAGAAAAGGCAATAATTTAAACTCTCCGTAAAATTTTAATCAAATAAGGTAGGAGTTTTATTACTGCCGCTTCAGAATTTCTTGCCTTGTAGAATTTGTACGCGTGGCTGAGAAAATATCCACATAAAGCTATCTTACCCTTTTTGATGAACTTTTTTTTATATGAAATGGAATATATCTTATTCGTCCGCCAAAATTTGGGGCGAAATTTCGATAAGCCCGCGCGCTTAACCTAGTTCAGGAGAAGAGAGGTCTTGTGTGGGAGAGAAAGAGTAATGTTAGATGAACTTCAACTTCCCGGTCTCGTGAGCAAAGCGAGATTTTCAACTTCCAGGTATCCCGAGGTTCAATGACTACTATCGAAGAAAGAAGACAGGTCAAAGAACATACTATTGCTAGCGACCTAATCTCCTGAGGTTCTAGGTACGATTTCGTGATGCTAGATTTCCGAGTTTTTGAGCAGGCATCGGTTTTTATCTGAGTTTATGCCCTGTCCTTGAATTTCTGAGTTTGTTCCCTCACCCTGTGACAAGAAAGCCATCTCTGTAATTCTTGATGGTGGTGGGACTCTTCTCAAATTGTTGTTCACACCCCTCTTCTCAGACCTATATTCGTGAATGCTTTATGGTCCTCTGTGATAAGAACAAAAGATTAGATGTTTTCAATTTCTTTTCTCTTTCTATCATACTCATAGCATCAGTAAACCTAAGTTTCAATCTCCCCACCAAATGTGCCTTCAGTAGTTTGTACAAGTAGTTACAGTACATATATAAATTGTGCATAAAATTAATAGTAGTAATATGTGAAGTGGAAAAGAATGATTGTATTAATTTTTTAAAAGGAAAAGAATGGGAAGATCAAAGGTCTTTTATTGGGAAGTAACTTGGAAAATTTGAATATAAAGAATGTGGGTGTTCATAAAAATGCCCTCAAATTGTTCAAAATGTTGTGCTGATATAACTCACTACTCTACACGAATTACTCATAATTTTTTAGGTACTTTCTTCGTGCTTTTGTAGGCATCGTCTTGTAGGGTTCCCTACCTAGACAAACGGCCAGCAAATTCTCCCCGTGCTTGAAATTTTGCTTCTTGTGTCTTTCCTTTGCTGGGGACAGAAATTGTGAGGGACATAACTGGAATGCCTATGAGCTCGTTTATTTCATTAAGAATTGGGAGTAATTAAAAGGCTCTTCTTGTTTTGCTTACCAGTCCGTCCATGCTCTTTCTTCCCAATTTCCATTTTGGGACGTCCCTCCTCTTTCTTCTCATTTCTTTTTTAGGTAACCTTAAACAGGTAAAAAGAAAACAATACCCTCACAAATAATACCCCAAAAAATTTTTCCCCTTACCCAACCCCACCCACTCATCTACCTTATCCTCACCCACACAACTCTCACACCACACACACTCACACCACACCCAGCACTCCAGCAGAGAGAGAGGCGCATAGAGAAAAATGAAAAGCTGCTTTGCTCTCTCCGGTGCTCTGTCGACGGTGATGATGGCGGAGAAGAAGAAGACGACCCCGGCGGTACCAAGGTGAGATTCGTTTCTATCTCTCTCAGTTTTTGTCTCTTCTTCTTCATCTTCTTCTTCTTTTTTCGTAGAAAGAGGTAGATCTGGTGATCTACAAGCCTCCTCCACCCTCTCTCCGTCGTTCGAACGAAGACCAACGGTGACGACAACGGCGTGGAAGATCGAAGACCAATGGATCTCGATCCACGGTGGCAGAGGAGGGCGACCCAAGCTTCGATCTACGATCTTGGCTTCATCTTCTTCTTCATCTTCTCCGGTGAGGAGTGGCTGCGGCGGTGGAAGACGGCGGTACCAAAGGTCAGATATCTCTCTATCTCTCTCTCTTTCTTTTCTTCTTCTTCTTCTTCTTCTTCTTCTTCTTCTTCTTCTTCTTCTTCTTCTTCTTCTTCTTCTTTTGGCTTATCCATAAAGAATCTGTTCATGTAGAGTCCTAAGATCTAATTTTTTTGAAGGGGGCTAAGTCTTGTAGGCGGTTGTCAAGCTCCGGACCCTTCATACATCGATGTAGGAGATGAACTAGATGTAGGAGATGAGTTGGTTCCCTGTTCTATTACCCGACAAAGAACAGAGGACGTTGAAGATGTGAGGAATGGGGGATTGTATCTGTTTCTACCTTTCTTTTCTACACTCTCTTTTTATTTTTCTAAGATATGTAATTTTGTAGTGTAGATCTGTATTCTTTGGTATTGAATTTGTTGTGTTTTTGTTCTTGTTGATGGAAGCAGAGTGGTGGCTTTGTGGTGGTGTTGATGGTGGCTGGTGGTGGAGTTGTTACATAAGAGGAGGATATATTTTGTAATTATTAAATATGTTAGGGGTAAAATAGTCAAAACAACAATTTTCTTATTCCCCGCACTCTTTCTCTATGGGAAGAAAGAGCAGGGACAGACTGGTAGTATTTATGTAATCACGTGCCTTGTTCCTTCTCATTCAGCTCATTAACTTTATTGGCCAGTATCTGATGGTCACATCAGTCCTTACCCCTTCTTGATTCAACGTCTAGCAAAAAGTTTATCTTTTCATCTTTGTAGGATTACATCTCAACCGTTTTATTATTATTTCTGTATAGGTACTCAGGATTGTGTGAGACAAAAAATGTTGCAATACAAAGACCTATGTAGCACGGGTACGGGTGCTTTGTGGGTGCGGGTTCGAAAACTGGGTGCGCGTTCGGCTAATTCCCAAAATCAAGGGTGCGGGTGCGGCAGGGGTGCGGCGACTTTATTTGTATTTTATATTATTTGTAATACCATTATACTAATGTAAACGAAACAAAATTAGTAATCCAAATCTTACTCTAAGAGGCATTAATACACTGATTCAGTGATGCAGAGTTACTATCAACAATATGATCCCATTATGTTGTTGTTTGTGGCTGTGGAGAAACGAGTAATCACATAGATGAAATTTTTATTGGATTAAATTGTAATTGTATCTTAGGGGACCTCTCAACTAAAAATTTGAAAATGACCTTCCCTTATCCACAAAGCACCGGCAAAGCACCCATGAAGCACCCGCAAAGCACTCGGTGCAGGTGCGCACTCTTCCAGAAGCACCCGTGCAACATAGACAAAGGCACTAATTGATCGCACTAACTTTATGTTCCATGCCTGCCATACAGTTTCTTGACCTCAGATGTGTTGGCAAGAGTCACTTATATTTCTAGCAGCATTCTACATGTTTCACTTTAGATACGCATAATTTTTTTTGCCTGGCCTCAAATTATTAGGGGTGCAACTTGAGCGGGTTGAACCCGACCAACTTGAGCCCAGCCCGAACTTAAATAGGGTCCGAACACATAGTTTTGGTAATTTGGACGAGCTTGGACATGAATTCTCGGCCCGAATTGCAATTAGGGTCGGGATTGGGCACAAATATCGAACGACGGGCTAACCCGAATTGCCCGATTTGCATTACCAGTACGTATAAATATTATATTTTGAAAGAATTATGTAGCATATCTAACATGAATATGCTAATTTTCTTTCAAGTATTAGCGATGTTTTAATCACTGTTTTGTTCTTCAACTAGTTGATTTGTTTTTTCGCCAACAATTAATTATTCTCTTGTGTTTTTAAGAAGATATTAAGTTTAATGTACTAGCTCGAAATTAACCCAAACCCGAATTGGTTTATACGAATTTGGGCTCGGACGGGTTGACAATGCTCTTAAATCGGGTCGGGTTGGGCTTGGGCAGCCATGACAGAACTCGGGCTCGGGCTTGGACATGGGTGCCAACCCGCCCAGCCCACCCGAGTTGGAGTCCTACAAAATATTAGAATTTAGGTGAGTTATCAAAATCTCCAGTGGGGCACCATGGTATGCTCTTGTTTTATTCGTTGTGAACCACCTATGTTAAGGGTGGTCTGGCCTACTGATTCCTTTCATTGCTGGTAATATTATGATCGAAAGAGGATCACCACTTAGAGCTCCACTAGAGCACTAAATAACATGTCAAACTTTTAATACATCTAATAAAACTATTACCTTAAGAGTTGCATTCTATTGTAAACAAACATGTCATCATTTTCATCCGATATGTGTTTTGATGACTTAAGATTGAATATTCCTATCAAAACCTTGACTAGTAGTATCTTACAAGAGCACTTGAACCAGTGAAGTTGTTTACGTTTTGGGCACTACTGATATAATGGAAGCATCTCTGTTAGTGAATGCACAATACTAGATTGAACTCTATTTCCTTATAATTACTGTTGCAGTTGGTGTACAGTGTAGTAAAAGACTGCATGCGACACAAAAAAGTTTGTCAACATCTTCCTTAAAATTTTGTAGTGAAATTTTTTAAGGCTTCTCTTATTGGAGGACATATTATGGCACACAGTATATAAGGATTTCGGTAAATTTACTATTTGTGGGTAGTAAGCTAGAGCTAGTTTATGGAAATGAAAATGTCAACTATGAGCTGTCTAAATAAATAATTTTTATGAGGGTGAAATGATGCTCTTACTTTGAATTATTGTGAATGACCTTTTTTGTTAATCATAATGGACGCGACCACTAATTATGGTTCACTCATTTGTGAGACTTGAGTTCAAGCATCAACGCAAACTTTCCCGGAGCTTATTTCCCAGCTTCCATAAATAGGTGCGACGGGATTATACAAATGGATCCATCCCTGCAATACTCGAACAGTTCACCTATCTTCGAGAGTTTCTCTACCTTTCTCTTGTTTGCTTGATTTCTTTATTACTGACTTTCCCGCTGACACATTATATCTATTGCAGTTATGGCTTGTGAACTGAAATTTTTGAAGCAAGTAAGCCGGTGCTAGTGAATGTTGTTCCAACCCTTCCAGAGAGATACAGATAATGACACGTGTTTCAATGAGTGAAAAGGCCCGCAGTTTACTTTCCTTTTCATCCAGAGATATAGGTAATTACACATGCTTCAATTCATAATTCATTTTCTTGGCTTTATCTTGAAGTGTCTTGGTGCCGTTTACTGCCTTCATAATTCAATTTATAACCTTTTTGCTTTTCAAATTAAATATTGCAGGTTAAAAAGGCCAAATCGCATTTAGCTTTTGAAGTTAAGCCAAGTACGTTTAATAGTTAATTTTTGTATGATATGCCCAGGAACACTGTTTAAGATATATTGATCTAAGAACATAGCAATTCTTCTTGATTATGTATTAATCTCGAAATATAGCTTTCTATACTTACGCGAAGCACTTTCATAAGTCTGTCAGTGTATGCACTCAGTTGTAGGCATATATATATATTCATTACTTATGTGAAGCTCTTGCAGTGACCTTCTTGTGTAGGTTGAAACTAGGAAAGAGCGCAAAGTTGATGAAGCAATATAGCTTGCAGTTTTCTGTAAGAGTCTAAGTTACATACTTTGGTTCAAGCTATAAAAAAGAGCGTGAAGTCGAACCAACTAGCTAGCTTGCATTTTTGGTTGGAGCTTAAGTTAAGGTGAGAAAAATTGCATGCATATATTTTTTTGAAGCAACTTAGATAATTATATAGATCTAGCAAGAACTTGAAAATATGAGTCGCATTGTTATTTTTTTAAATGTAAAAGTTACATTACTTCCGTAAGATGTGCGCACAACTAGATGTGTGTGTGCTTTGCTGTGTTGAAAACAATTTTGTTCTTGTTGGGTTGAAATATGCAGGTTACAGGTAGCAGTGACCAGAAAAATTGTATTTATTTTTTTGTAGGTTTTCTTCTTTAAACATGGTACTGAATTGTTGCAATTTTGGATAGATTAAAAAACGGAGGGAGTATAGTTACTGCCACTTATGATGGAACCAAATGTGGAAGTAAAATAATCAAAAATTGCAAGTCTAATGCTGTTTAAGGGGGCCAAAAACTGAGGACAATTACTTGCATATATAATATGATCAAATACAGCAAGATAATAGTCAAATACGGCAGGAGTTCTTGCCACTTAAATGAGGTTTAAAATAGAGATAATAAAGCTTGCCATAAATGTTGATGTAAACACGTCAATAGCTCTTGCCACTTAAAAGAAACAAACATTGTAGTAAATCATTTCCCGCCATGAATATCTAAAATGGCTGGATATTTACCTCCACGAGGCAAAAACGGCAACGCTCAACGCGGCCGGTCCATTGCCGCCACAAGTCTTGCCATTTAAAGCTTAAACGACAATTTTTGGTACCGTATTCAGAAATAGTCACCTGCCATTTTTGACGAAAATCTAGTAGTGAAGAGAAGGAGGCCTTTCTGCACTTGGAGTTCTGGAACTAGATCCATTACTCACAGTTTGAACTTCTTCTTCAGTGGTCTTCCTCTTCTTCCCAGAGCTCTTCTTGGATCCTCCAGCCATCTTTAGTCTTTCACAAATTCCTCTTGAGTCCATAGGGGTTTTAGGGTTTAATAAGAGAGAGGTAGGAGAGATACGAGAGAAAGAGAGAGAGAGAGAGAGAGAGAGAGAGAGAGAGAGAGAGAGAGGAGAGGAGATAAATATAGAAGAGTTTGTGTTTGAAAAGGAAAATGAATATTTTCAGATCCTTTTAAGAGATTCAGTTTGAATAGAATTTAAATTTGTGTGTGACGTGGGAAATGAAATATTATAATTCTGATTTGAAAGAAATATGCTTATAAAGGTAAAAGAAATATCAAGCAATTATCTACAGAGATAATGCCCAAAATTTGATCATCCATTTTTTTACTATATAGCATACAGTCTTAATTTTCAAGGATTCGAAAAGGCTTTCAAGGCCTTGAAAAGCTGTACTGCTGAAACAAAATAAATTCAAGGCTTTGAAAGGGTTTTCGAGGCTTTTAAAAACGTTTCAAACTTTTGACACACATAAAGCTTACCTGATACTCCCCCTAAACCAAAGCTTCCTTATTTAGATTTCCCAATTCTAATCTCAGGGTTGAGAATCTATCTTCTCGCAATGGCTTAGTGAATATATCTGCCTGTTGTTTGTTAGTAGAAACAAATTAAAAGTAACAACACTTTTCTCATGATGATCTCTGATAAAATGATGTGTAACATCAATGTGTTTACTCCTCGAATGCTGAACTGGATTCTTGATGATTGAAATAGCACTGGTGTTGTCACATTTATAGGTATATCTCTGAAATCAAATCCAATACCTCTCATTTGCTGAGCTATCCATGGCCGTCTCTACCATAAGGCCAAGTTCAACCTTGCCTAGGGCCCCCTCATTAGGGAGGGCCTCATATTTTCTAAAAAACTTTTGGAGCATCTTGAAATGAATTTATTTAGTTGTGAATAACTACCTTTGTGCATATGTTTTCTGATGGGAGTTTTTGTGCATATTTTGAGTAGATTTTATAACTCTAATATTACTGATATTTTCATATTTACTCACTGAACTTGTTTTTTTGTTGAGGCCACATAATTTTCTTTTAAAATAAATTTATTTTCATAATTTTTAAATAAGCAAAAAAAACTTTCATCACAACAGAAAAAATTAAACTAACAAAAAACGACTTTGAGAAACAATTACAAACAAAGCAGAAACGACATTTAATGTACACAATTGTATTATAAATAAGAGAAAAGAACATCGCTAATATATCGTACATCACATAATTAATATCATAATTTTCATTAACGGGCATGTTGAATGAACGTCAAAACATATATGAGCCTTAAATAAGGGGGCCTCAAAGGAGAAAATCGCCTAAGGTCCCAGAATATGTAGAGACGGCCCTGGAGCTATCCACAACACTTGTGAGCAACATGATCCATTTGCTATGTAATCAGCTTCTGCGGGTTGTCATGCTACTGAGTTTTGCTTCTTTGAATGCCAGCTAATCAGGAATGATTTAAGGAATTTGCAACACCCTGAAGTGCTTTTTCCATGCAAGTCAGCATCTGAATAGCCACACAAAGAGAAATTATATTTTTTTGGATACCAAAGCCCTAAGTCTGTGGTACCATTGAGATATCTAAAGACACTTTTGACAGCAACCAAGTGTGATTTTTTAGGATCAAACAGAAATCTAGCACACCTACAGACACTGAACATGATGTCTAGTCTACTTGCAGTGAGATAGAACAATGATCCAATCATACCTCTGTTGGAATTCTAGAGGCAATCAATTTATTGTGACAAATATATGGATTTACGATTCATTATGTTATCGATATGGAGATATGTTAACATGAATGAAGTCCTTAAAATATAATTGTTATATTCTTAAATATCCCTAGTCAATTATAATGATAAATGGGACAATCATCTATAGACTAGTATGGGGTTGGATTGATATGGAGATATCACGATCCAACACATGGGTATGCATTAGGAGTAATGGCATACTGGATGACCCACAACGAGAAGGATACATTAGATTATGTTGAAGTCACAATCGCTTCTCGTAGTGCTAATATAATAACAATCCTTAGACTTGAAGTCACTAGATACTCTAGTTGTGAAATATTGTGCTTTGATGTTATCAAGCGTTACACTGTAACTGGGTAACTATAAAGATAGCTATCGGGCATGATAGGAAGCAAGCTTGGAGATCGTAGTGATGTAGATAGGATTAATCCCTCCCACATAATGGGAGCAAATATCCATGGCCACTCGAGGGATGAGGCTTATTGAATGTCTGGCCAGACTGAGATAAATCAATATAGAGATATTGATATTATCTGCTAGCATAAGCATATTCCAAGGATCGAGGAACTATGGATTGGATATACGAGTGTGACTATTTATGTCTCGTGTCCAATCCGGATATGGAGACAAAGGGATAGTGCAATATGAGATATTGGGCACAAGAGGTTTGTCGGGATCACTAACTATTTCTATTAGTTGGGTGGCATGGATGTGTTGCTAGACACCGCTCCATGTTAGTAAGAGTTACTACCAATTATATAGAAACATATGGGGTCACACGTCAAATAGAGTAGAGCTAGATTTGGGATTAATTAATATTGATTAACTAATAATAAGGATCACTGTGCAACACCTTGAAAACTTAGTAGGACTAATTTGCAAGGAAGGGAATAATTCTAGTTCATGTAGAATTAGGAAACTCCTTTATGGAAACAACAAGGAGTTGTTTGAGTATATAAAGGAGGCTCTAGGTTCCTTCCCACTTGATGTTAATGTTATGAGACATAAAAAAGAGAGTGGAGAGAGCAAAAGAGAGAGAGCAAGACACGCCTAAAGGCCCGACCGCCCCTAGGCCGTCCGCCCTTCCCGTCGGCGCAAAAGGAGGGCCGAACCCCTCCTTGTTCCTTTGTTGCTTTGATCTTCTTCCCTCTTTCTCTGGGTTCAAGCTAGCACTTGGTTGAAGGGGGAATCTAGATCTCACCTCTAGACGTGGATCAACCGTAGAGACGAGGACACTATTCTTTGTGTGATCTCCCAAATCACAAGGTACACAATACTATGTCCTTTATCATGTTATGATGTCTCCTCCTGACGATCCGTGGTGGGCTTTGAGTAGGATTATTTTTGTTATTCCGCTGCGTTACCTATGTCAAACCCAACAGTAGTATCAGAGCCTGGTTCGTAGAGCATAACATGATTTTATGTGTTACAATTTCAGTCTATACACCGTATTATTGTTTATTACGCGAAAACTGAAAATAATTGGCATAATAGATGCAATAAACAAGATCTAATTTAGCATTGGATGTGTAAATTAGTGAGTTTGATCACATGAGATGTGTGGATTTTGGATCTAGATCTAGGGTTTGGGCACATGCTTGGAAAAGGGGTTTTCCAAGTATGGAAATAATTAAACTTTGGCAACAAGGAAGAAGTTGTTTTAAAAACAACTAAACATGGGAAACAAGTAAGAAGTTGTTTATGGAAACAACTAAATTTGGGAACCAAGGAAGGAATTATTTTAGAAAAAATACCATAAGGGTGTTTTGGAAACAACCCAACAAGGAAGGAATTGTTTATGGAAACAATTCCATATATTGTTTATGGAAATAATTCCATAAATTGTTTATGGAAACAATTCCATAAAGAGGTGTGGCCCATGTAGGGAGCGCCCCTCTCTCTCCTTGTCGCCCAAGTAACACACGGCCCCAAAGGGGGCCGGCGCACCCTAGCACACAGCCTAGCCGTGTGGGCTAGGGGCCGGCCGGCCCGGGCCTAGTGTGGCGGTTCCTTGGTTGATTTTGGCCATTCTCTTGGACCGTTTTAACCCTAGTATGTCCAAAATAACTAAAATTGAACAAGCACGTTAAAAATTGGTTTTAACAGTATTATGTGCTTTGTTGCATGGTGGATGGATATGGCCTAGGATTGTAGATGTTTATTGCTTTGTGGTTTGGTTTACGGCCAGCGAGCTGATCAAATTAATGTAATAATTAATTAGGTTTTACGGCCTGCGAGTCGTCTTTTCTCCTCGACATGTGAGGCTTTTATTATTTATTTATGGGTAAAAGACAAAAACCACCCCTCGAGTATGGGGTATATACAAAAAAACCCCTCGTGTTCGGGGATATACAAAGACCACCCTTGTCAGAGTTAGCATTTAACAGCTCACTAACGGAGGTTCAAAAAGACAAAAATATCCTCATACTTCTAGAAAAATGTCACACTATAAATACTATTTTCTCTTCTTCCTCCCTGCAATCGAAACCTAACGCCTCCTCCTTCCCACTCTCTCTCTCTCTCTGTCTCACTCCGTCCCCGTGAACTTCTGCCTCCTCCTTACCACTCTCTCTCTCTCTGTCTCACCTACGTCCACCGCCGGAGCCGTCCCCTTCCTCGCACACAATTCTCTCTCAACCGCCGCCACTCATCTCCTCCTTCTCATCTCCTGGCGAACGAACGACCAGTGCCGCCGAGTTCTGATCTCGATGGCGAAGCCCTAACACCAAATCGATCGATTTTGGTTGAGAACCGAAAATCGATCGTTTTTGAGAACACGAGGGGTTGATGATGGCGAAGCCCTAACACCAAATCGATCGATGTCGATGGCGAAGCCCTAATACCAAATCGATCGATTTCGGTTGAGAACCGTATCTGGGAGGCGATGGTGGATGGAAAGCTAATCTTGAGGAGGGCGGTTACAAGCCTCAAATTGCCCAGTTTATGGGTTCTCTTCAACGTGGATGGAAAGCTTCTGAATCGACTTCCAGATCGAAGTCGGAGAAGGATCTCCCTCTCTGGCGGCTGTCCGGACTCCTCTCTGCAACGTCGATTTAGAAGCTTCAGTGCTTCGATCTGGAAGCTTCGATTCAGATGTTGGGTCATTTGCAGAGGTTCGATTCAGAGGTAAGTCGGAGGTTCGATTCAGAGGCTTCGATTCAGACCTTCGATTGGAGGTCGGGTCCCCGTCGTAGAAGCCCTGGTTGTATGGTGGTTTGTTATTCAGGTTGGATATTGTTTCTCAACTATTTGATTGCCGAAGAAGAAGATTGAAAGAACATTTTAGGGCAATTTTAGCTACTACTATCTCTTCTCTCTCTCTCGTCAATGAAGGCGTGGGGTGTCAAATCACATAAAATTGCTAGGGTTTTCTTTTCTTGTAGAACAGAGATGAAACCATATCCAATCTGTGATAAATTTTTGTTTAGCTGCTGTGTTCTATGCTTCAATCTCTGTTTTGGGTTTCTGATTCTGTTAAAACAGGGGACACTGTTTTGTGCTTGAAATGAGGACTTTGTTTGACTAAAAAAAAGGTATTGGTTAGTTGTTTCTGTGTTGTTGAATGTTTTGTAGTAATGGTGGACATGAATTTCGAGTTAGTTTGGCTTGGCTGCAATGGTGGTCTGGGTTGTAATGAAGTTTGTTTCAGTTTAGTTTAGGAGGTATTGTGTTGGCTGTGAAGGTGGGTGGTGGTGGTGGTGGTGGTGGTGGTGGTGCTGCTGCTGCTGGTGATCAAGAACACCAAGAACACCAAAAACAAGAACACAATAAACACAAAAATACAAGTAGGGGTAAAATGGTCATAAAAAAGACATATTGAAACCCCATACTAATTGATTGTAACAGAAGGGTGTTTTTTGTCTAACGTCCATCCACTTACAGGGGTGATTTTTGTCTCGACAGGGGTGGTCTTTATATATCCCCAAACACGAGGGGTTTTTTTGTATATACCCCATACTCAAGGGGTGGTTTTTGTCTTTTACCCTTTATTTATTCTAGATGTTAGGCTAGAATTAGAAATATTTAGATGATAGCCAAGAGCATGGAGAAGAAGACCGGAGAACCAAAAGAGCCAATAGACAAAGAAGACATCCTTAGGCGCGCAGCTATGGTGGAGCACATGGAGATGAGCTCGGCACTTTAGGGCAATTGGATATTATCATTGGCTTGATAATATCATTAGTCTAGGGGCCATATCCATGCCACGTTTCTTTTATGTTTGTGGATGTTTATTATTTATGCCTTGTTATTTAATTTTGTGTGTATGGCGATACTAGCGAAAACAATATCAAGATAATAATAAACAAGGTTGGTCTTTTATTATGGATTTCCCAATCCAAATAAGTAGACCATGTTGATGAAGATCAACCAAACAAATTAAAAGAAAAATCCCTCAATTAAATATTGCGTTTTGCCTTCTCTTGCCTAAAACACCCTTCATGATCATGGTTCATTAAAATTCGGGCTTGCCAAAGCAAGGCGATTTTGATTTACCATGGTGTGTTGCGGACGACAAAAGCTAGTAATGTGTGTATGTTGAAGCAGGAGGTTGGACGCAACTGGGTAAGACTCAATTGGATTGATGAACCTAGATGCATGACAATTAGGCATTATCTAAAGGATAAACAATAAAGAGTTATTCACCTAATTGGACCAAGAGTTGCCTGGGATGCCATTGGAATGGTTCCTACCTAAATAACCAATTCTTGGGTGACTTGCCAAAGCACGCTCAAGAATAAGTGAAAAAGGGATCTTGGACCCACTAGAAAATATATAAGATATTTTCCGCATTAATGGTGAGGGCAATTAATCCGAGAAAAATAGTGGGAGCTATATTTAAGAATTTAAATCCTTGTTGAATATAGTAATACGTCACAATGCTTTGCATAATCCTGTAAGTGTTGAATACCCATCGCATTAAACAAACAAAACACGACTTTATGTCCATAAGATGGACAAGATGTCTGGAATCTATTTTCTAGATTGGTATAAAAAAAAATTGAGAATTGTTCTCAAATAAAGGAAAAATGTTGTACATTGTAGAGCATAAATTTCTCTTCCCACCAACTACCAAAACACACTAAAGCCTTATGGAAGGAACATCAAAGAATGGTTCTTTGGATGTAACTTGTCTCATGTCAAGCTCTCATGGACTCTGAGCTTTGGAAGCAAGATGAGAAATATGGAGGCGTGTGATATGATCATACGAACTTGTCATGAAAGGATTGAAGTGTTGCTCCACTTTGAACTCTCTTGATTAGCACTCGTAATGGTCAATATGGAATAAGTTCGGGCTTGCCAAAGCAAGGCGACTTAGTTCATTGAGATATGACGCGACGACACAAGCTAGTAATGTCTGACTGCTGAAGCAAGAGGTTAAGCGCAAACTAAACTATCTCAACAGGATTGAAAGCTTAGATACTGGGAGTTATCTATAAGATATATAAAGAATAGATAGTTATTCTCCCAAATGGACCAAGAATTCCATTGGATGCAATTATAGTGTTTGTTCAGAAGTGATTTACTCAATATGATTGAGAATCGCTATACAAAGCACTCATAAAGGGATAAGGCAAAACATGTTAATGGTTAACAGCACGGGTAGAAGCAAAAAGGGTTTGCGTGGACCTCATGGGTATAAAGCAAGCTCGTTGCTAAAAACAAGTTGCCTTGAAGATCCCAAAGGTGACATGGAGGAAGAGAAACTGCCTAAAATACGTGGAAGGAAATAATAAAGGAATTATGAATTCCAAATTAGGTAATTTTGTTATAGATGTCAATATGTCTATCTCATCATCATGAGTATATGATACTAGATGAGGATCTCACATCTGTAGAAGTGTGGAGGATCTCAAGAGATGAAGGTAATTGAGTAAGGAAGATATAAACCTACACGTGGGACAATGAAGCAAGGGGTTGCTGAATTAGCCGTAGGAAAATATTTCAACTTTATGAAATTGTTCATGAATTAGACAAAAAGTGATTATGACCCTCCTATGAGTAGGATCATTACAGTTTCTTGTTTGGACAAGAAAGCTCTCTATCATAATAAAAGGACAAATGTTGTTCCATTTATTCTGATATGCATTGTTGTAATGCAATTTTCTCTAAATGGATTGTATATCCTTGATCATGATAATTTCATCTATAACATTAATACCAAGACGTTTTCATATAATGATATGAACTCCACTCATCTTTAGCATTATTGTTTAGGCCACATAAATAAGAGATACATATCTAGAACTCCATATAGATGGAATTATAGAACTCATTTGATTATTGAATCATATGAGATATGTAAGACTTATTTATTAGGCAAAGATATGATCTTTTGGGAATCATACATATTGATGTATGTAGGTCACTAAGCGCAGATACTAAAGATGGTTTTCAATACTTCATCGTATTTACTGATGGGATTAGAGAAATATGGATTTGTATATCTTATAAAGAAACAAATAAGAATCCTTGAAGAGTTCAAGGAATTCAAGAATGAAGTAGAGAGATAGCTTGGCAAAAGTATTAAGGCTCTACGATTGGAATGTATAGGAGAATACTTAAGCCAATAGTTTGACAAGCATCTATGGGAGTGTTGGATATGATCCAAACTCGCTCCACCTAGCATGCCACATGGGTTTGGCGTGTCTAAAAGGAGAGTTCGGACCTTTTTGGACACGGTTCAGTCCATGATGAGTCAAACAGAACTTCCAGCTTACTTTTAGGGGCTATGTTCTCGTTATAGCAAATTCGCCCTTAACCTTGTTCCATCCAAATAAATTATGAGAACCCCCATATGAGATATGAACTAGGAAGTGTCCTAGCAGGTCGTTCATAATGATTTGGGTTATGTAGTTTATGTAAAGAAGTTTACAAATAAACTTGGACTCAAATCAGATAAATGTTTTGTGGGTTATCCTGAGGAAACAAAAGATATTATCTCTACACTCCAATCGATAACAAACTATTTGTTGCTCGAATCGCTGTGTTTCCTGATAGAGATTGTCTCTAAGAGAAACTGTGGGAGCACTATAGAACTAGAAGGAGTTAAAGAACCACAACAGAACATTAATCCGTTTGATGGAACATGAGCAGGATCACAAGGTGTTGTGGAGCAACCTACTCAGAAAAACACAAGAACCTCGTAGGTTAGGTAGGATATATTAAGGGCTAGGGAAATAAGGATTTCTCATAACACGTGATATATTGCTCAACCGAGATTAGCCTATAACCTATGAGATGGCCACGTGTGGGCCATACTCTCAGAAATGGCTTGGAGCCATAAGATACGAAATGGAATCCATGTATACCAACAAAGTATGGACTTTGGTGGAACCACCTGAAAGGGTAGGACCCATAAGGTGCAAGTTGGTTATGAGGAAACCAACATGGATGGTAATATGATTATTTTTTAAGGGACAACTGGTTTGAAAGGGTTTCATGAGAGTTCATAGTATAGACTATGACGAAATCTTTCCCCAGTTGTGATGCTTAAATCCATTCGCATCTTGCTTGTAGCAATCTATTTATAGATTGAGTCAAGCTTCTTGGAGTTGGATTCTTCGAATTTATGATGTAATTAAAAGAGTTTGGTTCCATCAAAATAGAAGATGAGACTTGTGTTTACAAGAAGGTTAGTGGGAGCACAGCTACATTTCTGGTCTTGTATGTGGAGACACACTAATCATTGGGAATAATGTCTCTACTCTGCAATCTGTTAAAGATTGGCTAGAGAAATTGAATTCCAATAATAGACTCAGGCGAGACAATCTATAAAATCTATGGAGATAGATCAAAGTAATTGTTCAGCTTGAGTCATGGTACATATATTTACAAGGAGTTGAAATGGTTCAACATGTAAGAATATGGATTCTTACCCATGCCACATGGAATTAGTCTTTGTAAGACTAATTGTCTTTTCAATTAGATTGAAAAGGGACCATATGAATAAGATTCATGAGAAACGCCATGTTATGTACTGGGCCAGATGTGTCATATGGTATGACACAAAGATACCAATCAAATCCAAGTGAGGTGTCACTTGATAATTATCAAGATTATACTTGAGTACTTGAGAAGGAATAATGGATGAATTCTTGATAAATAGAGGATAAGAAGAGTTTACTGTAAAGAGTTACAGTGATGCGAACTTCAAGAAAATTTCACATTATAGTCAAATTTTATGTTTTGCACTAGTGGGAGTGACTGTGAGCTGGAAAGGTTCCAGGCAAGATTCAGTCATTGATTCTAACATAGAGGACTGAGTATATTTATGCATAAGATGCACTTACTCATAATGTTCAATCTCAGTCAAATTGTTGATAAAGGAAATGTGAATATTTGAAAAGGACCAACACATGTCTCGCCTACCACGCCCCTATGCAGTGTAAGCATGGAGGGCTTCGCTAGATCAATAGGCATATGATGCAGGAGATTGACTCTAGTGCAAGTGGGAGACTGTTGGAATTGTGCCCTAGAGGCAATCAATTTATTGTGACAAATATATGGATTTACGATTCATTATGTTATCTATATGGAGATATGTTAACATGAATGAAGTCCTTAGAATATAATTGTTATATTCTTAAATATCCCTAGTCAATTATAATGATAAATGGGACAATCATCTATAGACTAGTATGGGGTTGGATTGATATGGAGATATCACGATCCAACACATGGGTATGCATTAGGAGTAATGGCATACTAGATGACCCACAACGAGAAGGATACATTAGATTATGTTGAAGTCACAATCGCTTCTCGTAGTCCTAATATAATTGCAATCCTTAGACTTGAAGATAGCTATCGGGCATGATACGAAGCAAGCTTGGAGATCGTAGTGATGTAGATAGAATTTTTCCGTCCCACATAATGGGAGAAAATATCCACGGCCACTCGAGGGATACGGCTTATTGAATGTCTGGCCAGACTCAGATAAATCAATATAGAGATATTGATATTATCTGCTAGCATAAGCATATTCCCAGGATCGAGGAACTATGGATTGGATATACGAGTGTGACTATTTATGTCTCGTGTCCAATCCGGATATGGAGACAAAGGGATAGTGGAATATGAGATCTTGGGCACAAGAGGTTTGTCGGGATCACTGACTATTTCTATTAGTTGGGTGGCATGGATGTGTTGCTAGACACCGCTCCATGTTAGTAAGAGTTACTACCAACTATATAGAAACCTATGGGGTCACACGTCCAAATAGAGTAGAGCTAGATTTGGGATTAATTAATATTTATTAATTAATAATAAGGATCATTGTGCAACACCTTGCAAACTTAGTAGGACTAATTTGCAAGGAAGGGAATAATTCTAGTTCATGTAGAATTAGGAAACTCCTTTATGGAAACAACAAAGAGTTGTTGGAGTATATAAAGGAGGCTCTAGCTTCCTTCCCACTTGATGTTAATGTTATGAGACATAACAAAGAGAGTGGGAGAGAGCAAAAGAGAGAGAGAGCAAGACACGCCTAGAGGCCCGACCGCCCCTAGGTCGTCCGCCCCTAGGTGTGGACTACAATAGACACGTATCTATGGTAGTCCACACCTAGTATCAAATAAGGAGGAAGAAGAAGAATCATGATCACGCGAATGGAGGGGCGGCGCGCCTCCTTGAGGCCGACGACTCACGGGTTAGGGGGGACGGGTCTAGGCTTCGGCCTAGGCTCTTTTTTTTATTTCCTTTCTTTGTTCTCTCCTACTCAAAGTATGTTATGAGCACTTCTTATGATAAATAAGCTAGGAGGATTCTTTATATAGTCTAACAACTCATTGTTAACTAATCCTATCCATATACGGATTAGTCCCTCTAGCAAATTAGTCCTACTAAGTTTGCAAGTGCTTGCGTATTGATCCTTCTAATTATTTAATCATATTAATTAATTCCAAAATCTAGTTTGATCCATATGGCGTGTGACCCCGTAGGTTTCTACTTAGTTGGTAGTAACTTATTACCAACATGGACCGGTGTCTAGTAACACATCCACGCCACCCAACTAACATAAATAGTCAGTAATCCAATAAACCTTATGATTATAATGTTTCATCCCTTTGTCTCTATATCCAGATTGGACACGAGACATACCAGTGACACTCGTATATCCAATCCATAGTTTCTCGATCCTGGAATAGTCTTATCCATGCAGATAACATCAATATCCCATATTGATTTATCTAAGTCTGGCAAGACATTCTATAAGAACTACCCCTAGAGTAGCCGCGTATATTTGGTCCCTTTATGTGGGAGGGACAAATTCTATCTACATCACTAGTAAGCTTGCTTCTTATTGTTCCTAATATGCGCCTTTCTTGCTACCCAGTCACAGTGTAGCATTTGACGATGTGAAAACGCAATATTCCACAACTAGAGGATCTAGTGACTTCAAGTCTAAGGATGACAGTAGCACTGTCACACCGCGGTTGTGACTTTGCATAAGTTGTATGAAGCCTTCTCGGTAGTGGGTCAATCCAGCATGCCATTACCCCTAATGCATACCCATGTGTTGGATCGTGATATCGCCATATCGATCCAACCCCATACTAGTGTATATATGATCGTCTTGTTAATCACTATAGTTAACTAGGGATATTTAAGATAAACAACGCATTTTTAATCTAAGGACTTCATTATAATTAATATCACCATAAATGATACAATGATTATTCTAGGAAAAACATTGTTCATACGAAACTAGATCACCTCTATGGCATCTACTCCAACAGTCTCCCACTTGAACTAGAGCCAATATGGAGCATCCCATATGCCAATCGACCTAATGTGCATCTCATGCTTGTGCCGAACAAGCGGCTTCGTAAGCGGATCTGACAAATTCTCATCTGTAGGAAACTTGCATATCTTCACATCTCATTGATCGACGATCTCTCGAATTAGATGGAAATTTCTGAGTACGTGTTTGGTTTTCTGGTGTGACCTGGGTTCCTTTGATTGTGCGATCGCTCCTGTGTTTTCACAATACAACTCAATAGGATCCACAATGCTAGGTACCACACCAAGTTTAGTACTGAAATTCCTATTGGAATTGTGCCCTAGAGGCAATCAATTTATTGTAACAAAATGTGGATTTACGATTCATTATTTTAAAAATATGGAGATATGCTAACATGACTGGAGTCCTTAGAATATAAGTGTTATATTATTAAATATCTTTAGTCAATTATATTGATTAATAGGACAATCAACTATAGACTGGTATGTGATTGGATTGGTATGGAGATATCACGATCCAACACTTGGCAATGCATTAGGAGTAATGGAATACTGGATTGACCCATCTCCGAGAAGTCTACATACAATTTATGTAAAGTCAGAAGTGCTTCTCGCGGTGAAAACGGTATTGTGATCCTAAGACTTGAAGTCACTAGATCATCTAGTTGTGGAGTATTGTGTTTTGGTAGTGTCAAACGCTACACCGTAACTGGGTATCCACAAAGGCGCATATCAGACACAATATGAAGCAAGCATGGAGATCGTAGTGATGCAAACAGAATTTATCCCTCCTACATAACGGGATCAAATATCCTAGGCCACTCGAGGGATAATGCTTATAGAGTGTCTAGCTAGACTTAAATAAATCAATATAGGATATTGATGTTATTTGCACGAATAAGGCTATTCCCAGGATCGAGGAACTATGGATTGGATATACGAGTGTGACTTTTATGTCTCGTGTCCAATCCGGGTATTGAGGCAAAGGGATGAGACAATACTTGCACAAGGTTTGTCGGATGACTATTTCTATTAGTTGGGTAGCGTGGATGTCCTGCTAGACGCCATTCCATGTTAGTAAATTGTTACTACCAACTATGTAGAAAATTATGGGGTCACATTCCATATGGATTGAACTAGATTTGGGAATTAATTAATATGATTAATTAATTAGAAGGATCAAAACGCAATAACTTGCTAACTTAGTAGGACTAATATGCAAGTTGGACTAATCCATGTATAGACATGATTAGGATTTGCCAATGTGGACTAATTCATGTAGATACATGATTATGACTAGTTTTCAAATAGAACTAATCCATGTATAGACATGATTAGGACTAGTTTGCAAAAGGGACTAATCCTTACATGAGTAGGATTATGATAGGGGTTCTTTATGTAGTAGGACAAGGAGTTGTTGGACTATATAAATAACACTCCTAGCTTACTTTTCTTTACACATATACATACTTAGGGTAGGAGAGAATAAATCAAGGAGAAAGAAAAGCAACAAAAGTAGGCCGAATCCCCTTTTGCCGCCCCTCTAACCGTCGGCCACCAAGAGGGCCCGAACCCCCTTCCTTGGGGATTCATTGCGTGATTTCTTCTTCCTCTTCCATTCTTACTAGCTAGCACAAGTATATTGGAGGATTTATGTCTCAATCCTAGGCGTGGATCAACCGTAGAGACGCGATACTTTTCGCGTTTGAAGTCATCAAAGGAGAAACACAAGGTACTTGTTTAATTCATTTACTATCGTTATGAATTCTCTTCCTGTGATCCTTGGAGGGTCTTGATAGGATAAATTATTATTTGTTCCGCTGCGTATCCATGATCAAAACCCTACAGTGGTATCAGAGCCACGTGTCATAGATAATAATGTAGTTTATGTGTTATGATTTTGTAGTTTTTCACCTATAATTGATGATTATTGTGTTAAAACGACATATCAAGCATATTAGATGCATTTTGAATGTGATTCAACCATACAATATCTAATTTTTACATTGAATATATAAATCAGCGAGTTTGAGATTCTTTTTTTTCTTAGAAATTATTTTGTCGTCAACCGGGTTCGAACTAGTGACCTCATGCAGGGGTTTCCAACGCTCTACCACTTGAGCTACCACCCTAGCTGCAATTTTGAGAAATTTTAGGATCTTAGATTTAGGGTTTTGGGCACAAAGTGGAAAGAAGGTCTAATTTGGATAGAATTTGGACTTGGGGAACAAGGAAGGAGTTGTTTTTGAAACAACTCCAAGAGGTTCGGCCCCCCTAGGGAGACCGCCCCTCCTCCTTGATGCCCAAGCCACCTCGGCCGAAGGCCTAGGCGGTCGACCGACCCGACGGGTTGGCCGACCGTCCTAGGCTCGGCCCGCGCGGCTCCAAGGGGTTCGGCCACTTGTTGGTTGGACCTCTTGGACCGTTTGGCCATAGTAATCCTAAAACATTTAAAATTGACTAAGCGTGTTAAAAATTGGTTTTAACTGTTTATGTACAATTTTTATGGTGATTGGATATGGAATTAGATGTGGTTTGTTGTGAATGTTAAATTTTGTGGTTTGTTTACGGCCTTCGAGCTGATAATTTGATGTAATAATTAATTAGGGTTTACGGCCTGCGAGCCAATTTTTTCCTCAACTTTTGAGACTTATTTATTTATTTTAGTTGCTAGCTAGTACTAAATAGAATAGATAGCAAAGATTGGAGAAAAGAAACCTTAAGAATTAAAGGATCCACAACATGGAGCATGGAGCATTCCACAAGGCTATGGAGGATGGAACAAGAGATGGACGCACATGTAGATGCGCTTGCTATTCATAGATATTCTCATTGGCTTGGGAATATCTTATTCTAGGAGGCCATATCCATATCACATTAATTTCTCTGGATGTTTATTTTATTGTCTTATTATTGTTATTGGTGTATGAATGATGCATGCAATTTGATAATAAGATAATTAAACAACGCGTATATTTTATTTAGAGTTTTGCCCAAACTCAAATAAGTAGATCAGTTGATATAGATCAACAATATAATTAAAATAAAAGAAGAATCCCTCAATTTAAATATTGCTTTTTTGCCTTCTCATTATTTAGACAATCTTCATGATCATGATTATCAAGTTCGTGCGTGCCAAAGCAGGGCGACTTGATTTGTCATGATTCTGTTGCGATGGCACAAGCAAGTAATGTGCAATTGGTTAAGTAAGAGCTTGGACGCAACTAGGCGATTTTAATAAGATTAAAAGCCTAGAGGCAACCAATTGGGATTATCCATGGGATGGATAAGTAAGGAGTTATTTGGCCAATTGAACCAAGAATTAATAAGAATGCAATTGGAATTGTTCCTACCTAAATAACTAATTTTGGGTGACTTGCCAAAGCAAGCTCAAAAGAAGTGAAATATGGATCTTTGCCCACTAAAAAATATGATGATATTTTCCGCATTTATATGGAGGGTTATTAATCCGAGAAAAATAGTGGGAGATATGTTTGACAATTGAAGTCCTTGTTAAATATAGTTATGTGTCACAGTACTTTGCATAATCCTTTTTAGTGTTGAATACACGTGGAATTAAACAAACAAATCACGACTTTATGTCCATAAGATGGACAAGCTGTCTGAAATATATTTTCTAGATTGGTATAAAATTGAGAATTGTTCTCAAATAAAAGAAAAATTGTTGTACATCGTAGAACATAGATTTCTCCTTCCACCAACTTTAAAAAACACTAAACCTAATGAAAGGAACATCAAAGAATGGTCCTTTGGATATAACTTGCCTCATGTCAGCTTCCATAAACTCTGAGCTTTGGAAGCAAGATGAGAAACATAGAGGTGTATGATATGATCATACATTAAAAGAAGCTCTTTCAAAGAGCGAGCTAGACATGAAAGGCTTGAAGTGTTGGTCCACTTCGCGTTATACCATCTCTTGCTTAGCACTCGTCATGATCAAGATGAAATATGCTCGGGCTTGCTAAAGCAAGGCGACTTGATTAATCAAGATATGATGGGATGACACTAGCTAGTAGTGTGTGACTGCTGAAGCAAGAGGTAAAATGTAACTAAGCTATTTCAATAGGACCGAAATCTTATATATTGGAGTTATCTATAAGATAGATAAAGAATAAACAGTTATTCACCCAAAGTGGACCAAGAATTGCATTGGATGCAATTATAGTTTTGTTCAAAGTTGATTTACTCATGATTGAGAATCGCTAAACAAAACACTCATAAAGGGCATAAGCAAAACATGTTAAATGGTTAACAGCATGGGTAAGGGTAAACGGTTTGCGCCAACCCCATGGGTATAAAGAAAGCTTGTTGCAAAAACCAAGTTGCCTTAAAGTCACATAGGTGGTGTAGAGGAAGAGAGACTAACCAAAGTACATGGAAGTAAGTAATAATGGAATTGTGAATTCCAATTTAGGTATTTTGTTATAAAAGTCAATGTGTCTATCTCATCATCAAAAGTATATGATACTAGATGAGGATCTCACATTTATAGTAATGTGGAGGATCTGAAGAGATGTAGACAATTGGATAAGGAAGAAATAAACCTACACGTGGGGCAATGAAGCAAGGGGTTGCTGAATTAGCTGTAGGAAATTATCTCTACCTTTATGAAATTGCTCATGAATTAGAAACAAGTGATTATATCCATGCTATGAGTAGGTGCATTATCATAGTTTCTTGTTTGGACAAGAAAGACTCTCTATCATAATAAAGGAAAAATGTTGTCCCATTTATTCTGGTATGCATTATTGTATGTATATCCTTAATCATGATAATTTCATCTATAACATGAATACCAAGAGGTTTGCATATAATGGTATGAACCTCACTTATCTTTAGCAATGTTGTTTAGGGCACATGAATAAGAGATACATATCTAGAACTCCATGAGGATTGATTTCTAGACTCATTTGATTATGAATCATATGAGACATGTAAGACTTATTTACTGGGGGCAGATGTGATCTTTTGGGAATCATACATATTGATGTATGTAGGCCGATACGCACAAATACCAAAGGTGGTTTTCAGTACTTAATCACATTTACTGATGGGATCAGAGAAATATGGATTTGTTATGAAGAAACAAATCAGAATCCATTGAATTGTTCAAGGAATTCAAGAATGAAGTAGAGAACCAGCTTGGCAAAATTATCATGGCTTTGAGTTTGGATCGTGGACGAGAATACTTAAAGCCAATAGTTTGAGCATCTAATGAAGTATGTGATGTGATCACAACTCACTCTACCTAGAACACCATTATGGAATGGCGTATCTAAGAATAGAAACCGGACCTTGTTGGACATGGTTTGGTCCATGATGTAACAAATAAAACTTCCAGTTTAATTTTAGGGGCCATGTTCTAATTACAATAAATGTTTCCCTTAACCTTGTTCCATCTAAATCAATTATGAAAAACACCATATGAGATATGGACTAGGAAGTGTCTTAGTATGTCATTCATAAAGAACTTGGGTTATGAAGTTTATGTAAAAGTTTTATAGGTAAACTTGAACCAAAGTCGGATATATGTACTACGTGGAATATCATGAGGAAACAAAGGATGTTATTTTTTACAATCCAATAGAGAACAAATTGTTTGTTGCTCGAATTACTTTGTTTCTAGATAGAGATTGTCTCTAAAAGAAGCAGTGGGAGGACAGTAGAACTTGAAGGAGTTCAACAACCACAACAGAACATTGATTCTTTTGATGGAACATGAGCAGGATCACAAGGTGTTGTGGAGCAACCTACTCAGATAACACAAGAACCTCGTTGGTCTGGTAGGATATGTCCAGGGACTATAGAAATAAGGATTTCTCATAACCCGATGATATATTGCTCATAGAGATGAACCTACAACCTATGAAGAGGCCACGAGTTGACCATACTCTCAGAAATGTGTAGGAGCCATGAGATACGAAATGAAATCCATGTATACTAACAAAGTATGGACTTTGGTGGAACGACGTGAAAGGGTAGGACCCATAGGTGCAAGTGGGTTATGAGGAAACCAACGTGGATGGTAATGCGATTACATATAAGGTATAATTGGTAAGTAAAGGTTTCCTGTGAGTTCATAGTATAGACTATGACGAAATCTTTCCCCAGTTGTGATGCTTAAATCCATTCGCATCTTGCTTATAGCAAATCTGTCTATAGATTGAGTCAAGCTTCTTAGAGTTAGATTCTTCGAATTGATGATGAAATCAAAGGAGTTTGGTTCCATCAAAATTGAAGATGAAGCTTGTGTTTATAATAAGGTTAGTGGGAGCATAGTTACGTTTCTGGTCTTGCATGTAGACACTACAACAAATATGGTCTTTCTTGGAAACAAAAGTTGTTGATAGGAAGGCGAAACTTGTCGGTAGAAATTCTATCGACAAAAAGTTATTTTTCGGTCCGTGGTCACTACAACTCTGTCATTAGCGTGATAGACGAGAAAACAGAAATCCTGACATAATATTATGTCACTAGGTTTCTATCTATAGACAAACTTTATTTGTAGCATTTCAAACTATCGACAAGTGTATTTGCATGTTTAGGTCGATGTGCGACACCCAAAACTGTCACTAGAACATAAGTTCCTCTCTATGTCCATCTACATTGTGACATACTTGCATGTCGCCTTTATCGCGACCTAATAAAAAAAAATGTCACGCACCATCTAAAAAAATTACCTCCGATGGAAAAAACACAACTTATAGACCAACCAAAAAATTGGGCTCAAAACCATACATAATCAACAAGCCATAACTTGGCGTGTTTACTTCAAAAACAAAATAGAATACATATATATTGCACATTAGTTCTACAGCATGTATCAAGTTCTACTTAACAAAATGTGTAACTTCAATAACTATGAGTCACAGTACTCCACTATATGTTTCCCAGTTCTACTAGCTGTAGCTAAAATATGTTAGATTGAAGTTATCCAGTTTGTAGTTAACAAAAAGACGTAGACACAACATTTCCACTGCCAGTAGTTCCTTTATGCCTTAAACTGTCATACCACCAACATCCCGAAAATCCATAGTCCATTCATGAAATCCGGCAAAGTAGTTCATCAACAATCCATACTCCAGCAGCAATGCACCCCTTCCTCATACCTGATGTTATACTGAAAGACAATAGACTGAGTAAGAATTTTTTCGTAGTAAATACTTCCAGGAATCACATAAAACCCACAGCTGAAACCATAAACATCAATTCATTGTCTAAATAAGAGAGACAGATAAAAGAAGTGCATAAATGGATCTTGGTGTTGAGAAAGTTGAAGAACATGAAGATAGGTATGTCCAAGACAGCATTAATGATCGTGATGTAACCTTAAAAAATCTTCAAATGACATCAAAGGTATTAGCCATGTTGACCTAATTTATGGATCCCACACCAAAGAGTCAATGCATAGTGATCGCCTCTAGTGAAAGTTGAAAAGAGCCACAAACGTAATAGCATGATAGTAATCTGGAAGCCATTAATGACTGTCAAATGGATTTTAACGTAATTCACGGAAAGTAATTTACACCAAGTTCTTGACTTCCAAATACTATTGAAGCCATAATGGAGGCGCAAATGTGATGGGTTTTCACAAAGCTCATGGTGTAATGCGTTATATTAAGAAAAGTATCAAAATCCATATTGACGCAACCGACAATTATGAAAAATAACCAATGAAGATATAGTAAAGAAACAACATTGGTGGTAAGTGGAAAACTACCATCAGAAACTAACCTATGTTACCTTTTATGTCATTTACTTCAGAAATCCGATAAAACTTAAGAACTTGCTTCCTGTACCTGAAAAAAAAAAAGTTTACCATGAAGAAAGGAAGTTGTAAAATTCATCGAATTTGGAATTTCGGAGTTTTGTACTTGATCAACAGGGCACAACAGAACGATGCCACTGGACAATTTTACTTACAATCCAACAAATAAGAAAAAAATAGCAGATAATAAATAATTAACTTTTGAAGTTACTACTCAGCCCTTTGGGAGTTACTACATGCGTGGAAACCAATGTCCATATATGTACTTTTACAATTGCTGAAAGTGGGAAACCAGTTTTCAGTGTCGAACTATTGTTTATAGACTATTTGCTAGAATATTTTTGAGCAACTATACTTTCTAGGAATCTACTCTAGGTAGATAGCTGATCAAAGAGTAATAAGAAAATTAGGAGTCCATATCAATCAACCCAAAAGAGGGTATTCAAAGTTACCGATTGAACCCACTACTCATGACAACTTGAAACTAGGATTTACCTTATAGAAAGGACGGCGATGGGGGAATGTCGTATGGCTTCCCGCATGTCACACCCTTCATTCAAGTGATGAAGCTAAAAAAATTAGAAAATCAAGATAAAGTTGGCAGCCTCTACTTCCACACTTAAAGTGTGAGATGTGTGACCACCTTGGCTCTGTAACTGTCCTACTTTCATATTGTATATAATTCAAAGTTCAAAACTCAAAATTAACAAACAGAAGACTGGCCCAGATAACATGCAGTCAACTGAATGTCAAACCTAAGCATAGCAAATTTGTCATGTATCGAAAAAAAATAAGTCTCATTGCCATTATACCTTCATACTAATGCAAGTGTTCTTTATGTTTAACGTATAAATATAAACAATGCTTCAATTGTTTTGCAACTGAAGAAAACGAAACTATGCAAATGTCACACGTCTAAATTGTGAACCCATAACACGACTAAGGAATTTGAGAATGAAGAGGTTATTTCACTTGAGAGATAAATGCAATTTAATGTCGTAAACAATGGTACTCACCGGCTCATTACACTCAGTTGCTCACATTGGTTCTTGAAATCATCAAGCCACCTTTAAGTCAAACAGAGAAAAGAGCTCAGTTAAGCACAGATAAAGGGTAGAGAAAAGTCTTGAATAACTAACTTCAGAAATGAAATATGTTTACCTTTATCAAGAAGATTAAACATGGACTAATGAGAGTACTATCTTTTTCTTCCTGTAATCCAACAAACTAGTGTCTGTAAAAGGAAAATAGCATCTCACAGCTATTGAATCCAAAAATAACCCGAGGTAAGAGATTAATTTACCTCTGAATTGAAGAAGCTACTATAGCAAAACACCGAGAAATCGTCGACCCGAATTTTAGAAGAACTACATCTGTAAAATCCTACACAAAAATCAGGAAACAAACTATCACCGAGGCTGTTAGTGAGAAACCTACTTGGAAATAGGATGTAGATTGACTAGGGAATTAATCTTCATTGATAGACTTAGGCGAACCAACCTATGAAGATCTATAGAGATAGATCAAGATGGTTGTGCGGCTATATTGACAAAGGTGTTGAAAAGGTTCAACATGTATAGAATATGGATTCTACCTATGTCACATGGAATTAGTCTTTGGAAAACTAATTTTTGTTCCAATTAGATTGGGAAAGGGACCATATGAATGAGATTCGCAAGATACACCATGTTATGTACTACGCCAGATGTTTCATACGGTATGACACAAAAATACCAGTAAAATCCAGGTGAGAGTCAATGGATAATTGCCAATATTATCCTTTAGTACTTGAGAAGCACTAATGATGAATTGTTGATATATGAAGGATAGGAAGAGTTCACTGTAAGGGGTTACAGTGATGTGAACTTCCAATCTAACAAAGAAGATTTCAGATTATAAGTCAAGTTTTATGTTTTGCACTAGTGGGAGGGACTGTGAGCTGGAAAGGTTCCAGACAAGATTCAGTTACCGATTCTATCACATAGGACTGAGTACATTAATGCATAAGATGCACTTAATCAGAATATTCAATATCAATAAAATTGTTGATGGAAGAGATGTAAATATTTGCAAGGTACCAGTAGATGTTTCTTTTCGCTTGCGCAGTGAAAGCATGAGGGCTTCTCTAGATCAGTAGGCATATGATGCAGGAGATTGACTCTAGTGCAAGTGGGAGACTGTTGGAATTATGCCCTAGAGGCAATCAATTTATTGTGACAAAATGTGGATTTACGATTCATTATGTTAACAATATGGAGATATGTTAACATGAATGAAGTCCTTAGAATGTAAGTGTTATATTCTTAAATATCCCTAGTCAATATATTGATTAATAGGACAATCAACTATAGACTAGTATGGGGTTGGATTGATGGAGATATCACGACCCAAAACATGAGTATGCATTAGGAGTAATGGCATACTAGATTGACCCATCTCCGAGAAGGCTACATACAGGTTATGTAAATTCACAAGTGGTTCTCGCGGTGACAACGGTAGTGTCATCCTAATACTTGAAGTCACTAGATCATCTAGTTGTGGAGTATTGTGTTTTGGTAGCGTCAAAAGCTACACCGTGACCGGGTAGCCACAAAGGCGCGTATCGGACACAATATGAAGCAAGCTTGGAGATCGTAGTAACGTAGATAGAATTTGTCCCTTCACATAACTGGGGAAAATATCCTAGGCCACTCGAGGGATAGTGATAATAGAATGTCTGGCCAGACTCAAATAAATCAATATAGAATATTGATGTTATTTGCACAAATAAGGCTAATCCCAAGATCGAGGAACAATGGATTGGATATACGAGTGTGACTTGTATGTCTCGTGTCCAATCCCGATATTGAGACAAAGGGATGAGACAATACTTGCACAGGGTTTGTCGGATGAATATTTCTATTATTTGGGTAGCGTGGATGTCTTACTAGCGGCCGCTCCATTTTAGTAATTTGTTACAACCAACGAATTAGAAACCTATATGGTCACATTCCATATGTATTGAACTAGACTTGGAAATTAATTAATATGATTAATTAATTTGAAAGATCAAAACGCAACAACTTGCTAACTTAGTAGGACTAATATGCAAGTTGGACTAATCCATGTATAGACATGATTAGGATTTGTCAAGGTAGACTAATTCATGTAGAGACATGATTAGGACTAGTTTTCAAATAGAACTAATCCATGTATAGACAAGATTTGGACTAGTTTGCAAAAGGCCTGACATGAGTAGGATTAGGAGAGGGGTTCTTTATGTAGTAGGACAAGGAGTTGTCGGACTATATAAAGAGCACTTCTAGATTATTTTTCTCTACACATCTACATACTTATGGTAGGATAGAATAAATCAAGGAGATAGGAAGAAAAAAAAGGAGGCCGAACCCCCTTTTGCCGCCCATCTACCTGTCGGCCACCAAGAGGTCCCGAACCCCCTTCCTTGGTGATTCGTTGCGTGATTTCTTCTTCCTCTTCCATTATTACTAGCTAGCAAAAGGAGATTAGAGGATCTAGATCTCAATCCTAGGCGTGGATCAACCGTAGAGACGTGACACGTTTCGCGTTTGAAGTCATCAAAGGAGAACCACAAGGTACTTGTTTTATTCCATTACTATCGTTATGAATTCTCTCCTGTGATCCTTGGAGGGTCTTGATAAATTATTGTTTATTTCACTGCGTATCCATGATAAAAACCCTACACATCCTAATCCAAAAATGTTCCTTTGTTGGGCCACTCGCAGCGATGTACTTAGCCTCTTGTAGAATCAGCAACCGTCTCTTGCTTGGAAATATTCCAGCTCGCAACTCCTCCATTCAGGCAATACACGAATCACGACTGCGATCTGAAATCATCTTTGTCGGTCTTGAATCCATGTAACCCCTTTCACGTAACTCTTCCTCACCTCCACATATCAAGAACGCATCCTTAGTTCTTCTCAAGTACTTAAGGATGTTCTTGACAGCAATCTAGTGACTCTCACCTGGATTGAACTAATATCTGCTTGTCATACTTAACGAGTATGACACATCCGGTCTAGTACACAACATGGCGTACATGATGGACCCTATGGCCGAAGCATATTGGACCCGAATCATGCGGTCCTTCTCAATATCATTGGGAGGAAAATCATTCTTCGAAAGAGTGATTCCATGCGACATGGGTAAGAATCCTTTCTTGTAATCTTGCATGTTGAACCGATTCAACACCTTGTCTATATATGTAGGCCTAGCAGCTTCCTCGATCTATCTCTATAGATCTTGATCCCAAGGATATAAGCTGCATCCCCTAAGTCCTTCATTGAAAAACACTTCCCAATGAGTAGTATGTTATCCACATACAAGACCAGAAACAGAACATAGCTCCCACCAACCTTCTTCTAGACAGAAGGTTCATCTTTGTTCTTGATGAAGCCAAACTCTTTGACCGCGTCATCAAAACGTCGATTCCAACTCCTAGAAGCTTGCTTCAACCCATAAATGGATTGTTGCAACTTACATACTTTATTTGCATGCTCAAGATCCACAAAACCCTCGGATTGTGTCATGTACACATCCTAAGGGGGTTTCCATTCAGAAACGCTGTTTTGACATCCATCTGCAAAATCTCATAGTCGTAGTAAGCTGCAATAGCAAGTAGGATTCGAATGAATTTGGTCATTGCGACTGGTGAAAAGATTTCCTCATAGTCAATACCATGAATCTGTCTGAATCCTTTTTACCACCAATCGGCCCTTATAGGTAATCACATTACCATCCACGTCGGTATTCTTCTTGAATACCCACTCGCACCATATGGGCCTCGCCCCTTGGGGTAGTTCCTAAAAAGTGCATACTTTGTTGGTATACATGGATTCCATCTTGGATCTCTTGGCCTTTAGCCACTTCTGAGAGTCTAGCCCTTTCATGGCCTCTCCATAGGTAGTAGGCTCATCATTTATGAGCATCCTGTCATCAGACTCAGTCATAAGAAGTCCATACCTCTCTAGCTCCTGGCTCACTCTACTCGACCTACGAAGTTATTGTGTTACTTGAACAGGTTGCTCCATAACGTCTTGTGGCTCCTGTTCATGTTTCATAGAAGGATCAGTAGTTTGTGGGTCTTGAACCTCTTCAAGTTTTACAGTCCTCCAACTTGCTTCGTTAGAGATAAACTCTCTTTCTGGAAACACGCCGGACCGGGAAACAAACACTTTGTTCTCGATTGGATTGTAAATGTAATAACCCTTAGTATCCTTAGGGTATCCCACAAACTTACACTTATCCAACATAGGCCCTAGCTTGTCTTGTTGTAAACGTTTTACATAGACATCGCAACCCCAAATCTTCATGAATGACACTGTTTCGCAACCCCACATCACATATGGAGTCTTCATGACAGATTTAGATGGAACACGGTTAACGGTGAAAGTTGTACTTAATAGAGAGAGGCCCCAAAAGGATAATGGAAGATCAGTTTGACACATCATAGATCGAACCATGTCCAACATTGTTCAATTCCTCCTCTCAGACACGCCATTCCATTTTGGCGTTTCGGGTGAAGTGAAATGGGATAAGATCCCAGACTCTCTAAGATAGTCGTCAAACTCTTGGCTCAAGTATTCTCCTCCACGATCAGATCATAAAGCCTTAATACTCTTGCCATGTTGCTTCACTACTCCATTCTTGAATTCTTTGAAATTTTCAAAGGATTCAGATTTGGCCTTCATAAAGTATAAAAATCCATATCTACTGAAATCATCCTTAAATATAATGAAGTAGACATAACCACCCCTGGATGGCATGACAAATGGCCCGCACACATCAGTATGAACGAGTGACAATTGCTCACTAATCCTCTCACCTTTCTTATTGAAAGGGGACTTTGACATTTTTCCCAACAAAAAGGCCTCACATGTCTCATATGATTCAAAATCAAATGAGTCCAGAAATCCATCCTTATAGAGTCTAGATACACTTTTCTTGTTTATATGGCCTAAACGACAGTGTCATATATAAGCAAGATTTGTATCATTCATTTTAATCCTCTTGGTATTTATGTTATAGATAGGATTACTTAGATCAAGGATATATGATCCATTAAATAATTTCCCACTACAATAGTGAATACTATCAGAATAAATGGAGCAACAATTGTCCTTTATTGAAATAGTAAAATCATCCTTGTCCAAAAAAGAAATAGAAATAATGTTTCTGCTCATAGCAGGCACGGAATAGAAATTATTTAATTCTAAAATTAATCATGAAGGAAGAGACAACTCGCAGACACCAACGGCCAACGCAGCGACTTTTGCTCCATTCCCAACGCGCAGATCTATCTCTCTTTTAGCGAATCTTCTAATACTCTTTAGATCCTGCACATGCACATTTCGACAAATGTGAGATCAACATCCAGTATCCAAGACCCATGATGATGAGATAGTTAAATTGACATCTATAAAAAAAAAATACCTGGTGGTGGTGGAATCACTATTCTAAGCCTTTTGTCCTCCAGATACTTTGGGCAGTTCCTCTTCCAGTGTCCGTACTGACTGCAGTAGTGACAATCACCTTTAGTCATATCCTTGAGAACGCCACCAACAGGTTTAAGAGCAGTTCCCTTGGGTTTTGTAATTGACTTGCCTTTCCTTTTGGAGGTAGAAGCAAACCTTTTGCCCTTTCTTTTGTACACCATCAATATGGTCTTGCTCTTGCCATTTGTGATGCTTTGTTCAGCTATCCTCAACATATTAAGTAAATATGGTAGATTTTTGGAGATTTCATTCATGTTATAGTTCATGTTGAAATGTCCATACTCTCAGTCAACGACTGAAGAACGAGATTAGTGGCCAACTATTGACCCACCGGAGACCCTAGGCGATCAATATCTTCCAAGTATCCGATCTTACACAACATGTGCGGTCCTCCAGGGTTTCCCTCTGACAGATGACATTTGAACAATGCTTTCCAAACCTCATACCTCTCGACTCTCGCCTGCTCCTGGAGGAGATGCTTAAAGTGTATGATCATATCATACGCAACCATGTTCTCATGTTGCTTCTGAAGCTCAGAGCTCATGGTGCTAAGCATAAGGCACGACACATCATTATCATCATCAATGAATTTTTGATGCGCCTTTAAGGCTGCTGGGGAATTGTTTTCTGGCTCTTCAGGAACTTCCTCCTCTAAAGTGTACATCTTCTTCTCTTGTTTAAGAACTATTCTTAAATTTCGATACCAGTCGAGACAGTTTGTTCCAGAAAGCTTGAGAAATATACAAAAATGAGAAATATACAAGTTTTAGTATTTGTAAAAAAATAACTATATTTAATAATGGCTATATTATTAAATATAGATCCCACTATTTTTCTCGGATATATAACCCCCCGTGTTATTACGGAAAAAGTTATTATATTTTCTAGTGGGCCAAGATCCATATTTCACTTCCTCTTTGAGCTTGATTTGACAAGTCACCAAAAAATCAGTTATTTTGGTAGGTTGCATCCCTATACAACTCTTGGTTCAATTGGACACAAAAATCCTTATTTATTTATCTCATAAATAATACCAATTGATTGCCTCTAGGCTTTTAATCTTATTAAAATCACCTAGTTGCGTCCAACCTCTTACTCCAACAATTGCACATTACTTGTTTGTGGCATCACATCATGATGAATCAAGTCGTCTTGCTTTGGGAATGCACGAACTCGATTAATCTAGAACGTGATGAGTGTTTAAGTAACGAGAAGGAAAAACGTAATAATTAAGTTGAGGGATTTTTCGTTTTAATTTTAATTTTTTTGTTGATCCATATCAACTGATCTACTTATTTTGAGTTGGGCAAACTCAGAAATAAAAGATCTGGGTTGTATTATCTTGTATCAGTTTTGCATGGATCATCCATACACAACCAATAAAAAATAAGACAATAAATTAAACAACCACAAAAGATAAACTAAACGTGATATAGATATGGCCTCTGATCTAAGATATTCCCAAGCCAATGGGAATATCTATGAACCCTAAAAATAGTAAGCTCATCTCCATGTGCCTCCATCTCATGGTCCGTGCTCCATAGCTTTGTGGAATGCCTCAATCTTGTGGTTACTTCTATTATTTAGGCTTCTTCTCCAGGTACTGGCCATCATCTACTCTATTAATACTAGCTAGCATCTAAACTAAATAGAGAGATCTCACAAGTCGAGCAGAACGCATGCCGTAAAACCTAATTAACTATTACATTTATTTGACCGGCTCACATACCGTAAAACCACACCACAAAATAAACAATCACAGCAAACCAAGCCTAAGGCCATATCCACTCACCATGCGAATAGCACATAAACAGTTAAAATCTAATTTTAACGCGCTTGGTCAATTTTAATTGATTTTGGATGTGCTAGGGTCAAAACGTTCCAAGAGGGCCTACCATCACTATGGTCGAAACCCTAAAGGACTGCCTAAAGGCCTTGGGCCAGCCGGCCACTCGGCCGCACGGTCAAAACCGCACGCCTAGGCCGGTTTGGCCCTTGGTCGTGGCTTTCTTGGGCTGCAAGAAGAGAGGGACGGTCCCCATAGGGGACCGAACCCTACTAGTAGTTGTTTCCAAAAACAACTCCTTTTCCTTGTTGCCCAAGTTTAGTTTTTTCCAAATAGGAAACCACCTTTTTCAAGTATGTGCCCAAACCTAGCCGTCTAGGTCCAAAATTTCACATCCTATGTGATCCAAATTCACTAAATTTTACATCCTATGTAAAACTGGGTCTTGTTTGGTTGAATCATATTCACAATTGCATCTATAATGCTTAATTAGTCGTTTTAACATGATAATCAACAATTAAGGCGTAAAAGACATAAACTTAACACATAAACTACGTTATGCTCTACGACCTGTGGCTCTGATACCACTGTAGGGTTTTGTAACTGATTACGCAGCGGAAATAAACAATTAATCATCCGCACAAGACCCGCTGAGGATCACAAGTCGAGACATCATAACGATTATAAAGGATTAGTATCAAATACCTTGTTTGTCTCCTTCGATGACTTCACACGCTGAATAATGTCCACGTCTCTATGATTAGTCCACACCTAGGATCAATGCTCTAGAGTCCTTCACGCTTTGTGCTAGCAACGAGCTAGAAGGAGGAAGAAGAATCACAATCACGCGAACCGAGGGGCGACACGCCTCCTTGAGGCCGACGGCGCATGGGTAGGGGGGGGGGACGGGTCTAGGCTTCGGCCTAGGCTCACTTTATCTTTCCTTGGTTTGTTCTCTCCTACTCAAAGTATGTTATGAGCACTTCTTATGAGACATAAGCTAGGAGGATTCTTAATATAATCTAACAACTCCTTCTAACTGCATAAAGCCCCAATACTAATCTTATCCATACACGGATTAGTCCCTCTTGCAAATCAGTCCTATTAAGTTTGAAAGTGATTGTGTATTGATCCTTCTAATTAATTTATCATATTAATTATTCCCCAAATGTATTTTGATCCATATGGCGTATGACCCCATCAGTTTCTACTTAGTTGGTGGTAACTTATTACTAACATGGAGCGGTGTCTAGCAACACATCCATGCCACCCAACTCAAGGAAATAGTCTGTAATCCGACAGACCTTGTGAGTATATTGTCTCATCCCTTTGTCTCTATATCCGAATTGGACACGAGATACACAAGTCACACTCGTATATTCAATCCATAGTTTCTCGATCCTGGGAATAGTCTTATCCATGCAGATAATATCAATATCCCATATTGATTTATCTGAGTCTGACCAGACATTCTATAAGCACTACCCCTCGAGTGGCCACGAATATTTTCTCCCGTTATGTGGGACGGAAAAATTCTATCTACGTCACAACCATATCTAAGATTGCTTCTTATTGTGCCCGATTTGCGCCTTTATTGCTACCCAGTCACGGTGTAGTGTTTGACGATGTCAAAACACAATATTCCACAACTAGAGGATTAGTGACTTCAAGTATGAGGATGACAATGCCGTTGTCACACCGTGAAGCACTTGTCACTTTACATAACTTGTATGTAGCCTTCTTGGTAGTGGTTCAATCCAGTCTGCCACTACCCCTAATGCATACCCATGTGTGGGATCATAATATATCCATATCAATCCAACCTCTTACTAGTCTATAGATTATTAAACTGTTAATTACTGGAATAGATGCCCTAGAGACAATCTTATATTCAGTATGAACATTGTTTTGGCTAAAATATTCATTTACTATATATCGTGATATTTAATATAATGAAGTCCTTAGATACAATGTGTTGTTTATCTTAAATATTCCTAGTCCACTATATTGATTAATAGGACGATCAAATATATACTAGTATGTGGGTAGATTGATATGGAGATATCAAGTCTAACACATGTGTATGCATTAGGAGTAATGGCATACTGGATTGACCCACAACGAGAAGGATACATTAGATTATGTTAAAGTCACAATCGCTTCTCGTAGTGATAATATAATTGCAAACTTAGACTTAAAGTCACTAGACACTCTAGTTGTGAAATATCGTGCTTTGATGGTATCAAACGTTAAACCGTAACTGGGTAATTATAAAGATAGTTATCGGGCATGATAGGAAGCAAGCTTAGAGAACGTAGTGATGTAGATAGGATTTGTCCCTCCCACATAATGGGAATAATATCCATGGCCACTCGAGGGATGAGGCTTATTGAATGTCTGGCCAGACTCAGATAAATCAATATGGAGATATTGATGTTATCTGCTCGCATAAGCATATTCCCAGGATCGAGGAACTATGGATTGGATATACGAGTGTGACTATTTATGTCTCGTGTCCAATCTGGATATTGAGACAAAGGGAAAGTGCAATATAAGATATTGGGCACAAGAGGTTTGTCGGGATCACTGACTATTTCTATTAGTTGGGTGGCATGGATGTGTTGCTAGACACCGCTCCATGTTAGTAATAAGTTACTACCAACTAAGTAGAAACCTATGGGGTCACACGTCAAATAGAGTAGAAATAGATTTGGGATTAATTAATATGATTAATTAATAAGAATGATCATTATGCAACACCTTGCAAAGGACTAAGTTTGCAAGGAAGGGACTAATCTAAGTTCATGTAGAACTAGGAAGGACCTTTATGGAAACAACAAGGAGTTGTTGGAGTATATAAATGAGGCTCTAGCTTCCTTCCCACTAAGTCAATGTTATGAGACATAACACAAGAGAGTGGGAGAGAGCAAAAGAGAGAGCAATACAAGACCTAGAGGCGCACGCCCCTAGGTCGTCCGCCCCCTTCCCGTCGGCGCCAAAGAGGAGGCCGAAACCCTCCTCTTGTCACCTCGATGCTTGATTCCTTCGTCCCTCTTCCTCCGGTTCAAGCTAGCACTTGTTGAAGGAAGAATCTAGATCTCACCTCTAGACGTGGATCAACCGTAGAGACGAGGACATCATTCTTTGTGTGATCTCTCAAACCAACAGGTACACAATAATATGTCCCTTATCATGTTATGATATCTCCTCCTGACGATCCGTGGTGGTTTTTGAGTAGGATTAATTTTTTGTTATTTTGCTGCGTTACCTACATCAAAACCCAACATAAATCAGTATAGTTGACTAGGGATATTTAAGATAAACAACACATTTTTGATTTAAGGAATTCATTATATTAAGTATCTCCATAAATGATACAATGATTATTCTAGCCAAAACATTGTTCATACTATACTAGGTTGCCTCTAGGGTATCTATTCCAACACTTAGTAATTAGAAAATAAACATTATTTGATCTAGGGGCAGTGAGGATGCAATTGCCCGATTTTTCATCTTACACCACAAATTTCTCCCTGTAAAATATAACCTTATTACCCTTGTCACATAGCTGTGATACACTAAGCAAATTGAACTTAATATCATATACTAGATATACATATGAGATAGAATTTTCAGAACTATTACCAACATTCCCAATACCAATGATGTTGCATTTGCCTTTGTCACCAAGTGTGATTGTTCCTCCTGCATGTTCTTTTAGTTCCGAGAACAAAGAACTCTTTCCACTCATGTGTCTGGAGCAACCACTATCCATGATCCATTTATGTTCTTTGCCCTTGCTGACAACCTTCAAACACCATTCACTGCCTTACCCAGCTGATAGACCAAGTTTGGAATTTATGTTCATATTTAGGATCAACCATGTCAGGTTGTATAACCCCTTTAAGAACCCAAATCTGTTTAACTTTTCCCTCGAGTTGGAAAGGAAAAGTGTTACTTACTATGTGAGGGTGTCTTCTTCTAAAGGGACAAGTCATCCTGACATGACCAATTTAGTAGCAGTAATTCCACTTAGGAGATGATCTGTTACTAGCCTTCAAAAATCTAGTGTTGTTTTTTCGTGGAAAGTTGGAATTATATCTAACACCACTTTTGTGAAAAGACTGTAAACTTCCTCCAAGAATTAGATTTAGATTATGTTTTGAGCCAGCAAGCTTAGTCACAATTCATTTAGAGTCTTGAAGTTTCTCAGTCAGAGTAGTTGTATGTTCCTGTAATTAATCACATTGATGTCTTAGAGCAATAAGACTGCCACTCAAAAGAGAGTTCTCAGTGACTACTTCTTTGACTTGAGTTTTCAAGGCCTTGAAACTGATTTCCAAATCTTTGAAATCTCTATCAACCTTTTTTCTGAGAAATTTCAAGATTCTGGTTTTGAGAGACAAGTTGGAGATTCTCTTTTGCTTTCCCATGAACCTTTTCTTTCAAAATTGGAGATTCTCTTCTGTCATGGTCCTTCTTCAAGTGTCATTGTTCCTCCTGCATGTTCTTTTAGTTCCGAGAACAAAGAACTCTTTCCACTCATGTGTCTGGAGAAACCACTATGCATGATCCATTTATGTTCTTTGCCCTTGCTGACAACCTTCAAACACCATTCACTGCCTTACCCAGCTGATAGACCAAGTTTGGAATTTATGTTCATATTTAGGATCAACCATGTCAGGTTGTATAACCCCTTTAAGAACCCAAATCTGTTTAACTTTTCCCTCGAGTTGGAAAGGAAAAGTGTTACTTACTATGTGAGGGTGTCTTCTTCTAAAGGGACAAGTCATCCTGACATGACCAATTTAGTAGCAGTAATTCCACTTAGGAGATGATCTGTTACTAGCCTTCAAAAATCTAGTGTTGTTTTTTCTTGGAAAGTTGGAATTATATCTAACACCACTTTTGTGAAAAGACTGTAAACTTCCTCCAAGAATTAGATTTAGATTATGTTCTGAGCCAGCAAGCTTAGTCACAATTCATTTAGAGTCTTGAAGTTTCTCAGTCAGAGTAGTTGTATGTTCCTGTAATTAATCACATTGATGTCTTAGAGCAATAAGACTGCCACTCAAAAGAGAGTTCTCAGTGACTACTTCTTTGACTTGAGTTTTCAAGGCCTTGAAACTGGTTTCCAAATCTTTGAAATCTCTATCAACCTTTTTCTGAGAAATTTCAAGATTCTGGTTTTGAGAGACAAGTTGGAGATTCTCTTTTGCTTTCCCATGAACCTTTTCTTTCAAAGTTCTTAATTCACTCAAATAGTCCTCTTCTTTTAAAATCATTGTTCTAAGATAATCAGAGAGGACATCTGTTGGTTTAGAAATTAAATAATTCACCATTACCTCAATGTTCTTTTCAGAATTTCCATCATGTTTTGCCATAAGGCACAAGTTGGCTTGTTCTTCCTCATATTCAGAATCACTTGAGGAGTCAGAATCACTCCAAGAACCTACCATAGCCTTCTTGCTTCTGTCATGGTCCTTCTTCTAGTAGTGTTTGCTTTTCTTTTGTGGGCAGTATCTAATCAAGTGTCATGCATCACCACACTCAAAGCAGTTCATAACTTTAGACTTATGAGAAGAATTTTCCCTTTGTAATCCTTTCTACTGGAGGATTTGTATTTGTCTCTGCTGAATCCTTTTTTCCAAAGTTCTTCTTCATCTCGAGGATTCTGGTCAAGGCTTTGGAATTAAGAGCAAATCGATCTTCATCATTATATTCTTCTTTTTCATGGCTTTGAGATGGTTCACGCACTTTAGGCTTGTGTGCCAGGTTCTTGGCACTTTCTGGAAGTTCTCCATTAAATTCATTCATGGAGATTTCATGTGTAAGCAGTTTTCCTTGCAATTCATCTAGTTGGAGAGATGATAGATCTTGTGAGTTTTCAATGGCAATGGTATTTTGTTCCCATTTGTCTTTGGGAAGACTTCTCAAGATCATTCTAACTTTCTCTTCATTTGTGAACCGCTTCCCTAAGGAATCCAGATTTTTTACAATGTCTGTAAACCTCTTGAACATGTCTTTGGTAGACTCATCACCATTCATCTTAAACAGTCATACTGGCTGGAATATGTTAATCTTCGTCTGCTTGACTTGGCTGGTTCCTTCAAAGGTTACCACCAGTTTGTCCCATATTTCCTTAGAAGATTTGCAACATGAAATCCTGTTGAATTCATCCCCACTTAAAGCACAATGTAAGAGATTCGTAGATATGAAATTTTCAGATATCTATTCTAATTCAGAAGTAGAAAGTGAATCCTCAGTTTTGGGAGTTCTAATCCCATTCTTTTCTTTGAAGAATATGTGAGGACCATTCTATATGATAGTCCACAACTCTATATCTTGATCAATGATGAGCATTTTAATCAAGCCTTTCTAGTGCACGAAGTTATCTCCACAAAATAAAGGAGTTATGTTAGCAGCTCTTACCTGAGAGAAACCACCATCACCTACAGTACTCATAATCACAAGATTGTTACATCTATGCGGTGATACAAGCTCTGATACCAATTGAAAGACTGTAATATAGGCAGTAATACATGATCAATGCTATAGAGGGGGGGGGGATTGAATAGATTATGGCAACTTCTTGCAAAGGAAGTGGTTTCAAAGATTTATAGAAAGCAGAAAGTATTTCGATGCCTTGAATGAGTCTCAATTACTTGGAATCAATACCGATAGTTTAAAAGCTTGCAGATAGTTTTCAAGGCCTTGAACAAAATCTTGTTTTTAGCAGTTTGAAAGTACAAGTATAAAACTGAATGTAAATGCAAGAGACACATAAATTTATAGGTCAGTCAACTTGGACCTACGTCTCTACATCAGGGATCTTCTCCCTGCAGGATGTTAAACTCAATTCTCATTAATCAGAAGATATGCCTAAATCTCAAGAACATAAAGATGCCCTACTCTGTTACAGCTTGTGGTTCTCCCTAACCTATCTAGTACCTGATTAAGATAACTGATTCAACAAGAATCTCTTATTTTTCCTCTTGAAAAACACAACGAGATCAAGAAAATATAAGTACAACGGAAATGATAAACAAGTGATGATCAGAAGAAGAACAGTGTAAAACAATTTAAGCAATACAGCTTGAAGTGTTCTTCTGGATATTGGATTGAGTGAGATGATCCTCTTCAATGATTCTTGGAAATCCTTTAGAGTTTTTTGAAATTTGTAAACAATTTTTGTACGAATTCTCTTTGTGTTGTGTCTCACACTACTGCTTGTTTGAATTTTAGATTTATAGGATCTCTTCATAACATAATTCCTAAAAACATGCAACTGATCTTTTACTTCTATAAGAGCTCCCTCCCAACGGATAGTTGCTGAGTATCTTCAAGATTGTCATGAACTAAAAAGTAGAGAAGAGAGAACAAAGTATGGAGGATTATTAAAAGTTATTTTATTCTCTACCAAAGCACTCTTTATATAGAGTGTGGGAGCCAATCATAATCCTCTAAGAGTCAATCATAATCTACTAGGAATCAATCATAATATATTACGGAATATTCATTATAATATTTCATAACACTCCCCCTTGAATATTCACTAATACGATGCCTCGTTAAAACCTTGTCAAGCAAAACCCATTGGGACAAAGCTCTGACGAAGGAAAAAGAGTGCATCTTGTGAGTGGAGATTTGATGTAGTCTTCAACTCATTCATGGCTGCATGCCTCATTAAAACCTTGCTTGGAAAAACCCTGTGGCATAAAAACCTCGGCTAAGGAAAATAGTACAGCGCCTTTTAATTTAATATCCCCCTCTTTGCATCATCTTGATGTCACACTTCATACCTGAAAGTAAATTTATGGGGAATACATAATGTCTAACATAATATGATACAACATGATCATTCAAGATAGTAATAAAAACTATCAGTTAATAAGTATGACATGTTATATACTCATGAGACATTCATCATACTAAATAATATGCATATGCACCTAAACTACTCACGAGTATGAATCTTCAATTTGCTTCAGCAAAGAAGAATATCTCATGGGCAATGGCCTCCATGGATTTTACATATAGTGATTCGTACGATCATTTTGTGTAACTAGTTACTTTCATATTTGTAGTCTTAAGAATAAACGAAATATCATAATCACTCTTATCAATAGAGGATTTGTGGGTTATAATTATAACCATGAGAAATATAATATATGGGCATTGCTTCAATATAGCATATTTTTCATTCTATAGTTTCACGCATTCAACCATTAGGGTGCGGACAATTGAATGTGTTGTTCTATATGAAGATGGATGCTTGAGGCATCTCAAGTACTTCAAAGTACTTCACATATATGCTCGACGCATTAACTGAAGAGCTCGTGTTTATTTGTATGCACACGGGTGTTGACTTTGATTTTGGCCAATATGTAGTCAAACCCGATTCCACTTGTAGTGGTTTAAGAAAATCATATGATTTCAAGCGCTTTTCAAAGTAAGTATCATTAATGACCATTTACATAGACTCAAATGTAGGAAGCTCTTCATCTACATGAGTTGTTGCCTCTTCAAAGGCATTGATTTGATCATTTATTTATGATTCTCTTGTGTTCTCAATTATAGTCAAATTGGAACTAACAAGATCATGATCCTTATGGAGGATCTACATGATTGCATAAGAAACCATTACATGCTTCATATGCATCAAAACTCATATTTCATAAGACTTCAATTGGATTTGAAGTTTGAAGTCACACGTACAAAAGTTTGATTAAGTCAATGTTCATGTCATGTAATTGGGTACATCCTCCCCCTCATGACATGAACCACGCGATCAATGTCATTGAGATATGATTTCGGCTTATTATTTATATATACTCGAGCCAAAAAATATAAAATAGGCGAGAATGTATCTCCTTAGGAGATATAATTTGTCACACTTCAAACTTCTAATTCTCACGAACTCTAAAATACTATCATCTTTGGGATAGGAGTTTCTCTTATGAGAATACAATGATCCCATGCTCCTCCTTTAAAGGGTTTCAAATGGGATAGTTAATGAGATAGAGCATGCATAAAAATTCATCCGAGTGGATAAATATTGCACAATTCCTAAGAAGTGCATATATAGTCAATCTAAAAATAATGATGAAGACTATTTGAAGTCTTATATCAATCATTCAAGCAACCAATCACTTAGTGATGCCAACGGTGACGATCTCAATCTTGATATTTCTAGACGAGTTCATGTCAAAAACCATTGATCTCTTCTATAGACATCTTCTGGGTGCTCGATATAAGATATACACATTTTTAAAATGTGAGATTAACAACATCCAAGCCACTTTTAGGGGCTGAAAAATAAATTTTTGGGTGTTCCATGAGATTTTATATAGAATCACAACGCATAAAGTAGGCGTCGGTTGGGCGATGCAATGCATCAAGCCTTTTTTTATGACAAAATTCTTTACGTTGGGTAGGCGATGTAATGCATCAAGCCAATTTTATGAAGAAATTGTCTACGGAGAATGTCATTTATTTGTACAAAACTGCTTCACGATCACAATTCAAGTATAAAACTTTTATAGTTTCATTACTTTGATCTCAATATTCAAGGGAATTTCTTGTGTTAAAACAAACACAAGATGCTAAAAATCTACCTTTGTGAGCCCTATAAGGTCTCATTTGCATCCTTGAATAGTGTTTTTTTTTTTTTTTTTTTTTTTTTTTTTTTTTTTTTTTTTTTTTTTCAATTGCCGGAACTTCTAGTTCGACAAATTGTAGGTTGCCACTTCTACGGTATATTTTTCATGGACTCAAATGTTTCATAACATGAGTCAAAAAGCACAATAGGGGCTTAGGCATTTTTTGCTATTGTCTTTTTTTTTTCTTTGTTGTGCGAGCCATAAAAGAAATAGGGGCCTCATAACAATCAAGAAAAAAAAAGATGTAGAGACTACGTAAATAGAAGAAGGTAACATTGATTCTAATGAACCACATATTATGTAGGATTTCTCTAGAATTAATAAACAAGAGAAATAAATATATTTATTCAAAAAAAATATGCAACTTCTCATTATTATATATCTTAAAATTATATGTAATAGATCTATGACAAAATAAAAGCATATTTAATTCAATGATCTGTCTCGGATAATTTCTTTTAGGAATTCTTAAATTCAGGAATTAATATTCTTTAATCTAAATTGTATTGCTATGAAAATGGCGTGTCAAGTTCAAAGTGAGCTTGTAATTGCCAAGGAGTTGGGAGGATCTTGAATCACTCAACCAAAAAGAAATTACATAAATATTGGGAGGATTTTGAATCACTCAACCAAAAACATAAAAATTGCCTAGATATTGGGAGGATCGTGAGTCACTCAACCAAATATTTTCATAGATATTGGGAGGAAATTGAATCACTCAACCAAACATTTGCATATATATATATTGGGAGGATATTAAATCACTCTCTCCCTGTTGGTGATTATTTTTTTCTCTCTCTCTCTCCCTGTTTTCATGTGGTCTTAGAAGATCAATCTTGGATCTTCATAATATCATGACGATATAAATACTGCAACCAAGTCTAAGATCGTGCAAATTATTTTGACCAGATAAGTTTATGAGATTTACTTCAGGGGATACATCCATGTTCACATAACGGAATATAATAAAACATCCTCTTCTGGAATCCGCTACCATTCACGCTTGGGAATGGGTCAAACGAGTCAGATATTTGACGAAGTAACATGACATGTTTTTTTTTCTTATTCTTCTTCTCCCATAATTCCATGTTATGGGCAAAACTGTATTGTCCATCAATCAACAATAATAATTGTTTTGATGTCCATATCCGTCAGTGATAACATTCGGAGGATTTTTTTTTTTCAAAGGGCTAAAAAAATAGCAATACAAGAGGAGAAGAATTAAAATAAACCAAAGCATATAGATAGCTTAGGAGTATTTTATGACTCTAGAGAGAAATGTATATATCAAAAATACTATAATCTCAGTTATAGATAGTCGTTATTTTCTCTATAATTTAATGTATAAGAACATGATTTAACTAAGCATATAAATAGCTTAGGAGCATTTTCTGACAAGGGGATTTAACTACCAATGGAGTTCCCTCTTTTCCCGCAATTAGTTTTTACTATGTGAAACAACGGAATATAATTTGATACTAAGTCATAAGAGACATAATGACAAAGAAAGCTCCATCACAAATAATTTGTGGAGCTAGGCTGAAGCCTTTGCATTTATTTTCTTCTTCTTTCTCTACGCAGATGTAGAAAAAATATAACCATGGAGCTTAATAATCTGAACAACATTGTGTTTTTTTTCTTCTTCTTTTCACCTCAAAATGTTCACGAGTTCAATTCGAACTCTAGCGACTCTTTCTTATTTTTATAGAATAGAAGTAAATTTGAGGTATGTATGTTGCTGCAGATTAGGCAACCTTTTTGCTTATACTCTGCGAGTTCGATTGTACGGGTTTAAATCCCATAAACATTTTATTGTTTCGAACACAACACAATAACAGTATAATCTTGTCAAGCGATAATCAGCCATAAAATCTGCATCATTTTATTTATCATTGTTGTTTTATTCGGGCGAGCGCCACGAGGTCACGAGTTCAAAACTCTAGTGACATTCTTTGCAAATAAAAAAATGGTAAAATTTATCATTCACGAGTTCGAAACTCAAGTGACAATTTCTTATAAGATTTTTTTTTTCATATGTATAGAATAAATTAAAAAAAAATGTTTATCAAGAAACTCGCTAAAGTCTAGCGGTATTGTCACGAGTTTGAAACTCTAGTGAATTTTATTTTTATATTTCTTTTTCACACAAGAAGATTCAATCAATAACATTAAAAAAACTCGCTAGAGTTAGTGCTCAGCGGTATGGTCATGAGTACGAAACTCTAGTGACATTTTTTTTAAATGTTTACGCGTCCTGGAGTCATGAGTTAAGAACTCTAGTGAGACGCTTAATATTTCAATAAAATCCTTTGCGTAATTGCGTCGACTGCGCGTCATCAACGTCACGAGTTTAAAACACTCTAGTGACTTGTGTTATTTTTTTTTCACTTCTTGAGGTCACGAGTACATAACTCTAGTGACATAATCTTTTTTTTTCTTTTTCTTTGAAAGAATGATAAGAACAGAAAAAATTAAAATACAAACGATTTGTAATGAAGACGGTATTAGATTTGTCATTCTTAATTGACTAAAAAAAATTGAAAAAGCAAATAGGTAGAGTTGGTCTAGTGGTATAGCTCCACCTTTTTGGGTCACGGGATACCTCGGACTCTCCATCATTTTTTTCCTTTGACGCGCCCTTTTTTTTTCTTCTTTTTTCGATGAAACATTAATATAACAAAAAAAATACAAGATTTAGCACTTGAAAGCATGCTGTGGACAAGTGGTTGTTCACCACTGCAATGAGGTGCCCTGGGAGCTTTCTGTTGCTTGGGTTCGAACCACATTGTTGTCAGTTTTTCTTTTTTTTTTTTTTTTTTTTGGATCAAGCCAATAATCAATTTTTTTGGTCACCCTCTAGATCTAATTGTCGATCGAGGTCTAGGGTTTGAGCACCTTTTTTTTATGAACCCATATTATATACCATTTTTTTTTCGATATAAGAAGAAATAGTAAAACAGTTAAAGATATGATGTATTGTTGATTTGAATCAACTTTGAAACAAGCAAGACATGAGACAATCAAAATTGAAAATTGAGTTTTTCGTTTGATCATCTTCTTCTTGACAATATAAAATAAGTAAATAATTTGTACCTTTTTTTTGATCTTCTCTTCCGGTAGATCGAAAGTACTGATAACGTGTCAAGAACTAAAAAGTAGAGAAGAGAAGAAAGTATGGAGGAATATTAAAAGTTATTTTATTATCTACCAAAGCACTCTTTATATAGAGTGTGGGAGCCAATCATAATCCTCTAAGAGTCAATCATAATCTACTTGGAATCAATCATAATCTACTAGGGAATATTCATTATAATATTCCATAACAAAGATAGTAATTTGATCTTTATTGTTTAAGGGGTGGGGAGGACACAAACAACATTCCAACAAATTAGGATCCAATTGCAGCTATATTTCCTTTCCTGCAAGAACACAGTTAATGAAAGAAATCTTCCAAAATAAGCAGCTAATTAATTCTACAAAAGCTAAGTCAAACATTGATATTAGCATATGATTTGAGACTCAGATTAGTTTGTCTTTCATCATCAAAGAGTACACAATTAAGCACAAGAGATTAGGAATCATATTAGAGAGAAAACTCCCCCAAAGTTCATGCTAGAAACTGCATCGTAGTTTCAAGCCTTTGAAAGCTGTTTCAAGACCTTGAAACTTATGCAACTTCATATCTTTGAAGCTTGATGAACTTACAGATGATATTATTGAGAAAATCTTGTCATCTCGGAAGACCACGTGTCGATAGACGCGAAGGAATTTGGATACTGGATCCCAGCAATGGTACCCTTTATGCTCAATGCCATAGCGAAGAAAACAACATATGCGAAAACGAGCTTCGAACTTATTGTGTTCATGAGGCTGTAGAAGAATAAGACACATGCATCCAAACCCACAGAGTGATGTGTAATTAGGAGGCACACCATAAAGCTTCTTGTACGGTGTCATATTATGTATAGTGGGAGTTGGAACACGGTTTATTGTATAAAAAGCAGTGAGAGCAGCTTCCCCTCAGAAACGTTCAGGACAAGAGGAAGATAGGTGAAAAGCATGTACGGAGTCAAGTATATGGCGATTCTTACGCTCGGCATGACCATTTTGTTGAGAAGTGCCCTGGCATGAGCGTTGCGGAATAGTCCCTTGACTACAAATACTAAAACTGACTGTCTGTGTATTCTCCTGCATTATCAGCCAGAAAGACTTTGATGGTACGAGAAAATTGCATTTTCACCATGGCAGCAAACTTATGATAAATTTATGGTAGTTCAGAACGATTTTTCATGAGGTATATCCAAGTATACTGTGTAAAGTCATCTCCAAAGATAACGAAATATATGGAACCGCCCATAGTTGCATGAGCGGAAGCACCCCAAACATCAAAATGAACTAAATCAAAAGGAGCTGAAGAGACTAATAAAATCTTATTGAAATTAAATGCAAGTTGTTTTGCTAACTGGCATGAAAGACAATAAAATTGTTCATCTTGGATCGGACCAAGATTTCCACTAGAAAGCAAGTTTACGTAAAACACCAAAAGAAGCATGACCAAGCCTGGAATGCCTAAGACCAAGAGAAGAATATACCTGTTATCGTATAGAAGGAGTAGACGTGATCATAGAGGAAGTCGTAAGCTTCAGACTAGTGAGGTCATATAAACGACCATTTTTACTACCATCTTCGAGTATCTACCTTGTCTCAGGATCTTGAACACAACACCCACTAGCAAAAAAAGTCACATCAAATCCATGTTCACATATCTGACCAACATATACCAAATTAAAAGTGAGCTCAGGAACCAATAGAACATCTTGCAGTGACAAGTTACCCTGAGAAATATTCCCGTTGTGAGTAGCTCGCATACGAGTCCCGCCAGCTGTATGAATGGTAGAAATCTCTAGGCCATCAGTCTTTGAACTGAAAACTGTTGAATCAGAAGTCATATGATTACAACATCCGAAGTCAAAGAACCAATAATTCATATTTGATGTGGCAGAGAGAGAATCTTGAGATTCGTGCTTCAATGTTATGTCTAGAAGACGTTGTATACGCATTGCATATTTAGACTGTAAAGTCTCAGAGGGGTGATCAGAAGAATTTCCAGCAGGAGCAACTATAGCAGGACTTGAAGAGTCATGCAACTTTGGATGCTCCGGACAGTCAGATAAGTAGTGTCCTGAATTTTTAATCCCATAATATAAGCAACGTCGGATAGGACAATGGGGAAGCTCATGTCCTCGCTTATGAAAATAAGTGAACTGAGAAGCCATGTATAAAAACAAGTATGATCAGGAAATACCAGCACGATCACAGAATAACGGCTCAAATATCCAAGAACGGAGCTAAATACGCTTAAATTGCCAAGAACCAGCAATAAAAATATAGAATTTGACTGAACGGACACTGAAATCAAATTCAGTGGGTCGAAAAAACTTGAGAAACAATGAGAAGATGTTGAAAAAGACCGAGCGGAAGAAAATAAACGCGGTTGGCCAAAGATGAGACCGACCAAAAAGATGCCAAGAAACAGTAAAAAATATTCCAAATATGATAAAATAGAGTCCAAAAATGGATTTGGAGAGTCGACAAACCTTTGGAATGGATGAGGTCCTGTCCAAAACTGATAAAAAAGTGCCAAATTAGTTGGTGATCAAAACACTGGAGTCAATGGCTTGGTAAAAGTCAATAGCAAGCAAAAAATATGCCTCTGATCCGACTAAGGAAGCAAATTGCTGAATCGGCAGGGAAGGAAGCCACACGCTGAGACGTCGGCTCACACGAAAACCGTGTTAGCCACAACTGACAAGGAAGCCACAATCTGATGGTGATCGAGCTTGGAATGTAGAAGATCGAAAAATCACTTCAGGTGGCTACTTTAAATGCTGAGTCATATTGGTTCTTGGAAAAGTATCAAACAAAATAGCATAGCTCTTTCCACAACGGAAGCTAAATATGTGGTTGCAGGAAGCTGTTGCCCGCAACTCCTTTGGATGCAATAGATGCTTTAAGATTAGGGGTTCTTTGAAGACACAATGACTGTACTTCGTAAAAACACCAGTGCTGTTAGTATAGCCAAAAAGCTGATCAACATTCTCGAACCAAGTATATTGACATTATGTATCATTTTATTCGGGAAATTTTCTGGGAAGAAATTATCACCTCATAATATGTACCTACCGAGGATCAAAAAAAAGATATCTTAATCAAACCCTTAGACTCTCAATGATTACCTTTATTAGGAGTCTATAGGCTCAATATGCATCACCTAAACTGGAATCCCTATTTCCATTTCCCGTTATGACCATGTGCCATTTTTTTCTTTGTTTTATTCCAAAATGAGTTTCATGCATGTGCATGGGATGGGATACGAAGTGTTATCTGAACAGAGAATTGTGAATTAAAAAGGAAAAAAACAATGTCTTTTGTTGACTTAACGAGTATTGTGAGTGTCACTGACTTGTTTGATAAGCTTTCACGGGGCACATTTAAGCTGATGTCTTCTTGAACATTTTGGAAGTGAAAAACAATGGAAAACTTTGAAAGATAACTTTAACATCAATGTTTCATGAATAACAATTATTTTTCTTTTTTGTATTTCCTTAAGAAATTTCCATGTTAGAATATGTCGTTCTACCAACCATTACTTTCGCTGCCTCATGCGTGGAGTTATGCCAAGGCTATATATGTACTTCCTCTAATGTTTGTTCGAACTCCATATATAGCCACATTTGCTATTTTCTTTTTGCTATTTCCTTATGGAATTTCATCATGAAAGGACACTGAATATGGAACTTGATTCAAGCATTTCTTAGCTTTCAGTTATACCATCTGAAGTGGAGAATAAGCCCATATGAGCTTTAGAATGACGATATTTATTTTAATCTTTCGTTTATGGGTAAAAACATTTTTAGTATGGAAAAGCCTTAGCATGTCTTTGCATAGGATCGACTTCAACAAAAAATAAATCCGTATTTGTATACATTATGGATATTGGTAATCTTGTTTGGGAAAGTCATTCTTTTACATAATCTCTACTTCATTTTTGTGAAAATTTATGAGGATTAAGTATTATTTTGGTTATCCATGAATTTTCACAAAGTCAGAATTTCCCTACATTAAATATTTTGAGTTCATGAAATACATGTTTTTAAAAAATATTTTCAACAAGAAATTATGAGGAAATCTAAGATTTTATTTTTCTTTACTCCCTAGAAAGTGGCATAAATAATTTAGCTAGGGGGAGTGTGGTATGCAGAAGATTATCAAAAAGTATCCACATTTTTGAATGTTTGTAATGCAAGTAATAACAAGGATCTAACACTCTAGCGGGGGTGGGGGGGGGGGGGGGGTGGGGAGGGGTTGAATAGAGTATGAAAACTTTTGTTTAGAAATAACGTTTTTAAACTTTAAACTAATGAGTGAAATCTCAAAGCTTTGAAACGGTTTGTAAAGCTTGAGATACAATTGAAACTATCAAAAGCTTCAAAGCTTTAAGATAAGAAATTCTCTAAAGCATTGGATCTCACTGTATTCAACTTAATTTCAACAGGAATGAAAAACAATAAAGAAAAGCTAAAGAACGCAAGGATTTTTACAGAGTTAAGTCACAGTTGGACCTAGTATCTTCCTCAGGGATCTGATCCCTCCAAAATTTGAACACACTTCTAATTAATCACCAAGATTTAGCCCGTGATCTCTAGCCTAAGTGATCTACCTTACACTTATACTGCTTGTGGTTCCCAACCTATCTAATAATAGCTACTACCTGTTGAAACAATAAGAACCTCTTGTTGTTCACTTGAACAACTAAACTTCTAAGTTTGTGAGGTTGAGAAAATCAGAATGAATAATACAAGTTCAGTATAAGTAGAAGAATACAGAAAGATAAGCAATAAAGCTAGTGTTCTTCAGGTTTGATGAATGATATTCAAGTCTTGCAGTTTTTGATAGTCTTGATTTTTTGAACAGTTGTGTAACTTGATCTCCCATGTATGAAAACTCTTCAGAATCTTTGTTGATCACCCTCTCTCTATGTTTGTTATTGTTTCAAATTTAAACTTCAGCTTATAACTGCTGTCTGCAACTGCTTGAGAGATTTTAGGAACTGAATTCCTACAAATCCTCACCCTTGAGATGCTCCTTTCAACAACTATGTTTGGATAGATTTTAGAATTTGTTTTGTTTCATTTGGAAGACCAAAAAATCTACACATACTCAGAAACAAGGATCAAACAAAATCCAGACAAAATAGCTACACAATCTGATCTGTTAGACATACAGTTTATCCAATGAACCCTAGCTATTTTTGCCTTAGATATAATTCAATATAAATAGCCACATGTGTATATATCTTAAAAGACAAGATAAGTATCATAATAAAGAGTTAGATTAACTTCTAATCCAATCTTGAATCCATAAAAACCATCCTACATACATAATTCAGCTAAGCACACTTAGACAATTCTGAGCTTATAGACAATCTAAAAGCTTTGGAGCTTTAATTGTCTGTTCATATGAATGAACTTAAGACTGAATCCTACAAATTGTATAACTCATCCAATCAAATCATAACTCAATAATATTGGTTAGAGACAATAATTAATGATTAAGTCATCACTCAATCCAATCTCCAAGCCTGCAATAAAAAAATCTTTTAAGTAAAATAGATAGTTAGCACAAGCAAAACAGTATCTCGAAGCTTTGAAGATTTGAGACTTAACAATTTTAATATTTTGGCTTTCATCATCAAAGATCAAACTCCCCATGAGTTTGTATACACATTCAAGATAAAGAGCTTGAACTATCAATCTCCCCATCGATGAAAGAAAAAACAATTATTATTGCTTTCCAAGATATCTTGCAACACAATGTCATCATAAACTCATCATAATAACCAAATCACAAATATATCAAAATAGACTAATAGCACAAATGAAAACTTTTTTTTCCTACAACATTTAGCATCAAATTATTACAAAAACTCAGAATAATCCAAACATAGAACTTAACAAATACTAAAACTTAACAAAATAAGCGCATAATCTTTTCCACCTTTTTGACTTTCATCAAAAGAGTAGAAGAAATGTTGGATCATGTTCAAAGGTGTTTGAAAAGAAATAAAAAGACTTCAAGAATCCTTGAAGATAGAAAGAAAAGAATAGAAAGAAGAGGGTTCAAGGCTTTGAGGTTCCAGCAACAGCACTTTTCTTGACATCTTTCTTTCCTTCTTGAACTTTTTCCTTGCCATTGTCTTTTGTATTCTCAGGCTAAAACTATTCTTCCTTTGTTGTGTCTTCATCTGATTCTTTTTCATTCCCAGCTTGTTCTTCCACATTCTCATCTTGTTCTTCAATATTTTAGCTTCAACCTCAGCAACCACTTCGTCAATAACTTCTTCAACTGTTGCAGCCTCTTTATAAGCAACTTCCTCAGCTGTCTCTTCACCACCAGCTTCATCTTCAGATTGCTCAAGCAAATCTTCTTCTTCTTCTTCTTCTTCTTCTTCTTCTTCTTCTTCTTATTCTTCTTCTTCTTCTTCTTCTTCTTCTTCTTCTTCTTTAGCACTTCCCCAATAACTTCATCTGAAGTAATGCTGGTACCTTTGCTTTCTGTAGATGGTATCTTCTCAAAGTTCAAGCCTTTGATGATCACATCCAGCTAGCCTTCCATTGAACCTACCAAGCCCTTGAACTTCACAAAGTCAGTAGGCAAATCAAACAACCCTTGCCTAAGATGTTCAATAAAATATTCCAATACCTCAACTTTGTCAAGAACCTCGGAAAAATCCACGTTGCCTGAAGCCTTGTAAGTTGTTGCTACTCTTGGTTTTATGAAATTCTTTTCCTTCAACTCCTTTGCAGTCAATTTAGAATAGAACTTCCATTTTCCTTAAGCGCTCTGAACAATACCAACCTTTTGAAATGATTCTTCATCAATCAAACCAAAACCACTTGTGATCTTTTCCTCATCCTCGATAGGAACTCCATAGTATATAAAGAATAGTGGAAACAAATTTTCATGAGGCAAGAATGATTGCTAGTTCTTGTTCCACAGTAAACCATGTGCTGCATAATTACACTAGGCCAATCAACTTCAAATCCTTGACATATTAAGTACATCATGATTTAAACCCTGTCAGTTACCAGCTCTTTAGAATGCTCCCTTGGTACTACACATCTCATGATGATTGAGAAGAGGATGTTGGCTTCACAGTTCAACACAGAGTGTGTTAACTATTTTGGTACAGTTGGTGTTCCCTCCAAGAAAAACATAGACTTAGCTAACTCCAAACACTCTCTCCTTTGAGGATGTTCATGCACTCTATACTTTCTAGGAACTCCCCTAGACTTTGGGGAAAAAAACTATGATCCAACCTCATATCAATTCCAGCAACATTGGAGGTCAATACATAGCTATCACTATTATCAACTTCTTGAACCAAATTAAAATAAAACAACCATTGAACCTAGGATAAGCCTCAGAGGATGGATTCAACATCTTCCAAACAGATGAATCCTTTAACTTCCTAATTCAGCCAATGCCCATTTTACCTAACAAATCTTTGCATATCGTACTGCAATTAGCAACTTTAGAAGAGGTATATCAATCCATCAATCCATCCACACGGCCTTAACTTCTGTTTATAAACCAAGACTCAGGAAGAATATTCTTACTAAGATTAGTAGTCTTCTTAGCCTTCATAGCACTGTGCTTGCATCTCTTCTTTTATGTAGATGGATACCTTTCTTCTCCTCTGCCTTCTTCCCTTTTGGAGTTTCATCAGCAATCTTCTCTGCCTCAAACTTCTTCTCTTTAGCATCCTCTTTTTTCTTCTTGCTTGACTGATAACCTTGATGTTTTGTCCCCTGTTCCTTGTCCTTCACCACTGTTTCTATTTCTAATTCAGATTCTGACCTAGATTCCTGAACTTCTTTCCCCTTCTCGATTTTCTTCGATGGTGGAGAAGTTTCTTGCATCCTTGCTAACTCCTCAGTGTCTGATCCATGAATCGTGATCTTCCTATTTTCCTTCCTCTTGATTCTCTTTGAAGAACCCTGACCTTGCTGCTTGATTCTTTTAGATTTGCGCTCCATTGGATTTTAGGGTTTTCAGTGGGTTTACAGAGAAGAGAGATAGATAGGATTGGAGAGAAAGATATTGAGAATGAGAGAAAGAAGCCCTGAAGTTGTCTTAAGTAGGTAGAAGTTTTTTACTTAAAAGAGGATTGCATGCAAAATCAGATCTTTAAAGATATTTTGAGATATTATTGGGATATTTTGAACAAATCTCCGAAAATTTGAAATATTCTGCAATTATCCATACGATACTACAAAATATTCCTTGATTCAAGTTTTAAACAGTACTGCACAGCTTATTCACCAAAGTTTTGAAATAGTGGTCCAAACCTTTGAGGAATGTCAAGACTGCCAGAAAACTTTAGAGATTTGAAGCATAATTTAAAGGCTAGGAAAGTATGATCTCAAGGCCTTGAGATTTCACACATAATACATATAAGAACTAATACTCCCCCTAAACAATTGCATGCTTGTTTAGCATACCCAATTCAAGCCTTATAAATGCAACCCTCTCATCTGAAAAAGGTTTAGTGAAAATATAAGCTATCTGCATAGTAGTTGAAATGAAATATAAAGATACATCATCTTTCTCAGCATGATCTCTTATGAAATGGTGTCTTACATCAATGTTCTTAGTCCTTTAATGTTGTACAAGATTCTTTGATAAAGAAATGGCACTTGTATTGTCACAGTTTATAGGCACATATCTAAATTCATATCCAAGATCTCTTAGTTGTTGAGCAATCCATAGTAGCTGTGAACAAAAAGCACCAACTGCAATGTACTAAGTTTCTGCAGTTGACACAACTACTGAATTCTGCTTCTATGAATGCCAACTTATCAAAGATGAACCAAGGGATTGGAAGTATCCTGAAGTACTCTTCCTATCAACCTTGTAGCCTGCAAAATCTGCTTCTGAATAGCCACTGAACATGAAATTAGTCCTTCGTTGATACAAAAGCCCCAAGTCTTAGGTTACATTCAAATATCTAAAAATCTTTTTAATAGCAACAAAGTGACTATCCTTAGGATCTGCTTGAAATCTTGCAGACATACATACACTAAACATAATATATGGTCTACTAGTAGTTAAATACAAAAGTGAACCAATCATACCTCTCTAATCCTCTTGATTCACACTCTTACAATTTGTATCCCTGTCTAAGGACAATGATGAATTCATGGGGTTCTTTACTACCTTATATTGAGACATAATGTACTTGTTTAACAAGTCCTTGGTAAATTTCCCTTTATGCACAAAAGTTCCTTTCTTCATTTGATGTACGTGAAGTCCAAGAAAGAAATTAAGTTCTCCCATTAAGCTTGAAAACTATTTTGAAAACTTCCTGCACATTAGACTTGAAAACTCTTTTGAAAGAGCATCATTAGTAGAACCAAGTAGTATATCATCCACATATATCTGTACTACTAACAAATCCTTCTCATTATTCTTAATAAAAATAGTTTTGTCTACAAGACCTCTCTTAAAACCATTGTCAAGTAAAAACTTTGAGAATCTGTCATACCAATCTCTTGGAGCTTTCTTAAGGCCATAAAGAGTTTTGTCTAATTTGTAAACATGATCACGGAAATTGTCATATTCAAAACCAGTTGGTTGAGAAACATATACTTTTTCTTGTTATTAGCCATTTAGAAAAGCACATTTGACATCCATTTGATGAAGCTTTATATGTTTATGAGATGCAAATGCAAGAAGTATTCTCATAGCTTCTAACCTGGAAACAGGAGCAAATGTCTCCTCATAATTAATACCTTCTTCTTGATTATACCTCTGTGCCACAAGTCTGGCTTTGTTTCTCACAACTTTACCATTTTTATCAAGCTTGTTTATGAACACCCATCTGGTTCCAATCACTTATTGTGTCTTTGGCCTAGGAACCAAGTTTCAAACCTTGTTCCACTCAAAATCATTCAGCTCCTTCTGCATTGCCATGATCCAATCTGCATCTTGTAATGCCTCCATTGCACTCTTAGGTTCAATCATCTACACAAAGGCACTGAAGGCACACAAGTTCCTCAATTGGCCTCTGGTTTCTGTACCAGTTGATGCATATGATATGATGTTTTCTGTTGGATGAGCTGACAAATATTTGAACCTCTTCCTTGGTGTCCATGGATCTTCTTCTCCAATAATCTTTTCAATCCTTTTAGAACTTAATGTAGTAGCTGGAGTTGTTTGTGTTCTATGAGGATCAGTCTCAAGGCTTTGAGTTTTCGATTCAGATGACTTGCCAAGGCCTTGAGATTCTTCGGTCTGTTCCTGTAATTTAGTTTTGTTTCATTATCTTTTCCACAATCATCATCTTCATCATACTTATTCAAGTTGAGATCAGCAAAAATTTCACTCAAGAAGTCACCAGTACTTTCAAAAAAAATCACATGAATTCTCTCTTCAACAATCTTAGTTATTTTATTGAAAATTCTATATGCTTTGCTAGTTTCTGAATTACCAATAAATACACCTTCATCACTTCTAGCATTGAATTTGCCAAGATAATAGTTGCCATTATTGTGCACATAACAAGTACAACCAAAATGCTTGAAAAAAGAAACACTTGGATTTCAGCCTTTAAACAGTTCATAAGGAGTTTTCTTCATAATTGGTCTAATCAAACATCTGTTAAGAATGTAATTGGTAGTGTTAACTGCTTCTGCCCAAAAATACTTTGGCAAGTTACTTTCAAGTCTCACGGTTCTAGACATATCTTCAAGTGTCCTATTCTTCCTCTCAACTACTCCATTCTGCTGAGGAGTTATAGGTGCAGAAAAGTGTGTGAGATACCATGCTTTGCACAAAATAAATCAAAATCAAGCTGATCAAATTCTCTTCCATGATCACTTCTAATTGATGCCACTGTTAAATTTTTAAAAGTTTGAAGCTCTTTAAAAAGCTTTGAGACTTCAGGTAATGCTTAAGATTTTCTCTAATAAACATAACCCATGTAAATCTGGAATAATCATGTACCACAACAAGCATATATATCTACCTTTGGGTGTTTGTACACTCATAGGACAACAAAAGTCCATATACATAAATTATAACGGTCTAGAGGTACTTACAAATTTCTTTGGCTCGAATGAGCTCTTTGTCTGTTTACCTTGGGCACATGCCTTGCAAATCTCATCATCTTTGAATTTCGTGGTTGGTAAAAATCTTACCGAGTCTTTTGAGATGAGCTTATTCATTATATGCATGCTAATATGACCAAACTTTCTATCCCAAAGCTTTGAGTCATCCTTCAAGGCTTTGAGACAATTCAGAATTTCTCCTGCAACTTTGTTAGTACTTAAAGCATAAAAATTTTATGACTTAGGAGCAGTGAATATGCAATTGCTAGATTTCTCATTTTGCACCACACATTTCTCCTTGTCAAAAACTACTTTGTTACCTCTATCACACAATTGAGATGTATTAAGCATATTATACTTAAGACCTTAAACTAAATAAACATCAGAAATTGAACCTACAATATCATTACCAATACTTCATATGCCAATAATATTGCAGTTAGCTTTGTCACCAAGTGTGATTGTTCCTCCAGATTGCTCTTTAAGATAAGTAAATACATATTTCTTTCCACTCATATGCCTGGAACAACCACTATCCAAAATCGACTTTTAATCCTTCAAAGCTTTGGTGACATCCTGCAAAATTCAATCAATGCCTTAAAAGGCTATTAGAACAAGTGTAGAATTTGGATTCATACGGAGAATCAACGATGTTAGGTGTTCTAATTCCTTTAGGAACCCAAATCTGTCTCACTTGTCCCTTAACCTGATAAGGATAGGTGTTCCTCAAAATATGAGGTTTTGTCCTTATGAAGGGGGAAGTCAACTTAATGTGTCCAATTTTTCCACAATTATGACACACTGGAGAATGTCTGCTTTCTGATTTACAAATTTGGTTTGGTTCTTCTTTGGAAAATTTGGATTGTAAACAATTCCTCTTTTGTAAAAAGAATGCATACTTCCTCCAAGCATGAGATTAAGCTTGTGTTCTGAGCCAGCAAAGGTTGATAAGATCTTCTTTGATTCTTGAAGCTTCTCAGTCAATGAAGTTTCTTGTTGCTCTAAATCATCTGAGTGACTCTTTAGATCAACATAATTATCAATTAAAAGATATTTTTGATCAACAACTTCTTTGACTTGTGCTTTTAAAGCTTTGAATCTATTACCCAAGGCTTTGAAGTCACTATTAATTTTTAACTTAGTTTCTTCAAGACTCTTATTTTGAAAGATCAAATCTAAATTCTCCTTGACTTGCTCATGAACCTTCATTTTCAAAGAATCAATCTCAATCCTATAAATCTCCTCATTTGAAAACATACTTTTGAGGATTGCAGGGAAAACATTTGAAGGACTAGATAGAAGATTATTTACAATATCTTTAATATGCTTATCTCCAGAGTTATCTTGTTGATGCTTAACAGTAGCCTGCTCTTCCTCAGAATCTGGATCTGTTGAAGAATCAGAATCAGTCCATGAAGCCACCATTACTTTCTTTCTTCTATTGTCATTTTCTTTCTTAGAACTTTGCCTGCTTTTCTGCTTTTGTGGACAATATCTTACCAAATGATCTGTATCACAACATTCAAAGCAATTCATTACTTTAGGTTTATATGAATGTGAAGAATACTTACCTCTTTGATCCTTGCTACTTGAGGATCTGGATTTTTCCTTGCGTAGTCCTTGTTTCCAAAGTTCTTTTTCTTCTTCAAGATTCTTGCCAAATCTTTGGAGATTAAGGCTAGAGCTTCTTCATCATTGTCATCTTCCTGTTCAAGGCTTTGAGATTTTTCATTTTCCAGGTTCTTGATGTTGTCACTCATGTCACCATCTACTTCCTTCATTGAAATCTCATGAGTGAGCAACTTGCCTTTCAGATCATCTAGCTCTAAGATACTCAAATCATGTGCTTCCTCAATTGCAGTTGTCTTTGGTTCTCATTTGGCTTTTGGCAAAATTATTAGGATCTTGCTGACTTTTTCTTCATTTGAGAAAGCATTTCCCAAAGATTCCAAGTTTTTCACAATATCATTAAAACTCTTCAACATGTCCTTGATGGATTCATCACAATTCATCTTGAACAGTTCATATTGCCTCTGAAGGAAATTGATTTTGTTCTGCTTGACTTGACTTGGTCCTTCATAAGTGACAGCCAATTTTTCCCAGATTTCCTTGGCACTCTTGCAGTTTGATATTCCGTTGAACTCATATGCACTAAGAGCACAATATAATAAGTTCAAAGCTTTGTAATTCTTTGATAGCTTTTCCTGTTTAGTGATTGAGAGATATTCTTCTGGTTTGACAGTCCTAACTCTATCAGAGGTAGTATAATACATATAAGGACAATTAACAACAATTGACCACAGCTCCATGTCCTGATCTATGATGAACATTTTCATCAATGCCTTCTAATGCACAAAATTATCACCACATAATAGTGGAGGTCTGTTGGCTGCTCTTCCCTGTGAGAATCCTCCATCACCTATATAACTGATTGTCACAAGATTGTTAGATCTTTAAGCAGTGACCCAAGATCTGATACCAAATGAAAGTTTGACTTTACTTCCTTAGAAGGATATTGATCTTGGCTTGCTTGACTTCACTGGTTCCTTCATAAGTAACTACCAGCTTGTCCCAAACCTCCTTGGCACTTTTTTCAGTTTGAACTCTGTTGAACTCATCTGCACTAAGAGCACAATATAACAAGTTCATAGCTTTATAATTCTTTGATACCTTTTCCAATTTTGTAACTGAGAAGTCTTCCTCAGTTTTGAAGGTTCTAATCCCATCTTTAGTAGTGTAATACACATAGGGACCACTGAGAATGATTGACCACAGTTCCATGTCTTTATCTATGATGAACATCTTCATCAATGCTTTCCAATGCATGAAATTGTCACTACAGAACAGTGTAGGTCTGTTGGCAGCTCTTCCTGTGAGAATCTTCCATCACCTACATTACTCATTGTCACAATATTTTTAGATCTTTAAGTAGTGACCCAGGCTCTAATACCAATTGAAAGTGTGTAATCCATGTCAAATAACATGATCTAATACTCTTGAAGGGGGGGTGAATAGAGTATGGTAACGTATGCTAAAAATAGCCTTTTGAAACTTAAAAAAAGCAACCAACAAAGTCTCAAGGGTTTGAAGAAGTTAGAATAGAGTTAGAGCATTTTAAGAAATGTAAGAAGCTTCAAGGCCTTGAGATGAGAAATTATCCAAGGCTTTGGAGCAACCTGTTTTGTGTTGGCTAGTTTGCAGAATGAAGGAACAACACAGTAAAGTAAAGAACACAAGTATTTTTACAGAGTTCATTCACAATTGGACATAGTCTCTTCCTGAGGGATACCTCCTGGATTCGAACACACTTCTTATTAATCACCCGGATTTAAGACGAGATCTCAAGACTAAGTGAGCTACCTCATACCCATACAAACTTGTGGTTCCGAACCTATCTAGATCGAGCTATAATCTGTTGAAACAGTAAGAACATCTTGTTGTTCACTTGACAAACTAAATTTTAAAGTTGGTGAGGTTGAGTAAAAATTCAGAATAATACAATGAAAGCACAATGAAGAACACAAAATAGAGATAAGCAGTGAATGCTCAGAAGTGTTCTTCAGATTCTGGATGAATGATCTTCTTCAGCAGTGTAGTATCCTTGATATGATTTGAAGAGTAGTATGAATTGATATTACACGAATGTAACACTCTTACTTTTGCATTGATAAGACCTCTCTCTGTGTGTCTCCTTCTTTTGAAATTCAAATAACAACTTATAACATACTCCAGAAAATGACTGATAGATTTTAGGATCCAATTTCCTACAAATCCTCATTTCCTGAGATGCTTCTTTCAACAGCTATATTTGGATAGCCATAAAAGTTTTTTTGAAGGGTTTGAACGACGAACAACCCTGCAAAAAATTGATCACAATATCACACACAATCCAGAAAATATAGCACATAAATACTAACTGTTTGGCAGATCATCTTAAGCAATAAACTGAACCAAATTTCTATTTTACCGAATAAATTCCAGATCTGCAATCTATTATAAATAATGATAATATAATGATTAATACTCATAACAAGTCAATAATCATCCACATAATCATCTAAAACAACATGCAAGAAGAATGAGTTAGCCAAAATTGAAATTGTCAAAAGCTCAAGGGCAAATCTCAAGGCCTTGGAGCTCTTTGGCCTCCTTCAAATCTTTGGCCTTACAACTTCTCATCCTTGATGCAATAAAGCTAGGAAATATGTGAATGTTAGAAAGAAAATGAAATAGTCTAAGAATATTTGCAAGATACATTTAAACACCATCTAAACCAATGACAAGCCTGCATCACATAAATTGTCAGATAACAATTCACAAGTTCATAGTCAATAGTTGAGTTTCAAGGCATTGGAGCTTTGAAACTGTATCTTCGGTAAACTACTGTCTTTCATCATATTCAATATATAAACTCCCTGGAGTTCGAAGCATTTAGTTATCAAGAAACATATGGGGTCACACTCCCTATGGCTTTAACCGGACGTGGGATTTAATTAGTTGGACTAATCAAATAGAAGGATCAATACGCAACTACAAGCAAACTTAGTAGGACTAATTTTCTAAGTAGACTATTCCATATGGATATGATTAGTAATGGGGCTAATATGTATTTAACAAGGAGTTGTTAAATATATATAAGGGCCCTCCTAGCTTGTTTCTCATAAAATGCATTAATAATTGAGTGGAAGAGAACAAATAAAGGAGAGAGAAAGCCCTAGGGCCGAAACTCTAGGCCATGCGGCCCCTAGCCGTCGGCCACCAAATGGCGCGACCCTCTTGGTATCGTTTTGCGAGATTCTTATTCCTCCTCTTACCGTGAGCTAGCAAAAAGATGTTTGGAGAATCTGGAGCAACCATAGGCATGGAATTTTCATAGAGACGTGGACGCTATTCCTCGTAAAGTGATCAAATTCAACCAATTAAGGTACGCATGAATTTTCTTCAATTACCATCGTTATGATGCTAGTCATGTGATCCTTTGAGGGTCTTGTAGGAAGTTTTATTGTTTATTACGCTGCGTGATCCGTATCAAAACCCTACATTGGTATCGCAGCCACAGGTTGTAGTGCATAACGTGGTTTATGTGTTACTTTACAGTCAGTTTTACACCGTATTTGTTAATTTTACGTGAAAACTGTACTTTGCATAATGATGCAAACTGAATTGGATTCAGTAGATAATGAGCTAATTTTACATATCGTATGAAAAAGAATTTGGATCACATATGTTGTGTTAATTTTGATCTAGAAAACTAGGGTTTGTGCACAAATTGGGAAAGAGGGGTTTTTTGATTTGGAAACAAGCCAACAAGGAAGGAAAGGAAGGAAACAACTATGGGCCAAAACCCTAGCCGTCCGCCTCCCCTTCCTTGCACGCCAAGAAAGCCGACCACAAGGCCGGTTCGGCCTAGGCGCACGGCTGGACCGTGCGGTCTAAGGCCAGCCAGCTCGGCGGCTTGCGGCGGTTCCTTTAAGGGGTTCGGCCATAGTGATGGTGGGCCTCTTGGACCGTTTTGACCCTAGTAAATCCAAAATCAACTAAAACGACCAAGCGCGTAAAAATTGGATTTTAAATGTTTTATGTGCTATTTGCATGGTGATTGAATCTTGCTTTAGATGTTGATGTTGTGGATGTTTTTTTGTGTGGTTAGGTTTTATTGTAATAATTAATTAATTAGGTTTTCCGGCTTGCGTGTCGTCTTCTCCTCAACTTGTGAGGTCTCTCTATTTAGTATAGATGCTAGCTAGTATTAGATAGAGTAGATAATAGTCAAGACATGGAGAAGAAGCCTAAAGAATGAAGAAACCACAAGTAGGCGGCATTCCACAAGCTAAGGCGCATGGACTCAAAGATGGAGGCACGTGGAGACGAGTTTGCTATTTTTAAGGATTTATAGATATTTTCATTGGCTTGGGAATATCTTAGTACGCCATATCCACATCATGTTTAATTTTTGTTTGTGGTTGTTTACTTATTTTCTTGTTGAATATTTTTGTTGTATGGTTTATGCATGAAAATTTTTACAAGATAAAAACAACCCGGATCTTTTATTGTGGGATTTCCCAACCCGAATAAGTAGATTAGTTGATGTGGATCAACAAAACAATTCAAATTAAAGGCCAAAATCCCTCAGTTTTAAAAATTGTGTTTTGCCTTCTCGTTACTTAACACTCGTTAAAACTATAATGCATTAAATTCGGGCTTGTTAAAGCAAGGATATTTGGTCCATTATAGGATGATGTGATGGAACAAGCAAGTAGTGTGCAACTGTTGAAGTAAGAGGTTGGACGTTCTTGGAATTGTGCCCTCGAGTCAATCAATTTATTGTGACAAATATATGAATTTACGATTCATTATGTTATCGTTATAGAGATATGTTAACATGAATTATATTGATTAACAGGAAAATCAACTATAGGCTAGTATGGGGTTGGATTGATATAGAGATATCACGACCCGACACATGGGTATGCATTAGGTGTAATAGCATACTGGATTGACCCATCTCCGAGGAGGATACATACAAGTTATGTAAAGTCACCAGTACTTCTCGCGGTGACAACGGTATTGTCATCCTTAGACTTGAAGTCACTAGATCATCTAGTTGTGGAGTTTTCTGTTTTGGTAGCGTCAAACGCTACACCGTGATTGGGTAGTCATAAAGGCGCGTACCGGACACAATATGAAGCAAGCTTAGAGATCGTAGTGATGTAGATAGAATTTGTCCCTCCACATAACGGGAGCAAATATCCTAGGCCACTAGAAGGATAGTGCTTATAAAATGTCTGTCCAAGCTCAAACAAATCAATATAGGATATTGATGATATTTGCACGAATAAGGCTATTCCAAGGATCGGGGAACTATGAATTGGATATACGAGTGTGAATTTTATGTATCGTGTCCAATCCAGATATTGAGACAAAGGGATAAGACAATATTTGAACAAGGATTGTCGCGTGAATGTTTCTATTAGTTGGCTAGAATGGATGTCTTGCTAGTTTAAAGTGTGAGTATGCAGATGTTAATGCAGCTAAAGATGTTAATGCAGCTAAGATACTCTAGGGGGGGGGGTGAATAGAGTATGCCAACTTTTTGCAAAACTTGCTAGGGAGATAAAAACTTGTGGAAACAATGAAGTTCAAGGCCTTGAAAACTAGTTCAAGCCGTTGGAGAAGATGCAGACAGTATAAAGCAAGTATGCCTTTTTCAAGGCCTTGAAAACAAGTTCAAACCTTGAAAAACAGACAGTTTTGTATGCTGCAAAAACTGTGAAAAGAAATGAACTGTAAATGCAAGTGACAAGAGATTTATAGAGTTCAGTCCACTTGGACCTACGTATCTACCTCAGGGATTAGATCTTTGTAGGATTTTTAAATCAATTCTTATTAATCAAAATCCAAGCCCTAGAACTCAAGCCCAGAGAGTTCCCTTACTCTATTACAGCTTGTGGTTTTCCGTAACCCGTCTAGTACCTGCTCTAGCTAACTTATTAAACAAGAATTCTCTATTTTTCACCTTGAACAATCCTTGAGAATAGATGTAGATATAATATAGAAATGATCTACGAATACAGCTCAATACAGAAGTAAATTTAGAATGGAAAACTGTAGTGAAGAATGCAGTGAACTTCTGTGGAATGGATTGAGAGTTTGATGTTCTTCTTTGTGCTTTGTCAATCCAGAAACTTGTCTCTTGCTTTTCCCTGTTGAGACTCGTATTTTGTTGCTTCAAAGTGAGCTCTATTTAAACCGTTTGAAGCTCTGCAAATCTTCCCAGATTTTAAGCAACAACTTCCTATTTTGTAGGCAACAACTTTGACTTTCTTTAACAGCTTTCTCCAACGGATAGTTGATCACAGTCTTCAGAGATATTGTTGTGATCTTTTCCATAAGAAATCTGAGAAGCTGTCATAAGTCTCAGATTGATCACAGGATCAAATGTCCAACTATTTCCAAACTGCTCAAATTCAGTTTAGGAAACAATCCTGCAAATATTAGAAACAAAAATTCCTGCAATATCAAAGTCAAACAGATGATATTCTCTGATCAAAACATGTTATAATAATTTGTCTTTCATCATCTAATAACAGTGAATCAAAAATATGAAAGATAGAAAGGGAATCAACTCAGAGAGTTTGCACAAAACTCCCACTGAGAATGTTCATACAGGTTAAACAGTTTCAAGGCTTTGAATCCAGTTTCAAGGCCTTGAAAATAGCTAAACTATTTCCAAGCCTCTGAGAATGATTCAAGGCTTTGAAAGCTGATTCAAGGCCTTGAAATAGCTGAATTATTTCAAGCCTTGCACAAACTGATCTTACAATCTCCCCCTTGATGGAAGACAAAACCAAATTTTGTTTGATCCTTAGTCTCTGCATAAAAAAACTGATTAGTTCACAATTTTTGATAACACATTAATTCCAAAAAGATCCAACTTATTCATAATACCAACAGAAACTAAACAGTTCAGCAAAAAGTAAATAAAGCAGATAAACCTAGAGATAAAAACTGCTAAATCCTAGAATTTTCTCCCCCTTTTTTACTTTCATCAAAAAGATAGAAGATGTTGAATCAAATTTCAGGAAAATTTTGAAAACGTAAAGAAAAACTTTTAAGAAGAGATAATGGTGAAGAAAGAGTAGGCAAGATTAAGGTTCTTTATCATCATATTGATCTCCTTCCTCTTTCTCATCTTCTTCATCAGTATTGTCATGCACCTCTTGTTCCTCTGTATTCTCACCCGCAACAGTTGCTTCTTCTGTCTTGTCCTTTGTAGGAGCCTTTGGAGATTTCTTTTTCTTCTTCAAGGTAACTAACAGCTCATCTGAGTCAGGGATATTGATTTCATCTTCTTCCTGTGAGGCCTGTTCTGCTACCTGCTTTCCCTTATCTGAAACTGGAGCAACATCTTCCTGGTCTGAATGCTCACTACGCATATCCTTATCAGAGTATCCTTTCTTTTTACCTTCAACATCCTCAGGGACATGAAGCAAATTCATGCTTCTGAAGATGCTTTCCACCATGTACTTGACTTGCCCAATTTCACTTTTTAGTCCATATATAGTTGCTTTGATATCCTAAATTTCCAACTCTAAACCATCAAGTTTTAATTGTCTGTTGGCTAAGAAGTCTGACTTGAAGTGGGAGTCAAGATCTTGGGCTTAGGAAACTTCTTTGCACCTAGTTCACCTTCAGTCAAGTCTGAGTAAAGTTTCCAAACTTTTTATTTGGTTTTTACCACTCCAATTTTCTCAAAGGCATTCTCATTAAGCACTCCAAATCCAGATGTGACTGATTCCTCTCCAGTAGTTGGAATCTCGAAGTTTTCAAAGAACAAGGTGAGCAAGTTTGCATAGGGCAGAGGGTGTATCCTTTTACTGGTAAGGGTAAAGAGCATATGTTCAATCACTAGTTTGGTAGATCAATCTCATAGCCATGCATAACCAGATACATGATGTGCAGCATTCTCTTAGTCAAGAATTCTCTAGAATGCTCTCTGGGAAAGATACACCTAACCAGGATGGTATGAAGGACTTTGGCTTCAACATTCAACACTGAATGTGTTAACTGTTTGGCTGAGGTGGAGATGTTTGGAAGAAAGAACTCATATTTGGCTAGCTTGATGGTCTCTGAATTTGGTGGATGGTTGATAGTGTCATATCTCTTTGGAAACCCTAGCACATTGGCAAACTCAGAGTGATCCAATTCAATTACTATCCCAGCAACTTTAGATTTGATCACCAAATGTGCAGATCTCTTAACTTGGGTCAAATTCAGGTAGAAGTGTCTGGTGAGTCTAGGGTAGTCTAATTCTTTAGGATTCAACATACACCACAAATAACTCTTATTCAACATAGAGATGCACTTAAGTTTCATGTGTTCCACCACATGCTTATTGATCATACTATAGAAACCAATAGATCTTGAAGAAAAACCATCCAACCACTGACCTTTAGAGATGTTTCAGACAAACCAAGTCTCATCTGGGGCTGAGTTCTTTGTTGAGGCTTGTGAATAGATCTGCAGTGCCTTCTCCAATTGACCTTCTGGTTGTGCTTCTGTCACCTTTCCTTTCCCTTTTTCTGCCTGAGTTTCTTTCTTCTTCGGCTTCTTTGAACTAGTAGGCTCTGTTTCTGGTTGCTTTTCTGTAACAGCTTTCTGCTTCTTTTTATTTTCTGAAGAGGAGGTAGTAACCTGCTTGACCTTCTTCTTGGGTGGAGGAAGATCTGGAACTGCCTCTGCACTAGGGGTTTTGGAGCTAGAGTCCCCACTGACTTCTTGAACTTCATCCACTACTTCCTTTCTTTTCCTCTCTGAAACAGGTTTCGATCCTCCATCTATCTTGATTCTGTCTGAGGCTCTCCTTGTGATCATTAGGGTTTGGGAGAAGAATAGAGAGAGATGGAATGGTACAGAAAGAAGGAAAAGAGAAGAAGATAAATACTGAAAGAGTTTGAGTTTCAAAAGGAAACTAAAATCTCTCTGATCTCAAAAGATTCGCAATAATCAGAGGGATTTCAAATCTTTTCTGCCGTTAGAAAATAAAATATTCTAATACTATTTTTGGCTAAAACAATTTTTTGATAAGGTTAGGGCCTATATTAGGTAAATATCTACAGAGATATCACCCAACACAGAATGATCCAATATTATTGACTATCAGTGTAGCAGATTTATTTTCAAGGCTTTGAAAAGGCTTTCAAGGTCTTGAAAAACTGTAACACTGCAACAGATAAAGATCAAGGCTTTGAAATGATTTTCAAGGCTTTGAAAATCAGTTCAAGACTTTGAAATCACATACAACATACCTTGCTTACCTGATGCTCCCCCTAAACCAATGCATCTTTATTTAGCATTCCATAACTCCAATCTTAGAACTGAGACCCTTTCATCTGCTAATGGCTTAGTGAAGATATCTGCAATTTGCATGTTAGTAGCAACAAATTCAAGAAACAATAATATCACCTTTCTCAGCGTGATCTCTGATGAAATGGTGTCTGACATCAATGTGCTTGGTTCTTGAGTGTTGCACTGGATTCTTTCTAATTGAAATTTCACTGGTATTATCACATTTGATAGGTATGCTTCTGAAATCAAATCCAAGGTCTCTTAGCTGTTGAGCAATCCATAGAACTTGTGAGAAACATGCTCCTGCAACTATATATTCAGCTTTAGCTGTTGATAGAGCAACTGAATTCTGTTTCTTGGAATGCCAACTGATCAAGGATGATCCAATAAATTGGCAAGTTCCTGAAGTACTTTTCCTATCAACCTTGTAACCTGCAAAGTCAGCATCTGAAAATCCATGCAAAGAGAAGTTAGAATGTCTTGGATACCAAAGCCCTAAGTCTTTGGTACCATTGAGATATCTGAATATTCTCTTCACAACAGTCAAGTGTGATTCTTTTGGATCAGCTTCAAATCTAGAACACATACACACACTAATCATAATATCTGGTCTGCTTGCTGTGAGATAGAGTAATGATTCAATCATACCTCTATACTCCTTTACATTGAAACTCTTACCATATTCATCCTTGTCTAAGGATAGTGTAGAACTCATTGGAGTCTTGGCTTCCTTACATTGAGCCATGCCATATTTGTTTAGTAAGTCTCTTGTGTACTTGCTTTGATGCAGAAAGATGCCCTTCTTCAATTGATGTATTTGAAGTCCTAGGAAGAAGTTCATCTCTCCCATCATGCTCATTTCAAATCCCCTGCCCATAAGACTTGAGAATTCTATGCACAATTGATCATTAGCAGCTCCAAACAATATATCATCAACATATATCTGAGCTACAAGTAAATCTTTCTCATGAGTCTTTATGAAAAGGGTGTTGTCTACTAAACCTCTTTTGAAATCATTTTCAAGAAGAAACTTTGACAGTCTTTCATACCAAGCTCTTGGAGCTTGTTTCAAACCATAAAGAGTTTTGTCAAGTTTGTAAACATGATCTGGAAACTTGTCATTTTCAAAACCAGGTGGTTGTGCAACATAAACTTCTTCTTGTAAATAGCCATTCAAGAAACTACACTTCACATCCATTTGAAATAGTTTCATGTTCTTGTAAGATGCAAATGCAAGCAAAATTCTGATTGCTTCTAACCTCGCAACTGGAGCAAAAGTTTCCTCATAATCAATACCTGCTTCTTGATTGTAACCTTGAGAAACTAACCTCGCTTTTTTTCTGACCACATTGCAACTTTCATCCAACTTATTTCTGAATACCCATCTAGTACCAATGACAGACTGGTTTGAAGGTGGAGGAACCAGGTTCCAAACATTATTCTTTTCAAACTCATTGAGTTCACTTTGCATAGCAATGATCCAGTCTGCTTCTTGTAAAGCTTCCTTCACAGTTTTAGGTTCTACAAGAGAGATAAAAGTATTAAAAGCACATAAGTTCTTCAACTGTGATCTAGTTTGTGTACCAGTGGTTGGATCTGAGATGATATTATCAACTGGATGAGATGAGAGATATTTGAATCTCTTTCTTGGAGACCATGGTTCGGGCTCTACATAGATCTTCTCTGGTCTTGAAGTAGTGTCTTTGTCACTTGAATCCTTCTGATCATCTTTTTCAAGGCTTTGAGGCTTATTTTCAAGGCCTTGAGCACTATTTTCAAGGTCTTGAAAATGTCTTCTATTTTATTCTGAGCCTTTCTTGAATCCTAATGGATTCTCAGTCTCTTCCTCTAACTCATGCTTGTTCAAATTCAAGTCTACAAAACATTCACTCAAAGAACCATCATAGATTTCATCAAAAATAACATGAATGATCTCTTCAACCAGTTTGGTTAATTTATTGTAACCTCTATAAGCTTTTCTATTCAGAGATTAACCAAGAAATATACCTTCATCACTTCTTGCATCATACTTACCAAGATTGCCTTTTCCATTGTTGTGGATAAAACAAGTACATCCAAAGGGTCTGAAGTATGAAATTTTTGGCTTCCTCCCTTTGAATAGTTCATAAGGGGTCTTCTTCAGAATAGGTCTGATCAAGCACATGTTCAAGATATAGTTTGATGTATTCACAACTTATGCCCAATAACGTTTTGACATCTTTTTCTCAAGAATCATTGTTCTTCACATATCTTCAAGAGTCTTGTTCTTTCTTTTCAACAACACCATTCTGTTGAGGAGTTCTTGGAGCAGAAAAGTTGTGAGTAATACCATGCTTATCACAGAATAAATCAAATTCTAACTGATCAAATTCTCTACCATGATCACTTCTAATTAAAGCTACAAGTAGGTTTTTCAAGTTTTGAAGTTCTCTGCAAAGCATTGAAAATTCAGAGAGTGCTTCAGATTCTTCTTTGAGAAACAAAAACCAAGTATATCTAGAAAAATCATCAACAACAACTAGCATATTCCTTTTACCTTTTGGAGTAGGAGTTCTCATAGGACCACAAAGATCCATATGAAGTAGTTCAACAGGTCTAGTTGTACTTACAAACTTCTTTGGCTTGAAGGAGCTTCTAGTCTGCTTGCCTTGAGCACAGGATTTGCATTTGCCTTTTTCACCAAGTGTAATTGAAACTTCTGATTGCTCCTTTAACTCTGATAATAAAGATCTCTTTCCACTCATATGTCTTGAGCAACCACTATCCATAAACTAATTATGTTCTTTGATATTGGTGACAACCTGCAAACACCAATCACTGCCTTACCCAGCTGTTAGACCAAGTGTGGAATTTGGATTCATATTCAGGATCCACCATGTTAGGTGGCCTAACCCCTTTAGGAACCCAAATCTGCTTAACTTGTCCTTTGAGTTGAAAGGGAAATTATTCCTCATTATGTGAGGATCTCTTATTCTAAAAGGACAAGTCATCTTATCATGACCAGTTTTGCAGCAGTAATGACATGTAGGAGAAGTTTTGTTTCCAGCTTTCACAAATATGGTATTGTTCCTCCTTGGAATGTTTGGATTGAATCCAATACCAGCTTTGTGAACAGACTGTGAACTTCCTCAAAGAATCAAGTTCAACTTGTGTTCTAATCCAGCAAGCTTGACTTTGACCACTTCAGATTCTTGAAGTTTCTCAATAAGAGTAGTCTTTTGTTTATCTAATTCATCAATCTGATGTTTTAGATTAACAAGGTTGTCACTCATTGAGGAGTTTTCAGTGACTACTTCCTTGACTTGTGTTTTCAAGGCTTTGAAACTGGTTTTCAAGGCCTTGAAATCACTATCAGTTTTCTTCTGAGAGATTTCAAGATTCTGATTTAGGCAAACAAGTTGTAAGTTTTCTTTGGCTTGCTCATGAACTTTTTATTTCAAAAGTCTGATCTCTTTCAGATAATCTTTCGCATTCAAAAGCATTGTTCTGAGATATTCTAAAAGAGCTTCTTTTGGTTTTGAAATTAGACAATTTACCATTACCTCAATGTTCTTCTCAGAACTTTCATCATGCTTGGCCATGAAGCATAGGTTGGCATATTCTTCCTCAGATTCAGATTCACTAGAGCTATCTGAATCACTCCATGAAGCTAACATGGCTTTCTTTCTTCTGTCATGATCTTTCTTTTGAAATCTCTTGCTTTTCTTGTGTGGACAATCTCTTATCAAGTGTCCTGCATCACCACATACAAAGCATTTCATAACTCTTGATTTATTTTGTGAAGACGACTTACCTTTGTAGTCCTTGCTGCTGGATGATCTATGCCTTTCTCTGTTGAAGTCTTTATTTTCAAAGTTTTTCTTCATTTTGAGAATCCTTGTCAAGGCTTTGGAAATTAAGGAAATTGGATATTCATCATCACCATCCTCATTTTCAAGGCTTTGTGTTCGCTCATTCTTTTTGGCCTTGAGAGCTAAGTTCTTGACACTGTCTGGGAGTTCTCCATCAACTTCATTCATAGATATCTCATGTGTCAGAGATTCCTTTGTAGGTCATCAAGTTGTAGAGTTGAGAGATTCTGAGCTTCTTCAAAAGTTGTGGTCTTTGGTTCCCACTTTTCCCTTGGAAGACTTCTGAGAATCTTCCTCACCTTTTCTTCATTGGAAAAATGTTTCCCCAGTGAATCAAGGTTGTTGACAATATCAGTGAACCTCTTGAACATGTCTCTTATAGACTCATCTGCATTCATCTTAAGCAGCTCATATTGCCTGAGATAGATGTTGATCTTGGTTTGCTTGACTTGACTAGTTCCCTCAAAGGTAACCACAAGCTTATCCCAGATTTCTTTAGCAGTTGTGCCTCCAGAGATCTTGTTGAATTCATCTGTACTCAAAGCACAATACATAATGTTAATATCTTTGTAGTTCTTAGAATATTTCTCTAATTCAGAAGAGGAGAGTGAGTCTTCTGTTTTGGGAGTTTTAATCCCATCTTTCTATGTGTAGAAAGTATGAGATCCATTTTGTGTAATGGTCCAAAGCTCTAGATCTTGATCAATGATGAGCATTTTCATAAGGGCTTTCCAGTGAGCAAAATTTTGTCCACAAAATAGAGGAGGTCTATTAGAAGCTCTTGCCTGTGAGAAACCACCATCACCAGCAGTACTCATGATCACAAGATGGTTAAATCTATACAGTGATACAAGCTCTGATACCAATTGAAAGTGTGAGTATGCAGATGTTAATGCAGCTAAGATAATCTAGAAGGGGGGTTGAATAGAGTATGCCAACTTTTTGCAAAATTTTATAGGGAGATAAAAACTTGTGCAAACAACGAAGTTCAAGGCCTTGAAAACTAGTTCAAGCCCTTGGAGAAGATGCAGACAGTATAAAGCAAGTATGCCTTTTTCAAGGCCTTGAAAACAAGTTCAACCCCTTGAAAAACAGACAGTTTTGTATGCTGCAAAAATTGTGGTAAGAAAGAAACTGTAAATGCAAGTGACAAGAGATTTATAGAGTTCAGTCCACTTGGACCTACGTCTCTACCTTAGGGATCAGATCCCTGCAGGATTTTCAACTCAATTCTTATTAATCAAAAGCCAAGACCTAGAATTCAAGCCCAGAGAGTTCCCTTACTCTTTTACAGCTTGTGGTTTTCCCTAACCTGTCTAGTACCTGCTCTAGCTAACTGATTAACTAAGAAATCTCTATTGTTCACCTTGAACAATCCATGAGAATAGATGTAGAGATAATACATAAATGATCTACCAATACAGCTCAATACAGAAGTACACTTAGAATGGAAAACTGCAGTGAAGAATGCAGTGAACTTATGTGGAATGGATTGAGAGTTTGATGTTCTTCGTTGTGCTTTGTCAATCCAGAAACCTGTCTCTTACTTTTGCCTGTTGATTCTTGTATTTTTTTGATTCAAAGTGAGCTCTATTTAAACTGTTTGAAGCTCTGCAAATCTTCCCAGATTTTCAACAACAACTTCCTATTTTGTAGGCAACAGCTTTGAGTTTCTTTAACAGCTTTCTCCAACGGATAGTTGAACACAATCTTCAGAGATATTGTTGTGATCTTTTCCATACGCAATCTGAGAAGTTTTCATAAGTCTCTGATTGATCACATGATCAAAATGTCCATCTATTTCCAAACTACACAAATTCAGTTTAGAAAACAATCCTGCAAATATTAGAAACAAAATTTCCTGCAATATCAAAGTCAAACAGATGATATTCTCTCATCAAAACATGTTAGAATATTTTGTCTTTCATCATCTAATAACAGTGAATCAAACATATGAAAGATAGAAAGGGAATTAACTCAGAGAGTTTGCAGAAAACTCCTCCTGAGAATGTTCATACATGTTAAACAGTTTCAAGGCTTTGAATCTATTTTCAAGACCTTGAAAATAGCTAAACTATTTTCAAGCCACTGAGACTGATTCGAGGCTTTGAAAGCTGATACAAGGCCTTGAAATATCTGAACCAATTCAAGCCTTTCACAACCTGATCTTACACTTGTGACCGCTCCATATTAGTAAATAGTTACTACCAACTAAGTAGAAACCTTTGGGGTCACACGCCATATAGGATTGAACTAGACTTAGGAATTAATGAATATGATTAATTAATTAGAAGGATCAAAACGCAACAACTTGCTAACTTAGTAGGACTAATATGCAAGTTGGACTAATCCATGTATAAACATGATTAGGATTTGCCAAGGTGGATTAATTCATGTAGGGACATGATTATGACCAATTTGAAATTATAACTAATCCTTGTATGGACACGATTAGGACTAGTTTTCAAAAAGGGACTAATCCTTACATGAGTAGGATTAGGAGAGGGGCTCTTTATGTAGTAGGACAAGGAGTTGTGGGACTATATAAAGAACACTCCTAGCTTATTTTATCTATACATCTACATACTTAGAGTCGGAGAGAATAAAACAAGGTTATAAAGCAAATCCCAAAGGAGGGCCGAACCTCCCTTGGGACCGCCCCCTACCCGTCGGACACAAAGGAGGTGTCGCCCACCTTCTTGCTCCATTTTGCGTCATTTCTTATTCCTCCTCCATCATACCTAGCTAGCACAAAGGACTTGGAGGATCTAGATCTCAATCCTAGGCGTGGATCAACCGTAGAGACGTGATACTTTTCGCGTTTGAAGTCATCAAAGGAGACCTACACGGTACATAACACAAATCCTTTATGATCGTTAGAATTCTCTTCCTGTGATCCTTGGACGGTCCTGATCGAATAAATTATTTTTTTTCCACTGCGTATCCATTATCAAAACCCTACAGTGGTATCAGAGCCACATGTTGTAGAGCATAATGTAGTTCATGTGTTACGATTTGTTGTTTTTCACATATAATTGATGATTATTGCGTTGAAACGAAAAATTAAGCAAATTAAATTGAATGTTGAATGTGATTCAACCAAAAAGATCTAATTTTTATGTGGGATGTATGAATTAGTGAGTTTGAGAAATTTTAAGATCTTAGATCTAGGATTTGGGCACAAGTTTCCAATTTTGGAACGTTTTGGACTTGGGGAACAAGGAGTAGGAGTTGTTTTGGAATTAACTCCCAAGGAGGCTCGTCCCCCCTAGGTTGACCGAGCTGTCTAGGTCCGGCCGGCCCAAAGGCCTTGTGGTGGTCCATTATTGGTTCAGCCATAGTGATGGTGGGCCTCTAGGACTGTTTTTATCCTAGTAATCCAAAAATCAATTAAAATTGACTAAGCACGTTAAAAAATTGGTTTTAATTGTTTATGTACAATTTTATGGTGACTGGATATGGCCTTAAATGTGGTTTGTTGTGAATGTTTAATTTTGTGGTTTATTTACGGCATGCGAGCTGATCAATTGATGTAATAATTAATTAGGTTTACGACCTGCGAGCCGGAATATTTTTCTCAACTTGTGAGATTTATTTATTTAGTTTAGATGCTAGCTAGTACTGAATAGAATAGATAGCCAAGATTGAAGAAAAGAAGGCCAAAGAATTATAGGAGCCACAACATGGAGCATGGAGCATTCCACAAGGCTATGAAGGATAGACCAAGAGATGGAGGCACATGGAGATGCGTTTTTCTATTCTAGGTTTCATAGATATTCTCATTGGCTTGGGAATATCTTATTGTAGGAGGCCATATCCAAATCACGTTAATATCTGTTTTGTGGATGTTTACTTTATTGTTATATTATTGTTGTTGGTGTATGGATGATATGCAATTTGATAAATATATAATTAAGCAACCCGGATGTATTATTTGGAGTTTTGCCCAAACTCAAATAAGTAGATCAGCTGATATGGATTAACAAAATAACTACAATCGGAAGAAAATCCCTCAAAACTGAAATATTACGTTTGCCTTCTCGCTTACTTAAACAATTATCACAAAATCGATTAATCAAGTTCGTGCGTGCCAAAGAAAGGTGACTTGATTCATCATTATGTGATGTGATAGCACACATAGTGTGCAACTGTTTAGAGTAAGAGGTTGGACGTAACTAGGTAAATTTCAATAAGGATTATAAACCTAGAGGCACTCAATTGGGATTATCTATGTGATAGATAAATAAGGAGTTATTTGCCCAATTGAACCAAGAGGTTCATGGGATGCAGTTGGAATTGTCCGTACCTAAATAGCTAACTTTTAGGTGACTTGCCAAAGCAAGCTCAAAAGTAAGTGAAATATGGGTCTTGGCCCACTAGAGAATATAATGATATTTTCAGCATTAATATCTTGAGGGTTATTAATCCGTAGAAAAATAGTGGGAGCTATGTTGAAAACTTAAGTCATTGTTGAATATAGTTATACGTCACAATACTTTGCATAATCCTATTGTGTTGAATACCCATGGCATTAAAGAAACAAAACGCGACTCCATGTCCTTGAGAAGGACAAGCTGTCTGGAACATTTTCTAGACTGCTATAAAATAGAGAATTGTTCTCAAATAAAAGGAAAAATGTTGTACATCGTAGAACATAAATTATCTTCCGACCAACTACCAAAACACACTAAATACTAATGGAAGGAACATCAGAGAATGGTTATTTGGATGTGAGTTGGCTCATGTTAGCCTCCATGAATTCTGAGCTTTGGGAGCAAGATGAGAACATGGAGGCGTATGATATGATCATACATTAAAGAAGTTGTTTTAAAGAACGAGCTAGACATGGAAAATGTTTTAAGTGTTGTTGCACGTTGCGTTATCTTGCTTAGCACTCGTCATGATCGAGTTTAATCAAGCTCGTGCATGCCAAAGCAGGGCGACTTAATTCATCAAGATATGACGGGGCGACACTAGCTAGTAGTGTGTGACTAATAGAGAAAGAGGTAAAACGCGACTAAGCTATTACAATAGATTTGAATGCTTAGATTTTGGGAGTCATCTATGAGATAGATAAATAATAAACAGTTATTCACCCAAAGTGTACCAAGAATTGCATTGGATGCAATTATAGTTGTGTTCAAAGTTGATTTACTCAATATGATTGAGAATCACTAAACAAATCACTCATAAAGGGCATAGGAAAAAGTGTTAATGGTTAACAGCAGGGGTAAGGGAAAAAGGTTTGCGGCGACCCCATGGTTATAAAGCAAGCTTGTTGCTAAACCAAGTTTCCTTAATGTCCATAGGTGGTGCAGCGGAAGAGAGACTACTTAAAGTACCTGGAAGTAAATAATGAAGGAATTATGAATTCCAATTTAGGTATTTTTTTTATTGAAATCAATTTGTCTATCTCATCATCATGAGTATTTGATACTATATGAGGATCTCACATTTATAGAAGTTTGGAGGATCTCTAGAGATGAAGACAATTGGATAAGGACGAAATAAACCTACACGTGGGGCAATGAAGCAAGGGGTTGTTGAATTATCCGTAGAGAATTATCTCTACCTTTTGAAATTATTCATAAGTTTGAAAAAAGTTATTATGTACTTGCTATGAGTAGGTGAATTATCATAGTTTATTGTTTGGACAAGAAAGGCTTTGTATCATAATAAAGGATTAATGTTGTTCCATTCATTATGATATGCATTATTGTAATGCAATTTTGTCTAATGGATTGTATATCGTTGATCATGATAATTTCATCTGTAACATTAATACCAAGAGGTTTGCATATAATGATATGAATCTCACTTATCTTTAGCATTATCGTTTATGCCACATGAATAAGAGTTACATATCTAGAACTCTGATGTATTTCTGGACTCATTTGATTATTGAATCATATGAGACATGTAAGACTTATTTATCAGGAAAAGATATGATCTTTTTGCAATCATACATATTGATGTATGTAGGCCGCTAAGCACAAATACTAGAGATGGTTTTCAGTACTTCATCATATTTACTGATGGGATCAGAGAAATATGAATTTTTGTATCTTGTGAAGAAACAAATCAAAATCCTTTGAAGAGTTCAAGGAATTAAATAATGAAGTAGAGACAAAGTTTGGCAAAAGTATCATGGCTCTACGATTGGATCGTAGAGGAAAATACTTAAGCCAATAGTTTGAGCATCTAAATAAAGTACGGGATGTGATCCCAACTCAATCTACCTAAAACACCATTATAGAATGGCGTGTCTGAGAAGAGACACCGAACCTTGTTGGACACGGTTCAGTCCATGATGGGTCAAACAGAACATCCACTTTACTTTTAGGGGCTATGTTCTATGTCATCAAATTTCGCCCTTAACCTTGTTCCATCAAAAACATATTATGAAAGACACCATATGAGATATGGACTAGGAAGTGTCCTAGTATGTCATTCATAAATATTTGGGTTATTAAGTTTATGTAAAAGAGTTTACAGATAAACTTGGACCCAAGTTCGATAAATGATTTGTGGGATATCTTGAAAAGGATATTATTTCTACAACCCGGTCATGAACAAACTATTTGTTGCTTGAACCGCTGTGTTTCTAGGCAGAGATTGTCTCTAAAAGAAACAGTGGGAGGACAGTAGAACTTGAAGAAGTTAAAGAACCACAACAGAACATTGATCCTTTTGATAGAACATGAGCATCATCACAAGGTTTTGTGGAGCAACCTACTCAGATAACACAAGAACCTCGTAGGTCAGGTATGATATGTCAAGGGACTAGACAAATAAGGATTTCTCATAACCTGTGATATATTACTCATCGAAATGAGCCTACAACCTATGAGATGGCCACATGTGGGAAATACTTTCAGAAATGGCTAGGAGCCATGAGATACAAAATGGAATCCATGTATACCAACAAAGTATGGAGTTTGGTGGAACCACCTGAAAGGGTAGGACCCATAGGGTGCAAGTTGGTTATGAGGAAACCAACATGGATGGTAATATGATTACATTTAAGTGAAAATTGGTTGGAAAAAGGGTTTTATGTGACTTCTTAGTATAGACTATGACGAAATCATTCCTCAGTTATGATGCTTAAATCCATTCGCATCTTGTTTATAGCAATCTATCTATAGATTGAGTCAAGATTCATGGAGTTGATTATTCGAATTGATGATGTAATCAAAATATTTTGGTTCCATCAAAATTTATGGTGAGACATTTGTTTACAAGAAGGTTAGTGGGAGCACAGTTATGTTGCTGGTCTTGTATGTGGAGACATACTAATGAATGGGAATGATTTCCCTACTTGGAAATCTTACGTAGATTGACTAGGGAATTAAATATTCAATAATAGACTTAGGTGAAGCAACCTATGAAGAACTAAGGAGATAGATCAAGATGGTTGTGCGACTTAGGTCATAGTACATAAATTGAAAAAGGTGTTGTAGTAGTTCAACATTAAAAGAATATGGATTCTTACCCATGTCACATGGAATTAGTGTTTGGAAGACTAATTGTCTTTCCAATTGGGTTGATAATAACCGTATGAATGAGATTCACGAGATACGCCATGTTATGTATTAGGCCAGATGCGTCATATGGTATGACACAAAGATACCAGTCAAATCTGGGTGAGTGGATAATTATCAAGATTATCCTTTAGTACTTGAGAAGCACTAAGGATGAATTATTGATGTATTAAGGATATGAAGATTTCACTGTAAGGGGTTACAGTGATGTGAACTTCCAAGCCAACAAAGAAGATTACAGATTATAGTCAAGTTTTATGTTTTGCCCTAGTAGGAGGTACTGTGAGCTGGAAAGGTTCCAGGCAAGATTCAGTCACTGATTCTAACATAGAGGACTGAGTGAATTACTGCATGAGACGAACTTACTCAGAATATTCAATCTCAATCAAAAATTTTGATAGAATATATATGAATATTTTCAAGGTACCAGCGCATGTCTTTCCTACCATACTCCTAAGCAGTGTAATGATGGACGGCCGAGCTAGATCAGTAAGCATATGTTACAGGAGATTGACTCTAGTGCAAGTGGAAACTGTTGGAATTGTGTCCTAGAGAAAATAAATTTATTGTGACAAATATAGGGATTTACCATTCATTATGTTATCGGTATAGAGGTATGTTAACATAAATTAAGTCCTTATAATATAAATGTTATATTCTTAAATATCCCTATTCAATTATACTGATGTAGATACTGCTTTTTGACATGACAGATCTTGGCCACGTGGCAACCATCCAGCACACCATATTGTGCTCCACACACACAGGATCACCAGCCGAGCTGATCCATGTGGGGGCTGCGAGACAGAGCCCTCGCATACCACTGCACGGGACTTGTAGGGACTTAGTGGTTTGGAGGCTAGAGTAAGCCCTGTCGCGTGCGAGCCAAGCCCGCGCGCGACCTTTAGTAACTGTTTTGAGAGATCTATGGCACGAGCTCCCTAGACCCGGTCAATCCGGTCAAACCCGGTCAACCTCGTAACGGTTCCGGTATTCGCGCACCACGTGCTCTAACGGTTCCTATATACTCGGACGAACGTGCCGTTATGGTTAAGCTAATTAAGCCGCCATCAATGGGCGCATTAACCACACTACAACGGTCACGTTCCCCAGTATATATAGATCGTCAACCTTTCCATACAAAGGGAGAACACACTGCCATACGCGGAAGCTCTGCCAAACCTCTGTCTCTCTCTCAGACATTGCTACTGACTTACTCTCTCCCTACACACACCCCTACTCTTCCTGTGCGATCCCTGATCCACTACGCACGGTGTACACGGAGGTCTCCCTGCCGGAATCTCTTGTGCACATTTTGGTGAACCCGACGTGAACTTACCAGCAAAAGCAACCATGTCTCAGGAGGACGATGTCAGCAACCGATCGCCTTCCACCGAAACTCCCTCGGGAGACGAGGCCCGCCGTACTCCGACGACTCCCGGCGAGGCACCAACTTTAGAGTCTTTGGACGCCACTGTCCAAAGTCAGGCAAAAGCTCTCAAGTCTCAGTCTGCGCAGTTAGAACGGATCTTGGCCGTTCTGGGCACCCTTGCGCCAAATCCTCCACCAGCCACCGCTATCCCTCAGGGAGGAGGAACCCCTACCGCTCCAGGATTGGGAGTGTCAGCCACGCCTCCCAACCCTCATCTGCAAACTCCAACGTCAGCCACGCAGCTGCCTTCGGTCCAAGGGTCAACGGCACAAATGCTACCCCCTGCTGCTCACGCCTCTCAGCCCCCGGCTTTGGCGTCCAACCCAGCTCTGCAGTACACTCTGCCTCCACCAGCGACAATCTGGGGAAACGCGGGTAGTCAATACGCTCCCAATCCTCCGGCGGCGTATGTGTCGCCACCGCCTACGGCAACCCCTCCGCCAGCTACCGAGGGGAGCATTCCAGAATGCATGACGTCTTTGCAGAAGCGCGTGGACTCCATCCTGGCTCATCAGTCGTTCGCGGATACCATCATCCCGAAGCTAGACAACGATCCACCCATTCCACGAGAGATCTATCTCATGCCTAACCCGGCGGGGTACAAGGCTCCCAAATGGGATAAGTTCGAGGACGTCAATGGAAACGCTCATGAGCATGTCATGCGTTTCATTGATGTCATGGGTCCATACGGAGCTGATCCCGAGCTGCTGATGCGAGAATTCCCAAAATCTCTTGGGAATGTAGCATACAAATGGTACCGAACATTGGAGGCCGGATCTGTGAAGACTTGGGACGACATGGTCCAGAAGTTCTATACCAAGTTCTTCCAGATGGAAGAAAAGGTGACAATGATCCATCTCTCGCGGATGTATCAGAAACGCGAGGAAGATGGAATCACTTTCATCAAGAAATTCAGAGCGAAATCCTTGGAGTGCAAGGATCCAATGCTCGAAAGCCGGCTCGTAGAGATATGCCTGCAGTGCATGCGAGATGAATACAAAGGCATGCTAATCAACTTGCAAACACCTACGTTCTCAAAGCTCATCGAATGCACGATGAACATCGAGCCCATTGTCGAGAGACAGAGAAAGAAGAGCGCTCCAGAACGACCTGCGAGCGGCACCACCTACAAGATCGGCAGATTTGGCTACAAGCGGGGACGCAAAGCTGAGGTCAATACAGTTTCGCCCCAGAAGCAAGCAAAAGTTGCAAACTTCGACGCACCGCCTCTGCCATGCTCGGTGGAGGAAGCGAGCGAGCTCTGCAGACAGTGGCGCAAGGACGGCGTCCTGCCACCGCTCGAGAAAGCACCCTCCAAGGAGATGACGAGGGACCCTAAGTGGTGCGAATACCACGGCAAGGTCATGCACCCCACGGCCGAGTGCAAGAAGCTCAGATTCGCGTTCGATCAGAAGATGAAGAACGGCGAACTCATCGTCAGCGACCACCGGAAGGATGTGCGCAACAACCCGCTGCCTGCCCATACAGATTCGGGCTCAAAGGGCAAAGAGGTCGCCATGATCTCGATAGTGGACTTGGAAGAAGTCGCAGAGGATGGTCTACCCATCATTGCTGAAGTCCATGAAGATGAAGACTACAGCATGGACACGGAGGATGAGCGTGCCGGCCGCATGAAAGGGTCGCACGGCTTCAACAAATTCTTCAACGAGATGAATTTCTCTGAAAAGTGCCGAACGGATATGACAAAAGCAATCTTAAGGATAGCGGAGGACTACGAGGAGGACCTCGTGGTATCCAACGGGAAAGTCATCAGGGCGTCCCGTTCCACAGAAAAGATTATGACCTTTTCTGCCAGCGACAAGACGACAGATGCGAGCCACCAGAGGCCCCTGTACGTGACCGCCATCATCAACGGCGTTGAATTCAAGCGAGCATTCGTCGATGGAGGAGCAGCGGTCAATGTTGTTCCACTCCACACACTGAAGCTAGCAGGGATCCCCGAGCACAAGGTAGTCAAGCGTCCATCTCCACTGGTGGGATTCGGAAGTGATTCTAGAATGACGATCGGATGGATCCGCCTAGGCGTTCAGATTGGTAAAATCAAGTGCTCGGCGAAGTTCTATGTCATAGACGCGAACACCACATATCACATGATCATAGGTCGAGCCTGGATTCATCGCTTCGACGCAATCCCTTCGACGGCTCACCAGGTGATGAAAGCTATCTGGAACGACAGGATTGTCGAGATACCGGCCTCAACTAACCCGTTCAACTTGGACGAAGCACATCTCAGTGAGGCGGTGTGGTTCACCGAGATGGCGGACGAGCAAACACCCGGACCATTCAACCCTACTCCTTTGCCTCTCTGGGAGGACATCAAGGACAAGTCACCTGCGGGCGTGATGGTGACAAGGGAAGATGCCAAGGAAAAGCCGCCTACACGCGAAGAGGCGCCGCGTATCGCATATCATCGGAAGAATGTGTACACTCTGAAGAGGATTGCAAAGCATGACCCCGAGGGTAAGGAGATAGAGAACTTCTACGCCAACGGGAAGAAATGCTATCGCATATGAAGGTGCGCGGGGACGTCCTCACACGGGCATGGGGATGTCCCTGGGCAAATCAATCAAATCGAGCAAGTTGCGCTGACAGAAGAGCCAACACAGGGCACTCCAGACGAGAAACTCAAAGAAGCGCCCGAATGCATGGAAGACAGGCCAAGACCACAAAAGCAAGAGCTAAAGGAAGTGTTCCTCAGCCCGAACGAGGAAAAGAAAAGGCCAGTCTTCCTGAGTGCGGACCTCACAAGCGAAGAGGAACAAGGACTGCTGCAGCTCCTAACTGAATACAAGGACGTGTTCGCATGGGAATATGATGAGATGCCGGGTCTGGACACGAGCATCACCATGCACCGTTTAGGCATCATCCCAGGGTCTAAACCGGTCAAGCAAAGCACCAGAAGCTTCAGGCCAGAGCTCAACGTGAAGATCAAGCAGGAGATTGTCAAACTCCTAGACGCCAAGTTCATAGAGCCAAATCACCATCCCACATGGTTGGCCAACATCGTGCCGGTGGTGAAGAAGAACGGACAGCTCCGCATCTGCGTGGACTTCCGAGATCTCAATCGCTTCTGCCCTAAGGACGATTTCCCACTGCCTAACATCGATTTGCTCATCGATTCAACGGCAGGCCATCGCATGTTCAGTTTCATGGACGGTTTCAGCGGGTACAATCAAATCAAGATGGATCCCGAAGATGCACGTAAAACTGCATTCATCACTCCCGTGAGGGTATTCAACTACACGGTAATGCCGTTCGGTCTTAAGAACGCAGGCGCAACCTATCAGCGGGCCATGATGGCTCTATTCCACGACATGATGCACAAAGAGGTGGAATTCTATGTAGATGACCTGGTAGTCAAATCCAAGCATGAAGCAGATCACCTTGCAGACCTGCGAAAGGTGTTCAACAGATGCAGGAGCTTTCAACTGAAAATGAACCCCATGAAATGCGCATTCGGCGTGACCTCGGGGAAGTATTTGGGATGCGTGGTCCATCGCCAAGGGATCGAGCCTGACCCTGCGAAAGTTTCAGCCATCACCAGCATGACGCCACCTCACAACCAAAGTACCTTGAAAACATTCTTGGGAAAATTGTCATATCTGCGGAGATTCATCCCAGCAATCGCCGAAATCACATGCTGTTTCAGCACTCTTCTCAAGAAGGACGCCGCGTACAACTGGGCTCCTGACCACGAAGCCGCATTCGAAAAGCTAAAGGAGCTACTCACATCCCCAAAGATAATGATCGCGCCTCAACTGGGATCACCGCTTCTGCTATATCTTACATCAACAAGGAAATCTATAGGAGCACTCTTGGCTCAGGTGTATGAAGGCCAAGAGAGGCCCATCTATTACATCTCTCGCATTGTGCAGCCTGCTGAATCAAGGTACACAGACATCGAACGTCATTGCCTTGCTTTATTCTTTGTGATAGAGAAGTTGAGACACTATTTTGCATCGCACAAAGTAGTGGTGGTCACCAAAAGCGACCCCATAAGATACTTGCTAACTCACACTACTCCGGGCGGGAGATTGGCGAAATGGTACATGACCATCTCTCAATACGATATCACATGCGTAAAACCAAGAGCGATCAAGTCGCAGGCGGTAGCAGATCTGTTGGCACAGTTTCCCGACAACAGCCACGAACCCGTGGTCGAGGAAGAGCTCGAAGGCCCTGAAATCTACGCGATCGACGTGCCCTATTGGACCCTCCACTTCGACGGTTCGTCAACCAGAAAAGGCGGAGGCATTGGGATAGTCTTGACAAAGCCAGACGGGGAAGTCATACAGATGTCCGCAAAACTCAACTTCGCAGTCACGAACAACGAGGCGGAATACGAGGCTCTTATCGCGGGGCTCCGTGCGGCGAAAGCTTTGGAAGTGAGCAACTTAACGGTCATGGGAGATTCCAAACTGATTGTTAAGCAAGCCTCGGGCGAATATGGTTTAAAGGAGATCAACCTCCTGTCATACCGCACCCTAGTGCAAAAGCTGATGCAGCAATTCTGCGACGTGAAATACGAGCACAAGCCCCGAGCGGACAACAGGCATGCAGACGCCTTAGCAACTCTGGGATCTAAGGTCAGCATAGACAAATGCCCCGCAAGGATTTCCATCGAAGTGCGAACATCGTCGGCATTAACAGAAGATGCGTGCGACGACGAACACATGGATGACGCAGACTGGCGAAAAGCAATCCTGCAAGCTATTGCGAAAGGCACCAGCAGCGAAAGCTGGGCACTCACGAAAGGATACTGCATCCACGACAACACCCTTTACTACAAGGGTCCTGGAGGAATACTCATGCGATGTGTCTCCGAGCAAGAGGGACAACAGCTGTTAGAAAAGATTCACCAACACGCTTGCGGAGAAAGCGAGGTGTCAATCTACAGGAAAGCTCAGAGATATGGCATTCATTGGCCAGGCATGTCAACAGCTGCAGCCCTGATACAAGGGAAGTGCGAAAGTTGCGCACTAATCAAAGATTCTCTACTCGTCGCTCTAACCGATGACGACACAGACTGGAGGAAGCCATTGTTTGAATTCCTCACCCAGGGCACTGTACTCGAATCGAGAAAAGAAGCCGACAAATTGAAGAGAAAAGCGTCTCGATATGTGGTTCAGGAAAACCTACTTTGGCGAAAAGGTCACGAGGGCAACTTGCTGCGATGCCTAGACGGCAGGGAAGCACAAGAAGTCATGGACCTCTCTCATCAGGTGGAACACCAGGGAGGTGCGAAATTATGCCGACAGCTCCTCTCAATCGGATACTTCTGGCCCACGATGGAAGTCGATTGCCGCACCAAGGTGCGACGCTGCCAAGAATGCCAATTCAAAGGGAACCTAGTGCACGCCCCCGCCGTGGATCTACATGCATTAGGGACGCCATGGCCATTTCACACATGGGCTTTGGACTTCATCGGCCCCATCCGACCAACGTCACATGGGAACCATTTCATTCTCACCGCAACCGAGCTGTTCACCAAATGGGTGGAAGCAATACCACTGAAGACGGCAAACGCGCTGGCTGTGGTCAACTTCATCCAGGAAAACATCGTATGCAGGTTCGGAATCCCAAATACCATTCTTTCAGATAACGGTACTCCTTTTGTTAATCGCCAGGTAGCTACGAAACTCGCGGAGTACAATATCAGGCAGATATGCTCTACCCCCTATTATCCAAAGGGAAACGGACAAGCCGAAGCGACTAACAAAACGCTGTTGAGAATTCTGAGCAAGATGGTCGCGGATGACCACAAGAAGTGGGCCGACTCCCTTAACATAGCTCTGTGGGCCTACAGAACTTCTCCAAGGACACCCACAGGGGCCTCGCCATTTCTACTATGTTATGGGGCCGAAGCTGTAGTACCTGCGGAGGTCAGAGTCAATTCGGCAAGGCTGGCCTTCCATGCACTCTATGAAAATCAACGCGATCATGACTTAGTCTTGCTGGAAGAAAAGCGAGAACAAGCCAAAAGGACTAACAAGCGGTACCAAGAAAGAATCGCTCGCGCCTACAACAAGACAGTCCAGCGACGGGATTTCGCAGTTGGCGACCTGGTCTTGCGCGCATCTGACCACTGCATGCGAGAAGCAACTCACCCAAAGTTCGCAGCTAATTGGGAAGGACCCTTCGAAGTCACAGAAGTCTTCGATAGTGGCTACTGCAGCATACGAAGGTTGCACGGCACAACCTCAACTCCAAGCTCAGTCAACATGCGCTGGATCAAGAAGTACTATCCCTGACTTCTCTTATTTCATACGTTTTATGATAACGTTGCTTAATGTCTCATGTGGCTATGATCGACGCAATCTCCTCTCCCATATGAGAGGATTGTAATCCTATCTCTCCCATATGAGAGCGTTATAATAAAAGAATTCTCCCAAATGAGAAGTTCATATTTCTAGCCGTTTATATTGCTCTATTTAATTTGTTATTACTGTTAACAATGATTTATTCGCTGCAATAGCAATTTATACAACTGCGATCCTAAGTGATCATCAAAGCCTATCTCTTACGATAGCAGCCAATACAAACACGATCTTAAGTGATCATCAAAGCCTATCTCTTACGATAGCAGCAAATACAAACGCGATCCTAAGTGATCATCAAAGCCTATCTCTTACGATAGCAGCAAATACAAACGCGATCTTAATTGATCATCTAAAGCCTATCTCTTACGATAGCAGCCAATACAAACACGATCTTAAGTGATCATCTAAAGCCTATCTCTTACGATAGCAGCCAATACAAACGCGATCTTAAGTGATCATCTAAAGCCTATCTCTTACGATAGCAGCCAAATACAAACGCGATCTTAAGTGATCATCTAAAGCCTATCTCTTACGATAGCAGCCAAATACAAACGTGATCTTAATTGATCATCTAAAGTCCATCTCTTACGATAGCACCCAAATGCAAATGCGATCTTAATCGATCATCTAAAGCCTATCTCTTATGATAGCAGCCAAACGCAAATGCGATCTTAAGTGATCATCAAAGCCTATCTCTCACGATAGCAGTCAACACGAATACGATCTTAATTGATCATCTAAAGCCTATCTCTTACGATGGCAGCCAATGCAAATGCGATCTTAAGTGATCATCCAAAGCCTATCTCTTACGATAGCAGCGAAATACAAAAACGATCTCAATCGATCATCTAAAGCCTATCTCTCACGATAACGGTTTATACAAATGCGATCTTATATGATCTTCTCAAGCCTATCTGTTACGATAGCAATTTATACGCAAAGTGATTTTAGTTGATCACCCGAGCCCGTCTGTTACGGTGGCAACGTAAGTGTAGAATCATCTTATTGGATCTTCTAAAGGTCTATCTGCTGCGATAGCAATTTATGCGAGAAACGATCTCAAGCAATTCTCTAATAAAGCCTATCTTCTATGATAGCAATTCGCACCACTCAACGATCTTAATTGATCTGTTAAAAACTATCTGTTACGATAGCAAAGTTGTGAACATGATCTCATATGATTTACAACGACCAACTACAAGCCCATCCGTCAAGATGGCACAGCTGCGAAATTACGATCTCGAATGATATAGCGAAACACCTGCGAATTGACATCGCATATGTGAAATCATTACATGGCATTATGCAAGGCAAAACAAGCCGAAACGCATGCGAAATTGTATTTTGTTGCAAAGAGAGCAGATAATACAAAAGCTATATATCATTATGAGTCAAATGACTTACAATTTATCTATCTAGATAACAGCTTACAAGCGAAAAGCTCGAATCTAACTACGCAGCCAACATGGCTTACAATACATTCGAAAAATGGCTGATAAGCCAGCAGAGACACGGTACGGAAACCCGGACTGCAAAGAATGAACCCCCCTGGCTTCAAACGCCGGCTACACAATGCCCAGATCTGCGGGTGAACATCTGTAGCAAGGGGGACCTTGCTCTAAAAAGAGCCACATGAAGCCGTACGCTCGACGTCCTGCTATCCGACAAGACCGTTGTCAGATATGCTCCCCATTACATTTGCCCAAGGAACCACCGGTTCCAGCGATCAAACTGCAAGCAGAAGCTCCAAAGGGCAAGGGCTCCTTGTAGACGGGGATGAACACAGCGGTTCGCAACCCTGAGTTCAAGAACGAAGAGGCAAGAAACCCTCCTCCAGGGATGCTGGAGGAGAATCCCGCCGTTCATTACGAGACGGTAGCACGGTCACTTCGGCGCTGCACCTTGCCACGAGGCGGCCGGAAACATGACCTGCACACATAATACACGAAGAAATTTCTTCGAACACACATGAGATATTTTCTGCATCCTCTTTATGATGGTTATAAAGAGCAATAAGCCTCATAAAGTGGATCTTGGAAACTATTTCTATAGCACAAAGCGCAAACTCAGGATTCAAAACTTGAAGTTGCCATGAATCAACGAAAAACAAGCGTTGAAGCCAGCAGTCGTAAGGACTCACGGCAAAGCACATGTTTGGGATGAAGAACCCAAATGGCAAAGACAGGGTTTATATAGACCCTGTGGAGACTCTTCGGTTGCCTAAGATGAGTCAGCAAAATTCAAAAAGAGGGTAAGTTCAATCACTTACGCCTTGAAAAGCGGTAACAATCAATTACCCTACTAAAGGCTACGACGATTCAGTTGCGTATCCTAATAAATGACGGATAGTCATGATTCGGATGGACTTCCCAACGGAAGCGTGCTTATCTGCCGAGAAATTAGCGCGAAAATCAAGCAGAGAATCAATTGCTGATGTCATAATTGGATATGCACAGAAATGTCCAATCAAATCCCGAAAAGGGCAAAACGGGCAAACTCATTGTTTGTTGTTAAAAAAGAGGGGGGAGAAACCCTAGCAACATTACATTAATGTTTCAAAACATTACATTAATGTCTAAGCCATTTTCCTGTTTTCTTTTCAAAATTCGAAAAGTCAAAACAAATTCTTGATTAAGGAGTCTTGGGGCTCGAACTGCTCGCTCAGCTTCTCCACTTGTTTCACTTCTTGCTTCAGTAGCTCGCACTTGGCATTCATTTCGTGATACAGCTTCAAAGCTTCATCAACCTTTTGCTTTTGCTGCTCCACCTTCTGCATCTCAGCTGCGAGATTCTGGTGACCGAGTTTCAAAGTTACAGCTGCGCGAATCAGTGTAACTCTGTCCTTGAGGAATTTGAAACCAAGTCTGCCTTGGACTTTGAACAAGAGATTTTGGCACATGCCACACAGCAATTCAGCACTCTGGGCCGAAATGGTCGCAGGTGTAGCCGCAGACAGCTGCTCCAGTATCCAGATGGCTTCAGTAAGGAATAGCCTCCTGTCAAAAGGTCCAATCTCCAGAGATCTCACAAACGATCGGGGGTATCTGAGACGCATTCGAACCACCCAGTCTACATCAGTTTGCTTCAAACCTGAGACATCAAAAAAGAGTTATAATGTCAAAACTCGCAAGCAAATAATGCGACGTGCGAACGGTAAATCTTTACTTACCAGTGCCTTCCAGAATTTCATGAAGAGAAGGGATGCGGGCCACCGGGTTGTTCGAAGACTGCCCTCGCTCCATGGCTCTCCTATCAGCTGCGAGCTCCAACCTCTCATAGTCAGGAGGAAGAGTGTAGGCCGCACCAGCTGCGGCTGCATTCCCAACCTGCGAGCCCCAAATGCTCCACGCAGGAATAGGTGCTTCTGGCTCAGTCATCGCCGGAGGCGAAGGGACAGCCGAAGTCGCTGGGCGGAGGACACTCCCAGATGCGAAAACATTAGCATCACTTGTCCTTTCTTCCTCACCACCGGTACGGACACCTTCGTCCATCGGCACAGCATCAGCTTCGACATCATCGGAAAGTTCGATGACATCTTCGGGAGGCTCGCTTATGTGCCCAGCAGCTGCGACGGGCTTCTCGGTATGGGAGCTCGGAATTGGAACATGGGATGCAGAAGGCTGACTTCTCTGCTCCAGCTCAGGTTCCTTAGCATGACCTGCGATACCAAATGCGATAATGTGAGGTAACTTGTGTTATGAGTTATTTCGCTATCTTTACTAAAGCTAAGAATAAGCACCTCCACGCGAAGGTGGGATTGAGGTATCCTCATCGTACACTAGGGACGTGGAACCGTGCCCTATCAGTGTGTCCTCACTAAGCAAATCTTTAAGAGAAGCGTGACCTGGGATGCGAGTAAACCAGTCATGATTTTGCCTCAAGTGGCTACAGCCTAGTATGTGCATATCACTCAAAATAATTACCTGAGGGTTCTCCGCATTTGCTTACCAACCAACGGCGAATGTCAGGCTTTGACACACCGTGCTTTAACGCACCCACAATTACATCTCTATAAGTAACTGCGAGATTAAAGATCTCACCTTTATTGCCACCTGCGATCTCTTCGAAGTCCGCTTGGACTTGCTCTAGCTCTGCTGCATCCTCTCCGGGAACCTCATCTTCCTCCTCCACATGAGGAGCCACTTCTTCGGGAAGCTCGTCTTCCTCGCCAACTGGACGCACTAAGTCGTCAACATGCTGCTCTTCGAGGCTCCGCTGTTTCACACGCTCGAGCTCCTCTTCCTCTCGCTGCCTTCTTCTTTCAGCAGCCTCCGCGGCTGTCTTCCGGGACTCAGCAAGAACATCCTCGCTTATAGGATCATCTGAAATGCCAGAATGGGCATCTCTCTTTTGCCTCTTGGCCACAAGGCCACCAACGGCTTCATCATCATCATCTGCGAATACATAATTGGTTCAAAGAAAAGAACTGCAAAGAAGTCATGATAAAGGGCAAGGAGATGCGACGGAAGTACCTCCTGACTCTTCCTCGCGCATCACAACTGTTCTTTCTTCTTCTTCATCACTTACCTGGGGCTCCTGCCTCTCTTCCTCTTCCTCTTGGTTGAATGGAACGAAAGTCTCAACTGCGAGATCTTTTCGCACTTTGCTGGGCATACGACCCTTGCCTTTGTCCTTGATGGAAAGGGACCTCACTGGGGGAGAAGCTGGAGCACTCCTAGGGGAAGAAATCGTAATTCCCTTTTGCCTAGGTCTTTTCACTCTCGGCGCCGCAGTCGCTGGAGGGGACGGGTCATCTCTAGGAGGAGACGGAGCCGGAGGGTTGTCTATCAGCGAGTCAGCAAAAGTATTCATGACTGCGCGAACCCTTGTTTCAACCTCGGCATCCATCCTCCATGCTAGCCGGAACGACTCCCCTTTCCTTCTGGTGGCAACAATGGTGTTCACCAGCGATTTGGAGCGATCACCAGCTGCGAACCTCCGCACATGACACTGAAACAGTACAGAACGAAAAGCATCAGCGCAAGGAAATCAAAAAGCTTAAAGCACACAAAGAAATTGCTTACCTCAGCAAACGCCTTGCTATATTTGATGACATGCGTGTCGCCCTTCTTGATTGCGTCGACTTGCTCCTTCAGAATGAAATCGGGGCACAAATGGTTCTCGCGGTCCCACAGCGAGTAGCAACCATACTCAGACTCGCTCAAACTGCAATTGGGGCGAAACGGAAAAGAGTTTCTTTTGATCAAGGGGGCCCTTCCTGGCTGCGCCGCCGCCTCCGTCTCAATCCTCGTTTGCTGGGCAACCCAGTATGCGAGCCAGTTCTGGGAACAACCACCCTTGCGAGTTCCCGCAGGCTGCTCAAAGGGAAGATTGCTCATGAAGACCGTCTTGCACTCCTTTGTCAGCAAACGCTTGTAGCACCCTCTGATAATAGACTGGGGCCAGATCGATGGGGCCACCGCATCGAAACCAAACTGAGGAGAGACCCGAGTGGGGTCAACATCCACTGTAAGCCTTTCATACCTTGGCGCGAGCTCACGAATATGCTCTGCAAGGGCAGGAAGGGAACCTCGCAGACACCAACAAAAGAACTCACGATAGCGCTCGTGGAAATGCGGCCCCTTTTCAAAGAGAAGTTCTTCTGACAAGACCATACCTTTGGAAGGGTATAGCTTTGGAAACCACCGCACATTCTCGACACGTGTGGCATAGGGCCTGGCAGTAAACTCCTTTCGTTTGTCGCATATCAAACTCCAAGTACACTTGGTGTTGCTTGCTCCAAACCATCTCGCAGCCCTTCCGCTGTTGCGCGCTTCTGTCTCGCCTGGGGGACACCACTTATCAAGTGGGAGGGGAGTTGGAGCATAAGACGGCCAGCGCTCGAAAACCCACATTGTCAAAAAGCTGATATTGACAAAGGTCAGAACATCGAGGCGGCCACGCGATTCCCTCATCGCCAGAACCAGCTGATCCAGCCTATAATATAGCGTGCCCAAGACCAAGGGTCCGAGTGCGACTCTCTGGCCAAGAGCGAGCCTCACGGCAAGTGGCAGCACATGGTAGAAGACCCCGTCATGGGGGTGACCATCAATCAGATACCTCGACAGCCAAGCACAGAGAAAGGCACAAAGGGTCAAATGATAACCCTTGCCCTCTACGTAATTCTCGGCCTCCGGGTTCTCGCTCAAAAGCTGCTTAGTAATGCTGCTGTTCGCATAGTCTCGGAAGAAGTACTGCAACCACTTGTTCCAGGTATTCTTCGCAGACGTATCAACCAGCTGCCAGTTCGGAAGAGGCTTTGTAGTGGTCCACCGAGTGGAGATTTTCTTTACCTCTGCTAGGCACTCCTCCATCTGCGCGTACAAGGCCATTTCCGCAGATGTCCTCAAGTGACTCAAGGGGTCCACCTCGCCCATGGGGGAAAGCTCATACAGCATTTGAACGTCCTCGAGCGTGGGGGCAGCCTCGAACTCAGCAAAATGAAACGTGTGAGTCGCAGGCGAGTAACGGGACAGAAGGTCTAGAAGCATGGACTGATCCAACTTCACGGCAGCACCCTTCATAGCACGGATAGCAAAGTATACGCCGGCTTCATTGAGAGTCTCGGCGTGATGATCCAACACGTGGTCAATCCACTCATCCATATAGTCCAATTTCTGGACGAACGCCTGAGTAGAAATCGCAGTGTATGGGAAGTGCCCATTCTCGATCCCCAATCGAACCACATCCTCGGAGCCAACCAACTCGAGCAAGGCTGAGTTAACTGGGCGAGTCAGTGTCAACAATCGCTCAACTGGAACAGGATCAGGCATCCTCTTCGCCTTCGCCCTCGCATGATAAAAATCTTTCCCACCCAGAAAGGGGGCTTTTCGCCACAGAGCCTGTGGAAGCTCGGGCATCTCTTCATCTTCCTTGACGGGTCTGGTTACTCTTGTCTTGGCCATTCCTGCGAAAGGGCAAGAAAAAGGGGGGAGAAATACCATACTTCAGTTTGAATTTTGGAATTCGAGATCTATGCAAAGGAAAGCAAAACAGTTCCAGTACCGATTTCAGAAATCGGGGAGTCGCAAGATCCAACATTGTTGAAAGATTAAAACAAGGCAGGTTCAAAGGTCAAAGCCTCTTCACAAATTTCATGGATTTACAGATTCAACGCAGTTCAAGGCAAACACTGGTATTTTAAATCAAAAGTAAACGAGGCCAACCTTGTTTCCTTGAAGCTTGCTTGGATATGCACAATTGAAGAATACGATTTGCAGTTCTGAACTGGTGATTGATTATCTGGATCTGCTCTCGAAGATCTCCAGTTACCATTCACTTTAAGAGAAAGAAGTGATGCTTTGCAATAATGGGGATACAAGGTATTTATCCAAAAGAATGAAGGGTTGCGTCCCTTCAGTAGTCGAATCGCAACCGTCACCGTCGTATCGCGCAATCACAGGACGGGCTGACGTCACGCCTAAAACCCTAAAGGTCAGACGGCACGACTCTAGGGGTTTTAGGTCATAATGACACGCACGGGGGCTGAACTTACCCGTATTTGAATTGGTGCGTGGCGGCGACGCGCATGTTGGTTTCCGCGCATGGAAGCCTATACAGCTATGAGCCTTCACGCGCAGAAAGGGGGCTAATGTAGATACTGCTTTCTGACATGACAGATCTTGGCCACGTGGCAACCATCCAGCACACCATATTGTGCTCCACACACACAGGATCACCAGCCGAGCTGATCCGTGTGGGGGCTGCGAGACAGAGCCCTCGCATACCACTGCACGGGACTTGTAGGGACTTAGTGGTTTGGAGGCTAGAGTAAGCCCTGTCGCGTGCGAGCCAAGCCCGCGCGCGACCTTTAGTAACTGTTTTGAGAGATCTATGGCACGAGCTCCCTAGACCCGGTCAATCCGGTCAAACCCGGTCAACCTCGTAACGGTTCCGGTATTCGCGCACCACGTGCTCTAACGGTTCCTATATACTCGGACGAACGTGCCGTTATGGTTAAGCTAATTAAGCCGCCATCAATGGGCGCATTAACCACACTACAACGGTCACGTTCCCCAGTATATATAGATCGTCAACCTTTCCATACAAAGGGAGAACACACTGCCATACGCGGAAGCTCTGCCAAACCTCTGTCTCTCTCTCAGACATTGCTACTGACTTACTCTCTCCCTACACACACCCCTACTCTTCCTGTGCGATCCCTGATCCACTACGCACGGTGTACACGGAGGTCTCCCTGCCGGAATCTCTTGTGCACAACTGATTAACAGGACAATCAACTATAGACTAGTACGGGGTTGGATTGATATAGAGATATCACGATCCAAAAACATGGGTATGCATTAGGTGTAATAGCATACTGGGTTGACCCATCTCCGAGAAGGCTACATACAAGTTATGTAAAGTCACAAGTGCTTCTCGCGTTGACAACGGTATTGTCATCCTTAGACTTGAAGTCACTAGATCATCTAGTTGTGGAGTATTGTGTTTTGGTAGCGTCAAACGCTACACCGTGATTGGGTAGTCATAAAGGCGCGTATCAGACAAAATATGAAGCAAGCTTAGAGATCTTAGTGATGTAGATATAATTTGTCCCTCCCACATAATGGGAGAAAATATCCTAGGCCACTCGAGGGATAGTGCTTATAAAATGTCTGGCCATACTCAAATAAATAAATATAGGATATTGATGTTATTTGCAAGAATTCTCAGGATTGAGGAACTATGGATTGGATATACGAGTGTGACTTTTATGAATCGTGTCCGATCTGGATATTGAGACAAAGGGAAAAGACAATACTTGCACAATGTTTGTCGGATGACTATTTCTATTAGTTGGCTAGAATAGATGCCTTGCTAGCCATATTAGTAAATAGTTACTACCAACTAAGTAGAAACCTATGGGGTCACACGCCATAGAGGATTGAACAAAACTTCAGAATTAATTAATATGATTTATTAATAAGAAGAGTCAAAACACAACAACTTGCTAACTTAGTAGGACTAATATGCAAGTAAGACTAATCCATGTATGGAAATGATTAGGATTTTCCAAGGTTGACTAATTCATGTAGAGACATGATTAGGACTAATTTTTAATTAGAACTAATCCATGTATGGACATGATTAGGACAAGTTTGCAAAAAAGGGACTAATCCTTACATGGGTAGGATTAGGAGGGGGGTTCTTTATGTAGTAGGACAAGGAGTTGTGGGACTATATAAAGAACACTCCTGGATTATTTTCTCTATACATCTACATACTTAGAGTCGGAGAGAATAAACCAAGGACAGAGAGCAAATCCCAAAGGAGGGCCGAACCCCCCCTTGGGAGCGCCCCTTCTACCCGTCGGCCACAAAGGAGGTGCCGCCCACCTTCTTGCTCCGTTTTGCGTGATTTCTTCTTCCTCCTCCATCATTCCTAGCTATTCCAAAGGACTTGGAGGATCTATATCTCAATCCTAGGCGTGGATCAACCGTAGAGACGTCATTCTTTTCGCGTTTATAGTCATCAAAGGAAATCTACAAGGTACATAACACGAATCCTTTACTATCGTTATGAATTCTCTTCCTGTGATCCTTGGAGGGTCTTGATAGGATAAATAATTTTTTATTCCGTTGCGTATCAATGTTCAGAACCCTATAGACACAACTAAACTAGATCAATAGGACTTGAAGCCTAGAGGCTAGGAAATTGAATTATCTACGGGGATAGATAAATAAGTAGTTGAAAGACAGAAATTGAGGAAGTAATACAGGATCATACTCTAGAGGGGGGGTTGAATAGAGTATGGCAACTTTTACAAAACTGCAAGAAGAGTGGTTTCAAATAATTTTGAGACAAGTAGAAACTATTTCAAGGCCTTGGAATCAAAAGAGTGAGTAGTAGAAAAGCTATGTATATTTCAACGCCATGAAATGAGTTTCAAACCCTTGAAATGAAACTTGTTTTGATGCAGCAAATAAACTAAGTATAGAGTAGTAAAGTAAATGAAAGAGACACAAGATTTAGAGAGTTCAGTCCACTTGGACCTACGTCTCTACCTCAGGGATTTGATCCCTGCAGGATTTTCAACTCAATTCTCATTAATCAAAAGCTAATCCCTAGATCTCAAGCACGAAGAATTCCCCTTACTCTATTACAGCTTGTGGTTCTCATTAACCTGTCTAGTATCTACTCTAGCTAACTAATTCTAAAACTATTGTTCTCTTCGAACAATCCACGAGAATAATAACTATAAGTATTATCATAATGATATAAAAATATGATAGATCTGCAACTCTTTGATGTTGATATATGGAAAAATATGCAGAATGAGGCACATATTGGAAATATGTGTTAGTGTCAAAGCTTCAAAGCTTTGAGGCACAGTAGCTATGCTTATATATAAATGTGACTAACTGTTTTGTCAGAACTTTGATTTTGATATGATATGAGTTATAAAACTTGACATATAACACCATGCAAGCTTTATTAATCTTTGAGTTAAAGGATTAACGTTATATGCATGTTTGAGTTTGATTGACAAATCAAATTTCATTCTGATGAACTAGAAGACAAAGCTTCAAAGCTTTGAGATTCACTGAGTACACTTCACTGCTAAGTTCATCTGATCTAATCTGTTTATGCAGGTTATTTCATTCGGACACATAACTTGTTATGAATGTATTATTGTATGTTAATAATTATTCCTTAATTATTTGATGATATATTCATCATAATGGTTGCATTAGCTGAGTTTATTTTCAGACAAAACCTAGCCCAGTTTTTGTCATGAACTGTTGGCATTTTGCTGATCAAATCTTGATGCTAGTTTGTCTGGATATTGTTTGATCTTGTTTGTTGAGTGTATGCAGGAGTGTTGGGTATTCAACATTTATAAAAGATTTGTTGCTATACAAATATAGCTGTTGTAACAAGTTTATCAGAGAAGAGGATTTTTAGGATTTCAGTTCCTAAAAACTCTCAAGTGGTTACTGACTATTGATAAAAATCCAGATTATGTATTTCAAAAGGAGAGATACACAGGAGAGGCTGATCAACGTGTGAATTGAAGAGTGATACAAACAGGAGAGATCAAATCACTAAACTCTTCAAATCATCAGCAATCAACATTCCAGAAGCAAGATCACTCATCACAGATTGAAGAACACTTCCAAGCTTTATTGCTTATCTTTATTCTGTGTTCTTAAAACTTGTACTGAATTTGTATTATCATTATGTGTTCTTAAACCTCATAAACATACAAGTTTAGTTGCTCAAGTGAACAACAAAGAGGTTCTTACTGTTTCAACAGGTTGTAGCTGGAACTAGATAGGTAGGGAACCACAAGTTGTATAGGTGAAAGGTAGCTCACTTAGGCTTGACATCTAGGGCTAAATCTGGGTGATTAATAAGAAGTTGTGTTTGAATCCTAGAGGGATAAGATCCCTTAGGCAGATACTAGGTCAAATTTTGACTGAACTCTGTAAAATCCTTGTGTTCATGTTGCTTACTTTTTATTCTTTCATTCCAGTCTAAACAGGAAGTCTCAAAGCTTTTGAGCTTTCAAAATCTCAAAGCTTTTAAGCCTTTGTATTATGTAGTTATATCTCTGGTTTCTCTAAACAGTTTCAAAGCTTGGAGATGTAAACTGCATACTCTTCTTAATTTTTAAAAAGACTGTGTTTTAGCAAAACTTAGCATACTCAATTCAATCCCCCCTTCTACAGTATTTAGATACTGCTTTACACTTACATTACAAACTTTCAAAAATGGAGTTCAGAAAGAAGAACACTGAGACGAAGTTTTGTAGTGTGTACGTAGTGATTTTAAGATGCTTGGATTGAGAGAAATGAATTTTCTTCTTTGATGCTTGTCAATCCTTCATTGTGTTTGAGTGTCTCTTTGTTGATTCTCTACGAAATTCTTCATTCCTTCACTCTTTTATGGAGATAGTTTGAATTGCAGATCTTCAGGATCTTCTCATAACAAACTTTCTTAAAAGATAGCTGCATTTTTTGACTTCTCTAACAACTTCCTCAACAGCTAGTTGCTCAATATATTGAAAGATAGTGACATGACTGTTTTTAAGAGGGTTGATAAGCTCCAGGCATGAAAGATTAGATAGACAATCAATTTGACAAGTTAATTTCCATTCCTTTATCCAAACACATTAGTAAACAATCCTGCAAAATAGGAAAGAGATTTTCTCTACAATATCTTAGTCAAACAGAGAGATTAGACACAGTTTAGAATGTCAAAAGGATTTGTCTTTCATCATAGAATAACATATAATCAAGCATATGAGATTAGGAGTTAGAATAGAATCAAAAGATCCCCCTAAGTTCATTCTTAAAACTGTAATGTATGTTTCAAACCTTTGAAAGTTGTTTCAAGGCAATATTTCAAGCCTTTGAAACCAATGTGAACTTACAATCTCCCCCTTGATGAAAGAAAAAACAATAATCTCTTAAGAACTATGTCTCTGCAGAAACTATTCATTAGAGCATAGCAGAATAACCATAATAGTAAATTGTAACACAAGATATCCATATAATCCAACTTATTCAAACAACTATGTAGCTGAAAAGTTTCATAAAAACATATTGATGAAAACCTGATCTTTAAACTAGCTAATAGACATAAAAATACATAAAGAACACCTCGAATATCTCCCCATTTTTAACTTTAATCAGAAAAATATAAGAAAAATGTTGGATCAAAATTTTTGAAATTTCTTAGAAAAACAGTTTTAAAGGTAGTGTTTTTCAAGACTTTGAAGGAGGTTTCAAGGCCTTGGAAAAGATAGAAATAAGAGGCAAGAATTATGGGGTTGTGTCTTCAACTCCTTTGGCTCTGCAACTTCTTCTTCATTGTATTCTCCATCATCCTCGCCATCTTGTTATTATTCTTGAGCCACTTTATCACCAGCTTCACCGTCTCCCTCAAACAGATCTGCTTCAGACACTATCTCTAGAATGTTTTCCTTATTTTTCTTCTTCTTGATATCCTTGATTAACATTCCTAAGTCAGGGCTTTCAGCATCATCTTGTTCTTGATCTTCACCACCTTAATCTTGAACCACTTGTTTCCCTTTATTCAGCACCCCTGTAGTCTCATAATGAGTTGTGTTCTCACGGAACAGTTTCTTGGTTGAACCATCCTTCTTGGATGCATCTGCATCTTGAGAAACATATTCTTCCACATGAACCAGATTGATGATTTTGAAGAAGCTTTCAACCATATACTTCATCTGTGTGAACTAAGTGCCAAATTCATGATGATTTTCCTTCAGCTCATCCATGCCCTTTTCAAGAATATCAAGTATTTGAAGTACTCAGGAAAGTTCTTGAGGCGGAGAGGGTTGGATTGAAGGAGGGGTCATGGACTTATGTTTGAGGAAATTCTTGGATTTCAGCTCTTCTTGAGAATGCTCTTAGTATAAATTCCAAGTCTTATCATTGGTTTTCACTACACCAATTCTGTCAAATGCTTTCTCATCAAGCGTACCAAAGACAGTGGTAATTTTTTCTTCCATGTCATTAGGAATATCAAGGTGTTGGAAGAATGAGGAAAGAATGCTAGCATAGGAAAAAGGGTGCTTCCTTTCTTTGGTATGGCAATAAAGCATGTGTTCCATCACAATTGATGGAAGATCAATCTCATACCCATGCATAACTAGATACATCAAGTCTAGCACTCTGTCAGTCAGCAATTCCTTTGAATTCTCACTTGGTGCCACACATCTCATTCAGATTGTAAACAAGACTTTAGCTTCAAAATTTAGCACAGTATGTGTTAGCTGTTTAAACAGCTGTGTGCGTTAGCTGTTTAGAATTCGTTTGAATTCTCCCTGCGTATGGCTTTCAGCATCATCTTGTTCTTGATCTTCACCACCTTAACCTTGAACCAATTGTTTCCCTTTATTCACCACCCCAGTAGTCTCATCCTGAGTTTTGTTCTCACTGAACAGTTCCTTGGTTGAGCCATCCTTCTTCAATGCATCGGCATCTTGAGAAACTTCTTCTTCCACATGAAGCACATTGATGCTTTTGAAGATGCTTTCAACCATATACTTCATCTGTGTGAACTCAGTGGCAAACTATGCTGATTTTCCTTTAGTTCATCCATGTCTTTTTCAAGAACATCATGTAGTTGAAGTACTAATGAAAGGTCTTGAGGCTGAGAGGGTAGGCCTGAAGGAGGGTTCAAGGCCTTAGGTTTGAGAAACTTCTTGGATTTAAGCTCTTCTTGAGACAGCTCTGAGTATAACTTCCAAGTCTTATCACTGGTTTTCACGACAACAATTCTCTAAAATTCTTTCTCATCAAGCATACCAAAGCCTGTGGTAATACTTTCTTCCCTGTCATTAGGAATCTCAAGGTGTTTTAAGAATGGGGAAAGCATGTTAGCATAAGGCAAAGGGTGCTTCCTTTCTTTGGAATGGCAATAAAGCACGTGTTCCATCAAGATTGATGGAAGATCAATTTCATACCCATGCGTAACTAGATACATCAAGTATAGCACTTTGTCAGTCAGTAATTCCTTTGAATTCTCCCTTGGTACCACACATCTCATCAAGATAGTAAACAAGACTTTAGCTTCAAAATTTATACAATGTGCGTTAGTTGTTTAGATGTCGTAGCAGTATTGGGTAGAAAGTATTCTTCCCTAGCCAGTTTCAAAGCTTCACTTTTGTTAGGGTGATTCCTTTTGGGACAGCCTAGAATTTTGGAAAATTCTGAGTGATCTAACTCCATAGTAATACAAGCCACTTTGGATTGAATCACTAGGTTTACAGTCTTGAGTTGCTTCATGTGCAAATCGAAGAATCTAGTGAGTCTAGGGTAGGCAATTGATACTGCAGTAAGCTACTGATCTAGAAGCAAAACCATTTAACCATTATCCTCTAGCAACATTTGTAACAAACCACTTGCTTTCAAGGCCACATTTCTTACCAGGGGATCTTTGCTTCTCTTAATAGATCTGCAATTCTTTTCCAATGCTCTTCTCTGGCTCTTCCTCTATTACTTTTTATTTTCCCTTGCTAACCTGAGTTGGCTTCTTCTTCCTCTTCAGCTTCTTCGGAATTGCAATATGTTCCTATGGCTGTTTCTCAGGAGCAGATTTATCTACCTTCTTCTTCTTCTTGCTCGAAGTTGGAGTCTGATCTTTCTTGACCTTCTTCTTTGGAGGAGAAGGAATCTTCTCTGCACACATTGGGTTCTGGAACTGGAGTTGTCACTTAGAGTTTGAACCTCTTCCTCAGCAGTTTTCCCCTTCTTTTCTGTAGCAGTCTTTGAGCCTCCAGCCATTTTGATTCTTTCAGATATTCTTCTTGTTCTGATTAGGGTTTGAGAGACAAAAGAGAATGGCATGAGATATACGAGAGAGAGAGAGAAGGGGATTATACTGAAGAGTTTCAGTTTGAAAATGAAACTAAATATTCTCCTAATATTTTGAAGATTTGCGGAATCAGTTAGATTCAAAATTGTGTGTGAATTTGAAAGAAAATAATATTATAATATTTTGTGCTGAAAAGGGTTTTTGAAAAGTAAGGGGCAATATTGAGAAATTATATACAAAGATAGCAACCAATATTGAAGGATCCAATTTATTAACTAAAGAGCATACAAACTTTTTTCAAGGCTTTGAAAGGATTTCAAGGCCTTGAAGATATATATTGATAGATCACATAAAATCAAAGCTTTTAAAAGATTTTCAAGGATTTGAAAATCTATTCAAACCTTTGAATCACATAATGCTTACCAGACACTTACCTGATACTCCCCCTAAACCAATGCTTCTTTATTTGGCATGCTAAATTCAAATCTCAATGCTGAGAATCTTTCATATGGCAGCAGTTTAGTAAAGATATCTGCGAATTTCATATTAGTGGAAACAAATTCAAGAACAACATCACCTTTCTTATCATGATCTCTGATGAAGTGATGTCTAACATCTATGTGTTTGGTTCTTGAGTGCTGAACAGGATTCTTTGTGATTGATGTTGCACTGGTGTTGTCACATTTGATAGGTATGTCTATGAGATCAAATCCAAGATCACTCATTTTTTGAGCTATCCATAACACTTGTGAGAAGCAGGCTCCAACAACTATGTATTCAGCTTCTGCTTTGATAGTGCAACGGAATTTTGCTTTTTCCAATTTTAGCTGATCAGGGATGATACAAGGAATTGGCAGCATCCTAATGTGCTTTTTCTATCCACTTTGTAACCAGCAAAGTCAGCGTCTGAATATCCACACAAAGAAAAATTAGAATGTTTAGGATACCAAAGTCCTAAGTCTTTGGTATCATTGAGATATCCAAAACTTCTTTTGACAGTAACCAAGTGTGATTTTTAGGATCATCTTGAAATCTAGCACACGTACAGACACTGGAAATTATATGCGGTCTACTGGCAGTGAGATATAGCACTGATCCAATCATACCTCTATACTCTTTCACATTCACACTCTTAGCAGATTCATCTTTGTCTAATGTTAGTGTAGAGCTCATGGGGGTCTTTGTTACTTTGGACTGAGACATATTGTACTTTCTTAGGAAGTCCTTAGTATACTTGATTTGATGTAGAAATATTCTCTTCTTCATCTCATGTATTTGAATTCCAAGAAAAAATTTTAACTCTCCCATCAAACTCATCTCATATTCCCTGCTCATAAGACTTGATAAATCCTTGAAAACAGAATCATTAGTAGCTCCAAATAGAATATCATCAACATACATTTTAACAAATAAAATATCTTTCTCATTAGTCTTTATGAAAACGGTTTTGCCCACTAATCCTCTTTTGAAATCATTTTCAAGTAGAAATTTCGACAGTCTTTCATACCAGGCCCTTGGAGCTTGTTTCAAACCATAAATAGCCTTGTCAAGTTTATAAACATGTTCTGGAAACTTATCATTTTCAAATCCAGAAGGTTGAGCAACATAAACTTCGTCTTGCAGATAGCCATTTAAGAATGCACACTTCACATTCATTTGAAATCGTTTCATGCTTTTTCAAATGCAAATGCAAGTAACATTCTAATAGCTTCTAACCCGAAACCAGAAACAAAAGTTTCCTCATATTCGATACCCTCCTCCTGATTGTAGCATTGATCTACCAATCTTGCTTTGTTTCTGATTACCTTGCCATTCTCATCTAACTTGTTTCTCAATAACCATCTGGTGCCAATGAAAGAATGATGTTCAGGTGGAGGAACTAGATCCCAAACCTTATTCCTTTCAAACCCCTTGAGTTCTTTTTGCATAGCTACAATCCACTATGCTTCTTTTAGTGCATCCTTCACAGTTTTAGGTTCTACAAGAGAAACAAAAGCATTAAAAGATATATGAGTCTTTTGCTTGGTGTCCAAGGTTCAAACTCCCCAATTTGTTTTTCAAGGTTTTTAGAATTTAAGGAAGTAGCTTGATTAGTTGTCTTCTCTTGAGGATATTTTTCAAGGCTTTGAAACTCATTTTCAAGGCCTTGAAAATGCCTTCTATGTTCTTGCAAGTTGTCTTTGAAAATTTTTGAGGGGTCTTCTTCATCTTCTGACTCATGCTTGTTCAGATTTAGATCTGCAAAACCATCACTCAAAGAACCATCATATCTTTCATCAAATACAACTATGCTTTCTTCAACAAGCTTCGTTCTCTTATTGTACACTCTATAGGCTTTGCTAGTCAGAGAATATCCAAGAAAGATACCTTCATCACTTCTTGCATCAAACTTACCAAGATTTTCCTTACCATTATTGTGAACATATCAAGTACAACCAAAAGGTTTGAATTAAGAAACGTTTGGCTTTCTTCATTTAAACAACTCATAAGAAGTATTCTTCAAGATAGTCCTAATCAGGCACCTGTTAAGAATGTAGTTGCAGTATTCACAGCTTCTGCACAAAAGGATTTTGGCAATTTGTTCTCCAGAAGCAATGTCCTAGACATGTCTTCAAGAGTCCTGTTAAGGAGTTCTAGGAGCAGAAAAGTTGTGAGAGATTCCATGATTAGAACAAAGTAATTCGAACTCTAGTTGATCAAATTCTCTACCATGATCACTTCTAATAGAAGCAATATGCAGGTTCTTTAAGGTTTGAAGTTCTTTACAAAAGTCTGAAAATTCAGAAAGGGCATCAGATTTTTCTCTAAGAAACATTACCCAAGTAAATCTAGAGAAATCATCTACAATAACTAACATGTAATTCTTACCCTTTGGATTTGGAGTTTTCATAGGACCACAAATATCCATATGCAATAATTCAATGGTCTAGTAGTACTTACGAAATTATTTGATTTGAATGAGCTTATAATATGTTTGCCTTGTGCACAGGATTTTCATACTTCTTTATCTTTGAACTTGATAGAGGGTATACCTCTTATTAGGTCCTTAGAAACCAACTTGTTCAAAGTGTACAAGATAATGTGTCCAACCTTTATGTGCCAAAACTTTTAATCTTCTTTCATGGCCTTGAGACACTTCAAGCTTTCTCCTGCAGCTTTGTTAGTGTGCAAAGTATAAACATGTTCGACCTTGAGGCAGTGAGGATGCAATATCCATATTTCTCATTTTGCCCCACACAATTTTCTTTGTCAAAGATGACACTGTTACCAATATCAAAAAGTTGAGATACGCTAAGCAAGTTGAATTTAAAAACATCAACTAAATAAACATCATAAATAGATTTTTCAGAATCTGTACCAATATTTAGTATGTTGCATTTGCCTTGGTCACCAAGTGTGATTGAACCTTCATATTTTTCTTTAAGTTCTGAGAATAATGATCTCTTTCCACTCATGTGAAATAGAGTTTTCAGAATCTGTACCAACTGTACCAATACCTAGTATGTTGCATTTTCTTTTGTCACAAAGTGTGATTGAACCTTCAGATTGCTCATTTAGTTCTGATAATAATGATTTCTTTCCACTCATGTGTCTGGAGCAACCACTGTCCATAAACCATTTATGTTCTTTTCTCTTAGTGACAGCTAACAAACACCATTCACTGCCTTACCCAGCTGTTATACCAAGTGTGGAACTTAGATTCATATTCAGGGTCAACCATGTTAGGTGGTCTAACCCCTTAAGGAACCCAAATCTGTCTAACTTGTCCTTTGAGTTGAACTGGAAAAGTATTCCACATTATGTGAGGGTCTCTTCTTATGAAAGGACAAGTTATCTTCACATGATCAATTCTATTGAAGTAATGGCACTCAGGAGAGGTTCTGCTACCATCTTTCACAAATTTGGTGTTGTTCTTTTTGGGGAAGTTTGGATTGTAGCCAACACCAATTTTATGAACAGACTTTAAACTTCCTCCAAGAATCAAGTTTAAATGTGTTCTGAGCCAGCAAGTTTTGTCATAACCATTTCAGATTCTTGAAGTTTCTCAGTTAGAGTAGTCTTTAGTTTATCCAATTCATCAACCTGATGTCTTAGATCAGCAATGTTGTTCAAAAGACAGTTATCAGTGACTACTTCCTTGAATTAAGTTTCCAAAGCTTTGAAACTGGTCTTCAAGGCCTTGAAATCACTGTCAAGTTTCTTCTGAGAAATTTCAAGGTTCTAATTCAGACAAACAAGATGCAAGTTTTCTTTTGCTTTCTCATGAACATTTTATTTCAAATCACTTATTTCGTTCAGATAGTCCTCTTCAATTAAAAGCATTGTTCTAAGATAATCAGAGAGAAATTCTATTAGTTTTGAAATTAAACAGTTTACAATTACCTCAATGTTCTTTTTAGAACTTTCATCATGCTTGGCCAGACGCAGAGATTGACTTGTTCTTCCTCAGATTCAGAATCACTTGAGGCTGTGAGTCACTCCAAGAACCTATTATAACTTTATTTCTTCTGTCATCATATTTCTTCGGAATTTTTTTACTCTTCTTGTGTGGAAAATCTGTGATTAAGTGTCATGTATCACCACACTCAAAGCAATTCATTACTTTAGACTTATTACTATGCGAAGACGATTTACCTTTGTAGTCTTTACTACAAGAATATTTGTGTCTATCTCTGCTGAAATCTTTGTTTCAAAGTTCTTTTTCATTTTGAGAGTTTTGGCCAAGTCTTTGAAATTTAAAGAAAAGGGATTTATCATAATTTTATTCATTTTCAAGGCTTTAAGAAGGGTCATTCTCCTTAGCCTTGAGAGCTAGATTCTTGACACCTTCTGGCAATTCTCCATCAACTTCATTCATGGAGATCTCATGTGTAAGGAGTTTTCCTTGTAGGTCATCAAGTTGAAGTGATGATAGATCTTGAGCTACTTCAATAGCAGTGGTCTTTTGTTCCCATTTGGCTTTGGGAACACTTCTCAAAATCTTTCTTACTTTCTCCTCATTGGTAAAGGACTTCCCCAAGGAGTTCAGATTGTTGACAACGTCAGTAAACCTCTTGAACATGTCCTTGATGGATTCATTCCCATTTATTTAAACAGTTCATACTGTATGAGAATTATGTTGATCTTTGTTTTCTTGACTTGATTTGTTCCTTCAAAGGTCATCACCAGCTTGTTTCATATTTCCTTGGCAGTTTTTCAACGTCTAATCGTGTTGAATTCATCTGCACTCAAAGCACAATATAAGATATTCATAGCTCTGTAATGTTTAGAAGATTGTTCTAACTCAGATGCAGAAAGTGAATCTTAAGTTTTGGGAGTTTTAATCCCATCCTTCTCCGTGAAGAATGTATGACGACCATTCTTTATGATAGTCCATCGCTCTATATCTTGATCACTGATGAACATTTTGATCAAGGCTTTCCAATGTACAAAATTGTCACCAAAAAATAGAGGAGGTCTGTTAGCGGCTCTTCCGTGAGAAAAACCAACATCACCTACAGTACTCATAATCAAAAGATGGTTAAATCTATGTAGTGATACAAGCTATGATACCAATTGAAAGACAATAATGTAGGCAATAATCCAGGATCAATACTCTAGAAGGGGGGAGTGGCAACTTTTTCAAAACTTGTAAGAAGAGTGATTTGAAATAAGTTTGTGACAAGTAGAAAGTATTTCAAGGCCTTAAAATGAGTTTCAAGTCCTTGGAATCGAAAAAGTGTGTAGTATAAAACCTAAGTATATTTCAAGGCCTTGAAATGAGTTTCCAACCCTAGAAATGAAGCCTGTGTTGTTGCAGCAAATAACTAAGTATAGAGTAGTAAAGTTAATGCAAGAGACACAGGATTTATAAATTTCAGTCCACTTGGACCTACGTCTCTACCTCAGAGACTTGATCCCTGAAGGATTTGCAACTCAATTCTTATTAATCAAAAGCTAATCCCTAGATTTGAAGCACATAAAATTCCCCTTATTCGGTTACAACTTGTGGTTCTCACTAACCTATCTAGTACCTTCTCTAGTTAACTGTTTCAACAAAAATTCTCTATTTTTCTCTTTGAAAAATCCACGAGAATAAGAAATAGAAGTATTATCAGAATTATACAAATGCATATCAGAAAGAAGAACATTGAAACAAAGTCTTGCAGTGTGTATGCAGTGCTCTTTAGATGCTTGGATTGAGAGGAATGAATCTGCTTCTTTGATGCTTGTCAATCATTGAATGTGTTTGAGTATCTCGGTGTTGATTCTCTACGAAATTCTTCAGTCCTTCACTCTCTTATGGAGCCTGTAAGAAATGCAGATCTTCAAGATCTTCTCATAACAAACTTTGCTAAAAGAAAGATGCATTTGTTTACTTATCTAACAGCTTCCTCAATGGCTAGTTGTTCTGTATCTTCAAAGATACTTACTTGATCTTGTTTGTAGGAGGTTTGAGAAGCTTCAAGCTTGACTTACTAGACACACAATCAATTTGACAAGTGAATTTCCACTCTTGCATTCAAACAGTTTAGGAAACAATCCTGCAAAATAGGAAATAGAGTTTCTCTCCAATAACTTAGTCAAACAGAGAGGTTAGACATAGATTAGACTGTCAAAAGTATTTCTCTTTCATAGTCAAATAACATATAATAAAGCATAGGAGATCAGGAGTTAGAATAAAATCCCCCTAATTTCATGCTTAGAACTGCTGTGTATGTTTCAAACCTTTGAAAGCTATTTCAAGACCTTGAAATAGACAAGATATTTCAAGCCTTTGAAACCAAGCTGAACTTACACTAGTTATTTGCCCAATTGAACCAAGAATTGTATAGGATGCAATTGGAAATTGTTCGTACCTAAATAGCTAATTCTTGGGTGACTTGCCAAAGCAAGCTCAAGAAGAAGTGAAATATGGATCCTGGAAATATCACTGATATTTTCCGCATTAATAGTAGAGGGTTATTAATTCAAGAAAAATAGTGGGAGCTATATTAAATAATCTAGCCATTACTAAATGTAGTTATTTGTTCACAAAATACTAAAACTTGCATATTTCCCTTTTCTAGAATTCTAATGGAAAACAATCCATCGACTTCATCACAATCTCTATGATATGTCCTTGATAAGGACAAGCTTTCTAGAATTAATGTTCTGGACTGGTACAGGAACTTAAGAATCTTTCTTAAGCAAGAAAAGAAACTGTACATTCTTGATGAGCCAGCTCTTGACAGTCCAGAGAACAATACTGCTGCAGCCTTAAAGGCACATCAGACGATCATTGATAATGGTAATTATGTGGCATACCTGATGCTTTGCACCAAGAACTCTGAGCTTCAAAACCAACATGATAACATAGATGCGTATGATATGATCATACATTTGAGGCAGCTCTTTTAAGAGCAGGCGAGGCAAGAGCGGTATGTTGTGTCCAAGTTTCTTCTTACGGAGGGAAACCCTGTGGGGCCTCATGTACTGTGGATGATCGGGTACCTGGAGAGTCTCACACGTTTGGGGTTTTCGGTTGGTCGAGTGTTGGCCACTGATCTCATCTTAAAATCGTTGCCTGATAGGTATAGCTATTTCATCATGATAAATAACATGAATGAGATCAGTAATCCTCTACCAGACTTAATCAATATGTTGAGGACAGCTCAACAAAGCATCGACAAGGGGGAAGGCAAGGCCATACTGATGGTCAATAAAGGAAAGAGCAAGCGAGTTGCATCTACCTCCAAAGGAAAAAGCAAGAAAGTTGAAAAATCCATGCATCCTGACTAACGGTGAGTGTCACTATTGCAGTCAGCCCGGACACTTGAAAAGGAACTGCCCAAGATATATTGAGGATAAAAGGCTTGGAATAGTGATTCCACCACCACCAGGTATTTTTGCTATAGATGTCAATCTCTTTGTCTCTTCATCTTGGGTATTGGATATTGGATGTGGATCTGCCATTTTTCGAAATGTGCAAGATCTAAAGAGAAGCCGACGACTGGATAAAGGAGCGACAGATTTGCGCGTGGGGAATGGAGCAAGAGTTGCTGCATTAGCCGTAGGATTTTGTGAGTTAACTTTGCCTTCAGGGCTTATCCTAGAGTTAGACAATTGTTATTTTGTTCCTGATATGAGCAAGAATATTATTTCTGTTTCTTTTTTGGACAAGAAAGGTTTTATAATTAAAATAAAGGACAAATGTTGCTCCATTTATTTTGATGGTTTGCATTATTGTAATGCTATATTGTCTAACGGATTATATATCCTTGATCTAGATAAATCTGTCTATAACATTAATACCAAGAGGATTAAAACTAACCATTTAAATCCTACTTATTTATGGCATTGTCGTTTAGGCCAAATACATGAGAAACGAATATTTGGACTCCATAAGGATGGATTCCTAGACTCAATTGATTATAAATCATATGAGACATGTGAGGCTTGTTTATTAGGAAAGATGACAGATTCCCCTTTCAAGAAGAAAGGTGATACGACTAGCGAGAAATTGGCACTCGTTCATACTGATATATGTGGTCTGTTCGCCGCGCCTGCCAGAGGTGGTTATCTTTATTTATTACATTTACTGATGATTACAGTAGATATGGACTTTATACCTTATGAACGCCAAATCTGAATCCTTTGAAAAGTTCAAAGAATTCAAGAATGAATTCGAGAAGCAACTTGGTAAGAATATTAAGGCTCTTCGATCGGATCGTGGAGGAGAATACTTAAGCCAAGAGTTTGACGACTATCTTAGAGAGTGTGGGATCTTGTCCCAACTTACTCCACCCGGAACGCCACAGTTGAATGGCATGTCCGAGAAGAGGAATTGAACTCTGTTTGACATGGCTCGATATATGATAAGTCAAACTGATCTTTCATTATCATTTTTAGGACACGCTCTATTATGTGGAGCTTTGACCCTTAACTGTTTCCAATCCAAATTAGTCATGAACACTCCATATGAGATGTGGAGTTGGAGGTGTTCCACAGTATATTCTATGATGATTTTGGGGCTGCGATGTCTATGTTTAACGTTTACGAATAGATAAGCTCGGGCCAAATTTATATAAGTGTAAGTTTGTGGGATAGCCTATGGAATCTACGAGATATAAATTCTACAATCCAACTGAGAATAAAGTGTTTTTTGCCTGGTCTGGCGTGTTTCTATAAATAGAGTTATTCTCTAAATATGCAAATGGGAGGACTGTAGAACTTGAAGAATTTTAAGAAGTCACTGAACCAACTGTGGAACATGAGCAAGAAACACAAGATGTTGTGAAGTAGCCTGTTCAGGTAGCACAAGAACTTCGTATGGTGCGCGAGGAGCTAGAGAGGTATGCAGTTCTTGTTACTGAGCCTAGTGAATCACTATTCATAGATGATGAGCCTACTACCTATGGATAGGCCATGCAAGGGCCGAACTCACAAAAGTGTCTTGAGGCCATGAGATCTGAAATGTAATCCATGTATACCAACAAAGTATGGAATATGGTGGAACCACCCCAAAGGGCTCGACCCATAAGGTGCAAGTGGGTATTCAAAAAGAAGACTGACATGGATGGCAATGTGATTGCCTATGAGGGCCGAATGGTGGCAAAAGGATTAAGACTGATTTATGGTATTGACTACAATAAAAAAAATTCCCCAGTCGCAATGACCAAATCCATTCGAATCTTACTTGCTATTGCAGCTTACCACGATTATGATATTTTGCAAATGGATGTCAAAACAGCGTTTTCTGTATGGAAACCTCCTTGAGGATGTGTACATGACACAATGAGAGGGTTTTGAGGATCCAGAGCATGTCCATAAGGGGTGTAAGTTGCAACGATCCATTTATAGGTTGAAGCAAGCTTCTAGGAGTTGGAATCTACATTTTGATGACGCGGTCAAAGAGTTTGGCTTCATGAAGAATGAAGATGAAACTTGTGTTTGCAAATAGGTTAGTGGGAGCTCTGTTGAGTTTATGGTCTTTTATGTAGATGACATCCTACTCATTGAAAACAACGTTCCGACCTTGCAATCTGTCAAAGATTGGCTAGGAAAGTGTTTCTCAATGAAAGACTTAGGAGATGCATCTTATATACTTGGTGTCAAGATCTATAAGTACATATATACACAAGGTGTTGAAACGGTTCAACATGCAAGACTCCAAGAGAGGATTCTTTCCCATGTCACATGGAATCACCCTTTCAAAGAATGATTGTCCTTCCAATGATATTGAGAAGAACCGCATGATTTCGTCCATGGGATCTATCATGTACGCCATGTTGTGTACTAGACCAGATGTATCATACGCGTTGAGTATGACAAGTAAATACCAGTCAAATCCGGGTGAGGGTCACTGGGTTGCTGTCAAGAATATCCTTAAGTACTTGAGAAGAACTAAGGATGCATTCTAGATATACGGTGGGGAAGAGGAGTTGAGTGTAAGGGGTTACACAGATGCGATCTTCCAAACCAACAAAGATTATTTCAGATCATAGTCAGAATTTGTGTTTTGCCTAAATGGAGGAGCTGTGAGCTGGAAGAGTTCCAAGCACGAGACGGTTGCTGATTCTACAACTGAGGCTGAGTACATTGCTGCACCGGGTGCAGCAAAGGAGGCTTTTTGGATTAGGAAGTTCATTACTTAGCTTGGTGTGCTTCCTACTATTGTGGATCCAATTGAGTTGTATTTTGACAACACTAGGGCAATCGCACAATCATCGATAAATGTGAAGATATGCAAGATAGAGGAGAAGGAAACCAAGTCACACGAGAATCATCGATAGAGGAGATGTGAAGATATGCAAGATACCTACAGATGAGAAATAGTCAGATCCACTTACAAAGACGCTTGTTCAGCGCAAGCATTAAAGTAACACTAGATCTATTGGCATACCAGATGCACCATATTGGATCTAGTGCAAGTGGGAGACTGTTGTAATAGATTCTCTAAAGGCAATCTTATTTAGTATGAACAATTATTTGGCTAGAATAATCATTTTATTTTTTATGGAGAAATTTAATATAATGAAGTCATTATATTACAAAGGTGTTTGTTTATCTTTAATATCCCTAGTCGATTATATTGATTACCTGGACGATCAACTATAGACTAGTGTGTGTGTAGATGGATATGGAGATATCAAGTCTAACACATGGGTATGCATTAAGGGTAATGGCATATTGGAATGACCCACCACGAGAAGGCTACATACAAGTTATGTAAGAGAAACAAGCGCTTCTCGTAGTGACAATGGTATTGTGGTCCTTAGACTTGAAGTCACTAGATTCTCTAGTTGTGATATATTATGTTTTGATATTGCCAAACGTTGCGCTGTGACTGGGTGGAAACAAAGGCAGTTATCGGACATAACAGGAAGAAAGCTTAGAGGTGGTAGTGATGTAGAGAGGATTTTTTCCTCACAGATAACGGGAGAAAATATCTGCAGCCACTCGAGGGGTAGTGCTTATAGAATGTCTGGCCAGAGTAAGATAATTCAATATGGGACATTGATGTTATTTTTATGGATTAGACTATTCCCAGGATTGATAAAATATGGATTGGATATACGAGTCTGACTCGTATGTCTCGTATCCAATCTGGATATGGAGACAAAGGGATAATACAAAACAGTAACATTGGTCACAAGGTTGTCAGGATCACTGACTATTTCTATTAGTTGGGTTGCATAGATGTGTTGCTAGACACCGCTCTATGATAGTAATAGTTACTAACAACGGATTAAGAACCTATGGGGTCACACTCCCTATGGATTAAACCAGACTTGGAAATTAATTATTTGGACTAATCAAAATAGAAGGATCAATACGCAACTACAAGCAAACCTAGTAGGACTAATTTGCTAAGTGGACTAATCGGTATATGGATAGGATTAGTAGTGTGGCTAATATGTATTTAATAAGGAGTTGTTAAATTTAAATATGGGCACTCCTATATCATTTCTCATAACATGCATTTATAATTAAGTGGGACAAAACAAAGCAAGGAGATAACAACCTATGTCTGAAACTCTAGGCCGTCTGCCCCCCGGCTGTCGGCCACGAAGAGTCTTGGCCCTCTTGGTATCGTTTTGCGTTATTCTTCTTCCTCCTATTTACGTGACCAGCACAAGGACGTTTGCAGGATCCTGAGCAATCCTAGGCATGGACTTTTCGTAGAGACGTGGACGCTATTCCTCGTAAAGTGATCACATTCATCCAACTAAGGTACACATGAATTTTCTTCCCTTACCATCGTTATGATGCTAGTCCTTTGATCCTTGGAGGGTCTTGAACGGAGTTTTATTTTTTATTCCAATGCGTGATCTGTATAAAAACCCTACAGACCCTAAAGCAACCATGAGGAAACTTGGTTGGTCCGTGAACCTTAAATTACAAGCGCTTGTTGGGAGGCAACCCAACCTAGGAGTAGATTAATTTAGATATTTTTGTTGAATAAAATAGAGGTGAGATGTGTGTGATTTAGTATTCTTACATGCATGTTCAAACAACAGGTGAAGAAATTACAGAAAATTGGGGTATTTTGACCACTGTGTGCGTGGAAGTCTGCGTAGCTACACATATAGCAACGCATCCTGGGGTCAAATTGATGCAAAAATTGGTGAAGAACCTGCTGTCTGCGTGGCTATTTGTGTAGCTACACAAACAGCAACGCAAGCAGTGAGAACGAATTGTAGAAATAGTGCAGAAAAGGTGTTGTGTGCGTAGCTACGCAGGTAACTATGCAGCAACTAAACAGAGAGAGGTTAAAAAAATGCATCGGAGAAGGTTGAAGAAGAAGTACGAAGGAACAATTTGGCCAATTCAGAAAAATTTCCGACAACTTTTTTCGCAAATTTTTGCGGAGACCGGTCGGGGTCCATATTGCTGGGAAACTACAGCCTGCACCAGTAAGACTTGCTCCACGTGGGTAGGTCCAAAACTTCTTCATTCTCTGTACTTTTAGTTTTAGACTTAAATTTTGCGCATTTTTTTGTGTATCTTCGCTACCAGCTAGTCAGAAGAGGCTGATTCGATTCAGCACGACAGTGACTCGGCTCCACAACATTTTGACACCCGCTCTTGTTCTCGGTCTCGCCATTCGTCGAGCTCACGTTCACGCCAGCAGACTAATGACCATGAAAGTTTGTAATGTAGGTACAAAACAGGGTCAAGATAATCTAGAGGGGGGTTGAATAGAGTATGAAAGATTTTGCTAAAAATAAACTTTTGAAACTTTAACACAAAGATTTGACAGAATCTCAAAACTTTGGATAGGTCAAAAGTGGTTTGAAACTGTCTGGAGCTTCAAAGCTTTGAAGCAGGAAATCCTGCAAAGCTTGGGAGCTCCTCTGTGTTGTGTAGTTTTGTGTGCATAATGAATTGCAGTAATGTAAAGCAAATAACACAGCGTGTTTTTACAAAGTTCAGCCACCAGTGGGCCTACTCTCCGCCTGAGGAATACTATCCCTCTAGGATTTAAACACCCTCTTATTAATGACAGACTTATCCCTAGATCACAAGCCTAAGTGAGCTCCCTTACACCTATACAGCTTGTGGTTCCAAGCCAATCTACTTCCATCTACAATCTAATGAAACAATAAGAACCTCTTGTTGTTCACATGAACAACTAACTTCTAACAGTTTATTAGGTATAGAAATTTAATGAATTACACAATTAAAGAACAAGGAAGAAGAACACAGAAAACAATTTAGCAGTGAAGCTTGATGTGTTCTTCAGTAATCTTGGAATGATTGAGATGATTGATCTTCTTCAATGTTGAGCTCTCTATCGGTTTGAATGTTCGAAGAGTTTATTTTTGATCTCCCACGTATATTCTCTCTTATGTTTCTCTGTTTATCAGTTCTCTTGTTGCTTGAAATTCAAATCCAGTTTATTACAAACTGGCAGCAACAACCTGAGAGATTTTAGGAACAAACTTCCTGCAAAAACTCAACCACCTAATAGCTACTTTCAACAACTATATTCAAACGGCTGTTTTGATTTGGTCATGCCAGATTTGACCAAATTCTATCCCTGCAAAAGTTTAACACAAGTTGAGACAAGATCTAAATACTATATCATGAATATAATGTCTTGTTTGGCAGGCCATTTAAACCAATATTCATAGCTATATTAGGAGTGTAGACATTAAATAACTATACCACAATAACAATCTAAACTTACAATTTAACTTAGAACAAAAAAAAGAATCAAGCACACAGCTTGTTATGTCATCATGAAGCAAGAATCTGTTAGCCAGGATATCACAGGCAATAGTCAAAGGCAACCTTCAAAGCTTTGGAGCATTGGCCACCTTCAAAGCTTTGGCCAGCATTTCATAATCCTTAAGACATACCAATTTGCATACTTATCTATCAATTTAAGAACAATATATAAGTTCAAGAATATTTGTGAGAGACATTATAAATACTAAGTCAAGCTAACAATCCAATCTAATTCAAATCTTGCAACACACAAACTGTTAGCAAGAATTTAAGTACTGAAATCTTCAAAGCTTTGGAGATTTTAACATGTCTCTCAAACATAACATGTCTTTCAACATCATCAAAGTATAACCGCCATGAGTTGATACACATCCTTAATTCAAAGGGCTTGAGTAAGATCAGGTTGTGTGAGGCTTGAAATAGTTTTACTATTTAAGGCCTTGAACCAGCTTTCAAAGCCTTGAATCAGTTTTCATAGGCCTGAAAGCCATTTTCAAGGCCTTGAAACTGGATTCAAAGCCTTGAAACTGCTTAACCTGTGTGAACATTCTCAGGGGGAGTTTTCTGAAAAACTCTCTGAGTTGATTCCTTCTCTATCCTTCATATTCTTTATTAATTGTTATTTGATGATGAAAGAAAAATCATCCTAACTCGTTTGAACATAAAATATAATCAGTTTGACTATGCTTTTGCAGGAGATTTTATTTCCTAAAGTTTGCAGAATTTGTTTCCTAATCTGACTTTTGCAGGGAAGGAAATAATCAAGAATATGATTTTGTGTTTGATCTGAATGTTTTGACAGCCTCTCAATATATTCAAATACAATATCACGACATTATCTCTGAAGATTATGATCACTTAACCATTGGAGAAGATTTTCAAAGAGTCAAGTCTGTTGCCTACAAAAGAGGAAGTTTTTGCTGAAAATCTGGGAAGATTTGAAGATCTGTTTGAAGTTTAAATAGAGCTCAATTCTGAAGCATCAAGACAAAAAACTCAACGGGAAAAAAGAGAGAAGAGTTCTGGATTGACAAGAAATTCATCTATCTTCCAATCCATTCATAGAAGATCACTGCATATTTCACTACAATTTCTACACACTAAGTGTTCTTCTGTATTGTGCTTTATTGGTAGATCATTTCTATAATTATTCTATCTCCATTCTCAAGGATTGTTCAAAGTTAACAATAGAGAATTCTTAGTTAATCAGTTAGCTAGAGATGGTACTAGATAGGTTAGGGAAAACCACAAGCCGTAAAAGTACGGGAACTCTCTGTGCTTGAGATCTAGGTCTTAGATTTTGATTAATAAGAATTGAAAATCCTGCAGGGATCTAATCTCTGAGGTAGAGATGTAGGTCCAAGTGGACTGAAATCTATAAATCACCTGTCTCTTGCATTTACAGTACATTCATTTTCATAGTTTTGCAGCACACAAAACTGTCTGTTTCTCTAGGGTTTGAACTGGTTTTCAAGACCTTGAAAAAGGCTTACTTGCTTTATACAAACTGCATTTCTTCCAAGAGCTTGAACTTTTTTTCATGGCCTTGAAATTTCGTAGTTTTCAGAAGATCTCATCTTCCTAGAAAGTTTTGCAAAAAGTTGGCATAGTCTATTCAATCCCCCCCCCCTTCTAGAGTATTTTAGCTGCGTTACTACCTGCACACTCACACTTTCAATTGGTATCAAAGCTTGTATCACTGTATATATTTAACCGTCTGGTGATCATGAGTATTGCAGGTGATGGTGGTTTTTCACAGGGAAGAGCTGCTAATAGACCTCCTCTATCCTGTGGAGAAAATTTTGCTCACTGGAAAGCCTTGATGAAAATGTTCATCATTGATTAAGACACAGAGCTTTGGACCATTATTCAGAATGGACCTCACACTTTCTACACAGAGAAAGATGGGATTAGAACTTCCAAATCTTAAGACCTACTCTCCTCTTCTAAATTAGAGCAATTCTATAAGAGTTACAAAGCTATTATATTGTGCTTTGAGTACAGATGAATTCAACAAGATTTCAGGCTGCACTACCGCCAAAGAGATTTGGGATAAATTTGTGGTTACTTTTGAAGGAAGCAATCAAGTGAAGCAAACAAAAATCAACACCTATCTCAGGCAATATGAGTTGTTCAAGATGAATGCAGATGAGTCCATCAGAGACATGTTCAAGAGATTCACATACATTGTGAACAACCTTGATTCACTGGGAAAACACTTTTCCAATGAAGAAAAGGTGAGGAAGATTATAAGAATTCTTCCAAAAGCAAAGTGGAAAGGAAAGACCACAGCAATTGAAGAAGCTCAGAATCTCTCAACTCTACAACTTGATGACCTACAAGGTAAGCTTCTGGCACATGAAATATATATGAATGAAGATGATGGAGAGCTACCAGAAAGTGTCAAGAAATTAGCTCTTAAAGCCAAAGAAAATGAGAGAACTCAAAGCCTTGAAACTGAGGATGGTGATGATGAATATCCAATTTCCTTGAACTCCAAAGCCTTGACGAGGATTCTCAAAATGATTACAAACTTTAGAAATAGAGACTTCAACAGAGAAAGGCATAGACCATCCAGTATCAAGGAATACAAAGGTAAGTCCTCTTCACAAAGTAAATCAAAGGTTATGAACTACTTTGAATGTGGTGATGCATGACATTTGATAAGAGATTGTCCACACAAGAAAAGCAGGATCTTTCAAAAGAAAGACCATGATAGAAGAAAGAAACCTATGATAGCTTCATTGAGTGATTCAAATAGCTCTAGTGAATCTGAATCTGAAGAAGAACATGCCAAAATTTGCTTCATGGCCAAGCATGATGAAAGTTCTGAGAAGAACATTGAGGTAATGGTAAACTGTATGATTTCCAAACCAATAGATGCTCTTTCAGATTATCTCAAAACAATGCTTTTAATTGAAGAAGATTATCTGAAAGAGATCAAACTTTTGAAAGAACAAGTCCATGAGCAAGCTAAAGAGAAATTACAACTTGTTTGTCTAAATCAGTATCTTGAAATCTCTCAGAAGAAAACTGACAGTGATTTCAAGGCCTTGAAAACCAGTTTCAAGGCCTTGAAAACACAATTCAAGGAAGTAGTCACTGAGAACTCTGGGATGAGTAACCATCTTGTCAATCTAAGACATCAAATTGATGAATTAGATAAACAAAAGACTACTCTTACTGAGAAACTTCAAGAATCAGAATTGGTCAAAGTTAAGCTTGTTGGATCAGAACACAAGTTTAATTTGAGTCTTGGAGGAAGTTCACATCAGTTCACAAAGCTGGTATTGGATTCAATCCAAATTTTGCAAGAAAGAACAATACCAGATTTGTGAAGGCTGGAAACAAAACTTCTCATAAATGTCATTACTGCTGTAAAACTGGTCATGTTAAGAAGACTTGTCCTTTCAGAAGAAGAGACCCTCACATAATGAGGCACACTTTTACTTTTCAACTCAAAGGACAAGTTAAGCAAATTTGGGTTCCTAACGGTGTTAGACCACCTAACATGGTAGAGAATTTGATCAATTAGAATTTGATTTGTTCTGTGATAAGCATGGTATTACTCACAACTTTTCTGCTCCAAAAACTCCTCAACAGAATGGTGTTGTTGAAAATTTTGCTCTCTGGAAAGCCTTGATGAAAATGTTCATCATTGATCAAGACATAGAGCTTTGGACAATTATTCAGAATGGACCTCACACTTTCTACACAGAGAAAGATGGGATTAGAACTCCCAAATGTTAAGACCTACTCTCCTCTTCTGAATTAGAGCAATTCTCTAAGAATTACAAATCTATTAACATCTTATATTGTGCTTTGAGTACAGATGAATTCAACAGGATTTGAGGCTGCACTACCGCCAAAGAGACCTGGGATAAACTTGTGGTTACTTTTGAAGGAAGCAGTCAAGTGAAGCAAACCACACAAAGATACCAATCAAATCCGAGTGAAGGTCATTGGATAATTATTAAGATTATCCTTAATTACTTGAGAAGGAATAAAGGATGAATTCTTGATAAATAGAGGATAGTAAGAGTTTACTGTAAAGAGTTACAGTGATGCGAACTTCAAAGAAGATTTTAGATTATAGTCAAGTTTTATGTTTTGCACTAGTGGGAGTGACTGTGAGCTGGAAAGGTTCCAGACAAGATTCAGTCATTGATTCTAACATAGATGACTGAGTAAATTATAGCATGAGATGCACTTACTCATAATATTCAATCTCAATCAAATTGTTGATAGAGGAGATGTGAATATTTGCAAAGTACCAGCACATGTCTCGCTTACCATGTCCCCTATGCAGTGTAGACGTGGAGGGCCGCAATAGATCAATAGGCATATGATGCAAGAGATTGACTCTAGTGCAAGTGGGAGACTGTTGAAATTGTGCCCTAGAGGCAATTAATTTATTGTGACAAATATGTGGATTTATGATTCATTATGTTATCGATATGGAGATATGTTAACATGAATGAAGTCCTTAGATATAAGTTTTATATTCTTAAATACCCCTAGTCAATTATAATGATTAATAGGACAATCATCTATAGACTAGTATGGGGTTGGATTGATATGGATATATCACGATCTAACACATGGGTATGCATTAGGAGTAATGGCATACTGGATTGACTCACAACGAGAAGGATACATTAGATTATGTTGAAGTCACAATCGCTTCTCGTAGAACTAATAATATTGCAATCCTTAGACTTGAAGTCACTAGATACTCTAGTTGTGAAATATCGTGCTTTGATGTTATCAAACGTTACACCGTAACTGGGTGACTATAAAGGTAGTTATCGGGCATGATAGGAAGCAAGCTTAGATATCGTAGTGATGTAGAGAGGAATTTTCCATCCCCTATAATGGGAGTAAATATCCACGGCCACTCGAGGGATGAGGCTTATTGAATGTCTGGCCAGACTCAGATAAATCAATATGGAGATATTGATGTTATCTGCTTGCATAAGCATATGCCAAGGATCGAGGAACTATGGATTGGATATACGAGTGTGACTATTTATGTCTCGTGTCCAATTCAGATATGGAGACAAAGAGATAGTGCAATATGAAATATTGGGCACAAGTGGTTTGTCGGGATCACTGGCTATTTCTATTAGTTGGGTTGCATGGATGTGTTGCTAGACACCGCTCCATGTTAGTAATTAGTTACTACCCACTAAGTAGAAACCTATGGGGTCACACGTCAAATAGAGTTGAATTAGATTTTGGATTATTTAATATGATTAATTAAATAAGAATGATCACTTTGCAACACCTTGCAAAATTAGTAGGACTAATTTGCAAGGAAGGGACTAATCCAAGTTCATGAGGAACCAGGAAGGGCCTTTATGTAGTTAAAAAGGAGTTGTTGGAATATATAAAGGATGCTCTAGTTTCCTTCCCACAACTAATTTTCATAACATAAGTGAGTGGGAGAGAGAGAAAAAGAGAAAGAGCAAGAGACAAAGCTAGGCCCGAACACCCTAGCCCGTTCCATACCCGTCGACCACACAAGAGAGGGCCGAGCCTCTCTTGGTGTGTTGGTTGCTTGATTCCTTCTTCCCTCTTCCTCCGGTCCAAGCTAGCACTAGGATAAGGAAGAATCTAGATCTCACCTCTAGACATGGATCAACCATAGAGACGAGGATATTATTCTTCGTGTGATCTCCCGAACCAAAAAGGTACACATCTTCTATGTCCTTCATCATGTTATGAATGTCTCTTCCTGTGATCCTTGGTGAGCATTGAGTAGGAATTAAATTTTATTATTCCGCTGCGTTACCTACATCAAAACCCAACAAAAGGCAGTGACAAAATATGGTCCGAAGCTAGTCCCTACTCTTGCTCTCCTGCTGCGTCTTGGTTGAACATCATTTTCAGGATCTGGACTAGAGTTTTCTAAGGAAGAACCGTGAGAGGCAATGGGGGACCTCTCTTTCAAAGGAAAGGTGTCTTAAAAGAATTATGTGTCCTTAGCCTCTATAACGTGATTTGATTCAACCACAAGGAATCTATAAGCAGCACTATTTTGAGCATAACGAATGAAAATCGAATTGTGGTCTTGGGTCCAATTTTATCTCGTTTGATACTAGGCAGTCCCACTTTGGTAGACACCCTCACACGTTCAAATATTTCAAATTTGGGATGTAACCTTCCATAGCTCATATGGGGTCTTTTCATTTTTCTTAAAGGGGACCCTATTCAGGATATGACACGCGGACTAGATAGCTTTCCCCACATGTTCTATGTTAACCCTGAACTAATAAGCATGGCATTCAACATGTTTTTAGAGTTCTATTTTTCTTCTCGGCTATGCCATTTTGTTCAGGGGTGTAGGGAGTTGTTGTCTTGTGAATTATACCATTCTGCTGGCATAGGGATCTTAAAATTTCAATGTCATACTCGCCTCCCCTATCGGACCGACCCTCTTGATTTTCCTATTAAGTTAGTTCTCTACTTGAGCTTTTTATTTTATGAAACATTCTATGGCCTAACTTTTGGCTCTTAATAAGTAAACAAAGCAAAATCTAGAGTAGTCGTCTATCTCTTGCCACCTTTGCTCTCATAGTTCTTAAAGTCTCGAAGGGCAGTGTGGATTACTCTAGAAGATCAGAGGTTCCTTCTATTGATTTGAAGGCTTTCTTATGAAACTTTGCTTCTACAGAAACATGACATTTTGCGTTTTCTGAATTCTTCAAATCTGTGATTAGGCTTAGTTGTTTCATTCGTTTAATAGAAGCGAAATTAACGCCTAGTCTAGAATGCCAAAGATCAACAAGCTCAGCAATATAAGCAGAAGAGGTAGACATTTTATTGATGCTCTCAACACTTAGCACAAAAGTCCATTAGCAGAGTATACTTTTATAACAAACTCATCGTTACGAGTGAGGACTAACTTATCAGATTCAAAAAAGCTTAATACCACCCTTATTAACAAGATAACGAAAAATAAGATTTATACGCATGTCAGGAATTTGGAGCGCATAAGTTAGCGCAAGGGTTTTACCAGATTTTAGCTTCAGTAGAATTTTATCCTTGCCAGCCACATTTGCAGTGCGTGAAATACCCATGTAGAGCATCTCTCCTTCAAAGGGTTCATAGGAAGTGAACATGTCCTTGTTTGTGCAGATTGCCGAGTTGCTCCTGTATCAACGACCCACTCCATAGGGCTGCTCACAAGATTGACCTCCGAAACTACTGCTGCAATGATCTAAGTATCTATCTCTACCAAGTTTGCCTGCGATTCGTTACCTTGCTGTGTGTTTCCGTCCTTCCGGTGCTCGCATTCTAACGCGTTGTGACAAGTTTTCCCGCACACATAACAATTTCCCTTCTTCTTTTTGGCTATTCCCTCTAGTTTCTTGAACTTTGAGCCACCACCTTTGTTGTGTTGATTCTTTTGGAATTTTTGGAATGATGGTGATGACCACGTCCACCATAATGTCCATCGTGCTTCTCGCCTTGTTTAACTTCAACTATGTTTGCCCTTGAGGTATAGCCTTGATCCATTTCTACCTTTAGCTTTTTCCGGTTTGATTTTTCAATGCAGAGATGAATGATCAAATCATCCAGATTCATGTCACTTGTCTAATGCATCAGCTGGCCTCTGTAGTCCCTCCATGAAGGTGGGAAATTGTGAATCAGGGATGCTCCCAGGAACGAGTCATCCATCTTCATACCTTCTGATTTTTAATGGTGGATGGTGCTCTGATATTCATGAATCGGCTCCAAAACAGTCTTGTCATCCGTCATCTTGAATTCCTTAAATCTGATCACCACATATTTTTCATCCAGTATCTTCAACAGAATATTTAGTAAGCAATCGATCCCAAATATCTTTAGGAGATTTTGAGAGTACAGTAGATATCAAAGATCAGATTGCAAAAGTAATTCAGGATGTGTCAACGACAAATTTAATTAGCCTTCTCAAATATGGTGGTGGAAGCACTACGAGATGGTTCAAGAGAATCATCTGGAAATTGATTTTCTTCAAACAGTACATGATCAACATTTATTGATTCTAGAAAGAAAAGGAGTTTCTCTGAACAGCGTTTGTAGTGGTTTCCATCAAACAGTTCGAGCTTGGACATATCTGGAATTGTATTCATTTTCAATATCAAAATTTGCAAAATCGTTCGTAAGATTGTTGGAAAGAATAAAGAAAGTCAGTTTGATATATGAAACGTAATACAATTCAAAAATACTTATCAAATTTGTCGAGGAACGGAACCGAATTGGGTGTCCTTAAGTACAATTTTCCCCCACTAGAACTCTCTGCTTATGGTGCAGATGTTGAAGCGTCCGTCCTCCAGGATACAATGACTTTATTCAGTTGGTGTGCACTCACTGAAACCGAAGCATGGGCTCCTCCATAGATTGACTCAAGTGCAGTGAAAAGTTGAAGAGAGGAATAAGAATTGTTTGTATCATTTGGTGGAGGAAATGGGTTTATATAGTGATAGGAAGAGACTAATGTTAGAAAGATTATTGTGAAATTAATGGAGCAATTAAGCGAGAATGAATCTTCCTCCAAAATCATGTCATAACAGAAAACTTCCTTTTTGGAGATATGGCAAGACATTAAGTAGGAAATCAAATCGAGGGTTGATTGATTTCTTCCTGAAAAGGAAGTTTCACACTAACTTTGTCACATCGCTCTCGTGTTCCAGGTGAACAATATGGCAAAGTTGTAACGTTGGATAAAAATATCAGTGATAATTTTGAAGCATTTCTTACAGTCTCCGTATTGGAATTAAGCATATGACGCAACAAGTGATAAACATGCGTTATTTTATCAACAATAGGCTCTTACCTCTCCCACAAACCTCTCAAATAACTGACAAATGCTAAAGAAATATAGCTCCTAACCTTCTTGTCTCTTGGTGTCGTCGAACCGAAAGAATGATTAACATTTACATGTGCCTATGTTCTTTGATAACCCTCGGTCGGAGTTATATTACAAATTGATAACTTATCAATTGTTTTGATTTCCGAGGTGCTTTTTATGCGTATTTGGCTGAGTAAGTGAAAAATTCATGAATTGGAGCTTTTTGTTCATTATTCAGGAGTCTGGCCGTTTTTCACATTGAATTGAGCATCTTATACATTGCATATTATCCTCGTATGTTAGTGCTGTGTTTATTTGGTACCAGAGGCTCAGATAGTAAATTTGGAAAGGAAAGTCAAACTTTGTTAGCTAAGGAAAGCTCGAGGAATGTTTGAAAAGGAAGAGAGGCAAGATGAAATTAAGAACCAGCGATTTTGGCTAAGGAAATGAGTTCCCACGAGTGCACTTTTTGCTCCCACGAGAAAGAGAGCATAACACAAGACTACATGCCACAAGGGAGCTCGCACGAGCAAGGACATGGCTTACACGAGCACCTGCCCTTCTCGCAAGAACTGATCTGCAGGCTGGCCAACAAAATTTTGGGTAAATAGCATAATATGATCTCTGCTGATTTCCTATGGCTATAATACGACCTATGATTAGTTTCTAAAGGAAGTATATGCAAGAAACATGCAGAGAACACATTTTAGAAATCATTTGGATGCTTTGGAGCACGCCGGAGCTAAGATTCATCATTTAATGTTCCAAAACTCTTTAAATATCTCTCTTTTTATCTTTAGTATGATCTTTACAATTGTACTTGTAACACCCTGCAATTTCTTATAGGCCTCAAATTGTTATATGTTTTTAGATTTCTATTAGTTGTGTAATGTACATGTGAAACAGTGTTGCTGACAGATGTACATGCAGGAAATCTTTATAGTGTGATCTTCAATTGTGGAAATTTTGAAAATATTAGAAATAGGAAATCAATTGTAATTTCTGAAAATTGAGTTGTGAATGAATCTTGCCACTTTGAGGCCCCTCGAATTGGTGGGTTAGTCGTAAAATATTTTTAGAACTTTAGGCCATATTATAATTCCTCAAAGTTTTCATAGTGCATGGTGCCCACTCCTCATCCACTTTTGGACATGTTTATCACTTGTCTCCATCATCTTCTTCCTCCACCTTCAACAACTAAGCAACCACCACCCCACAACAACTAGACTTACACCAAACCAACATCATTCGTCGACCTTCTGCTACCGTAGGTAGCCACTGCTTTGAGAATTAAAAGCGCCCAACCCGTTTGATGGTAAAAGTTATGAACCCTAGAACGATTTAGCGGTGAAGTGATTTGGAATAACTCTGTGTTGGTGGATTCATTCGTTATAGCAGTTTCGTTTGGTAACCAACGGACCGAGGGCCCAATGGCTGCGATTTCGTTGGCTGGTTAGAACGTATCAGTAGGTGATGAAGGACAAAGAGGCCATATCGTCGACTGTAATGTAAGATTTCATGAGATCAAGAGACGAGCGCGGTATCTATTACACGACATAGCTTAATTAATAGTAGCGCGTTACGATACAATATTTGGAATTGCCAGCATCCCTAGGGGATCTAGAGATTGCCTATTTTTTTATATCTTTTTTAACAACAAATACGAATAATATTGTCTTATAAGTTTATACTTTCACGTTGCTTGTTTTTGGGAAAAAACCAATCAAATCAATTATTCACCCCGTTTACTTAAGTATTTTAAATTAGTTAAATGATGATGACTTATTCTCGTGAGATCAATATAATTGGATACCTTACTAGTATTACTTGATGACCTGGTGTTGCTAGAGTATGCAAATAATTCTTGCGTCACTATGTGCGCCTTGGAAATGCATATATGAAAATAAATATAATGGAGTGAAAACGATATCCTTAGAAAACATAAACCAACATAGTGATTTGCTGCGATGGAGGTGGTAGGAGCATCGTTGCTCCGTTGCTCAATGTCTCAAGATTTAGCCTCCCCTCTCTAAAAGAATTAGAAAATTACATGGCATATCTCTGAAACTTCTTCCCTAGTTCCCTTTAAGCACATGATTACATGAACACAGAATATTTGCAGACCTCATTTGTGAAGAAAAAATGCCCAACATCCACATTTTTTTTTGCTATTGATAGATCATGGAGTTATCCGAACAATAATAAAGGCAGTGGTAAAGGTCATTAGAACTCTAAATCAACAAGTTAGTGTGATTATTAGGAAAAAAAAGTTAGTATGGTGAAAGTGTCCACATACTATGGACGAATCATGGAATACTTTGAACAATAATAAAAGAAATGCGACACATCTCAACTCTCATGTTCCAACTGTTTACCAACTCAGCCACCTAATATCGACTAATTTGTACCATTCAGCTCCCTCCACCAGACTCGGACGACCGGATAGTTTGGCCTTTTACCAAGAATGGGGAGTATTCTACACGTTCAGGTTATCGCTTCCGTGAAACTTCCGCATCCCCTTCTTACTTCTCAGCAGCCTACATATACCAGCAGCCGCAAAGTGATCCTCATTGGGGGCGAATTTGGGGTCTTCCGATTCCAGACAAGTATAAAATTTTCCTATGGAAGATCTTACATAATGCTCTCCCCTGCCTTTGCTTGCTAGCTCGCCACCTACCTTCCCTCAACACCACCTGTGTGCTATGTGGCAACTACCCTGAAACAACTGATCATATTTTCCTACAATGTCCTATCTCTGCTAATATCTCCATTATGTGCGCCCATGTGGGGTGCACAATGCAATTATCCTAAACTTATGGGTTTAGGTGAGACAAGCTCAAACATTATGGGGTTAGTAGCAAGGACAAACCCTAGGGGGTTATGTTGCAATAGGGTATAAGTCTGTCTATATAAGGAGACAGCCTCCTATTATTTTATACACACTACTGTAGAGATCATGTGCTGATCATAATACAGTAAACCCTAGACTCTCTATCTAACTAGCCTCCATTGGGTGGAACTTGGTGTGGATTAGAGCTTCCGTCCTAGTGACTCGAGCCAGACTGTGGGAGCAAGAGGAGCACGTGAAAACAACCATCCTACGATCATCCGCTGTGCATAGGAGCTAAGGAAGACAAGGTAAACACGTGAATCTTCCGCTATAATTCATGTTGTAGATCTGTATGTGATAGATCATGTTCGTCCTTCATTGGTATCAGAGCCTTAGGCTTGTTTTTCGTGCCTCGTTATGCGTTCCCGAATCAGTTAAAAATTCGAGTTTTTGAAATTTCATAATCTGATAGTGAAACCTATATGGATAGGGTTTTTCACGAGGATTCCAGAAATATATATTTTGTAATTTTTGGACGAACAAAGAATTAGATATGAATTTTTAAAGATTCGGAACTGTGTAAATCTGGACTGTTAGATCTGAGCAGTAAAAAGATTTTTTCAAAACATGTTAAAATTGGGTTTTGAACACATAATCTTGATCAGCGTGAAAAGACGATTCCAACGATATAAGGATCGCCGGAAACGGAGGCCGGGAAGGCGGCGCGTGGTCTTCACGCGCCACCGACGCCGCCTCCACGCGCGGCCACGCGCCGCACGCGCCAAAGGGCTGGTGGCGGCTGCCGACGTGTCCCTAGGGCTGACGTGGCAAATGACGTGGCGGTGCCACGCCAGCACTTGGCTGACGTGGCAGCTGACGTGGAAGGTGACGTGGCAGCTGACGTCAGCACATGGCTGACGTGGCATGCCACATGGCTTGCTGACGTGGCACTCGGCCGACGTCAGCGCGTGACAGGGGCGGACTCGCCCACGCGCGTGGGCGCGTGAGCCCTCCTCCAGCCACTTTTTTTTGCCAATTTTTTTTCTATATACTCAGAATTAAATTTCCTATTTTCTGGGATTTTTTCATAATTTTTGGAAAAACATAAAATTTTATTATTTTCCAGATAAATTAATTAGTGTTTAGCACACTTCCCGAGGCAGTTAGACGTCCTTAAACACACTGTTTTGAGCCCAAATTTTTTCTAGAGACTTAGGACATTTTTCCCTACCTTATGAGATAGGAGGTGAGATCCTAGGTAGTTGGGAGCATTTTACGATCTTATTAGTTGATTGATTTATTGCTTATTAATTTTCAGTAATTATTCTTTAATTCTGGAAATTTCCAGAAAATTCCAGTATGTTTATTTTATTATTATACATGCTTTTGTGGGTTGAATGGATGTGTTTGATGCATGAATGTGGCTTAGATGGTTTTATATTTGGTTTTGGTTTTGAATATGTAATCAATTAAAATACGGCCTGCGTGTCGTGCCTCTCTACATACTCTATTGTCTTCTCTTCTCATCTAAATCGCCTATTAGAGGTTACTTCTTATTAGAAATAAGATAGTTAGTGAAGATTGAAGAATAGAAGCTTCAAGAGAGGTGGCCAAACCAAAAGCTATGGCGCAAGGTGCATGGAGCAAAGAGACGAACAGGGAAGCTTCAAGGAGCACTCGAGATTGGCGAGATCCATGAGGCGAGAAGTTCAAGACTTGCTCAAGACGTACTCTCAATAGTGGGAGTGCACCTTAGGGGCCACATCCATTGAATATTTATTTATGCTTATGCTTGTTTTATGTTATAACTGCGTGTGGTTGGATATAACTGTATAACCTCGCATGCTAAAGAACTAAAACAAAAGAGCTCACATGTTTATACATGATTGAAACTAATAGGGAATCATAACTGATGATATTTGATTCCTAGAATTGCTACTAGGTTTTGGTGAAGTCCTTATGAGGAACTATGATATTTAATCTATGTATCATGTTATTTCGGAGCTAAGAAAATGCTAGTATTAATTTCCTATGCAATGTCTCAAGATCAATCGTGTCTAAATCAAAACTGTAAAGGCTATAATAGTGACAATAAACGATATGACAAGTCATCGTACTATGTAACCAAATCGTTGGACATAGTTTGTCAAACCACCTACAAGTATGGTCGAACCTGTGATGAATACTTGTCACAGCAGCACATGAACATTATCTTTAGGCTAACCAATAAGTGGGAGGCAGTCAAGATAAATGTCATAGAGCGTGCTATGCCACGGTGGGGAAATGACCACATCAGCAAGTTCAAGACCACTTTGAGATTCAAAGATTGTAGGAATGAGCCAAAGAAGAATCTTGGATCCACCTTAGCCATTTGCCTCATTAAAAATTGTGAGTAATGACTCATAAATCCTACCTTAAACAATCATGTTTAAGTTATCCGACTAGAAATATGTTGCTATCTCTTCCACGTTTCATGAAAGTTCCATGGAAACGTTATATGACACACTATGAGAGTGTCAAGATGTTTGGATAAGACCAAACATCACTCCGTTCTAGGATCTAAGCAATATATGATTGCTAAGTATACTAGTTCAGCATACTTTTGAAGTCTAAGCAATATATGATTGCTAAAGGCTGTGAATGAAGTATGATCAGCAGATTTAGTCCCTACTCCGGTATTAGGACCGTGAGGAAAAGGTGGGGGCAAGGATAAGGGAATGAGGGCGAAATATTGGTACATGACCAATAGCCCAAGACAGGCAAACGCAAAGGAGGAAAAGGATGTTTCCCTAAGACTAGAAGGCCAGACATGGCACTAACTTCTCGTCTAAAGGATCCATGAGATGATCTTTGAGGGAATAGCCACCAAAATTTTTTTTGGTCACAGTTTTACTTTGGAATTGGTCATGTCATGTTATGGTTATGCACTCTTGATTTCTAGCATGAATAAACGCCTCAGGATCTTTGGATATCATCTCTAGGGTTGTACCTAAAGATTCTGATATGTGGCGCGCTAGATTGAGACACACTACATCAGGGTAGGATGTTCAGGCTAGCTAAGGTAGGCCTGCTTGGAACATGCCCAAGGTACCCTTACCTGTGTGTGATTCTTGCCTTACACGAAAGGCGAAAGGCAAACTATCCAGTAAAGCAGTAAGGATTATTGAGTCTTTACAAATAATTCATTATGTTGTATTTGTGTTCCATTAAAAGTTAAAGCTAAGACATGGTGATTACTGTTCCATCACACTCGTAGATTATTGTACGCATCTCAAATATGTGTGCTTGGGCCACATAAGTCTGAGGCACAAGGGTGCTTCAGACAGGTATCTACAAAAGGTAGAAAACCGTCTGGACAGAAGGATATCTCCTTAGCCAGAATGAGACTGCGAGTATCTATCTTAGCAAGAGCTATGTGATGGAGAGTAGTTAGGCAGTTGGCTAATCCCATGCCCCGCAGCAGATTGCTGTGGCGGATAGGAGGAATAGGATACAGCCTGAGATGGTTCGATGAATGATAGTGCGTGCAAAGTACATGTTCCCTATATTGAGGAGACGCTTTGTTAAACGGCTGTCGAAGTACTCAACCAAATAACCACCAAGTCTTTAGCCACTACGCCCTACGAGATGTGGACCAAAAGGCAACCTATATGAGGTCACCTTAGGCCATGGGGATTGGCAGCTTATGAGCTAACTAAATTTTCCTAGTCATGAAGAAGCTCGTGGAGATGGCATTCTCTACGAGGAAGAGGAACCACTAGATGACACTCAATTCACCACTACTCAAGAGGAATTTGTTCCTATGGATATTGAGAACAGTGGGAGTGCCTTACCTAGTGAGCAGCCTATCGTATATGACGATAATGCTGAAGAAGAATCCTCTTTGCGTTGGAGCGCTCGTTGGAGCGTACCCCGTCGACGATTCGACATCGAAGGGGAGGCCGTGGTGGTCACCACGCAAGAAGATGAACCTAGGATATCGCCCTAGGATATTTCATCACCTGACAAGAAGGAATTTAGACCCTAGATGGAAGAAATGTATCTTCATAGGAGTAACATGCCTTCCCATACTATTCAGAGTACTCTAGGCGGTTGCGTATTCGAAACTCAACAACCGATTAGTAGTGTAACGCAAATGAATTCACAAGATATATGTTTTCTCATAAGGACATGTCCATAATTAAGGGAATGTTTGTAGAGATGATGATCTCCGCGAGCATGGAGGAACCGCTAGAATATACCCTGTTCCTTAGTCCAATATGAGGAATTAGTCCCTCAAGGATTCTTCGGACAGTGGGAGTGACTTTCTAAGCGAGGTGCCCATCCATAGGGGTGAGAGCAAATTATGATCCTCCAATGCAAAGGAATTTCTCACAGGAGCATATCCCATCGACTGTTTGAGATCGAAGGGATGATCTTAAGGATCACCTTGCATAAACGGTAGGATAGAATACTATGCCTTATCGTTCCCTAATTATGAAGAATGAAAGGTAACATTTACAAGGAAAAGTTAGAGTCTGTAAGGACCGACCAAGTTTAAGGCTAGGTTGACTTTTCCGACTGGATATTAGACTATTGGAAATGGATGTATTTCCAAGGTCAGTCAGAGTGACACAGGCGGAAGCATTGTAAGGCATACAACTTGCAGAGATATCGGTAATAGTTGTGATGATGGAAATAAGGCTCCATTCTCGATAAACGTGACGACTGAATTTCTCGATAGAGAAATCAGAAAGGTGATATGTATGACTCGACCATAGGGTTTCGAGATGTATGATCAAATGCACAAATAGGTGCAAGCTAATTAAGCCTATGATGGTCTTAACTAGTCCTCAAAGTCAGCATTATTTTGTCAAGGGATGAAAAACCGCTGCATATCATTCTCAGTAGATGAGAGTAAATGAGGACACACTATTTTCCAGGAGAGTCTAAGGACTATTTCACATCCAATATAGGGTGGTTATCCTTTCGATTTGTGACGAAAGATATTAGTAGGGCGAGATGCATTCTCGTTCGTTCAAAAGGACTTCTTATATTGACGCATAAGGCGGACAACAAGAAGATACTTTGAACGATTCCATGTTATGGACACGAGGCCATGTGATACTCCTATAGCTTGCTGCAAGACTTTATGAGCCTGAATATGTACCCTAGAAGACACCATACTAGGTTGACCAAATGACCAAAGTGCCCGATGCAGTGTGAGTCTAATATATACTATGGTATATACTGAGACCCCACAAACCCTATGCAATCGGAAGAGTGGATTTCAGGAAATCTAACTTAAGACACTAGATTGCAACCAAAAGGATACTCTGTATGAAGGATCACGTGCTACTACTATCGGAGATGATGCTTCGACTAGCCAGCTATGCATGCTGACTAGGGTGGGGACCTAGATACACGTGGATCCACCTCAGGCTATAGTCCATGCTAGATGACATCGCATGGAACTGCAGCATAAGTGTTGCACAATCGTAATAGACCGCTCCATTGATCATGGAAGCGAAGCACGATTTCGTGTTCTGTCACCGGACATAAAAATGTTTGGATAAGAAGGTTTATGATAAGCTTATGAGCTGTCAACCAACCTGTAGTGCTAGCAAATGGCTACAGTACTTTTGATAAGACCAAACATATAGAAAAGGGTACCATTTCACAAAAGGTGAAATAACTACCTGAAGAGTAACCTTGGAGTAGATCAACTACGGGAAAAAATGAAGGTTCCTCCCATTTCTAAAACCACATAAGAGTCGTCTTTGTGGATTGCTTTAGAAAATTGGGACTCGGTAGTCGATCACTGGAAATATGATTGATGAGTATATAAGACATTGATAACTGGATTTTAATTGGATTTGTTATGCTGCATGTTGTTATGATACGTGTATGATACGTTTACATATCCTGTACTAGCAAAGAACATGTCGCGCGGACACTAGGTTGACTCTCTCACACGAGCAACCGCCTTTACAACATCCTGGATTGTCTAGGTGAGTAGAAGATGGGGCAGAATCCCGATAAGCGCTAGAAGCCTATGATATGATGACTCCTGTCATATGAGGCGCATGGCCTATGACAAGAGCTGGACATCTATCAAAAGTGCAGGACCCTATCAGACGGATTCATTTGTCGCATTGGAATAAGTTCCAAGATGAGATTGGTTTATGGCCATTCGAGCATGGTTACTACCCCGAACCATGTATAGTCTGCGTAGAGAAAGCCAGATGAGAGAACTGATTTCGATTGCATATGTGCAACACTCAGTACTCGGGTTAATAGTCATATGGGCTGTTGGACGTACATCTGTATAGTGGTCCCTATGGGATAGGACATGTGCTCTGATAGAGACCAAACACTATGGCGCACATCTTATGAGATAACGCGTGCTTATGAGTGACATGAGGTGGCGAGTATAACTAGTCCCTGAGATTCCTCGCCGTGTGAGCCTCGTCGATCATATAAGAATGATTGACACTGTATACCCTTAGTACTTTTATCCATGTCTTGGAGAGACGGTTCGGTGGTGCTACTTTAGCGTGACACCTCACGGCTATGAATGATTCGACCTACTAGGACATTGCTAGGAAAGCAGCTGACTCCGAATCAAATCGACAATGGATGGAAAGGAAGATTCTAATTGCATCGCTCTTTAACATATTCATTGGGCCCACCTACAAGATCTTATGGGATCATGCAGGATATGAATATAATAAAGGAGATATAGACTCATTGATGCACGACCTTCGGGACAAGGTTGGTGCTCATGGTCTATGAGATGACAATTGACAGAATCTGGGGGATACGAGAGATATATATATACGTATTGCATTATTATTTGAGGTTGAGTGCGCCTGCTGCTAGCTCGTCTCGTTTGAGTTTAGAGTACGGAACTCCCGAAATGCAGGCTCTCTCACAGTCACACACCAAGGCCACATAACACTTTGGCAGATGATAATAGTTGGAGATTGAGGGAGGCTAGAACTACTGTATTTGTGCAACCCCACTGTGCGAGTGGGAGATGTTAGCATTATGTGCGCCCATGTGGGGTGTGTTGGAATAGATGCCCTAGAGGCAATCTAGTTTATTATGAATTTGTGTATGGCTAGAAAATTCATTTATTATTTATTGGATATTTAATATAATGAAGTCCTTAGATTTACAATTGTGTTGTTTATCTTAAATATCCCTAGTCAAGTATAATGATTAATGGGACAATCATCTATAGACTAGTATGGGGTTGGATTGATATGGAGATATCACGATCCAACACATAGGTGTGCATTAGTAAATGTTGCACTGGATTGAACCATCTCCGAGAAGGCTACATACATGTTATGCTGAGTCACAAGTGCTTCTCGCGGTGCAATGGTGTTGTCATCCTTAGACTTGAAGTCACTAGATATTCTAGTTGTGGATTATTGTGATTTTGGTAGCGTTAAACGCTACACCGTAACTGGGTAGTTATAAAGGCATGTACTGGATACAATGAGAAGCAAGCTTAGATATCGTAGTGGACGTAGAGAGGATTTGTCCCTCCCACATAACGGGAGCAAATATCCTAGGCCACTCGAGGGATAGTGCTTATAGAATGTCTGGCCAGACTCAAATAAATCAATATGGGATATTGATGTTATTTGCACGAATAAGGCTATTCCCATGGATCGAGAAACTATGGATTGGATATACGAGTGTGACTTGTATTTCTCGTGTCCAATCCGGATATAGAGACAAAGGGATGAGACAATTACTTGTACAAAGGTTGTCAAGATGACTATTCTATTAGTTGGCTAGAATGGATGTTTTGCTAGAGACCGCTCCATATTAGCAAATAGTTGCTACCAACTAGATAGAACCTATGGGGTCACACGCTATATAGAGTTGAACTAGATTTGGGAATTAATTAATTGGATTAATTAATTAGAAGGATCACTTTGCAAAACCTTGCAAACTTAGTAGGGACTAATTTGCAAGGAAGGGACTAAATTGAATTCTAGTTGGACTAGAATAAGTCCTTTAGGTAGTTAACAAGGAGTTGTTGGACTATATAAACGACCTTCCCTCCTTCCTTCCCATATAAATTATGCTCATTAAGTGAACATAACAAGAGTGGGAGAGAACAAAGGAGAGAGATCAAGCAACAAGGAGGCCCGACGCCACCCTTGCCGCCGCCCTCGTCCCTGTCGGCCAAAGGAGGCCGAGACCCTCCTTTGGGTCTCGTTTTGCGTGATTTCTTCTTCCTCTTCCTATTCCGGGCTAGCACCAAGGAGTTTGGGAGATCTAGGATCAACTCTAGGCGTGGATCAACTATAGATAACGTGACATTATTCGCGTTTGAAGTCATCAAGGAGAACCCAAAGGTGTGTTTATGATTTCTAACTTTTACCATCGTTATGTCTCTTGACTTGTGATCCTTGGAGGGTTTTGCAAGGTTTTTGTTTGATTATGCTTCCGTTGTGCGATCCATGAATCAAAACCCTACAGTGGTATCAGAGCCACAGGTCGTAGAGCATAAACGTGGTTTATGTGTTACGTTTTAGTTGTTTTACACCTTAATTTGATTGTTTATCGCGTAAAACAAGACAAATCAAGCATGGGATGCAATTTGTCAACAATTAATCATAACAAGATCCAATTTTTGCATTGGATGCATGAATTGGTGAGTTTGAGAAATTTTAGGATCTTAGATCTAGGGTTTGGGCATCCTTGGGGAAGAAGGAGTTCTCCCAAAACAAGGAAACAACCAAACTTGGGCACCAAGCAAGGGATTTGTTTTGGAAACAACTCCCTTAAGGAGGTTTGGCCCCCCTAGGGACCGCCCCCCTTGCTTGCCGCCCAAGATTGGACGCCCTAGGGGCCGGGCGGCCCTAACCCGCGGCCTAGGCTCGTGGGTTTTGGACCGGGCCGGCCCTAGGGCCTTGTGGTTCACTTTGTTGGGCCCGGGCAATTTGATTGTTGGGCCCATGGACCGTTTTAACCCTAGAAATCCTAAAATCAATTAAAATTGACCAAGCGTGTTAAAATTGGATTTTAACTGTTTATGTGCAAATCGCATGGTGATTGGATATGGCCTTAGGATGTGGTTTGATGTGGATGTTTTATTTTGTGGTTTGGTGTTACGGCCTGCGAGCTGATCAATTAATTTTAATAATTAATTAGGGTTTTATGGCCTGCGTGCATTTTTTTTTCTCAACTCGTGAGATTTATTTTATTTAGTATAGATATTAGCTAGTGCTAGATAAAGTAGATTGTTAGCCAAGATTGGAGAAAAGAAGCCCAAAGCCAAAGAAGCCACAAAACATGGAGCATGGAGCATTCCACAAGACTATGAAGGATGGACCAAAAGATCAAGACGCATGGAGATGTGTTTGCTTTAGGGTTCATAGATAATTCCATTGGCTTGGAATTATCTTAGTCTAGAAAAGGCCATATCCACATCACGTCTAATTTCTGTTTTGTGGTTGTTTATTTATTGTCTTATTATTGTGTGGTTGGTGTATGGATGATGCATGCAATTAGGATAATAAGATAATTAGACAACCCGGATCTATTATTTGGAGTTGTGCCCAAACTCAAATAGATAGATTAGTTGATATTGATCAACAAAACAATTAAGAATTGAATTTAAAATCCCTCAAAATTCAAATATTGTGTTCTTGCCTTCTCGCTATTTAAACACTCATTATCATCATTATTTATCAAGTTCGTGCGTGCCAAAGCATGGCGACTTGGTTCATAATGATGGAATGCGATGGCACGTAACAATGTGCAATTGTTTAGATAAGAGGTTGAACACAAATATGCTATTAATTTGATTAAGAAACCTAGAGGCAATCAATTGGGATTATCCATATGGATGGATAAATAAGGAGTTATTTGCCCGATTGAACCAAGAGTTGCATAAGAGATGCAATTGGAATTGTTCCTACCTAAAGTAGTCAAATTATGGGTGACTTGCCAAAGCAAGCTCATAAGGAGATGAAAGATGGATCTTGGCCCACTAGAAAATATAAGGATATTTTCCGCATTAATATCTTGAGGGTTATTAATCCGTAGAAAAATAGTGGGAGCTATATTTGATAAACTAGCCATTATTGAATATAGTCAAAAATTCACAAATACTAAAACTTGCGTATTTTCCTTTTTGTAGAATTCCAAATGGCAAACAACTCATCGAGTTCACAACATTCCCTACGATCTGTCCTTGAGAAGGACAAGCTCTCTGGAACCAACTTTCTTGATTGGTACAGAAACTTGAGAATTGTTCTCAAGCAAGAGAAGAAACTGTACGCAATAGAGGAGCATGTTCCAGAAGGTCCAGAGAACCAAACACCTGCTGCCTTAAAGGCGTATCAAAAGCGTGTTGATGACGCTAATGATGCGGCCTGCCTAATGCTTTGCACCATGACTTCTGAGCTTCAGAAGCAACACGAAAACATGAATGTTGTCGATATGATCGAACATCTAAAGCAGCTCTTCCAAGAGCAGGCGAGGGTAGAGAGGTATGAGGTCTCAAAGGCACTGTTCAAAATGTCATCTGGCAGAAGGGAACCCGGTGGGACCCCATGTACTCCGAATGATCGGGTACTTGGAGAATCTCGCCCGACTAGGGTTCCCGGTCGGCCAAGAGTTGGCAACCGATCTCGTGTTGCAATCGTTGCCCGAGAGTTATGGACAGTTCATTATGAACGATAACATGAACGAGATCGTTAAACCACTGCCAGATTTGCTCAACATGTTGAGGACGGCTGAACAGAGCATCAACAAAGGTAAGGGCAAGGTCATTATGATGGTACAGAAAGGAAAGGGCAAAAGGTTTGCCTCTTCCTCCAAGGGCAAAGGCAAGTCAGTTTCCAAGTCCAAGTAACCTGCCCTTAAGCCTGTTGGTGGCATTTCCAAGGCCGTGACCAAAGGTGAGTGTCACTACTGCATTCAGCCTGGACACTGGAGGAGGAACTGCCCAAAATATCTGGAGGACAAGAGGCTTGGAATAGTGATTCCACCCCCACCAGGTATTTTTGTTTTAGATGTCAATTTAACTGTCTCTACATCATGGGTATTAGATACTGGATGTGGATCTCATATTTGTCGAAATATGCAGGATCTAAAGAGAAGTAAAAGATTGGCTAAAGGAGAGGTAGATCTGCGCGTTGGGAATGGAGCAAAGGTTGCTGCATTGGCCATAGGCGTGTGCGAGCTATCTCTGCCTTCAGGATTAGTTTTAGAATTAAATAATTGCTATTTTGTGCCTGCTATGAGCAGAAACATTATTTCTATTTCTTGTTTGGACAAGGATGGTTTTATTATTTCAATAAAGAACAATTGTTGTTCCTTTTATTTGAATAATATTCACTATTTTAGTGCGCAATTATTTAATGGACTTTATGTCCTTGATCTAAGCAATCCTGTCTACAACATTAATACCAAGCGGATTAAAATAAATGATTTAAATCCTGCTTATTTATGGCACTGTCGTTTAGGCCACATAAATGAGAAACGTATATCTAGACTCCATAAGGATGGATTACTAGACTCATTTGATTTTGAATCATATGAGACATGTGAGGCTTGTTTATTGGGAAAAATGACTAAGTCCCCTTTCAATAAGAAAGGTGAGAGGACTAGTGAGCAATTGGCGCTCATACATACCGATGTGTGTGGGCCATTTGCCACGCCTGCCAGGGGTGGTTATGTCTACTTCATTACTTTTACTGATGATTACAGTAGATATGGATTTGTGTACCTTATGAGGGAAAAATCTGAATCCTTTGAAGTGTTCAAAGAATTCAAGAATGAAGTAGAGAAGCAACTTGGCAAAAGTATAAAGGCTCTACGATCGGATCGTGGAGGAGAATACTTGAGCCAAGAGTTTGACGACTATCTTAGAGAGTGTGGGATCGTGTCCCAACTGACTCCACCCGGAACGCCACAATGGAATGGCGTGTCCGAGACGAGGAATCGAACCCTATTGGATATGGTTCGATCTATGATGTGTCAAACCGATCTTCCATTGTCATTTTGGGGCTACGCTCTATTAAGTGCAGCTTTCACCATTAACCGTGTTCCATCCAAATCAGTCATGAAGACACCATATGAGATGTGGAGTGGGAGGCGTCCCACACTGTCGTTCATGAGGATTTGGGGATGCGATGTCTATGTCAAACGTTTACAATCAGACAAGCTAGGCCCTAAATCGGATAAGTGTAAATTTGTGGGGTACCCTAAGGAAACTAAGGGATACTACTTCTACAATCCAACCGAGAACAAAGTGTTTGTTGCTCGGACCGCCGTGTTTCTAGAAAGAGAGTTTGTCTCTAAAGAAGCAAGTAGGAGGAATGTAGAACTTGAAGAGGTTCAAGAACCACAAATCACTGAACTGATTATGGAACATGAACAGGAACCACAAGCAGTTGTGGAGCCACCTGTTCAGGTAACACAAGAGCTTCGTAGATCTAGTAGAGTGCGCCAGGAACCCGAGAGGTATGGACTTCTCGTAACTGATTCCGGTGACACGATGCTCATAGATGATGAGCCTACTACCTATGAGGAGGCCATGAGTGGCCCAGACTCTCAGAAGTGGCTGGAAGCCATGAGATCCGAGATGGAATCCATGTATACCAACAAAGTATGGACTTTGGTGGAACCACCCAATGGGGCGCGGCCCATAGGGTGCAAGTGGGTCTTCAAGAAGAAGATCAACATGGATGGTAATGTGATTACCTATAAGGGCCGATTGGTGGCTAAAGGATTCAGACAGATTCATGGTATTGACTATGATGAAACCTTTTCACCAGTCGCTATGACTAAATCCATCCGAATCCTACTTGCAATTGCAGCATACCACGACTATGAGATTTGGCAGATGGATGTCAAAACAGCATTCCTTTATGGGAATCTCCTCGAGGACGTGTATATGATACAGCCGGAGGGTTTTGAGGATCCAAAGCAAGCAAACAAAGTCTGTAAGCTGCAATGGTCCATTTATGGATTGAAGCAAGCTTCTAGGAGTTGGAATCGACGTTTTGATGAAGTGGTCAAAGAGTTTGGCTTCATCAGGAACGAAGATGAGTCTTGTGTCTACAAGAAGGTTAGTGGGAGCTCTGTAGCTTTTCTGGTCTTGTATGTGGATGACATACTACTCATTGGAAACGACATTCCCATGCTGCAATCTGTGAAAGATTTGCTAGGAAAGTTTTTCTCAATGAAGGACTTAGGGGAAGCAGCCTATATACTCGGTATAAAGATCTATAGAGATATATTTAAGAGGTTGCTAGGACTACGTCAAAGTACATATATTGACAAGGTGTTGAAACGGTTCAACATGCAAGATTCCAAGAAGGGATTCTTGCCCATGTCACATGGAATCACTCTTTCGAAGAGTGGATGTCCTTCCAATGAGATTGAGAAGGAACGCATGAGTAGGATTCCCTATGCCTCGGCCATAGGATCCATCATGTACGCCATGTTATGTACTATACCAGATGTGTCATATGCCTTGAGTATGACAAGCAGATACCAATCCAATCCGGGTGAGAGTCACTGGATTGCAGTCAAGAACATCCTAAAGTACTTGAGAAGAACTAAGGATGCTTTCTTGATATTTGGCCGTGAGGAGGAGTTGCGTGTAAGGGGTTACACTGATGCAAGCTTCCAAACCGACAGAGATGACTTTAGATCACAATCGGGATATGTGTTTTGCCTGAATGGAGCAGCGGTGAGCTGGAAGAGTTCCAAGCAAGAGACGGTAGCTGATTCTACAACAGAGGCTGAGTACATTGCTGCAAATGGCGCAGCAAAGGAGGCTGTTTGGATCAGAAAGTTTGTTTCTGAACTTGGTGTGGTCCCTAGCATTGCGGATCCAGTGGAGTTGTATAGTGACAACACTGGGGCAATCGCGCAATCAAAGGAACCCAGATCGCACCAGAAGTCCAAGCACGTGCTCAGGAAGTTTCATCTGATTCGAGATATTATCGATAGAGGAGACGTTCGGATATGCAAGATTCCTACAGATGATAATCTGTCAGACCCGCTTACAAAGTCTCTCACGCAGTGGAAGCATGAAGGGCACACTAGGAGTATGGGCATACGAGATGCGCCAGATTGGCTCTAGTGCAAGTGGGAGACTGTTGGAATAGATGCCGTAGAGGCAATCTAGTTTAGTATGAATTTGTGTATGGCTAGAAAATTCAGTTATTATTTATTGGATATTTAATATAATGAAGTCCTTAGATTTACAATTGTGTTGTTTATCTTAAATATCCCTAGTCAAGTATAATGATTAATGGGACAATCATCTATAGACTAGTATGGGGTTGGATTGATATGGAGATATCACGATCCAACACATAGGTGTGCATTAGTGAATGTTGCACTGGATTGACCCATGGCATCGATTTCAACCTCTTACTGCCACTAATTATCCCCATGGCAATGGCCCAGCTATTCCTTAATCCACCATGCTATTCTCCCTGATAACTACATCCACAAACCCCAACACTTCTCTAGTTGAGGCGACAATTCAGGTTGATGGAGCTTGGAAGGCAGCTCGCTGCGACGGAGCAACTGGAGTTTTCATCACCAGCAGGACCACCAATGATACAGAGGGGGTATCTTTCACTTACAAGCGCAAGCTCTCAGCTTCTTCACCTTTACAAATGGAACTTTTAGCTATTTATTTCGGAATTTCAGTCGCTTTAGCTCTACACTTGCACTGTATTTTATTATATACCGATAGCTTGACAGCTTTCCGAATTCTACAGGAGAATGAAGAATGTCCCTACCAAGATGCGCCGGTGTTAACTTATATTCGACAGGATGTTGGCTTGCTTAAGGAGTGTATCCTCCAAAACGTTCCACGCGTTCTAGTCCAGCACGCTCACAAGCTGGCGGCCTCAACGGCTCGCACTTAGTTGCTCCTCTTCACTTCAGTACTCGAAGTGTCCTGGAAGCTCTTTTGGCATCTGGTTGCTGTTTGTTAAATAGTGGTGGTGTGCCTTGTAGTTTGCTTATAGATGGTTAGCTTGCTGGTTTGTACATAGTAGTTCAGTAGTGTGGTTTGTTTTATGTTTTGTATCAACTTATCTGGTACTTTTTCTTGCGTAGGGCTTGTTAGGGATGTCCTGAGGATTGCGGTCTGATCCTCATTTTTGAATCCTGTCGACGTTGGCGCTCCTGCTACTAATAATATTTCTGACCTTTCATAAAAAAAAAAAAAAAAAAAAAAAAAAAAAAAAAAAAAGAAGCCACCTAATATTGTGAGAACTCGCTACTTAGGGAGAAGCAAACTACATTAAAAGTAATTAATAACTAAAATTAAATTTCTTCCCTTTTAAAATCTCTGTTTCTAGTGTAGGGAGGAACCAGCAACATAAGAAACTACATTATGTCCAAGCAAAACAAAATGGTCATTGCTTTAAAATTTTCCTAGGGTAGAAGACACTTTCATCCCCTCAAGTTTGACGGAGAGAAATTTTCACCTCTTCTTGTTTTGGAAATGATATTTTCACCCTTTGTATTTGTCAAATTTTGAGATAATTTCACTCCCTAATTGATACAATTAGTCTGGGGAGAAAGTTTCTCACTATAGAAGTTTTGGGCACAAATTTGCTATCTTAGAGTAGGAAATGACACAATTAAGGGTTAAGTGTGTCATGAAGTTTGGGCCACCAAGGGGTGAAAGTGTCATTACTCAAATGGAAAAAGTTAAAATGTATTTTACCCATTTTCCTGTACCAAAGGAGTGGAAAAAAGGAAGTATATTTTTGCCCTATGAAAGAAAATCAGGGAACTTCCTTTTTTTCAGATTTGATGAAAAAGACATTTTAAGTCCTTTTCAGTTTGGATAACGGCACCCTCCCCCCTCTTGCTGTCCAAACTTCGTGAAACTTTCAACTCCTAATAATGTCATTTCATACTCTAGGAAAACAAATTTGTCCGCAAAAGTACTATAGTTTCGGACTCCCGCCCCAAACTAATTATATCACAATTAGAGATTGTAATTATGCTTATATTAGACATCTATACATGTGTTAAAGTGTCATACAACAAGGGTTGGAAATGTCTTTCCATCAAACTGGAGGGGGTGAAAGTATCTTTTACCCTAGGAAAATGTGAAAAAGAATAACGATTCTATTTTCCTACAACATAATGTATCTTTTTATGTTGTAGGCTCCTCCCTCGTATCATATTAGAAATAGAGCTTTTATGAAGGGAAGCAATATAGATTAGCTATTAATTAGTTTTAACATTGTTTGTTTTTTTCTAATTAGTGGTGGGTCCTCGAAATTTTAGTTTGCTGAGTTAGTAGACAATTTGGACGTAAGAGTTGGGATGCAAATCATTTCTCATAAGAAAATTGAAGGAAGGGTGATCGATCATTGAAACTCTAAATCTACAAGTTAATATGATGAAATGTTAATATAAATCGGAGTTACTGGCTTTGTAAGCATATGTAAGAATTAGGCCCCTAAATTAATTTCTGAAATATTTTCAACTTGGATAATTAACCTTTCTTTTGAGACTTGCCTTGAATGTGGAGTGATATTGTCGAAATTCTTTGAGTCGAAAGTATTTTATTTGGGAACCTGCGGACCGAGGGCATTGTGACAGTAGTTTTGTTTGGCGGTTAGAACGTATCAGTAGTTGATGAAGGACCAAGTGGCCACGTAGTCGACTGTTATGTAGAATTGAATGAGATCTAGAAAAGAGTGCAATATTTATTACTCGACATAGATTGATAGTTAGTAGCGCGTTATGATACAATATCTGGATTTGCCAACAAGCTAAGGGGATCCATAGATAGTCTAATATTTCCATCAAGTTCATATATCTTCTTGAATGATAAATACCTAAAATATTGTCATTTAAGTTTATACTTTCTCGATGCTTGTTGGGGCAAAAAACTAATAAAATCAACTATTATTCATTCCGGTTACTTTAAGTACTTTAAATTATTTTTTTTAATCAAATAATTATGACTTGTCCGGGTATGATCGGTATAACTCGATACCTTACAGGTATTACTTGATGACTTTGTGCACTTGCTAGAGCATGCACTTAATTCATGCATCACGATGGCGTATAATTGTGATTCTATACTACTGAAGTTGAATTCAACAATAGTAACCTGAGGCATGTATAGTTCAGTAAGATGTATGGCATTCTGAGTCGGGGTTTCTCATTAAACGAAATAGAAAGTATCCTGACATCAGCCGATACGATTGATAATTGTGTAAATCTGGCAAAATTAAGTCTAGTTACTTCAATTTTATTACAAAACTTATTGTTTGTCTCTGGAAAATCATAATAGCATTTTTGTGATCATTTAGAAATACAATTGTATTTCTAGCTTTGTGTATGCTTTCTAGGTCCTCCATAAAATACGAGACGTTTAAAATATGGAAGATTCCCTACATTTTTTACATCATATAGGGATCTATCATTCGCGAACTCTTCCAACTCATCTGCCTCTATAGAGGTATAATTTTCGGTTACCACTGTTAAATATTTGAAGTACCCGACATAACTGTTGTCACCAATTTCTGGCTTGTATCCAGATCCCATTATAGGTTTCTCGATACCAAGTGGACTGTAAACTTCTCCAGCCCAATCGACATTTGAAGCCAAGTTTGCTAACCCGGTGAATATTTTCTTTGGCCAGAACCCAATTTCTGTGAAATTACGTTGATATAAAAGCCACCAGTTCCCAGTTGAATTATCCTGTTTCGAAAAACATTATTGTAACTTAAATGAATTCATGCAAAATATATGAGAATTTTTCAAGTGATATTGATCTGTCTCTTACTCTTGTAATGTTGAACGCATCCAAGTATATCGGTCCACCGAGTTTTGACAAAGGACCAAGAACCTGGTCAAGAGGGTATTGTCTATTGACCATTACAAATCCACATTGTGCATCAAAACAATGATATTGACCAGCCTGTTCTTGCATAGAAAATAGTAATATTATTATTTAGTATTAAAATGGTTCTTGAGGTTAACTAAAAATATAACTCACATTTGTATATATGTATTGTCGGGTGAGATTATCGCCTCTAAGAGATGGATCAACCTGTGTAAAAGAAGTAACACTGAACACTTAATTTTGAGAAGTGAGAAAATTGAACTATTAAACCAAAATTGTTTAAATTCTCTTAAATAATTTCAAAATCCCAAAATAATTTTAATTGAACTTACTCTCCATCCAACTTGGATAACGTCGGGGCCACTTGAAACCTGCATTCGAGCTTGACTATATGCTAAAGGCTTAACATCTTCGGGATTCCATAAACTTAGCCGCATACCTCCTCCTCCATATTTTTTTGATCCGGACTTCGTTCGCACTCCAGCAGTCTAACAACGAATCATTAAAGTTAATCTATTGTGTAAAGATACTATAACCTACATTTATGATGATTGTTTATAATTTAGTGTGCCTAAGAATATTTCATCCCTCTGTAAACTATTTATTAATTAAGTTTTCACAGCATGACTTACATATGTTCTTGATATTTCATTGGTGACAACAAATGGCTCGGTACGTGTAGTGAGTCTCCTGATGGGAACAAATCCAATTGGACAACTTTCTCTTTTCGTTACTGTTTCCTCGGGCATGATATTTCTTTTCAGACTCTTATCAAGAAAACTTGGCTTCATCTGCAACTCAAGTTTATCGAGTTACATTTAGACCTATGTAAAATGTCATCATCTTCTATTAAAGGAGAAAATATTGGAGATATACCAAATGATGAAAACTGTGGTTCTTGAGCATTGGAAGACCAAATGCAGGTTGTTTGTAGAAATCTACACAGTGGTAGACATCACCGTATAAGGTCTGTAATAATATACAATAATCCTATTAGTTAGCTCATAGAGATGTCGATCAAAATCTCCAATAGCAAAATACAACAATTTCTTTTACCTTAAACGTCATTTTACCACTCACGCCATTGTAGCTCAAAATGCAAACCATAACAAAAAACCCTAAAATACTCATAGGTTTTTAGAGATGAAGTTCTGAGTAGGGCTGAAATTGAAATTATTTGTTCAAGCTCTCATGAATTAGAAATTTATAGTGATCCGTGGGAAAGATACGAATGAGTTCACTAAATTAGTTTGACTGTATTTTGTCTTTTGTGTGTGTTTCGTTCTAGTGAAATCATTTAATAGTATCAGTTTCTTTGTACATAGTATCATTTAATATCTACGATACATAATTAATTATAAAATCAAAGAATATTTGTATTTATATAGAATCATTAAATATCACATTATTGAAAAAAGAAAAATATCATGTTGTTCATGTGAGAAACCGAAAGGGTTTCACTTTATAGTGATCGGAGGTAGCAGTGCTCTTCTGAGAAGATGATCGGAGAAGGCAAGAGAGATGAAGAGTTGTATGGATTCTTCGATAATACTCATTGAATACAGTAATGGACATAAATACAAAGTCAGCATTGGACTTGGCCGTTTGATCTAATCCAATGGTTGAGATTCATATCTCGAAAAGATATTTACAACATAGTCCTTGAAGTAATTGGTTGCCTTTTGTCTAGTCCTTGTGTGAAGACTTTGGTCCTTCTAGTAATGACCTGTGTTCGATTTTGTCTTGGGCTTGAGCTGAGTTGGCTCCTAGCTTTGGGCTTGATCCAGATTTGGTGGCCCAATGTGATATTGGGCTAATACTCCCCCTCAAGCTGATCGGGGTCGGATGCATCACCAGTTTGTGCTTGAGTTCCTGGAATTGATGCGTTATGAGGCCCATGGTGAAGATGTCTGCGAGTTGATCCGAACTGTTTACAAAGGAAGTAGACTAGTCATTAGTTAGAACTTTTTTTCTGATATAGTGATATTCTTTTTCTATATGTTTTGTGCGAGCGTGTAAAATATGATTAGCAGTGATAGAAATAACGGATAAATTGACCAAAGTATGGGTTTTTTTGAGAAATATAGAGATTTAAATCACGAAATAAAACTTTAAGCCAAGCTAAATCAGTGGCTGTTGAGGCAAAAGCTTGGTATTCGGCTTCAGTGGATGAATGAGCCACTCTGGGTTGTTTCTTGGCAACCCAATGAATTGGATTGGGGCCAAGGAAAACAACAAAGCCAGAAGTGCTACGGCGGTCGGTTGAGTTACCTGCCCAATCGACGTTTCTAAATGCAGTAATGGACATGTATCCTTTTTGGTAAAACAAAACGTGATTTTTGAAACCTTGTTAATAACATAAAATGTGTTTTGCTCCAATATGATGATTTTTAGTGAGTGTATGCAAAATTGACATAAGTGATTAACTACAAATGCTATATCAGTACGAAAAATAGTAAGATATTGAAGGGCGCCAAGTAATTTGCAATACGAAGTAGCATCACGAAGGGGACGGCTGTCTTGAGCGTGATATTTGGTGCATGCAGACAAAGGGGTAGAAGCTGCTTCTCAAGTAGACATAATCAAACACGATAATAAATATTAAAATATAATTGGCTTGGTGAATAGAAATTTTTCCTTGGTATGTTTGATTTCAAGGCCCTAGGAATAGGTTAGAGGGCCCAAATCAGTCATAGAAAATTAGGAATGTAACTTGTGAATTAATTGAGAATAAAGGTGCTGTCACTCCTGTTAATATGATGTCGTCAACATATAAAAGAAGAATTGTGAATTTGCCGTTAGAATTCCGGATAAATAAGGAATACTCAGCAAAAGATGAAGTAAACCCTAGTTTTAACAAATATGAAGTGAACCGTTCAAACCAAGCTCGAGGAGCTTGCTTAAGACCGTATATGGACTTGTTTATTTTCCAAACGTAATGAGGGAAACAAGGGTTTTTAAAACCTTGTGGTTGACTCATATAAAAGGTTTCACGAAGAAAGGCATTTTTGACATCTAACTATTGTAAGGTCCAATTAAAATTTGCTTCAAGTTCCAAAATAGTGTGGACAGTAGAGTGTTTAACGACGGGGCTAAAAGTTTCATCATAATCGATATTGGATTTTGATGAAATCCTTTAGCAAAAATTCGTTCTTTGTGGTGAGAAATGGAGACGTTAGGATTATACTTAGTAAGTAAGACTCATTTGTTCCCTATCACATTGGCGTTTGGTGGAGGAAGCACCAAAAGTCCACGTATTTTGTTTTGTGAGGCTAGTATACTCGTCAGTCATGGCGGAGCGCCACTCGGAGTGTTTGCCGTCCTCAGTATACAAAGTAGGACCAGGTAAAGTGGTAATAGCAGAGAAACATCACTTTTTTATGATTCTGGATTTGCTTCGTGTTTGCATCGGATGAGTGTGAGTGGGGTTCGAGTGGGCGGTTTGAACCACCTCAGTCGGGGCCGGTGCCGGAGACGTCGCAGCTTCAACCGAGGATGCCATGCCTGAGCCAGAGAACTAAGAAGCTATTGGGTTCGAGTTACTGTCCATGATAGTCAGGTTCGGGTCACAGGCTGGCTGCATCGATTCAGATGAAGCCGGTTTACCTAGACCTGGATTGGGTCAACTCATCGTCGATGGGTTAGGCGACGAGTCAGTGACAGGGGCAGATTGTGGTTGGGTATCCAAGGGGTGTGGTACAGAAGTGGCACTGTTTTGTACTAGAGTACAAGGTGCAATAGCAGTCTCTGCCACGTTATTTGAAGCAACCTCAGCCACTGGTACAATTTTACCTGAAAGAGACAAGTCAACAGTATGCAAAAAAAAATAGTAGGATCAGGAGATTTATAGAGTAAGGGAAGCACGTGTCATCAAATATAACATCACGACTAGTGAAAATACGATTGGTGCTCTTATCGAAACACACGTATCCTTTGTAGTCCTCGGCATAGCAAATGAACGTGCACAATTTGTTTTCGGCATCAAGTTTTGAGGAGTTATAAGGGCGTTAATATGGGAAGCAAGCGCAACCAAAGTTTTTTTTCATTGTGAATAGTCACGCGGAGTACCAAAAATTTGTTCAAAAGGGGATTTATTGTGTGTGTTTCGACTAGGCATGCGATTGATGAGAAAAGGAGCAGTGTTAAAGCCATGATATGATGATGTTTTTGTTTCGCAACAACATTTTGTTGCAGTGTGTGGGGGCACGATTTTTGATGGGTTATCCCATCTTGGATAAGAATCTGTGAAAAAAAAGACATGTATTCGCCTCCACCGTAAGTACGAAGAATGCGTATTAGATGACACAATAATTTTCAAATTTTCAATTTTGAAGGAAGATAAAACAATAAGGACTTCGGATTTATTATGTAAAGGAAACCCAAGTGAATTTTGAATAACCTTCAATAAATAAAACATAGTAACGATAACCATGGTACGGTTTGGAGCTAGAAGGCCCCCGAACATCACTCTGTAGTAGCAAAGGTTTGACAGAATTTGAACTAGAATGTGAATATGGAAGATGTTGCATTTCACCTTCCAAGCAAGAATTACAAATACCTTTATTATTATTGCAACTAGCAAAAACTGAAGAGGGAATAATTTTATGCAAACCATTGTCTGAGGGATGCCCTAGGGGATCATGTCAAGTGCAAACATCAACTTTATTACTAACATAAGCATGAGATAAATACTTAAGAGGTAGAAATTCAGTGGGGTATAACCCATTTTTACTCAATCTCTGGTAGAGAAGGGTTCCCGTAGTTTTGTCCTGTATAGAAAACGATGTAGAATTAAAAATAAATCTACAGTTATTGTCAGAACACAGTTTATTAACAGATAATAAGTTTTTTCTCAATAGTGGTACGTGAAGAGTGTTATTGAGACTCAAATTATGTGCAATGTAGTGTCTATCGGGAGCGTTTGGCCATTGCCTATATCTACTTGATCAATCCCAATATAAGTATCAGCAGTGTTCAAGTTTTGGAAGTCACGGGTCATATGATTCATCGCACATGTGTCCGTAGACATTAATTGGACTAATTGTGTTGTTGTGTCGATGTCATTTAGGCCGTGAGAGAATCAGAAAGAAAGCTCCCTTGATAAGTACAATTCATTCGATGCACACAGTGAAGGGGCAGTGTGATACTGATGTCCACATATTTGGCATGCATCAAAATTGCGAGGTTGGTTATAGCCTGAGTTACGCCCACCACGATGGCCTTGATTGTTTCTTCACGCATAGTCTGTTCTTCCCCCACGATAATAGCATCGACCACAATTATTATTACCACAAAAATTTGAATTAGAACTTCTACTATTTCTCCCATGACCTCATAACCCCCACAGTTATAACCAAAGTTTTCACCACGCTAATTATTTTGGGATTTACCTCTCTCTTTATAACCATGACGATTAGTATCATCAGTAGTGGCGTAAAAAGCAAGCTTGGGGTTTTGAGTTGACGAATTTTATGATTCAACCATGTGCTCTTCACTTTTCAACAAAACATGCAAATCATCAAAGGTTAAAGGTTCGGATTTGTTACGAATAGATGGCTGAAAGGGATTATACTCAAACAGAAGTCCATTTAAGGCATACAACTTCATATATTCATCATCAATATTGACCATGGCAACCATTAACTTATCACGAATAATTTTTAGTTTGTTCATTTAGACATTAATAGTATTATATTTTTTTCCTTGCAGTTTGGAGATACCACTGCAATTGCATAATGTTTGAGCGTGTGAGAGAGGCATACCTATTTCCAAGAATTTTCCAAATATAAAGAAAAGAGGACTGACTGATAATGTGGGTAAGTGCTTCTGGAATCATTGTAGCATTGAGCATACTGACAAGAGCTTGATCTCGCTGGATGCACTCCTGCTATTATGGGTTAGGCACAACGGAACCATCTGATTCACCGGAGCCTTTCACAAATTCCGCCAAAGGTGGATGGGAGCCATCCAATATACCGAACATATTCTGAGTTCGGAGAAGGGACGTCATTTGACACTTCCAGATAACATAAATTGTTCAATCAAGTTTGATAGGAACCAGATTGTGAATATTTGACAGTAGATAAAACGGATTCAAGGATGTAGTAGTGGAAGAGGAACGAAAGCATTGATCGATGATGAAGAGGTGGACTGAGCCATAGGGTCTAATACCATGTCAGAAACCGGAAGGGTTTCACTTAAATTGATCCGAAATATTAGTGCTCATCTGAGAAGATGATCGGAGAAGGTGAGAGTGAGATGAAGAGCTGTATGAAAGTTTTGATAATACTCATTGAAATACAGTCATGGACATAAATACAAATTCGACATTGGACTTGGCCATTGGATCTAATCCAACGGCTGAGATTCAAATATTGGAAAGATATTTACAACGTAGTCCTTGAAGTAATTGGTGGCCTTTTGTCTAGCCCTTGCGTGAAGACTTTGGTCCTTCTAGTAATGACCTAAGTTCGGTTTGGTCATGGGCTTGAGCTGAGTTGGCTCTTGGCATTGGGCTCGATCCAGACTTGGTGGCCCAATGTGATATTGGGCTTAATAGTTCACACATTCCATTATTATCTCATACAAAATAAATTAGTGAAAGATCGTCATGCATCACTAGACTGTGAATATCAATGACTAGACCTTAAATTTCAATGATTTTACTTTTATTGTCTCGTCATGAATGACCTCTAATTTCTATTCTGCCAACTCCTTCACCCAAATTCTTATCTAACCTAATTATTACTAAACCACTTCATGTAATGCATTCATTTTGGCCCACAGACTTAACCCAAAGCTCGGTCTCCCATGAATGGAAGTCAAAGCTTGAAATTATTCTCATAAATATCGAAATTACAAAGATCTAGAAGAACTGTTAGCACAGAAAGGAAAACAAAGTCAAGAGATAAAACATTATGTGGATGAGGAAAATTGGGAGATGAGAACATTCAAGCTACAGGAGTTTAAGAAGAATAAAAGGAATATGATCATAAGGTATGTTAAGAGAGAATTATCCGAATTCATGTATCTGTATTTGCAGACCAAAGAACACCGAGGAGGATTCCTAAATGATTTAATCTATTCCATGGAGAATGTAGAATAAGTGGTAGAGGAAGAAAGTTTTCACAAGGAATCACATTAAAGTATGTGTACCTTGTTTGGGTGATCACTACGAAGAATTGTTTCTTTGTCTTTATGATTGTCCAAACCTATGATCTTCAATTGTAATCCTTCCCACCCTGTAGTGCTAGCAACGAAAGAAAGGAGGAACATATCACGCAAAATGAAGCACCACCACGCCTAAGGAGGCCGACGGTAGCAAGGGGCGGATGAGTTGGGTGCTTCGCCCTCAACTTGTTTCTCTCTTGCTTTGTTATGTTCTCTCAATAATGATTTGCTTGAGAAAATAGCAAGCTAGAGTTCCTTTATATAATAACAACTCTTTATTAACTACATAATGGTCCCAATACTAATCATGTCCTTACAGGGATTAGTCCACTTGCAAATTAGTCCTACTAACTTTGCTTTGTGGTTGCATTATGATTCATTTAATTAATTAGTCCTACTAATTAATTACCACATCCAATTTAATCCATATGGTGTGTGACCCCATAGGTTTCTACTTAGTTGGTAGTAACTTTACAAACATAGAGCAGTGTGTAGCAACACATCTATGTCACCCAACTAATAGAAATAGTCAGTGATCCTGACAAACCTTGTACCTAATGTTACTGCGTTGTGTTATCCCTTTGTCTCTATATCCTGATTGGACACGAGAAATAATTGTCACACTTGTATATCCAATCAATAGTTTCTCAATTCTGGGAGTAGGCTTATTCGTGCATATACAATCAATTTGTTTATATTGATTTATAAGATGTCTAGCCAGACATTCCATAAGCACTACCCCTCGAGTGGCACGTGGATATACTCCTATTTGTGCATATACTCGTGCATATACTCCTATTATGTAGGAGGGACAAATCCTGTCTACATTACTACCATCTCTCACCTAGCTTCCTATCATGCCCGATAACTATCTTTTTAGCTACCCAGTTACGGTGTAACGTTTGATAATATCAGAGCATGGTATTTCACAACAAGAGTATCTTGTGACTTCACGTCTAAGGATTACAACACCAGTAGTACTACGAGAAGTGCTTGTGACGTTGACATAATCTAATGTAATTTTGTCGTGGTTGGTCTATCCAGTATGCCATTACTCTTAATGTATACCCATGTGTTAGACTTGATATCTCCATATCAACCTACCCACATACTAGTCTATAGTTGATGGTCCCGTTAATAAATATAATGGACTAGGTATGTTCAAGATGAACAACACATTTGCATCTAAGGACTTCATTATATTAAATATCTCCATAAATAATACAATGAATTATTCTAGCAAATAAAGTTCAAACTAAATAGATTGCCTCTAGGGAATCCAAAACCAAAAGTCTCCCACTTGCACTAGAGCCAATCTAGTGCATCCCTTATGCCTATAGCCCTAGTATTACCTTCATGCTTTCGGTGAACCAGTGGCTTAGTGAGAAGATATGACAAATTTTCATATGTTAGAATCTTGCATATCTTCACATCTCCTCGATCGACTATCTCTCAAACTAGATGGAATTTCCGAAGTACATGCTTTGTCCTCTGGTAATACATGGGTTCCTTGGCTTGTGATCGCCCCAGTGTTGTCACAGTACAACGTGATGGGATCCACAATGCTAGGAACCACCCAAGCTCAGCGATAAACTGCTTTATCCAAACAGCCTCCTTTGCTGCGCCTGAAGATGCAATGTACTCAGCCTCGGTTGTAGAATCAGAAAATGTCTCTTGCTTGGCTCCTCCATTCAGGCAAAACACATAACCTGACTGCGATTTAAAGTCGTCTTTGTCGGTTTGGAAGCTTGCATCAGTGTAACCAATTACACTCAACTTTAATTTCAATCAGCTCTTCCTCGCCTCCAAATATCAAGAACGCATCCTTAGTCCTTCTCAAGTAATTTATGATGTTCTTGACAACAATCCAGTGACTCTCACCCGGATTGGAGTGGTACATGCTTGCCATACTCAATGCGTATGACACATCTGGTCTAGTACACAACATGGAGTACATGATAAATCCTATGGCCGATGCATACGGAATCTTACTCATGCGTTCCTTCTCAATCTGATTGGAAGGACAACCATCCTTTGAGAAGGTGATTCCATGCGACATGGGCAGGAATCCTTTCTTGGAATCCTTCATGTTAAACCGCTTCAACACCTTGTCTATATATGTACTTTGGCTTAGACCGAGTAGCTTCCTTGATTTTTCTCTATAGATCTTGATACCTATTATATAAGTTGCATTCCCTAAGTCCTTCGTTGTGAAACACTTCCCAAGCAAACATTTAACATATTGTAGCATGGGAATGTCGTTTCCAATGAGTTGTATGCCATCCACATACAAGACAAGAAACGAAATAGAACTCCCGCTAACCTTCTTGTAGACACAAGACTCATCTTCGTTCTTGATGAAGACAAACTCTTTGACTGCCTCATCAAAACGTTGATTCCAACTCCTAGAAGCTTGCTTCAACCCATAAATGGATTGTTGCAACTTAGAGGATTTATTTGCATGCTCTGGATCCTCAAAATCCTCAAGATGTGTCATGTACACATCCTCGAGTAAGTTTCCGTATAGGAAAGCAGTTTTGACATCCATTAGCCAAGCTTCGTAGTCGTAATAGGTTGCAATAACAAGTGGGATTCTATTGGATTTGGTCATTGTGAATGGGGAAAAGGTTTCATCATATTGAATACCATGAATCTGTCTATATCCCTTAGTCACCAATCGGCCCTTGTAGGTAAATACATTACCATCCATGTCGGTCTTCTTCTTGAAGACCCACTTGCACCTTATGGGCCGAACGCCATTAGGTGGTTCCACCAAATTCCATACTTTGTTGGAGTACATGGATTCCATTTCGGATCTCAAGGCTTCTAGCCACTTCTTTGAGTCTGGCCCTTTCATGGCCTCTCCATACGTAGTAGGCTCATCTCCTATGAGTAGTACGTTACCGGGCTCAGTCACGAGAAGTCCAAACCTCTCTGGCTCCCGACGTACCCTAATCGACCTACGGAGTTCTTGTGTTACTTGAATAGGTTACTCCACAACCGCCTGTGGTTCCTGTTCATGTTCCATTTTCATATCGGTGATTAGTGGTTCTTGAATCTCTTCAAGTTCTACAGTCCTCCCACTGGCTCTTTTAGAGATGAACTCTCTTTCTAGGAACACGCCATTCCGAGCAACAAACACTTTGTTCTCGGTTGAGTTGTAGAAATAATATCCTTTCGTTTCCTTAGGATATCCCACAAATTTACATTTATCTGACTTGGGTACGAGCTTGTCACTCTGTAAACTCTTTACATAGACGTCGCAACCCCAATTATGCATAACCGACACTATTGGACGCCTCCCAGTCCATATATCATATGGTGTCTTTATGAATGATTTGGATGGAACATGGTTAATGGTAAAAGAAGCTGTCATTAGAGCATGTCCCCAAAAAGATATTGGAAGATCTATTCGACACATCATAGACCGAACCATGTCCAACAAGGTGTGATTTCTCCTCTCGGACACGTCATTCCATTGTGACGTTCCAGGTGGAGTAAGTTGGGACACTATTCCACACTCTCTAAGATATTCGTCGAACTCGTGGCTCAAGTATTCTCCTCCACGATCCGATCGTAGAGCCGTTATACTTTGGCCAAGTTGCTTCTCTACTTCGTTCTTGAATTCCTTGAATAATTCAAAGGATTCGGATTCGGCCTTCATAAGGTATACAAATCCAAATCTACTAAAGTCATCAGTAAATGTAACGAAGTAGGAGTAACTACCCCTGGCAGGCATGGGAAATGGTCTACATACATCAGTATGTATGAGTGCCAATAACTCATTAGTCCTTTCGCCCTTCTTATTGAAAGGGGACTTTGTCATCTTTCGAATTAAACATGACTCGCATGTCTCATATGATTCCAAATAAAATGAGTCGAGGAACCCATCCTTATGGAGTCTAGATATGCGTTTCTCGTTTATATGGCCTAAGCGACAGTGCCATAGATAAGTAGGATTTGATTCATTAATTTTAATCCTCTTAGTATTAATGTTATAGGTGAGATTACTTAGATAAAGGATATACAATCCATTAGACAAATGCCCACTAAAATAGTGGATACTGTTAAAATAAATAGAACAACTATTGTTCTTTATTGAAATAGAATAACCCTTCTCGTCCAAACAAGAAATAGAAATAATGTTTCTGCTCATAGCAGGCACATAATAGAAATTGTCTCATTCTAAAATAAGCCCTGAAAGCAGAGATAAGTATAGCTAATGCAGCAACTCTTGCTCCATTCCCAACGCGCTAGTCTATATCCTATTTAGCCAATATTCTAATTCTTTTCAAATCCTGCACAATTCGACAAATGTGAGATCTGCATCCAGTATCCAATACCCATGATGAAGAAATAGAAAGATTATCATCTATAACAAAAATACTTGGTGGTGGTTGAATCACTATTCCAATATTTTTATCCTCCAAATATTTGGGGCCATTCCTCTTCCAGTCTCCTGGCTAACTAAAGTAGTGACATTCACCCTTAGTCACGCCTCCACCGGGCTTTAAGGCAGCTTCCTTGGATTTCGCAACTTTGATGATCTTTTCTTTGAAAGTAGAGGCAACTGAATTTCCATTCTTCTTGTGGACCATCATTATGGCCTTGCCTTTGCCCTTATTAATACTCTGATCAGCAGTCCACAACATATTGAGCAATTAAGTCAGAGTTTTGTTGATCTCATTCATGTTATAGTTCATAATGAACTGGCTATAACTATCCGGCAACGATTGCAGGATCAGATAAGTGGCGAACTTCTGGCCGAATGGGAATCCTAACCTCTCGAGATTCTCCATGTATCCGATCATAAAGAGTACATTAGGCCCGACTGGGTTCCCCTCTGTGGCACGATCCAACTGCAAGTGTACGGCTGTCAGGTGCAGTAATATCCGGTAATCCGGGTTTGTCGAACCCAAGGGACTTGTTGTGAATCAGTTAGGATGATCAACTTTTTTGTGGGCTATCAATTGAGTTTGTTTACTAATCTAAGAAAGTAAATAAACAGCTAATTATTAAAATCGGGAATGAATATGAGAGATGAATACCAGGATTTTCGCTAGGTTTACTAGGTTTCCACCACTCATGAATTACGGTCTGAAACACAGATGATGAATTGATTTTCCAAGCGAGAAAGGGTACTCTGAAGATTTATCAACCAAAGTCTATACTTAGAGCATGTACGTGATTTCTCTAGCCTACGTACGTCTAACCATGCATCGTGATCTTCTAACTTCCACTCAATGCTCACAGTCTGTGGTTGATTTCTCTAATCGGTGACTATGTGCTTAATTAAATTACACGTGAAATCCGTTGCTTTCACTAACCAATTACCTATGATCTTCATATAGGTGATCAAACAACACAAATATGGGTTAAGAACAAGAATTAAACATAGCACAACCATTCATCATCAATTAAGTTTAAGCAAAACGTGAATCAAATTCATAATCCGCCAAAATGGCTTCAAACCCTAGCTATTATGGAGAAATCCCGATAATGAACTTAGCTACTGAAGTTCATGAGTAACACGATGATGTTTATGTTGTTCATGACCAAAGACAATGAAAAAGATAGAGAAGAGATGTCAAACGATGGAATCCTCGCTCTCACGACGAACTCCAAGCTCCAAGCCTTCCTCCAATGTGTTCTTCTTTTCCTACAGTAGCCTACTCTGCCCTCTAACTCTAAAAATCATCCTGTATAGGGCTGGACACGATTTTCAATGTTTTGTGGCCGAATTTGCAATTCAGCCCATCTAGTTTGCAATTCACGGATAGATTTCATAAGCTGATCTCCTTTCCTTTCGATCTCTTTATGAACCCTTGCAACTGATCGATCACACAACAACAAAGTACTCAATAAATGCTTTTGACCAGAAATATAGGTGCTTATGTCAAATAATCCGATTAAGAGATATTTACTAAGTCTTTTATTCGAGAGTTGAACAAAAAGTTCGACAAAGTGAAGGTAATCATCAAGAGAAAAGAGAATAGAGTGCTGAAATAGACACCGACAACTCCATCAAGTAGCTCCAGCAAGCAACTCCAGCAAGCAGCAACTCCAAAATTCAAATGATATCAACCTCCTGAGAAAAAGAATTGACTCCGAAATCAGTTCAAATTTACCATGAATAGGTGTAGTTGAAATGTGCCATGAAGACACCCCCAAAAAGATGAACAGAAACATAGAATTCTTGGACAAAACTTGAGCTTAGGATATTAGGAAACACACTCCCACAAAATCAATTCAAATCAATCATGTATGTACTTCCGGAATGATGAACGGAAACATAAGTTAATTGGGCAAAACTTCGTCTCTGATGATAATTCCCAATCCCAAATTAAACTCTGCAACAAAATAATAGGGGCATGCTCACTTTTAAAAGATCTCTGTATTCCTACACTCAGAGTCCCTTTTGGTGCATTCATTACATCGCATAATCGTTTTCAGGATGAACTCACTTTGCATTTTTTTCAAAGAAGTTCCAGATATATCCGGTTACTATCAATAGAAAAGTGATTGTTTTCAGGAAGATCTCTGCAAGCCTCTTCCTTTCAAAATTCAAACCAGTCTCTTTATCCACCAGCTTTAACTGAATGAGAGATTTTAGGTTCTTAGTTCCTACAAATCCTCCTTCTGTTTTCAACTGAAATTCAAACAGCTATAAGTAGATATCCTTTGGAGTTTGTTGAGATTCCTTTTGCACGTTTAACAAACCTGCAACAACATTAAAACACAACAACAACAAAATCCAGAAATATAGCAGTACAATGACACAAATAATTCATGATGAACAAGTTTAAGTCTCTTAGAAGTCATTAATCAATCACAATAATAGTGATCAAAACCTGCAAGAAAGAATCAACTTAGTTCTGTAAAACTGTCAGCAGCTCAAGGCACATCTCAAGGCCTTGAAGCTCTGAACATGCTTCACAGTTTTTCAAAGTTAAGTCTAGAAAACTTTTATTCTCCCTGTTCTGAACATCTGCAATTGTGGTAGATAATTAGATAATGTAAAACATGAGTATATGTAGCAAATCTCTGATCTGTATAATCAGATAGCCAAACTGCAACACAAGTTTGTTTTAAACATTCAACAGAATAAAAACAACTCTCAAGGCTTTGAAGCTCTGTCAGTATCTCAAGGCCTTGGAGAATCAAAAAAGCTTTGCTGCCTATGTCTTTGTCTTTGTCTTTGTCTTTGTCTTTCATCACTCAAAACAATTACTTCTCAAAACGCACTCAAGGGTCTTTGAGTGAACAATCTCCCCCTTGATGAAAGACAACCTATAAGCTTGTGTAGATATTCCTGCAACTCCTTGTAAGAATTAAATAACACCATATTGCAGAAACAATAGACAATAATACCAGATAAATCAACACAAATAATCAACAATTCACAGATAATCACAGTTAATCTAAGAACACAGCTGATTAACCAAAAAAACTGATTAATATTATTCAAGTACTGAAAGTAACCCATAAAAACACATAATTTCTCCCCATTTTTGACTTTCATCAAACAAAGGTGAAGAAATGTTGGATCATTACTCAGAGTCTTAAAAAAAACTTAAACAAAATTTATTCCTAGAAAGTCAAGGCCTTGAGAACAGAAAAGAAGAAAAAAATAGATAGAAGGTCAAGGCTTTGGTCTTCTCTGATCTTAATTTCTTCTTAGATGTCTGGCCTTTCTCTGAGTCTTATCCAACTTCTTCCTCACTTCCAGCATCTTCAACAGACTGATTTCCCTCTTGTTCAGCTTCCACTTCTGCAACAACTTCTTCAATGATCTCATCCACCTTCTTCTTAACCTGCACTGAATCCCCCTCTGTAGCTGCATCAACACCTGTGTCTTCACCAGCATCTTCTTCATCAGTTTGTTCATACAGATCTTTTGATGTAAGCACCACTAGAATTGGCTTATTTTTCTTCTTCAAGAAATCTTCTAGCCTTTCATCTGAGTCCACAGTGGTGTCATGACTAGTAGCAGAAGGAGTGGAGGTATTCTACTGTGTTGGAGAGAAGAGGCCCCGAGTGTTCTATTATCCACTTGGCCTTTAAGTCCTCCATGAAAATCAACCTTGCCCCTTCTACCTCTGCTAGAAATTGCCCAATCCAGAACAAGTTCCGGCTAAGGATGTGTTTCAGGGGTGTGGCATCGAAGGTCTGGCCCTTTGCACGGTGTGCCTCCATTTTTGCATTCTCTGCTGGGTAAGATGTTGGACTTCTAGAATTGTCCAACTGAATTGCTCCAAAAGTTGGTTTAGCTTCTAGTTTTCCATCCCTCTGAGTTCTGGTGAGCGGAGGTGGATCATTGTGGTGAGGAGGGGGGTTCTGGGAGAAGGTATGAGTGGCAGAGCAACACACCACGTTTTGGATGTTACTGATTTTTCCACCGTTTTTACGAAGGTCCACCTTGGTGTTCTTCTCGCAGGGGCTTGCACTGGTGGTGGAGCATGGACGAGGGCTTGGTTGGCTGTGTCCTCATGAGAGGAGTCGCTGGAGATTGACATGATGCTCTCCAAGGTAGAATTTAAACCTTTTTCAGGAAATAGGACTTGTTGGTTGAAAGAGATAGGAGAAAGTGAAGACACGTTATATTGTTAATGGGGGGTGAAATGGCTGGATTAAATAACTCATTAGGATCTGGACAGTTACCAGAATTCAAAGGGTTGAAACTGTTGGTAAAAGTGGGGGGATTGGGAGTAGTGGGGGGGTAATGAGAAGTAACACCTGGTTACTAGAGTAACTGCTAGTTACCAGCATGATTTGTGTATTGGTTTGTGTGTGTGTGGGGGGGTGCTAGGTAGTGAGAGTAGTGGGTGGTTAATTTGCCTCATTGGCTTCATTGTCTAGGGAAAGTCCAGATGTATTATGCAAAATTAATGCAAATTTTACATATAATTATAGTTTTGCATTTTCCATAACAAAAATTTTAACAACTTTTTCTCAAAACAAAACAAAAATTTTGAACAACTTTCTCCAGCAGTGTCGTTCATATATCTGGTAAATTAGTTGTGTTAATTTATTTAAAAATATATTTCTCTATTTATGAGCATCTTTACCATATTTGTATAACAATAGTTGTGAATATTAATTGGTAGCGTTTGGTAACCAGGATCTGGATTTGGATTTTTGGTTGCGTTTGGTAACCAGTATTTGGATTTAGATTTCAAATCCAGGAATTTGTAATACAAACATTGTCGTGAGGAATTCCCAAATTTTGAAGTAAATTGTAGTGATTGTTTTTTGAAGGGCTTATAGGTCTAGCTTTTCGGCTTTGGATGGGGGACCGGAGGTGGGGACCACGATTGTGGCGACGAAGTGCTGGTGTGGGCCAGAAGTTCGGTGAACTCCAATAGTGGGATGAGATGGCCCATTCCTGGACTTGGTAGAAGGACAACATGAGGTAGTGGTGTTTGATGGTCCGTTTACAGTGGAATATGAAGGAAATGTGGAGATGAAATGGGGGATCTGATTTGTATAGTTATATAGTCCTAAATATAACTATTGGCATGTTTTATTTATGTATGTATAAATAAATAAAAAGAGGAATTTAGTTTACATGGCAAATTTAGGATGTTTTTGTGTCATAACATTTGGGCTATATAGCACTTCTCGTTTCCGTTAATAGTGCATTTTGATCTCTGTTGAGATGTTCTTATTAACTGCCAAACAAATAACTAGTATAACAAGTGTAAGGCATAAAAAAGCAAAGCACGGACCTTCCACAGTCGAGAACACAGTAAATAAAGGCATAATCATTGACATAAGTATTCATTTTAAAGGACAGGGGTTTAAACACCCTCGTTAGGGTTTACCGAGTAGACAAAATGGTTAACCGATTTCTCGCAACCAAAACGACACACAATACGGAGACGTCCAATACAACAACATAATATAGTAGGCTTCATTAAAGAAGAGGCTTCATTTGGGGTGAATGTTTGTGCGGGGTTGTGTTGGAAGTTTAAACACCTCAATTAGCCTCTGTTGCTGCTGCTAATTCCACCACCACATCCAGAGACATGCGGCCGATAAAACCTACGTCGACCATTGCACTCACGTGTACGACAGACGGGTCCCACTTCACAGTGACAAATGGACCGCTAGGACCGAGGATCTGGTGTGCATTACCGCAAAGCCGCAACTCATTCCAAAAGTGATGTGTTGTTCCGTCCTCCTTGGGTCCGCAAAAAATACAGTCAACTTCTTTACTGGGTATGTGGTCGACGCCAGAAAATCCTCCTCAAATCCAGACACCATTGGAAAATTAGTTGACCCGTTGATCAGGTGATGTGGTATGATTTTAGTAGACCCATCACAATCAGCCATGTTTGTAGTGTTTTGAGTTGCAGCAGGACACGCATGAAAATTCCACCAAGTGCTCTGTTTTAATTATGGGGATGGCAAGATTAAATAGTAACTCAATAAGAGGTAGTTACCGGAAGTTGAAGGGTTGAAACTCTTGGTAATAGAGGCGTGATTAATGTGGAGACTGGGAGTAGTAGGGGGTTAATGAGAACTAACCCCTAGGGCAGTTCATAGAAGTCGAAGGGTTGAAACTATATATAGAGGTGTTCAATCTTGTTGGTTTGTGTTGTTATTATTATTATTATTATTATTATTATTATTATTATTATTATTATTATTATTATTATTACTATTATTATTATTATTATTATTATTATTATGATTATGATTATTATTATTATTATGATTATTATTATTATTATTATTATTATTATTATTATTATTATTATCTTCGAACTGCCTTTGATTCCTTTCCAAAATGACTTTATCGGGGTAAGTGTTATTATTATTATTATCATCAACTTCGAATAAGACATTGATTCCCTTCCAATATGACTTTATCGAGTACTGGTATAGAATATTTTGGAAAAGGGGAATCAGCAACAGTGATGTGCCATGTGATGTGCCATACTCACCCTGCTGAATCTCAGAAATGTCCGATTCGGACGACACACATGCGTATCTTCGACAACAATGGTCGTGTTAGACTTCTTCATGTTAACAAGTTAGCACAAGACATTGACCATTGAACGTCGGGCTACGTAACGAAACCTTGTAGTTTAGAGTGAACACAATGGTCATGTTAGACATATGTTTAACTCATTATCTAAAGACCTGATGCGACTGACACTTGAAACAGTCTGTCCACAGCTCGTTGGATTGACATCATACGCGTACGATAAGGTATGTTAAATGCGTAGTTAATACAAATTTTGAAATAATCTGTGCTCGTAGGATCAACCGTTTTATTGCAACCAACTATGTAACATAACAATCTCCCTCGCAGTGAATGCACTATGGTGTGTGTGTTGAATGATTAATGTTGATTTAGTTATAGTTGTTTGTTTAATATGTCCGTGTATTTCATTTGTCAACCTTACCTTACCCAGCTACCTTCTAAGTAGGAAAATTGCGGTGAGCCTGATTTGTCGGATGAGGACGAAGATGTAACTGAAAACTGCGGCAAGGGCATCGATGATGGTAGAGCAGGTGTGGTGGACCTGCAAGAGATCCCACGGACAGTCCCACGGTCTAAAGAAGATAGTAAATAGATACCCAGGGCGGACGCCGCTTGTTCGGTTCGTGAATCTATATTTTTGTTTACAGTACTGCGATATTAGAAATGATTTCTTACCATTAATGTACGTATGAGTAATTTTGTTAATTGTTTTTAAAAACGCAGGATGCAGTCATTGACGACTCCAGATTGGCTACAAAAATAGAGATGCACTTAGATAATCAGACTACCGCGCTGAATGAAAATCTTTTTTTAATTGCAACAATGGGTTTTCTCCGCCGCGCGTAGTCGTGAATCGAATGCTGTGGAGTCGTTTGAGTACGAATCTCCAACCAAACGGGTGAAACGTAACTCTCGTCGGTCACTTAGTTTCGAGAACGAAAACGTCATTTTTTTGGATGATGATGTTGTGGCCAGTCGTCAAGGTGACAGGAAAACCAAATTATCTGATAACCTGGACGCCGCCGGAAATTTTCGCGGGGTGGATGGTTCTGCGGGGGCATCCGTGGATGGTAGGATCAGTCCGGCCTGGTTGGCAAGGAGTCCGGATGACGGGAGAATCAACTTAGGTGAATACCTGGACGACGATGGAAAGTTTCGCGGCGTGGAGTCAGTGAGGAAGTCTTCCATGGGGGCAGCATTCGGTGATAGATTTAGTCCGGCCGAGTTGGCAAGGAGTCCGGGTAACGGAAAAATAAACTTAGGTGATTACCTGCACAGTGATGGAAGGTGCCGCGGGGTGGAGTCAGTGAGGAAGTGTTATGCAGGGGAATCCGTCGTTGATGGGGTGAGTCCGGCAGGGGTGGCAAGGAGTCCGGGTTACAGGAAAATTAAATTAGGTGATCCCTTGGGCGCTGATGGGAGGTGCCTCGAGGTGGAGTCAGCGAGGAATGGTTCTGCGCGGGCATACGTGGGTGGTAGGGTCAGTCCGGCCGGGGTGGCAAGGATTTCGGACGACGGGAGAATCAACTTAGGTGATTACCTGGATAACGAAGGAATGTTCCGCGGGGTGGAGTCAGTGAGGAAGTCTTCTGTGGGGGCAGCCGTCGGTGATGGAGTCTGTCCAGCCGCGGCGCGAAGCAGTCCGGATGACGTGAAAATTCACTTGGGTTATTTCCTAGATTTTGATGGTCATTCTCTTGGAGCAGAGTCAGCGAAGAAATATGCACCGGGGAGATCAATACACGGTGGGATAGACGAAACTGACCCGTATGATGATTTGCCAGGCACAAAACGCGGGAATTTTGTTAGTAATTGCAGCCCGCTGGTTTCCGGCAATAATTTTGACTTCAAAAATGATCCGCTTATGACCCCTCCTTCGACAGATGGTTACCGTCGAGGGCAATCCAATCGTGACAATGTTGGTCCCTGCAAAATAGGAAGACGCCCCCTGTCACTGGAAAAGTCAGGGCGAGGAAGTCACTTAAGAAGTCTATGCCCCACGATAATGTACTACATTTCACGGCTAGTACGCCGAAACAAGGGGAAGAGTTTCCGCTAAATAGGAGTGTACGTGCCCTAGAGACGAAGGGTTGTGTGGATGAAATGGTAAAGAAGGGACGCTTACGAAGCCCCAAAAGCAAGAGATTTACATTGCCACCTGTGCTGTCTCGTTCGTCACTTCTACTATATGAGTACTGTACGTGTTACTCAAATGTCTTCGAACGTCCAGTTATGAGGTAAGTAATGTTTCTGTGATGTTTCTGTGTGCTTTTAGTTTTGATGACCAGTACGTGATTTATGGTCCTCCATTAACATATACATATTTCGATGTGTAGCGAGATGATTGCGGATGTTGATGGAGCACTTATTTTGAAGCGGGATGTCCTAAGGAGCTTGCACCCTCATGCTCGCTTGCACAGCGATGTACGTTGATTGTCAACTAGATTCAGAAATTTCCTATTGATGTGTCTGTAGTCCCTTAATGTCGTAAGGCAGATGATACTCACCGTAGTGACATTGAATTGTGGTTTTTTTGGTCTCCATACGAACGTTGAACAGGTGATTGATGGAATAGGGCGTCTTTGTACGGCTAAGCATAGGATGGGAAATCAGAAACATACCACATGGTTTCTAACGACGAAGTCTGCTGTGAGAAATTGTAGCTTTTAATTTTTTTTGTCATTCCTGGTCCCACATTCCACGCGTTACCGAATACAAATATTTCCAATGTGTTTCACACAGACGGCCACATGTAGCTTCAGAGAACCGGAAGGCGCTCTTATAGGCCGGTCTGAGAATCTTGAAAGGGTAAGGTTATTACAAAAATGTCAACAAAGTATTTTACAATTATATTTATTGTTGCTCGAAATTGGTAATAGGAGTTACTACCGGCAACGTGGTTAATGGAAGGTTGTTTGTGGAATTAATGTTTGATAACGTTGATTATGTTATATTGAGATAATTATCTTGTTGGATTGTAGATCTTGTTACCATGCTGTGTGTTGATCTGAAAGATCGTGTGGTACATGTATTTGATTCAGATACATACATCCCACGAGAGCACCGTATGCTTGAATCGAAGAAGTATGCAAACTTACCCAAACTTGATGTCACTTTCCTGTACTGCAATAAAGTATTCCAAAACTCAAGCAGCCGATGTTGCATTTCTTCATGTATTAACAGATCCTGCGCAAACACAAGCACGACGACACTCGGCAAGTGGTAAGCACACGGTTGTTTGCTCAAATGTGTACTTGTGTTTAGATTATGCACATGATACAAATGCATTATCGTATTTTGTAGGTCCGCATGTTACAATCCAGATGTGAAACGTCGTTAGGTGCTGCATCATACACAAATTGGAAGAATTCATTTTCGATGAGGAAGACTGGGCACCGCAACAAGCTACTGAGTGCGCTTACTTGCCTAGTAATTATTGCTTATTTCCTCCACTAACACTTTAATAGTTTGATTTATTTAATTTGTAATTTATTTGTTCATGTTTAGGTTCGACTGCGGTCCCTTTGCATGCATGCATATGCTGTTTTTGGAATTGCTTAATCCGGCGCCGAACTGCAAAATTGCGATTAACGTGCCCATAGTGCGGCCTTGGCTGGCGGCGATGTTGTTACTGGATGAGGTTAATTATGAAAGATTTCAAGTGATACAACAGATTTCTTTGATGGATTCGTTGTTGGTGGACAAAAGAAACCGGCAACAGTTGGAAGCGATGATAAGACAATATGTGAATCTAGGTGTGCCGAACGCAGGACAAATTATCAGAACACTTGTGTAGTCGGTTAACGAACGACATTTTGGAATTCACCATGTATTTTTGGTGCGTGATGGCACGAGTGGTCTTTTTGGTAGGTCCGCCCGTTTATCTTTTCCCTTTTTGTTTATCATGATGTTTCCCAATGTTGCATTTGTTGTTGTCTGTTATTTTTTTGAATATTGACATGATCATCATGGAAAATTTGTTCCTACAGATTCAGAATTATCATTTGGAAATCTGGGAAAGGTTGCGACGAACTAACGGATGATAAAGTTTTTGGGGTATGTACCGCAACGTCGGGGTAATATGTGAGTTAATTACTTCAGATTTATAGTTTGTAAATAAAAAGAATTCAAATTATTGCGGTAATATATTACTGGCATAAGCACGTGGTCCTCGGGCACTTTGTTAATAAATAAATGACTAATTAATCATGCAAGATTGAATTTCAAATGACATCATACTTATGAATGGCAAGTCATTTTAGTTATGTTGTATGCTCGGATGGTCATTTTGTTTTTGTCGTTTCAGAACTACCACCTAATACCCTCCTTCGTCACAGGGATCTGCAACAGCATAATTGCCGTATATCAACAACCCATGAAGAGCGGCCCTGCAATTGAGAAGGCAGTCGAGGATGAACTTACTTTTCTTGCAACTACCGTTCTTTTTTGTATTGCATGATTGGGTTTGTTGAACGCAAAAGTTGTCTGAAGTTTTATGTAAGAAGACTAGAGAAGTATGTCGATGTATACACTTTGCAATCATATGTATTTTGGGGGGATTGGGTTTTTCAATAGTTGGGTTGATGATTGTTTGGAAATGGTTCTGTGATTAGGTGGTTTTGGCTTGGGTTTTTGCACTCACGACTGGCGACAGGTTACGGTGAAGAAAAACACTGTCGCATTCACATTGACAGACCAAAGGCTAGGTAGAGGGGACACCTCATGTTCCGCTGACGTTCCAGAACCGTAGCATGAAATGCAAACTTAGTTCACATTATTGGCATAGTTTGATTGTGTTTTGGTTGGGTTCAGATGATTAGTTAGGTTCATGTATTCAATCAAAATGGCTGACTTATACACAAATAAAACTCACAGGGGGTAATGTGATTGCTACATTAAAATCCATTACATCGTTTCCACTTAAATATAGCTTCCTTCTAGGATACAGTACAATTAGTGCAACTTCACTTCACTTCATCAAAACGATGAATAATGCCAATAATATTGCAAGAGCCATGACCGCAATTGAAATTTGGTTCGCCTTCGTGTTTTGGAGAACCAAATCCATTCGCTCCAAGTATGATATTCTATCATTCAGGACTTGAACCTGGGCTACCAAAGAGCCTAAATGTTTCGACATCCATTCCACATTACCAGTTTTTTTGGCCAAGTCATTGTAACCGATTGGATTGCACCACTCCTAAAACCCGCATTGGTTATTCCTACAAGTATAGAATAGACGCCCTTTATTGCCATAATAATCAGACTTTGTTGGACAGATCTCAGCCGGAATGCGGCTTTCGCAAAGACAAAACCTCCTCTCATACCTCAAGAACTCCAGTTTACGTTTCGTACAGTTGCTGGAACTTGACATTGTGCCTACGAAAATACATTCACCATGAAGTTGCAAACTTAATACATAACAAAGAATCAAATATTGAAAATAATAGATGAGGGAGCAACTTACTTGAACTTCACTGTGTTTTCTTCTAAAACAAAACTTCCCTTTGTTTCGATATGTGAGGCACACCAACTGAGCGAGCCTACTGGTTTCATTTCAGAGGAAGTGTTTTGTGAGGAAGTGTTGTTTATATAGATAGAAGTACAATGGCGCAAAAATGAGGAGGGAAATATTGTTGCGGGAAGGTGGGTGAGATAAGGAGGGAAAATGTGGAGGGAAAAAACCTCTTTGGGACAGATGGTGGGGGGAGGGGGCCCATTTCATCCTAAGTAATAATAGGTGATAGTTTAATTCAACAACTATACATTACCATATAAATCCAATAAACTACAAGTTGGTCGAGCAGAAATCGAAAACAAAATCAATGTTTTCTTGCTCGACTGGAGTTCGTGTTTAACTTGTTTAGCAGACAATAACTGTAATATTGCAACACAATGGCCATATCATACATTATATATTATATACCAAGCTCTGCACACAAAGGTTAATCAAACACAAACTGAATTATACTATGTTAAAACACATTCGTCCAAAAGATAGTTCCCAGATAAAACACAAACTGAAGCAACAAACCACCTAGATAACCAGCGAGCTACACAAAGATAACAATGAGACTTCAAATGCACTGCAGAGACAACCCCAAAACTAGCTAGCAATTTGTTCGAAAATATAACGTTACCAGACAATCATAACCAAACCAACTGAGAGCAAACAAAACTAGTCGATGAAAATCATCCCCCGGAGTTTAAAACAGTTTTGTTCACTGGAATTCATTTTCGAATCACATAACTGAAATTTTCAACTTTTTTTGACTGGCATCCATCAGCTCCACCAGGCAAAAATCGTCTTCTTTGGTGTCATCGTCAATCACGAAGTCCTTCCAAAGGATGCGTCGCCTGGTGCTCTCACCCCGGTGAGTCAAGATGCAGCAAGTCGTCAACTTCATTTCACCTTTTGTGTTCTCATGTTGAAATGAGTTTGTTACACCTCGATGTGCCTCCTTGTAAACTCAGCCGGTAAGTTCTGTAGGAATTATAAGTTTGAATTAGCAAGTAAAAATATGTATAAAATTGGCAATACAGCACTTGATTAAAATGAGTTCGTTACCAGGCCTCCATCAGGAGCCACATGGGATTTCATGAACGTGAAAGTGAAGGATGGGGGAATATCAGCTTCGTCTTCTGAATCCGACATTCTTTCATCCTCTTCTTCACTTTCATCTGATGCTTCGAGCCTGTAGGGGATTTCGGTAGCACAGGGATGAAATATGTTGAGTTCGAAATTGCTATTACCGAGGTAGTGAAATACTATGAAGTAATGGAGAGCTATGCCGTAGTGAAGGGCAAAATCCTCCCAACCCGCCACAAGATATTGTTTATTTCCTCTTCCCAACAGCTGCACAGTCCAGTAAGCACCATTCGGGACTCGCAGCTGAACTTCCCTCCGTAAGTGATGTCCGTAGAGCTCCAAAAACCTCGGTGGTAGTTTCTGCATTGACAAGGTCTGGTCACAAATCGACTTCTCAATATTTGAAAGTGAATAGACTATAGTGATCTGCGGAAATATTTAACGGAGTACCGATGATGAAATGTGCAATTAAATTCTTAATTATGAGAGATAAAATCTTACGACACTGTGAGTGGAAGCCATGCCAGGAAAAGTGTTAGCTTTATGGAGAAAAATAATCCTGTAGAAACTAAACATCGAACGATGTGTGGGTTCCTGCAATAGTAATCAGATTAGAAAGGGGAATTGGTATGTCAAACAAGCAGGCCGGCAAGGGAAATAGCAAATACACGTGAAAAACGAGCAGTAACTCATATGTCCAGGGTGTAACAGACCGGCGAAGCACAATGAAATAGCAATGCAACAGTGCCTGAGAGATGTAACTATTTATAAAAACAATAGTTATATAACTACGAACCTTAGTCAACACTACTGACATTTTGCTAGTCTTACATATGGAAGCCAATTGATTATCCAAACCACGACAGCAATTATATTACTGATAACTGTAAGTACGGGGGTCTAATATATCAAATGGTTTAGTAAACCAATCGTATAGCAAAATTCTTTAAACGAAAACGGGAGAAACCTGTAGGGTGTAGTTCGCCAAGAATTGAAGATAAATGTGGCCAACCAACATCACTGTAGTGCGCAATGAGTTTGTATTACATAACCCGACGGCACGGTGACAACGCATTTCTCATCTATGTAACAAATAAGCTTGAAAAATAGCACTTGGCTAAAAGTACGCAAATTCAACCAAACAGATGGAAGCCCGTGATGTAGGGTTTTGATTCATGGATCGCACAACGGAAGCATAATCAAACAAAAACCATGCAAAACCCTCCAAGGATCACAAGTCAAGAGACATAACGATGGTAAAGGTTAGAAATCATAAACACACCTTTGGGTTCTCCTTGATGACTTCAAACGCGAATGATGTCACGTTCTCTATAGTTGATCCACGCCTAGAGTTGATCCAGATCTTCCAAACTCCTTGGTGCTAGCCCGGAATAGGAAGAGGAAGAAGAAATCACGCAAAACGAGACCCAAAGGAGGGTCTCGGCCTCCTTTGGCCGACGGGGACGAGGGCGGCGGCAAGGGTGGCGTCGGGCCTCCTTGTTGCTTGCTCTCTCTCCTTTGTTCTCTCCCACTATTGTTATGTTCACTTAATGAGCATAAGTTAAATGGGAAGGAAGGAGGGAAGGTCCTTTATATAGTCCAACAACTCCTTGTTAACTACCTAAAGGACTTATTCTAGTCCAACTAGAATTCAATTTAGTCCCTTCCTTGCAAATTAGTCCCTACTAAGTTTGCAAGGTTTTGCAAAGTGATCCTTCTAATTAATTATTCCAATTAATTAATTTCCAAATCTAGTTCAACTCTATCTAGCGTGTGACCCCATAGGTTCTATCTAGTTGGTAGCAACTATTTGCTAATATGGAGCGGTCTCTAGCAAATCATCCATTCTAGCCAACTAATAGAATAGTCATCTTGACAACCTTTGTACAAGTAATTGTCTCATCCCTTTGTCTCTATATCCGGATTGGACACGAGACATACAAGTAACACTCGTATATCCAATCCATAGTTTCTCGATCCATGGGAATAGCCTTATTCGTGCAAATAACATCAATATCCCATATTGATTTATTAGAGTCTGGCCATACATTCTATAAGCACTATCCCTCGAGTGGCCTAGGATATTTGCTCCCGTTATGTGGGAGGGACAAATCCTCTATACGTCCACTACGATCTCTAAGCTTGCTTCTTATTGTATCCAGTACACGCCTTTATAACTACCCAGTTACGGTGTAGCGTTTAACGCTACCAAAATCACAATAATCCACAACTAGAATATCTAGTGACTTCAAGTCTAAGGATGACAACACCATTGCACCGCGAGAAGCGCTTGTGACTCAACATAACATGTATGTAGCCTTCTCGGAGATGGGTCAATCCAGTGCAACATTCCGTAATGCACACCTATGTGTTGGATCGTGATATCTCCATATCAATCCAACCCCATACTAGTCTATAGATGATTGTACCATTAATCATTATACTTGACTAGGGATATTTAAGATAAACAACACAATTGTAAATCTAAGGACTTCATTATATTAAATATCCAATAAATAATAAATGAATTTTCTAGCCATATACAAATTCATACTAAGCTAGATTGCCTCTAGGGCATCTATTCCAACAGTCTCCCACTTGCACTAGAGCCAATCTGGCGCATCTCGTATGCCCATACTCCTAGTGTGCCCTTCATGCTTCCAATGCGTGAGAGTCTTTGTAAGCGGATCTGACAGATTATCATCTGTAGGAATCTTGCATATCCGAACGTCTCCTCTATCGATAATATCTCGAATCAGATGAAACTTCCTGAGCACGTGCTTGGACTTCTGGTGCGATCTGGGTTCCTTTGATTGCGCGATCGCCCCAGTGTTGTCACAGAACAACTCCACTGGATCCGCAATGCTAGGGACCACACCAAGTTCAGAAACAAACTTTCTGATCCAAACAGCCTCCTTTGCTGCGCCATTTGCAGCAATGTACTCAGCCTCTGTTGTAGAATCAGCTACCGTCTCTTGCTTGGAACTCTTCCAGCTCACCGCTGCTCCATTCAGGCAAAACACATATCCCGATTGTGATATAAAGTCATCTCTGTCGGTTTGGAAGCTTGCATCAGTGTAACCCCTTACACGCAACTCCTCCTCACCGCCAAATATCAAGAAAGCATCCTTAGTTCTTCTCAAGTACTTTAGGATGTTCTTGACTGCAATCCAGTGACTCTCACCCGGATTGGATTGGTATCTGCTTGTCATACTCAAGGCATATGACACATCTGGTCTAGTACATAACATGGCGTACATGATGGATCCTATGGCCGAGGCATAGGGAATCCTACTCATGCGTTCCTTCTCAATCTCATTGGAAGGACATCCACTCTTCGAAAGAGTGATTCCATGTGACATGGGCAAGAATCCCTTCTTGGAATCTTGCATGTTGAACCGTTTCAACACCTTGTCAATATATGTGCTTTGACTTAGGCCTAGAAACCTCTTATATCTATCTCTATAGATCTTTATACCGAGTATATAGGCTGCTTCCCCTAAGTCCTTCATTGAGAAACACTTTCCTAGCCAATATTTCACAGATTGCAGCATGGGAATGTCGTTTCCAATGAGTAGTATGTCATCCACATACAAGACCAGAAAAGCTACAGAGCTCCCACTAACCTTCTTGTAGACACAAGACTCATCTTCGTTCCTGTTGAAGCCAAACTCTTTGACCACTTCATCAAAACGTCGATTCCAACTCCTAGAAGCTTGCTTCAATCCATAAATGGACCGTTGCAGCTTACAGACTTTGTTGGCTTGCTTTGGATCCTCAAAACCCTCCAGCTGTATCATATACACGTCCTCGAGGAGATTCCCATAAAGGAATGTTGTTTTGACATCCATCTGGCTAATCTCATAGTCGTGGTATGCTGCAATCGCAAGTAGGATTCGGATGGATTTGGTCATAGCGACTGGTGAAAAGGTTTCATCATAGTCAATACCATGAATCTGTCTGAATCCTTTAGCCACCAATCGGCCCTTATAGGTAATCACATTACCATCCATGTCGATCTTCTTCTTGAAGACCCACTTGCACCCTATGGGCCGCGCCCCATCGGGTGGTTCCACCAAAGTCCATACTTTGTTGGTATACATGGATTCCATCTCGGATCTCATGGCTTCCAGCCACTTCTGAGAGTTTGGGCCACTCATGGCCTCCTCATAGGTAGTAGGCTCATCATCTATGAGCATCGTGTCACCGGAATCAGTTACGAGAAGTCCATACCTCTCGGGTTCCTGGCGCACTCTACTAGATCTACGAAGCTCTTGTGTTACCTGAACAGGTGGCTCCACAACTGCTTGTGGTTCCTGTTCATGTTCCATAATCGGTTCAGTGATTTGTGGTTCTTGAACCTCTTCAAGTTCTACATTCCTCCCACTCGCTTCTTTAGAGACAAACTCTCTTTCTAGAAACACGCCGGTCCGAGCAACAAACACTTTGTTCTCGGTTGGATTGTAGAAGTAGTATCCCTTAGTTTCCTTAGGGTACCCCACAAATTTACACTTATCTGATTTAGGGCCTAGCTTGTCTGATTGTAAACGTTTTAAATAGACATCGCAGCCCCAAATCCTCATGAACGACAGTGTGGGACGCCTCCCACTCCACATCTCATATGGTGTCTTCATGACTGATTTGGATGGAACACGGTTAATGTTGAAAGCTGCACTTAATAGAGCGTAGCCCCAAAATGACAATGGAAGATCGGTTTGACACATCATAGATCGAACCATATCCAATAGGGTTCGATTCCTCCTCTCGGACACGCCATTCCATTGTGGCGTTCCGGGTGGAGTGAGTTGGGACACGATCCCACACTCTCTAAGATAGTCGTCAAACTCTTGGCTCAAGTATTCTCCTCCACGATCCGATCGTAGAGCCTTTATACTTTTGCCGAGTTGCTTCTCTACTTCATTCTTGAATTCTTTGAACACTTCAAAGGATTCGGATTTTTCCCTCATAAGGTACACAAATCCATATCTACTGTAATCATCAGTAAAAGTAATGAAGTAGACATAACCACCCCTGGCAGGCGTGGCAAATGGCCCACACACATCGGTATGTATGAGCGCCAATTGCTCACTAGTCCTCTCACCTTTCTTATTGAAAGGGGACTTTGTCATTTTTCCCAATAAACAAGCCTCACATGTCTCATATGATTCAAAATCAAATGAGTCTAGTAATCCATCCTTATGGAGTCTAGAGACACGTTTCTCATTTATGTGGCCTAAACGACAGTGCCATAAATAAGCAGGATTTAAATCATTTATTTTAATTCGCTTGGTATTAATGTTGTAGACAGGATTGCTTAGATCAAGGACATAAAGTTCATTAAATAATTGCGCACTAAAATAGTGAATATTATTCAAATAAAAGGAACAACAATTGTTCTTTATTGAAATAATAAAACCATCCTTGTCCAAACAAGAAATAGAAATAATGTTTCTGCTCATAGCAGGCACAAAATAGCAATTATTTAATTCTAAAACTAATCCTGAAGGCAGAGATAGCTCGCACACGCCTATGGCCAATGCAGCAACCTTTGCTCCATTCCCAACGCGCAGATCTACCTCTCCTTTAGCCAATCTCTTACTTCTCTTTAGATCCTGCATATTTCGACAAATATGAGATCCACATCCAGTATCTAATACCCATGATGTAGAGACAGTTAAATTGACATCCAAAACAAAAATACCTGGTGGTGGTGGAATCACTATTCCAAGCCTCTTGTCCTCCAGATATTTTGGGCAGTTCCTCCTCCAGTGTCCAGGCTGACTGCAGTAGTGACACTCACCTTTAGTCACGGCCTTGGCAATGCCACCAACAGGCTTAAGGGCAGGTTACTTGTACTTGGCAACTGACTTGCCTTTTCCCTTGGAGGAAGAGGCAAACCTTTTGCCCTTTCCTTTCTGTACCATCATAATGGCCTTGCCCTTACCTTTGTTGATGCTCTGTTCAGCCGTCCTCAACATGTTGAGCAAATCTGGCAGTGTTTTAACGATCTCGTTCATGTTATAGTTCATAATGAACTGTCCATAACTCTCGGGCAACGATTGCAACACGAGATCGGTTGCCAACTCTTGGCCGACCGGGAACCCTAGTCGGGCGAGATTCTCCAAGTACCCTATCATTCGGAGTATATGGGGTCCCACCGGGTTCCCTTCTGCCATATGACATTTGAACAGTGCCTTTGAGACCTCATACCTCTCTACCCTCGCCTGCTCTTGGAAGAGTTGCTTTAGATGTTCGATCATATCGACAGCATTCATGTTTTCGTGTTGCTTCTGAAGCTCAGAAGTCATGGTTCAAAGCATTAGGCAGGCCGCATCATTAGCGTCATCAACACGCTTTTGATACGCCTTTAAGGCAGCAGGTGTTTGGTTCTCTGGACCTTCTGGAACATGCTCCTCTATTGCGTACAGTTTCTTCTCTTGCTTGAGAACAATTCTCAAGTTTCCGTACCAATCAAGAAAGTTGGTTCCAGAGAGCTTGTCCTTCTCAAGGACAGATCGTAGGGAATGTTGTGAACTCGATGAGTTGTTTGCCATTAGGAATTCTACAAAAAGGAAAATACGCAAGTATTTGTGAATTTTTGACTATATTCAATAATGGCTAGTTTATCAAATATAGCTCCCACTATTTTTCTACGGATTAATAACCCTCAAGATATTAATGCGGAAAATATCCTTATATTTTCTAGTGGGCCAAGATCCATCTTTCATCTCCTTATGAGCTTGCTTTGGCAAGCACCCATAATTTGACTACTTTAGATAGGAACAATTCCAATTGCATCTCTTATGCAACTCTTGGTTCAATCGGGCAAATAACTCCTTATTTATCCATCCATATGGATAATCCCAATTGATTGCCTCTAGGTTTCTTAATCAAATTAATAGCCTAGTTGTGTTCAACCTCTTATCTAAACAATTGCACATTGTTACGTGCCATCGCATTCCATCATTATGAACCAAGTCGCCATGCTTTGGCACGCACGAACTTGATAAATAATGATGATAATGAGTGTTTAAATAACGAGAAGGCAAGAACACAATATTTGAATTTTGAGGGATTTTAAATTCAATTTTAATTGTTTTGTTGATCAATATCAAATAATCTATCTATTTGAGTTTGGACACAACTCCAAATAATAGATCCGGGTTGTCTAATTATCTTATTATCCTAATTTCATGCATCATCCATACACCAACCACACAAATAATAAGACAATAAAATAAACAACCACAAAATAGAAATTAAACGTGATGTGGATATGACCTTTTCTAGACTAAGATAATTCCAAGCCAATGGAATTATCTATGAACCCTAAAGCAAACACATCTCCATGCGTCTTGATCTTTTGGTCCATCCTTCATAGTCTTGTGGAATGCTCCATGCTCCATGCTCCATCTTTTGTGGCTTCTTTGGCTTTGGGCTTCTTTTCTCCAATCTTGGCTAACAATCTATTTTATCTAGCACTAGCTAATATCTATACTAAATAAAATAAATCTCACAAGTTGAGAAAAAAAAATGGCACGCAGGCCATAAAACCCTAATTAATTATTACAATTAATTGATCAGCTCGCAGGCCGTAAAACCAAACCACAAAATTAAACATCCACATCAAACCACATCCTAAGGCCATATCCAATCACCATGCGATTTGCACATAAACAGTTAAAATCCAATTTTAACGCGCTTGGTCAATTTTAATTGATTTTAGGATTTTTAGGCTTAAAACGGTCCATGGGCCAAACAATCAAATTGCCCGGGCCCAATAAAGTGAACCACAAGGCCCTAGGGCCGGCCCGGCCCAAAACCCGCAAGCCTAGGCCGCGGGTTAGGGCCGCCCGGCCCCTAGGGCGGCCAATCTTGGGCGGCAAGCAAGGGGGGCGGTCCCTAGGGGGGCCGAACCTCCTTGAGGGAGTTGTTTCCAAAACAAATCCCTTGCTTGGTGCCCAAGTTTGGTTGTTTCCTTGTTTTGGGAGAACTCCTTCTTCCCCAAGGATGCCCAAACCCTAGATCTAAGATCCTAAAATTTCTCAAACTCACCAATTCATGCATCCAATGCAAAAATTGGATCTTGTTATGATTAATTATTGACAAATTGCATCCCATGCTTGATTTGTCTTGTTTTACGCGATAAACAATCAAATTAAGGTGTAAAACAACTAAAACGTAACACATAAACCACGTTTATGCTCTACGACCTGTGGCTCTGATACCACTATAGGGTTTTGATTCATGGATCGCACAACGGAAGCATAATCAAACATAAAACCATGCAAAACCCTCCAAGGATCACAAGTCAAGAGACATAACGATGGTAAGAGTTAGAAATCATAAACACACCTTTGGGTTCTCCTTGATGACTTCAAACGCGAATTATGTCACGTTCTCTATAGTTGATCCACGCCTAGAGTTGATCCTAGATCTCCCAACTCCTTTGGTGCTAGCCCGGAATAGGAATAGGAAGAAGAAATCACGCAAAACGAGACCCAAAGGAGGTTCTCGGCCTCCTTTGGCCGACGGGGACGGGGCGGCGGCAAGGGGGCGGTTCGGGCCTCCTTGTTGCTTGCTCTCTCTCCTTTGTTCTCTCCCACTCTTGTTATGTTCACTTAATCAGCATAAGTTATGTGAAGAGGGAAGGAAGGAAGGTCCTTTATATAGTCCAACAACTCCTTGTTAACTACCTAAAGGACTTATTCTAGTCCTACTAGAATTCAATTTAGTCCCTTCCTTGCAAATTAGTCCCTACTAAGTTTGCAAGGGTTTTGCAAAGTGATCCTTCTAATTAATTAATCCAATTAATTAATTCCCAAATCTAGTTCAACTCTATATAGCGTGTGACCCCATAGGTTCTATCTAGTTGGTAGCAACTATTTGCTAATATGGAGCGGTCTCTAGCAAAACATCCATTCTAGCCAACTAATAGAATAGTCATCTTGACAACCTTTGTACAAGTAATTATCTCATCCCTTTGTCTCTATATCCGGATTGGACACGAGACATACAAGTCACACTCGTATATCCAATCCATAGTTTCTCGATCCATGGGAATAGCCTTATTCGTGCAAATAACATCAATATCCCATATTGATTTATTTGAGTCTGGCCAGACATTCTATAAGCACTATCCCTCGAGTGGCCTAGGATATTTGCTCCCGTTATGTGGGAGGGACAAATCCTATCTACGTCCACTACGATCTCTAAGCTTGCTTCTTATTGTATCCAGTACACGCCTTTATAACTACCCAGTTACGGTGTAGCGTTTAACGCTACCAGGATCACAATAATCCACAACTAGAATATCTAGTGACTTCAAGTCTAAGGATGACAATACCATTGCACCGCGAGAAACGCTCGTGACTCAACATAACGTGTATGTAGCCTTCTCGGAGATGGGTCAATCCAGTGCAACATTCCGTAATGCACACCTATGTGTTGGATCATGATATCTCCATATCAATCCAACCCCTTACTAGTCTATAGATGATTGTCCCATTAATTATTATACTTGACTATGGATATTTAAGATAAACAACACAATTTTAAATCTAAGGACTTCATTATATTAAATATCCAATAAATAATAAATGAATTTTCTAGCCATATACAAATTCATACTAAACTAGATTGCCTCTAGGGCATCTATTCCAACACACAATACAGGGACGAGTAACTGCTCGTCTTAATTTGTACTCATCGTCGTCCCTGTTTTTTAAAGGTTCTTACTTGCCTTATCTTGCAAGTCACCAGGTGTCACTGTCCCCACACAATGAACAAATGTGACACCAGTAACCCTAATATTGTAAACAGTAAACCCTAAAATGTTACCTATACCCTTAAATCCTTCACTTTTTTTGGAATCTTTAAAATCTTATTTTCATAAATAATTTTGTTTTCATATAATTTAACTTGAATCTTTAAAACCCTAACATTGTAAGAAGTAAAACCATAAAGTAAAACCTAAAACTACTAAGTACATGGGTATCAAACATTTTTATTCAATAATTTTAAACCCCTTAATCATAGATTATCTAACGTAATAATGTTAAATGTCAGGAATGCCTCACAGAGATTATTATTACGTCGTATTTGTGGGTCGTCAAACGGGCATATATAACTCTTGTCCAGCTTGTCAGGAGCAAACGACAGGATATAAGAACGCTTGCTATGTTAAGTATGCAACATACGAAGAGGCTGCAAATGCGTGGTTTGAGAACGAGCAACGCCTGCGTGAAACCGACCGTACCAGACAACGAACTTCGTACGACGGTCAATCCACTTCTCTAGACGTAGTTGCTCATGCGCCTCAAAAAGCTAACTTGTTCCTTGTTCTCGAGATTGGTTTTGTTGTTGGTTTCGGTAGTTGCTATATAATCATGTTGTAGGTATGCGTTCGTGTGTTTGTAATTGTTGGTAGTTGTTGCTTGTCCGTTGTTTTCCTATGTAATCAATTAGTACTAATAAAACAAACTTCAAAAACAAAAACCTCATTCAACACCAATAAAAGTTTTATCTCATTACAAGTTTAGTACACCAAGTCCACCTACTTACGCACCATTTTGTCTTTCCTCTTACCCTCTCCATCGCAAACCGGAAAGTGAAAAGGAACCATCCAAATTAAAATAAAATAATTTTCCTTCATCTTTTTTATCGCCTTCTTGTCCAGTTCAGTCCAACCCCGAATGGGATTACATTCCATAAGGTGTTCCATCATTCTGACGACATAGAAGCCCGAATCTTTCTTCATATCTGTGGCATATCTCCATTTATCATGGGGCTTGAAGTAGTGCGTCATCGGTTACCCATTCCTTTTAATTAACAACCTGTTTGGCGCTCTGCATTGACCGGACGCTTTTAGCATCTTAGAGAATTCCTTGCGAAGAGCATCAAGGTCCCATTGCTTTTTTCCCATTCCTATCACTGGATCAAAGACTTGAACAACCATATCTTCCATTTCAATGTAAACGAGCAACCAATGTCCTGCCCCTCCCTTAACTGGCATTTTTGAGAACCATGGCATGAGCCACTTACGTGCTTTGGCGATCTCTGTCCCACGGTACTGCCTACTCCCTTAAAAATAAATAGCCAACTCCTTCTGTCGCGCTTCCTCAGACAAGTTCTTATTCACCCATGTGTGATACCACTTACCGTCGGTAATGGCTATGTCGGTCCTCGCTTCGCGACATTCCTTCGAGTACAACCGTCTAAGCACATAAGTCATCTCATCCATTTGACCCCATCCCAAAGTACATTTATCCGAAAGTAAAAAACGGAAGAATTCTCGTCCCAGTACCTTGCAACCACAGTTTAACCCCTGGTAATCTTGGTATGGATCGTCTAGCCAAGCATAGAATACTTCACGAAATTCTGGGTCCAGCTTTGTCTTATTCCTCATTGCAAAATCTGGAACATGCACACTAGTGAGCAACTTCTTTGGAATACAACCGTTTTGTGCCAGTGCAACCCCATACGGAGTAGTATCCCAATCAATTCTAGCACGATTACGGCTAAAGTAACGTTCCTCACCATTCTCATAAATAATTGCCATATCATCCCGGCCGTATATGTCATGTAACTCATTACCTCTCTTATAATCGTAAAGCGATTGGGGAGACCAGCCCTCATCTAATATTTCCCTTTCAACCGCGTCATACCACGCATCCCACTCCTGAGGTCCAAACTGATCAATCGCAATCGATTCAGGCTCTGGATCTGATTCTTCACGGAGTTCCGAGTAATTAAATTTCATCCATTCCCGTAATTCGTCATCGGTGGCTGAATCCTCATCTTCCTTCAACCCACCTGCTTCTGCTGCCATGGACGGTCCTGCTTCGGTTTCTACGATTGGGGGTGCTTGGACTTTCCTGGACCCCCTTGCTTCTGTTTCTGTTGTGGGGTTAGCCTCAACTGGATTGGAGCCATCGGTTCCTTCTGTTTCAGTGACTGGGTTTGACTCGATTGTCCTGGAACCCCCTTCCGCTGTTCCTCTAACTGTGGTTGGCTCGATTGGACCGGAACCCCCTGTCGCTGGTTCTGTAACTGTGGTTGGCTCGATTGGACTGGACCCCCCTTCTGGGTTGGAATCAATGACAACTTCTCTTTCTGTATCCTCACATTAGGATGAATAGATTTATTAGGTCACAATTACCTTAAATTACATAAGTCAAACACCGTAAAGAAGAACAATATGCGTACCTCGCTAAGGAACCGAATGCCGGACGTTGGATCTACTCGCACTTCTTCCCAAGCGGTGTGCAGATTTGTTACCATCTTGTGCGTTGCTTGTCCCCAAACACCGAGCTGGCTCAGTCGTTTGTTCTCTTTCGTGTCGTGACGGTTGATCTTTTCACGTACACGAGTGAAATCATTCTTACATTCATTTTTTAAGGCAACCAATTCTTCCTCCATCTTACCCACCCTACTGCTCATCTCTGTCATTTTCTCACTCAATTGGAGCTGGTTTTCTTTGATAGGAACCAATGCCTCTTCAAAAGGTTTCCGCATTTCCCGCTTCAAGTCTTCTAAGTCAACTCCCACAGTTCTCGAAGGTTCGGGTCGACCGGCAGGTGGATGTGTTGCAGACACCGAAGGTTGGGTTCTCGGTGGAGATGGAGGTGGGGTTGAGGAAATCACAACTGCACCCTTTCTCCGTCTCGGGACAAGACTAGCATCATCCTCTTCCTCTTCTTCTTCCTCATCAACAAGAGAAATTTCTTTGCGCCTCTCCGTCTTCTTCTTAGTCTTCTTGGACTGTGGGCCAGGCTCGTCCTCGTTAACTGTGTTTTTCTGCTTCTTCTTCTGCGGCCCCGCACCATCATCCTTTGCAACATCCTTCTTCCTCATCCTCTTCTGCGGCTTTTCCGAAGCCACTACCTCTCCCTCAAAGTTGTAGCTGGGTGTGAATTTCCGATTAGAACTCATGTCATCCTCAAGCACTGTCCTCTTCTCGAACAGAGCAGTCCACCTGGGGTGAAGTGGTTGGTCGGGGTGAGTCCTCCTGTACTCAATGAAGCTAATCCAGTAGTGTTGTTTCTTATCTTCCTCCGTTGGGACGAGGGTAGGATTAACAGACTTTATCTCACTCCAGCATTTCGCTGCTTCTTTCAAGCCCAATGCGCATCCTCTCCACGTCCAATTAGCCAAGCGCGGCAACTTCCTTTCCTCACCTGCCTTCGGTTTTCCCAGCTGATCACCAAGGTGGGGTATGGCCTCGCAAATCCATGCCAGAAATATGTGCGGAAAGTTCAACATGTTGTACTTCCGACGACCGAGGCCATCCGTACCTTTATTCCAAGCCTCCTGAGCCACTTGCTCAGCGAAACCTGGCCACAAGTACCTGGCCCATCCGAATTTGTTTGCCCATTCAAAATCCGAAAGCAGGCCAAACGGTGTCATGGATATTGTGTCCGCATTGGTTTTCACAAACGTCATTCGTCCAATCAGGCATACCATTAGCAGTCTCGCATAATCAAATTTCTCCTCCTCAGTCAAATCTTTGATTTTGGGCTTCAGGTCATGCAAAAAACTTTCAATCTCAGATACGTTGATGTTGTTATCGAGCCTGTGATCAGGGAAATACTTTGCAGCCCACGAGCCAGTTGTTTCGTTGAAGCTCAACCCCGAAACTAAACAAAACTCCTGCAATCCAAACCGAACTGGCATGTTGTTTGTGTAGAACCAAAACTCATGATCTTTTTTCTCCGTGTTCATCAAAGCGTGCATGACAAGATTCACAACCATACTAGGAAAGGTAACGTTGCTCGCGCAATGGATGTCCAACAAAAACTTCAGCTGGGGGAGCCTTTCTTCAATCAATTCCCGAACCTCAGGGCAGACGTATTGCAAACTCTGCTTGTACCCTTTCAAGGCTACCCTCGTAGTAATGTTTCCTTTCTCGACTTTAACCTGGCACAATGGAAGCGGTACATCTCCCAACTTCTCGCCGAACTCCGAAACCTTGATTATTTGCTTCTACAATTCAAATTAAACTTTCATTAATAATGTCAGATAAATAATGAAATAATTCAAACTATTTATAATGGTCTGTTACTTAAAAGTTTATAAGTTTTTTACTTATTATAAGTGTTACTGTATTTTTTTTGAGGGTACAAGTGTTACTGAATTTTGATTCAGTATAAGTGTGTCACATTTTTTTTTACGTGAAGTGTTGATGTGAGATCCATTACTGTTCAAGTCTATACAGATAAATAATTTTAAGTGTTCAAGTTGCAGGACTGTTCTAAGTCTGGAATGAAACAATGGGTTTTTTTTCATCTTCTAACTGCTGAGACGAGCAGTATAAACTTGATATACTGAGACGAGCATGACTCTCGTCTCAGTATAAGCTGGTCTCTACCGAGACGAGAACATTGCTCGTCCCAGTATAAACTGGTCTTAACCGAGACGAGAGTTATGCTCGTCTCAGTATAAGCTGGCTTATACAGAGAGGAGCGTGAAGTTCTCGTCTCAAGACGAGTAAACTGCTCCTCGGCAGGGTCTTGCTTTATCCTCGTCCCAGTTTTATAGGTTCTCGTCTCAGTATTCATCTCGTGATACTGAGACGAGAACTACTCGTACGAGTTCCAAGATCTAGAACAGGTCATCGTCCGAGTTCTAGATCTGGATCTCGTCCGAGTTCTTGATTTGGTGGAATTATGATCAAATTTTACAGGTGACAACAGATTCAAACTATGAGTTGTTTTCTTTGATTCAAACATCAATTACAAACATGTACATGAAATCATCAAGTAAGTTACAGAATTGAGAAACGGGGTATTTGAAAAGGCCAACCTCTTCGCCGACGGTGGGTGTCTCACTGGCGACGGGGTTGGGAAGGGGCAAGAGGGCGGCCGGAGCGGAGGAAGAAGAAGAACCAGTGGAAGCCATGGGTGCAGTTGCAGCGAGCGACGGTGAGTGACTTGCAGAGAAGAGAGAGAGAGTGAGTTGCAGTTGGAGTGATAGTGAATTCGAGAGGGTGCCCCGGATGATGATGTGTATAGGTTTGTTTTAAAAATTTGCCTAATTAAGTGTTAATTTAGTTGATTAAATTGTGTAACCCACGCATGGGTTACACACGCCAAACATAAGTGAGAGACGGGTATTTTTCAAAGACCAATTCACCAGACGGGTAGGACGCCAATTCTTTCATCAAATAGAGTCATCATCCTTCTGAATCGAAACAGAAAAAAATGAAATCAAAGCAGCTGAATCACGAATTCGAACAGAATCATGAATGAGCGGGTGATTTCGATTTGAGTTCAGCGAAGAGGGAGTTGAGGGTGATGTCGATTTCGATCTGGAGTACGGGTGTGGAGGGACATCCGTGAGAAGGAGGAAGAGAGAGAGAGAGACGCGAGGTGTGGAGGATGGTTGTGGTGGTGCCCAGGAAGAGATCGGGAAGAAGGTTGCGGCTAGGGTTTTGAGTGGGAGAAGAGGAGAAGATGGAAAAGAAGTAGGGGGGAAAGGGATAAGGTTGATATTTATAGTTGGTAATTTCTTAAAATTTTAGGGATGTTTTTGTCCTTTAACATCTCCGTTAGTGTGCCGTTGGTCACTAACTCTGACAGGGGTGGTTTTTGTATATCCCCGAACACGATGGTTGTTTTTGTATATAACCCATACTCGAGGGGTGGTTTTTGTCTTTTACCCATTAAAGTATAGACGATGGATTAACGATCGTCTAATGATGTGGAGACCAGTTGAGTTTACAAGCTCACACGAGCAAACACAATGTGTCATCATTGGCATGGTGAAAACATACATCTTTCTTTTAAAAGCGCGTAATGCAAGTCAAATTGATGCCACGAGTAGTTTAATAAAATCTTACACAAATGCACACCATTTACTTTCAAATGCGACCCAAGAGGTTCGGTAGTTCATGATAGATGAGGGTAAATGTTGTGATCGAGCCAAACCTCAAAGGATGTTGATTTAATTTACCCAACCATAAAAGAAGAATGGGCTTCAGAATTTTAAGAGGAATTTTAGTTTTGATAACACATGTCAATAACTCGAAAATGGGTGCCAGCTCATATGGTTACCATGCATCAGGATTTGGATTCAAGAATGCCAAATGCCATATAGGTATATGATACAATAGGCTTTTTTGTGATTACTGAAAAAAACACATCTCTGTGATCACATGTTAAGGCGAAAATGTGAATGAAGAAATGCTGATCTTCTCATCAAGCTCTGTGATCAGTAAAATAACAGGATATTACAACACATCTCTGTGATTAATAGGTCTCTGGTGAAAGTAAAATAAGATTATGATGCAACATATACACAGATTCTTCCACAAGCCTGTAACTAACTAGTCAGGTAGACGTTTCATTTCCCCACGTCTGTACTGCCATGAACTACGATTTTCCTTTGCGAACTTTGCCTGGTATCCCTTGGATCCAACTTGAGGCACACGCAAATATGGTTGGCATCTATTAGTTAGTAATTAGATCACAAACGGGGAGGCTTGATCAGAGAATGGCTAAAATAAGCAGATTTAGAGACGACTATCATCAACTTTGCCCAAAGACCATGTTGTAGCAAGTAGGATTGCAGGGATATGGGCAGTCAATTTGTTTCGCAACTGATCTCTTGAAGTACCAGTCACCAACTGACTCTGCAATTGTCTGTGAGACGACAACCAATAGAAATAATTATTCCACTATTTCATATGAACATAAGAGATCAGAAAAGTCGCCAATCAAAATAAAGATTTTCAAAGTTACATTCCCAATTACAAGCAACCCAATGACACAGCACATCAAAAAAGCTATGAAGATAGTGCCATGTGTTATAAATCCATAGAAGTTGGGAAGAGTACTAAGAAGACTTTTGCATAAAGTGCAGACATGAACTATGGTTGCAGAATTTTTATGGTGCAAGAACTACTCAAGCTAAAACATGAATGTGTTGGAGTAGGGAATAACAGATAGGCGTTGAAAAAACTTACCTTGCCGTTGATTCTTGGAGAATTGGGAGAATGCCATGTCTCTGTCATCCAAGTTTGACAATGAATATAGCATGAGTTGACAAACATCCCAATTTCTTCGTTCTGTTGCAATTCATCCAGCACCTTTAGCAGTGAATCCCGGTAACCTGTATGTGATAATCTCTATTATTACAGAGTAATAGCTGAATGGGAAGGGATTGAAAAGAACTCAAAGATGATAGTCACTGAGGATGATTAGATGCATTCAGACATCTGACTAAACTTTTACATCAAATATTTATCCGCCGGTACTTTAGGAAACTACCCCTGTAGCATGGGAATCTTCAGGACGTATCCCTACCGTTAATTTTTACAACAAATGACAGCTATTATCGCCCATGCAGCTACACCAAAATGCCAAAAAACCTGACGCAGTTTCATTTGTGCCACTTAACACCATGCAGTTTCTAAAATTCAACAACGTTCACCAAATCCCTAAAATCGTTAGCAGAAATTAACCGAAAGAGAAATTGAGTCAATTTACTCCCGCCGCCACCACTAAAACACTGTTCACCACCATTAATTCTCTCTCACCCAAACTAAAGAAGCTAATGGACTCCTGAATCCACCAGCCAGCCACCCTCATTTACCTCTATATCGATCTCCAACCTAAATTGAACAGAAGAAGAGGAATCATACATGAAATCCTTCAGTTTTTTAGGGTGAAGCATCGATTGGGGTAATTTTGTACACAAATATAAGGAAAACATATATAAGGTGGAGAAAAAAAAAAGGGAGGATACTTGAGAAAAGAAATGGGTGATGGCTGAGTAGATTTTACCAATTCCCTCAATTTCATAATCATTCTAAAGTAATCTTTTCACTGTTACATTTATTCAAAAAGGTAGAACTGTCACAAGATCTCTTATCGTTACATGTTGCGGCAGTGGAATTGATGGAAGAAGAGACTGGAGAGAGATAATGTGAAAGTGGGAGTATTACCTAAAATACTCTTTCAAGATTGCCAAAGATACACATTTAACCTTTTTCTGTTAAGTCTCACTAGCGGTGTTAAGGATTTGGTGCAGATCGTTGCACTCTAGAAAATGTGGGGGTCAAGTAGGAAGTAGTGCAAAATGCACGAGGATTTTTGGATTTTGTGCGTAATTCTATGTTGCACACTATTGGAGACGGGACAACATGGAGACGACGACGCACTGATTTTGAAAAAATAGAGAAACACTGATAAGCTGTATGTATATATATACTATAGCACATCTATTCCAATGTAAATAACACATGATATATACCCTAGAAACTGTATTGGAATGGGACCTTGTAAATCCGCTCGCTTTTCCGATCCTCAAAATCATCAACATTAAATGCAGACCCAACCGCACAGAACTGATCTGACCACCACAACCAGCGATCATCTTTCTCTCTCTAACCTATACTTCACTCACAAAACCACCTGCGACCTCCCTCTTGATTTGCGGGTTGATTTGTTGCCAAAATCAAATTTTCTGTGTAAAATATACCCAAATTCATCTGACAACCTCTCTTCCGCAGTCAAATTTAATTTCCCCAATTTTTCAACGCCGATTTTACATTTTGGCACCAATTAATATGAGTGTTACTGTTTGTACTGTGGGTTGTGGCTATGTTGTTCTCTGAGTTCAACTGAGGGGGCTTCTCTGGTCAAGGTGGTGTTCTTCCAGAAATAATTGATGAACACTAGTTTCGTAATAGCGTAAAAAGCCATCAAAAGCAACCCAAGGAAGAACGTCTGAGAAGTTGAGCACTGGTGGAATTGGGTTTGTTATTGGTTGAAGACGGCGAAAAAGTGGGAGTGATTGAGGTTAACGGTTCGAGGTTCAACCGAAGAGATTGAAAAATCATAGAGGGAGATAGGTGGCTTGTGAAACTCAAGTGTTTCTATTGGGATGGTTTAGGGCTCAGTTGGATTGGGATCAGGTCTGGTGCTTTGCTTACGAACCCAACTCCATCAGTGTGGTGGTGATGGGTTTTGGGTGGTGGATGAGAGAGAGAGGTTGGTTTGTGGTGGTGGTGGTGGTGTAGGAGAGAATGAGAATAATGGGAATTACAAAATTATAGATTGCCGACATCTGATTTCCATCTTTTGACTAACGGTAAGGGTGTTTTCTATACATAAGTTTGGCACAAATAAGGGCATATATAGGAGTGGTCCCTGCCTCTGCCAAACCACAGGGGTAGTTTCTGTAAATTGCCCTTCATCCGCTGGTCATAACTGTGGTATCTAAATAATTAAAACCTGGGAACAACTCGACAGTCCACAATACAGGAGTGCATTAAATTATTAGGTTACAAAAGGTACACATTCCTAACCCAATGCCACCAGGAGACACTATTACAGCGTAAGATGTTTTTACCTCTTTAATGTTGACCAATGTTTATTATTTCACATGCCAAACCAAAATCATTAGAATGAATATTTACATATTACAGGGAAAATTAAAAAGTACCTTCTAGAACATTGATCTGGCTGGGATTACAGTTTCTTATACTCATCGTGCATCTGGTCCAGTTTCCACGAGGTTCTGCAGTGCTTGGTACAAATATGTTTTTTATCTGAAAATAATAGATTGGCAAGAGAATTCCATGAAAATAGTGGCCATAGGTATACCTAACATGACAAGAAATGAGCAAAAGAGTACCTGCCAAAAATCATAAGCTGGCTGAACAAGGAAGATAGGGGTCTTTAAATGCTGTACAAATTCTTGAGGAAAGAAACACTGGCATTGCATTTAAGAAAGGATAGAAACAGCAAGTTAGGCAACAGAGTTGAAGAGCAAAATATGGAAGTACTTGTAATAATCACCTTTACTATCTACAAACATAATACATGGAAATTACGCACACCTTAAAAGGCTCCCTGCTTGCAACACAATCCTTGACCAAACTTTTTGATACACCCTGCAACATGACAGGTGACATTGCCTCAGCAGAGACTCTGGGACGTGGGAAAGAAATATATTGATCTGCATATAGTTCTAAAACTTGAACTGATCGGCACACTTACGATGACAGGGGCTGCTTAGACATTTACTAGACTTATATGTATTCTCAAACAATGCAGGTCTGAGTTATCACAAGGGTCTATGAACATAGGAATAGTAAACTAATTTGACCAGCTGGTTTCCTTACTGAACTGGTGACCTGGATTTGAAATAACCAAAGTGGATCTTTACTCATAGAAAATGGAAACAACATGTTTGACTACAGTGTTTTTGAACTAGGGTATTAGAGATAAAAAGTAATCTCCCTTATTTTTGTTTGTTGCACTTAACCAATCAGTGTTTCATTGTAGTCTGTTCCGTCACCTTAAATGGTAAAATCATCAGAGCATCACATTATTGCCTTTAGAGCATCTTTCTTCCTAAATAAACCTTCAGAACGTATGTGCTGTATGAAAATTGACACCTTTAATTTGAGAGAACTGGAGAATTATTTACTATAGTGCTTACAAAGTCAAAGAACCTATAGCTAAACATACTATTAAATTATAAAACTTGAGGTTGAGCCTTGATTTACCATCTCTGCGAATAGAATTGCGGTAACAGAAAGGTTGAAGAAAGCTCTATGGCATGCAAATAGTGTTGGGGAGAAAGAAGATGAAAATGAGAAGCTAATATCTATGGATAGCGATAGGAAGTTGGAGGATATATAAACGATCACAACGGTCAATGGATCTCGATTCATGGTTATCTCTAACTCTACTGTAAGATCAGGTTGTCTAACTGGATTCAAAGCCTTGACTAACCTATATGCACATTCTCAGGAGGAGTTTTCTGTGAACTCTTCCAAGTTGATCTCTTATCCCTCATTGATATGATTGTCTTATTGTTATTAGATGATGAAAGACAAATTATTCTAAAGCGTTTGAACATAGAATATCATCTGTTTGACTTTGATATTGCAGGATATTTTATTTCCAAGTTCTGCAGGATTGTTTCATAAAATGAACTTATGCAGATTTGGAAAGAGTTGGACAATTTGATCCTGTGATCAATCATACTTGGATGACAGCTTCCCAAGATGTTTAAACGAAAGATCACAACAAAATATCTTAAGATTGTGATCATTCAACCGTTGGAGAAGATGTCAATATCTGTTGCCTACAAAATAGGAAGTTTGTTGCTGAAAATCTGGGAAGATTTGCAGAGCTACTTGAAGTTTAAATAGAGCTCAATACTGAAGCAACGAGACACAATACTCAACGGGCAAAAAGAGAGACAAAGTTCTGGATTGACAAACCATCAAAGAAGTTCATTCATCTCACAATCCATTCACAGAAGATCACTGCATACTTCATTTCAGTTCCTACACTCTAAGTGTTCTTCTGTATTGTACTTCATTGGTAGATCATTTCTGTATTATTTCTATCTTTATTCCCAAGGATTGTTCAAGTTGAACAATAGAGAATTCTTAGTTAATCAGTTAGCTAGAGCAGGTACTAGACAGATTAGGGAGAACCACAAGCTGTAACAGAGTAAGGCAATTCTATGTGCTTGAGATCTAGGGCTTAGCTTTTGATTAATAAGAATTGAGTTGAAAATCCTGCAGGGAGAAGATCCATGAGGTAGAGACGTAGGTCCAAGTGGACTGAACTCTATAAATCATTTGTCTCTTGCATTTACAGTTCATTCACTTTCATAGTTTTTGCAGCATAAAAAACTGTATGTTTTTCAAGGGTTTGAAACTGTTTTCAAGGCCTTGAAAAAGGCTTATTTGCTTTAGCACAAACTGCATCTCTTCCAAGGGCTTGACCTTGTTTTCAAGGCCTTGAACTTCACTAGCTTTCACAAGATCTCATCTTTCTAGCAAGTTTTGCAAAAAGTTGTCATACTCTATTCAACCCCCCCCCCCCCTCTAGAGTATCTTAGCTACATTACCACCGGCGCACTCACACTTTCAATTGGTATCAGAGCTTGTATCACTGTATAGATTTAACCATCTGGTGATCATGAGTACTGCAGGTGATGGTGGTTTCTCACAGGGAAGAGCTGCAAACAGACGTCCTCTATTTTGTGGAGAAAATTTTGCTCACTGGAAAGCTTTGATGAAAATGTTCATCACTGATCAAGATATAGAGCTTTGGACCATTATAAAGAATGGACCTCACACTTTCTACACAGAGAAAGATGGGATTAGAACTCCCAAATCTGAAGACTTACTCTCTTCTTCTGAATTAGAGCAATTCTCTAAGAATTACAAAGCTATTAACATCTTATATTGTGCTTTAAGTACAGATGAATTCAACAGGATTTCAGACTGCACTACTGCCAAAGAAATCTGGGATAAACTTGTGGTTACTTTTGAAGGAACCAGTCAAGTGAAGCAAACCAAGATCAACATCTATCTCAGGCAATATGAGTTGTTTAAGATGAATGCAGATGAGTCTATCAGAGACATGTTCAAGAGGTTCACAGACATTGTTAACAACCTTGATTCACTGGGAAAACATTTTTCCAATGAAGAAAAGCTGAGGAAGATTCTAAGAAGTATTCCAAAGGCAAAGTGGGAACCAAAGACCACAGCTATTGAAGAAGCACAGAATCTCTCAACTCTACAACTTGATGACCTACAAGGGAAGCTCCTGACACATGAAATATCTATGAATGAAGCTGATGGAGAACTCCCAGAAAGTGTCAAGAACTTAGATCTCAAAGCCAAAGAAAATGAGAGAACTCAAAACCTTGAAACTGAAGATGCTGATGATGAAGATCCATATGCCTTGATTTCCAAAGCCCTGACAAGGATTCTCAAAATGAATAAAAACTTTGAAAACAAAGACTTCAGCAGAGAAAGACATAGACCATCCAGTAGCAAGGACTACAAAGGTAAGTCTTCTTCAAATAATAAATCAAAGGTTATGAACTGCTTTGAATGTGGTGATGCAGGACATTTGATAAGAGATTGTCCACACAAGAAAACCAAAAACTTACAAAAGAAAGATCATGACAGAAGAAAGAAAGCTATGATAGCTTCATTGAGTGATTCAGATAGCTCAAGTGACTCAGAATCTGAAGAAGAACATGCCAACCTATGCTTCATGGCCAAGCATGATGAAAGTTCTGAAAAGAACATTGAGGTAATGGTGAACTGTCTGATTTCAAAATCAAAAGATGCTCTTTCAGATTATCTCAGAACAATGCTTTTAAATGAAGAAGATTATCTGAAAGAGATCAAACTTTTGAATGAAAAAGTTCATGAGCAAGCAAAAGAGAACTGACAACTTGTTTGTCTAAATCAGAATCTTGAAATCTCTCAGAAGAAAACTGACAGTGATTTCAAGGCCTTGAAAACCAGTTTCAAAGCCTTGAAATCACTGTCAGTTTTCTTCTGAGAGATTTCAAGATTCTGATTTAGATAAACAAACCAGTTTCAAAGCCTTGAAAACACAAGTCAAGGAAGTAGTCACTGAGAACTCTTTGATGAGTAACAACCTTGTTAATCTAAGACATCAGGTTGATGAATTAGATAAACAAAAGACTACTCTTACTGAGAAACTTCAAGAATCTGAATTGGTCAAAGTTAAGCTTGCTGGATCAGAACACAAGTGGAACTTGATTCTTGGAGGAAGTTCACAGTCAGTTCACAAAACTGGTATTGGATTCAATCCAAATTTCTCAAGAAAGAACAATACCAGATTTGTGAAGGCTGGAAACAAAACATCTCCAAAGTGCCATTACTGCCATAAAACTGGTCATGTTAAGATGACTTGTCCTTTCAGAAGAAGAGACCCTCACATAATGAGGAACACCTTTCTTTTTCAACTCAAAGGACAAGTTGACAGATTTGGGTTCCTAAAGGGGTTAGACCACCTAACATGGTTGATCCTGAATATGAATCTATATTCCACACTTGGTCTAACAGCTGGGTAAGGCAGTGATTGGTGTTTGCAGGGTGTCATCAAAGAACAAAAGTGGTTTATGGACAGTGGTTGCTCAAGACACATGAGTGGAAAGAGGTCTCTTTACAGAACGGAAGGAGCAATCAGAAGGTTCAATTATACGTGGTGACAAAGGCAAATGCAATATTCTTGGTATTGGTAAAGTTTGTACAAATTCTGAAAACTCTATTTCTGATGTATATCTAGTTGATGGTTTGAAATTTAACTTGCTTAGTGTATCTCATCTTTGTGACAATGGCAACAAAGTTATCTTTGATAAAGAGAAATGTGTGGTGCAAAATGAGAAATCAGGAGATTGCATTCTCACAGCCTCTAGATCAAACAATGTTTATACTTTTCAGACTAACAAAGTTGCAGGTAAGAGTTTGAAGTGTCTCAAGGCCTTGAAAGAGGATTCAAAGCTTTGGCACAGAAAGCTTGGTCATATCAGTTTGCATACTTTGAACAAGTTGATTTCCAAAGACTTGGTAAGAGGATTACCATCCATCAAGTTCAAAGAAGATGAATTATGCAAAGCTTGTGCTCAGGGCAAGCAGACCAGAAGCTCCTTGAAGCCAAAGAAGTTTATAAGTACAACTAGACCTATTGAACTGCTTCATATGGATCTCTGTGGTCCTATGAGAACTCCTACTCCAGAGGTAAAAGATATATGCTGGTTGTTGTAGATGATTTTTCTTGATATACTTGGGTTATGTTTCTCAAAGAAAAATATGAAGCTCTCTCTGAATTTTCAAAGCTTTGCAGAGAACTTCAAAATATGAAAAACCTACATGTAGCTTCAATTAGAAGTGATCATGGTAGAGAATTTGATCAATTAGAATTTGATTTGTTCTGTGATAAGCATGGTATTACTCACAACTTTTCTGCTCCTAGAACTCCTCATCAGAATGGTGTTGTTGAAAGAAAGAACAGGACTCTTGAAGATATGTCAAGGACTTGAGAACAAGCTGCCAAAACATTATTGGGCAGAAGCTGTGAATACAGCAAACTATATACTGAACAGGTGCTTGATCAGACCTATTCTGAAGAAGAACCCCTATGAACTTTTCAAGGGGAGGAAGCCAAACATTTCATACTTCAGACCCTTTGGTTCTCAAGGACCCTGAGAACAAGCTGCCAAAACATTATTGGGCAGAAGCTGTGAATACAGCAAACTATATACTGAACAGGTGCTTGATCAGACCTATTCTGAAGAAGAACCCCTGTGAACTTTTCAAGGGGAGGAAGCCAAACATTTCATACTTCAGACCCTTTGGTTGTACATGTTTTATCCACAACAATTGAAAAGACAATCTTGGTAAGTTTGATGCAAGAAGTGATGAAGGTATATTTCTTGGTTACTCTCTGAATAGCAAAGCTTATAGAGTTTACAATAAAAGAACCAAACTGGTTGAAGAGAGCATCCATGTTATTTTTTATGAAAGCTATGATGGTTCTTTGAGTGAAAGTTTTGCAGACTTGAATTTGAACAAGCATGAATCAGAGGAAGAAACTGAGAATCCACTGGGATTTAAGAAATGCTCGGAAGAAAACAAAAGATATTTTCAAGACCTTGAAAGTGGTGCTCAAGGCCTTGAAAACAAGCTTCAAAGCTTTAGAAAAAGATGATCAGAAGGATACAAGTGACAAAGCCACTATTTCAAGACCAGAGAAGATCTATGGAGAACCTGAACCCTGGTCTCCAAGAAAAAGATTCAAATATCTATCATCTCATCCAGTTGATAACATCATTTCAGATCCAACCACTGGTACACAGACTAGATCACAGTTGAAGAACTTGTGTGCTTTTAATGCTTTTATCTCTCTTGTAGAACCTAAAACTGTGAAGGAAGCATTACAAGAAGCAGACTGGATCATTGCTATGCAAAGTGAACTCAATGAGTTTGAAAGGAATAAGGTTTGGAACCTAGTTCCTCCACCTACAAACCAGTCTGTCATTGGTACCAGATGGGTGTTCAGAAATAAGTTGGATGAAAGTGGCAAAGTGATCAGAAACAAAGCAAGGTTAGTTGCTCGAGGTTACAACCAAGAAGGTATTGATTACGAGGAAACTTTTGCTCCAGTTGCCAGGTTAGAAGCAATTAGAATTTTGCTTGCATTTGCATATCATAAGAACATGAAACTGTTTCAAATTGATGTGAAGTGTGCTTTCTTAAATGGCTACTTACAAGAAGAAGTTTATGTAGCACAACCTCCTGGTTTTGAAAATGACATTTTTCCAGATCATGTATACAAACTTGACAAAGCTCTTTATGGTTTAAAACAAGCTCCAAGAGCTTGGTATGAAAGATTGTCAAAGTTTTTGCTTGAAAATGATTTCAAAAGAGAATTCGTAGATAAAACTCTTTTCATAAAGACTCATGAGAAAGATTTGCTTGTAGTTCAGATCTATGTTGATGATATCTTGTTTGGAGCTACTAATGATCAATTGTGCAAAGAATTCTCAAATCTTATGAGCAGGGAATTTGAAATGAGCATGATGGGAGAGCTGAACTTCTTCCTAGGACTTCAAATACATCGATTGGGGCATCTTTCTGCATCAAAACAAGTACACAAGAGACTTGTTAAGCAACTATAGCATGGCTCAATGTAAGGAAGCCAAAACTCCTATGAGTTCTACACTATCCTTAGACAAGGATGAATCTGGTAAGAGTGTCAATGTGAAATAGTGTAGAGGTATGATTGGATCATTACTCTATCTCACAGCAAGCAGACCAGATATTATGTTTAGTGTATGTATGTGTGCTAGATTTCAAGCTGATCCAAAAGAATCACACTTGACTGCTGTGAAGAGAATATTCAGATATCTCAAAGGTACCAAAGACTTAGGCTTTGGTATCCAAGACATTCTAACTTCTATTTGCATGGATTTTCAGATGCTGACTTTGCAGGTTACAAAGTTGATAGGAAAAGTACTTCGGGAACTTGCCAATTATTGGATCATCCTTGATCAGTTGGCACTCCAAGAAACAGAATTCAGTTGCTCTGAATATATAGCTGCAGGAGCATGCTGCTCACAAGTACTATGGATTGCTCAACAGCTAAGAGACCTTGGATTTGACTTCAGAAGCATACCTATCAAGTGTGATAACACAAGTGCAATTTCAATTACAAAGAATCCAGTTCAACATTCAAGAACCAAGCACATTGATGTCAGACACCATTTCATCAGAGATCATGCTGAGAAAGGTGATATTGTTCTTAAATTTGTTGCCATAAACATGCAAATTGCAGATATCTTCACTAAACCATTAGCAGATGAAAGATTCTCAGCTCTAAGATTGGAATTAGGAATGCTAAATAAAGATGCATTGGATTAGGGGGAGCATCAGGTAAGAAAGGTAAGCTGTATGTGTTTTCAAAGGTTTGAACTGATTTTCAAAGCCTTGAAAATCACTTTAAAGCTTTGATTTTTATTTGTTGCATTGTTACAGCGTTTCAAGACCTTGAAAACCTTTTCAAAGCCTTGAAAATAAGTCTGCTATGCTAGTAGTCAATAAACTTGGATCATTCTGTATTGGGTGATATCTCTGTAGATATTTGCTCAATATAGCCCCTACCTTTTTCAAAAATAGTTTTAGCCAAATATAGTATTAGAATATTTTACTTTCCAACGGCTTAAAAGATTTGAATTCTCTCTGATTATTGCAAATCTTTTGAGATCAGAGAGATATTCTAGTTTCCTTTCTAAACTCAAACTCTCTCAGTATTTATCTACTTCTCTTCTCTTCTCTCTGTATAATTCTTACCTCTCTCTATTCTCTTCCCAAACCCTAATGAGCACAAGGAGAACCTCAAACAGAATCAAGATGGCAGGAGGATCAAAACCTGATTTTGGGAAGAAGAGAAAAGCAGCAGTGGATGAAGTTCAAGAGCTTAGTGGAGACTCTAGCTCTAGAACTCCTAGTGCAGAGGATGTTGCAGATCTTCCTCCTCCTCAGAAGAAAGTCAAGAAGGTTGCAACTCCTTCCTCAGAGAAGACAAAGAAGAAAGAAAAAGTTGATGCAGGAAAGCTACATGTTGCATAAGTCTCCTGTTCCAAGAAGTTAAAGAAACAGAAGAAGGCCACTTAAGCTGAAAAAGGGAAAGGGAAGGTGACCAGTAGATCATATGGAGAGAGCTCTGCAAGTCTACTAAAAGACCCCAACCCCTGATGAAACCCGGTTTGTCTCAAACACCTCCAAATGTCCGTGGTTAGATGGTTTTGCTTCCAGGTCTATTGCATTATGTAGTATGATCAATATGCATACGGTGGAACACATGAAACTCAAGTCCACCTCCATGTTAAAGAAAAGTTCACTGTGGTTTATGCTGAACCCTAAAGAGTTAGCCTATCCTAGACCCACCAGACTTTTCTATCTGAACTCAACACAAGTTAAGAGATCTGCTCCCTTGGTGATCAAATCTAGAGTTGCTGGGATAATTGGACCACTCTGAGTTTGCCAATGTGCTAGGCTGTCCCAAGAGGTATGACACTAGCAATCATCCACCAAAGACGGAAATATTGAAACTAGCCAGAGAAGAGTTCTACCTACCAAATACTCCCACCACAGCCAAACAATTAACACACTCTGTGTTAAATGTTGAAGCCAAAGTCCTTCACACTATTCTGGCAAGATGTATCTTTCCCAGAGAGCACTCCAAGGAATTGGTGACTGAGAGAATAATGCACATCATGTACCTAATCATGCATGGCTGATCTCCCAAAGTTAGTAATTGAACACATGCTCTTCAGCCTTACCAATCAAAGGAAACACCCTCTACCCTATGCTAATTTGCTCACACTGTTCTTTGAACACTTTGAGATTCCAACTGGTGGAGAGGAATCAGTTACTTCTGGGATGGGAATGCTCAATGAGAATGCTTTTGAGAACATTGGGGTGGTAAAAACTAAAGACAAGGTTTGGAAGTTGTACACAGATTTGACTGAAGCAGAACTAGGTGCCAAGAAGTTTCTTAAGCCCAAGACCTTGACTCCTAATTCAAGTCAGACCTCTCAGCCTACAGACAATCAGAGACTTGATGGTTTGGAGTTGGACATTGAAGAAATCAAGGAAACTGTTTATGGACTTGAGACTGACTTGAGTCAAGTGAAGTATATGGTGGAAAGTATTTTCAGGAGCATGACTTTGCTTGATGTTCCAGAGGATGAAGAAGGTACAAATAAGGGTGACTCTGACAAGAATCTACCTAGTGAACACTCAAATCAGGAAGAGACTGCTCCAGTCAAGGATAAGGGAAAGCAAGTGGTAGAACAAGCTGCTCAGAAAGAATATGAAGTCAGTAGTCCTGGCTCAGATGAACTGCTGATTACTTTGAAGAAAAAGAAGAAATCTCCTAAGACTGTTACAAAGGACAAGACTGAAGAAGCTGATGCTGCTAATGAGAATGAAGAAGAACAGGACAAACAGGACAAGACTGATGCTGAAAACAGTGAGGAAGAAGGAGATCAGGATGGAGATGAAGACCCAACCCCTTAATCTGGCCTATTCTTTCTTCCACATTATTTCTTTTCAGTTTTTAAAGTTTTCTTTTCAAAATTTTCCAGACACTTGATCCAACATCTTCTATCTTTTTGATGAAAGTCAAAAAGGGGGAGAAATTCTAGGTTTTTAGGTTTTATTCTTAGGTGTTATGTGTTATCTGCTTTTTGCTGGACTTTTTATTTTCTGCTGGTAATTTGAATAAGTTGGATCTTTAAAATTCTAGGTTTTTAGGTTTTATTCTTAGGTGTTATGTGTTATCTGCTTTTTGCTGGACTTTTTATTTTCTGCTGGTAATTTGAATAAGTTGGATCTTTTTGGAATTACTGTGTTATTATTTGTGAACTAACCAGTATTTTCTTGCAGAGACTAAGGATCAAACAAAATTTGGTTTTGTCTTTCATCAAGGGGGAGATTGTAAGATCAGGTTGTGCAAGGCCTAACTATTTCAAGGCCTTGAATCAGCTTTCAAAGCCTTGAATCAGTTACCATAGGCTTAGCTATTTTAAAGGCCTTGAAACTGGATTCAAAGCCTTCAAACTGACTAACCTATATGCACATTCTCAGGGGGAGTTTTCTGTAAACTCTTCCAAGTTGATCTCTTATCCCTCATTGATATGATTGTCATATTGTTATTAGATGATGAAAGATAAATTATTCTAACACGTTTGAACATAGAATATCATCTATTTGACTTTGATATTGCAGGAAATTTCATTTCCAAGTTCTGCAGGATTGTTTCCTAAACTGAACTAATGCAGATTTGGAAAGAGTTGGACAATTTGATCCTGTGATCAATCAGACTTGGATGACAGCTTCCCAAGATGTTTAAACGAAAGATCACAACAAAATCTCTGAAGATTGTGATCATCCAACCGTTGGAGAAGATGTCAAAGAAGTCAAAATTTGTTGACTACAAAATAGAGCTCAATACTGAAGCAACGAGACACAATACTCAACGGGCAAAAAGAGAGACAAAGTTCTGGATTGACAAAGCATCAAAGAAGTTCATTCATCTCACAATCCATTCACAGAAGATCACTGCATACTTCATTTCAGTTCCTACACTCTAAGTGTTCTTCTGTATTGTACTTCATTGGTATCATTTCTGTATTATTTTTATCTTTATTCTCAAGGATTGTTCAAGGTGAACAATAGAGAATACTTAGTTAATCAGTTAGCTAGAGCAGGTACTAGAGAGGTTAGGGAGAACCACAAGCTGTAGCAGAGTAAGGCAATTCTCTGTGCTTGAGATCTATGGCTTAGCTTTTGATTAATAAGAATTGAGTTGAAAATCCTGCAGGGAGAAGATCCCTGAGGTAGAGACGTAGGTCCAAGTGGACTGAACTCTATAAATCATTTGTCTCTTGCATTTACGGTTCATTCACTTTCATAGTTTTTGCAGCATACAAAACTGACTGTTTTTCAAGGGTTTGAAACTATTTTCAAGGCCTTGAATAAGGCTTATTTGCTTTAGCACAAACTGCATCTCTTCCAAGTGCTTGAACTTGTTTTCAAGGCCTTGAACTTCACTAGCTTTCACAAGATCTCATCTTTCTAACAAGTTTTGCAAAAAGTTGTCATACTCTATTCAACCCCCCCCCCCCCCCTCTTCTAGAGTATCTTAGCTACATTACCACCTACACACTCACACTTTCATCTACAACTGGAAGATCACTAGCAGCTTTAGCGACACCTCAACTAGCATCACCAGCTCCAAAAGCAGTCTCCTTTCTGCCAAATTCGACTCTTCCAGAACCAGTTTTGCTGTCAAAGATGTAGAATCAAGCTCAACTCCTCAGATACAATTTCATTTGCCAAATGTCATATTGAAAAGACCAAACCACTACTATCAACAACAATTTCACTTCAATCTCGGGTTCTCCACTGCCACTGTGGTCCTTATCTCCGGTTTCCACTACTAGCTTGAACAATTCAACATCCCAAAATCTTAAAATTTCTTTTATCAGAAGCGCTTAACTGTATGTCCTTCAACGCCACTTGTCACACCCATGAAAGTCTCGTCCAATTTCAGAATTTGGAGATTTTTTTATAGGCAATTTCTTAACTTGCGAAGCAGTCTTCAGATCACACCTATGTGCATGAGAAGGAGTGTGTGTCTGACTGTCTGTTTAGATAATCTAAACGTCAAGGTAAAGGATGATGATGGGGTTGAAGGGGAGAGAACACTATGACATAATGGATGGAGAATAAGAAGGGTATAAGGTGATTACTGTATCCACATACTTTTAACAGTGAAACTGACAGACCGGAAAACAATGACGTACATGTTGGCTAAGTGTACTAACAAAAGGACTGGTGTGTAGAGTGAATTTAATCCAGATTCCAGATCAGACCACAGGTTGGATTTATGTAATTAACTCTACAACATGTGTTAAACCTTAAAGGGAAATATGTTATTACTTTAGTAAACCAGTGCCTGAACCAGTGATTCAAAGATACAATCGCTTCAAGAGTCAATGTCTGGCCCGGCTGTGAAAAGTGAAAACTATGCAATATACTAGAGTGATTAGACCCTTAGACCCTTTTTTAGCCAGAAGTCATATGGCAAAGCTCCAATTCCAGATGTAGCAACGGTTTTGAATTCGTACGTGTAAAGTTATTGACCTCCTTGAATGTTGGAGGAAAAAGATAGTTCCTGAACCAATACCTCAGTGAATGTTTAGAAATAAGCTGGCTAGCCATTTTTAGAAGCATTATACTAGAACACAGAACGGTTTTCTATATATTCAGTTTAGTTTATAAATTATTCTTCTTTTAACAAGTTGAACTTAGCATGGAGATCTTGATTTCATGGAGAGTTTTTTTCTATTAAAATTGCATATAAGTGAATAAAAAAATGGTACATAACACGGTGGTAGGGATAGCCAAACTCCAGACCTCCTGGAGAGAAACAAAGACTATTGACCAATAGCACTGGCGAAAACCACTTATTACACATTATGTCTGCGTGATCAGTTGTGATAACCTTCCAAATCAATTGTAAGAGTTTCACACCTTTGAGAACTCCTGAAAAGCATTCAGTCAAGATTACTTTAGACGATAAAGTCAATTTCCTTTGTCAATATGTAGTCAATTCCCATTCCATTAAGAATGCCTACCAAAATAGACAATAAGGTTCAGTGGTCACATTTGCGACCCTGATGTAGACATACTATTCAGTCCTATAATCTAAATGACACGTGTAACATGGACTTACAGCTCTAGATTTTGTTGGGCTCTTTTCAATGTCAGACGTGTCATATTCACTAACAGCCTAACAAGCATGGACCGAATGCTGACTGTGTCACCAACATTAGGTCGCGACTGTAAAAGGGACAACGCTAGTTTTTTCTTTTCACATCATTTGATACTTCAGAATTGAGGTTTCCTGTTAACAATGACAGACCGTCTAACATGATGTGAAGGCATTTAATGCCTCCAACTCACACCATTCAAAGCTATGACCCATTATTTAACAGGACAACGGTAGTTTTTTCTTTTCACATTATTTGATACTTCAGAATTGAGGTTTCCTGTTAACAATGACAGACCGTCTAACATGATGTGAAGGCATTTAATGCCTCCAACTCACACCATTCAAAGCTATGACCCATTAGAAATCACAACACAAAGAGAACCTAAGAGTGAACTTGACGTTATTAAGACAATTCTTATATATGATACTTCAATTATATTACCCAGGTACCATTTCAATAAAGATAGATATAAAAAGTTAAGTAGGGAAACCACCTGGAGGTGCACAACATCTTGATAAAAAGACTCAATGGTGTGACGTCCAGCAATATCTTTCCTGAAATCAAGAAAACACAAATAAGAGAAACATGTTCAACTGAAGGACCCTCTAAACAACCGTGTCATATATTATACTAGTCATTATCTTTGTTAGGTAATAAAAAGTTGTTAAATTAAAGAACCTCGCATCAGTGAAAACAGAACAATGACACAACGACGCCAACTAGCTATTCCAAACTAACTACAACTTGCTTCATAATTCATGGAAGATTCTAATATCTTTAGTTCTATGTCAATTGTGATCGAGAAGCCTTGGCAAAAGCTGTATGATCGTTCCCGGAGATTCCCTCCTTTTGAATAGACTGATGGGCAATTTAGCTTGCTGCTCCTGGCCATGATAAGATAACCCCCAAAGTTTCCAAAACTGCAACATAGAAGGCAACATCAAGAGTGAAGAGGCTACTCTTAAGAACACTCAATTGGGTTGCAGCTTCAAGAGACTCCACAACAGCGCTAGAACTGAGGCTCCCACCTTCCCCCTCTTGCTCAACCATTGCCCACCACCAGTTACAACCAATAACTTCATCTTTCAAATGATCTACCTCCGTAATAGTAGGCACTTCAACATCATGAACCTCCTCACTCCAACTAAGCGAATTAAAAATCAGATGTCCGAATCAACTTCTTATACCAATGCTACGGCCTTCTCGTTCGGGCATACCATGCTGTCAAGCACCCCTGATGAAGCCTGACAACGTTTCATATGCTCAAAACTATTACGAAATGAACACTGCCTGACTCGTCTTAGTCACTGACTTACAGTCAACACTAACCCAAGCACCTGATTCCTTTTCAGCAACAACTCCATTAAACTGTGAAACTCGAATATCCTGCTGAGACACCAGTGGTCTGACAAGCGACAAAGAATTATGGCATCGATAAGCCTGAGGAACAATAGCTCTGTGACTATGACAACTAGGACGAGAAGCCTGGGAAACAATAGCTCTGGGACTTTTTACGAAGCACCAAATTCCTTTTCATCAACAACTCCATTTAACTAAGAAACTTGAATATCCTGCTGAGACACCGGTTGTCGGACAAGCGGCGAAGAATATGACGTCGATAAGCCTCGGAAACAATAGCTCTGTGACTTTGACAACTACGACAATCCTGGCCAGCAGCCTAGGTAACAGATCCTAGATCGGCAAGAATAGTCTCCTTCCGAGCACATAAGCAGTCAAACCAGAAGCGCTAAGCTATTTTACATTATAAAGGTCGTCAGAGGTGCGTGAGGCCTTCTCTGCATCCACAAGCACAAACTGAAACAACCTCGGTTCAAGGGAGACAAAGAATTATGGCATCGATAAGCCTGAGGAACAATATCTCTGTGACTATGACAACTAGGACGAGAAGCCTGAGAAACAATAGCTCTGTGACTTTTTACGAAGCACCAAATTCCTTTTCATCAACAGCTCCATTTAACTAAGAAACTTGAATATCCTGCTAAGACACCGGTTGTCGGACAAGCGACGAAGAATATGACGTCGATAAGCCTGGGAAACAGTAGCTCTGTGACTTTGACAACTACGACAATCCTGGCCAGCAGCCTAGGTAACAGATCCTAGATCGGCAAGAATAGTCTCCTTCCGAGCACATAAGCAGTCAAACCAGAAGAGCTAAGATATTTTACATTATAAAGGTCGTCAGAGGTGCGTGAGGCCCTCTCTGCATCCACAAGCACAAACTGAAACAACCTCGGTCCAAGGGAAAAACCTGCAAACCCAACCTGTACTCCTGCTAGTCCACTATTACCTTCAACAACAGGACAGTAAGCATATTTTCGTAAAAATGGGGATGTCCCCTCTATAGAAGTTTGAAGCGTTGAAAGGGCTGTGAAGGTGGGAAAGGATCGAGAAGGCCTTAAAATGCATCAGGCAGCCCCACTTCCGGAGTCCCATGGCTCCTGTCACCTCACCCTATGTTTACCCGTTGAATTTTGTGTTTAAATCTTCCAACCTTTTGATACTTGTTCCCCCTCTTCATATGCATGTGAACTCTATTCGAGTATCTTGTTCTCAAAACTTTGTATAAGGTTACTTGCAATCTCAGCTTTAAATGAGATTGCCGACGCTAAAGTAAGGTTAAGACAGTTCATTATTTCATAGAATTTGAATGAAAAGTCTATGCTTTGATAGGAGTCATTGTAAAAACTCGGTATCCAGTTTTAAATATTCCAATCATCAATTCCATTAATATTTGATCTAAGAGACAAGGTAATACAGCTCCATGTTAACCAGACAACCAAAATTCTTTTCTTGCCGAAAATTCGAACACTAAATGAAATATACCAACTGAACTTACAGAATCTATTCGGAAATATATGGGCATATTAATATATGGGCTGCTAAACCCCTGCCCTTCCAGGCTCCCAAACATACACAATTAACAAACCATCAAATAGGGAGAAAAATGTGTCATAAATATCTGGCGCACAACACACGAATTACGGAGTACACAAATTGTTCTGCTATAAGACTTAGTTCTTTCGCACAGAACATGCATAAAGTTGCGCGGTGGGGCCTCTCACAACTATCAATAATTCAACTGTTTGAGGTAAGGTTATCTACAGATCCTTTCAAATACAAACCACGCATAACATAGTTTAGCAGACTGTCGTTGACAGTGTAAGCTGCGCCGCGGTGCCTCTCACAACTACCAATAATTCAACTGTTTGAGGGAAGGTTATCTGCAGATCATTTCAAATACAAACCACGCATAACATAGTTTAGCAGACTGTCGATGAAAGTGTATATTATGGGACCTCAGCCCATCTACTTGCCAGCCAGCCACTATGGTGAAATCGCTGTTGCACCCCAAAACCTGAGCCACCTTTAGAAGTAACTACTGATGTAAAAACATAAAGTTTTCTACTGTATGGCTAGGCACAATTTTATGCCCTTACCATTGAGATGAAACAGATTAGAGAGATAGAAAGGTCAAAAATACTAAATCCAAATCGAAAATTCCAGAAGTTGGTCTGAAAAGGTAGCATCATCGACTTTTCATGAATTCCTATCAATTGGAGATCTAGGAATGAGTATGGATTGGGTTTGATAGAATGGGTATTCTCCTTAGTCTAAAGAGCTTCATTGGCAATATCCTTACCCGAGGAAGATAGAAGCTTTAGCAATTAGCAGGCTATGCTATCTTGAAAAATGATAAAAACATTTTCAAACACCCCTTACTACAGAAATTAATACGCTTAAGAATGTAGAAAACAGTGGCCATACTCTTTTGGGAAGAAACCAGCATCAACAAGACACTTGACTGTGGCCTGTTTAGGTAAAAGATCTCTGAAGCTGTCACAGTGTAAGAGAGTTGCCAATCCACCAGCAGAACATCCAGAAAGAAGAGCCTGCATAGCTATGCAATGGATTAGCAAGAACCTCTGAAATTTTTGTCTATGATTTGAATGGTAGCAAACAGTTTTCTATTAGTTTCAACAACCAAATAACTCAAACATTTATCGGTACAAGCATACAGTCAGCAAAAATTGCAACAAAGGAGTTAATGAAAATTGCAACAAAGGAGTTAATGAAACCTACAATAATATCCACTTTAAATAATTGTCAAAAATTCGGGATGGTAAAAGAAAATTTGATTTCTTAGTCGCAGATGCCCAACTCCAACTATCTTTGCAATGTCCCTGACAACTATAAACGTTTGCCATCACCACACAAGTTAAAGCACATGTACATAACAGAAATCCAGCTGTAGGAAAACATACAAGTCTAGCCCTTAGTCGCCTAAAACCTATCGAAGGGGCATCGGCCCCCTCCCAAACCTCGCTCCGGCGCTTTCGTGACCAAACCTCACTCTAAAGGCGCTCCAGGAAATAGAGAGCGCGGTTTCGTAGGCGAATTACATTTCAAAGACGATTTACTGTTAGTTTGCACTGTACTGATGATTAATTACAGCTACTTATCTGTTTGATAATGCAGTTATTTAAACATAATGCTTTTCTATAGAAGCAACTCATTTGACAAACTAATACTTACAACTCATTTAACAAAAATGATTGTCATCCGTAAATCACTTCATCGTATGAAAATGGTAATTTTCTACATAAAATTATATTAAATAAATATTATACATAGATGCTCTCATAGCGCTCTCAAATGCAATCTTTTTTAAATTAGACGTTTTCCAGTCCGCGCTCCCGCTCCAGGTGACTTAGGTCTAGCCTCCCTGTTTCCTTTATTAGTGAGACCAAATGACGTTCATCCCTACAAACTGTCGTTAACAAAGCCAGAACTGCCTCGTCAACCAACTTCCCAAAGCCATGACTCCTGTACTGACCTCATCAACTCTTAAATCCAAATTTTCTTTAGCTGGATCAAACTTATTATTAGACTAAAACACTAACAGAAAAATATATATTTATATAAAATCTGCATTATGCTAAAGCCCAATGAGTATACAGTATTATTTATGGAAAGAACCCAGGTTTCGCTTCAACTAATCTCTCATGCATACACATCAAAGTATGTATGTGGCTACGCAAAATTGAAACTAATGCAAACTTCCTGACTTTAAAGACGTTGAGATCTGAAAATCAGATGTTACTAGTTACTGATTCTGGAGCGCCAGTAGCTGGGGATCCAGAAAAGTTAAAATTTTGAGAAACCCAATAAAATTAGGAACTTAAATCTTGTTAGGTTCTCGGAGATTATGTCTTCTAAAGTTTGCTTTACATCAGAAAGATTTCAATCGAGTTCATGAAAAGGTATAAATAGGAAGGGAGTGGTACTGTTATGTCCAAGCCTCGTGAAGACTCAAATGGTAGAAACTCCAAAAATAAATACATGAGAAAGTTGTAGGTCGACAGAGTACGCCGTTAAAACATGACTACAGATTTCACCATCAAAACAGGAGCAAACTCCAGTCGGCAACCTGTCGCCGTCATATATTCCTCACCAAAACCAAGTAGCAGACAGAAATATGGAAGTAGCTTCACCTGATTTCGTGAGACACATTTTGCCAGTTTTGGAAACAATAAAATAATTCGAATATCAAAATGAGGACACTGTCAGAATTACAAGATACAATCGAAGTTGACTACACTGAACCAAAGAATGGAGCACTTGCAACACATAATCAAGATAGGAAATAACAATTGCAGGGAGGGTGAGATAGCACTATCTCATAAACAAGGTTTACGCAATAAAGCATATCTAGGAAATGTCACCACAATTCAATAAGAAGAAACAAGAACTTTTTCAGAGAGCATTAGAAATCGTAAGAGGTGGTGAACCATCGAATTCCACTCTTCATGGAACTTCAGACCGTCAAAGATGGAACCAGAGGTGATGGAAAGTGTGACGCTACACAGTAGATATTTAGTCCATGAAATAGTTGAGACATCCCTCAGGGTCTAAGTTTTGAGCCTATTGAGGTGCGGAAGGCATAGTTTTAACCTGTATGAAGAGATAGCAGGCAGGTAGAAGCAACAGTAAAACGAGGAAGCTTGACTTTCATAAAGATCATCCCCCCCCCCCCATGTTTCATATGACTTCTCCAAGAGGCAGCTTGGAAATGAGATGGTTGATTTTTTTCAGTAATGTCCTTGCAGCACATTGTTTGTTGAGCTATAATATGGAGACAGAGTTTGATGAAAAATGCGGATGGGGTTGAATTTGACAAGAGTCGAGAAGTTGGAGCTCGAGAACATTGACTTTATCGCTATAGGTTGTGGCCGCTGGAAAACGTCTTCTTTTGGGTTGGAAAGAAGTTTAGCGTTACACTGAGCTATAAGTGGGCGAGGAGAGCCAATTATTTTTCGCAAGATTGGAAGGGTGGGATGATACTTTTTGCGTTGTATCACTTCCGTTCTTCAACATCAATATGCTCAAAGGATATAATCAAAGGGTTATTTACAGTAATACCCAAGGGTTATCTACAGTAACACCCCTACGTTTTTTTCTTATCATACATTGTAAACTTGTGATGTGACAAATTACATAAAATCCCTTCCTCCCAACTCCATTACCAGATTGAGAGTAATTACTGTAAGTCTATAACATCCTCCTGCTTTGATCTCGTTTATACCTTTCCCTCCTCATCCATCACCATCGTTGTCTCGTCTATATCTTGAGTATCAACAACACCACAAGCCACCACCTTTCCCTTATTCAACCATAACTCCACTGATTCACTCTCTCATCAGTACTACCACCAGAATACTAAAATCTCACAACCATAATTTGATCATATGATCCTCTCATCAACACCACCATACTCCCTTTTCTCTTGTTTTTCCCTTTTGCTCCCCATTCATCACCATTGTTGTCTCCTCTGTCCCCTGTATGAACAACGACATTGGATAGCCCAATAAAAAGTCAGCCACTAATTATACAGCCCAAACCAAACAAGTAGGTATAGAAGAAGTTGACTTTCACTAGCAGAAAACAAGACGACAGAGGCAATATAGGAAACACCACCTGCAAGACCAGCGTTGTCAACCTAAAAAATAGATGGAATAATACAGGAAAACGTCAAGAAATAGGATCGTACTACATGTCGTTAGCGAAGAGAACTGTCGTCTGTAAGCTGAGTTACCGATGTAGGTAATTCATCTTCCCCACCACTGGTGAACGTTCAGCCCCATTGGCAACCTCCGAGACTCCGCCAGAGAGCCCAGACCCACACCCTTGTCATGTCGACACAGGTGTGGCCGAATTTTCGGAGAGTCCGGGCCACAACCCCAGTAATTCACTCTCATCAGTACTACCACCAGAGTACCTTCACAAATCATCATTAACCCTCCCTCCTCCCTCCTATACGGACAAATTCAGACCTCCATTACCACATCATTAATAAAATTCAGTCATGAATGATACTTACGTTTAAGTTCAATAGTAAGTTATCCTCATAAGCATGATAATTTAGATAAGATATACAACGCATCCAAAAGTTTAAGCTCGGTTACAAATAAGGTTCTCACTGATAGACAAAGATGGAATAATGAATTGTATATTGAATCAAAGTCAGAACTACACTTATATAGACTGACCTAGGGACTAGACAATAAATTATAATAACAGAAATAACCCTAAAGTAATAGTAAGTCTATTTATTGTCCATACGCCCCCGCAAGATGGAGGATCTAGAGAAGACTCCAATCTTACCACGACGACCAAGAAACGTAACTCTAGAAAGAGCCTTGGTAAGACAGTCCGCAAGCTCGTCAGCTGAGGACACATGAGAGACACGTCATTGACGAGCCTGAACTCTCTCGCGCACAAAGTGAAAATCCAATGCCAGATGCTTCATGCGAGAGTGGAAAACGGGATTGGAGCACAGGTAAGTGGCACCAATATTATCGCAGTAGATAACCGGAGACGAGCTGAGGGTAACTCCAAGTTCAGCAAGCAAGTAAGACACCCAACATAGCTCAGCAAAAGTGGCAGCCACAGCACGATACTCAGCCTCAGTAGATGATCGCGCCACAGTCTTCTGCTTCTTACAACTCCAAGCGCGAGGGAACCACCTATGTAGACCAAGTAGCCAGTCGTAGAGCAAAAATCATCCTTGTCCCCTGCCCAGTCAGCATCGAAAAAGGCATAGAGGGAAGCCGACCACGACGAATTAACAATTCCCATATCGATGGTACCCTGTAGATAGCGAAGGAGACGCTGGACAGCATGCCAGTGAGTAGTGGTGGGACATGAACTGAGACAGCTTGTTAACAGCATAGGCAATATCCGGCCTAGTAAGGGACAAGTATCGCAAGCTCCCAACAACAGTCCTATAAGCAGTAGCATCTGAGAGAGCCGAACCACTAGTGAGGGAGAGAGTGACAGATGGATCCAGCGGAGTCTGAACCGGGTTGCCATCGGTCATGCCCTGTCGCTCTGAGAGAGCAACAACCCGTCGCGATGGCGAAGAACCTCAACCCCCAAAATAAGATAAATCACCCAAGTCTTTGAGAGAAAACCTGTGAGACAAGGCAGAGATAGACTTTTGGACAGAGGAGGCATCAGAACCAGTAACAATGATGTCATCAACATAAACCAGAAGGAATACAGTCGTGCCTGAACCACGATACATAAAAAGAGAGGTGTCGGCCTTGGAGGTAGTGAACCCTTGCTGAAGAAGGAACTGGCGCAACTCAGCGTACCAAGCCCGTGGAGCCTGTTTAAGGCCATAGATCGCCTTTTTGAGGCGACAAACATGAGTAGGACGATCCCGGTCAATGAACCCCTGAGGCTGAGCCATGAATACATCCTCATGAAGAGTACCCTGTAGGAAGGCATTGTTGACATCCAACTGCTTCAGTGGTCAACCCTGACTGACAGCAATAGTGAGAATAACACGAATGGTCGTCGGCTTCACAACCGGACTGAAAGTATCATGATAGTCAATACCAGGGCGCTGATGAAAACCCTTGGCCACTAGCCGGGCTTTATACCGCCATCCTGTCGTCGCTTGATGCGAAACACCCACCTGCAACCAACCAGATTTTGTCCGGAAGTGGCAGGAAATAATTCCCAAGTGTCATTGCTCAGGAGAGCATCAAACTCAGCAGCCATAGCAGACCTCCACTGAGGGTCACGCAACGCCTGAGTGGATGTAGAAGACTCAACATCTGAAGAACTGACTGTGGCATTAAGAGAGTACTTCTGACGAGGCGGTAGTGTTCCATCTTCAGAGCGGGTAACCATGCCATGACCAGACGGAACTGAAGGGCCCACGGAAACTGAAGTGGGAGCTGGTACCTGAGAGTCCGATGCAACAGTGGGAACCACAGGGTCAGCAAGGCCGTGGGGGCCACTAGATCAGAAGATGCAGGTGGAGCCGACGGTTTAGGCCGCCTACTGTACTGTAACCCAGAGTACCTCTGAGGGGGAGGAACAGGGAGATCAGTGGGGGCGCCACTACAGGGGGTAAGAACAGGACAGAAGGGAAACAGTCATCAGAAGGAAGCTCGGTGTCAGTGCTAGGAAGAAGTAATGGGGATAGGGGACACTGGGACTCATCAAACTGATCATGTCTGGAGACATACAAGCGATGAGTGACAGGATCTAGACATAGATACGCACTCTGAGTAAGGGAGTAGCCAACAAAGATGCAAGGAACAGATCTGGGCTCAAGCCTATGGGAGGTGTAGGGACGCAACCAAGGATAGCACCTACAACCATGCAAAGCTTAAAAAGTTGGGAGTCAGTTTAAAAATCACTTAGAAGGGAGACACCATTTTGAGAGTACGGGTAGGAAGTCTATTGATGAGATAGACAGCTGTGGCAAAGGCATAGGGCCAGTAGGTAGTGGGCATACAGGCGTGGTGGAGAAGAGTGAGGCCAGTTTTTACAATGTGCCGGTGTCGGCTCTCAGCGTATCCATTATGCTCATGCGTGTGAGGTGGGGAGGTAAGATGTGAGATTCCATTGGATGACAGAAAGTCACGACGACCAATGTACTCACCACCATTGTCAGAAAATAATGTTTTGATTGGTAGGTCAAAATATTTTTCAACTAGAGCAAGAAAGCGAATAAAAATGTCAGACAACTGAGACTTGCGCTTCATGGGATAAAACCAAATATATTTCGAAAAATGATCAATGAATATGACAAAGTATATGGATCCATCGAAGGAGTAAACTGGAGAAGTCCAAACATCAGAAAAGATAAACACTAGCGACCGAGTAGACCGGATACTAGAGGCCTGAAAAGGCAGTTTATGACTCTTAGCACACTGAAACGCAGGACAGATGTGCGACTCAGACTTATTAGCTACTGAAAGAGAAAACCTAGAAATTAGATGCTGACAAATGGGAACAGCAGGATGACCAAGGCGGTGATGCAAGGAACTGAAAGTGTGTCTGGACTCCATGGTAAGTGCAAGAGGAGGTGAATGGTTGGCTGGCAGAGATAGACTCCATTCCTAAGAGATCTTGTGAGAAGTGGCGCCCCCGTAGTTCGATCCTTCAAAACAAAACCAGTATGTGAGAACTCAACAGTCAGATGATTTTGTTCACACAATTTCGCAACAAATATCAAGTTTTGTTTAATTGAAGGAACACATAAAACTCCAGATAAAGAAATATGATGGGCACCATGCTGAAGATAAACAGAACCAGTGTGAGTAATCGGAAGACCTGTACCATCACCAATCATGACATCCTCAGTATGCTGATAAGGCTGATGAAAGGAGAGATTCTGCAGATCGGAAATGATGTGATGTGTGGCGCCACTGTCTAAGAGCCACGCCGGAGTCACTGGACTAGGTGCTGAGGGAGCAGTGGCAAGGTTAGCCCCGGCAAGAGGCCTGAATGATCCAAACTGAGGAGGTCCAGATTTAACAGAGACACTGAACTGGGGGCAGTCTCGAATCCGATGACCCTGGGCATTACACACTTGACGGAACCCTTTAAAGGGTTTGGGAACACGGTTACCAGATGACTGCTGCTGGGAACCGGTTGAGTTCCATGGAGCGGACGGAGCAGACCACTGCTGTGGCTGTGGAGGTGGCCACTGCTGGGACGGGGGGTTCGACCAGTAATCCTGAGAGGTCTAAGAGGGTTGCGGCTGTGGTTGTTGCTGGCCACGATTGCGCCCTTTGTTTTTGGCGGAAGGCCATGTGCTGTAATTGACAGATGCAGGAGATCCACTGATCGGAGTTAGAGACTGACTCTGGAGTGTAAGTTCCTGAGGAGACAGTTTTTCAAATAGCTCTTTGTATCCAATATCAATGTCCCTACTCCTGATAGCTGCAACCACTGGATGATAAACCTCATTGAGGCCATCTAAGATCCGATCAACCACATCAACTTCGTCCATGGGTTTGCCAAGGAGGGCGAGTTCATCGGCTTTGTTTTTGACAAACCGAAGAAACTCCGCAATTGTGCGTGTTCCTTGGAGAGGTCGCTTCAGGTGTTCCTTGATCTGCATAATATGACTTCTGGAGGGTTTAGCATAGATGTTGCGAAGTGTATCCCAGATCTGAACCGCAGATTGTGCCCGTGCGACATGGGAGAACGCCATGGGTGTTACGCAGCAATCAACTGATCCTGCTGGTATCAAGCAATATAGCTTGGATTAGGGACCACTTGTCCAGCAGCCGACGGAGCCGAGGTGGCGGAGGTGGATTTGGACACGCCTGACGAGGCAGTGCCGGTATCGGTTGGGGCAGGTGGTTTCGACGGTTCCCGTCGCCGTATGCGTTGTTGTCGTCGTCTGCTTCTGAGCGGCGGCATCGTCCTGTTTCGTCACAGTTGGTGACGGTGGAAGGATAGTGCCATCAATAAACCCAGCAAGCCCATGCTCTCGTAGAGTGAAGAGGGTTTGTGACTGCGGCCAATATCAAGTTTTTGGATGGCATTGGTAGGGTTGATCACCACCAAGGGTTTGGTGGCGTCGAAACAGCTGGAGCGGAAGAAAAGAACGGCTTGGTTTGAGCCATGGTGGCTACGCCGTGTTTGTCGAACAGGAGGGTTGTTCAAAGGGTGCGGCGACTAGGGTTAGGGTTTTGAGAGAAGACGCGGATCTTCGGCTCTGATACCATGATAGACAAAGATGGAATAATGAATTGTATATTGAATCAAAGTCAGAACTACACTTATATAGACTGACCTACGGACTAGACAATAAATTATAATAACAGAAATAACCCTAAAGTAATAGTAAGTCTATTTATCGTCCATACTCACAATGAACAGATAGAAACAAGTAATTACAAAAATAAGATACCTGTGTAGCACCAAACATTCCAATTGACAGTAGTTCGTCCATAACAGCTTCCCAGATAAGCTGGCCCCTGAAGAAGAGTTCTGTTCCATTCTAAGAGAAGGAAAATAAATCGAGAGAGTTAAAAATAGTATGAAGCAGTTATCTCTCACATGTGCATAAATATGCAAGAAGCACTGTATCAGGAAAAAGCATGCATACCAAAGAAGCACATAGACGAATACGGGTGTCGGATTCGATACGAGATCGGACACGGAATATGTCATCTTCTAAAAATAGAGGATATGACACGGCAAGGATATGTCAATTATATACACACACTCCCTCTATCCCATTTTGTTTGTCTTGTTTGACTTTTCACACATATTAAGGTAGTGGAAAAATATTCAAAAAAAATCACGCACTACCAAAATTACCCTTACATAGTAATGATAATAGTACATGGGGATCCGTATAGAAAGATTATAATCATGTAATTAATGAAGGTTAATAGTGGAAAAGGTAGTGGTAAAAAGTGGTTGTGTTTTCAAAAAAGACACAATTTTGGGACAAGGCAAGATGGTAAACAGGACAAACATTTTGGAACGTAGGCAGTATATACATATTGAATTACAATAAAAAGTATGCTTTCATTTTCATCAATATTTATCAAAGTCATAGCTTGAATCAGTTAATACATGAACAGAAGAATAATTTCGCATTTGATAAAAGGCTGAACTTTAAAGTTAAAAATAACTCTCAACTGGAGAAGGAGATGGGCAGAGAGATACACAAGAAGGGCAGAGAGAAAGGAGACAGAGAGTGGGGGGGGGGGGGGGGGGGGGGGGGGCAGAGACACCTGGTTGTAGTTGCTGATACCTCCGTTTGCAGAGAGTTTGACAGAATTATAAAGGTCAATTTTGTGGTTGAAAAGAACTCCACATCCTTTCTGTACCACATCAACTACTTATTCGCATACTATTAGACACTAACCTATTAAGTTATTTCTTCTAACCCTTTAAAGTTTTACAAAAGACACCCACATGATTTAAAAAATTACAATACAGCCCAGCGGTGTCCTGACCCCGTGTCCCGCCCATTGTAAAAGGACCGGAGTACCCAACACGCCAGGTAGCGTATCCGACACATATTTAGCCGTGCCCGATCCGTATCCCCGTGTCCGATCCGTAACCAGGATCCGCAGGTTACGGCTCCAATTTTGAAGTGTCCGTGCTTCCTAGATGCATATATATATATATTACATAATAGCTGCAACCTTGAAATGGCTAGAAATTACTATTGTGGACTTACCTTGAATTCACTTTCAGGGTGACCAGCAAAAGATGCACCATCACAGTAACGAATCTTAACTTTGTTCCAGTTGAAGAAATCTGAGGATGGCCAATGAAGGGAAGAAAAAAGTTGTTATTGACTGAATAAGTAATGACCCTCATAAATAATTAGCTTCCATGAGTTGACTTAAGCAGTTTACCAGGATTTTGTGATGCTTCATGACTCAATATACCAGAAAACTGAACTTGAGCATCCATGAATTTTGAAGACCCCAATGCAGTCCCCTTCCGGTAAGAACATGATTCTATTGTATTACACCAACCTCCTCCCTGGAACATACAAGAACTTAAGAACTAGAACACAAAAATTAATATCACCCAAATACCGAATAGGTCGTTATAGAATTTTCTATACACCCTTCGCAGAATAATTCCAAAAGCCCACCCTCAGCCATCGTTATGGTTTTGGTCGCTGTGTTACGATGCAGGGAGTATTGCACACTCAAGAATTGGCAACCCGTAGCCTGTTTTTTCAAATTTTAGAAAATACAAACAAATGGGCTCGGTAAACTTTTTTTTGAATTAAACATATTCCTAATCATTGTAATACCTGGTGATCCATATTGTTGCTATGTAGTACTTGGTAACACATATCGTGGACTGTATGTTTATACTCTTCTAATTGTTATCAGTTTTCCATTGTAAGTATCATAGAACCGTAAAAGACACTTGGCACCCCTATGTTTTGGTAAAAAGACGCCCGGCACCCCTGTGTTTTGAAAAATACACTTGAACACCCGTGTAACGGAAAAAAGTGAGGACATATTACACCCCTCTGTTAGGTACTTGGTAACACATATCGTGGACTGTATGTTTATACTCTTCTAATTGTTATCAGTTTTCCATTGTAATTATCATAGAACCAAGGGTAAAAGACACTTGGCACCCCTATGTTTTGGTAAAAAGACGCCCGGCACCCCTGTGTTTTGAAAAATACACTTGAACACCCGTGTAACGGAAAAAAGTGAGGACATATTACACCCCTCTGTTAGGTTCCGTCCATAAAGCAAAAGGTTTAATATTTTTTAACCAACTTACCCCAGTTGGTGTTTATGGTGTTCATGTTCTTGGTGTTCTAGGTGTTCTTGGTGTTCACCACTACAAACAATCGCATCAAACACAAACCCTCTTCTCCTTCATCCTTCACCCAGAAAAAAAATTCTGACTATGTACTAAGCAAAAACAAAATTTTCTGACTTCCACCCAGAGAAAGAAATCCAGAGGTAATCATACTCACTCTAAGGGGTTCAGAATCAAACTAAGGGATGTGAACATTTTGATTTGTTACTCTTGAATCATCAAGAACAGTGCTGACAATCAAGAACCCATCAAAGTGAAACTAAAATTTACGACTTCAACCCATAAAAACTCATAAATTAGATCGATCGAAAGATCGAAGTTGCATCGTTCAACCACCAAATGAAATCAAACATAATCTTCTATTATTTACCCATTTCATACTCAATCTCCCTTCTTCATCTCTGCTAGCCTATCTCGGCATCTCCACTTGCACTACCACCAAAATGTAGACGAAAAACGGTGTTCCTTTTCTTGGCCGAAAGACGGAATCTTCAAGTCGACTAAACTATCAATGATGGTACCTTTAATTTTGTTCTTACATTGAACAAAACCCAGACTCAATTCTCAGCCTCCATCCTAAATCAACCCAAACCCCTACTCCGTTCTTCACCAAACCACCGTCAACTTCCATCACAACTATCAATACAAGCACACCAACCACCATTACAACCTCCAGAAACTCAAATCGAGAACCACCAAAATAAGATCCTACCTCAAAAATCGAACACACCTCCAAAATCGAACTCAGACCCCGAAATAGACCCACAACGCGAACTGAAGTAGTTCTCCCGTTTAAGCTGAACGACTTCTGGTCATCGTCTTCACCGAAATTCCGGATGGAGGTCGAAGGAGAACCTATTATGGTCGGCGTCTCAACTGACATTCCAGATCGATGTTAACAAAGAAAAGGGGGATGAGGAGGACACAAACATAGGTACTCCAAATTCCTCCTCCCTTGTCGCCGCTGGAAATCATTCTTCGTAGTCTCCAATCTGTTGGGCAAGAGATGTTGCCGGTGGTTGTGGTGGTTCCTGCTTGAAGAAGGGATGAGAAAGGGTGAGGACAGAGCAGAAAGTGGCGGTTGGAGGAAGAAGACGAAGAAAGAGATGGAGTCGGTTGAGAGAGACAGAGGTGGGGGTGGCTAGGTTAGTGCTGGTGAAGAAGAATGGGAGGAAAAGTAGAAGAAATGGTATAAATAGGATGTAATTTTTCGAAACTCCAACGGTTAAAACGTCTTTTCACGGAGCCGTGTGTGTTCCATTAGTTACGAGGGTTGTCAAGTGTATTGTTCAAAATACAGGGGTGCCGGGTGTCTTTTTGCGTAAACATAGGGGTGACAAAGTGTATTTTATCCTAGAACCAAGGTTAGCAGAATCTCATTCAACATAAACTATTGATTTTACTCTTCCTTCAGAAAATCGGGTCAATAACGTAACAATGGAGATATAGATGTGCATGTTACTGACAGAAGAGGAGCAGGATTGGTGAAAGGAGGAGTGCAAAGGATTTTTTTGAAGCCACCGAGTATCAGCTATGTTGAAGAATATTTTTTTAGAAAAGTTGTATGACTCGCTATGATGTCCCCGGTTAATAAAAAAATATAACAACTCGATATGATGGTAGAGGTCTAGCTGAGAATGCTAAGACATCATACATGATGGACCAATTACAAAGATTTAGACGGTGCAGCAATACATGAAGATATGGGAGAAAACTGTACAGGTGGTTGCCCATGTCACATGTATACTATAGGCTCTAGGATGCACCAATTAGGAGAACTGATATGATCAGCATTGAGGTTATTAGACGAGGGAGAATACTAAGGTGGATGGGTTGTGTAATGCGTAACGGCTCTTTTATTTTATGAATAGGAGGGTGTGAAGTATCTTTATTAAGGATTCTACTTCAGCAACGTGAATGGATGACAGAGTCATATACTAGATATAGGCAACATAAAGAAAGGGTCAATTTAGGCAAGTATGAGGTGATTCATATTGGTGAGGGTGCCTAGAATCGCGGTGTTTGCTACATGTTTGGGCTGCGAAGTTGTGCAGCTTCCAATTGGGTATTTGGGGTTTCCCTTAAGGGCCTCTTACAAGGATACTAAGGTGTGAAATCACATTACGAAGAGGCATCATTGTAGGTTGACCGGCTGGAAGTAGCAATATTTCTCAAAAGGTGGCCTGACTACCCTTATAATGAGTACTTTGGTGTTGGTGAGCCTCTCTATGCATTTAATGTCTCTTTTGTTATTCCAGTTTCTGTGGCTAGGCAGCAGGACTTTTTTGCGGAGGGATGGAGAACTAGTTGAAATATTACTTGGTAGATCAGGGTAACTGTCATATCCAAAGGCAAGTTGTCGCTTAGGTATTTGGAGCTGAGCCTTTTTATTCGGTCATTTTACTAGAGAAGTGGTTATGGAGGTTTGACCTGGAGGGGGAAAGTCTTTGGAAGAGGGTGGGTAGTGCTAGGTATAATATAGGAAGGGGAGGTTGGTGCTCCCATGATGCCGTAGATCCGTTTGGGTCTGGTCTTTGCAAAGTTATTATTAAGAAATCTGGGTGAAATATCACAAAAATATACCTTACGAATTTAAGAGAAAGCTAAGTTTTTTCATATTCCTGGATCTCCCTAGAGTCCTACGCTTTTCTATTTTTCTTTATTTGCTTTCGTTTCTTTTTTCCTTTTCTCTTTCTTTTCTCCCTTTCCTTTTTCTCTCATGGCAGCCTCTCTCTCTCTCTCTTGGGCCATCCAGCCAAGCCCAAAGGGAAGGGCCGAACCCCAAAAATATCCCTCTCTTATTCTTCTTTCTTTATTTCCTTGTTCTATTGGACTCTAAGTCTATTTCAACATCTATAAATACAAACCTAGCCTCCTTATTTTTCATCCATCAAAAAGTGTTTTTGGCTCTCTAGCAAAAACACAAAGTCCATAGCATTCTTCAAAGTTTCCAGCCAAGAGTCGAAGAGCATAGGAGCCCTAGGGGTCCCTATAGCCATAGGCTACATCAATGGAGGAAGAACTTTTCTTCTTCGTCAAGTTTCTTCAATTCTTCGTTTGTCTTCGAGTTCACGTAAGCTTAAAACTCTAGTTCTTCATTATATTCTTCTAGACATCATCTTCTAAGCTTGCTTTGATTGTTAGATTCATATATGCATGCATATTACCATTTTGTGTTCATGCAGTTAGAACATGAAAACCCTAGTTTTCCAGCATGTTAGTAATTTGTACAGCGGTTAGATTGTGATGTTTTACAAAACCTAAACCTAGCATATTCTTAATCCGAAATTTTTCCCTTGACACAGAGGAGAACCTACCATAAAAATTTCATCACTATATTAGGTCGTGAGATTTAGTTATGAATCCGAAGTTTGCTGTTCTGCAACAGTTTTTCGAAACGACCACTTGTGGTGTTTTTGACCTAAACCTGTCTTTTTTTATTTAGAAAGTATCTCAAGTTTTTATGGTAGTAGACACGTAGAGCTTTAACCACGAAAAACCCAAACCGGGTTTGGCCAAGTTAAGGAAGGTCTAAGACCTTGAAAAGTTACGAGTTACGTTCAATTTTTCTGTAACAGCAGCTTTAGGTTTTCATTCATAACTCGAATTTTACAGTAGCTATTCAGTTGATTCTTTGTTCTTTTGAAATTAGACTCAGAGTGGATGTTCCAAACCGAATTTCATAATTTTCAGAAAGCTTTGAAACGTGAACCGAAATTTCGGTGTGACTACAGTGAATCTGTCCAAGTCTCAGACTTGTATTGTCTTCGGAAACCCTAACCTAAACTTAACGATTGTGTCAAGACTTCAAGTAGGAGTTGGTTATTAAATTAGGACACATGTAGGGATGTTATATACTATGCATATCATGTAGGACAAGCATGTAGTAGTATTGTTAGACGAATCAAATTGTGATTAGGAATCGTATATTTGTTGTAGATCCCGGATTCGTAGATCAAGGCTTCTACTACGAGTAGGATTGGATTGATTTCTTCGATTGCTTGTGAAAGGTAAGCATACATGCTCAACCCTTCATGCCTGAAATGTTCATGAGTTTGATAACTGCTTCAACTACTTTTCTTGAATTATATGCTTGAAATGACTTGAAATTATCTGGAAAACTATGTTTTGGGAAGTGCTTGATTTTTACTACTATGTCAAATACTTCTTTTTTTGGAACTATCAATTGTTTCTATGGAACTGTGACAAAATATTAAAATCGATTAATATTTAAAGTGAAAGAACTGTGACGGGGAGATTTGTATTGTTGTTCCATGTATCTGGGTACTTGGATATAATTGGCCCTATGATGGTCTTTTGGATTTGGAACTCCATGCCAATAACCGGATGGAGATTTTTTTATTTAACTCTGGCCAATAACCGGATGGGGTTGTAGCATCTAGTACTTCTCTCACGGAGCAGTCGCTATAGGGTGTAAGTTCTAATTGGCTTGGTGGATAAGGCGAGAGCAGTCGCTAAAGGTCACTCCACTACGCCTAGGCGGGGCGGGTTTTGCGAAACCCCCTGGATTGTCTGTATGATTTCGATATGGATTTAAATTGGATTGGTTCTCCAGTCTCCCTAAAGAAATTACGATTTTCGAAAGATGATATAAACCTGGTTTAATGTCTTTTATAAGAAAACTGCAAATGATTTTCTATGCACAGTGGATTTGCTACTACTTCAACTATACGCTTTTCAAGCTTATCTTTCGTCAAAATTAAATGTCATTCAACTAATTTCTCTACTCTTCGTTTTACATGTGGTGTGTGCTTACTCAGTCTTTACCGATGCTTTCAAAACTGCGGTATCTGCTTTGTCTATTTGAAAACCACCACAGTTTTAGTGCAGTTGGACAAGCGACGCACTCACAATATCCAAATATAGACGTACAAGCAGAAGAAGTTCAGAACACTTGGATAATTTTTAGTCAATAACTCGCTAATGTTTTTAAGATAATTTGACACCCTTGGATTATTATTAGTTTGATTAAAGTTGGAGGTTTTGGTTCTCTAAAATCTCCTTGCATCAGAGAGATATCTTGGTTACCCCGAGAGGCATCTTGGATTGCGGGGAGACACTGCCCGGGTTCCTGGAAGCCCATGAGTGGTTTGTGTTTCGCGAGGGCCTCGGAATTCAGGGGTGTTACACTGTGAGGGGACCAATTCAGGCAGAGACGAAACTCACAGAATCCCGACATGGGACAAACATTGACTCTCAACACGCTCCTCACGTGCAGCATGCCAAACAGAAACAGGCAATAGAAGACTCAAACAGACTGATACCATACTAAGCACCTTATTAAGAAACCTGGACTTCCAAGTTCCACCTCAAACCAAGAATCTTATTAGACACTGACGAAACTTGCTGAATCCCGATGTGTGAAAAACAACGATTCTCAACAATTAATAAAGCAAAGTTGGGTCAGTGTTTGAAGAGGGTTACCTTGACAGTGGGTCAGGTTATCATAATTTAGTTTCAAATGAAAGATGTTCGGGGAGATATCTTTGCCGCATCAATTTCCGGCTATCTATTGTCAGCGTTCGATCCTAATTACAAGCATCTTTTACTGTCTAATGCAAAGCTCATAGTAGTATCTTAACAACTTACAATTTGGTTCATCATCATCGAGTCTTCGTAAATAGTGAAATTCAGAACCGAGTCACCTTCTGCTTCATTGCTCTTCATGATCTTTATGAGTTCGGTACTATTGCCTTCATAATTTGTTAGATTCCTCCTTTGCCTTCAGATTTCCTCACTGACCACAGTAGGGATCGACAGAGAGGCGGAGAGTTGGACACCTGGGCTACTTTTGTTGTACTGTGGGTCATGGAGATTGCATAACAGGAAGACCTTTAATGGATTGCATAGGTCTGATTTTTCGTCACGTCCCATATCCTTCAGTTGATCACGGAATGTTGTTCATGTCATTTGTTAGATTTTGTTCAGTCTCAGGCTTCTAGTCTGTTTGTACCTGATGCCCTTTTCCGATGTGTAGTGTCGAGGGCGGACTTGGCAAAATTAAGAGTATTTGTAAATATGAAGAAGATCGTTGTTGTCCTAAAAGAGGTGGGTGGTGTGTCAAGACTGAATGTAGGGTAACATGTGTGAGCGGTTGTCCCACATCGGGATGGGATAGTGGACAAGATGTCCATTGTTAATATAGGATGATTTGGGCCCTTACTCATGAGGTTGACCTTTTGGGTAAGTGGGTATCCCAAATCATATTATGGTTTTCATATATCAAGGTGCTTAATCTCCCAACAAGTGCTAACATAATAAGGGATGTGCATCGCTGGAGCGCTGTTCTAGTTGAAGCAGCAAAATTGACTTTGGATGAGTCAAGGGATCGCGGCCGAAGGGTTTGTGGTATAGCTCGCTTGAAGACATCCAGTTTTGACTGGCTGTGGGGATGAAGTCATCTCAAGTACGAGCAAAACCAGGGTAAATGGACTAATTATGGTCTGGAGGGAAAGGATTAATGTTCTCTTGGACGAAAGCTAGCACAACAGGAGTTCAATTAGGGAGAGACTAATTTGCTAGCGAGTCAGTCTCTGAGAGCGCAAGGATACTGTTGCTGGAGAGCAGGAAAGTCGTTCACTAACGGTCTTTTGGTTTCAGGCATTTGAGGTTTAAGAAAACTTTTGTGGCCAGAAATGCGCATGAGGCCCTAGGATATCTCATAGGGAGGTAAAAGAAAGGCATTAGCTTGACAATGGAAGCAGAGACGAATTTCCCAAATGAAAATTAAGCAGAGTCACCTTCTTCCTCAATCACTCAATGTAATGCTCTGGTAACACCATGACCCTATATAGAGGATAGAGTGACCACAGAATTCCCCACCATACACCATTCCCATAGCAATGCTTGGCCGATCCTATTGGTCCAAACTCCAAGAACCTCAAACCATCCGTTGTTGAATTGTTGTTTTCCCATTGTGTCCCGCAGCCCCAAGAAATTACTTAAATTCACTGGTTTAACTTGTAGCTTTTGGGTGTACGATCCATCAATTCACGTATAAACTTTCCTTTTTAGATTCAATATATCTACACTACAACAGAGCTCGAGGAATAATCAAACATCTACCTTCTCCGTGAGAGGAGTAAGAGATTTGATTGGTAGTTCACATATTGTTTTGACCTCATTTAACCCCGTCTACTCATTCTCTCTCTTTTTTCTTTTCTTTGCATCACTACTTATTCCCTCTCATCCCATAATTTCTTCCGTTCACTATTCCAATTTTTATATTATACTCCTACAGTTCATCTAAGTACTTTCGAACTTTTATACCTTCTTATAGCACAATGTTTGCATACATGTATAGGGCCTTAAACAAGGTGAGTTATGAGACCAGTGAATTTATCTACCACGGTGACTCTGAATGCCTCATAAATTCAGAAGACATGGCCTTTAATGCTAAAAAAATATCAATGTAAACCCAACAATCACACTGTCCATAGCTTTAACATTTTATGTGGAATGAATAGAGAGACAATGCTTAAAACATAATAATGTAGGAGAAAAGAATGTTGACCTCAACATGAAGAACCCAGTTGTTAGTGCCAGATCCAAAACCCTTTTGAAAATGGTAACCAGGCAGACTCCCATCCAAACAAACTGCAACCAGATCAACAACAGTAAGCATTCATTCACAATATCAAGCACAAATAAGTAGTATGTGTAATGAAAATCAGAGGACGGAGTTGAAAATTACAGGCGCCTCTCTGTTGGGCATTTCGCACTAAGGTCAAGGGAACCAGAAGGGCGGTGGGTGAGATGGAACTGAGGAGTTCAGTGGGGAGGTCGGAAGGCTGTGTCCGAGTATCGGAGAGGAGAGAGAAGACCAAGATGAGGAAGGAGAGCCCGGCGCCGGCGGCGATAGCCCAGTCTCTCGTGGCCCAGTTCGAGTTCGTCCACCAAATTAAACGACGAAGTCTAAGATTTGTCATTGGTTGATGAACCGGTTTGCGATCGAATTGCAAGCACTTACCTCGTCATTAGATCAAAAGTGTGACTCTGGCTGCAATTAGTAGGAGTGTCAAAACTGAAGTCAACGGGAAAGAACTATTCATTGAGAAATGACTATTTGAGGCATGCAGCGGCGTTGTTGAGGAGTGCTGTGAGAAGTAGAAATTATTTAAAAAAATATTTAATTGTTATGAAATATTGGGCTAGTTTATTGGTGAATATCCATCACGTGATGTAAGCCCATTGTACATTGTTATTAGCCCATTAGCCCACCCTAATGCCTATATAAAGGAGTTTAGGGTTGGAGAATAATACATCTCTCTACACAATTCTCCCTACATCTTGTCTCTCTTTATTTCTCATCTCTTATCTTGGATCTCGTTTCACAACACGTTATCAGCACGAGTCTCTACCGCACACAAAAAAAAAAAAAAGAGAATGCATAAATTGAGGTATGGACTTTATTGTTATAAATCATGCTTGTTTTCAAGAAATAACATGATTGAAATTAATTTATCAGTTCGTGATTGAATATGTAAAGATCGGAGACTCCATGATGGCCAGTAAACTTGTTTTTGCTTTTGGATTGTTTTCTGCTCATCGTCATTTTTTTTTTCAGTTGCTCCTAGGCTGCTCTGATCTAGGGTTTTGTTTGCTTTGAAGAAAGATTATTCAGTGCTATGGTTTACTTTTGAACATGAAAGGAAAAAACATAATACATAAATAAATTGCTGATGAAACCCCTCTTTTTCGAGTCCAACCTAAAATAGTAAAATCTAAAGATTTAAGGTTGACGGCCACTATATGATCTTTATTCCCTGTTCTAGTCATGTAGTCTGGTTCTACTTGAACACTGCTTGGTTAAAACCAACTTTTTCTAGTTGTTTGAGTTTTTGCTTGTGATCTAGACTTCTTCATTAATCTAGAGTAGACAAAGGAAAAAAAAAAGAATTATTGATTTCAACATTTGCTTAGATATAGAAACTGGGTCATGTGACCTTCTCTCCATTCTTAGCCAAACCTAGCCGTTTCTTTCTCCCTTCTACCTCTCTTTCACTGTTCTTCTTCCTCATGCTATGGCTTCTCCGATTCCACAATCAGACTACTACTCAGTTCAATCTTCTTATCAACCATCCACTTATCACCCTAATTTCATTCACCACCGTGAGCTGATTAACATCCCCACCCCTGACCTTCATTCTTTCATTCCAAAAAGAATGAAGCTCGAAAAATGTCTGGTGGCCTTTTTCGTCGACTACATTGTGTGGGATAGCAAATCCATCGCTATTGCTATCAACAAGTTTTGGAAACTTGCAGGTAAGGTGAAGGTCAAACTTATGAACGATCACACCTTCCTTCTCGAACCTGAAAATGCTGAGGACTTCGAAGATCTTGTGGAGGGTAGTCATGGAATATCCTTGGATCGTTGGTGGTTATCAAAAAATGGACTCCTAATACCATTTTTAATGATGCCCATTTTGCTTTTAACGATCTTTGGGTCGACATTAGAGGTATTCCTATGGATTACATCAACAATGCTCTCATTCAGAAGCTCGGAAAAGTGATAGGAGAAATTGTGGATTATGAAGTTGCTGATGATGAAGTTGTCTGGCCCTATTTGGGGGAAGATTATCTTAACGAGGAGGAGGTCTCCATGCATGTTAACCAAGGTTTTATTGATGAAAGACACATGGATAAAATGAGGGTTAAAGTGTGTGTAAATGTCTTTGAACCCCTTATTCCTGGTGTTAGTTTTGAAATGGACGATAGCGTAAAGATCACTGCACTGTTTAGTTTCTCAAAGATCTTCAGGGTTTGTTTTCGTTGTGGTAGTGTTGTCCACTCGGAGAAAAAATGTCGTCACACTCTCACAAGTGCCTTCAATTGCTACAAGGACAGACTCACGAGGGTTCAGGAAGCAACGGGTTTTGAAACCATTACCCACGTTGATCAACCTTTGTTCACTAGAGCTTTGCGTGGTATGACGAACTCAAATGTCAATCGTACATCTAGAATCAGAGTAGCGTGGAACCGTCCAGTTGGTCGAATTACAGTTAGGAAAGGTGATCATGGTGCCTGGTTCACCTATTTTGAGAGAGTCAATCCAAGGCCAGGGAGTTCTTCTCAAGCACGTATCTCAGTTCCTGTCTCTCAAGGGGGTTCTCAGAGAATCATGGAGGGTGTTGTGCAGGAGCAAAACAGGGAGCAGGGGACACCAAATGGGGTACCCCAAGCTAACATCAATGCTATTGGGGGACCTTCTATTAGAGCAGAAGCAGCACCGGCCGCAAATCTCACTGCTCCTCTCAATGGCGAAATCACTCCCAGGAATTATGATGATGAGATGAAGGAAAGAGAAGCTAAAAGAAAAAAAGGTTATTAATAAGATTTTTGAAGACATGTCCTCTTCATCAGATAAAGAGTCAAGGCACCACTTCTCAGGCGATAACATTCTTCAAACCAAGTTTGGTATTTGCAAGATGAAGTTTGGATGGGTGAGTCAAAACGTGGAGAATGGCGAAGAGGTTACAAGTAAATCAAAGCTAATTATCATCTCGGACACGGAAAATGAGTCGGAGGAGAAAGTTTCTGCAGAATCAGAGATGAAGTCGGACGGTAATGATGTTGCTATGGATAGCGATGGAAACATGTGGATTCCAGAACACTGCGGGTGTGAAGATGATGACCATGCTACTGATTCGCCTGGTAATTGCAACGGGGATGTTAACGTGGATGCTATCAACCTCATCAAGAGCAAAATGGAAATCAACAATTTGAAAATTACTGCTACGGCTGCCCAGGCAGTGACGGTGCTGGAAGCTGGCTCCGGCGCCGGAGCGGTGGTGACGTCCAACGGTGGCAGCGCCGGTAACTGTGCGAAACGCAAAATCCGCGCGTGGGAGTGTGAAGACTCTTCGGGAGCTGTGGGAAACCATAGGCGTGCAGCCTCCACCCCTCGGGCTAAGAGACGCAGAGATTCAATCGCCTTGGTGAACGGTACAATCCCCTCTCTCTCTCATCTTTTTTGCAATTACAAGCACTGTTGTGTTATTTTAATCTATCTATTACTGATCTGATTAGATTTAAGTGGATTTGGTTAATATTAAAAAGTGATCATGCCTATCTCTTTACTCAATCTCCTTATCTTTTTCCAAATTTACACGATTTTCATACCAAAAGGAAGACTACTTTACGCAACAAATCTCTTTTAACTGATAATTTAATTAGGATATCTTTTTCTTCTGAACACAAGCTAAATGCCTATCACATTGTTTATTCTAATTCTAGCTTGTATCTTTTTTTAGTATATTACTTTCTGGTGAGAATTGTTTCTCCCCGTGGGCTAGGCTGGCGGGTCTATCATTTAGGCCCATTTCTTTTGTCTTTTTCTTTTTTCTTTTCGTTGTTAGCCCATAGACTCGGTAGTGGCTTTGGTCTGGGTTTAGTGTTTTTTAAACGTCTTTTGTGGCCTGATTGGAATCTCAGGCTTGGGCCAAGTCTTACCAGACCACTTCTTCCCTCTTACTCTCCCCTGCCCTCCCCCAACCCATCTTAACAATGGGCCTTTGGAGCTCCTCTCTAAAGCCCAAAACACCTTCACCCGATTCAAACCCACCCCCCTCTAAACCTTCTGCTCGTCTATTGTGCGGGTTTAAACGGAAATCTATGTACGACCCTTCCCCAAACCCCCCTCCCTTTAAAGCTAACAAACACCTCAAATTTTCGGGATCGATCCTTGGATGTTTCCCCTCTGCTTCTAAACCCATTATTCCCTCAAAGGGCCGTGGCCCGGGAAACCGCTATGGTTTTGACTATGATTTCAGAGCCTTACTCGCTATGGAGGATTTGGACTCACCCTCTTTATCACCGTCGTGTGAAGCTAAGGCCACTGCTCTTAAGAGATCTCTTGCGGAGCTTGGATATGAACAGTGTACTTCCTCGCCTCCCCTTAAGAGGAAGAAAACCCTTGTTTCCCAAGTCATCGCTGACAAAGGTACACCCTCATCTCTTGACAAGGTTTCCGTGGTTGTCCTTGAACAACCACGGCAGTCGCCATGAACATAGGGAGCTGGAACTGCAGAGGTTTGGGTCACCCTCTGGCAGTTCATTCAGCGCATAAATTGACCATTGAAAGTTATCTATGCTCTTTATCTCTGAAACTAAGTGTTCGACGTTATAAAGTAGCGTCCTCTTTAGATCCTGGGGTTTAATTCTTTTTGTGGGGTGAACTCTTCGGGGCTCTCTGGCGGGCTTTGTTTGGGTTGGAAAAATCATGTCAATGTCTCTCCTCTTGTTGCGTCTAACAATCTTATCCTGTGTTCCGTCTCTTGCAATTTGGGGTCCTTTTTCCTTGCTTGTATTTATGGTTCCCCTTACATTGAGCAAAGGAAGGACACCTGGATTGCTATTGAAGCTCACCTTTCTTCTCTTGATGGTCCGATCTTATGTATTGGAGATTTTAACCAGGTTCTCCACCCTCAGGATAAGTGGTGTAGGCAATCTAGGTGGATTCCTGGTATTAAAGATTTCAGAAATTTTCTTGGTAATCTGAATCTTTATGAAATCCCTTTTAGGGGGCCCCATTTCACGTGGACAAATAATATGGACCCCCCTTTCACTACTTTTGAAAGGCTCGATAGGGGTTTCCATAACCCGGATTGGGCTCTTAGGTTTAGGGGCTCTTTTCTTCAGAATCTCCCTATTTTGGGCTCTGACCATGGACCATGTATCTTTCACATACTTAATTCCTCTCGGCCTGTTTTTAGGCGCTTCCATTTTGAGGCCTTCTGGCTTCGTTATCCTGATTGTGCAAAAATTGTGAAAGATACTTGGCATGGGGTCGTTTTCGGCTCTTCGGCTTTCCAATTTGCGGCTAAATGTAAAGCCCTTAAGTCCAATCTCTGTGCCTGGAGGAAGAAGGGGGTTGGCTCTCTCAACCAGAGAATTCTGGCTACTCAACAAAAACTGGAGACGCTCCAATCTTCCCTCAATAACTCCAGTAGTGTTATTGCGGTTAGAGAACTAAGGCAGGAGCTAAACGAACTCCTTTCCCAAGAAGATATTCTTTGGGCCCAGCGAGCTAAAATCAAATGGCTCAAAGACGGTGACAGAAACACCCGTTTCTTTCACAAATCATGCAAAAAAGGGTCGCTCGAAACAGGATAGAGGGCCTGCTGAATTCGTCGAGAAACCGGATTACAGATCAGATAGGTCTCTCAAACCTTATCTCAGAGCATTTTGAATCTATCTTTCTCAATGCCGCAGAAATTGATAATGGGGATATTGATAACTGGGATGGATGGAATCTCCAGTTCCCTACCTTGTCTGAGTGTGACATCAATGTCTTGTTAAAGCCGTTCTCGGCTGACGAGATCAAAGATGCTGTGTTCTCTGTTGGCCCTTACAAATCCCCAGGGCCTGACGGCTTCCCGGGAATTTTCTTTCAAAAAAATTGGGATATCGTCGGGCCTTCGGTTGTCGAAGCTGTTCTCTCTTTCTTTTCGAGTGGTCACCTGCTCAAGGAATTCAACTACTCCTTTCTGGCGCTCATCCCTAAAACCGATAATCCTGAGAAGCCTAGCAATTTTCGGCCTATTAGTCTCTGCTCCTTTCTGTATAAGATTATCTCTAAAGTCCTTGCTAATAGGCTGAAAGTGGTTCTACCCTCTATCATTTCAGAACATCAAAATGCTTTTGTTCCGAGTCGTCTTATTTCTGACAGTACGTTGCTAGCAAATGAATTCTTCGCCAAGATTAGGAACGCTAGAAATGGGAATAGTCACCTGGGTGCTCTTAAGTAGGATATGAGTAAGGCTTTTGACAGAGTCAACAGGTATTTCCTAGAAAAGGTTTTGAGGATAATGGGGTTTCCGGAATACTGGATTGGCCTTATTCTGCAAGGTGTCTCCACTGTCTCTTTTTTCTGTACTCGTCAATGGTCAACCTGGCAGAAGAATTTTCCCCAAGGCGGGCTTAAGACAGGGAGATCCTTTATCTCCTTATCTTTTCATCATTTTTCTGGAAGCCCTTTCAGTTTACCTCACCAATCTTAGCGGTTCTGGTGCTTGTCCTGTCATCAGTCTTAGTAGGGGTGGCTTGAAGCTTTCTCATCTATTTTTTGCTGATGACTGCCTCATTTTCTTCCAACCATCGCTTTCAAGCTGTGCAGCGCTTAGTACAACCCTCGACTCTTTCTGTAAAGTCTCTGGTCAAGACATTAATAATAACAAATCTTCCTTAACCCTTAGCCCCAATACCCCATCTGATCTGAGTAATATTTTTGGAAACTTCCTGGAAGTCAGGATTGTTTCTTCTAATTCCTCCTACCTTGGTCTTCCTATCGCTTTAGGGGGGGAAAGGAGAGACATTTTCAGATTTACCAGGGAGGCTGTTTACTCTAGGCTAGAAGGTTGGAAAGCGAAATATCTTAATGAAGCGGGTAGGCTTACCCTTGCTAAAGCTGTCCTTTCGGCACTTCCCACCTATGTTTGCTTCTCCTTCAAGCTCCCTTCTACCCTGAATGCGGAGATCTCAAATCAGATTTAAAATTTTTGGTGGAACCCAAATAAAAGGGCTCCCCTCAGACTTATTTCCAACGATACCCTTTGCCTTCCTAAGTCGAGAGGAGGCCTAGGCCTCAGAAACATTAATTGGATGAATCAGGCTCTGTTGGCGAATAAAGCTTGCAGAATTATGCATTTTCCTAACCTGCTTGTTTCCAAAATTCTCCTTCACAGATACTGCAGGAATAAAACTTTCTTTGAAGCGGGGAGTCCCAGCAATGCCTCGCGGGCCTGGAAAAGTGTGATGTTCGGCCGTGACCTCCTCAAGCAAGGTTATAGATGGCACATCGGATGCGGAAATAACGTTAGTATCATAAATGATAGATGGATCCCCGGGTTAAAAGAGCCTCTATCGTCCACCTTGGGTCCTTCCATCATCAATCCGGAGGCAAGGGTTTGCGACTGGATCACTCACACAAACAATCAACAAGGTTGGAATGTTCAGGTCATACGGCAGTGTGTTACGGACTTCATTGCTTTCAAAATCCTCTCTATCCAACTTCCTGATACTCCTACAGAGGACAGAATTATATGGCCTTTCACAAGGTCAGGAGATTATTCAACGAAATCAGGTTACAACTTCTTGTGCAGTTCAAACTCCCCGCCTTTCTTCCCGGCAGGGCACGTTCTCACAGATCAGTGGCCTATGTTTACAAGTGGGAACTGGGGGAAAATTTGGGGCCTTGATGTCCCCGAAAAATGGAAAGTGTTTCTCTGGAAGTGTGCTCATCAGAAACTCCCGACGAGACATCTTCTCAGTTGCCGTCTCAATATGAACCAGGCTGCCTGCCCTCTCTGCAATTGTCATGAGGAAACGCTTGATTTCAAATGCCAAAAGGTCAACCTCCTCTGGGAGAACGACTCCTCCTCCTCCTCCTCCAATTATACCCCTTTTGAGGCCAAATTGTGGAATTTCATTTTCTCAAAAAACATCCAAGCCATTCATATCTTATGGAGCATATGGAGAGGAAGATGCCGGCAAGTTTTCAGTAACAAAGAGTTTTCTTTCGAAGCCGTTCGTGCGATTATGGAAAATGAAAAGACTCTTCTTTCTTGCCTTGACACCAAGCCTTTATGTTCTACTTCAAATAAGGCTGAAGTCTTGAACTACATTGTGATTAAGGACAACACGAATGACTCAGCAAGGCCTAGACCTGTGGATATTTTTGTGGACGGAGCTTGGAAAGCTAACTCTTTTTTCTCAAGTTTGGGTCTCCATACTATTGGTGCGGATGGAAAGCCCTGGATTATTGGTTTGAAATGTGTTGCCTCTAGTGCTCAACAGGCGGAACTTTTGGCTATTGAACATGCTTTTAAATTTGCGACGCATCATAATATTTCAAATGTTAACATTAACACTGACTGTGCTATGGCTTTATCCCTCCTTCAGGGATCCACCAGGCCTCCCATTCAGGATGAGCCCATTATTGGAAGGATTAGGAATGCTATGAGGTCTTTGCGGTTTTGTAGCATTACATGAAAACACTCATAACCCGTAGTTATGACTTTCATAATATGAAGTTATGAAATATTATACATCTCCTACAGAGGTCGATACAAATCAAATAATGATCCACCCTCCTGAAGAGGTCGTGTTCCGTCCTTTTTTTTCTTTCACTTTACTTTTACGTATTTTTTTGGTACACTCTTGATCTTTATGGATTATTGATCAAAGTAAAGTCTCCAGAAGAGATTCTTAGTCCATTGTTTATATTGGACATAAGGGTAAATTTGTATCGTACTTGGAGTTACGAATTACATGATGTATTGATCATAACCTGCAGTTATGACACTTCTCCTGAAGAGATAATACAAATTTTATAATTGATCAATCCCCTTAAGAGCATCCAGAAGATGTTCTTAGTCCATGATTATTTATTGGACAACGCTATTTACATGCGTATATAATCGTTTTCATACCAGAAGTTATGAAAAACATGAAGAACTTATAACATGATGTTATAAAGTTATGTCAAAAGATCTCCTTGAAGAGAGAAACTGCACTCATCGAACCATAAGTTTCGATTGCCTATTTTTTTCCTTCTAATTTATATATATTTTTTAGTTTTATTCTTATTCTCCTAATTTTGGTGTTATTTTAAAGGAAGAAAACTAAGATCTCCTGAAGAGACTTGTTAATGGCAAGTATAAAAAGCAATTGATATTGCTAGCGGTTTTAAAAGAAATATTCACACCAGAAGTTGTGAAAGGAAGATTACAATTGTCAATAACTTGAAGTTATGACATTTTAATCAAATATTAATATTTGATTTGAACTATTGCCATTGTTCATGACCGATTAATTCGACCACATTCACATAAGTGAATGATAGTGCATTCCCATAAGAGAATCACTTCGTTATATCCGGTCGAACTTCACGTGACTATAGAGATGGTCATGGTTGTGAACATAAAAATCTATTAAAGAGATTAGAATCAAGAAAAATACCTTATTTTGTAGAAAGAACCTCCGCAAGAGTTCTTAGTCCACATTAATATTTGTTGGACATATTTAATGACTCATATCATGCAGTCATGAGGTATTTTCTGACCCGAAGTCATAAAATTTTGATAGAGTTGAAAGAGTATTTTCTTATATCCATTGAACCTGAAGTTCAATTCAGAAAATAAACACTGCTAGAAAAAGGCCAGAATCTTGACAGTGTACCAGAAGTATAACTCATTATGTTGCCACAAGCCACTCATATGAAAGTCTCGAGCGATTATGAATTGATGAATATAAGCTTGTTGTTTCAATCATCGCAGAATTGAGTCATTCTCTTTGAAGATGAATTTTAATTATGTCATCTCCTTGATATGAGTATCTATTCATTAAATGGTAGACTCTTAAAGCAGGTGATATTGATATATGCGGTATTTCATGCCAAAAGTTGTGAAATGCGTGTTATGCCCAAGAGTTATGGCATACTATCAAAATGGAAACTCATGTAGAGTAATGCGAAGATTTAATGATCAACATTATGATAAGTTGGTCACGTGTCACAATAACTGGTGCAGTCATGGACTTAGTTGCAATGATATGCACGTCCGTTGTCATTGAAGTGCATCCTTATGATTTCTCCGGAAGAGAAAGACTACATAAAACAGGGGGAGAAAATGAATGCACTAGTAGTTGCAAAAAGAGCATCCCCTCTGAACTTTGATGCGTTCTGAAAATTTATTTATTGGGTTATTTGAGAATCTTCTAGCTCCTAAGCAGTTTTAGAGCTATGAATCCATGCATCAAATTTTATATTATTTGAAAAAAAGAGCATTCTCTACGAAGATATCATGAGGGAACGAATATGGCTTCATGGGTTACATCGCCAACCCAACGCCTAGTCGATGCGTTGTGTTTTGTATCAATTCGCAATAAAATATTCAAATTACAATCAAGCCCCTGAAGTGGTTTTGATGTAATATCATTGTTATGATGAATATTTTTTTAAGGGCATATAGTCTCTCAAAACATCCAATCAAAATTGATCCACATTCCCAGAAGTGAATGTTATAGGGTCCAAATAGTCTACAAGATAATGGACTAAGTTATGGTTATGGATAGAAATAGTCATTGAAAATCTCTAAAGGAGATTGAGCTATATCAATCAACCCCTGCAGTGGTTTGAATATTATCAATCATACATTTAGAAATATCTAAATATTGTATGAAGTCTTTCGAAGAGTGTGAGACTTGCTATCCTACCTCTGTGGAGACTCTTTTGAGAATTTAGCATGATATCCTAAATATTCATAGAAGCATTTATGCTTGATGGAGGATATAATGATCCAAATTTGAGAGATTTATTGATTGATACTAATCCCAACATGATTATTTTTTGGGATTATTTCTACCTATTGCGTTCCCCGGAGAGAACGACCAAATTCGCTCATTAGACTTCCTTGAAGGAAGTTAGAATCATAACATATTTCTCAATGAATAATAACTCGTCTCATGGTAGTAGTGACTAGAGTTTATGAGAATATGAAAATTGGAACTGTGACATATCATATCTCATAGAGAGATAAATTACATCACATGACCTTAATGTCTGTTTGTTTTTTTTTTATGCCAGAAGCATAAGTTGTGAAGTTATGACGGTCATAATTTTCACGTCATGAGGGGGAGATAGACCATATTGCATGACGTGAACTTTATTTTATCTCAATTACATCCAGCTATACTGGTGTAAAGTTAGAAGTTCCATTATAGACTGAAGTCTAATTGACTAATGAGTATTTGGTTTGAAAGCATGCTAGTAGTATGTAAGGATTGCTTGTTCAAATATTATGATCTTCCAGAAGAAGATTTAGAAAGCATCCAAATCTTGTGCAATTTAAAGTCCCAAATTGAGAACACAAGATATGACAAATTCTCATGATTTATGAGAAAATAAAGGATATCATCAACATTAGATCAAATCCAACGTTGGAAAATAAAAAGCCCTTGAAGAGGCATGAAGCTCTTGAAGAAGCTAAGGTACCTAATTTGAGATTAATCTCACGATCTTATGGTTGATGATACTTTAATTGGAATAACGCTTGAAATCATATATGATTTCCATTTACCACCTGAAGTGGATGAAGTTGACTTAATATATTTTGCCATGACAAAAGTCAACGAATACATGGACAAGAGGATACAAACTCTGCAAATTTAATAATGCATGGAGTATAATTATAAGTACCAAGAGTACTTGTGATGCTTGAAGCATCAATGTCCATATTGAATTAGTGTATGTGTACATATACACGAGCTCTAAAGTTAATACATAGAGCATATTTGGGAAGTACTTTGAATTACTTTAGATGCCCATATCATTCATGTTCGTATAGAACAATATATTCAAATGTCCGCACCCTAATGGTTAATGCGTGAGACTATTGAAAGAGAAATATGTTGTAGTGCAAGTGATGCCTAACTGACATTAGTTTTTCTCATGGTTATAATTATAGTTATAACACACAAATCCTCTCTTTTATAAGAGTGATTGTGATATTTCGTTTAGTCTAGAAGACTACGAATGTAAAAGTAACTAGTTACACCAAATGATCATACGAATCACTTTATGTGAAAATCATGGAGGTTGATACCCATGAAAGATATCTAGTTGCCTGAAGCAACCGAAAGTGTACACTCGCGAGTAGTCTAAGGCATATGCATTTTGTCATTTATTGATAACACATGACATACAATTGCATGACATGTTAACTATGGATGAATATTTTTGTTTACTATTTATACATGATCATGTAGTATTGCATCATATATTTGGATGTGTTTTTATGTCTATTGCTAGATTTTGTTTTTCCGTGAATTTATATTACAGCTCCTAAGCCCCAATGACTTATGATGGTATACTTCAAAGAAAGCATTGAAGAAAGTGGAATGGAGATAAACTAATTGATGCTATGAAGAGGGGAGTTTCAAGGTTAAATCATGAAACTATGAGGCACTGTACTATTTTCCTTCGCTGCGGATTTTATCCCACAGGGTTTTTCCTAGCAAGGTTTCTAATGAGGCAAGCAGCCAAATGTGAATTCCTGAAGAATGTCATCATCAATGAAAGTCAGCAAAGAATTTAGAAGATTCAATATGACAAGGAGAATGTTTATTTAGGTCTGTACTCTTTTTCCTTAGCCAAGTTTTTGTCCCACTGGGTTTTACTTGGTAAGGTTTTAACGAGGCAGACGATACAAGTTTCCAAGCACCGATGTACTCTTTTTCCTTCGTCAGAGATTTTGTCCCACTGGGTTTTTTCTTGACAAGGTTTTAACGAGGCATCCTTATGGTGAATATTCAAGGGGGAGTGTTGTGAAATATTGGGCTAGTTTATTGGTGAATATCCACCACATGATGTAAACCCATTGTACATTGTTATTAGCCCATTAGCCCACCCTAATGCCTATATAAAGGAGCTTAGGGTTGGAGAATAATACACCTCTCTACACAATTCTCCCTACATCTTGTCTCTCTTTATTTCTCATCTCTCATCTTGGATCTCGTTTCACAACATTAATGATTTTCATATAAAGTTTGGGGTAAAAAACACTTATTCTATTTTCTGTTGTGTAATTATTGTTTCATACTTGTAGTAATCACACATGATAGAGTTTTGCGGATCAAATAAAAAAAAGCACATGATAGAGTTTTAATATAATTTAATAAAAAAAATTGTTATAGATAAAAAGGGATACTAATAAAATTCACAAAAGACGGGTCTGGAAAAATAAGCACTCTCTTATTTGTGAAAAGTTGCGGTGAGAAATCAATTATTGTCCAAAAAGCAGTTATATAATAATTTAGCAAACACATCACACCAAAAAACAAATTTCTAGAAAGCAAAAGTCATTGTCAAACGGATTTCAAATCACCCCATTATATTTCCTCCTCTTATTATTATTATTATTATTATTATTATTATTATTATTATTATTATTATTATTATTATTATTATTATTATTATTTTGAGAATGGTCTTTGTATTTACACCAGCCAAAAGAAAGTCTCATTACAAAGTTATAATTGGGTTGCTCAGTCCACAAAGGAGAGTCTAATCTGGTTTCGACCATACTTTTATTTAGAAACTGTTGATATTAAATGAGCTTCCATATGCAGACCACGCGGTAGGTGGGTAACCATATAATCTTGTTGATTTTGGAGATAGAAATTACAGTCCTCGATGTATCGAACCTCTTTTGCAACTCACTTCGGCTCTTTCCCTTATCCTCAAGATGTGGTTCATCTCTATCCCTAGAACGAGAAAGTCGGTTTCGGAAATGAAGTTTGTGAATTATGTTTCCTCATTTGGTGTCATCGACTTAATTTTAAAGAATATGATAAATTATTCTAAATTTAAGACAATGATCTTACACTAGCCATAACGCTTCTAACCATAATGTTTAACGGTGGAGACAAATTTATGATAGTTTTAAATATCATACCGGACAACGTTTAACTTTTTCTACTGGAGAGAAATGTTTCGGTGTCGATATTTTTAAGTGATTAGTTTCGGACTTAGTTTTTTAAATTATATAATTTTTCAAAGAAATAATCATTTTCAAAAGGAGGTGTTCTAGAATGGAACCAGATGCTTTTGGATTATTGTCGAGTTCAGATCGGTTGAAAATTATCATATCCGAATCCGACCTAGTGATCCATTAGATTCTGAAATCGGAGATATGATCGGACCCCTTGTCCGGTATCATTCCATGACGTACTAAATTGTTAACATATGGGTTAAATTGTTAAAAATTAATATTTAGACATAGGGACAATAAGGTTTAGGGTTTGAGAGGGGGATGACATTTTCATACCCCATACCCGCTCAAGAACACTAATCTGATGGCCCACCCATCCCTGCTTAGGTTTATCCCACACCCGCCTCATAGGCATGTACTCATGAGTTCCTGTCGGGTCCTCATTTAATATTTTAAGATACAAAATTAAATCATTATAGTACTTTATTTGAGCTCCACAACTTATATAAACTACAAAGACAACAATTTTTTGTAACCGTTTAGAAACAAATTTCGAAGTACCAATTGGGCTAACAATTTTTCTTCAGAATCAACAATATATTCCAAGTAAACCAACTGAAATCAGGGAGGAATTACATCTTTATTGACTAAGTTTTGTAACCAAACTGGAGGGTCTTCTATCCATTCATGATCAGATTCTGAATTCTCTGGAACTGAGCTAGTGAGTGAGCTACGGTGTTTCCTTCTCTCCGAATGAATCTAATCTCACATTCTTCGAATCCTTCCATCAGCCCCACCGTTTCTTCTATACCTTCATGGGCTTCTGTGATATCCATCGGTTCCTGGCCATCTCTCCTTCTTTGGATTTCTTGAATAACTAATTTCGCATCTCCCTCCAGCTCAATTTTGGTGACCCCCATCTTCGCCGCCAATCTAAGACCAGCCACAGCAGCTCTGACCTCTGCCAACTTTGCCGAGCTCCTTTATCATCCCTGAGAATAGCTCCCACCCATGTTTTGCCCCTTTCATTCTCCCAGGCGCCGTCAAAATTTATCTTCACCCAGTTTGTAGTCGGCTTCCCCCATTTGTGTTTCTTGGATTTTGCTTTGCCTTCACCATCAACTCGTCTAGCTCCTTTAACATGTCTAACACCATCTGGGTAATAATGTCAGGGGTCGTATTCAAATGGTTAAATCGCCTACTGTTGCGCGCCAGCCATAAACCATGGATTGTTAGGAAATAACTCGAAGATCCTTAGCACTTTTTGAGTTGATTTGGAAGCGAAGACACTCCTAAAAATCCCTTGATATCAACCTTCCACCCTCTACGACTAGGATTCGCTACCAAACATCCTTCGCCTGATTACAGTGCATGAACACATGGGACAGATTCTCAAGACCCTTACCACATCCATCGCAAACCATATCAACATTCATGCCCCTTCTTCTAAGATTGCTCGCGCAAGCCACTGCATTATTCATACATAGCCATATCAAGTGATTGACCTTTCTTACCACTTTCACCTCCCATAACTTCGTAAAGATCCTCGAGTTAGTAGTTGTTTCTTCGGTGTCGATAGCTTCCTGATTGCTGACATGAACAACTACCTTGTACCCCGACCGGACGGAGTAACCACCGTGATCAGTGCCATTCCAAATTAGGTGATCCGCCCTCTTAGTGGTTGGCAGATTAATCCTTCTGATTACATGCTTATCAACATCCCATATGTGAGCATTCAATTTTTCCTCATTCCAGCAGTTGACATCATCGTGCAAGAAATCACTTACCAATAGTGTTGAATTAGGGGGAAAAACAGTGATTAAGTTTACCCGAATGTGAATTAGGGATCCACTTGTCATGTATCGTAATGCTTCTTCCATCCCCGATTTTCCATCTCAGCCCCTTCCTTAGTACTCTTTTACCCTCCATAATTACACGCCATGCGAATGACGGACCTTTACCAAGCTCCGCTTCCATGAAACTCGTAGTAGGAAAGTACTTTGCCTTTAATACTCTGCTGCATAAATAATCTCTTTGCTGCAATAAACGCCATCCTTGCTTAGCTAATATTGCCAGGTTGAAAGCCTTCATATCCTTGAATTGGAGTCCTCCCTTGTCCTTCGATTGTTGTATTTTATTCCACACTACCCAACTGATTCCGTGATATTTTTTGGAGCTACTCCACCAAAATTGGCGGATCATCATCTCCATCTTATTGCACACTCCATCTGGTAATTTGAAACATGACATAGCATAAGTAGGGAGAGCTTGCGTGACTGATTTAATCATCACCACTTTTCATGCAACTTAGAGATTGTTTCCCTTCCATCCCTTCAATTTATTTCCAAGGCCTCCAGTTAGCTTGTTGAAATTGGTCTTCTTATTTATCCCCATGGTTGTTGGGAGACCTAAGTATTGATCATCCTGTGGGACCTCCGGGATTCCCACTTCTGAAAGAACACTGTGCTTGGCTTCTGCTGTCGTATTTGGGGAGATCACAATAGCAGACTTGTCAGTATTGATTTGCTGACTTGTGGCTTTATCATAAGAAGCCAATAACTGCATGAAAGAAGTCATATTCTCCGAGTCGGCCTGCGTGAAAAACATAGAATCGTCAGCAAAATATAAGTGGGAGACCACTGGTCCTCCCTGAGAAGCTCTCACCCCCGCCAGCCTCCCCTCATCCACCGCCTCGCTGATTACATGCGAAAGCATGTCGCTACAGAGCAGGAATAGATTGGGAGATAGAGGACATCCCTGTCTCAAACCCCTTTCCAGCACAATGTGCCCCATAGGTCGGCCATCTCTGAGTACTGAATAAGTGACTGAAGAAATCTCCACTAAGCTTCTGAATTTTGCCCCAAAACCAAGGTGAAACATTACCTCTTTGACGTACTTCCACTCAATTTTGTCGTACGTTTTGCTCGTATCCAGTTTAACTGCCACAAATCCTTTCTTCCCCTTCTTACGTGTCTTCAGAGTATGAATAACCTCAAAAGTCGTTAGAATATTGTCTAAAATAAGTCGGCCTTGAACAAAAGCACTTTGATTCTCCGATATTAAATAAGGAAGAACACTTTTCAGACGATTAGCTAAGCATTTTGCCACAATCTTATAAATAATAGTACATAAGCTTATAGGACGATACTCTCTTGGCTTCCTTCGTTGTTTTGTCTTTGGAATCAATGCAATGAGAGTATGATTGAATTCCTTAATAGAACCAGCACTTCCAAAACTTCCTTAGTCACTTCTTGAACAACTAATCTCCATTTCTTTTTGAAAAAACCCTGCATTATACCCATCCACCCCTAGAGCTTTGTCAGGGGCCATGTGAAATAGAGCATCATACACTGCCGCTGTCGTGAATGCCTCCTCCAGCCGAGTACTGTCCCTGGCCGTGACAAATTCAGCCGAGTGGGCCAATAGCGGCTCAATATCTTTCATCTCTGGTTTCGTGGATGTGAAGATTTCTGAAAAGTATCCGCCTAACACTTTATTCATCCCAGTTCATCCGTAATCCAATTCCCATTGTTCTCTTCGATTCCCTTAAAACTATTTCTGGCTCTACGGATAGTAGCTTTAAGATGGAAAAATCTTGTATTCATGTCCCCACTCTTCAACCATGTAGCCTTGAAACAGCTTTCAAAGCCTTGAAACTGACTGAGACTTATATGCATGAACTTAGGGGCAGTTTCTGATTCTGTTTGAACTCCTTAAACCCTGTGCTTGATCTATTATTACTTGATGATGAAAGACAGAGTATTTTGACATGTTTAACACTATCTAATCCATCTGTTTGAATTAGTTTTGCAGGGAAAGTTTATTTCCTATTCTGCAGGATTTATTTCCTCAACCTGAGTTTTGCAGGGAAGGAAAGTCTGGGTTGATTTGATTCTGTAATCAATCTAATGATTGTAACAGCTTCTGAACATGATTATGAATAAGATCAAATCAGTATCCCTGAAGATACTGAGCAACTATCTGTTGGAGAAGACTGTTAGAGAAGTCAAAGCTTTTGCCTACAAAGTAGGAAAGTTTGTTGATGAAGATCTTAAAGATTTACATATCAAATGAGCTAGATATAAGGAGTTCAGTTTGAAGCTTTTAAAATAGAGAAAAACGAGCAAAATCTAGAGACATTGAAAATACATTCAAGTATTGTCAAGCAACAAAGAAGCAGATCATTATATCCCAATCCAAGCATTTGAAGAACACTGCACTCTCATTGCAGTCTCACTCTCTATGTTCTTCATCTCTGAACTTTTTTTGTATATCATTCTTATACTACTTTTGTTTTCATTCTCAAGGATTGTTCAAGGTGAACAATAGAGAATTCTTAGTTAATCAGACAACTAGAGCAGGTACTAGATAGGTTAGTGAGAACCACAAGCTGTAATAGAGTAAGGCATCTCTCTGTGCTTGAGATCTAGGGCTTAGCTGTTGATTAATCAGAATTGAGATGAAAATCCTACAGGGAGAAGATCCATGAGGTAGAGACGTAGGTCAGAGTGGACTGAACTCCATATATCTTGTGTCTCTTGCATTTACTTTTCTGTTACAAACTTAGAACTTTTGCAGCATTCATAATAGTTTCATTTCAAGGGTTTGAAACTCATTTCAAGGCCTTGAAATAGAGTTATTCTTATGTTTACTCTAATTGTTTTATTCCAAGGGCTTGAAACTCATTTCAAGGCCTTGAATCTCTTTACAAATCTTTTGAAACCACTACTCTTGCAAAGTTTAGCAAAATTCTTCATACTCTATTCAACCCTCCCCCCTCCTAGAGTATTGATGATGTATTTCTACCTACTGTACACCCCCTTCAAACCATTCTATTTTGGATCTCTGTTTCCACATAATTTCGCCTTTGCGCTATAGGGATTTATACTCAGCTGCTAATACTCTCTTCTCGTTTATACATTTGTGGTTTGAATCAATTCGTCCAAGTAATTGCCTTGTTCCCGAATAAGATCGCAGCTCCTAGAGACTTGGTCGAATACCTCTCGGTGCCATATAGTGCACTGTTTACTCACCTCCTTAAGTTTATGCGTTATGGAGCCCTCCGTGTTGGACCAGGCTTTGGTAGTAAAGGGCTTGAACCCCTCGTTTTGCTGCCACATCTTCTCATATTGAAATCTTCTTTTCTTCCTCCATCTTCGCTCTTCTTGACCCCACTCTAGAAGTACCGGTAGATTATTGACACGTTCCAACTGCAAGTGTACAGCTGTCGGTGTATTGATAAATTCCGGAAATCCGGGTTGTCGAACCCAAGGGACTTCTTACAAATTAGTTGATATTTAATAGCCTTGTGTGGGCAAAGCGCGTTGTTTGGTTTCCTAACTTATGCTAAAATTGAAAAGAGCAAGTATCCCAATGAACCAAGTGAATTGCTTCACGATTAATAAAGATGAATTTGTAGTTGGTTTCTTAATATGTTGACTAAGACAGGATATCTCTACGGGTCACTAAGTATTTCCCACCACGTTGGATTTACGTTTTGATAACACGATGATAATTTGTCTAGTTAAACGAGCACTCCTATGTTGAAGATTTCTCAACCAACACCTATACTTAAAGATCATAGCTGATTTCTCTAGTCTTATCAAATTTAAGCATGCTTTGTGATCGTTAGTCTACTCTTAGTTCTTAGCTAACTAGCAAGATCTCTCAACCCTAGATACGGATAGTGTGTGTTTCAAGTTTTCGGGCAATAAACGTTGATTTCTCTAACAATCACAACATAGCTCAATCATATTGATATATCTAACAATATAAAAGATGAATGATAATCATAAAACACACATAATTAAGCAAAGTATCATCAATTAAGCTAGAGAGCATAAAGTCAAATCCATAAACCACAAACTGTGGTGATCAAACCCTAGTTCCCTACAAGATATACCGAATACGAGTTTAGCTACTCAAAAACATGATCAAAATACAAGTTTTCATGATCATAATCCAAAACTAGAGAGAAAGATGAGAGAAAATATCCAAACGATGCAATCCTAAGCTCCAAGCTTTCTCCCCCAACGTCTTCTTGCTCTCCAACTTGCGTAGAACCATCCCAACCTCTGGAAAAGACGACCTACATTGCTTAAATACGTTTCCAAAATAAGAGGACAAAGTTTTGATAAATTGTATAAGAGCCCCACATCAAATATGTCAAACCCACCGATGTCTTCGTAGGAAGAGTCTTCGTAGGAAGACTTTTTCTCTTCGTACGAAGGCCTTCCCAGATAAGTACCGCAAGCTGTTTTGGGAAGACATTTTCAGTATAAAATTTTTGGCCAAGTATTTTCTCTTCGTACTAAGACTTTTCTCCTCGTACTAAGAGACTCCTGGACACCACAAAAACATTCTTTTTCGACTCTTATCCGATTCGTTGCCCGGGCCTTTGCTTCCTTAAGGATCTCCTCGACCTCGAGACTCCTTTTATGCTATAAAACATTCTCAAACTACGGAGAACCCTTCATTCATCAATTTAGCTTCTCCAAAGGCGTGTCTGGCATTTCTAGGTGCTTTTGGCCGCGTTTTTATCTCTTTGAGCATCCTTTTTGACATAACATTTTCATCCTGACTCCGATAAATGTGATCTTTGCACCTTTGGATTCCTTTTATGACGTAGAATTTATCCATTTAGAGAAATTCCCGTTTCCGGATCATTTTCTGGTTTTTCTCAATTATTGCCCAGTTATGGCGAAAACATCCAAAACGCGCCAAATTCGCCTTTTCTTCTATTCTGAAGCTCGTTTCTTCTCTCCACTTGATTTATGCATGCGTAATTCCTGTCAAACAACAACACGAACACTACCGCGAAGATCAAATGTGATAAATTATCAAAATCATACTCAAAACGATAAAGAAACGCCCAATTGTACGTTTAAGCTCAAAAACATCGAAAAGTGCAAATTTTTCATATTTAAGCTCAAATCTCGTCAATTTGTACCGAAACACACACAAATAACAATATAAAGTGTACATAGGATAAATCTTATGAAGGAGTTATCAATTACCCCCACACTTGTCATTTGTGCGTCCCGAGCAAAGTCTCATCTACTGCATCTAACTGTCTACTAGCCAACAAGACTCAAACGACACTAACAGGACTCTAGACATTACATAAATTCTTAAAACATGCAGTTCTTAATGCAGTAAGATAATGAAATGCAAATCTAGACTCGATCTTAAAACATAAAACATAAATTCTTTCTTTTTGTGAGATTAGGTCAATAACATAGAATGGTGCTCATGGATGATGAAAAAGTTAGACAAGAGGTGCGAAGCGCAACTGAGTTCGACAACAAGTAATTCCCCATAGTTATTATAGAAAGCTTAACTTTACTATAAAGAACAACCTACATCTTCATGTGTGCTAATAAAAAGTAAGAGGCTAACCAAGGCTAAGCCACATTCACAGTCCGAGCTCCTATTCCGCTAATGGTCAAATATGATGAGGCTTAAGGATAAAAAGAATATAACTTGTATGAAGCAAAAAATCTTAAAGCGTCACATAAGCTCACCAAACCCCATATCTCACACACCCTCACCTTGATGATAGGAATCCACAACCCGCATCTCACCGACTCCGCCCCTCAATCCCCTCGAACCCCGATACGATGTCAATCTCGTGGCCATCGCAGAGAAGCGAATGATATGTAAAACTCAAGTCTTTCACCACTCGATTTCCAATAAGCACAGCTGTATCTAATTATTTCCTCTCCTTTTCTTCTTTCACTTTTTTTTTCTTCTTTTTTTCTCTTTTTTTTATTATTTGTTTTCATTAAAACAACAATAACACAATCAAAAAAATGTACGAGTGGTCCTCCTCCAAGAATCAAGCAGCAGTAATAATGTCAAGGGAAGGAAAGAAACAAAATAATGAATAAGTATCACAAGATTAATTCCTCTCCTCCTAACTCCATGAAGCGCAAGATGCCACAAACCGTCAAAGTCAAAGCGTGTATGGGGATGGAGTCGTCAATGCACAATCTCTATGTCCGTAGTCAAATGTCGACACCCCCACACTAGACTGTAGCCATGCCCCCCTCTCAAATAGCCATATAAGATATGTCATGTACCTAATCCAACCGAACCTCCTACACCAAGATGAAAGAAATCCAATACCTAGCACGATCCACCAATTAAGTACAACCAACCCCATTTTCGTGCGGATTAGACGTCACGCACTTAGGCCCTCCACTACTGTGTCCACAATGTAATGACATGGAATAGCGACACACCGTAGTGTGCAAGCCGACTCACTCACCCTTGCATCCCCTCAAAGATATCCAATGAAGCATATGCGACCTGCAAAACTCACATTAGTATGTAATGAAGTACTCCCTCAACTAACCCCCTCAATTACTGCTCCTGGTGACGCTCTAGAAAGGTGATTCTAGCAAAGTCTGATGAAGGCCAATAATCGTCTTCCTAGGTCAAAGAGGCTAACAATGAATCCAAGGATCAATTAGGGTTTACTAGTGGTCCTACAAGGTGAGATCTAAAAGCAGTGAGTGCTCTAATACACATCCTCGCACAGTTGTTATGTGTGCCACTACGAGGCGGGCTGGCGACTACCTAAGACGGACAACATGAACGTTCGGCTTGTTTAGCAAACACCAAGCTCAACTCTTGTAGAGCAAAATGACACACACTTTAGCTTTTAAAGTTTCATTGTAGTTTAAAAAATAGGTAGGCATTCACGTAATGCGATTCTCTCTATACTTACTAGGGGGAACTAAAATTGTCACTCTCGGTCAAAATTCACACCCTATGCCTAAAGTTTTCACATCTCACTATATCAACCAAGTCTATGCTTCTCTCAATTGCCGTTTCTCAAATTGTTCAATTTTATTTTTTATTTTTCATAATCTCCTAACTCTATATGCAAGGCTTTGACTCGAAAATTTTTTAACTCTACACAATTTACTTTGTTGGTGGGTATACTCAATTATGTAAAAGTGCAAACCAAATATAAATCTATCCTACACTATACGACAATATAAGTAAAACGTAACACAAACCACTGACTCTACACACAATACAATCTAAACACATCCTACATGTAACTGGCTATGCAAGACAAATATCAGCTAGTAGACAGTTAAACCACCCCCACACTAATGCTTCGTTGTTCTCAACGAATTTAGAGATCAAACATAGGACTCAACAATCAATTCAACTTTCCATTAGATGAGATGGAGCACAACATATACAAAAGAAACACTTAATTTTAGCTAAAGGAAGAAATACTCACAACCGCCTCAAGGGCAGGGAAGAAATCCACTCCAAGCAAACCCCAAGCACTAGTGGTGCCACTGTGCTCCTATATAGTTAGTGTGTTCTCACACACCGGGGTCGAATGTCTCCTCTGCTAAAACCCATGTCTGAAGAATCCCCAACTCGCCAATGCAAGCCTCTGTGAAGGTCATGTGTGCCATGGCACACCGGGGTAGATTCTACCATAACCTGCACATATATGTCACTTGGAAACATCATTAGTCCCTCTCTCTCTCATCACTCCATATACATAAATAAAAACAAAAAAAACACAACTTTATTAAAAACACACTCCCTAATCCAATGCAAATAAATAGGTTGGGTTGCCTCCCAACAAGCGCATTGTAATTTAAGGTCGACGAACTGACCCAATTACCTCAAAAGATTTTAAGGAGATCGAGCACGGCGTGCCTCCTCCTTCAATTTCTTGCTCTTGATATTTTGCACCACATCATGTGCATGCACCACATTTGGCTTCTTTTCTGATTCGAGTGGATCGGGCTGCAAAATTGCAGGCAACCCAAGAGAAGGATCCACACGATCTTCTATGAGCTTGATCATAGCCAGTTTATTCTTACATTTGCCTGGAACAAATTCCTTGAATAGAAGTGATGAATATAGAGCTTTGATAGTAAGCTCCTCAGTCTCTAAATCCACATTTGCACGCCTTGTCTTCAAAAGCGGTCTTCCAAAGATGAGTGGAACATCGCGATCCTCCTTGATGTCCACCATCACAAAGTCAGCTGGAAAGACAAATGCACCTACTTTGACAAGCAAGTTCTCAATCACCCCATTTGCTAAACCAATAGAATTGTCTTCCAATTGCAGACCCATCTTCACAGGGGTTGGCGCACCAATTCCCAATCTCTGAATTAGGGACAATGGCATGAGATTAATACTCGCACCCAAATCACAAAGACCATGTGTATGATATCCACCCCCAAGAGTGCAGCCTAGAATGACACTGCATGGATCTCTTACCTTGGGAATGTCCCTCTGAATAACTGTACTGCATGTCTCTGTCAATTTCACCGTGGCATAAGGGTCTATACTCTTCTTGTCCCATAAGATCTCCTTTAAGAACTTCTTGTACTTGGGCATATGAGAAAGTGCTTCCACAAGAGGAATGCTTATATGTAGTTTTTTAAATATATCCATAAATCTCCCAAAGTGTTCCTCATCATTCCTCTTTATTGCTGCCGGATATGGTACATCGGGCACATACTTAGCCAGATTTAGAGTGTTCCTGGGATCTTCTTTCTTCTTTACCGTGTCCTTTGATTGGGTACTCACGACCTTGGTCAACTCTTCACCCAATTCCTTCTATGTGGCCTTTGTAGCTTCCGCTCTCGCATGGCTAGGATATTGAGGATCCTGAGTAGTAGTGCCACTACGAGTAGTAATAGCTTTGAGCTGCTCAGTAGGAGGAATGATATTAGAAGGAAGCATACCTAGTGGAAATTTAGCAATTTGATTGGCAATTTTCCCAATCTGCGTCTCATGGCTTTTCATTATGGCTTCCATGGAGAAACTTCTGCTCTCCATTGTATCTTGATTAGCAAGCAGTTTGTCCATATAACTTTTGTCTCTTGGTCCTCTTGTTGCGGAGCCTGCTGCTGTGCCTGGTATGTCGGATTTGGCTCATGACCAGGTGCATATAACCCACTGTTTGGATTGACATAGATGAAGTTGGGGTGATTCCGGTTGTTGGGATGATAAGTGATGGTAGGGGAGAGCACGGACCGGGTTGGGCGGGTACGAGCCGTATTTCCTACCCAACCCAATAATCCCGGGTAGGCATATCCACAACCCATACCCAATCGAATAACTCCCAAACCCAAACCCAATCGAATTCCTCGGCTCGGACCGGACCGGACCGGTTATAGTGGGTTTCAAAAGCACAAATTATGACTCAAAATTTCCACTGTGAATTGGAAATATCAGCCTAAGTGTGGACATTTACTGTCAAATTTGTGCATAATAACGACTTGCATCCGATAAGAAAACACATCTCCACATTACAAGTTTATATAACTACATCGACAAAAATATGTTACATGAATGTCCAACACCGTACATTTAAGTACAGCAATTCAGCAACCCCCATATAGTGGAGCAAGATATCATTCAAGTGTCCTGTAAAACACAATCTAAAAAATAGTTTTGAGTTTTTTGAGCATGTACGGGGCGGGGCGGGTTGAAACGGGTTTATTAATATAGTACCCATGCCCCACCCGAATTTGGCGGGTATTTGTTAAATCAACCCATAATCAATCATATAATCCGGGTTTGACTCTTTTACGGGGCGATTCGATTCGGACCGGCCGATTCGGACCGGTTTGGCGGGTTTTTGCTCAGCCCTAAGTGATGGACCACTGCTAATGTCGTTGTTAACCCATGTAATTCACGTCTTCAATCCCATATCCTAGTTCCTTACGAGATATCCCGACTACGATTTTAGATACTCAAAAACATGATCACAATACCAGTTTTCATGATCATAATCCAAAACTAGAGATAAAGAGGAGAGAAAATATCCAAACGATGCAATCCAAATTTTCAAGCTTGCTCCCCCAACGTCTTCTTTCTCTCCAACGTGCGCAGAACATTCCCAACCTCTGGAAAAGACAACCTACATTGCTTAAATACGTTTCCTAAACAAGAGGACGGAGTTTTGATAAATTTCATAACAGCCCTGCATCAAATCTGTCAAACACAGTGATGTCTTCGTAGGAAGATTTTTCTCTTCGTAGGAAGATTCTTCGTAGGAAGACTTTTTCTCTTCGTACGAAGGCCTTCCCAGATAAGTACTGCAAGATGTTTTGGGAAGACATTTTCATCATCCAAATTTTTGCTAAGTGTTTCCCACATCACTAAGTGCTTCTTTGAATTGATTAAGTTGACTGAAACTGGTCCCCACTCCTCCATTCTTTTCGACGTATGACGAGATTGCATTAAAGTCTCCCGCGATGCACCATGGGATTTCCGGAATGGTCTTTAATATTCTTAACAACTCCCAAGACTTAGATCGTTCATTGCTATTAGGGTCTCCATAAAAGCCCGTAAATTTCCAACTCTGCATATCATCATCCTTTTTAACTATAGCATCAATATAGAAGAAGGAATGACTGAGTACCTGAACCTTCATATTACTCCTCCACATTAGGCCCAATCCTCCCTTTCTACCTCTGGAATCAACTGCGAAACCGTCGTAGAAACCCAGATCCTCCAGTCTCTGCTGCATATCTTCATGTGACAACTTGGTTTACAGCAGAAAAATCAAGTCCGGAGATTTTTTCTTCACTAAGTCGCGAAGCGATAGGAACGTACTGGGGTTCCCCAACCCCCGCATGTTCCAACTCAATAGACTCATTGTGATGGGAGGCGCTGCACTGCAGGCGCCGCCAAATCAGTATTGAGTTCCCTGGATACATTCTTATCCGTCAATCTATTACCTTCCTTGTTCCCTCGATCAATCTGCTCCTTCGTGGGAGAATATTCTTCTATTACTGCTGTTTTTGTTGGGATGTGTGTGGCGATGAAATTCATTACATTCCCTTTCCTTTTCCAGGATTCATTCTTCATACTTTGTCCCGAAGAATTCGTGGCATTTTAGATGAGTTGGTGGATTCTTGCAAGAATACCAGCCCCTTGTTTACTGGGTGTATGCTCCAGTGCGTCCATGTTGGTTCAATAGTTGAAAGGAACTGTTCTTGTCCCCTTATCAACGACCATAGCCTCTGTCGTTGGATTTTTTTCACTCGCTGCATTGCCCATAGTTTCCTCCCCTTCTGTCTCCTTGGATAAATCTGGACCAGTGATCTCTGTGGGATCAGACACATCCATTGCATCTACATTCATTACCGTTTCTTCTAACTTCTCCTCGTCAATTTTGGCCTTGTTACTCACAAATTTCTTTCTCATGGCAGCCCTTCTTAGAATTTGTGGATGACAAAGAAGAAAATCACCGTACCCCGTTTCCATATCATTTTGTGATTGTTTCGGATACACTCCACATTAGTCACTGAGATGCGTTATGCACCCACACCATCGACAAACACTCGCCAATCGTTCGTATTTGAAATCAATCCAAATTTCTTCATCTTTCCCTACCAGATTGACACCTCGCTGTATTGGCTTGTAGAGTGGGAGATGAGCTCTTGCTCGAATGAAATTAATTCCTTATTCACTTTCGATCCGGCCATCCACAAAAATTGTCTCCCCCACTGTGTCTACTATCATCCTTCCAGTTTATTTCTTCATCAAGTGTATAGGGATGTTACTTAACTGCACCCAGACCTTGAACTCTTTAAACTCGACTGATTTGGTTTGATCCCCAAGTTTCCAAGGTTTCAGTAGTAGAATACACCCATAGAATTCCCACTGACCCCCTGATGCTACTCTCTCCATACTAGCTTGGTCCAGGAACCGACACGCTTTCTTACGTGTTACCGCAAGTGCACGGTTCAAGTAATATAGAGTGAGGATATTTAATACTCGGGTTATCGAATCCCACGAGGACAAGCTCGAGATTGTTTAGTTATAATATTAGTTTAAAGGGAAGTAACCTGGAGGAATGTAGTAAGAATTGTGAGGTTGCGACCCCCAAACAAGTGGCTATAAGTAAAGTGCTAAAAGAGAATATTTTTGTGGTTTTGAAATTAACAAGGTTTAATTAAGTATGGAGAGGGACTAGGCGATCTATGGATCACCTAAGGTTGTTAGACAATTCCGGATTCTGTATTGAAACACACTAATCCTAACTCAGTTATGCCGAGTAACTAGTCACTACGATCTTCTCTCGATCTCACGCAGTCCTACGTCACGGTCTACTACAGGTACTATCGGTCCACAGTCGTCTACCAAATGGCCAATCCTATTCAAATCACCTCTCAGTCTCATTGATTTAGAATTGTGTTCATGTTCTCTATCACCCTAGGCTAAGTCTCCGTCGAGCACTCCACCTAAGGACTAGCAATTCCGGGTAGCTACTCCATTGTTGCTAAGGATTAAACATCAAACATGAACAATAACTAAACTAAATTAAAAATTAAGTAAGATAACATAATCATGAAGAAAAATCATTCTCTAATGGTCATTCAGTAGGGTTTTGAACATGGATACGCAGCATAAAAACATAATTTATCCATTCAATACCCTCCAAGGATCGCAGGACAAGAGACATAACGATGGTAAGCGAAGAAATCAAGTTACACACCTTAGGGTTTCTCTTGTGATGACTTGTCACGTGAATTGTGTCACGTCTCTACCGTTGATCCACGCCTAGAGGTGAGATCTAGATCCTCCAACTCCTTGTGCTAGCTAGGAAGAATGGAAGAGGAAGAAGAAATCGCGCAACAATGAAGCACCAAAGGTGGCGGCTCTCCTTTTAGGCCGACGGGTAGGGGGGCGGTCCCAAGGGGGGTTCGGCCCTTGCTTGGGACTTGCTCTCTCTCATTTATTTTTCCTCTCCTACTCTATCATATAGATGTGTGTATGTGTAGAGAGAAAAATAAGCTTGGAGTGTTCTTTATATAGTCCAACAACTCCTTGTCCTACTACATAAAGAACCCCTCTCCTAATCCTACTCAAATAAGGATTAGTCCCTTTTGCAAACTAGTCCTAATCACGTCCATACATGGATTAGTTCTCTTTGAAAATTAATCATAATCATGTCTCTACATGAATTAGGCCACCTTGGCAAATCCTAATAATGTCTATACATGGATTAGTCCAACTTGCATATTAGTCCTACTAAGTTAGCAAGTTGTTGCGATTTGATCCTTCTAATTAATTAATCATATCAATTAATTATTTCCCAAGTCTAGTTCACCCCTATATGGAGTGTGACATCATAGGTTCTATTTAGTTGGTAGTAACCACTTAATAATATGGAGCGGCCTCTAGCAAGACATCCATTCTGGCCAACAAATAGAATAGTCATCATGACAAACCTTGTGGAAGTATTTGTCTCATCCCTTTGTCCCAATATCCGGATTGGAGACGAGACATACAAGTCACACTCGTATATCCAATCCATAGTTTCTCGATCCATGGGAATAGCCTTATTCGTGCAAATAACATTAATATCCTATATTGATTTATTTGAGTCTGGCCAGACATTTTATAAGCACTATCCCTCGAGTGGCCTAGGATATTTGCTCCCGTTATGTGGGAGGGACAAATTCTATCTACGTCCACTACGATCTCTAATCTTGCTTCTTATTGTATCCAGTACACGCCTTTATAGCTACCCAGTTACGGTGTAGCGTTTGACGCTACCAAAATCACAATAATCCACAACTAGACAATCTAGTGACTTCAAGTCTAAGGATGACAATACCATTGCACCACGAGAAGCGCTTGTGACTTAACATAACATGTATGTAGCCTTCTCGGAGATGGGTCAATCCAGAATTCCATTACTCCTAATGCATACCCATGTGTTGGATCATGATATCTCCATATCAATCCAATCCCATACTAGTCTATAGATGATTGTCCCATTAACCATTATAATTGACTAGGGATATTTAAGAATATAACACTTATATTCTAAGGACTTCATTCATGTTAACGTATCTCCATATCGATAACATAATGAATCGTAAATCCACATATTTGTCACAATAAATTGATTGCCGCTAGGGAACAATTCCAGTAGTCTCCCACTTGCACTAGAGTCAATCTCCTGCATCATATGCCTATTGATCAGGCGCGTCCTCCACGCTTACACTGTGTAGGGGAGATACATCTGGTTGTACCTTGCAAATATTCACATCTCCTCTATCAACAATTTGATTGAGATTGAATATTTTGAGTAAATGCATCTTATGCATTAATTTACTTAGTCCTCTATATTAGAATCAGTGACTGAATCTTGCCTGGAACCTTTCCAGCTCACAGTCCCTCCTACTAGTGCGAAACATAAAACTTAACTTATAATCTGAAATATTCTTTGTTAGATTTGAAGTTCGCATCACAGTAACCCCTTACAACAAACTGTTCGTATCCTCCATTTATAAAAAATTCATCCTTAGTGCTTCTCAAGTACTAAAGGATAATCTTGATAATTTATTCAGTGACTTTCACCTGGATTTGACTGGTATCTTTGTGTCATGCCATATGAAACACCTGGCCTAGTACATATCATGGCGTATCTCATGAATCTTATTCATACGGTCCCTTCCCAATCTAATTGGAAAGACAACTAGTCTTCAAAAGACCAATTCCATGTGACATAGGTAGAATCCATATTCTATATATGTTGAACCATTTCAACACCTTTGTTAATTTATGTACTATGACCTAAGCCACACAACCATCTTGATCTATCTCCATAGATCTTCATAGGTTGCTTCGCCTAAGTCTATCATTGAAGATTAATTCCCTAGTCAATCTACGTAAGATTGCCAAGTAGGGACATTATTCCCAATGATTAGTATGTCCCCACATACAAGACCAGTAACATAATTATGCTCCTACTAACCTTCTTGTAAACACAAGTCTCATCTTCAATTTTTATGGAACCAAACTCCTTTGATTGCATCATTAATTCGAAGAATCCAGCTCCAAGAAGCTTGACTCAATCTATAGACAGATTGCTACAAGCAAGATGCGAATGGATTTAAACATCACAACTGGGAAAGATTTCGTCATAGTCTATACTATGAAATCACAGGAAATCCTTACCCAACCAATTGTCCCTTAAAGGTAATCATATTACCATCCATGTTGGTTTCCTCATAACCCACATGCACCTTTCAGGTGGTTCCAACAAAGTCCATACTTTGTTGGTATACATGGATTCCATTTTGTATCCCAAGGCTCCTAGCCATTTCTGAGAGTATGGCCCATACGTGGCCATCTCATAGGTTGTAGGCTCATCTCGATGAGCAATATATTACAAGTTATGATAAATCCTTATTTCTCTAGTCCCTCGATATATCCTACCTGACCTCGAGGTTCTTCTGTTTTCTGAGTAGGTTGCTCAACAACACCTTGTGATCCTGCTCATGTTCCATCAAAAGGATCAATGTTCTGTTGTGGTTCTTGAAATTTTCAAGTTCTACTGTCCTCCCACTGTTTCTTTTAGAGATAATCTCTACCTAGAAACACTGTGGTTCGAGAAACAAACAGTTTGTTCTCGATTAGGTTGTAAAAATAATATCCTTTATCCCACAAAACATTTATCTGACTTGGGTCCAAGTTGTTTTGTAAACTCTTTTACATAAACTTCATAACCCCAAATATTTATGAATGACATACTCGGACACTTCCTAGTCCATATCTCATATGGTGTTTTTCATAATCTGTTTTGATGAAACAAGGTTAAGGGAGAACTTTGATGTAATTAGAACATAGCCCCCAAAAGTAAACTGGAAGTTATGTTTGACTCATCATGGACCGAACCGTGTCCTACAAGGTTCGAGCTCTCCTTTAGGCACGCCAAACCCATGTGGCGTGCTAGGTGGAGCGAGTTTTGGATCATATCCAATCACTTCCCATAGATTCTTGTCAAACTCTTGGCTCAAGTACTCTCCTCTACGATCCAATCGTAGAGCCCTAATACTTTTTCCAAGCTGGTTCTCTACTTCATTCCCGAATTCTTTGAACAATTCAAATGATTCTGATTTGTTTCTTCATTAGATACACAAATGCATATTTCTCTGATCCTATCAGTAAATATAATGAAGTACTGAAAACCATCTTTAGAATTTGTGTTTAGCGGCCTTCATACATCCCTATGTATGATTCCCAGAAGATCATAGCTTTGCCTAATAAGTCATACACGTCTCATATGATTCAATAATCAAATGAGTTTCTAGAAGTCCATCCTCATGAAGTTCTAGATATGTATCTCTTATTTATGAGGCCTAAACGATAATGCTAAAGATAAGTGAAGTTCATATCATTATATGCAAACCTCTTGGTATTAATGCTATAGATGAAATCATCATGATCAAGGATATATAATCCACTTAGACAATATTGCATTACAATAATGCATATCAGAATAAATGGAACAACATTTTTCCTTTATTATGATATAGAGCTTTCTTGTCCAAACAAGAAACTATGATAATGATCCTACTCATAGTAGGGACATAATCACTTTTGTCTAATTCATGGAAAAATTTCATAAAGGTAGAAATAATTCCCTACGGCTAATCAGCAACTCCTTGCTTCATTGCCCCACGTGTAGGATTATTTCTTCCATATGCAATTGACTTCATCTCTTGAGATCCTCCACATTTCTATAAATGTGAAATCCTCATCTAGTATCATATACTCATGATGATGAGATAGACACATTGATTTCTATAACAAAATACCTGTATTGGAATTCATAATTCCTTTATTACTTACTTCCAGGTACTTTGGGTAGTCTCTCTTCCTCAACAACACCTATGGGATTTCGAGGCAACTTGGTTTTAGCAACAATCTTGCTTTATAGCCATGGGGTCGGCGCAAACTATTTTCCCTTACCCATGTTGTTATCCATTAACAATTTTGCCCATGCCCATTATTAGTGTTTTGTTTAGTGATTTTTCAATCATATTGAGTAAATCAACTTTAAAACTATAATTGCATCCAATGCAATTCTTGGTCCACTTGGGTGAATAACCGTTTATTCTTTATCTATCTCATAAATAATGCATATTCACTAATGTTTCAATCATATTGAATAAGTTTATTTGCATAACGCAAAGTGGAGCAACACTTCTAACTTTTCATGTCTAGCTCGCTCTTTTAAAAGAGCTTCTTTCAATGTATGATTATATCATACGCCTCCATGTTCTTATCTCGCTTCCAAAGCTCAGATTTCATGGCAGCTAACATGAGGCAAGTCACATTCAAAGAACCATTCTTTGATATTCGTTTCCATTAGGTTTTAGTGTGATTTGGTAGTCGGTGGAAGAGAACTTTATGTTCTGCGAAGTACGAAAAATTCTCTTTTATTTGAGAACAATTCTCAATTTAATACCAGTCTATAAAATAGATAAAGTCGCGTTTTTGTTTGTTTAATGCCATGGGTATTCAACATAATAGGATTATGCAAAGTTTGTGACGTTTTAACTATATATAACAAGGACTTAAATTGTTAAACATAGCTCCCACTATTTTTCTACGGATTAATAACCCTCAAGATATTAATGCGGAAAATATCATTATATTTTCTAGTGGGCCAAGATCCATGTTTCATCTCCTTATGAGCTTGCTTTGGCAAGTCAACCATAATCTGACTACTTTAGGTAGGAACAATTCCAATTGCATCTCTTTGCAACTCTTGGTTCAATTGGACAAATAACTCCTTATTTATCCATCCGTATTGATAATCCCAATTGATTGCATCTAGGTTTTAATTATATTAATAGCCTAGTTGTGTTCAACCTCTTATTTAAACAATTGCACATTACTTGCTTGTGTCATCGCATTTCATCATTATGAACCAAGTCGCCTTGCTTTGGCATGCACGAACTTGATAAATCCTGATGATAATGAGTGTTTAAATAACGAGAAGGCAAGAACACAATATTTGAATTTTGAGGGATTTTTCAATTCAATTTTAATTGTTTTTGTTGATCCATATCAACTAATCTATCTAATTGAGTTTGGGCACAATTCCAAATAATAGATTCGGACTGTCTAATTATCTTATTATCCTAATTTCATGCATCATCCATACACCAACCACAAAATAATAAGACAATAAGATAAACAACCACAAAACAAAATAAAACGTGATGTGAATATGGCCTTTTCTAGACTAAGATAATTCCAAGCCAATGGAATTATCTATGAACCCTAAAAGCAAACACATCTCTATGCGTCTTCATCTTTTGGTCCATCCTTCATAGTCATGTGGAATGCTCCATGCTCCATCTTTAGTGGCTCCCTTTGGCTTTGGGCTTCTTTTCTTCAATCTTGGCTAACAATCTACTCTATCTAGCACTAGCTAACAACTATACTAAATAAAATAAATCTCACAAGTTGAGAAAAAAATTGCTCGCAGTCCATAAAATCCTAATTAACTATTACAATTAATTGATCAGCTCGCAGGCCGTAAACCAAACCACAAAAATTAAACAATCACACCAAACCACATCCTAAGGCCAGATCCAATCACCATGCGATTTGCACATAAACAGTTAAAATCCAATTTTAACGCGCTTGGTTATTTTGAATTGATTTTAGGATTTTCTATGGTTAAAACAGTCCATGGGGCCCAACAATCCAATTGCCCGAACTCTAAAAGAGGACCGCCAAAGCCTTGGGCCGGCCGGCCACTAGCCCACACGGCTAGGACGTGGGCTAGGGCTGCCCCGGCCCCTAGGCCGTCCCATACTTGGGCGGCAATCAAGGAGGGGCGGTCCCAATAGGGGGCCGAACCTCCTTTGGGAGTTGTTTCCAAAACAACTCCCTTGCTTGGTGCCCAAGTTGGGTTGTTTCCTTGTTCGAAAAGAACTCCTTATTTCCATAAGATGCCCAAACCCTAGATCTTAGATCTTAAAATTTCTCAAACTCACTAATTCGTGCATCCAATGCAAAAACTAGGTCTTGTTATGAATGATTATTGACAAATTGCATCATATGCTTGATTTGTCTTGTTTTACGCGATAAAAAATAAATTTAAAGTGTAAAACTATCAAAACTTAACACATAAACCACGTTTATGCTCTACGACATGTGGCTCTGATAGCACTGTAGGGTTTTGAACATGGATACGCAGCGGAAAACATAATTTATCCACTCAATACCCTCCAAGGATCACAGGACAAGAGACATAACGATGGTAAGGGAAGAAATCAAGTTACACACCTTAGGGTTTCTCCTATGATGACTTGTCACGTGAATTGTGTCACGTCTCTACGGTTGATACACGCCTAGAGGTGAGATCTAGATCCTCCAACTCCTTGTGCTAGCTAGGAAGAATGGAAGAGGAAGAAGAAATCGCGCAACAATGAAGCACCAAAGGTGGCGGCTCTCCTTTTAGGCCGACGGGTAGGGGGCGGTCTCAAGGGGGGTTCGGCCCTTGCTTGGGACTTGCTCTCTCTCCTTTATTTTTCCTCTCCTACTCTATCATATAGATGTGAGTATGTGTAGAGAGAAAAATAAGCTAGGAGTGTTCTTTATATAGTCCAACAACTCCTTTTCCTACTACATAAAGAACCCCTCTCCTAATCCTACTCAAATAAGGATTAGTCCCTTTTGCAAACTAGTCCTAATCATGTCCATACATGGATTAGTTCTATTTGCAAATTAATCCTAATCATGTCTCTACATGAATTAGGCCACCTTGGCAAATCCTAATCATGTCTATACATGGATTAGTCCAACTTGCATATTAGTCCTACTAAGTTAGCAAGTTGTTGCGATTTGATCCTTCTAATTAATTAATCATATTAATTAATTATTTCCCAAGTCTAGTTCACCGCTATATGGCGTGTGACCCCATAGGTTCTATTTAGTTGGTAGTAACCAATTACTAATATGGAGCGGCCTCTAGCAAGACATCCATTCTGGCCAACAAATAGAAAAGTCATCATGACAAACCTTGTGCAAGTAATTGTCTCATCCCTTTGTCCCAATATCCGGATTGGAGACGAGACATACAAGTCACACTTGTATATCCAATCCATAGTTTCTCGATCCATGGGAATAGTCTTATTCGTGCAAATAACAACAATATCTTATATTGATTTATTTGAGTCTGGCCAGACATTTTATAAGCACTATCCCTCAAGTGGCCTAGGATATTTGCTCCCGTTATGTGGGAAGGAAAAATTCTATCTACGTCCACTACGATCTCTAAGCTTGCTTCTTATTGTATCCAGTACACGCCTTTATAGCTACCCAGTTACGGTGTAGCGTTTGACGCCACCAAAATCACAATAATCCAAAACTAGACAATCTAGTGACTTCAAGTCTAAGGATGACAATACCATTGCACCACGAGAAGCGCTTGTGACTTAACATAACATGTATGTAGTCTTCTCGGATATGGGTCAATCCAGAATGCCATTAATCCTAATGCATACCCACGTGTTGGATCATGATATCTCCATATCAATCCAACCCCATACAAGTCTATAGATGATTTTCCCATTAACCATTATAATTGACTAGGGATATTTAAGAATATAGCACTTATATTCTAAGGACTTCATTCATGTTAACGTATCTACATATCGACTACGTAATGAAGCGTAAATCCACATATTTGTCACAATAAATTGATTGCCTCTAGGGCACAATTCCAACACATTCATTTCATAATTCGGGTGTGTCAATAACCCTAGTTCAACAATATACCAAAAAACTTGAAGAATCGTCACAATCATGAATACAAAACAGGTATCAATCATAATACTCCGCAACAGGTAATCTAACATAAAGCAAAGTATCTAGATGCTCATGGCAATAAAAATATACACAAGTTTCTCCATAGATAATGAAAGAGAAGAGAAGAAGTGATCAAACAGTGAAATCGCCAAAGCTCCGACGAATCCGTGCAATCCCCAAGCTCCAAGATGCTCTCCAATGGTATCCCGTGCGTCTATGGCCTCTCTATAGGTCTTCTATATCGTTCTTTTACCATCTGGGGCGAGTTTTTAATGTAACTTGGCCGAAATTACATTTCTGTCCCTCAAGTTTGTAATTCCCGGACATAATTGTAAGCTGATCTTGCGCAGGCCACATCTCCCTCATCCGGACTCGTATTTGGGCCTACCATATACCGTTGGAAAGCTATGGATGTATACTTTCAAATGGAGCAGGCCTTGCTCCAAAATTATTTTTAGATTCTACTGAGCATTGAAAATAGTTAAGGCTGGTCCTGAGTGACTTTCCCAACTTTGCTTCGTTTTTGCATCTTATTTTCTCCTCTTCATCTACCTCCATTGCAAGCATATCCAAGAATCTCATAAGATCCATTGCACCTATTTTACCTGAGTTACCCAATACTAAATAACCTGTGCATTTATCTTCGCAAATATGTGAGAAAACATGCACGAATAAGCTAGAAACTACACTTTTCACTCTTAGGCTTGTAAATCATCAATTTCACATATTTGTGCACATATATCATATAAATCACGTGAAATAAGCCTAATGAAAGTTATAAGAAAGTATTATAATAAATCCTAAATGAGATTTATCAAAATACCCCCACACTTACCTTTTGCTCGTCCCGAGCAACACTTTCTTCAAAGACTCACATATATCTTTACTTTGCGTTGGACACAACGACTCAAACACTGGACTATGAAATCTACATGACTATAAACAATGCAACTCGATTATAAACAATGCAAGAAAGTAAAGAACACTATATATTTTCTTTTAGTTAGAGATTGGGCAATCTCAAAAAGCAAACCGACATGTCATTGGGCAATCTCAACTTTGGTGATCGGTAGAACTTGCGGCCAGTTTCGTCAGACAGAACAGGCACGAACACAAAATAAGTTGCTTCCACACACTCATCAGAGATTCCCTAGCACCTACCATTCGAGCTATTTATCCACGGGTTTCAATTGTTGACGGCTTAGGATGGGTAGAACAGGATATTTAGAAGCGTAGTCCTAGACGTCATGATATAACTCACCAAACCCGATTCTCACACTCCCTCACTAAAATCCAAGGAACCCCATTGAATCTCACAACTCTGGCCCTCATTCCCTCAATCTTGGAGTACTGCCTTTCTCGCGGCCACAAATGTGAAGAAGTGATCAAAAGTCATAGCTCATCTCCTTGGTCTTCATGAAGTTCAATTCCGGCTCCTTATTCCATTTCATTTTCAACTTTTTTTTTTCAATTTCAATTCCAGCATATGTAAGCACATGGAGCCACCAATACGATAATAATATTCCAGAAGATCAAATATCAAGATAGATAACGTGGGGTGGAATGTTTCAAATCAATGATGTAATCAAATCTATGTCGACATCCCCATAGTCATTGTAAAGAAAATCACGAACCCAGTAGTCAATGTATAAACGTGCTTTTCCAACCAATCCTCCTCATCACCTAAGATATAGAGAATATAAACAAAGCACAAGCACGTCCTCCTATAAGATCAATAAACCCCATCCCATATCGTGCAGAATGAGTGTCACGCACTACGACACTCCACCTGTGATCGTGGTGTATGGACACGACTCACCGCCACACCGAAGTGTGCTCACGTCCCTAACTCACCCTCATATCCCCTCGAAAGATGACATGTCAGAAGAGCCACGTAAGATGTATAATATCAGCTCACCCTCAACGAACCTCCCTAACTCAACTCCCTCTATCACGACACATAGGATGGGAAAATTCTAACTTGTGATGAAAGTCACAAGGAATGGCTTCCTAGGCTAGAGGCTGTGAATAAAAGGGGTAGATGAATCAAACTGGGGGTAACTAGTGGACCTAGGCGATGGAGACAAGATGTGAGGTCCCCATAAAAATCACTAGCACAGCTGTTACGTTGCCACTACGAGGAGAGTTGACGACTACCTAAGTGACGGTGTTGTAGCGCTAGTAGGATAACTAGTCTGAGAGACAACAACTCACAATTCTCGAGTGCATTGGTCCTACAGCCTTTCTACTCCAGATTCTCGCATCTACCTCACCTCATATTTTCATACTACCTAGGGAATTTCTATCATTGAGCCATGTCCACGCTCACTGTCTTCAATTGCCCTTTCTGAAAAAAAAATAATTTTTAGGATTTTTCTTGTTTTTTTTCGACACTATATGTAACTGGCCAACTCGACTAACCAACCACAAATGGTAGGTGGAATCAATAAATAAAAGTGCAACAATTATATACAATGCATAAAGTAAACGTGCACATGCAAAATTAATCGACTCGACACCTACATGCAAACTCGACTCACTAGACTACATGTAACAAGGTTAAGCAAGTTAGACTAGTAAAGATATATGTAAACCCCCCACACTTGATATAATCATTGTCCTCAATGATCCTAAGGAGAACCCCTAAGTAAATGATCCCCAAGTGCAAATAAGAGAGAAGAAGAAAATGAAGTGTAGCAGACCATTTCGGGCCGAAATGGATAGAATTTTGGGCCGAAATGTAGTGTATTTCGGGTCGAAATGAAATCCATTTCAGGCGGAAATGGTTGGGAAAATCAAAAACAGGAAGCATTTTTTAATTCGGGCCGAAATGAGTAGGATTTTGGGCCGAAATACAATACATTTCGGGCCGAAATGAAGCTGATTTCGGGCCGAAATGCTTCTATTTCGGGCCGAAATCCACTGGGACTTACCTCGTTTTTTCTTTGTTTTGCACCCTTTGTTGGATTCCAAGGCATGTTCTATACCTCCAGAAGGGGAATCCAACACCTACGCTTTCTTGTTCATGCCTGCATGCTCAATTCAAATGTCAGAACTCTCTCTCTCATCTCTCTCAATCAATTATAAAGAACTTAACAACACAAACTGAACAAATTATCAACAATCCTACTCTACATTGGGTTGCCTCCCAAGAAGCGCTTGTAATTTAAGGTCGAAGACCCGACCCAGTTACCCCTGCCACCTTAAGAGGGTGGTCTGGCACATTGTGCCGCTTCCAGCTTAACTTTCCTATGCTGAATTTGAAGCACTGCTTCACGTGCATGCACCGCTGATGGCTTATTTCTTTCTCAATAGTCAGGTGGATCCCCTTGCGATAAATCAGGAAGTTGTCGCTTCACTTGTACAGCAAATGGAACCCTTGGCTTATGCTCCCACGAGTACTGAGGTGTTGGTTTGAAGACCCAAAAAGTCTCCATGTCATCTTATACCCTCATAATCAGCTCTCCATTCTCCACATCAATGAGAGTACGCCCAGTTGCTAAAAACGGCCTACCTAGAATTATAGGCACATCACCAGCTGGCATGTCCAATATGACAAAGTCAGCTGGCATGATCAGGCTTCCAACTCTCACAAGTACATCCTGTATCATCCCACAGGCTCTCTTGGATGATTTGTCTGCAAAATGAAGAGTGATCCAGGGTTTTTGAGGCTCTACCACACTTAACTTTTTGAATACCGACAGAGGCATCAAATTCACGCTTGCTCCCAAATCGCAGAGATCTCTCCCAGTGTAGGCATCACCCAATGTAGCTTCAATGACAAAGCTTCCTAGATCCTTCCTCTTCTTAGGTAGCCCATGCAAAACACATGAACTAACATGCTCATTTAAGTTCACTCCCTGAAATTCATCCACTGCTTTCTTACCAAGGAATGCATCCTTAATAAACAAAGAATACTTAGTGGATTCCTCAGAATCATCCTTCTTCTTCCTACTACATAATGGGTATGGAAAATCTGAAGAAGAGGGAGGAGATGAAATTAATACCTCAGTGGAATCCTCTTCGTCTTGCTGAGTCATGCCCTTTGATTGAGGGACCATGACAGGGGTCTTCATAGAATCGAAAACCTCATGCTCCTTAGCCTTTGACTCTACAGCTCTGGCATGACTGGGGTATGGAGGGTCTTTGAGTGTTGTACCACTGCGAGTGGTGATGGCCTGAACATGTTCCCTAGATGCAACCACAGTGTGTTCCAATGTTCTGTGTTCGAGTTGCTGCTTAAGATCCTTAACTTCTACTAGAGCTTCCCGAAGTGCAACTGCGGAAGTAGTGCTCTCTGCAATCATGGTCATCACGTGCTGACCCATCACTTTCATCACTCCTCTCAGCTCAGCCAACTCTGAAGCTAATTCTTGTTGTTGTTGCTGCAACTCTGAAACAATTGCTTCAAGCACTGCCTCCAGCGCATTCACCTAAATTGTTCCATAATCAATTGCATTGTGCTTCATCAGTTCTTGCTGGTGGAACTCATAATCCAAGCTCTTCTCTTGCTCCACCACACGTCTCATAAGCTCATATGCACCCTCCACATAGCATTTGAACAAGAAATTTCCCCCAGCTTCTCTGTCGATCTTGTCTTTGTCAGGATTTCCAAGTGCATCATAGAAGACCTGGATGATATGGGCTTTTTCAATGCCATGGTTGGGGCATTTGAGTAGCAAGCAGTACAGACGCTCCCGTGCTTTGACCATAGATTCATGCTGCTTCTACTTGAATGACCATATTTCGTTCTGCAGCTAAATGTGTGAGATGGGGAAAAATTTACCCATGAACTGGGAGGCAGACTCTTCCCATGTTTTGATAGAGTTGGATGTCAACGAATCTTGCCAATCCACAGCAGCTCCCTTCAGCCTTATTGCTTCAGAAGTGACCCCACTATAGCGAATTAGCCCACAATGGCTCTGAAATCTCCCCTTTTATGCATGTGGGTCTTCCTCGTGTGTACCAGCAAAGGTGCACTATTCCTGATCAAATTGAATTGTTCCCAGCTTGAGACAGAAGGTTTCTTCCTGAATCGGTGGCACCACAATTGCTGGCTCCCTTCATTTAAGATCCGCCTCAAATGCCCTGATTATTGCTTTTCCAAAACGATTATATGGCATTGAGGATGGATGAGGTCTGGATGTTTCCGCCAATTCTTTCTCTACGGCTTCAGCAACCATAGCTTGCAGCTGCTCCGTGGTGAGGCTAATCTGCCCTTGGCCTTCCGCCATAGCTACCTGAGAAAACAACACTAGCACACCCGTGAGGTAAACAGATAGTAACAAAAATAAAAAATAGAATAAAACTCTAAACTAATTTCTAACTAACCAATCTACCGTTGTCCCCAGCAATGGCGCCAAAAACTTGACACGCTTTCTTACGTGTTACCGCAAGTGCACAGTTCAAGTAATATAGAGTGAGTATATTTAATACTGGGGTTGTCGAATCCCACGAGGACAAGCTCGAGATTGTTTAGTTCTAATATTAGTTAAAAGTGAAGTAATCAGGAGGAATGAAGTAAGAATTGTGAGGTTGCCACCCCCAAACAAGTGACTATAACTAAAGTGCTAAAAGAGAATATTTTTGGGGTTTTGAAATTAAACAAGGTTTAATTAAGTATGGAGAGGGACTAGGCGATCTATGGATCACCTAAGTTTGTTAGACAATTACGAATTATGTATTGAAACACGCTAATCCTAACTTAGTTATGCCGAGTAACTAGTCACTACGATCTTCTCTCGATCTCACGCAGTCCTACGTCACGGTCTACTACAGGTCCTGTCGGTCCCCTGTCGGCCAACGCTATTCAAATCACCTCTCAGTCTCATTGATTTAGAATTGTGTTCATTTTCTCTATCACCCTAGGCTAAGTCTCCGTCGAGCATTCCACCTAAGTACTAACAATTCCGGGTAGCTACTCCATTGTTTCTAAGGATTATCAAATATGAACAATAATTAAACTAAATTAAACATTAAGTAAGATAACATAACAATGATGAAAAATCATTCTCTAATGGCCATTCATTTCATCATTCGGGTGTGTCAATAACCCTAGTTCAACAATACACCAAAAAACTTGAAGAATCGTCACAATCATGAATCCAAAACATGTATCAATCATAATAATCCGGAAAAGATGAATCTAAAATAAAGCAAAGTGTGTACAAGAGAATCCTGCAGAGAGAACTCTGTGTACACCAAGGGCAGAGAATAGAAATGGCACAGTAAGTGTTGGGTTGTGTGTAGGGAGAGAGTAAGGCAATAGTACTGTGTGTGAGAGAGAGAGACAGGATTTTGGCAGAGCTTTCGCGTATCTCGGGTCGTCCTCCTTGTATGGAAGGGTTAACGATCCTATATATAACGGAGAATGTGACCGTTGCAGTGTGGTTAATGCGCCCATCAATGGCGGCTTAATTAGCTTAACCACAACGGCACGTTCGTCCGCGTATACAGGGACCGTTACAGGACGTTATCCGCGTATACCGGAACCGTTATGGGGTTGACCGGGTTTGACCGGGTCTATGAAGCTCGTGCCATAAATCTCTCAAAAGCAGTTACTAGGGGTCGCGTGCGGGCTTGGTTGTCGCTCGCACGCGAAAGGACTTACTCTAGCCTCCAAACCACTAAGTCCCTACAAGTCCCGTGCGGTGATATGCGAGGGCCCTGTCTCGCAGCCCCCACGTGGATCAGCGCGGCTGGTGATCCAGTGTGTGTGGAGCACATTATGGTGTGCTGGATGATCGCCACGTGGCTAAGATCTTCTCGTCCAGAAAGCACTATCTACATTAGCCCCTTTCTGCGCGTGAAGACTCACAACCGGATAGGCTTCCATGCGCAGGAACCAACGTACGCGTCGCCGCCACGCACCAATTCAAATACACGCAAATTCAGCCCCCGTGCGTGCCATTATGACCTAAACCCCTAGAGTCGTGCCGTCTGGTCTTTTAGGGTTTTAGGCGTGACGTCAGCTTGTCCTGTGATTGCGCGATTCGACGGTGACGGTTGCGATTCGACTACTGAAAGGACGCAACCTTTCATTGTTTTTGGATAAATACTCTGTGCTCTCCATTGTTGCAAAGTATCACTTCTTTCTCTTAAAGTGAATGATACCCGGAAGCCTTCAAGAGAAGATTCAGATAGTCAATCATCAATTCTCTCTTGTCAATCATCTTCTTCAACTGTGCATATCCAAGCAAGCTTTACCAAAACAAGGTTGGCCTTGTTCAATTTTGTTTAATGTACCGATATATGCTTTGAACTGTGTTGGATCTGCAAACCCATGACTATCCGAAACATATTATCCCCTGAAAACTATGAAGGAGACCTTGCTCTTTGAATCCAACCTTGATTTAATCCCCAGATTGTAAGGGTTTTGAATGTAGGGTTTCTGAAATCCCCAATAATGCAAACGATTCTGAACTTCAAACCCCAAAATTGACACTGGACTTTTCATCTTTCTTTTAATAAATCCTCGTATGCCTTGAACTGAATCTTGAAATTCAAACTAAAGTGTGTGTATTTCTCCCCCCTTTTTTCTTGCTTTTCCGCAGGAATCGCAAAGACAAAAGGAACCAAACCTGTTAAGGAGGTCGAAGAAATACATGATCTCCCCCAGACCTTATGGCGAAAAGCCCCCTATCTGGGTGGCAAAGACTTTTACCATGCTAGGGTTAAGGTGAAGAACCTGCCAATCCCAGTCTCTGCTGACGAATTGCAAACGTTGACCCCTCCAGTTAACGTGGCCATGCTCGAATTGATCGATTCCAAGGACGTAGTTCGATTGGGTCCAAAAATGGGTTTTTCCCGTACACTGCGATTTTCACTCAAGCGTTTGTTCAGAAATTAGACTTCATGGATGAGTGGATTGACCATGTACTGACCAATCATGCCATTGCTTTAAACGATGCTGGCATATATTTCGCAGTCCGTGCTATGAAGGGTGCTGCCGTGAAGCTGGACCAGTCCATGCTTCTAAACCTTCTCTCGCGTTACTCGCCTGCGACTCACACATTTCACTTTGCTGAGTTCAAGGATGCCCCCACTCTTGAAGATGTACACATGCTGTATGATCTGTCTCCTGTGGGTGAGGTGGATCCTTTGAGTCCCTTGAGGACTGACGCAGAGGTTGCTTTGTACAAGCAGATGGAGGAGTGCTTGTCAGAGGTGAAGAAAATTTCCACCCGGTGGACACCTACATAACTTCTTCCCGACTGGCAGTTGGTTGACACATCTGCGAAGATCACTTGGAACAAGTGGGTGCAATACTTCTTTCGCGATTATGCGAACAGTAGTATCACCAAGAAGCTTTTGAGCCGAAACCCGAAAGCTAAAAACTATGTTAATGGCAAGGGTTATCATTTGACCCTATGCGTTTTTCTCTGCGCCTGGTTGTCGAGGTATTTGATCGATGGCCATCCGCATGATGGGGTCTTCTATCATGTTCTTCCTCTTGCTGTGAAACTGACCCTTGGTCAGAAGGTCGCACTTGGGCCCTTAGTCTTGGGCACCCTGTACCACAGATTAGATCAACTGGTCGTAGCAATTAAGGAATCGCGTGGTCGCCTCGACGTGCTGACCTATGTCAACATTGCCTTCTTGACTATGTGGGTCTTCGAGAGATGGCCTTCTTATGCCCCTATTCCTTCTAGGCACAGTAAATGATGCCCCCCAGGTGCGGAGGAAGAGCGCAATAGCGGCAGGGCTGTGAGGTGGTTTGGAACTCACTTTCCTAAGTGCGTTTGGAGCCTGATATGCGACAATCGAGAAGAGTTTATAGCCAGGACTTATGCCACGCGCATTGAAAATGTGCGATGGTTCCCTAAACTGTATCCTTCCAAGGCTTTTGCTTTCTCGGAAGAGCTCCTTTTCGAGGGCGGGGAGCATTTCCACGAGCGCTATCGCGAATTCTTCTGCTGGTGTCTAAGAGGCTCTCTTCCTGCTCTTGCGGAGCATGTTCGCGAGCTCACCCCTAGTTACGAGAGAATCACCGTGGATGTTGATCCTACTCGCGTTTCTCCCCAGTTTGGCTTCGATGCGGTGGCACCATCAATCTGGCCGCAGTCTATCATAAGAGGCTGCTACAAGCGATTACTGTCTGGGCAGTGTAAAACAATCTTAAGGAGCAATCTTCCCTTCGAGCAACCCCCAAGTAACCGCGAAGGTGGCTACTCCCGGAACTGGGTCGCTTATTGGAATACCCAGCAGACAAGGTTTGAGACGCAGTCAACCCCTCGGCCAAGCAAAGCTCCTGTGATCAAGAGGAATTCTTTCCCTTTCCGTCCCAACTATATCCTGGACGAGTCCGGATATAACGTTGCTGGATCATGAGAATCACTTGTGTCCCTCCACCATCCTTGACGAGAAGATGGCCGCAGTTAGGAAAGGTGATTCGCATGTCATCAGATACAGCGAAAGGTGTTCTAAGTTTCCTTATTCCGATACGTTGAAACTTATGCTTCATTTTCTGTCGCAGTGCTATGTGAGGAGATTTGCATCTGGTGAGCGTTCCAAATCGCTGATCACCACCATTGTTACTGCGAGAAGACAGGGTGAACCAGTGCGGCTAGCAATGAAAATGGCTCCCGCGGTTGAAACCCGAATTCGCCAAGTCATGGATGTTTTTGCTGATTCGTAGATAGACAATGCTCCAGCTTTTCCTCCCCCCAGGGATCATTCGTCTCCCCCAGCAACTGTTGCACCACGGGCAAAGAGGCCAAGGCAGAGGGGAATCACCATCTCTTCCCCTAGGAGTTCTCCAACTTCTCCTCCTGCGAGGTCCCATACTTCTAGGGACAAAGGTAGAGGTCGCATGCCAAGCAAGGCACGGAAAGAGCTAGCAGTGGAGACTTTTTTTCCGTTTGATCATGAAGAAGAGGAGGAGGAGAGAATGGAGGCGAGAGAAAAGGATGATGATGAAGAAGAAGAAAGAATCGAAGATGTCAGAGAAGGAGAGAGAGACGAGATACAAGATGAAGAATCAGGAGGTATCCCATCGTACTTCTCTTCTCATTATCTTAACTTTCGCAGTCCTGACTGACCAATTCGTTCCTTTGCAGATGATGATGATGAGACCATCATCGGCCTTTTGGCCAAGAGGCAGAAGAGGAGTTCTCACTCTGGTGTTTCCAACGAAACCATAGACGAGGACATCCTTGCCGAGTCCAGGAGAACAGCTGCGGAGGCTGCTGAGAGAAGAAGGAAGCGAGAAGAAGAGGAGCTTGAACGCGTAAAGCAAAGGAGCCTAGAAGAGCAACACATCGACGACTTAGTGCGTCCAACCGACGAGGGAAATGCGGTTCCAGAAGAAGCAGCTCCTGAAGTCGACGAGGAGGATGCGGCTCCAGAAGAAGACGCGGCCGCTCTAGAGCAAGTCCAAGCGGACTTCGAAGAGATCGCAGGCGGTAACGAAGGTGAGATTTTTAATCTCGCAGTAACTTATCGAGATGTGATTGTTAATGCATTAAAGCATGGCTTATCAAAAGCTGACATTCGCCGCTGCCTAGTAAGCAAGTGCGGCGAGCCTTCAGGTAATCATTTGAACGACATTTGTGAATTAGGCTTAATAACCGAAAAATTACCATGACTGGTTCCTTCGCGCCCCAGGTCATGCTCAGCTTAAAGATATACTTAATGAAGATACATTAATAGGCCATGGTTCCGCGTCCTTAGCCTACGACGCAGATGCTGCAATCCCACCCTCGCGTGGAGGTGCTAACTCTTGGCTTATTAAAATAATAATAAAATATTATTTAACACAAGTTACCTCACATCATCGTATATTGTGTCGCAGGTAATGCTGATGAAGCCATGCTGGGACAGAGGAATCATCCTTCTGCATCTTATGTCCCTGTGCCAAGTTCTCACACTGAGAAGCCCGTCGCAGCTACTGAGTAAGCGGGAGAGCCCTTCGAGGACATCATTGAAGTTTCTGATGATGCCGAAGCTGACACCGTGTTAATGGAGGAAGATGCCAATGCTACTGCTGAGGAAACAGAAGCAGATGCTGCTGATGCTCTCGCATCTGAAGGCATCCCTAATCGAGCTGCAACTTCTACTGCTGCCATGCCTCCGGCGAGGACTGAGCCTGCAGTGATTCTTCCTGCGTGGAACTTTTGGAGTTCGCATGTCGGAGCTGCAATCGCACCTGGTGCGGCTTATACCCTTCCTGCCAACTATGAGGAGTTAGAGCTCGCAGCTGACAGGAGGGCAATGGAGCGAGGACAGTCTTCAGCTGCCCCGGCAATGCGCATTCCTTCTTTGCGCGAGATCCTTGAAGGAACTGGTATGTTGTGATTGTTGTTCGCATCTTGCATTCTTCTTTTACAAGTTTGATAATCTAACTTGGTTTAACATTGCTTAGGGTTGAAGCAAGCTGACGTGGACTGGCTGGTTCGGATGCGTCTCTCCTATCCCCAATCATTTGTGAGGTCTCTGGAGATAGGGCCCTTCGACAGAAGACTGTTTTTGACCGAAGCCATCTGGATTTTGGAGAAGCTATTTGCGGCCACACCTGCGACCATCTCTCCTCAGAGCGCAGATTTGCTTTTCGGCATGTGTCAAAACCTTCATGCCAAAGTTCAAGGCAAGCTGGGTTTTGGGTATCTTGTCAAAAGAGTCACCCAGATTCGTGCGGCCGTGAATTTGAAGCGCGGCTTCCATAACCTTGCAGCTGAGGAGCAGAAGGTGGAGCAGCAAAAGCAGAAGGCTGAAGAGGCTGTGAAGCTCTTCCATGAAATGAGCGCCAACTACGAGCGATTGAAGCAAGAAGTGGAGCAAGTGGCAAATTTGTCACGTCAGTTTACTCCTGATGACTCCCTGGTCAAAGGCTTATTTTGAACAAAGACAAATTTGTTTTGAACAAAATGTTAAAACATTATTGTAATGTTGGTAGGGTTTCTCCCCCCTTTTTTTTCAAAAAGAATTTGAATGCCTGTTTTGCCCTTTGCGGGATTTTCTCGAATATCTATGTGCATATCAATTATGACGTCAGCTTAGCGATATTCTGCCTTAATTTTCGCGCTAATTGCTTATCAGATAAGCACGCTTTCCTTGGGAAGTCCATCCGTATCACGACCTTCCGTCATTAATTTGGATACGCAACCGAATCGTCGTAGCCTTTAGTAGGGTAATTGATTGTTACCTCTTTTCAAGGCATAAGTGATTGATTCTTATCCCTTTTCCAAGTTTTGCTGACTCAGCTAAGCAACTGAAGAGTCTCCACTGGGTCTATATAAACCCTGCCTTGTACTGCTTGGGTTTTTCATGCCATAATGTGGCTTGCCATGAGTCCTACAACTGCTGGCTTCAATGCTTGTCTGTCGTTGATTCATGGCAACTTCAAGTTGTGAAACCTGAGTTTGTGCTTTTTGCCATAGAAATAGCTTCCAAGATCTTCTTTACAAGGCTTATTGATCTTTATAACTATCATAAAGAAGATGCATATGATACCTCATGTTTGGTCGAATAATTTTCTTCGTCTATTATGTTTGCAGGTCATGCTTCCGGCCGCCTCCCGGCGAGGTGCAGCGCCGTACTGGCCTTCTTACCAGTTTGTAATGAACGGCAAATTTCTCCTCTAGCTTTCCCGGAGGATGACCATTCGCCACCATGTTCTTGAACTCGGGGTGGCGAGCCATTGTGCTCGTCTCCATGGAAAAGAAGCCTCTTGCCCTAGGAGTTGCTGCTTGCCTGTCCTTCGCCGGAACAGGTGGTTCCTCAGGCACATCTCTTGGGGTGTTGATCAGACAGAGGCCTTGTCAGATCCTGGGATCTTGAACATAGCGTCGCATAGGTCTTGTAGCGTTAGTAGGCCGTTCGTTTTATAGGAACACCCTACTTTCTACAGATCTTTGGTCGCAGATCGTTGTATCGCATAGCTTCTGTTAGGACCAGTAGGTCGATCCTTTTTTAGTAAGGATTCCCCCGATGTGTAACTTCCGCTTGTAGGCTGCTATTTAGATGCATTGTAAGCCATGTTGGCTGTGTAACTAGCTCAGCCTTGAGCTTTTCCGCTTGTAAGCTGCTATCTAGACAGATAATTTGTAAGTCCTTTTGACTCATAATAATGAATCGCTTTGTTTGATTTGCTGTTCTTGTTACAACAAATTTCAATTTTCGCATGCATATTGGCAAGCTTCACTTTTTTCTGTAATGTCAAATTCGCATTGTGTTATCTCTACGATTTGCTATCCAGCAGATAGATTCGCAGGTTAAGAGTCATTTATGAGAACTGCTGCTTTAACTGACGAGTTTTCAGAACTTTTGAGATCGCATTTGCATAGCTTTGCTATCTTGGCAGATAGGCTTGAGAATCGCTTAAGATAGGACTCTAGTACGGTCTCTATCTTGGCAGATAGGCTTTGGAGATCACTTAAGATCATACTTGCATAGTTCTGCTATCATGGCAGATAGGCTTAAAAGATCACTTAAGATCATAGTGCTGCTATCATGGCAGATAGGCTTAGAGATCACTTAAGATCATAATGCTGCTATCATGGCAGATAGGCTTAAAGATCACTTAAGATCATAGTGCTGCTATCATGGCGGATAGGCTTAGAGATCACTTAAGATCATAATGCTGCTATCATGGAAGATAGGCTTAAAGATCACTTAAGATCATAGTGCTGCTATCATGGCGGATAGGCTTAGAGATCACTTAAGATCCTAATGCTGCTATCATGGCAGATAGGCTTAGAAGATCACTTAAGATCATACTTTCATAATGCTGCCATCGCGGCAGATGGGCTTTCGCTATTGAGAAATGATGAATTAAATAAAGCAATAAAGACAGCTGAAATCATAAAGTTCTTCCCATTTGGGAGAAGTCTTTTTATTATAGAATACTCTCATATGGGAGAGGTGAGATTACAATTCCCTCGTATGGGAGAGAAGATGCACGAATTTTAGCAATACAGAGCATAAAGTAGACGTTGTAATCTAACGCATATAATGAGAGGAGTTAAGGATAATACATCTTAATCCAGCGCATGTTGACTGAGCTTGGGGTTGAGGTCGTCCCATGTAGCCTTTGTATGTTGCAGTAGCCACTATCAAAGACTTCTATGACTTCGAAGGGTCCTTCCCAGTTGGCTGCGAATTTTGGATGAGCCGCCTCTCCCATGCAGTGATCCGACGCGCGCAAGACCAAATCTCGCGCGAGCGATCCTTTCTTGGTATCGCTTGTTAGTCTTTTTAGCTTGCTCCCGCTTCTCTTCTAACAGGACCAAGTCATGATCGCGTTGATTGTCGTATAATGCATGGAAAGCCAGTCTCGCGGAGTTGACCTTCACCTCCGCAGGTACTACAGCTTCAACTCCATAGCATAAAAGAAATGGCGAGACTCCTGTGGGCGTCCTTGGAGAAGTCCGATAGGCCCACAAGGCTATGTTCAAAGAATCAGCCCATTTCTTGTGGTCATCCGCCACCATCTTGCTCAAGATTCTTAACAACGTCTTGTTGGTTGCTTCCGCTTGACCATTCCCTTTCGGTAGTAAGGAGTAGAACATATCTGCCTTATGTTGTACTCTGCTAGTTTCGCAGCTACCTGGCGATTGACAAAGGGAGTGCCATTATCCGAGAGAATGGTGTTTGGAATTCCGAACCTGCATATGATGTTCTCTTGGATGAAATGGACCACGGCTAGCGCGTTTGCTGTCTTTAGTGGTATTGCTTCTACCCACTTGGTGAACAACTCGGTCGCGGTGAGAATGAACTGATTCCCGTGCGAGGTTGGTCGGATGGGGCCAACAAAATCCAAAGCCCAAGTATGGAACGGCCATGGTATTCCCAACGCATGTAGATCTACGGCAGGAGCATGCACTAGGTTACCTTTGAATTGGCACTCCTGGCACCGTCTTACTTTAGTGCGGCAATCTGCTTCCATGGTGGGCCAGAAGTAACCGACTGAGAGGAGCTGTCTGCATAACTTCGCACCTCCCTGGTGTTCCACTTGATGAGAGAGGTCCATCACCTCTTGTGCCTCTTTGATGTCTAGACATCGCAGCAGGTTACCCTCATGGCCCCTTCGCCAGAGCATATTTTATTGCACCACATACCGTGCTGCTTTTCTCTTTAGTTTCTCGGCTTCTTTTCTTGACTCAGGCACAATACCCTGCCTGAGAAAGTCAAAGAGTGGCTTCCTCCAATCCACATCATCATCGGTCAGAGCAATTGATGAAGAATCCTTGATCAGTGCGCAACTCTCGCAATTTCCTTGGATCAATGCTGCGGCCGGTGACATGTCCGGCCAGTGAATCCCATACCTCTAGGCTTTCCGATAGATTGACACCTCACTTTCCCCACAAGCATGTTGGTTAATCTTCTCTAACAGCGCTTGTCCCTACTGCTCCGAGACACATCGCATGAGTATTCCACCAGGGCCTTTGTAGTAGAGGGTGTTGTCATGTATGCAATACCCCTTTGTGGATGCCCAATTCTCGTTGCTCGTGCCTTCTACGATGGCACGCAATATTGACTTTCTCCAGTCCGCATCATCCATGCATTCATCGTCGCACGCGTCCTCTGTCAACGCCGAGGATGCTCGCACTTCAATCGAGATTTTCGCGGGACATTTATCCGCACTAACCTTGGATCCCAAGGTAGCTAAAGCATCAGCATGCCTATTGTCCGCTCTGGGTTTGTGCTCGTACCTGAAATCGCAGAACTGCTGCACCAGCTTCTGTACCAAGGTCGGTAGGGCAACAAGTTTATCTCCGTCAAACCATACTCGCCCGAGGCTTGTTTGACGATTAGCTTGGAGTCTCCCATAACCGTCAAGTTGCTTACCTCTAGTGCCCTCGCTGCGCGAAGACCTGCGATGAGAGCTTCATACTCTGCTTCGTTGTTGGTGACTGCGAAATAAAGCTTTGCTGACATCTGTATGACCTCTCCATCGGGTTTGGTCAAGACAATCCCAATGCCTCCACCTTTCCTTATTGACGACCCGTCGAAATGGAGCGTCCAATAGGGCATCTCAACTGCGTAGATTTCAGGTCCCTCCAGTTCTTCCTCAATCACAGGCTCATGACTGTTATCAGGGAACTGTGCTAGCAAATCCGCCACCGCTTGCGACTTGATTGCCCGGGGTCGAACACATGTGATGTCATATTGAGAAATAGTCATATACCATTTTGCCAATCTTCCCCCAGGAGTAGTGTGAGTCAGAAGATACTGTATAGGATCACTCTTTGTGACTACTACCACTTTGTGCGAAGCAAAATAGTGCTTTAACTTTTCTATCACAAAGAATAGGGCTAGGCAATGACGTTCGATGTCCGTGTACCTTGACTCTGCTGGCTGCACTATGCGAGAAATGTAGTAGATCGGCCTTTCTTGCCCCTCATACTCCTGAGCCAGGAGTGCCCCTATAGACCTCTTCGTTGACGTCAAGTATAACAAGAGTGGTGATCCGAGCTGAGGTGCGATCATTACATTTGACGATGTCAACAGGTCCTTTAGCCTTCCAAACGCAGCTTCGTGCTCCGTATTCCAGTTATATAGAGCGTCCTTCTTGAGAAGATCGCTGAAACGGAAGGTGATTTCGGCGATCGCTGGGATGAACCTTCGCAGGTAGGATAGTTTTCCCAAGAAGGTCTTCAAGGTAATTTGGTTGTGCGACGCCGTCATGCTAGTGATTGCCGATACTTTCGCAGGATCAGGCTCTATTCCTTGACGATGTACCACGCATCCCAGGAATTTCCCCCATGTTACTCCAAATGCGCACTTCATGGGGTTCATCTTTAAGTGAAAGCTTCTGCATCTGTTGTACACTTTCCACAAATCCCCCAGGTGGTCTGCCTCTTCCTTGGATTTGACAACTAAGTGTTCCACGTAGAATTCTACTTCCTTGTGCATCATGTCGTGAAACAGGGCCATCATGGCTCGCTGGTAAGTTTCGCCTGCGTGCTTGAGGCCAAAAGGCATAACCGTGTAATTGAAGACACCCACCAGAGTGATGAATGCGGTTTTCCGTGCATCTTCGGGGTCCATTTTGATCTGATTGTACCCACTAAAGCCGTCCATGAAGCTGAACATGCGATGACCCGCGGTCGAATCAATAAGCAGGTCGATGTTGGGAAGTGGAAAATCATCTTTTGGGCAGAAACGATTAAGGTCCCGGAAATCCACGCAAATGCGAAGCTGCCCATTCTTCTTCACCACAGGCACAATGTTAGCCAACCATGTAGGATGGTGATTCGGCTCGATGAACTTGGCATTCAGAAGTTTGACAACTTCCATCTTGATCTTAACGTTAAGCTCCGGTCTAAAGCTTCTCGTGCTCTGCTTTACCGGTTTGGATCCCGGGATCACATCTAACCGGTGCATGGTGATGCTCGTGTCCAGACCAGGCATTTCATCGTATTCCCATGCGAACACGTCTTTGTACTCAGTCAGAAGTTGTAGCAATCTTTCTTCCTCCTCCCCTGTGAGGTTCGCACTTAGAAAGACTGGCCTCTTCTTTTCTTCGCTCGGGCTTAGGAATACCTCCTTCAACTCCTGATTTTGCGGCCTGGGTTTTTCCTCCATGCATTCGGGTGCTTCTTTTAGCTTTTCCTCTAAAACACTTGGCGTAGGTTTGTCTGGTTCCATAACCTGCTCAATTTGATTGATTTGCTCTGGGATATCCCCATGCTCGCGTGAGGACACCCCCGCGAACCTTCATATGCGATAGCATTTCTTCCCGTTGGCGTAGAAACTCTCTATCTCCTTGCCTTCAGGATCATGTTTTGCTATCCTTTTCAGAGTATACACGTTCTTTCGCTGGTAGGCAATCCGCGGCGCCTCTTTTCGCGTAGACGACTTTTCCTTGGCCTCCTCTCTTGTCACCATTACTCCAGCGAGTGACTGATCTTTGATGTCCTCCCATCGGGGCAAAGGAGTGGGGTTGAATGGCACCTGTTGAACCCGTGCGACCCCTTTATTCGATCGGCACGTTCGTCCTCAGTGTCTATGTTGTAGTCCTCGCCATTGTGGATATCGACAATGATGGGTAGACCATCCTCCGCAACCTCTTCAAGGTCCAAAATCGAGATCATGGCGACCTCTTTGCCTTTCGACTCTTGCTCAGCATGGGCAGGCAGTGGATTGTTTCGCACGTCCTGCCTTTGATCGTTGACAATCAATTCGCCATTTTTCATCTTTTGGCTTACCATGATTCTGAGCTTCTTGCAGTCGGCCGTGGGGTGCATGACTCTCCCTTGACATTCGCACCACTTCGGATCCCTCACCATCTCCTTGGAGGGTGCCCTTTCGAGCGGCGACAGGACACCATCCTTACGCCATTGTCTGCACAAGTCGCTCGCTTCCTCTACCGAACATGCCAGAGGTGGCGCATCGAAGTTCACTACCTTTGGCTGCTTTTGGGGCGAGACCGTATTCACTTCAGCCTCACGTCCTCTCTTGTAGCTGAACCTCCCAACTTTGAAAGTGGTCCCGCTCGGGGATCTCTCAGGGGCGTTCCTCTTTTTCTGCCTCTCCACTATAGGCTCAATATTCTTCGTGCATTCGATTAGCTTCGAAAATGTAGGTGTTTGCAGGTTGATAAGCATACCTTTATACTCGTCTCGCATGCATTGCAAGCATATCTCCACGAGCCTGCTCTCGAGTATCACGTCTTTGCATTCCAAGGACTTGGACCTGAACTTCTTGATGAACGTCACTCCATCCTCCTCGCGCTTCTGATACATCCGCGAGAGATGAATCATTTTCACCTTTTCTTCCATCTGGAAGAATTTAGTGTAAAATTTCTGGACCATGTCGTCCCAGGTTTTTACAGATCCGGCTTCCGACGTCCTGTACCACTTTTAGGCCACGTTCCCCAAGGATTTCGGGAACTCGCGCATCAGCAGCTTAGGATCAGCCCCGTACGGCCCCATTACATCAATGAAGCGCATGACATGCTCATGGGCGTTCCCATTGACATCTTCGAACTTGTGCCATTTAGGAGCTTTGTACCCGGCAGGGTTAGGCATGAGGTAGATCTCTCGTGGAATAGGCGGATTGTTGTCAAGCTTCAGGATAATGGTATCCGCGAACGATTGGTGAGCCAGAATGGTTTTTATGCGCCGTTGCAACGACGTCATACACTCCGGAGCACTTCCCTCAGCAGCAGGAGGAGGGGTTGCCGCAGGCGGAGGCGACACATATGTCGCGGGATGGCTAGGAACATATTGTGAGTTCACGTTGCCCCACGTTGCCGATGGAGGAGGCAAGGGGTATTGTGAGGCCGGATTAGGTACAAAAGTTGGAGGTTGAGGAGTGTGAGTAGCAAGAGGCAACATTTGAGCTTTTGACCCCTGAATTGAGGGTAACTGTGTAGTTGCCGGTGGAGTTTGCAGGTTAGGATTGGGTGGTGTGGTTGACACTCCCAATCCTTGAGTGGTGGAGGCTCCTCCTCCCTGAGAGACGGTGATGGCTGGTGCGGGATTCGGGGCGAGAGTTCCCAGAATAGCCATTATCCGTTCCAGTTGTGCAAATTGAGCTTTGAGAGCCTTTGCTTGGTTCTGGATGGTGGCATCCAAGGCCTCTATCGTCGGAGCTTCACCGGTGGCTGTAGGAGTACGGCGGGCCTCCTCTCCTGAGGTGGTCTCCGTGGAAGGCGATCTGTTACTGACATCATCTTCATGAGACATGGTTGCTTGCAATGGTAAGTTCACGTCGGGTTCACCAAAATGTGTACAAGAGAATCCTGCAGAGAGAACTCTGTGTACACCAAGGGCAGAGAATAGAAATGGCACAGGAAGTGTTGGGTTGTGTGTAGGGAGAGAGTAAGGCAATAGTACTGTGTGAGAGAGAGAGACAGGATTTTGGCAGAGCTTTCGCGTATCTCGGGTCATCCTCCTTGTATGGAAGGGTTAACGATCCTATATATAACGGAGAATGTGACCGTTGCAGTGTGGTTAATGCGCCCATCAGTGGCAGCTTAATTAGCTTAACCACAACGGAACGTTCGTCCGCGTATATAGGGACCGTTACAGCACGTTATCCGCGTATACCGGAACCGTTATGGGGTTGACCGGGTTTGACCGGTTTGACCGGGTCTATGAAGCTCGTGCCATAAATCTCTCAAAAGCAGTTACTAGGGGTCGCGTGCGAGATTGGTTGTCGCTCGCACGCGACAGGACTTACTCTAGCCTCCAAACCACTAAGTCCCTACAAGTCCCGTGCGGTGATATGCGAGGGCCCTGTCTCGCAGCCCCCACGTGGATCAGCGCGACTGGTGATCCAGTGTGTGTGGAGCACATTATGGTGTGCTGGATGATCGCCACGTGGCTAAGATCTTCTTGTCCAGAAAGCACTATCTACACAAAGTATCTAGCTGCTCATGGAAATGAAAAGATACACAAATTTCTCCATAGATAATGAAAGAGAAGAGAAGAAGTGATCAAACGGTAAAATCGCCAAAGCTCCGACGAATCTGTGCAATCCCCAAGCTCCAAGATGCTCTCCAATGGTGTCCCGTGCGTCTCTAGTCTCTCTCTAGGTCTTCTATATCGTTATTTTACCTTCTGGGGCGAGTTTTTAATGTAACTTGGCCGAAATTGCATTTCAGCCCCTCCAGTTTGTAATTCCCGGACATAATTTTAAGCTGATCTTGCGCAGGCCACATCTCCCTCATCCAGACTTGTATTTGGGCCTACCATATATCGTTGGAAATCTATGGATGTCTACTTTCCAATGGTGCAGGCCTTGCTCCCAAATTGTTTGTAGATTTCCCTGAGCATTGAAAATAGTGAAGGCTGGTCCTGAGTGACTTTCCTAACTTTGCTTCATATTTGCATCTTCTTTTCTCCTCTTCATCTACCTCCATTCCAAGCATATTCAAGCATCTCATAAGCTCCATTGAACCTATTTTACCTGATTTACAAAATACTAAACAACCCGTGCAATTATCTTCGCAAATATGAGAGAAAAAATGCGCGAATAAGCTAGAAACTACACTTTTTCACTCCTAGGCTTGTAAATCATCAATTTCACATATTTGTGCACATATATCATATAAATCATGTGAAATAAGCCTAATGCAAGTGATAAGAAAGTATTATAATAACTCCTAAATGAGAGTTATCAGGAACACGAATAGGAATGTGTTGAAATCGACCTTGATCACGTTGACTTCGTTTCCCCTATTCCAGATCTTTCTGAACACCGGACGCATATCAAACCCAACTATCTTCTCGTCAGAAATGAAATACCCGGTCAGAACATTAATGAAACTTTCTTCAGCCTCCTTGCAGTATCCTTCATCGAGAATCCCTCCTTCTGTGTGTACGCATTGCTTGCAATGACAGGCACCGTCTTCTACAAAGAGTATTGATCGAGTGTAGACAAGGTTTGAACTCCGTTGGCTTTTTCGTTGATCGGAACCCTAACCCTAGCCGCCGAATTAATGAAACTTCTCCGAAATACTCGGAGCACTCGTCGAACTTTTCAACAAATTTAGTATAATACTATTGACTTCATAATATATAGCAATCTAAAGCTCACATTCAACTAACTGAAAATAACAATCTAACCAGTAAATAAACTTAAAGAGCAATAATCAACATTTTTAAATTTGTGTCACTTAGTTATGAACTAGCACAAGTCTTGAATAAAACTTTGGACCACAAATGATCAATTTTGTTCAAAAATCACATAGAAAAGAGCATCAATCGAGCACAATACTATAGGGATTGTTGACTCAAAGACTTCTTAGTGTGATTTGAGAAGTAATTTTTTTGAATGATGAAAGACAAAGACAAAGTGTTTCTATGGCTCCAAGGCCTGGAGATACTGATCAGAGCTTCAAAGCTTTGAGAATAGCTTTACTATACTGTTGGTTCTAATAATCTTGTGATGCAAGTTGTATATCTGATGATTATGATCAGATATTTGCGACAAATATATATGTTATGTATTGTTTATACATCTAACACAATTTCAGATATCCTGATCAAAGTGAATCAAAGATTTCTGGTCTCAACATTGAAAGACAGTGAAGCATGTTCAGAGTTTCAAGGCCTTGAGATGTGCCTTAGCTGCTGACAGTTTTTACAGAGTTAATTTGATTCTTTCTTGCAGGGTTTGATCTTTATGATTGTTTAATGACTTATAAAAGTCTTAAAGTAGTTTATCATGAGTTATATGTTTCAGAAGTTAATCAGATTATTGTTTGATTCACTCATCCAGTTTTTATTCAGAAACTGGAAATCCAAACAGACATAGTGCTGTTATATTTCTGGATTTCGTTATGTTTTAATATTGTTGCAGGTTTGTTAAACGTGCATGTGCAATCTCAACAAACTGGATCATTGCAATTCAAAGTGAGCAGAATGAATTTAAAAGAAACAAGGTATAAAATCTGATTCGCAGACCAAAAGAGAAGTCAATTATTGGAACCAGATGGGTGTTCAGAAATAAGCTTGATGACAATGGCAAAGTGGTAAGGAACAAAGCGAGACCTGTTGCACAGGGATACAATCAGGAAGAAGGTATGGACTATGAGGAGACATTTGCTCCTGTTTCCAGGTTAGAAGCTATTAGACTACTTCTTGCATTTGCATCTCACAATCACATAAAGCTTTATCAAATGGATGTCAAATGTGCTTTTATCAATGGTTATTTACAAGAAGATTTTTTTGCAGCACAGCCTCCTGGTTTTGAAGATGAATCCCTGTTCATGTTTACAAACTAGACAAAGCTCTTTGTGGTTTAAAACAATCTCCAAGGGCTTGGTATGATAGACTTTCAAAATTTTTACTTGACAATAATTTCAAGAGAGGTCTAGTAGATAAAACTCTTTTTATTAAACATCATGAAACTGATTTGTTAGTAGTTCAGATCTATGTGGATGATATTTTGTTTGGTGCTACTAATGATGCTATTTCAAAAGAGTTCTCTAGTCTGATGTGCAGGGAGTTTGAGATGAGCTTAATGGGAGAACTGAATTTCTTTCTTGGACTTCATATTTTACAAATGAAGAAATGGATATTTTTACATCAAGGAAAGTCTACCAAAGACTTATTGAACAAGTACAATATGACACAGTCCAAGGTACTTAAAACTCCTATGAGTTCATCACTATCATTAGACAAGGATTCAAATGGTAAGAGTGTAAATCAAAAGGAATATAGAGGTATGATTGGATCTCTTTTTTATTTAACAGCTAGTAGACCTGATATTATGTTCAGTGTTTACATGTGTGCAAGATTTCAGGCAGATCCTAAGGAAAGTCATTTAACTGCTGTCAAAAGAAATTTTAGATATTTGAATGGAACCAAAGACTTGGGGCTTTGCTATCCAAGGAGATCTACTTTTATGTTGAGTGGATATTCAGATGCAGATTTTGTAGGATATAAAGTAGATAGGAAGAGTACTTCTGGATTTTTCCAATTTCTTGGATCTTCACTGATCAGTTGGCATTCTAAGAAGCAAAATTCTGTAGCATTATCAACTGCAGAAGCTGAATACATTGCAGCTTGAGCTTGCTGTTAACAAGTGTTGTGGATTTCCCAACAACTTAAAGATCTTGGCTATAATTTCAGAAATGTTCCTATTCATTGTGACAACACAAGTCCTATTTCAATCTCTAAGAATCCAGTACAACACTCAAGAACCAAGAACATAGATGTGAGACATCACTTTCTTAGAGATCATGTAGAACAAGGTGATGTTGTTCTATCTTTTATTTCCTCTTCAATGCAGATTGCTGATATTTTCACTAAACCTCTGCCATATGATAGGTTTTCATCCCTAAGGTTTGAACTGCGTATGCTAAACAAGGATGCATTGGTTTAGGGGGAGTATTAGTACTTACTTATGTTTATGTGTTGATATCTCAAAGCCTTGAGATTATACTTTCCAAAGCCTTGAAAGTATAGTTCAAAGCTTTGAAATTTCTATGACTGCAGAAAATCTCAAGGCCTTGAGATTGTTCTCCAAGGTCTTGAAACATCTGTAATTTTTTTTAAAAAAAATATGGATCATCATATATTATATCTTACCTCTTTAGATAATTGTATAATATTTGAATTACTTAGGGAATTTTCTAAAATATCCAAAAGTATTTTTAAAGATTCGATTTGCATGTTGATTTACGTAGAGTCCTATTATAACTCATTATTTCAACCTACTTAAGTTGAAAGTCAGGGCATTTTCTTCTTCATTCTCTCTCAATTCTCTACGTCTCTCTTCTCTCTCTCTCTTTCTCTCAATCTCATTCTTCTCTCAAAACCTTAAACCCACAATGGAGCGCAAATCAGCCAGGATTCAACAACACGGAAAGTCTTTTTGGCAGGTCTAAGAAGAGGGCAAACAAGAAGGAGAAGATTGTGATCTCTAATTCGGATTCAGAGAACACTCAAAGTTTGCATGAGGATACTCCTCCTGCAAAGAAGATCAGAACAGAAAAAGGGAGATGAAGGTTCAAGTATTGATCCACAGAAGGAGACAGAGACTCAGAGTGGTGATCAACCTAGGTCAGACAAGAAGAAAGGGGGAGAGAAGAAAAAGGCTGGTGAAGAAGAAAAGGGGAAATCTGCTAAGGAAAGCAAGAAGAAGTCCACTGAAGGAGAACAATAGAAGGAGAAACCTACTGAGAAGAAATCAAGGGTTAAGCAAGATGCTGCTGCAACCAAAAAGGGTTATCAAGGTAAAAATGTACTTCCTTCAGATTGGTTTGTTAGTTCTGAAGTTAGGACAATTTGGATGCAAGGGTATGCTTCTTCTAAGGTTGCTTTTTGTAGTATGATTTTTGAAGAGTTATTAGATAAACTGGATGTTCTGTATGAGGAAGTTAAGGGATTCTGCAGTTTGGAAGGTGTTAAATCCTAGTTCAAAAGCTTATCCTAGGTTAACTAGGTTGTTTTATCTGAATCTGGTTCAAGAAGGGGAAGATAAATTGGTATTAACTTCTAAGGTGGTTGGGATAAACTTAAGGCTAGATCATAGGAATTTTTCCAAAGTCTTGGGTATTCCTAAGAAGTATAATGTTGGTGATCATCCTGATAGGAAGGAGTGTCTAGAAAAGGCCAAAGCTATGTTCTTCATTGATGGTGTTCCCTCTGGTCCCAAACAGTTGACACACTATGTGCTCAACTATGAAGCCAAAATTTTGTTTACAATTCTGATGAGAAGTGTTGTTCCTAAGGAAAACTCAAGAGAGTTGGTTACTGATAAAGTTCTTATCCTGATGTACCTGATATGTCAAGTGTTTGAGATTGACTTGCCAACAGTAGTAATGGAGCATATGATCTACTGTGCTACTAGAACTAGAAACCATCCTCTTCCCTATGTCAACCTATTACCTCTTTTCTTTGAGCATTTTGAGGTACCTGTGAAAGGAGAGGAAAAGATAACTGGTGGTTTTGGGTTGATTGATGAGACTTCTTTACAAAGGATTCGGAGTGGTTCAGACAGGAAAAGGTCATTGGAAGTTCTTTTCAGAGTTATCCAAAGATGATCTTGAAGAGAAAGAGTTTGTTAAACCTAAAGGGGCTACAACAGCAAGGGGACAAGCAAATGAGGATTACTCTCTGTTGATTGAGAAGTTTGAAGATCAGCAGGTTGAGATTGAAGATATTAGACAAAGACTATTTGATCTATCTTCTGAGTTTAATCAGTTCAAGGGTTTGACGAATGTGATGAATGGAAAACTGGATGTTTTCATCAAAGGTTTGAACTTGGAAAATATTCCTTCTGCTACTAAGCATGACACCAGTGTTGACTCAGATGAAAGGCTAGGTGAATTCTTGAAGAAGAAGAAGAAGAATCCTATTCCAGTGGTGCTCACTTTAAAGGATCTGTATGAGAAAACTGATGAAGAAGAAGCTGGTGAAGACACAGGTGTTGATGCAGCTACAGATGGTGATTCAGCTCCGATTGAGAACAAGAAGGTGGATGAGATCATTGAGGAAGTTGTTGCTGAGGTGGATGCTGAACAAGAAGAAAATCAGTCTGCTGTAGATGCTGAAAGTGATGAAGAGGTTGGAGAAGGCTCAGAGAAAGGCCAAGCATCAAAGAAGAAGTGAAGATCTGAGAAGACCAAAGCCTTGATCCCTTCTTTCTGTTTTTTTCTTTTCTTTCTTTCTTCTTTTCTATTCTAAAGGCCTTGACATTCAGTATGAACTTTTTTTTGTTAAGTTCTTTTTAAGACTCTGAGTAATGATCCAACATTTCTTCACCTTTATTTGATGAAAGTAAAAAAGGGTGAGAAATTATGTGGTTGTTGTGGTTACCTTTCAGTGTTTAAATAATAATATTTTGGATCTTTTGTGTTAATCGGTTGTGTTCTGTGATTATTTGTGATCTGTGACTGCTGGTTATTTTGTTAATGTGGTTTGACTGGTATTACTGTTTATTGTTTCTGCAAATGATGATATCTAATTTTTATAAGAAGTTGCAAGGATATTTACACAAGATTATCGGTTTTGTCTTTCATCAAGGGGGAGATTGTTGACTCAAAGACTTCTTAGTGTGTTTTGAGAAGTAATTGTTTTGAGTGATGAAAGACAAAGAAAAAGTGTTTCTAACGCTCCAAGGCCTTGAGATACTGATCAGTCTTCAAAGCTTTGAGAATAGCTTTACTATACTGTTGGTTCTAATAATCTTGTGATGCAGGTTGTATATCTAATGATTATGATCAGAGATTTGCTGCAAATATCTATGTTATATATTGTTTATACATCTAACACAATTGCAGATATCCTGATCAAAGTGAATCAAAGATTTCTGGTCTCAACATTGAAAGACTGTGAAGCATGTTTAGAGTTTCAAGGCCTTGAGATGTGCCTTAGCTGCTGACAGTTTTTTACAGAGTTAATTTGATTCTTTCTTGCAGGGTTTGATCTTTATGATTGTTTAATGACTTCTAAAAGTCTTAAACTAGTTTATCATGAGTTATATGTTTCAGAAGTTAATCAGATTATTGTTTTATTCATTCATCCAGTTTTTATTCAGAAACTGGAAATCCAAACAGACTTAGTGTTGTTATATTTCTGGATTTCGTTGTTGATGTGTTTTAATATTGTTGCAGGTTTGTTAAACATGCAAGTGCAATCTCAACAAACTCCAACGGATATCTACTCAGAGCTGTTTCAAATTGCAGTTAGAAAGGATGAGGATTTGCAGGAACTGAGATCCTAAAATCTCTCATTCAGTTGCAGAGAGTGGATAAAAGACTGGTTTGAATTTTGAAAGATATAGAAGCTTGCAGAGAACTGAGAGAGGTGTGAAAAATTCGTGGAAGATCAGACATTCAAACACACACATATTCAGGCTTCAATTACAGCTTTCAGAATATCAATCATTCCAGTTTCCTGAAGAACACATCCAGGCCTTCACAAGCTTATCTTTCTACTGTGTTCTTCTTCTGTTTTGTAATCTCTTTATCTTTTGTATATCTAAAACCTCACTAAACCTAGGGGTTGGTTGTTCAAGTGAACAACAAGAGGTTCTTGTTAGCTCAACAGTTAGAAGCTGGTACTAGATAGGTTTGGAACCACAAGCTGTATAGGTGTAAGGGAATTCACTTAGGCTTGGAGATCTAAGGATGTTTCTGTGTGAGTAATATATAAGAAGTGTTTGCCCAATCCTGGTGGGATTAGATACCTCAGGCAGAGATTAGGTCTATTGGGACTGCACTCTGTAAATTGCCTTGTGTTCTTTACTTTACAGTTTTGTTATTCACTGTTGCAAACTACCAAATTAGGGTTTATAAACTGTTTAGAACTGGTGGTAGTTCAAGGCCTTGAAGCTTTCTGTTTGCCTTAGAAAGTTTCTGACTAGTTTTCTAAAATCTCAAGGCCTTGAGATTTGAGTTTCTCACATATTTACTTAGTTAAAATTTGTGCTTAGTAAAAAGTTTCCATACTCTATTCAACCCCCCCCCCTCTAGAGTATTTTGGTCCTCTATTTAGTCTACATTACAAATTTTCAGGGATTTTTATAGTTAAGGCAGAAAAATAAAAAAGTATTTATTATGTAGGCAAATGGAAAAGTAATTATTTATAAAGGAAATTTTAGAAAATTAGTTACTAACAAGGCAAAAAATTGTATGTTAGTATTGTAGGGTTTTGATCATGGATACGCAGCGGAAAAAAAAATTTATCCATGCAATACCCTCCAAGGATCACAGGACAAGAGACTTAACGATGGTAAGGGAAGAAATCAAGTCACACACCTTAGGGTCCTGTGATGACTTGTAACGTGAATTGTGTCACATTCTCTATAGTTGATCCACGCCTAGAGTTGAGATCTAGATCTTCCTTCTCCTTTGTGCTAGCCCGGAACGGAGGAAGAGTAAGCAGAAATCACACAACACGAGGCAACAAGGAGGGGCGGCCTCCTTGTTGGGCCGACGGCAAGGGGGCGGCGGCAAGGGGGGCGGACGGCCTTCCTTGCTTGCTTGCTCTCTCTCCTTTTGTTCTCTCCCAATCAAGTTATTAACTAAAGGCTCATAAGTATGGGAAAGAAGGAAGGAGCATCCTTTATATAGTCCAAAAAAACCTTTCCAACTACCTAAAGGACCCATTCTAATCCTACTAGAATTCGGTTCAGTCCCTTCCTTGAAAATTAGTCCTACTAAGTTTGCAAGGCGTTGCAAAGTGATACTTCTAATAAATTAATCCTATTAATTAATTCCCAAATCCAGTTCAACTCTATATAGCGCGTGACCCCATAGGTTCTATCTAGTTGGTAGCAACAATTTGCTAATCTGGAGCGGTTTCTAGCAAAAAATCCATTTTAGCCAACTAATAGAATAGTCATCCGACAAACCTTGTACAAGTAATTGTCTCATCCCTTTGTCACTATATCCGGATTGGAAACAGGACATACAAGTCACACTCGTATATCCAATCCATATATTTTGGATCCATGGGAATAGTCTTATTCATGCAAATAACATCAATATCCTAAATTGATTTATTTGAGTCTGGCCAGACATTCTATAAGAACTATCCCTCGAGTGGCCTAGGATATTTGCTCCCGTTATGTGGGAGGGAAAAATTCTATCTACGTCCACTACGATCTCTAAGATTTCTTCTTATTGTATACGGTACACGCTTTTATAACTACCCATTTACGGTGTAGCGTTTTGACGCTACCAAAATCACAATAATCCACAACTAGAATATCTAGTGACTTCAAGTCTAAGGATGACAATACCTTTGCACCACGAGAAGCACTTGTGACTTAACATAACGTGTATGTAGCCTTCTCGGAGATGGATCAATCCGGTGCGCCATTACCCTTAATGCACACCCATGTGTTGGATCATGATATCTCCATATCAATCCAACCCCATACTAGTCTATAGATGATTGTCCTATTAATCATTATACTGGACTGGGGATATTTAAGATAAACAACACATTTGTAAATCTAAGGACTGTAGGGTTTTGATTCATGGATCGCGCAAACGGAAGCATAATCAAATAAACAACCATGCAAAACCCTCCAAGGATCACAAGTCTAGATGCATAACGATAGTGAAGGTAAGAAATCATAAACACACCTTTGGGTTCTCCTTGATGACTTCAAACGCGAATAGTGTCACGTTCTCTATAGTTGATCCACGCCTAGAGTTGTTCCTAGATCTCCAATCTCCTTGGTGCTAGCCCGGAATGAAAGGAGGGTGAAGGAATCACGCAAAACGAGGCACAAAAGGGGGCTCGGCCCTCTTGTGGCGTCGGGGACGAGTGGGCGGCGGCAAGGGGGCGGCGTCCCTCTTGATGCTTGCTCTCTCTCTCTCCTTTGTTCTCTCCTACTCTTGTTATGTTCTCTTTAGAGCATAAGTTGTGTAGGGAAGGAAGGAAGGAGGGTCCTTTATATAGTCCAACAACTCCTTGTTAACTACCTAAAGGACTTATTCTAGTCCTACTAGAATTCAATTTAGTCCCTTCCTTGCAAATTAGTCCCTACTAAGTTTGCAAGGGTTTGCAAAGTGATCCTTCTAATTAATTAATCCAATTAATTAATTCCCAAATCTAGTACAACTCTATATAGCGTGTGACCCCATAGGTTCTATCTAGTTGGTAGCAACTATTTGCTAATATGGAGCGGTTTCTAGCAAAACATCCATTCTAGCCAACTAATAGAATAGTCATCTAGACAACCTTGTACAAGTAATTGTCTCATCCCTTTGCCTCCATATCCGGATTGGACACGAGACATACAAGTCACACTCGTATATCCAATCCCTAGTTTCTCGATCCATGGAATAGCCTTATTCGTGCAAATAACATCAATATCCCATATATTGATTTATTTGAGTCTGGCCAGACATTCTATAAGCACTATCCTTCGAGTGGCCTTGGATATTTGCTCCCGTTATGTGGGAGGGGCAAATCCTCTCTACGTCTACTACGATCTCTAAGCTTGCTTCTCATTGTATCCAGTACACGCCTTTATAACTACCCAGTTACGGTGTAGCGTTTAACGCTACCAAGATCACAATGATCCACAACTAGAATATCTAGTGACTTCAAGTCTAAGGATGACAATACCATTGTACCCGAGAAGCACTTGTGACTCAACATAACGTGTATGTAGCCTTCTCGGTAATGGGTCAATCCAGTGCAACATTCCGTAATGCACACCTATGTGCTGGATCGTGATATCTCCATATCAATCCAACCCCATACTAGTCTATAGATGATTGTCCCATTTAATCATTATACTTGACTAGGGATATTTAAGATAAACAACACGATTGTAAATCTAAGGACTTCATTATATTAAATATCCAATAAATAATAAATGAATTTCTAGCCAATTACAAATTCATACTAAACTAGATTGCCTCTAGGGCATCTATTCCAACAGTCTCCCACTCGCACTAGAGCCAATCTGGCGCATCTCGTATGCCCATACTCCTAGTGTGCCCTTCATGCTTCCACTGCGTGAGAGGCTTCGTAAGCGGGTCTGACAGATTATCATCTGTAGGAATCTTGCATATCCGAACGTCTCCTCTATCGATAATATCTCGAATCAGATGAAACTTCCTGAGCACGTGTTTGGACTTCTGGTGCGATCTTGGTTCCTTTGATTGCGCGATCGCCCCAGTGTTGTCACAGAACAACTCCACTGGATCCGCAATGCTAGGGACCACACCAAGTTCAGAAACAAACTTTCTGATCCAAACAGCCTCCTTTGCTGCGCCATTTGCAGCAATGTACTCAGCCTCTGTTGTAGAATCAGCTACCGTCTCTTGCTTGGAACTCTTCCAGCTCACCGCTGCTCCATTCAGGCAAAACACATATCCCGATTGTGATATAAAGTCATCTCTGTCGGTTTGGAAGCTTGCATCAGTGTAACCCCTTACACGCAACTCCTCCTCACCGCCAAATATCAAGAAAGCATCCTTAGTTCTTCTCAAGTACTTTAGGATGTTCTTGACTGCAATCCAGTGACTCTCACCCGGATTGGATTGGTATCTGCTTGTCATACTCAAGGCATATGACACATCTGGTCTAGTACATAACATGGCGTACATGATGGATCCTATGGCCGAGGCATAGGGAATCCTACTCATGCGTTCCTTCTCAATCTCATTGGAAGGACATCCACTCTTCAAAAGAGTGATTCCATGTGACATGGGCAAGAATCCCTTCTTGGAATCTTGCATGTTGAACCGTTTCAACACCTTGTCAATATATGTGCTTTGACTTAGGCCTAGAAACCTCTTATATCTATCTCTATAGATCTTTATACCGAGTATATAGGCTGCTTCCCCTAAGTCCTTCATTGAGAAACACTTTCCTAGCCAATATTTCACAGATTGCAGCATGGGAATGTCGTTTCCAATGAGTAGTATGTCATCCACATACAAGACCAGAAAAGCTACAGAGCTCCCACTAACCTTCTTGTAGACACAAGACTCATCTTCGTTCCTGTTGAAGCCAAACTCTTTGACCACTTCATCAAAACGTCGATTCCAACTCCTAGAAGCTTGCTTCAATCCATAAATGGACCGTTGCAGCTTACAGACTTTGTTGGCTTGCTTTGGATCCTCAAAACCCTCCGGCTGTATCATATACACGTCCTCGAGGAGATTCCCATAAAGGAATGCTGTTTTGACATCCATCTGCCAAATCTCATAGTCGTAGTATGCTGCAATTGCAAGTAGGATTCGGATGGATTTGGTCATTGCGACTGGTGAAAAGGTTTCATCATAGTCAATACCATGAATCTGCCTGAATCCTTTAGCCACCAATCGGCCCTTATAGGTAATCACATTACCATCCATGTCGATCTTCTTCTTGAAGACCCATTTGCACCCTATGGGTCGCGCCCCATCAGGTGGTTCCACCAAAGTCCATACTTTGTTGGTATACATGGATTCCATCTCGGATCTCATGGCTTCAAGCCACTTCTGCGAGTCTGGGCCATTCATGGCCTCCTCATAGGTAGTAGGCTCATCATCTATGAGCATCGTGTCACCGGAATCAGTTACGAGAAGTCCGTACCTCTCGGGTTCCTGGCGCACTCTACTAGATCTACGAAGCTCTTGTGTTACCTGAACAGGTGGATCCACAACTGCTTGTGATTCCTGTTCATGTTCCATAATCGGTTCAGTGATTTGTGGTTCTTGAACTTCTTCAAGTTCTACATTCCTCCCACTTGCTTCTTTAGAGACAAACTCTCTTTCTAGAAACACGCCGGTCCGAGCAACAAACACTTTGTTCTCGGTTGGATTGTAGAAGTAGTATCCCTTAGTTTTCTTAGGGTACCCTACAAATTTACACTTATCCGATTTAGGCCCTAGCTTGTCTGATTGTAAACGTTTTACATAGACATCGCAGCCCCAAATCCTCATGAACGACAGTGTGGGACGCCTCCCACTCCACATCTCATATGGTGTCTTCATGACTGATTTAGATGGAACACGGTTAATGGTAAAAGCTGCACTTAATAGAGCGTAGCCCCAAAATGACAATGGAAGATCGGTTTGACACATCATAGACCGAACCATATCCAATAGGGTTCGATTCCTCCTCTCGGACACGCCATTCCATTGTGGCGTTCCGGGTGGAGTGAGTTGGGACACTATCCCACACTCTCTAAGATAGTCGTCAAACTCTTGGCTCAAGTATTCTCCTCCACGATCCGATCGTAGAGCCTTGATACTTTTGCCAAGTTGCTTCTCTACTTCATTCTTGAATTCTTTGAACACTTCAAAGGATTCGGATTTTGCCCTCATAAGGTACACAAATCCATATCTACTGTAATCATCAGTAAACGTAATGAAGTAGACATAACCACCCCTGGCTGGCGTGGCAAATGGCCCACACACATCGGTATGTATGAGCGCCAATTGCTCACTAGTCCTCTCACCTTTCTTATTGAAAGGGGACTTTGTCATTTTTCCCAACAAACAAGCCTCACATGTCTCATATGATTCAAAATCAAATGAGTCTAGTAATCCATCTTTATGGAGTCTAGATACACGTTTCTCATTTATGTGGCCTAAACGACAATGCCATAAATAAGCAGGATTTAAATCATTTATTTTAATCTGCTTGGTATTAATGTTGTAGACAGGATTACTTAGATCAAGGACATAAAGTCCATTAAATAATTGCGCACTAAAATAGTGAATATTATTCAAATAAAAGGAACAACAATTGTTCTTTATTGAAATAATAAAACCTTCCTTGTCCAAACAAGAAATAGAAATAATGTTTCTGCTCATAGCAGGCACAAAATAGCAATTATTTAATTCTAAAACTAATCCTGAAGGCAGAGATAGCTCGCACACGCCTATGGCCAACGCAGCAACCTTTGCTCCATTCCCAACGCGCAGATCTACCTCCCCTTTAGCCAATCTTTTACTTCTCTTTAGATCCTGCATATTTCGACAAATATGAGATCCACATCCAGTATCTAATACCCATGATGTAGAGACAGTTAAATTGACATCTACAACAAAAATACCTGGTGGTGGTGGAATCACTATTCCAAGCCTCTTGTCCTCCAGATATTTTGGGCAGTTCCTCCTCCAGTGTCCAGGTTGACTACAGTAGTGACATTCACCCTTAGTCACGACCTTGGCAATGCCACCAACAGGCTTAAGGGCTTGTTCCTTGGACTTGGCAACTGACTTGCCTTTGCCCTTGGAGGAAGATGCAAACTTTTTGCCCTTTCCTTTATGCACCATCATAATGGCCTTGCCCTTACCCTTGTTGATGCTCTGTTCAGCCGTCCTCAACATGTTGAGCAAATCTGGCAGTGGTTTAACGATCTCGTTCATGTTATAGTTCATAATGAACTGTCCATAACTCTCGGGCAACGATTGCAACACGAGATCGGTTGCCAACTCTTGGCCGACCGGGAACCCAAGCCGGGCGAGATTCTCCAAGTACCCGATCATTCGGAGTACATGGGGTCCCACCGGGTTCCCTTCTGCCAGATGACATTTGAACAGTGCCTTTGAGACCTCATACCTGTCTACCCTCGCCTGCTCTTGGAAGAGCTGCTTTAGATGTTCGATCATATCGACAGCATTCATGTTCTCATGTTGCTTCTGAAGCTCAGAGGTCATGGTGCAAAGCATTAGGCAGGCCGCATCATTAGCGTCATCAACACGCTTTTGATACGCCTTTAAGGCAGCAGGTGTCTGATTCTCTGGACCTTCTGGAACATGCTCCTCTATTGCGTACAGCTTCTTCTCTTGCTTGAGAACAATTCTCAAGTTTCTGTACCAATCGAGAAAGTTGGTTCCAGAGAGCTTGTCCTTCTCAAGGACAGATCGTAGGGAATGTTGTGAACTCGATGAGTTGTTTGCCATTTGGAATTCTACAAAAGGAAAATACGCAAGTTTTAGTATTTGTGAATTTTTGACTATATTTAATAATGGCTAGTTTATTAAATATAGCTCCCACTATTTTTCTACGGATTAATAACCCTCAAGATATTAATGCGGAAAATATCCTTATATTTTCTAGTGGGCCAAGATCCATCTTTTTCATCTCCTTATGAGCTTGCTTTGGCAAGTCACCCATAATTCGATTACTTCTTAGGTAGGAACAATTCCAATTGCATCCCATATGCAACTCTTGGTTCAATCGGGCAAATAACTCCTTATTTATCCATCCTTATGGATAATCCCAATTGATTGCCTCTAGGTTTCTTAATCAAATTAATAGCCTAGTTGTGTTCAACCTCTTATCTAAACAATTGCACATTGTTACGTGCCATCGCATTCCATCATTATGAACCAAGTCGCCATGCTTTGGCACGCACGAACTTGATAAATAATGATGATAATGAGTGTTTAAATAACGAGAAGGCAAGAACACAATATATTAAAATTTGAGGGATTTTTCAATTCAATTTTAATTATTTTGTTGATCAATATCAACTAATCTATCTATTTGAGTTTGGGCACAACTCCAAATAATAGATCCGGGTTGTCTAATTATCTTATTATCCTAATTGCATGCATCATCCATACACCAACCACACAAATAATAAGACAATAAATAAACAACCACAAAAACATAAATTAAACGTGATGTGGATATGGCCTTTTTCTAGACTAAGATAATTCCAAGCCAATGGAATTATCTATGAACCCTAAACAAACACATCTCCATGCGTCTTGATCTTTTGGTCCATCCTTCATAGTCATGTGGTGTGCTCCATGCTCCATGCTCCTTCTTTTGTGGCTCCTTTTGGCTTTGGGCTTCTTTTCTCCAATCTTGGCTAACAATCTACTTTATCTAGCACTAGCTAACATCTATACTAAATAAAATAAATCTCACAAGTTGAGAAAAAAATTGGCACGCAGGCCATAAAACCCTAATTAATTATTACAATTAATTGATCAGCTCGCAGGCCGTAAAACCAAACCGCAAAATTAAACATCCACATCAAACCACATCCTAAGGCCATATCCAATCACCATGCGATTTGTACATAAACAGTTAAAATCCAATTTTAACGCGCTTGGTCAATTTTAATTGATTTTAGGATTTCTAGGGTTAAAACGGTCCATGGGCCCAACAATCCAATTGCCCGGGCCCAAACAAAGTGAACCATAAAGCCCTAGGGCCGGCCCGGCCCAAAACCCGCAAGCTAGGCCCGCGGGTTAGGGCCGCCCGGCCCCTTAGGGCGCCAAGCTTGGGCGGCAAGCAAGGGGGCGGTCCCCTAGGGGGCCGAACCTCCTTGTGGAGGTTGTTTCCAAAACAACCTCCTTGCTTGGAGCCCAAGTTTGGTTGTTTCCTTGTTGTGGGAGAACTCCTTCTTCCCCAAGGATGCCCAAACCCTAGATCTAAGATCCTAAAATTTCTCAAACTCACCAATTCATGCATACAATGCAATAATTTGGTCTTGTTATGATTAATTCTTTGACAAATTGCATCCAATGCTTGATTTGTCTTGTTTTACGCGATAAACAACAAATTAAGGTGTAAAACAACAAGAATGTAACACATAAACTACGTTTATGCTCTATAACCTGGCTCTGATACCACTGTAGGGTTTTGATTCATGGATCGCGCAAACAGAAGCATAATCAAATAAACAACCATGCAAAACCCTCCAAGGATCACAAGTCTAGATGCATAACGATAGTGAAGGTAAGAAATCATAAACACACCTTTGGGTTCTCCTTGATGACTTCAAACGCGAATAGTGTCACGTTCTCTATAGTTGATCCACGCCTAGAGTTGTTCCTAGATCTCCAATCTCCTTGGTGCTAGCCCGGAATGAAAGGAGGGTGAAGGAATCACGCAAAACGAGGCACAAAAGGGGGCTCGGCCCTCTTGTGGCGTCGGGGACGAGTGGGCGGCGGCAAGGGGGCGGCGTCCCTCTTGATGCTTGCTCTCTCTCTCTCCTTTGTTCTCTCCTACTCTTGTTATGTTCTCTTTAGAGCATAAGTTGTGTAGGGAAGGAAGGAAGGAGGGTCCTTTATATAGTCCAACAACTCCTTGTTAACTACCTAAAGGACTTATTCTAGTCCTACTAGAATTCAATTTAGTCCCTTCCTTGCAAATTAGTCCCTACTAAGTTTGCAAGGGTTTGCAAAGTGATCCTTCTAATTAATTAATCCAATTAATTAATTCCCAAATCTAGTACAACTCTATATAGCGTGTGACCCCATAGGTTCTATCTAGTTGGTAGCAACTATTTGCTAATATGGAGCGGTTTCTAGCAAAACATCCATTCTAGCCAACTAATAGAATAGTCATCTAGACAACCTTGTACAAGTAATTGTCTCATCCCTTTGCCTCCATATCCGGATTGGACACGAGACATACAAGTCACACTCGTATATCCAATCCCTAGTTTCTCGATCCATGGAATAGCCTTATTCGTGCAAATAACATCAATATCCCATATATTGATTTATTTGAGTCTGGCCAGACATTCTATAAGCACTATCCTTCGAGTGGCCTTGGATATTTGCTCCCGTTATGTGGGAGGGGCAAATCCTCTCTACGTCTACTACGATCTCTAAGCTTGCTTCTCATTGTATCCAGTACACGCCTTTATAACTACCCAGTTACGGTGTAGCGTTTAACGCTACCAAGATCACAATGATCCACAACTAGAATATCTAGTGACTTCAAGTCTAAGGATGACAATACCATTGTACCCGAGAAGCACTTGTGACTCAACATAACGTGTATGTAGCCTTCTCGGTAATGGGTCAATCCAGTGCAACATTCCGTAATGCACACCTATGTGCTGGATCGTGATATCTCCATATCAATCCAACCCCATACTAGTCTATAGATGATTGTCCCATTTAATCATTATACTTGACTAGGGATATTTAAGATAAACAACACGATTGTAAATCTAAGGACTTCATTATATTAAATATCCAATAAATAATAAATGAATTTCTAGCCAATTACAAATTCATACTAAACTAGATTGCCTCTAGGGCATCTATTCCAACAAGGACTTCATTATATTAAATATCCAATAAATAATACAATGAATGTTCTAGCCAAAATAAATTCATACTAAACTAGATTGCCTCTAGGGATAGCTCGTACACGCCCACGGCCAACGCAGACACTTTTGCTCCATTCCCAATGCGCAGATCTATCTCCCCTTTAGCCAATCTTCTACTTTTCTTTAGATCCTGCACATTTCGACAAATGTGAGATCCACAGGGGTGTATCTAATACCCATGATATAGAGACAATTAAATTAACATCTACAACAAAAATACCTGGTGGTGGTGGAATCACTATTCCAAGTCTCTTGTCCTCCAGATATTTTGGGCAGTTCCTCCTCCAGTGTCCTGGATGACTGCAGTAGTGACACTCACCTTTAGTCACACCTTTGGCAATGCCACCAATAGGCTTAAGGGAAGGTTCCTTCGACTTGGAAACTGACTTGCCTTTTCCCTTGGAGGATGAGGCAAACCTTTTGCCCTTTCCTTTCTGCACCATCACAATGGCCTTGCCCTTTCCCTTGTTGATGCTTTGTTCAGCTGTCCTCAACATATTGAGTAAATATGGCAGTGTTTTAACGAGCTCGTTCATGTTATAGTTCATGATGAACTGTCCATAACTCTCGGGCAACGATTGCAACACGAGATCGGTTGCCAACTTTTGGCCGACTGGGAACCCCAGTCGGGCGAGATTCTCCAAGTACCCGATCATACGGAGTACATGGGGTCCCACCGGGTTCCCTTATGCCAGATGACACTTGAACAATGCCTTAGAGACCTCATACCTCTCAACCCTAGCATGCTCTTGGAAGAGCTGCTTCAGATGCTCGATCATATCGACAACATTCATGTTTTCGTGTTGCTTCTGAAGCTCATAAGTCATGGCGCATAGCATAAGGCAGGCCGCATCATTAGCGTCATCAACACGCTTTTGATACACCTTTAGGGCTGCAGGGGTATTGTTCTCTGGACCTGCTGGAACTTGCTCCTCTATTGCGTACAGTTTCTTCTCTTGCTTTAGAACAATTCTCAAGTTTTTGTACCAATCAAGGAAGTTGGTTCCAGAGAGCTTGTCCTTCTCAAGGAAAGATCGTAGGGAATGTTGTGAACTCGATGAGTTGTTTGCCATTTCGAATTCTACAAAAAGGAAAATACACAAGTTTTAGTATTTGTGAATTTTTGACTACATTCAATAATGACTAGTTTATCAAATATAGCTCCCACTATTTTCCTACGGATTAATAACCCTCAAGATATTAATGCGGAAAATATCCTTATATTTTCTAGTGGGCCAAGATCCATGTTTCATCTCCTTATGAGCTTGCTTTGGCAAGTCACTCATAATTTGACTACTTTAGGTAGGAACAATTCCAATTGCATCCCTTATGCAACTTTTGGTTCAACTGGGCAAATAACTCCTTATTTATCCATCTGCATGGATAATTACAATTGATTGTCTCTAGGTTTTAATCTTATTAAACACCTAGTTGCGTTCATCCTCTTACTTAAACAATTTGCACACGAGGTGTGCCATCGCACCACATCATTATTAACCAAGTCTCCATGCTTTGGCACGCACGATCTTGAAAAAACATGATGATGATGAGTGTTTAAATAACGAGAAGACAAAAACGCAATATTTGAATTTTGAGGAATTTTTCAATTCAATTTTAATTGTTTTTGTTGATCCATATCAACTAATCTATCTATTTGAGTTTGGGCACAACTCCAAATAATAGATCCAGGTTGTCTAACTATCTTATTATCCTAATTGCATGCATCATCCATACACCAACCACAAAATAATAAGACAATAAAATAAACAACCACAAAACAAATAAAACGTGATGTGAATATGGCCTTTTCTAGACTAAGATAATTCCAAGCCAATGGAATTATCTATGAACCCTAAAAGCAAACACATCTCCATGTGTCTTCATCTTTTGGTCCATTCTTCATAGTCATGTGGAATGCTCCATGCTCCATCTTTTGTGGCTCCTTTTGGCTTTGGGCTTATTTTCTTCAATCTTGGCTAACAATCTATTCTATCTAGCACTAGCTAACCTATACTAAATAAAATAAATCTCACAAGTTGAGAAAAAAAATGGCTCGCAGGCCATAAAACCCTAATTAATTATTACAATTAATTGATCTGCTCGCAGGCCGTAAATCAAACCACAAAAATTAAACAATCACACCAAACCACACCCTAAGGCCATATCCAATCACCATGCGATTTGCACATAAACAGTTAAAATCCAATTTTAACGCGCTTGGTCAATTTTAATTGGTTTTAGGATTTTCTAGGGTTAAAACGGTTCATGGGGCCCAACAATCAAATTGCCCGGACCCCAAAAGAGGACCGCCAAGGCCTTGGGCCGGCCGGCCACTAGGCCGCGTGCTAGGGCTGCCCCGGCCCCTAGGCCGTCCCTTGCTTGGGCGGCGAGCAAGGAGGGGCGGTCCCCTAAGGGGTCGAACCTCCTTTGGGAGTTATTTCCAAAACAACTCCCTTGCTTGGTGCCCAAGTTTGGTTGTTTCCTTGTATGAAAAGAACTCCTTCTTTCCATAGGATGCCCAAACCCTAGATCTAAGATCCTAAAATTTCTCAAACTCACTAATTCATGCATCCAATGCAAAAACTGGGTCTTGTTATGATTGATTATTGACAAATTGCATCATATGCTTGATTTGTCTTGTTTTACGCGATAAACAATAAATTTCAAGTGTAAAACTATCAAAACGTAACACATAAACCACGATTATGCTCTACGACCTGTGGCTATGATACCACTGTAGGGTTTTGATCATGGATACGCAGCGGAAAAACAAATTTTATCCATGCAATAACCTCCAAGGATCACAGGACAAGAGACATAACGATGGTAAGGGAAGAAATCAAGTCACACACCTTAAGGGTTTTTCCTGTGATGACTTCTAACGTGAATTGTGTCACGTTCTCTATAGTGAATCCACGCCTAGAGTTGAGATCTAGATCTTCCTCCTCCTTTGTGCTAGCCCGGAACGGAGGAAGTGGAAGAAGAAATCACACAACACGAGGTAACAAGGAGGGGCGGCCTCCTTGTTGGGCCGACGGCAAGGGGGCGGCGGCAAGGGGGGCGGACGACCTTCCTTGCTTGCTTGCTCTATCTCCTTTTGTTCTTTCCCACTCAAGTTATGAACTAAAGGCTCATAAGTATGGGAAGGAAGGAGCATCCTTTATATAGTCCAACAAATCCTTGCCAACTACCTAAAGGACCCATTCTAGTCCTACTAGAATTCGGTTTAGTCTCTTCCTTGCAAATTAGTCCTACTAAGTTTGCAAGGCGTTGCAAAGTGATCCTTCTAATTAATTAATCCTATTAATTAATTTCCAAATCTAGTTCAACTCTATATAGCGTGTGACCCCATAGGTTCTATCTAGTTGGTAGCAACAATTTGCTAATATGGAGCGGTTTCTAGCAAAACATCCATTCTAGCCAACTAATAGAATAGTCATCCGACAAACCTTGTAAAAGTTATTGTCTCATCCCTTTGTCTCTATATCCGGATTGGACACGAGACATACAAGTCACACTCGTATATCCGATCCATAGTTTCTCGATCCATGGGAATAGCCTTATTCGTGCAAATAACATCAATATCCTATATTGATTTATTTGAGTCTGGCCAGACATTCTATAAGCACTATCCCTCGATTGGCCTAGGATATTTGCTCCCGTTATGTGGGAGGGACAAATTCTATCTACGTCCACTACGATCTCTAACCTTTCTTCTTATTGTATCTGGTACACGCTTTTATAACTACCCAGTTACGGTGTAGCGTTTTGACGCTACCAAAATCATAATAATCTACAACTAGAATCTCTAGTGACTTCAAGTCTAAGGATGACAATACAATTGCACCCCGAGAAGCACTTGTGACTTAACATAACGTGTATGTAGCCTTCTCGGAGATGCGTCAATCTGATGCGCCATTACCATTAATGCACACCCATGTGTTGGATCATGGTATCTCCATATCAATCCAACCCCATACTAGTCTATAGATGATTGTCCTATTAATCATTATGCTGGACTAGGGATATTTAAGATAAACAACACATTTGTAAATCTAAGGATTTCATTATATTAAATATCCAATAAATAATACAATGAATGTTCTAGCCAAAATAACTTCATACTAAACTAGATTGCCTCTAGGGCATCTATTCCAACAAGTACCTACTATGACAATGCTACCCTTACTTAAAATACTGCATCTCCCATCTTCGCATCAATCGTACATCAACTGAATATCCCCACCGTATCTTTATTCACTAGAACCCTAACTTTGTTTTGCTCCACCGAGTTCCTAATAGTGCAGGAGAAGATCTACACTACTTCAAACCTGAAGGTATGTTAATCTCTCTCCTCATTTAATCCGAAAGGTATGCGCCTCTCTACATGGCGAATATTCGGAGTTTGGGGTCTCTCGTAAGATACCCATGACTACAATGATGGAGTCCATAAATTACATTTACTTGAGAATTAGAAAAAAAAAAACTGAATATAAAGCTATCAATCTTGCCATGGAAACAAATATTGCCGTAGTCTACTTTGAACCTGTTGTTCAATCACATGGTTCTATTCTTTTTCATAGTCAGATTGTGAGCATCATCATCATCATCATCATCATCATCATCATCATCATCATCGTCGTCGTCGTCGTAGTCGTCGTCGTCGTCGTCGTCGTCGTCGTTGTTGTTGTTGTTGTTGTTGTTGTTGTTGTTGTTGTTGTTGTTGTATTTTAATAGCAATTTATGATATGATTTCTAAGGCATAAGTTATTTCCAGTGTAATAAACAAACGGAAACCAAAATTATTACTATTCCAGCGTATAAGTAGCCTATTCCTCAAAGTATTGAATGTTTTGTATTGAAACAACTAAAATGCCATTGTAATTGATGTGGTCTATCAGTTGATGTGCATCCGACCATGAGTCTCACACTTTCATCATTTTGCTGGATGCTTCCACTTTTGTATGGCCTGTGATAAGAATGTAGATAATCAAGATAAAATATTTATTAAATAAGTCAAGATATCAACATAGTATTATAAAATGCCTATACTTTACCTTGGAAGTTCATGGTTTTGCCTCGCCGTGATGCATCCTTCAAAAAATAAATATGATCGTGATCATCATTGAAATCAATCAATTCTCGAAAATTTTCTTCATTCTCCAAGTCCAATAGTGCTGATTTGTCAAATTTTAGAGAAAATTTGACTTTCATTCCACTAGGATTCAAACTGATTTTATCACACATAACAGATATAAAAGTTTCCGTGCTCATTTCAGAATTTAGTACCATCCCACTTGTATCTCCACCACGGTATGGGAGTACTCCATATTCAGAACAATCTCTCCTCCAAAGTGACAGTAACAATACAAAGATTTGTGGTCTTGATTTTGCATTCAGTACCCTGAAATATACTGAATCAGTATGATGAAATATCACATGAACAAAAAAAGTTAAAGCAAGTTCAACATAACAAATTTAGAAAATTCATATAAACAAACTGATATGATTTCTAAGGCATAAATTATTGCCAGTGTAAGAAACAAACTGAAACCAAAATTATTACTATTCCAGCGTATAAGTAGCATATTCCTCAAAGTATTGAATGTTTTGTATTGAAACAACTAAAATTCCATTGTAATGGACAATTTCTTATTATTGTTGAGTAATTCTTAGTGTAATCACATCTACTTAGTTATCTTGTTGACCTTATGAAAAAAAACGAGCACATAGTATAAAGTTTATATGAATTTTCTAAATTTGTTATATTGAACTTGCTTTAAGTTTTTCTGTTCACGTGATATTTCATCACACTGATTCTGTATATTTCAGGGTACTAAATGAAAAATCAAGGTCACAAATCTTTGTATCGTTACTGTCACTTTGGAGGAGAGATTTTTCTGAATATGGAGTACTCCGATACCGTGGTGGTCATACAAGTGGGATGGTACTAAATTCTGAAATGAGCACGGAAACTTTTATATCTGTTATGTGTGATAAAATCAGTTTGAATCCTAGTGGAATGAGAGTCAATTTTTCTCTAAAATTTGACAAATCAGCACTATTGGACTTGGAGAATGAAGAAAAATTTCGAGAATTGATTGATTTCAATGATGATCACGATCATATTTATTTTTTGAAGGATGCGTCACGGCGAGACAAAACCATGAACTTCCAAGGTAAAGTATAGGCATTTTATAATACTATGTTGATATTTTGACTTATTTAATAAATATTTCATCTTGATTATCTACATACTTATCACAAGCCATACAAAAGTGGAAGCATCCAGCAAAATGATGAAAGTGTGGGACTCATCGTCAGATGCACATCAACTGATAGACCACATCTTCACTCAAAAATATGGGAAAATGAAATTACTAGAGTTAGGCAAAAATTTGAGAGTCCGAATGCCCTTCGACATGCTCTTTTCAGATTTGCAACTGCTATGCTGTTTAGGTACCAATTCAAGAAAAATAGTCTTGATTATATGAGTTTAAGATGTGCTATTGATGGGTGCCCGTGGAAGCTTACTACCAGTTGCATGAAGAATACGGAATTCATGATAGTGAGGGAGTACGTCAAAACTCATAGGAACACATCACTTGATCAAATTAGTATGCCACCAATTATCAGATCACGCTTGATTGCTGAGATAATTGAGGATAAAGTTAAGGCTACTCCCGATTATTTGCCAAGGAAAATATATAAAGATCTACAAAATGAACATGGTGTTTCGTTGAAGTACCATCAAGCATGGCGATGTAAGGACAAAACGAAAGTGAACATTGAAGGTAATGTTCAAGACTCATATAAGCTCTTACCATGAATGTGTAGGTGTTTGGTTGAATCGAATCCTGCAACAGTTGCAAAGTGGACAGAGTCTTCTGATCAGAAGTTTCATCAAATTTTTGTTAGTTAACCCTGTTGCATTCGAGGTTTCAATCTTGGTTGTTTCCTGATAATTTTCATGGATGTAGGATTTTTGAGTGGACCGTATAAATGGTGCTTGCTTTTAGCTACAAGTCTTGATGCTGATGACGGTATGCTTCCTATCGCTTATGGTATTGTTGCTTCTGAAAATTATGATGATTGGTTATGGTTCTTACAAAAATTGAAGTCGACATTTAAATCCTGCTAGAGAAGTTGTTGTTGTGTCAGATAGACACCAGAGTATCTTTTCAGCTGTTAGGGATGTCTTCGGTGCGAGAAACAATGCACATTGTTTTCGGCATGTTAAGGAGAACTTCAGTACATATTTTAATACTTATAGACTGAGAAAAAAAAGGAAAAGAGAATGCCTTGACTTCGTTAAACGATGTAGCCTATGCGAGGGTGGAAATAAATTTTGATAGGGAAATATTAATCATTAAAAGCTTCAGAGAAGAGTTTGGTAATTGGGTAAAAAGTAATGGTCCCCAACATTGGGCCAATTATCTATTCTCAAAAAAACGTTGAGACAGGTTGAATACCAAAGTTGCTGAGTTGTTCAATGCTTGGATGTGCATTAATAGCCATATGACCATTCTAAAGTTTATGACTGCCAATAGACAAAATGTGGCTGATTTATTATTGAAGAAGTGGAGATAAATCGATAAATGGACAAGCGACGTGAGCCCAAAAGTTGAAGAGAAACTGTGTGATAATATTGAGAATGCTCAACTTGTAATAGTTAGGCAGTGCATGGGAAATGAGTTTGAGGTTGAGACGCAACGAACCACTTTGGTTGTAGACTTAACTTCTCGAAAGTGTTCTTGCATTGAGTGGCAGATGATACGAATTCCTTGTGCCCATGCTTGTGGTGTCATACAAAAGCAAAACTTTGATATGTACGACTTTGTGGAGCATTGGTACCGGAAAGAGAAACAACATTTTATTTATTCTGAGTTAATGCATGGTGTACCTACTCATGATATGCCAAACCGGTAGGATTTTGACTATGATGCAATAGAAGACGGTCTCGATCCACCAAAGAGTCAACGCCAACCTGGAAGGCCTCGTCAAAGCGTATTCAGTCCCAATTTATGGGTAAGAGGGCTATCTACTATTTTCATTTCAATGAGTGCGACCACAACAAAGTTGGGTGCCAGAATGCAATTTAATGTGGCGATTCATTTGAACTATTTATTTTTATTTTCTTGAAGGGCTTTATCTATTCTTCTGTTTATCAAAAATTGCCTAGTTACCATATTGTGAGCTCTTTCATGAAGCTACTTTGAACTTTGATACATTGTTTTCTTACTATTTTTTTGTGATAATAAGTTCTACTTGTATGCTTCCCGACACTTTTGTTTGCTCAGTCGGAAAGTAAACAAACAAGAACACACGAACCAAAAGAAAACAAACAAGCCTATTAATTCTTTACGATGGGTGATAGGATTGCACGTAATTTGCTTATGTTTTCTCAGATTATTTTGTTTGTCTAATTTGTTTTAGATAATTATTTTAACGAACACGCGACATGAAAGATGCAACATCACACTCCAAGAAAACAAAAATCTATTTGTTGAAAGTGATGAAACTTCACAAAGTAACACATACAATCGTGATTGTGTACTTTTTCTCCTTGTGTACTGAGCTATAATTTCTGAACTACAATGCCAAAAGTTTGTATATATAATGATATGGGTAGTTGTAATTTAATTTTTTTCTTAAGTAATGCGTATAAATGTCATTTGAAGTATCAAGTTTAAAGTTTTTGCTTTGTTAGTAAATAATTTCCTAAAACTGCCTTTATAAATAATTAATTTTCATTTTTTGCCTTTATAATAAAAGTAATACTTTTTAACTTTCGGCCTTAAATATAATAATCCCTTTATTATAAGCAAAGAAGCTTACATAAGGGGAAAATGTGATTTCACTACAATTTAATCGGGCTCAGGTATATAAATTGAGATTTAATCAAATTCTATCCCCTTCCATGGCCTACAGGAGTTTAATAATTAAATACCATACTCGTCCAATATCATAGTAATCCTATTAGAGCGGTTAGAGTCGGGTCCTCATCGAGTTCGGAAAAACTGACGTCCCGATTCAGACCTATAGAACCCAAACCAAATATTGTTGCATATTAACTGTAATTGAAGAGCACAAATTAGCAGAATTTAGCAACCATATCCCAACAATTGCTTTTAAGAGCATCTCCAACCATTAGGGGGAAGGGGGAGGGGGAAAACCGTATAAAAATACGGACCATGTCCAACCATGAGGGGGGAGGGGGAGGGGGAGGGGGAAGGTGGGGGGAGAATATAGGCATGGGTGAGGGATGGTTAGCGTGCATTTCCCCCCTAACAACCCCTCCCCCACCATTATAGCTAATTAATCAAATTTAGGGATATGTTAATTACACTTACTACTATTTTATTATTATAATATGCATTTTTAATTATGATTAATATATTTTAATTATTATTTTTATTATAAAAAAAATATTGTTTCGATAATTGAACAAAATATTTACGAAAAATTATCGTTATTTTATTTTGTTGTCAATTTGATATATATTATTATTATTTTTTATAGTTAGCAATTATATTTATTATTTTTTTGAAAACATGGTTAAAAATAGGCCAAATTTAGTATTGTTATTATTTTTATTATTGCTATTATTATTATTTTATCATTTTTGTGAGTATATACTTATATTAATATTATTTCATATTTATTTTTATCAAATAATTTATTTTAAATCATTAAATATATTTTAAAAATAAACCTAATTAGGTAGGGGGAGGGGAATGGTTGAAGATGAGTAGTAGTTTGTGGGAGGGGGAGGTGGGGAGAGGGGGAAATGCGACATGGTTGGAGATGCTCTAACAAGTCGATCAGAGATCTCTCTTCAACGGAGCTATAGTGTTCCAAGATTACAAGAATTACTAAGTTTTTGTATTGAGAGTCCAATATTTTTACAGGGCGGCCTAGAAGTCCTGCTAAGCAATTTGAATGAGGGGGAGAGATTGGAGGTGGATAGAAATAACATGTGAGGCCTAGATTGGCAAATTAAGAGAAGTTTTTAGAAAAAAGTCATGCTATAACTTTCAATGATTTTTGTATAGGGCAATTATTAACTAGAATTGGACCAAATATCCACATATAATATTAGAGAGTCCAAATCCAGAAATCGACTCTGATCCCATTCTAATATCCAAATTCAACCAATCTATTAACTTGGTACATTCTAGTCAAACTGCTCGAATCATCATACTAGACTACACGAAAATGTTTTTTTTTCTTTCTCAAAACTGCACGAAAAGATTAATATTTTTTACCTAAAAAAAGATTAATATTTTCCTAAAAATATTAAAAAAATTAATGTTTTCCTAAAAAAGAGATTAATACCATCCTAAGAAAATTAATATCTCGTAAAAAAAGATTAATATTACTGTCAGTCCTCTAAAGTCTCGATCGCTTTTTTTCGCATTCAGCAACAAAATTTTAGCGGCACATTGAAGAACAACAGAGGCTAATTCTATTAGAAACGCTCTCTCCTCTCTCCTCAACACCAGACAGTTACCAAATCAGTTTTTCCCCGTTAACTACCTTTTTTGGAAGTTTCTGACAGTTAACTACCAGCAAACCACCATGTAAAAGCAGTTTCTGGTGTTTTCCGACCAGTAACTGCTGCTGTTCCTCTTGTCCAGAGAGGCTTTAGTGTACTCCTTTGAGTTTTGTACTTGTATTCCAGTCTTCCATTCACTTCTGATTCTCTATTTGATGCATCCATGGAACAAGGAACTGCAAAGGGATCAGATGACATAAACACAGAAGAAGAAATTAGTTGGTCGATGAGGCAGATAAATTTAACTGCAGATGAAGAACAAGTGGTGGAACTTCCTCAAGATTCCATTGAAGAAGGAGTAAGAGATTGCAGAAACAGTATCTTTGGTAAGATATTTCATAACAGACCTATCAATTCTAATGGGTTATATGCATCTCTTAGTAATTTGTGGGAAGATCCAGAGGGCTTTCAAGTTATCTCTTTAGGCAAAAATCTCTTTCAATTTCTGTTTGCTAAAGAAGATGATTTGACTAAAGTTTTCAACAATCAACCTTGGCTGTTTAATGGAAGTTTGATTGTTATGAAGAAATGGATTGAAGGGGAGAATATGCTATCTGTTAATTATGATGAGGCAATCTTCTTATTGCATCTAAAGAACTTACCTTCTGAATGTCTTACTATCAAAGTTGGAGAGAGTATTGCCTCTGCACTTGGAGTTAAGCACTTTGTTGAATTACCTGAAAGAACAAGTTGGGATGGTAGATATATCAGGGTCAAAATAAGTATGAATATCAATAAAGCTCTACCAAGGTGCATAAAGATCAAGAACCCAATCACTGGAAAGTTAATATGGGTTGATATAAGGTATGAGAAATTACCTTTTCACTGTGAATATTGTGGACTCATTGGTCATGATATGAAGGTGTGTTCCATTCTCAAACAGAGGCAGAAAATGGGCTTACCAATTTCCTATATGTATGGGAATTGGCTTAGGAGTGCTCAAAATCCCTCTAACCCCTTATGCAGCCCTTTCCAGAAACCAAGTCTCAACAATGACAACAATCAGCAATGCAAGACAGGCAAACAAGCACCAACTACTGAAACTCAGCAGCCAAGGCAAAGTGACAAGTACAGCCTAAGCATTGTTCAGAACAACAAAGGAAAAGAAATTGTTACAGTCTCCAAAGGCAGCAGCAGTTCTTTATACAACCAAAATGAAGGTCTGAAGAAGAAGAGAAAGACAATATCTTCCACTAAACAGGGAACTGTTGACTGCAACATTGCTACTCAAGTTTCACTTGACAACAACAACAAGAAGGATGTTCATCAAGTTTCACAAGAGTCTACAACCTTTTATACTGACAACAAGAGGAGTAGAAGTGCTGAAAAACTTGCGGATTTGTCCTTTTTTGATGAGATATCGGCGGGGGTTGATGACAACCCTTGCCGGAAACAATGAAAATACTCTGTTGGAATGTACGAGGTCTGGGGAACACTCGTGCATTCCTAGCTCTTAAAGACAAAGTAAGAGCAGAGGTTCCCAACATTGTGTTCATTATGGAAACTAAATTAGATTTCAGAAAAGCTGAAAATATTCGGCTTAAATTACAGTACAAACATGGATTTCATGTTCCAAGGACAGGTCTATCTGGTGGATTATCTCTTTTGTGGCAAGAGGATATAAATTTAGAAATACTGAAGTTTCACAAGTATTGCATTCACTGTAAAGTGTTTGATCCTCAAGATAGCAGTAAGTGGTTTCTGCTAACTGGATTCTATGGAGATCCAGATACTTCTCTTAGAGGACAAGCCTGGGATCTCCTAAGAAAGTTGAAACCCCCAGACCCCACCACTCCTTGGACTGTTATGGGTGACTTCAATGAGTTACTTGGACATCATGAGTACTGGGGACATTCTTGGAGGAATGATTCTCAGATGTTAAGTTTCAGAAACTGCCTAAGAGATTGCTATCTTTCCCAATTACCCACTAATGGTAGCTTCTTTACTTGGTCAAACAAAAGGCATGGGGTTTATCACACAAGTGAGAAATTAGATAGGATCATAGCAAATGATTCTTTCTTTGAGTTGTTCAGCCATGCTAACTATGAAGTACAAGAGATGAGTACAAGTGATCATCATCCTTTGTTACTCAATATTTGTCATCAAAATCAAAGACCCATTCAGAAAAAGAGATTTCAGTTCTCTTACAGCTGGACAAAAGAAGAAGATTGCACACAAATTGTTACTCAGAATTGGTGCAAGGGTGCTCCCACCATGACCACTAACCAGTTTCAGAGTAATGTTCAAAGAGTTGCTAATCAATTGCACAGCTGGGATAGAAATATCAGAAAAACTGCACAGTCAGAAGTGTCTTACCTTCACAAGCATATTGCTCATCTCAGAGAACAATACCCCAACAAAGAGAACATGCAAAGAATTAATGCTGCTCAGAATGACATTAACAAAATTCTCTTAAGAAAGGAGATGGACTGGAGACAAAAATCAAAGGCTTTATGGTTGAAAGAAGGTGACAGAAACACTTCCTATTTCCACAGAAAAGCTAGTGCAAGAAGAAGAAGGAATTTGATCCAGGGTATCTACAACAGTCAAGGACATTGGGTGACTGAAGAACAGGATGTGGCCAAGGTATGTGTTAGCTACTTTAAACACATTTATACTTCAGAAACCACTTCTAATTTAGACACTGTTCTAAATTCCATTCCTGTCAAGGTCACTGATCATATGAGAGACTTTTTGAATAGTCCTTATAGTGGGGAAGAAGTGAGAATTGCTCTCAATCAGATGCACCCCTTAAAGGCACCAGGTCCTGATGGCTTACCTGCTCTTTTTTATCAGCACTATTGGTCTGTTGTGGGTGATGATATTACTCAACTTGTTTTGGATTTGTTGAATAATAAGGGTGATTTTTCAAGTATAAACCAGACTTGTGTTGCTTTGATTCCAAAGATAGCTGTGCCAAAACATACCACTGATTTCAGGCCAATTTCTTTATGTAATGTTATCTACAAGTTGATCTCAAAGGTAATAGCCAACAGACTAAGACAGATTCTCCCTGATATTATAGATGAGTCTCAGAGTGCATTTGTTTCCCAAAGACAAATAACAGATAATGTTATTATTGCTTTTGAGACTATTCACTCAATGAAGTGTTACAAGAGGGGTAATGGCTATTTCTCTCTAAAGTTGGATATGTCCAAAGCTTATGACAGGATTGAGTGGGTATACCTAGAAGGCTGTTTAAATAAACTGGGCTTCCCTGATCACTACACTGATCTCATTATGAAGTGTGTCAAGACTGTATCTTATTCCATTTTAATAAATGGAGGGAAATCTGAGTTTTTTAAGCCTACCAGAGGTTTGAGACAAGGAGATCCCTTGTCTCCTTATTTATTCCTCATTTGCTCTGAAGGTTTTACTGCTTTAATTAACCAAGCTGTTACAGAAGGAAGGCTTCAAGGCTATAGATCAGTTGGCAGGGGTCCTATTATTACCAAGCTTTTCTTTGCAGATGACTCTCTATTCTTTGGTAAGGCAACTCCTGAAGAGGCTACCACTTTTCAAAGCATTATTAACACTTTTTGTGAAGCTTCTGGACAGAAAGTAAATTGTGATAAATCAGCCTTGGTGTTCTCACCATCAGTTTCCCCTATTGCAAAAGTTTCTTTGCAGGAAATTTTTCAGATACCTGCTGTTCAGTGTCATGAGAAATATCTGGGTCTACCTACTAGTATTGGCAAGGAGAGAAAGAAGGTTTTCAGTTCAGTTAAAGGAAAAGCATGGAAAAAAGTTAGCACTTGGAAAGAGAAGTTTTTATCACCAGCAGGTAAAGAAGTTCTTTTGAAGTCTGTGGTACAAGCTTTACCTACTTACTATATGTCTTGTTTCATGCTTCCTGCCACAATTATCAAAGATATTGAGAGCATCATGGCTAAATTTTGGTGGGGGAACAACATGGATAAAAATTGCCTTCACTGGTTGTCTTGGCATAAGATGTGTCTTCACAAGAAAAATGGAGGTCTAGGCTTTAGGGACTTAGAAGCTTTTAATTTAGCTATTCTTGCAAAACAGGTTTGGAGGATCATGAAAAATCCTAACCTTCTTGTAGCAAAAGTCCTAAAGGCTAAATACTACAAAGACTCTACCATTTTGAATAATGATTTGGGGGTGTACACCATCCTTTATCTGGAGAAGCTTTAACAAAGCTAAAGTGATTTTGAAAGAGGGATGCAGAACACTTATAGGGAAGGGAGAACAGACTCTTATCTACAAGCACAGATGGATTTTAGATAAAGGAGGAAGAAAGCCTTTCAGTTTCCCTACTTTACCCTTAGACACTACAGTGAGTACTATGATCACTAACTCCAGAGAATGGAACTATGATGTGTTAGTTCAGCACTTCTGTCAAGATGACATTCATGCTATTCTTAGAACTCCCATCAACCATTTTCTAGATAAAGATGTTTTATGCTGGGGGTATACAAATAATGGTGGTTACAGTGTCAAGACAGGGTATAGAAAGGCAGTTCAAGTTCTCTCCTACAGGAACAATGATAACAGTTGTGCGCAGAATAGTACAGGAAGCCATGAACAAGACCGGATGAGGATTTGGAATTTACCTGTTCCGCAAAGAATTAAAATCTTTATTTGGCGATTTTGCTTAAATACCTTGCCAGTTCGCACTAATCTCCAGCACAGAGGGATTCAATTATTCAATATTTGCCCCCTTTGTGAGCTTGCTGAAGAAACACAAAGACACTTATTCAGAAACTGCAGGTATTTCAAATTTATTTGGAGTCACTTCAAAGACAGAATAGACTTATCTGTGGAAGAGAATGGTGATAGAAACTGGATCAATTCTATTCTGGACAAGAATGATGACATTTCTCAGAAGATCTTTATTGCCTGCTTGTGGATAATTTGGAGATCTCGAAACCTCAGAATTTTTGAAGACAAAACCCAGAGTCAGAATCAGATTATTAATTGGATTAATCTCACTATATCTGAATGGTCAATAGAAGAAGAGAAACTGTCTACAAAAGAATCAACTTTGTTACCTGATAAGTGGAGACCTCCTCCTGAAGGCTATCTGAAGATAAATGTCGATTATGCTTCTTCTGGAAAAGGACTCCATGACTGCGCTGGATCGGTCTGCAGAAACCACAGAGGTGATTTCGTTCTTGCTACTTCAATTCCGATTCAGCCAACAAGTGATTCTAATTGGGGTGAAGCACGAGCTTTGCTTGAAACAGCAAGGTTGATAAGGGATCTACATCTACCTACTGGTAAACTTCAAATCGAGGTTGATTCACTCAATATCTACAACTGGGTTAGAGGTTCTCAAGAGTGGTTCAACGAGTGGAGACTCATTTTGGCAGAGCTTCGGTACATCATCAACGATGTCTTGAGGGCTGATTTGCTTTATATAAGGCGATCCGGAAATCAAACGGCACATCAGATGGCTACGAGGAGTCTTGAAGAGGAACAGCCAAGGGTCATCTCGGTTCATCCACCGGAGTTCATTCGCCGCTGTATTCAAGAAGACTTTACTGCGATTCATCCTCTGGAAGATGAGGCTTCTCGTTGACTGTACTCCGAGTTGATTTTCTTTTATTACTGTTGTATTTGCTTTCTCTTCTTGTATTTCTTGTTTGCCTGGACTTATTAGTTTAGATATTTTGGGCTTGTAATTGGGCTTACTTTTGTGGGTAAGGTTTATGTCCCCCCACCTGTTTTTATGGGTTGGAAGCCCAATTTAATTAATGAAAGCGGGGTTATACCGCCCTACCAAAAGGTAGGTTCCTTCAAAAAAAAAAAAAAAAGTCTCGATCGCTCAAAAAAAAAAAAAAAAAAAAAAAAAGAAAAAAAGCTCCTTCTCAACTGGAGACTGGGAGAGAGCGGCAGCGGCCAACAGAACTGGACGCTCCGATCTAGCCTCTGAGTTCCACCGACGACATCAGCACGACTGTCAACGGCCACCCATCTCTGGTCGAACTTCATAGAAATGGGAAGATTAACAGTTGCACTGATTGTGAGCTCGTGGGTCATCCCAATCTCAATCCTCGTCAATCGCATTGTCCCTGACCCCTACATGGTATGTTTTCCTCTTCTCCGTAAAAGAACCATCCTTTTATTCTCAAAGTAGTATATGTATCTTAATTTCTGATGCATTGATGATGTTTCCAGGATGAGATATTCCATGTGCCTCAAGCGCAACAGTACTGCAAAGGGAATTTTCGAAGTTGGGATCCCATGATCACCACTCCTCCTGGACTGTGAGTTTTCAGCAATCTTTCACCTTATAGTTCTCGGGTTTTATTCTACTCAATGAAAATATGTACTATATCATGTTGCTGGATTGAAATTTCAAGGAACATAGCTATAGGTGGATTGTAATTTCAAGGAACCTGTATGTAGGACATTTATGCTGACATGGTAGAAGTGTTAGTATTTTATCAGGTTTATATGAATTAAAAAGACTTTCTGTAAAATACTTCTGTTGGGTTTTCATAGTTGTTCAATCACTGAATTGAATGGAAATCATATAAGGATAAAAGGGGACTGTTAGGGTTGTTTTACAAATTTAGAAGATAACTTTGCCTCCTCTGCCCGTTTGCTCCACATTAAAGTTCCATTTCTATGAGCTACCGATTGCCAAATTAACAATATCTGTATGGTATGTAATTTGTTGAATGATCAAGTAAGTGTCCAAATTTCGTGTGGTGTGATCTCTTATTACGACGGACTGAAATGAAACATTCTACTATTGTAGGGGTTCTTAATTATTACTCGATTAGATTACCATAGAATACACTATGTTGATCACATAGGCATTGGGTTGTTCTGGTTTATATGTCCATGGGATTCCATAACGTTACTAGTCAACTGGGTACTGTTCTTTATCTCTCTGCTGGAATGTTTCGTATTATGTTGTTAGGTCCAAAAGACACGTGTTGAATCAAAACATAAAGAGAAATTTTGTAACTTTTAGCTGAGAATTGTAAAACCAAGTGTTGGAGTAGAAACAAGTAATTAGAAGGAAGTAAACTTCATCCACAAGGATTTTTTTATTATTGAACTACTAGCTAATTCAACTTAGTAGTAATAATGGCCTAATGGGTGTTTTGGGGCACTTCGTTTAAATAAAATTTTGATAGGTCTTTTGTATGTTTGGTTGTGGTTTAAATTTCTCTCTCTCTCTCTACAATCACTCATTCACTCAATATCTAGGATACTAAGAGATTTGTTATGTTTGCTTTCAGATGAAGTGAATATTATAAGAAATCATAGTAGATAGCAATGCTAACGAAGTTGTGTTAGTGCAAATTGGAATGCAATACTAGTTGTGTTATACACTAGTTGCTCTCCTTTTTGGTTGTCTCCTTGAAACCATCAATCAAACTGACGTGGTCTACATTACGCCAAAGACAATTTCTCAAGTTACCAGGGGAATTCCACACAAAAGTTCATTTCTTAGCACTATGGGCCTAAATATTAACCAAAACCTAATTTCACTAAACTATATTTAACTCTTAGAGGTGCACATATTTTCCAATTTACGACGGACAGAATACTAGCAGCCCTCAAAATCTGTGCCGTGCCAAGAGTCATGACCTGGGGGGTTGAATTTTGGTCTTCCTACTGTTGGGTCCTCAAATCCATGCCCTGGGGGTTTTCTACCAAATCAGCGCGGTAAATTTTTTGGAAAAGAGGGTGAAAAAAGAAGTTGACTGTCTCATTACAGAGGGGTTAGTACCTGGAGAAGGCATAATTGAGGAGGCTAATATAATTTTTGGTAGCAAGTATGAGATGTTTATAGGATTAAACGAATGAGGGTGATAAGCTAAAGTAACATGGTTTTTAAGAGGAACTCACTTTATGTAAATCAGTTCCTACGTGTCATGTCAGCAACCAGTGTTTTGAGTTTTGGGGCACTTGAATGATGATTTTGTCTCGATTTAGTTTCACACAATTTTTATAATTTTTGTCCATGAGTGGATGCTCTTTTCTTCAATTGTGATTAGACACTACTAATGTTATATATTGATAAGCTTGCATCTGGATTTAACTTCCTGTCTCTGGAACTTTTACCCTTCTCTTTTGCGTGTTTGTGTCATGATTTCCATTATCGAGTGATACGTATCGTATTCTTAGAGTACGGCATGATACAAATAGTATGATAAAGTATGGATTATGATACAATTTGTCTTAAACAAATCTTATGGCTGTATCTAAATATAGGCGTATTAGAACGAATCGGTGCTTATTGTATCACTGTATCGGACAATACGGTTCAGATGATAAAGAAGTTCAAACTCTATGGGTACTTTTCAGCAAATTTTACTCAATGAGAATAAAATGGACAAGATTCGTTGAAAGGTAAACAATGCCATAAGAACTTGTATAAAGGTGGCTAATTCAAAGTACACACCACATGCTAAGTGTCCAATGGATGGATATGTTCTTAAGCAATTATAAAGAATGCCTGGTATTGTTATGATCCGCAATATGACATGATACACAATTCAGATTTCAAGACGCGATGCATACCGTACTTTGACAACTATGCTTTGTATACATGGGACCTCATACACATTTGCGTGTGAATGCTCCATATGTCTTTATGCATTTTACTGTGCACACGGATTATAGACCCTAGATATTATAGCTTATTTTTTCTCTGTGTTACATGGGACCTCAACACCTGGAAAACGACAGTCAACCAAGATATCCAAATATATATTTAAAAAGCATCACCAAGAAGGCTAGAACCAAATTTATAGACAAATGAAATAATGGGAGTCAACTCTAAGCTGTCTCCCATTTCCCATTTACCTTGTAACTATAATTTGCAAGAATGTGATCCTTGAAACTCAATGAAGCGATTACTGCCTATAGCTGATGCAAGTATCATGAGGACTAATTTGGTGCTAATTGTTTCGACACTGGTCCTTATCTTTACCATGGAAATGATCTATCTAAGCTCTCTCAAACCCATCACCATCATCTCATGTATTTCCCTCTTCCACTCTGTAAATCCATGCCATAATAGAGTAATTATACGAGCAGATGCCATTCTATGGAACCAATGAGGTATGTAACCAGTAAATACTTCCACTGCTTTCACATTATTTGTAAGAAGTTATTTAAGGATCTTGATATTTCTTATCTAGAAGATTAAGAAATTCTTTCTTTACAAGTAAAGAAAAATATAATGTGTCGTAACACTAAAGATGTTTTAGAAGATTGTTCGCGTGACCGATTGAACATCAGTATCCAAAATTAAGTCAGTAGAAATTCTGTATGTTTGTGGTGATAGAGAAGCACAAACTATTATAACGGGTGTAAGTTGATTTGATAAATTTACTAATGATAACCATTGGTAGAGGGAGAAAATCGAGAACAAACGAAAATAATTTGAAACTGGAATTGGGCAGATGGTGTTGGTCAGTGTTCTTAATTGAATGTACATTTAAGTCAAGGAGAAGTGAGATAAAAGGCGCATGAGCTCACAGAGTTAGAAAAGCAAGAGACAATAGGGGCGTTGCCTAAATTTCCACGGTTATAGATCTGTGGCCGACTGGCCGTGTGGAGAAAATATAACAGCTTTAATATTTTGGCCGTGGTGGTTATGGTCTACCAATAAATCTGCAAATATAAGGATGTAGAATGTTGGAATTTCAGTTATTTTACTAAAACCAATCGACTATCATTTGTGATGTTAAAAAGCGTATTTTCTTTGTCATTTTACATAAGAAAATGCTACGTTTGATTTAATTTTTCATTTCTCAAGTTAAGGGAACACAGTCTATTATTTGATAGAGGTTAGTAAAAGGAAATTGAGTTTTAGTTTAGGGTAGGGTAGAAAGTAGAAACCATGAATTACCTTAACCAATCTTGCTTGTTCATAGAGGACTGTTAAGGGCTACATTGATTTTTCTAGCAGAAACAAGACTTGGAAAAAAATCAGAGCAAGGGTACTCCAAAGGATGACATTAAGCATAGAACTTGATAAATGCATGTTCATTATTTTGCAGGTACTATATTTCGCTGGCCCATGTAGGTTATTTATTTCCAGGCACGTTTCTCGCTCAAACAACCCAAGCATTTTCAGATGCCTGCTCCACGGCAATCCTTCGCTCCACCAATGCTGGTTTGGCTATAGTTTGCAGTGTTCTGATTTACGATATAATCATCCGGTTGAGACCAGCTCTTGATGAAAGAAAAGCTACTCTCTTCGCAGTTGTTCTTGCATTGTACCCACTCCACTGGTTCTTCACATTTTTTTATTATACAGATGTTGCGTCTCTTGCTGCAGTCCTTTTCATGTATCTTGCGAGTCTAAGGAAGAATTACTTCTTTAGTGCACTGGTAAACACTTTTGCTTGAACTCTTTTTGGGTTTATTAATTTGTCTGTGATGGAAATTCTATTCTGTGTGCTATTTTTCATTGCAATCTTACTAGAGTTGACACTTAAATGTCGTTTATACTGAAGAACAATGGTTTGTGATCAGTGGCGGAGCCAGAATTTCACTGAGAGCAGAATTTCAAATAAACAAGGTCGCTAACAAAAAACGTTGTATATATGACTTAAAGCCTCATCTACAAAGTTAACGGGTACTACATGTATTATATTTGTCTGCGAGCTTTAACATCAAGTCATCTTTTCAACACCCATGTAGCAGTATTAAAGGATACCTTGTTTATGTCCGGAATGTCGTTGATTTTATACAAATATCATGTACTAAAGTTAGTACCATTAAAGAAACAGAGTTGTTTCATTTCACCTTATTGGATTCAATAAGAAACAAGACTTGCAGCATTCATGCAAAAGAACAACCGCTTCAAATATTACGCTGCTCAAGAAACACAATTACTCCTCATACCTTACTCTTGGGTTCGTGTTCATGTTTAGAGAGAGAGGTGAGGATAATCTATGTAGCACGGGTGCGGGTGCGGCAAATTCGCAAAAATCAAGGATTGCGGGTCCGAGGGTGCGGAGACTTCATTTATATTTTTGTTTTATATTATTTGTGATACAATTATACTAATATAAAAACAACAATAATAGTGATCCGAATTATATTCAAATTTCACACAGATCCAAAGATACAGCTTACTATATCAACAATATAATCTGTTCCTGTTGTTGTTTGTAGCCGTGGAGAGACGGGTGGTATAAGGGTTAAAAATGTTCACATAAATGAACTTTTTTGGGGTTAAATTGTAGTTGTGTTTAGAAGACCTCTCAACTAAAACTTTCAAAATGACCCTGCCTTACCCAAAAAGCACCGTAAAGCACCCACATACCTCCGCCCCTGTTCATGATTATTCTCAATTTCAATTTTCAATGTCATGTATTCTGAGAATTTTATTATCATGAACTTAGCTATGGATATTTTCTGAGTGGAATTACCTCGCCCCTAGAATGTCTAGAAAATTAGTGTTAGGTATCCAACTTACTAGCTTGAATGAGGATGCATGGATGGAATAATTGTTATGTCGTAAGCTAATTACCTTCATAATACTGTTATGCATATATTGAAAGATCTTAATGTATCATTTTATTATTAAGGTTTCAAAACAATCCCTTCAGTCTAGTTCTTGATGCAACGCATAACTTATAAACATTACTTACCTGCAGCTTGGGTCTTTGGCCGTACTCATACGACAGACAAATATTATATGGGTGCTTTTTGTTGCTTCTAGTGGAGTTATAGATTCTACTCTGGCTTGTAGGAAAGCAAATGTGATGTTAGATGACTCTGTTCGGTCAAACATGGAAGACTTTCAGTTGCCTTCTGAGAAAGGTGTTAGGAAGGCATCCAACTTGAGGAAGAGAAGGCTTGCTAATGCTGTTGGTTCCTTCAACCAGTCTACTGAAACTGAAAGAAGTGGCCATTCAACAACATGCTCACCAGGTTTTCTTCCTTTATTACGCCCAATCTTCTTCTGTTTTTTTTACTTGAGTTTGATACTTTTGGAGTTCTTGTCTTGCATCAAACTTTTAGATATCAAGCTTCCACTAGCTTGAGGCATGCCTTGAATGTAGCTCGAATTTGTGTATTGTCTAGCTGGTTCCGTGATAGACCGATACTAGATTGTGTCTTTCACGTGTGCGGAAAATGAGAACGACCGGAATAAGTAGACATAATCAGCTGAGATGTCAGTACGTCATTTGAGTTAAACCGAAGGAAGTAATGCAAAATCCAATTCTGAATTACACGCGGATGCCCTGATGAACATATAGTGATGAACATATATAATTTAACCATATTCGAATTTTCAATTGTAATCTATTTGAATCCATCAGCCACCACAACAGATGTTCTACATAAAAAGTTACTTCAGCAAAGTGAATCTAGAAAGCATGAGAGAAGAAGTGAAGTCTTGATTCTCATATTTGCAGCAAGAGATAAATTTCCGGTCTATGTTAACTAGAACAGAACTGTTCTGGTCTATGTAGATCGTTCCAGTATGTGATGACGATTATATATGAAAAGTTAGATTGGAGGCTGTTGAATAAGGGCTCCATATACTCAAAGGGAAATTGTTCAAGTAGAAGAGAATGTGATGCCATGCTGGCAAAGGAATGAGGTAACCTGCTCGAAGAAGGAACAGCCAAGGAAAGGAGACTCTCACAACCGGAGAGGTCAAAGATTTGACTTGGAATGTCAAATGTGGTGCCATGGCTAAAGACGTCAAGGGCAAGCTCACTTGAGGCCGTCCAGACTTAGTGCTGACGGTGGGGAAAAACATATTTCGAGGATGTGCGAAACGGGATAATTGGGGCTTTCTGTGGTTTTGCGGTCGTGGATCAGCTTTCGCTGGTGTGAGAGCTAACATGGATAAGTTAGCTAGCACAACAGGCCTTTGGCTAGCTCAGTAAACCCCAGTTAGCATTGCCATCACTCTACAGCCTAGCCTATCATAATGATGGATGTTGTCAGGAGGAGATTATTTTGCTTGCAAAGAACTCCAAGGTTGGGTTGGGGCTAGCGCCTCTCGAGAAGGACTGTGTGCGTTGACAGGCTTCTATTTGGATTAAGGCATCTAAATCTTGAAACAACATATGCTATCCATTGGGCCTACCAAAGCCCAATAGAGCTCTTTGGGCTCGCCGTGGCCCTAGGGTTTCTCACAATAGAGACGTTGGCGTGGAAGGAGAGACAGATGACACATTCCATTTCTTAGGTTTGTCAGGTCAATCTGTTTTCTCCCTCTCCCAGACCTCTCTTAGCAATTCTACCCCAAATCCTGTGAGAATTATAGAAATAATAGTCATTAACCCTCCAAACACCCCACCTTCACTGTGCTTGGCTGATCCTACCGTGCTTAAAAAGTAAGAAGCTCTTACCACTAGGATTGTCATTCTGTAATTTGGTGTTGCTGAATTGAGTTAGATCTCGATTGGATCGTGATCTTCTTTGTATTATTGTGTCCTCAGTCCTGGAACAGTGTCTTAATTGAACCAGTTCATCAGAGTTATTATAGGTAAATGGTTGATCTATTAGTACTACTTACACAAGATATACTTTTACAACGTGCTCTCAGGAGTCAGGACTTCATACTTCTGGGCATGTGAGGGCATAAAAGTCTCTTATAAGTAGAAATACACAATCACTTGCAGCCTATTTTGTCAAACTCAGAAACAGTTTCAATAGGGATGGAGGAGATCTACTTCCTTTCAATGATTTAATTATAAGACATGAGCAATGGGCAAAGCAGATTCACGTTCATCGAACAAGAAAAAATAAATGAATAATAATATCGACAATGCTCGTTACTCAACCACTCTCATGGTGGAGCCATTTATTGTATATTTGTATGTGGTAGACCGTGGACTTTTTTAGGCTTAGTTTCTTATTGCCCACCCCCAGTTCAGTGAAATCGTCATGTTGCCCTCCCCACTTTCAAAACTGCCTTAAAAGGTGTGCCAATCAACCTTATGGTAACAAAAAATCCATCATAACACTAATGTTAGGGAGGGTAAACTAACATGAAGAAGAAGTCCAGCACATTTTAAGTTAGACATTTTATATTTACATTTTGTACAGTTTGTATAATTTATACGATGACCCACGAATCTTTTTGAGAGTGCCTTTAGGCACGGGCAATATTTAGGATATATATATATATATATATATTTAATATTTCATATTCACAAAATTAAGAAAACTAAAGTTGTTAATTAAAGAAGCATAAAAGTGAAGAAGATGAAGAACAAGTATGTCTCTAATCCTCTTCGTCTATCCGACTATCTCTTTTGTGTCTTGTTGTTTCACGATCTCTCTTTCTTCTTCTTCTTTGGTTAACTGATGGAAAGTGTTGGACAGAAAGAAAGTACAAGGGTTGATTGCATGCATATTGAAACTGGGGAGGGTAACAGTTTCAAAAGTGGGGAGGGCAAGAAAACATTTTTCCAAATTGGGGGTTGTAAATAAGCAATTAAGACTTTTTTGTAATGGATTTCTGTTGAATTCTCTAGTATTATAGATAATGATGTAAACCGTCGAGCTAATAGAGTTCCATGTTTGCCCCTCTGTAGCGGGTTTAAAAGCCCCCTGGTACGGCAGATCTCTAGATTACTCCTTTTCCCCTTATCATGATATACCAATCGGCATGCTGATTTCAAGAATTCCCTTACCAAGCTATTTAGATCTCTGAGAATACGGCCAAATATATGTTCACTGTTTTCTGTGGACGAATCTAAATTTATGCCAAGAATTTGGTACCTTCCATTTGACGTTGTCTCATATATCATGAACAATGGAGGTAACGAATAGGGAACATGATTAGGATTGCTTCAGAGTTCAGATTGTTAAATCATCTGTCCCTAAACAGGTGTAGCATGTTTTGCGAAGCACAATGCGTTTCGATCAAATAACGAGGAAAATAGCCGAAGAAGGGGCCAAATAAATGAGAACCAGCGACAATGTAGGCAAAAGATGCTGAATCTCACGATTGTCGTCCAAATGGAATAAAAATGTCTACAAAACCTTCCTTGATAAGATCACTCGGTTTTGAGGCAGCCCCCAAAGTACCACTGCAAACAAATCGAGTAGGAGCAGTCTCCGCAACCGCAACAGGGATCTGATTGGTTGATATCATGCAATCTTAATGTACATGTGCTGAGTATGTGCTGTTTCTTTTTTTCCCGATGCTTCATAATGGTTCTTCAGTTGCTGTTGTCTAGGTTGGATCAGAGTGCTCTGATGCCATTGTTGATCCTGTTTGGTGTGTTCTCACCAAATACCCTCCTTACCAACAGAGTCTCATCAAATCAAAGTTTATTTGAAGTTTCTCTTCAGTCGTGATGACTGTTCTACTCTAGCTTGCCTTTTTTTTGTTTCAGCCTTCGTAGTCCTTTACCGATGTTAATTTTGTTTTCTCTTAGATATGTCTTCCCTTATGAAATGCTTTTTATGGTTTAACATCCACTTTCTACTGATGTTGCACCAGTTTTTTTATAGTGATTGTGAGAATACACACAATCACGCATAAACTTCACCTGATTGTGAGAATACACACAATCACGCATAAACTTCACCTGGATGTCAGCTACTGCTCACAATTTAGTTTTTACGATATGAAGATTACTAATTTGGGACAGGATCCAAGAGCGCTGAGCCTCAGGCTTTCATTTAGGCTACACCGACATGGATTTACTTTGCTTTCACAGTCTTCATTCCCTTTGGATAACTATTCCTCCTTTAGACAAGCTATATTGAAGCCTGACTTTATGCACAATTTACTGAACTTGGCTTGATACTTCCTTCAGATAATCTATCTTGATAACACACCACACATCATTGGCCTAATTTAGTTGTGGTGTATTTGCTCGATGTTTTGAAGGGGGGAATTCTGTGAAAACTCATGGTAACGAATGCAATATTTACATGGTTTGTCTATGGTAACGAATGCAATATTTACATCGTTTGGTCTATAAAGTGTTTGAATTTAAAGCAGTTCTGGGATATGGACTCAATTCTGTTTTATTGTCCCGTCCTTTCTTAGTCTTTACATACTATAGAAATTGATGAATACTGTGGACATAAAGGATGAATGTTGTCTTTAACACTTATTCTGTGCATTTAGGGTCTTTTTCAAGAATGAACTGATAAGGAACATGGATTGTGAATGTATTGACCTGGACAGTAATTGAGGCCTCTATTGTGCATCCAACTGTTGCGCATTGGATCAATAATACTATCCCTACTGTTTTTTGGCATTGCATTCATTTCATTAAAATCCTCTGGCGTGGTCATAATAATTGGTTGATCTATTATTCAAATAGTCTACTGTTGCAATAAGTCGTTGCAGAATGTCTTGGTACTGACTTTGTACTACAAGATATCATTGTTCATGGAAAACAGAGGTGCTTTCTACTGACTCCCAGTGGGATTGGCATAAATTGGGAGGTTTCCTTTTTTGGTTGTTTTTTGCCGATATTTCGAGGCTTGCGTTCTTTGCTAGCTGAGCTAACAAAAACTTTATTGCAATTTTGCAGGTTTTTTAAACGAGTTACGAGATCTGCTTATACTGTCATGGGCTCAGAAGTGGGATCTTCTTGCTTCATTTAGTCCCTTTGTTTTAGTCTTGTTGGCTTTTATAGCTTTTGTCAGATGGAATGGAGGCATTGTTCTTGGTAAGAACCGTGTTCACCTTATTAACTGTTTCTATTATTTTTCGCATTGTTACTCTTAATTTTATTTCGCAAGCTAAATAGTGACGATGTATCTATTATCCTCTTACGTGACCCCGCAGGTGCAAAAGAAGCTCATACAGTTTCTCCACATTTTGCACAGATGATGTACTTTAGTCTGGTTTCTGCTTTGCTAATGGCTCCTTTCCTCGTCAGAATAAGCCAAACTGTGGCTCTCGTTCAGTCGTTTTGGAGGAACAGACCACTTAGCTTCTTTCAGTGTTTTATCGGCCTCACTGCTGGCTTCCTTTCTGTGCACTTTTTCAGGTTAGACTATTTTACCTTTTGAATATATATATATTTGAGCAAGTTTAATTATTTTTTGGGTGATTATTAGCTCTTGCTTGCATCAATTTTATGAATTTTTCCTTCCTCTCATTCCTGTGCGTAAGGTGGGTGCGCCTTTGTGTGAGATCTAAAAGCTTCTGGGTCAAGCTGTTCAGTTATAATGCGTCATAAAATTTATTCTACCTTAATTTTGTTAGTTCTCATAATTGTTTTCTATCAATCATCTCTCAATTGCGGAGATCATAGGTTTACAAGATTTTCTTCTGATACATTTTTCTTTTGTGATAATAACAGCGTCGCCCACCCTTATCTTCTTGCTGACAACCGACACTATACCTTCTATCTTTGGCGGAAAGTCATAAATGCTCATCCGTCGATGAAGTACCTTCTAGTTCCTGTTTATGTCTACTCATGGTTTTCCTTCTTCCACATCTTGGGTGCGCACAGAACAAAAAACCATTACACAGTCTATTTTTCATCCGTTTAAAGTTGCTGAAACATGTTTATTGTTCTGTTGGCAGCGAGAAACCAAAAGAAGATTTGGGTGCTATCATTTTTCTTGGCATGTGCTGCTGTTCTCATACCAACTCCATTAATTGAGTTCCGATACTATACAATACCATTCTTCTTCTTGGTTCTCCATTCCTTTACTGATGATTGCGGAAGTTGGATTCTCCTGGGTATCCTTTATACTGCGATCAACGTCTTCACCATGATTATGTTTTTGTTTCGGCCGTTTAGCTGGAGCCACGAGCCGGGAGTCCAGAGATTCATATGGTAGTTGCAGGATCAAAAAATTTTGCAGAACAAGAGAGATACACAAGACAGTGTGACACATAGTTATCATGTAGTTTGGCCGTACATTTTTTACTTCGGGTTCAGAGTGTTAACCATTGACACTTTCAAGTGATATGTTGTAGAGTTCAATTAAGCATGTATTTTTGTTTATTAGTTTAGTTATAGTTGTTAGTTGTGGAGTTCAAGTTGATGAAAATACCTGCCTGAAGTCTTGTACCATGCTTGTATGAATCATGATGGCTTAGTTTTAATTTGCAGCTTCTCACGACCAGAATGTCCATTGTCAAGTCTATGTATCCTATGATAATTTATTTATTTATTTATGTTTTAAAAGTCTGTTCTGGCGAATTGTTGCTAGCCTAGTTGGTAAAGGCCTTTTAGGAACCATGCATTGGTGAGAGTTCAACCTCCACTCCTCACACTTTAGATTGTAGGATTATTACTTGGCAAAAATGTGTATGTATTGAAGCTGCATTCTAGAGGTGTACGATACAATTAATGAGGTTTAATAAGCAGCCTAGCATGTGCCACTTGTTGCACACTAGCACCGTGGTTCTAGACAAGATGTAGATTAAGAGCTGTTAGAGTCTTAATTACCTTGCCATCATTCTTGTTAAATTTCTCAAGATTTTTGGCAAAGTAATGCTGACTGACATACAGATTATCCATTTGTTGCTCTACTAATTTTCATTGCTAGAATTACTTCAGCAATAACCACATCTTTCATATGGGAATTTGCTGTAAAAATTACTTAGTCGAATTAATAACTGTTGAATTATATCTTATACTTAACATATCGTCGACATACATGAACACAATGACATGTCCATCACAAGTGGTTGTAGAGAATGCACTTACTACATTCATTAATATGAAAGCCATTTGACAACACCGTGTTATCAAATTTAATATGACATTATTGAAAGTGGATATAGAGTCCAACAGACGATAAATGCATACGAGTACGTGCGTGTCTACTGTTCTCAAAAGTTATAGCATAGCATGTACCAACAAAAACATGACTAAGAACAATCTAACTAAAAGTGTGAGTATGCAGATGTTAATGCAGCTAAGATACTCTAGAAGAGGGCGGGGGGGGGGGGGTTGAATAGAGTATGCCAACTTTTTGCAAATTTTTTTGCAATACATTGTGCAAACAGTGAAGTTCGAGGCCTTGAAAACTAGTTCAAGCCCTTGGAGAAGATGCAGACAGTATACAGCAAGTATGCCTTTTTCAAGGCCTTGAAAACAAGTTCAAACCCTTGAAAAAGACAGTTGTGTGTGCTGCAAAAACTATAAAACAGAGTGAACTGTAAATGCAGAAGACAAGTGATTTATAGAGTTCATCCACTTGGACCTACGTCTCTACCTCAGGGATTAGATCCCTGCAGGATTTTCAACTCAATTCTTATTAATCAAAAGCTAAGCCCTAGAACTCAAGCCCAGAGAGTTCCCTTACTCTGTTACATCTTGTGGTTTTCCCTAACCTGGCTAGTACCTGCTCCAGCTAACTGATTAACTAAGAATTCTCTATTGTTCACTTTGAACAATCTTTGAGAATAGATGTAGAGATAATACAGAAATGATCTACCAATACAGCTCAATACAGAAGAACACTTGAAGTAGAAAACTGCAGTGAAAATGCAGTGAACTTCTGTGGAAAGGATTTAGAGTTTGATGTTCTTCTTTGCTGCTTTGTCAATCAAGAAACTTGTCTCTTGTTTTTGCCCGTTGAGTCTCGTATCTTGTTGCTTCAAAGTGAGCTCTATTTAAACTGTTTGAAGCTCTACAAATCTTCCCATATTTTCAGCAACAACTTCCTATTTTGTAGGCAACAACTTTGACTCTCTTTAACAGCTTTCTCCAACGGATAGTTGATCACAATCTCCAGAGATATTGTTGTGATCTTGTCCATAAGCTGTAAGGCTTTGATTCATGGATGCGCAACGGAAACACAAACAATCATAAACCATGCAAAACCCTCAAAGAATCACAAGTCAAGAGACATAACGATGGTAAAGGAAGAAATCAATAACACACCTTAGGGTTCTCCTTTGATGACTTCAAACGCGAATTGTGTCACGTCTCTACGGTTGATCCACGCCTAGAGGTGAGATCTAGATCTTCCAATCCTTGGTGCTAGCCCGGAAATAGGAAGAGGAAGAAGAATCACGCAAAACGAGGTAAGCCAAGGTGGGCGGCACCTCCATGTAGGCCGACGGGTGGGGCGGCAATCCCAAGGGGTTTCGGCCCTTGTGGTATTTGCTCTCACTCCTTGCTTTGTTCTCTCCTACTCTATCATATAGATGTGTGGTGTGTAGAGAGAAAAATAAGCTAGGAGTGTTCTTTATATAGTCTAACAACTCCTTGTCCTACTACATAAAGAACCCCTCTCCTAATCCTACTCAAGTTCGGATTAGTTCCTTTTTGCAAAAATGGTCCTTCTCATGTCAATACATGGATTAGTTCTATTTGCAAATTAATCCTAATCATGTCTCTACATGAATTAGGCCACCTTGGCATATCCTAATCATGTCTATACATGGATTAGTCCAACTTGCATATTAGTCCTACTAAGTTAGCAAGTTGTTGCGATTTGATCCTTTTAATTAATTAATCATATTAATTAATTAATTCCCATGTCTAGTTCACCCCTATATGCCGTGTGACCCCATAGGTTCTATTTAGTTGGTAGTAACAATTTACTAATATGGAGCGGCCTCTAGCAAGACATCCATTCTAGCAAACAAATAGAATAGTCATCATGACAAACCTTGTGCAAGTATTTGTCTCATCCCTTTGTCCCAATATCCGGATTGGACACGAGACATACAAGTCACACTCGTATATCCAATCCATAGTTTCTCGATCCTGGGAATAGCCTTACTCGTGCAAATAACATCAATATCCCATATTGATTTATTTGAGTCTGGCCAGACATCCCTCGAGTGGCCTAGGATATTCGCTCCCGTTATGTGGGAGGGAAAAATTCTATCTACGTCCACTACGATCTCTAAGCTTGCTTCTTATTGTATCCAGTACACGCCTTTATAACTACCCAGTTACGGTGTAGCGTTTAACGCTACCAAAATCACAATAATCCACAACTAGAATATCTAGTGACTTCAAGTCTAAGGATGACAATACCATTGCACCGCGAGAAGCGCTTGTGACTTAACATAACGTGTATGTAGCCTTCTCGGAGATGGGTCAATCTAGTATGCCATTACTCCTAATGCATACCCATGTGTTGGATCATGATATCTCCATATCAATCCAACCCCATACTAGTCTATAGATGATTGTCCTATTAATCATTATAATCGACCAGGGATATTTAAGAATATAACACTTATATTCTAAGGACTTCATTCATGTTAACATATCTCCATATCGATAACATAATGAATCGTAAATCCATAAATGTCACAATTAATTGATTGCCTCTAGGGAACAATTCCAACAGTCTCCCACTTGCACTAGAGTCAATCTCCTGCATCATATGCCTATTGATCTAGCGCGGCCTTCCACGCTTTCGCTGCGCTGGGGCGAGACTCTGTTGGTACCTTGCAAATATTCACATCTCCTCTATCAACAATTTGATTGAGATTGAATATTCTGAGTAAATGCATCTTATGTATTAATTTTCTCAGTCCTCTATGTTAGAATCAGTGACTGAATCTTTCCTGGAACCTTTCCAGCCCACAGTCGCTCCCACTAGGGCAAAACTCAAAACTCGACTCATAATCTGAAATCTTCTTTGTTAGATTTGAAGTTTGCATCACTGTAACTCCTTACAGCAAACTCTTCATATCCTCTATTTATCAAAAATTCATCCTTAGTGCTTCTCAAGTACTAAAGGATAATCTTGATCATTTATCCAGTGACCCTCGACTTTTTCATCTCAAAATCTGAATAATGCCCATTACTTCTCGTGAATCTAATTCATACGGTCCATTCCCAATCTAATTGGTAAGACAATTAGCCTTCCAAAGACTAATTCCATGTGACATGGGTAAGAATCAATATTCTTTTCACGTTGAACCATTTCAACACCTTTGTCAATTTGTGTACTATGACCTAATCTATACAACTATCTTGATCTACCTCAATAGATCTTCACTAGTTGCTTCGCTCAAGTCTACCATTAGAAAGTCAACTCCCTAGTCAATCTACGTAAGACTGCCAAGTAGGGGCAACATTCCCAATGATTAAGTATGTCTCCACATACAAGACCAGAAAAATAACTGTGCTCCCATTAACCTTCTTGTAAACACAAGTATCATCTTCAATTTTGATGGAACCAAACTCCTTTGATTGCATCATGAATTTGAAGAGTCCAACTCCTAGAAGCTTGATTCAATCTACAGACTGATTGCTACAAGCAAGATACGAATGGATTTAAGCATCACAACTGGGAAAGATTTCGTCATAGTCTATACTATGAACTCAATGAAATCCCTTTCCTGCCAGTTTTCCCTTATAGGTAATCATATTACCATCCATGTTGGTTTCCTCATAACCCACTTGCACCCTATGGGTCCTACCCTTCAGGTGGTTCCATCAAAGTCTATACTTTGTTGGTACACATGGATTCCATATCGTATCTCATGGATCCAAGCCATTTCTGAGAGTATGGCCCACACGTGGCCATCTCATAGGTTGTAGGCTCATCTCGATGAGCAATATATCACTGGTTATGAGAAATCCTTATTTCTCTAGTCCCTCGATATATCCTACCCAACCTACGAGGTTCTTGTGTTTTCTGAGTAGGTTACTCCACAACACCTTGTGATCCTGCTCATGTTCCATAAAAAAGGATCAATGTTATGTTGTGGTTCTTGAACTTATTCAAGTTCTACTGTCCTCCCACTGTTTCTTTTAGAGACAATCTCTACCTAGAAATATTGTGGTTCGAGAAATAAACAGCTTGTTCTCGATTAGGTTGTAGAAATAATATCCTTTTCAGGATATTCCACAAAACATTTATCCGAATTGGGTCCAAGTTTATTTGTAAACTCTTTTACACAAACTTCATAACCCCAAATCTTTATGAATGACATACTAGAACATTTCCTAGTCCATATCTCATATGGTGTTATTCATACTCCGTTTTTGATGGAACAAGGTTAAGGGCGAAATTTGTTGTAATTAGAACATAGCCCCAAAAGTAAACTGGAAGTTCTGTTTGACTCATCTTGGACCGAAACGTGTCCTACAAGGTTCGAAATCTCCTATTAGACACGCCAAACCCATGTGGCGTGCTAGGTGGAGCGAGTTTTGGATCATATCCAACACTCCCATAGATTCTTGTCAAACTCTTGGCTCAAGTACTTTCCTCTATGATCCAATCGTAGAGTCTAAATACTTTTGCCAAGTTGGTTCTCTACTTCATTCCTGAATACTTGAACAATTCAAAAGATTCTAACTTGTTTCTTCATAAGATACACAAATCCATATTTACCTGATCCTATCAGTAAATATGATGAAGTATTGAAAACCCATCTTTAGCATTTATGCTTAGCGGCCTTCATACATCAATATGTATGATTCCCAAAAGATCATATCTTTGCCTAATAAGTCTTACATGTCTCATATGATTCAATAATCAAATGGGTTCCAGAAATCCATCCTTATGGAGTTCTAGATATGTATCTCTTATTTATGGGGCCTAAACGATAATGCTAAAGATAATTGAAGTTCATATCATAATATGCAAACCTCTTGGTATTAATGTTATAGATGAAGTTATCATGATCAAGGATATACAATCCTCTTAGACAAAATTGCATTACAATAATGCTTATCAGAATAAATGGAACAACATTTGTCCTTTATTATGATAGAGAGCTTTCTTGTCCAAACAAGAAACTATGATAATTATCCTACTCATAGCAGGGACATAATCACTTTTGTCTATTTCATGAACAATTTCTTAAAGGTAGAAATACTTCCCTACGGCTTATTCATCAACCCTTTGCTTCATAGCCCCACGTGTAAGATTATTTCTTCCTTATCCATTTGTCTTCGTCTCTTGAGATCCCCACACTTCCATAAATGTGAGATCCTCATCTAGTATCATATACTTATGATGATAAGATAGACACATTGATTTCTATAACAAAATACCCATATTGGAATTCATAATTCCTTTATTACTTACTTCCAGGTACCTTGGCTAGCCTCTCTTCCTCTACACCACCTATGGGATTCCAAGGCAACTTGGTTTTAGCAACAGGCTTGCTTTATACCCATGGGGTCGGTGCAAACCATTTTCCCTTACCCATGCTGTTAACCATTAACAGCTTTGCCCATGCCCATTATGAGTGTTTTGTTTAGTGATTTTTCAATCATATTGAGTAAATCAACTTTAAACAAAACTATAATTGCATCCAATGCAATTCTTGGTCCACTTGGGTGAATAACCATTTATTCTTTATCTATCTCATAGATAATGCATATCCACTAATGTTTCAATTATATTGAATTAGTTTATTTGCATAACGCAAAGTGGAGCAACACTTCAAACCTTTCATGTTTAGCTCGCTCTTTTGAAAGAGCTTCTTTCAATGTATGATAATATCATACTTCTCCATGTTTCTCTTCTTGCTTCCAAAGCTCAGAGTTCATGGCAGCTAGCATGAGGCAAGTTATTACCAAAGAACCATTCTTTGGTGTTCCTTCCATTAGGTTTTAGTGTATTTTGGTAGTTTGGTGGAAGAGAGCTTTATGTTCTACGAAGTACAACAATTTCTCTTTTATTTGAGAACAATTCTCAATTTTATACCAGTCTAGAAAAAGATAAAGTCGTGTTTTTGTTTGTTTAATGCCATGGGTATTCAACATAATAGGATTATGCAAAGTTTGTGACTTTTAACTATATTTAACAAAGATTTAAATTGTCAAACATAACTCCCACTGTTTTACTACGGATTAATAACCCTCAAGATATTAATGCGGAAAATATCCTTATATTTTCTAGTGGGCCAAGATCCATGTTTCATCTCCTTATGAGCTTGCTTTGGCAAGTCACCCATAATTTGACTACTTTAGGTAGGAACAATTCCAATTGCATCCCTTATGCAACTCTTGGTTCAATTGGGCAAATAACTCCTTATTTATCCATCCATATGGATAATCCCAATTGATTGCCTCTAAGTTTCTTAATCATATTAATAGCCCAGTTGTGTTCAACCTCTTGTTTGAACAATTGCACATTGTTACGTGCCATCGCATTCCATCATTATGAACCAAGTCGCCATGCTTTGGCACGCACGGACTTGATAAATAATGATGATAATGAGTGTTTAAATAACGAGAAGGCAAGAACACAATATTTGAATTTTGAGGGATTTTTAAATTCAATTTTAATTGTTTTGTTGATCAATATCAACTAATCTATCTATTTGAGTTTGGGCACAACTCCAAATAATAGATCCGGGTTGTCTAATTATCTTATTATCCTAATTGCATGCATCATCCATACACCAACCACACAATAATAAGACAATAAAGTAAACAACCACAAAACAGAAATTAAACGTGATGTGGATATGGCCTTTTCTAGACTAAGATAATTCCAAGCCAATAAAATTATCTATGAACCCTAAAAGCAAACACATCTCCATGCGTCTTCATCTTTTGGTCCATCCTTCATAGTCATGTGGAATGCTTCATGCTCCATGCTCTATCTTTTGTGGATCCCTTTGGCTTTGGGCTTCTTTTCTTCAATCTTGGCTAGCAATCTACTTTATCTAGCACTAGCTAACTTCTATAATAAATAAAACAAATCTCACAAGATGAGAAAAAAATGGCACGCAGGCCATAAAAAATAAACTTTAATTAATTATTACAATTAATTGATCAGCTCGCAGGCCGTAAACGAAACCACAAAAATTAAACATCCACAACAAACCACATCCTAAGGCCATATCCAATCACCATGCGAATTGCACATAAACAGTTAAAATCCAATTTTAACGCGCTTGGTCAATTTTAATTGGTTTTAGGATTTTTAGGGTTAAAACGGTCCATGGGGCCCAACAATCAAATTGCCCGGGCCCAAAAGAGAACCGCAAAGGCCTTGGGCCGGCCGGCCCCGAGCCCACGCGGCTAGGCCGCGGGCTGGGGCTGCCCCGGCCCCTAGGCCAACCCTTGCTTGGGCGGCAAGCAAGGAGGGGCGGTCCCCTAGGGGGGCCGAACCTCCTTTGGGAGTTGTTTCCAAAACAACTCCCTTGCTTGGTGCCCAAGTTTAGTTGTTTCCTTGTTTAGGAAGAACTCCTTCTTCCCTAAGGATGCCCAAACCCTAGATCTAAGATCCTAAAATTTCTCAAACTCACCAATTCATGCATCCAATGCAAAAATTAGATCTTGTTATGATTAATTATTGACAAATTGCATCCCATGCTTGATTTGTCTTGTTTTACGCGATAAACAATCAAATTAAGGTGTAAAACAACTAAAACGTAACATATAAACCACGTTTATGCTCTACGACCTGTGGCTCTGATACAACTGTAGGATTTTAATTCATGGATGCGCAACGGAAACACAAACAATCATAAACCATGCAAAACCCTCCAAGGATCACAAGTCAAGAAACATAACGATGGTAAAGGAAGAAATCAATAACACACCTTAGGGTTCTCCTTTGATGACTTCAAACGCGAATTGTGTCACGTCTCTACGGTTGATCCACGCCTAGAGGTGAGATCTAGATCTTCCAATCCTTGGTGCTAGCCCGGAAAGAGGAAGAGGAAGAAGAATCACGCAAAACGAGGTAAGCCAAGGTGGGCGGCACCTCCATGTAGGCCGACGGGTGGGGCGGCAATCCCAAGGGGTTTCGGCCCTTGTGGTATTTGCTCTCTCTCCTTGCTTTGTTCTCTCCTACTCTATCATATAGATGTGTGGTGTGTAGAGAGAAAAATAAGCTAGGAGTGTTCTTTATATAGTCCCACAACTCCTTGTCCTACTACATAAAGAACCCCTCTCCTAATCCTACTCAAGTTCGGATTAGTCCCTTTTTGCAAAAATAGTCCTTCTCATGTCAATACATGGATTAGTTCTATTTGCAAATTAATCCTAATCATGTCTCTACATGAATTAGGCCACCTTGGCATATCCTAATCATGTCTATACATGGATTAGTCCAACTTGCATATTAGTCCTACTAAGTTAGCAAGTTGTTGCGATTTGATCCTTTTAATTAATTAATCAAATTAATTAATTAATTAATTCCCATGTCTAGTTCACCCCTATATGGCGTGTGACCCCATAGGTTCTATTTAGTTGGTAGTAACAATTTACTAATATGGAGCGGCCTCTAGCAAGACATCCATTCTAGCAAACAAATAGAATAGTCATCATGACAAACCTTGTGCAAGTATTTGTCTCATCCCTTTGTCCCAATATCCGGATTGGACACGAGACATACAAGTCACACTCGTATATCCAATCCATAGTTTCTCGATCCTGGGAATAGCCTTACTCGTGCAAATAACATCAATATCCCATATTGATTTATTTGAGTCTGGCCAGACATTTTATAAGCACTATCCCTCGAGTGGCCTAGGATATTCGCTCCCGTTATGTGGGAGGGAAAAATTCTATCTACGTCCACTACGATCTCTAAGCTTGCTTCTTATTGTATCCAGTACACGCCTTTATAACTACCCAGTTACGGTGTAGCGTTTAACGCTACCAAAATCACAATAATCCACAACTAGAATATCTAGTGACTTCAAGTCTAAGGATGACAATACCATTGCACCGCGAGAAGCGCTTGTGACTTAACATAACGTGTATGTAGCCTTCTCGGAGATGGGTCAATCTAGTATGCCATTACTCCTAATGCATACCCATGTGTTGGATCATGATATCTCCATATCAATCCAACCCCATACTAGTCTATAGATGATTGTCCTATTAATCATTATAATCGACCAGGGATATTTAAGAATATAACACTTATATTCTAAGGACTTCATTCATGTTAACATATCTCCATATCGATAACATAATGAATCGTAAATCCATAAATGTCACAATTAATTGATTGCCACTAGGGAAAAATTCCAACATAAGCAATATGAGAAGCTGTCATAAGTCTCTGATTGATCACAGGATCAAAATATTCATCTATTTCCAAAACTGCACAACTTCAGTTTAGGAAACAATCCTGCAAACATTGGAAACAAAATTTCCTGCATTATCATGGTCAAACAGATGATATCCTATGATCAAAACATGTTAGAATACTTTGTCCTTCATCATCTAATAACAGTGAATCAAACATATGAAAGAAAGAGAGAGAATCAACTCAGAGAGTTTGCAGAAAACTGTAGGGTTTTGATTCATGGATGCGCAACGGAAACAATAATTAACCATGCAAAAACCTCCAAGGATCACAAGTCAAGAGACATAACGATGGTAAAGGAAGAAATCAATCAACACACCTTAGGGTTCTTCTTTGATGACTTCAAGCGCGAATTGTGTCACGTTCTGTATAGTTGATCCACGCCTAGAGTTGATTTCTAGATCTTACAATCCTTGGTGCTAGCCCGGAAAGAGGAAGAGGAAGAAGAATCACGCAAAACGAGACGAACAAGGAGGTGTTCGGCCTCCTTGTGGCCGACGGGGACGGGCGGCGGCAAAGGGGGGCGGCGTGCTCCTCTTTGCTTGCTTGCTCTCTCCCTTTTGTTCTCTCCCACTCAAGTTATGATCTAATGAATCATAAAGTGTGGTAAGGAAGGAAGGAAGGTCCTTTATATAGTCCAACAAATCCTTGTCAACTGCCTAAATGACTTATTCTAGTCTTACTAGAATTCAATTTAGTCCCTACCTTGCAAATTAGTCCCTACTAAGTTTGCAAGGTTTTGCAAAGTGATCATTCTAATTAATTAATCCAATTAATTAATTCCCAAATCTAGTTCAATTCTATCTAGTTGGTAGCAACTATTTGCTAATATGGAGCGGTTTCTAGCAAAACATCCATTCTAGCCAACTAATAGAATAGTCATCTTGACAACCTTTGTACAAGTAATTGTCTCATCCCTTTGTCTCTATATCCGGATTGGACACGAGACATACAAGTCACACTCGTATATCCAATCCACAGTTACTCGATCCATGGGAATAGCCTTATTCGTGCAAATAACATTAATATCCCATATTGATTAATTTGAGTCTGGCCAGACATTCTATAAGCACTATCCCTCGAGTGGCCTAGGATATTTACTCCCGTTATGTGGGAGGGACAAATTCTATCTACGTCCACTACGATCTCTAAGCTTGCTTCTTATTGTATCCAGTACACGCCTTTATAACTATCCAGTTACGGTGTAGCGTTTAACGCTACCAAAATCACAATAATCCACAACTAGAATATCTAGCGACTTCAAGTCTAAGGATGACAATACCATTGCACCGCGAGAAGCGCTTGTGACTCAACATAACGTGTATGTAGCCTTCTCGGAGATGGGTGATAAATCCACATTAGGAGTTATATTGTTTATGATCCATGACCGTTTTGCGAGCGTTTCGGTATATTTATGTGAGAAATTGGCCAAATCCGAGTTGTTTTGAGCATACGTGAGTTATTGAGCTTTATTTCGTAATCCGGGCGTTTTTCGTATGATTTATTTATTGTTTATCGCATGTGATCCTCCGGGTTGTTTAGTGTTGTGTATCTCAGGTAAAATAGGTGCAATGGAGCTTATGAGATGCTTGGATATGCTTGGAATGGAGATAGATGAAGAGGAGAAAAGAAGACGCACAAACAAAGCAAAGTTGGAAAAGTCACACAGGACCAGCCTGCACTCTTTTCGATGCCCAGGAAAATCGACAAAGAATTTTGAAGCAAGGCTTGCGGCATTGGAAAGTATACATCCGTAGCTTTCTAACGATATATGGTAGGCTTGAAGACGAGTCCGTATGAGGGAGATAAAGCCCGCGCAAAATCAGCAAATAATTCTGTCCGGGAATTACAAAGTAGAGGGGCTGAAGTGCAATTTCGGCTAATTTTCATTAAAAAGCGTGCCCAGCTGGTAAAAAACGCAGGAGACGACATAAGAAAGAGACATTCACGCATCTTTGAAGTCTTGGGAGCTAGGGAAGAAGGGAGACAAAGCTAGGAGCTTGGAAGATCATCAACATTGAAGATTTTAGCGTTTGATCATCTTTTCTTCTTCTATTCTTCATGAACTTAATTATTTTGTTTATGTTGAACACTATTATGTCTAGCTAAACTTCTCAAGCTAGGTGATTGATGAAAACTAGGGTTTGATGACGTTTTTCCGGATTTTGGACTTGAAGCATGCATTAGCTTAAAGTTTATGAATGTTCTTGTTATCCAAACTATTCTTGTTCTTTATTTATTAGTGTTCTTGGCTTGATCACCCGTAGGACGCTATTTGTTGATAGGATTGCATGAAAGTGAATTCTTTGAGATGTGTTAAAAAATATTTAGGTGATCTTGTAGTTTCTTGAGACCGAGAGGAGATAGAAACTTGATTAATCGTGTGAGGGTAGTTTTGATTGATTTTTGTTAGTACTTAGTGAATTCGGTGGAACGATAGGACCCGGTGAGCAAGGCTAACAAATCAATTAGATTTTAGTGATAGACGGAGGTGTACCGAGAGGACCCGAAATCTATTAATTACACAAATTCACGTGAGATCGAGAGAAGATCGTGATGAGCATTACCCGATATAACTAGAACGTGAGTAGAGTGTTTCATGCATAATTTCAGAAATCGTTAACAACCCTAGGGACATCAATTGCCTAGTTCTTTCTCATTAATCGTAGTCAATCTCAAATTATTTTCGTTTAAAAATTAAAAACCCTACAAAAATATTTAGTTACTTGTTATTTAATTTACATCGCTTGTTTGTGGGCGACAACGTTACAAAATCAAACACCATTTTTACTTGTTACTTAGATATAGTAGAGTTAATTTCTAGTTAGCTAGTAATCGTAATTTCCCTTGTGTTCGATACTCGGAGTCGTAAAATACTCCACTTACTACTTGACCGTATACTTGCGTTTAAGCGCGTGAAGAAATCGCGTCAAGTTTTTGGCGCCGTTGCCGGGGACTTTAACGGTTTATTAGTTTAGTAGAAATTGATTTGGGATATCTCTTTTACTTTTTGTTTAATTAGCTACTTGTTTTCTCACTTGTATTTGAGTCTGCTTTTCAGGTCATCAGTGTATGTCCAGGATCCCTAAAGAACTTGTGCCCCCACTTGAAGACCCAGAGCAGTTATTTAGAGATCAGAGGAGAAGACAGAAACAGAGCACTATGGGTGATCAATTGACCAACACGCAACTCAATCGGCGGGTGGAAGAGTTGTCTAAACTGGTGTATGATCGCAACGCCCAGACACCATACAACAAGTCTGGACAGGCTATTGTGGAGAAGTTTCATTCGTCCACCTATGGACACAATCCGGCAATTGTAGTACCAGAGATACAGGCCGAGCACTTTGATCTGAAGCCTGCGACAATTCAGACGGTGACCAATCAGTTCCAATTCTATGGGAACAGGGATGAAGATCCCAATGAATTTATTGGGAGGTTCAACGCGTACATAAAGACTACCAAGTACAAGGATGTAACAGCAGAGGCGTTGAAGCTAATTCTTTTCCCTTACTGTTTGAAGGGTGCAGCTGAGAAGTGGCTACAGTCAAGAGCTCCTGATTCTAACTACATGGGCTCAGTGTGTGGATGAGTTCATGGCCAAGTTTTATCCAGTTCAATGGGTGATTGAGCTACATGGTGATATTCTAGGCTTTCGGCAACATGCCGATGAAACTGTAGTAGATGCATGGGACCGTTTTATGAATTTGATCAGGAAGTGATCAAACCATGATTTTGGGGATTACAAAATTTTGCAAGTCTTCTACTATGGTCTAGAACGTCACAATCAGGAGCTAGTTAACAGAGAAGCTGGAGGCAATTTTCTGTACTCTGTTGACAAGGAAGGAGCCTGTGCTCTCATGAAGCAGCTCGCTAAGCAGGAATCACAACTCTATGATTCCAGAAGATTACCAGCATTGCCTGAACCTAGAGATGATGAATGGAATACTGGGATCAGCAAGATGGTGTCAGATTTAACCAAGCATGTGTATCGGGATAGGAAGCCAGTTGCAAGAGTAGAGGAGCAGGAATTTGATTCAGCCTTGGCCCAGATTGCAAGTGAAGATGTGAACTTTGTGGGGGCACAAGGACAGCGACAGAATTGGAACCAAGGGAACTACAGACCAGGCACAAGAGATCATCCAGGTTTCAGGTATGGGGATCAGTCTGGAGCTATATACGCACCTGGGTTTCAGCACATGCCACAAGCACCAGTGTCGCAGGCTCCACCACCGGCTGTTGTAGCTCCAAACCCAGATATTTCTGTACTCACTAAGGCGTTGACACAGCTGAGTAACAACATGAACGATATGACCACGACGGTCAATGCTATGTCTTCTGATTTGCAGGCTACGAAGACTTCTCTTCGTGCACTAGAGGTTCAAGTTGGGCAAATTGCAACACAATTATCTGCTAGAGCACCTGGTTCTATACTGTCTGACACAGAGAATGTGCGCCAGGTAAATGCAATTACCACTCGCAGCGGGGTTTCGTTGACTGATCAACCATACCCGAGCCATGCCAGAGCTGAAGCATCAAAGGCTAAGGAGCATGAGGTCTTCGATTCTGAGAAGACACCTGTCATGGTTCCCCAATCAAAGGGCATGACTCCACATGATGAGGAAAATTCCAATGAGGTATTACCACCACCCTCTTCTTCTAAAGATGTACCTTTTCCATTGAAAACTAGAAAGAAGAAGGATGACTCTGAGGAGTACAGGAGATTTCTTAGTATTTTCTCCAAACTGCACATAAACATTCCGTTGATTGAGGCGCTGCAGAAAATGCCTAAGTATGCGCGGTTTATCAAGGATGCAATCTATGGGAGAAAAGCTATGGATAACTTTCAGACAGTGAAGCTGAATGAGCATGTGAGTTCATGTGTCTTGCATGGATTGCCTAATAAGAAGAAATATCCAGGTAGTTTTGTGATTGAAGCTACACTTGGCGGGGCATATACAGGAAAAGCTTTGTGCGATCTGGGGGCGAGTGTCAACTTAATGCCGCTTTCAGTATTTAAAAATCTAGGTGTGGGGGAGCCTCGTAAACTTTGATCAATCTTCAATTTTCGGATAAGTCATCCAAGAAGGCCATTGGGGTGGTAGAATACCTACTTGTGAGGGTTGGTAGTTTGATCATGCCAGCCGATTTCGTGATATTGGACATGCCAGTTGGTGACGTTCCGATCATTCTTGGTAGGCCCTTTCTGGCTACCGGTCGGACGTTATTTGATGTAGAGAATGGGGAGTTGATCATGAGGGTCAACGACACTGTGGAGACGTTTCGGGTTTTTAAACCGACTCCTCAGTATACTCGTGAGGTAAAGCCAGGATTGCCATTTCCCGTTCAAGTTAGGTGCGGAATCCCAGAGCTGACACAGGATGATCCGCCGGAGCTTAAGGGCAAAGCATCGAGTGTGCAGGCGCATGAGGTAGTTATGAACATCCAACGCCAAAAATTGGATGCAGAACGACCTGCCAAACCACCTTTCTGAGCTTCATGAGGTAACTGGGTCGGGCCGTCGACCGTAAATTACAAGCGCTCGTTGGGAGGCAACCTAACGTACTTTTCTGCTTTAGTTTAGAGAGTGTGTTTTAAATATTGTTGTGTGCGTTTTTAATTCCGTTTTGTTATCTGAGAGGTGAGAGAGTGAGAAGAATTTGACATTTGAATTGAGTCTCCGCAGGTTTCCAGGTTATTACGCGATTCGGACTCCCCTTCTTGGTGTGCGTAGACTCGTATGGAAATACGCGCATCGGAGTTCGGACGTAAAAGCAAGGCGGAAAAGGAACGAGAAAGATGTGATCACGACGAGATTCCCGAGGATGTTGGGAAGCGTGTCACGAAAAAAAAATGAGCTCAAGAACACAAGAGGAACATGGAATTCAAGCTAAGGATCTTCGAAGATAAAGCAAAAAATAAAATAAAATTGAAACTGAAGTCAGGGGTGTTCGCACGAACACCCCCTGTGTTCGCACGAACAGGAGCCCTCCAAAAACTCTCTGCTCAATATTAAGAACAAAAAATGTGTTCTTGTGAACACTGTTCGTGCGAACACCCCATTTGTTCGCACGAACAGGGGTAAAAAGGGACATTCGGTGGTTTTTGAGGGTGAAAAAAGGAAATTCGGACAAGTTTTTTTTTGTTTCATCGGGCAACCAGCAGATCTTCTTCCTCAACACATCCTAACACCCTTCCTGCAACCTCTCTCAAATCTCTCAAATCCGACCACTCTCCGGCGAATTCTTCCAACCTCCGGCGTTGAGTCCTTCGCGGTCGCCCCTCCGGCAACCTCTCTCTCTCACTCCGGCGAAACCAGTGGCAGCCCATCTTCTTTCCCACCCGACGGCTATCTCACCACAAAGCCACCACCGCGACCAACAACCCAGCAACCCACCAACACCGCCTCCTCTCTTCTCTCCGACCACTGAACCCCAACTCCGGCGCAAATCACCAAGCCACTCCCCCCGCACTTCGTCCTTCTATCCCCTACCTAGAACAGCAAAAAAAAAAACCTGTCTCTGAACTTTCCTCGACCTCAACACCGCCTCTCCCCTGTCTCGGATCAGAACCACCAATAACCATCGCCACAGGTACCTACCGCCAGTACGCCATTAAATCTGGCGGCAAGAACTCAGAACCATACACTCCCATCCACCATCAATTCGAACCCTATTCAGTAGCAATCGAAGCCCGAATAGCCCCAGCCACATCCACCAGTGGTCTCTGACCCAACCGCGACCCAGATTCCAGATCCATTAAGCTCCGAAAAGCCGCCATGAAATCCGACGATTGGGAATCCGGTGATTGCCACCCTTTGGGAAATCCGGCGAATTTAAAGACTTCACCCAGACACGACAACCCAGCTTCCCAATTGACAGAGACTAGAAACTGAAACTCACCCCCAATCAGTCTCTCTACCCTCCAATTGAATCTGAACTTGAGCTATTGCGATTGTGGGTTTGTGTTGCTGCTAATTGGTATGCTGGTTGGCTTCAATGTTGATAAACATTGAGGATGGGTTATTCACCCTAGTTGGTACTGACTTTGTGTATTTGAAGAATGAGTTGGGTTTAGTAAGTTTCATGATGATTCAAGGAAAAATCAACCAACAAACAGTTGGCATAACTCAATTGACAATGGAAACAAGACACAACCACAATTACAAAAGAAATCAGGGTGCAACTCTTATACATTAGTCATGCGTTCGAAATTGGATGGAAAAGTTTGACGAAGACATCGACCCCGGTGTGCTACCGCGCACTTGACCATTATGGGAGCTCGCATTGGCGTACGCAATTTGAGTTCGGGGATTCTTCGTTCACTTTTCGTCAGACGCAACTGATCAATCGACCCCGGCGTGTTTCACACTCGACCGCAAGGGAGCTTGCATTGTTCCGTGCAATGTTTGCTTGGGTATTGTTCTTGCTATCTCAGTCAGCACCTATCGGATTTCGTCCCCGACCTTGTGTCGGTTGTGAGCACTCTTTTCTCTCTCTTTACTTACCGTTTATGCACATCGTACTTGCTCTAGGATTTTATTTTTAGAATTCTAGGGAATTACTTGAGTACTTGCTTAATTTTGGTACACACAACTCGTTCATGTGCACGGAGCTTGAATTATCTCTAAATTTATTGCAGCTACCTTCTTGTGCCATGACATGACCCCGAGTAGATCCACCGCCCCTCACATTAGAGATGCTGAGTCCTCGGTTTTACTTCTAAATTCGTTGAGGACAATGACGTATTCTAGTGTGGGGGGAGTTTTAGTCTTGACTAGCCAGTCAGTGTGTGCATCGCCATGTCTGCATATAGTTGTTTGTGTCGCATTGTGTCTATTTATGTGGTCCGTGTCGTGATATTGTGTAGTATGTCATATTGTGTTGTGTTAGTCGTGTATATACTTGTTTGTGTTTGTGTTTAATATTGCACGTTTTCTTATTTGAGTCTACCTACCCTATTTAATATTTTTTGTAGATTAGTTCGTGTCGGCTTGCATGTAGTGTAGGAATTATATGAAAAATATCAAAAAAATTGAAAAAAAAAATTAAAACGAGAAAATTTTGAGAAAAGAGCAATCAAAAGAGGCTAAAATTTGATGAATCGCGATGTGTGAGGATTTTAGGCGTAGAGCATGATTTGCGACCGAGAGTGACGACATGAGTCCCCCCTAGTAGGTATAGAGAGACTTTCTTTACGGGAGTGCCCACCTATTTCTAACACTTACGTGATTTTCAAACTCAAAGTGTGTGCCTATTTTCTTACAAGAGCTGAGCTAGGTGTGAGCTAAACAAGCCGAACATCCATTTGTACGTCTTAGGTAGTCGCTAACCCGCCTCGTAGTGGCACACGAAACAGCTGTGCGAGGTCGTGTATTAGAGCACTCACTGCTTTTAGAACTCACCTTGTAGGACCATTAGACGCCCCAATTTGGACCTTGGATTCTTGCTAGCCTTCGGACCTAGGGTGACAATTCTTGGCCTTCATCATAAATTGATTAGAATTACCACTTTAGTGCGTCAGGAGGGGGTTGTGTAGTTGAGGGGGTTCGATGAGGGAGTGATTATACAATTCGTTGAGTTCTACATCTCGCTTGCACTTCATTGACTATCTTAGAGGGGATGCGAGGGTGAGTGAGTAGGCTTGCGCACTTCGGTGTGGCGGTGTTCCATGCCATTACATCATGGACACAGTTGTGGTGAGCCGTGAGTGCGTGAATCTAATACGCACGGAATTGGGTTGGATGAACTTAATTGGTGGATCGTGCTAGGTACGGGATTTGATTACTTTGGTGTAGGAGGATCGGTTGGATTAGGCACGAGATATATTCATCTTCGGGACTACTTGAGAGGGGATATGGTGACATTCGAGTGTGGGGGTGTCGACTTTTGACTTCGGACATTGAGTGTGAGCTTGCGACAACTCCACTCCCACACATGTACTTCATTGATTTTGCGGCTTGGACTTGACATGGACTTTGATTGAGTTAGGAGGAGATGATATTTTTATGTGATACTCATTCATCAATTTACGTGTTTCCTTCTCCTAGCATATTTGATTGTTATTTGAAGACCACTCGGATATTATTTTTGGATTGTGATGGTATTTTGAGAGAATTGTGAAAAAAAGAGAAAAAAAAACAAAAAAAGAAAAAAAAATGAGAGAAAAAGAAAAATGAGATATGAAATAAATTTGAGTTGGAATTGAATTGGAACGAGTGGTGGAGCTACTTTGACGATGACGGTTCACGTTTCATGCACGACGAATGACGATGGCCACGGAGATCACTATTGTACCGGGGTTTGAGGGAATTGAGGGCCGGAGGTGGTGAGCTTTGGGTTTTGGTTCCTATCATCGTGGTGAGATTGTGTGAGATGTGGGATTTGATGTGAGAATGTGACGCTTATGACTTTATTTCGACGAGATTATCTATATGTCCCTAAGCCTCATCATGTGAAAACCGTTAGCGGATTAGGAGCTCGGACCTTGGATGTGGCTTTGCCTAGCGTAGTCTCTTATTTCGTGGCACACGCGAAGAGGTGGCGTACTCTTGTACTTAGTAAAGTTAGGCTTTCTATACTAACTAGGGGAGAGTCTCGTTGTCGAGTTTAGTTTCAACTCATGCTTTGTTCCTAGGATTCTCATCACTTCATGATAATCGATTTTAGACAATGGAGATTGCCCGATCTCAACCAAAAAGATAAAAAGTGTGTTTTGTGATATGTGTGTTTGTGTAGGATCGAGTCGTAGTTTGCATTTGCATCATATTGTTGCATTGTCGAGTCTTGTGTCGTTATTGAGTCGGATAGTTAGGATTTGAATGCAACGGTGTTTCTAGTAAGTATGCAATTCTCGACGCGTATCACTTGTGGGGTTGTGTTTCATTGGAGATATTTTGGTTGGATTGTGGCCGGATTTTGGTTGTACTTTGATTGGATTGCTCGGGACGCGCAATAGGTTAGTGTGGGGGTGTTTGATAACTCCACAATAGGAGTTATATTGTTTATAATCCATGACCATTTTGCGAGCGTTTCGGTATATTTATGTGAAAAATTGGCCAAATCCGAGTTGTTTTGAGCATACGTGAGTTATTGAGCTTTATTTCGTAATCCGGGCGTTTTTCGTATGATTTATATATTGTTTATCGCATGTGATCGTCCGGGTTGTTTAGTGTTGTGTATCTCAGGTAAAATAGGTGAAATTGAGCTTATGAGATGCTTGGATATGCTTAGAATGGAGATAGATGAAGAGGAGAAAAGAAGACGCACAAACAAAGCAAAGTTGGAAAAGTCACACAGGACCAGCCTGCACTCTTTTCGATTCCCAGGAACATCGACAAAGAATTTTGAAGCAAGGCTTGCGGCATTGGAAAGTAGACATCCGTAGCTTTCTAACGATATATGGTAGGCTTGAAGACGAGTCCGTATGAGGGAGATACAGCCCGCGCAAAATCAGCAAATAATTCTGTGTGGGAATTACAAAGTAGAGGGGCTGAAGTGCAATTTCGGCTAGTTTTCATTAAAAAGCGTGCCCAGCTGGTAAAAAACGCAGGAGACGACCTAATAAAGAGACATTCACGCATCTTTGAAGTCTTGGGAGCTAGGGAAGAAGGGAGACAAAGCTAGGAGCTTGGAAGATCATCAACATTGAAGATTTTAGCGTTTAATCATCTTTTCTTCTTCTATTCTTCATGAACTTCATTATTTTGTTTATGTTGAACACTATTATGTCTAGCTAAACTTCTCAAGCTAGGTGATTGATGAAAACTAGGGTTTGATGACGTTTTTCCGGATTTTGGACTTGAAGCATGCATTAGCTTAAAGTTTATGAACGTTCTTGTTATCCAAACTATTCTTGTTCTTTATTTATTAGTGTTCTTGGCTTGATCACCCGTAGGACGCTATTTGTTGATAGGATTGCATGAAAGTGAATTCTTTGAGACGTGTTAAAAAATAGTTAGGTGATCTTGTAGTTTCTTGAGACCGAGAGGAGATAGAAACTTGATTAATCGTGTGAGGGTAGTTTCGATTGATTTTTGTTAGTACTTAGTGAATTCGGTGGACCGATAGGACCCGGTGAGCAAGGCTAACAAATCAATTAGATTGTAGTGATAGACGGAGGTGGACCGAGAGGACCCGAAATCTATTAATTACACAAATTCACGTGAGATCGAGAGAAGATCGTGATGAGCATTACCCGATATAACTAGAACGTGAGTAGAGTGTTTCATGCATAATTCCGGAAATCGTTAACAAACCTAGGGACATCGATTGCCTAGTTCCTTCTCATTAATCGTAGTCAATCTCAATTTATTTTCGTTAAAAATTAAAAACCCTACAAAAATATTTAGTTACTTGTTATTTAATTTACATCACTTGTTTGTGGGCGACAACGTTACAAAATCAAACACCATTTTTACTTGTTACTTAGATATAGTAGAGTTAATTTCTAGTTAGCTAGTAATCGTAATTTCCCTTGGGTTCGATACTCGGAGTCGTAAAATACTCCACTTACTACTTGACCGTATACTTGCGTTTAAGCGCGTTAAGAAATCATTTATTTTAATCCGCTTGGTATTAATGTTGTAGATAGGATTGCTAAGATCAAGGACATACAGTCCATTAAATAATTGCGCACTAAAATAGTGAATATTATTCAAATAAAAGGAACAACAGTTGTTCTTTATTGAAATAATAAAACCATCCTTGATGAGTTGTTTGCCATTTGGAATTCTACAAAAGGAAAATACGTAAGTTTTAGTATTTGTGAATTTTTGACTATATTCAATAATGGCCAGTTTATCAAATATAGCTCCCACTATTTTACTACGGATTAATAACCCTCAAGATATTAATGCGGAAAATATCCTTATATTTTCTAGTGGGCCAAGATCCATGTTTCATCTCCTTATGAGCTTGCTTTGGCAAGTCACCCATAATTTAACTACTTTAGGTAGGAACAATTCCAATGGCATCCCCTATGCAACTCTTGGTTCAATTTGGCAAATAACTTCTTCTTTATCCATCCATATGGATAATCCCAATTGATTGCCTCTAAGTTTCTTAATCATATTAATAGCCTAGTTGTGTTCAACCTCTTATTTAAACAATTGCACATTACTAGCTTGTGCCATCGCATTCCATCATTATGAACCAAGTCGCCATGCTTTGGCACGCACGAGCTTGATAAATCATGATGATAATGAATGTTTAAATAACGAGAAGGCAAAAACACAATATTTGAATTTTGAGGGATTTTTGAATTCAATTTTAATTGTTTTGTTCAATATCAACTGATCTATCTATTTGAGTTTTGGCACAACTCCAAAAAATAGATCCGGGTTGTCTAATTATCTTATTATCCTAATTGCATGCATCATCCATACACCAACCACAAAATAATAAGACAATAAACTAAACAACCACAAAACATAAATTAAACGTGATGTGGATATGGCCTTTTCTAGACTAAGAAAATTCCAAGCCAATGGAATTTTCTATGAACCCTAAAAGCAAACACATCTCCATGCGTCTTGATCTTTTGGTCCATCCTTCATAGTCATGTGGAATGCTCCATGCTCCATGCTCCATCTTTTGTGGCTCCTTTTGACTTTGGGCTTCTTTTCTTCAATCTTGGCTAACAATATACTTTATCTAGCACCAGCTAACTTCTATACTAAATAAAATAAATCTCACAAGTTGAGAAAAAAAAAATGGCTCGCAGGCCATGAAACCCTAATTGATTATTACAATTAATTGATCAGCTCGCAGGCCGTAAACCAAACCACAAAAATTAAACAAACCACATCCTAAGGCCATATCCAATCACATGCGAATTGCACATAAACAGTTAAAATCCAATTTTAACGCGCTTGGTCAATTTTAATTGATTTTAGGATATTCTAGGGTTAAAACGGTCCATGGGCCCAACAATCCAATTGCCCGGGCCCATAAAGGTGAACCTCAAGGCCCTAGGGCCGGTCGGCCCCTAGCCCACGCGGCTAGGCCGCGGGCTAGGGCTGCCCCGACCCCTAGGGCGGCCTAGCTTGGGCGGCAAGCAAGAGGGGCGGTCCCTTTAGGGGGGCCATGTAGGGTTTTGATTCATGGATGCGCAACGGAAGCATAAACAAACATAAAACCATGCAAAACCCTCCAAGGATCACAAGTCAAGAGACATAACGATGGTAAGGGTTAGAAATCATAAACGCACCTTAGGGTTCTCCTTTGATGACTTCAAACGCGAATTGTGTCACGTTCTCTATAGTTGATCCACGCCTAGAGTTGATCCTAGATCTCCCAAGTCCTTGGTGCTAGCCCGGAAGAGTAAGAGGACGAAGAAATCACGCAAAACGAGACCGAAAAGGAGGGTCTCGGCCTCCTTTGGCCGACGGGGACGGGGCGGCGGCAAGGGGGCGGTCGGGCCTCCTTGTTGCTTGCTCTCTCTCCTTTTGTTCTCTCCCACTCTTGTTATGTTCACTAATGAGCATAAGTTATGTGTAAAGGAAGGAAGGAAGGAAGGTCATTTATATAATCCAACAACTCCTAACTACCTAAAGGACTTATTCTAGTCCTACTAGAATTCAATTTAGTCCCTTCCTTGCAAATTAGTCCCTACTAAGTTTGCAAGGGTTTGCAAAGTGATCCTTCTAATTAATTAATCCAATTAATTAATTCCCGAATCTAGTTCAACTCTATATAGCGTGTGACCCCATAGGTTCTATCTAGTTGGTAGCAACTATTTGCTAATATGGAGTGGTCTCTAGCAAAACATCCATTCTAGCCAACTAATAGAATAGTCATCTTGACAACCTTTGTACAAGTAATTGTCTCATCCCTTTGTCTCTATATCCGGATTGGACACGAGACATACAAGTCACACTCGTATATCCAATCCATAGTTTCTCGATCCATGGGAATAGCCTTATTCGTGCAAATAACATCAATATCCCATATTGATTTATTTGAGTCTGGCCAGACATTCTATAAGTACTATCCCTCGAGTGGCCTAGGATATTTGCTCCCGTTATGTGGGAGGGACAAATCCTATCTACGTCCACTACGATCTCTAAGCTTGCTTCTTATTGTATCCAGTACACGCCTTTATAATTACCCAGTTACGGTGTAGCGTTTAACGCTACCAAGATCACAATAATCCACAACTAGAATATCTAGTGACTTCAAGTCTAAGGATGAAAATACCATTGTACCGCCAGAAGCGCTTGTGACTCAACATAACGTGTATGTAGCCTTCTCGGAGATGGGTCAATCCAGTGCAACATTCTCTAATGCACACCTATGTGTTGGATCGTGATATCTCCATATCAATCCAACCCCATACTAGTCTATAGATGATTGTCCCATTAATCATTATACTTGACTAGGGTTATTTAAGATAAACAACACAATTGTAAATCTAAGGACTTCATTATATTAAATATCCAATAAATAATAAATGAATTTCTAGCCACAAATAAATTCATACTAAACTAGATTGCCTCTAGGGCATCTATTCCAACAGTCTCCCACTTGCACTAGAGCCAATCTGGCGCATCTCGTATGCCCATACTCCTAGTGTGCCCTTCATGCTTCCATTGCGTGAGAGGCTTTGTAAGCGGGTCTGACAGATTATCATCTGTAGGAATCTTTCATATCCGAACGTCTCCTCTATCGATAATATCTCGAATCAGATGAAACTTCCTGAGCACGTGCTTGGACTTCTGGTGCGATCTTGGTTCCTTCGATTGCGCGATCGCCCCAGTGTTGTCACAAAACAACTCAACTGGATCCGCAATGCTAGGGACCACACCAAGTTCAGAACCAAACTTTCTGATCCAAACAGCCTCCTTTGCTGCGCCATTTGCAGCAATGTACTCAGCCTCTGTTGTAGAATCAGCTACCGTCTCTTGCTTGGAACTCTTCCAGCTCACCGCTGCTCCATTCAGGCAAAACACATATCCCGATTGTGATCTAAAGTCATCTCTGTCGGTTTGGAAGCTTGCATCAGTGTAACCCCTTACACGCAACTCTTCCTCACCGCCAAATATCAAGAAAGCATCCTTAGTTCTTCTCAAGTACTTTAGGATGTTCTTGACTGCAATCCAGTGACTCTCACCCGGATTGGATTGGTATCTGCTTGTCATACTCAAGGAATATGACACATCTGGTCTAGTACATAACATGGCGTACATGATAGATCCTATGGCCGAGGCATAGGGGATCCTACTCATGCGTTCCTTCTCAATCTCATTGGAAGGACAACCACTCTTCGAAAGAGTGATTCCATGCGACATGGGCAAGAATCCCTTCTTGGAATCTTGCATGTTGAACCGTTTCAACACCTTGTCAATATATGTACTTTGACTTAGGCCTAGAAACCTCTTAGATCTATCTCTATAGATCTTTATACCGAGTATATAGGCTGCTTTCCCTAAGTCCTTCATTGAGAAACACTTTCCTAGCCAATCTTTCACAGATTGTAGCATGGGAATGTCGTTTCTAATGAGTAGTATGTCATCCACATACAAGACCAGAAAAGCTACAGAGCTCCCACTAACCTTCTTGTAGACACAAGACTCATCTTCGTTTCTGATGAAGCCAAACTCTTAGACCACTTCATCAAAACGTCGATTCCAACTCCTAGAAGCTTGCTTCAATCCATAAATGGATCGTTGCAGTTTACAGACTTTGTTGGCTTGCTTTGGATCCTCAAAACCCTCCGGCTGTATCATATACACGTCCTCGAGGAGATTCCCATAAAGGAATGCTGTTTTGACATCCATCTGCCAAATCTCATAGTCGTGGTATGCTGCAATTGCAAGTAGGATTCGGATGGATTTGGTCATAGCGACTGGTGAAAAGGTTTCATCATAGTCAATACCATGAATCTGTCTGAATCCTTTAGCTACCAATCGGCCCTTATAGGTAATCACATTACCATCCATGTCGATCTTCTTCTTGAAGACCCACTTGCACCCTATGGGTCGCGCCCCATCGGGTGGTTCCACCAAAGTCCATACTTTGTTGGTATACATGGATTCCATCTCGGATCTCATGGCTTCCAGCCACTTCTGAGAGTCAGGGCCACTCTTGTCCTCCTCATAGGTAGTAGGCTCAACATCTATGAGCATCGTCTCACCGGAATCGGTTACGAGAAGTCCATACCTCTCGGGTTCCTGGCGCACTCTACTAGATCTACGAAGCTCTTGTGTTACCTGAACAGGTTGCTCCACAACAACTTGTGGTTCCTGTTCATGTTCCATAATCGGTTCAGTGATTTGTGGTTCTTGAACCTCTTCAAGTTCTACATTCCTCCCACTTGCTTCTTTAGAGACAAACTCTCTTTCTAGAAACACGCCGGTTCGAGCAACAAACACTTTGTTCTCGGTTGGATTGTCGAAGTAGTATCCCTTAGTTTCCTTAGGGTACCCCACAAATTTACACTTATCCGATTTAGGCCCCAACTTGTCTGATTGTAAACGTTTTACATAGACATCGCAGCCCCAAATCCTCATGAATGACAGTGTGGGACGCTTCCCACTCCACATCTCATATGGTGTCTTCATGACTGACTTAGATGGAACACGGTTAACGGTGAAAGCTGCACTTAATAGAGTGTAGCCCCAAAATGATAATAGAAGATCGGTTTGACACATCATAGATCGAACCATATCCAATAGGGTTCGATTCCTCCTCTCGGACACGCCATTCCATTGTGGCGTTCCACGTGGAGTGAGTTGGGACACGATCCCACACTCTCTAAGATAGTCGTCAAACTCTTGGCTCAAGTATTCTCCTCCACGATCCGATCGTAGAGCCTTGATACTTTTGCCAAGTTGCTTCTCTACTTCATTCTTGAATTCTTTGAACACTTCAAAGGATTCGGATTTTGCCCTCATAAGGTACACAAATCCATATCTACTGTAATCACCAGTAAAAGTAATGAAGTAGACATAACCACCCCTGGCTGGCGTGGCAAATGGCCCACACACATCGGTATGTATGAGTGCCAATTGCTCACTAGTCCTCTCATATTTCTTATTGAAAGGGGACTTAGTCATTTTTACCAATAAACAAGCCTCACATGTCTCATATGATTCAAAATCAAATGAGTCTAGTAATCCATCCTTATGGAGTCTAGATACACGTTTCTCATTTATATGGCCTAAACGACAATGCCATAAATAAGCAGGATTTAAATCATTTATTTTAATCCGCTTGGTATTAATGTTGTAGACAGGATTGCTTAGATCAAGGACATAAAGTCCATTAAATAATTGCGCACTAAAATAGTGAATATTATTTAAATAAAGGAACAACAATTGTTCTTTATTGAAATAATAAAACCATCCTTGTCCAAACAAGAAATAGAAATAATGTTTCTGCTCATAGCAGGCACAAAATAGAAATTATTTAATTCTAAAACTAATCCTGAAGGCAGAGATAGCTCGCACACGCCTATGGCCAACGCAGCAACCTTTGCTCCATTCCCAACGCGCAGATCTACCTCTCCTTTAGCCAATCTCCTACTTCTCTTTAGATCCTGCATATTTCGACAAATATGAGATCCACATCCAGTATCTAATACCCATGATGTAGAGAAAGTTAAATTGACATCTACAACAAAAATACCTGGTGGTGGTGGAATCACTATTCCAAGCCTCTTGTCCTCCAGTTATTTTAGGCAGTTCCTCCTCCAGTGTCCAGGCTGACTACAGTAGTGACACTCACCTTTAGTCATGGCCTTGGCAATGCCACCAACAGGCTTAAGGGCAGGTTCCTTGGACTTGGCAACTGACTTGCCTTTGCCCTTGGAGGAAGAGGCAAACCTTTTGCCCTTTCCTTTCTGTACCATCATTATGGCCTTGCCCTTACCCTTGTTGATGATCTGTTCAGCCGTCCTCAACATGTTGAGTAAATCTGGCAGTGGTTTCACGATCTCGTTCATGTTATAGTTCATAATGAACTGTCCATAACTCTCGGGCAACGATTGCAACACGAGATGGGTTGCCAACTCTTGGCCGACCGGGAACCCCAGTCGGGCGAGATTCTCCAAGTACCCGATCATTCGGAGTACATGGGGTCCCACCGGGTTCCCTTCTGCCAGATGACATTTGAACAGTGCCTTTGAAACCTCATACCTCTCTACCCTCGCCTGCTCTTGGAAGAGCTGCTTTAGATGTTCGATCATATCGACAACATTCATGTTTTCGTGTTGCTTCTGAAGCTCAGAAGTCATGGTGCAAAGCATTAGGCAGGCCGCATCATTAGCGTCATCAACACGCTTTTGATACGCCTTTAAGGCAGCAGGTGTTTGGTTCTCTGGACCTTCTGGAACATGCTCCTCTATTGCGTACAGTTTCTTCTCTTGCTTGAGAACAATTCTCAAGTTTCTGTACCAATCAAGAAAGTTGGTTCCAGAGAGCTTGTCCTTCTCAAGGACAGATCGTAGGGAATGTTGTGAACTCGAGTTGTTTGCCATTTGGAATTCTACAGAAAGGAAAATACGCAAGTTTTAGTATTTGTGAATTTTTGACTATATTCAATAATGGCTAGTTTATCAAATATAGCTCCCACTATTTTTTTACGGATTAATAACCCTCAAGATATTAATGCGGAAAATATCCTTATATTTTCTAGTGGGCCAAGATCCATCTTTCATCTCCTTATGAGCTTGCTTTGGAAAGTCACCCATAATTTGACTACTTTAGGTAGGAACAATTCCAATTGCATCTCATATGCAACTCTTGGTTCAATTGGGAAAATAACTCCTTAGTTATCCATCCATATGGATAATCCCAATTGATTGCCTCTAGGTTTCTTAATCATATTAATAGCCTAGTTGTGTTCAACCTCTTATCTAAACAATTGCACATTGTTACGTGCCATCGCATTCCATCATGATGAACCAAGTCGCCATGCTTTGGCACGCACAAACTTAGTAAATAATGATGATAATGAGTGTTTAAATAACGAGAAGGCAAGAACACAATATTTGAATTTTGAGGGATTTTTAAATTCAATTTTTTTTAATTGTTTTGTTGATCAATATCAACTAATCTATCTATTTGAGTTTGGGCACAACTCCAAATAATAGATCCGGGTTGTCTAATTATCTTATTATCCTAATGGCATGCATCATCCATACACCAACCACACAATAATAAGACAATAAAATAAAAAACCACAAAACAGAAATTTAACGTGATGTGGATATGGCCTTTTTCTAGACTAAGATAATTCCAAGCCAATGGAATTATCTATGAACCCTAAAGCAAACACATCTCCATGCGTCTTGATCTTTTGGTCCATCCTTCATAGTCTTGTGGAATGCTCCATGCTCCATGCTCCGTCTTTTTGTGGCTTTTTTGGCTTTGGGCTTCTTTTCTTCAATCTTGGCTAACAATCTACTTTATCTAGCACTAGCTAACTTCTATACTAAATAAAATAAATCTCACAAGTTGAGAAAAAAATGGCACGCAGGCCATAAAACCCTAATTAATTATTACAATTAATTGATCAGCTCGCAGGCCGTAAAACCAAACCACAAAATTAAACATCCACATCAAACCACATCCTAAGGCCATATCCAATCACCATGCGATTTGCTCATAAACAGTTAAAATCCAATTTTAACGCGCTTGGTCAATTTTAATTGATTTTAGGATTTCTAGGGTTAAACGGTCCGTGGGCCCAACAATCAAATTGCCCGGGCCCAACAAAGTGAACCACAAGGCCCTAGGGCCGGTCCTGGCCCAAAACCCACAAGCCTAGGCCCGCGGGTTAGGGCCGCCCGGCCCCTAGGGCGGCCAAGCTTGGGCGGCAAGCAAGGGGGGCGGTCCCTAGGGGGGCCGAACCTCCTTAAGGGAGTTGTTTCCAAAACAACTCCCTTGCTTGGTGCCCAAGGTTGGTTGTTTCCTTGTTTTGGGAGAACTCCTTCTTCCCCAAGGATGCCCAAACCCTAGATCTAAGATCCTAAATTTCTCAAACTCACCAATTCATGCATCCAATGCAAAAATTGGATGTTGTTATGATTAATTATTGACAAATTGCATGCCATGCTTGATTTGTCTTGTTTTACGCGATAAACAATCAAATTAAGGTGTAAAACAACTAATAACGTAACACATAAACCACGTTTATTCTCTACGACCCCTGGCTCTGATACCACTGTAGGGTTTTGATTCATGGATGCGCAACGGAAGCATAAACAAACATAAAACCATGCAAAACCCTCCAAGGATCACAAGTCAAGAGACATAACGATGGTAAGGGTTAGAAATCATAAACGCACCTTAGGGTTCTCCTTAGATGACTTCAAAGGCGAATTGTGTCACGTTCTCTATAGTTGATCCACGCCTAGAGTTGATCCTAGATCTCCCAAGTCCTTGGTGCTAGCCCGGAAGAGGAAGAGGAAGAAGAAATCACGCAAAACGAGACCCAAAAGGAGGGTCGGGCCTCCTTGTTGCTTGCTCTCTCTCCTTTTGTTCTCTCCCACTCTTGTTATGTTTACTAATGAGCATAAGTTATGTGTAAAGGAAGGAAGGAAGGTCCTTTATATAGTCCAACAACTCCTTGCCAACTACCTAAAGGACTTATTCTAGTCCTACTAGAATTCAATCTAGTCCCTTCCTTCCAAATTAGTCCCTACTAAGTTTGCAAGGGTTTGCAAAGTGATCCTTCTAATTAATTAATCCAATTAATTGATTCCCGAATCTAGTTCAACTCTATATAGCGTGTGACCCCATAGGTTCTATCTAGTTGGTAACAACTATTTGCTAATATGGAGCGGTCGATAGCAAAACATCCATTCTAGCCAACTAATAGAATAGTCATCTTGACAACCTTTGTACAAGTAATTGTCTCATCCCTTTGTCTCTATATCCAGATTGGACACGAGACATACAAGTCACACTCGTATATCCAATCCATAGTTTCTCGATCCATGGGAATAGCCTTATTCGTGCAAATAACATCAATATCCCATATTGATTTATTTGAGTCTGGCCAGACATTCTATAAGCACTATCCCTCGAGTGGCCTAGGATATTTGCTCCCGTTATGTGGGAGGGACAAAACCTATCTACGTCCACTACCATCTCTAATCTTGCTTCTTATTGTATCCAGTACACGCCTTTATAACTACCCAGTTACGGTGTAGCGTTTAACGCTACCAAGATCACAATAATCCACAACTAGAATATCTAGTGACTTCAAGTCTAAGGATGACAATACCATTATACCGCGAGAAGCGCTTGTGACTCAACATAACGTGTATGTAGCCTTCTCGGAGATGGGTCAATCCAGTGCAACATTCCCTAATGCACACCTATGTGTTGGATCGTGATATCTCCATATCAATCCAACCCCATACTAGTCTATAGATGATTGTCCAATTAATCATTATACTTGACTAGGGATATTTAAGATAAACAACACAATTGTAAATCTAAGGACTTCATTATATTAAATATCTAATAAATAATAAATGAATTTCTAGCCAATAATAAATTCATACTAAACTAGATTGCCACTAGGGAATCTATTCCAACAGGCCAAACCTCTTAGGGAGTTGTTTCCAAAATCAACTCCCTTGCTTGGTGCCCAAGTTTGGTTGTTTCCTTGTTTTGGAAGAACTCCATCTTCCCCAAGGATGCCCAAACCCTAGATCTAAGATCCTAAAATTTCTCAAACTCACCAATTCATGCATCTAATTCAAGAATTAGATCTTGTTGTGATTGATTATTGACAAATTGCATCCCATGCTTGATTTGTCTTGTTTTACGCGATAAACAACAATTTTAAGGTGTAAAACTATCAAAACGTAACACATAAACCACGTTTATGCTCTACGACCTGTGGCTCTGATACCACTGTAGGGTTTTGATTCATGGATGCGCAACGGAAAGAATAATTAACCATGCAAAACCCTCCAAGGATCACAAGTCAAGAGACCTAACGATGGTAGAGGAAGAAATCAATCGACACACCTTAAGGTTCTCCTTTGATGACTTCAAACGCGAATTGTGTCACGTTCTCTATAGTTGATCCACGCCTAGAGTTGATTTCTAGATCTTCCAATCCTTGGTGCTAGCCCGGAAAGAGGAAGAGGAAGAAGAATCACGCAAAACAAGACAGACAAGGAGGTGTTCGGCCTCCTTGTGGCCGACGGGGACGGGCGGCGGCAAAGGGGGGGTGGCGTGCTCCTATTTGCTTGCTTGCTCTCTCCCTTTTGTTCTCTCCCACTCAAGTTATGATCTAATGAATCATAAGTGTAGGAAGGAAGGAAGGAAGGAAGGTCCTTTATATAGTCCAACAAATCCTTGTCAACTACCTAAAGGACTTATTCTAGTCCTACTAGAATTCTATTTAGTCCCTTCCTTGCAAATTAGTCCCTACTAAGTTTGCAAGGTTTTTCAAAGTGATCCTTCTAATTAATTAATCCAATTAATTAATTCCCAAATCTAGTTCAACTCTATCTAGCGTGTGACCCCATAGGTTCTATCTAGTTGGTAGCAACTATTTGCTAATATGGAGCGGTTTCTAGCAAAACATCCATTCTAGCCAACTAATAGAATAGTCATCTTGACAACCTTTGTACAAGTAATTGTCTCATCCCTTTGTCTCTATATCCGGATTGGACACGAGACATACAAGTCACACTCGTATATCCAATCCACAGTTTCTCGATCCATGGGAAAAGTCCTTATTCGTGCAAATAACATCAATATCCCAATCCACAGTTTAGAAAATTTTAATTATATTAAATTTAATAATTTCCTTGTCATAGTAATAATTAATAATTTATTGTAACTTTTTTCGTTGAACGAAATGTTTATAGTGATAACTTGTTACTTTGCAGTAAAACTAATTTTATTTGAAAATATATGTTTTTTTTGAAATATTGGAAATATATGATATTATATTAATATATAAGTAAATAATTAAATTTTAAAAATTGGTTTTATGTGATTTTTTATAATTTTTAGTTAAAATTTATATTTTTATAAAAATTTGGAGTGAAAATGAGGGGCAAACTAGTCTTTTTACACATTTCATCCAACATATGGATGAAAAGTTAACGGAGGGTACTATCGTTGCAACAAATTAAAAATATGAGTACTGTAAAACTATGGGTACCAAATCCGCACAAAATCTGAACTATGGGTACCGCCGATGCAATTTAGCCAATTCATAGTTGAAGATTAAAACAAATACAACATTTATGAACACACAAAAAACAAGAAATATTTTTTAAAAAAAAATCAAAAAAAAAACAAGAAAAAATGATAGAGCAAACATGTCCATGCCCAAAATGAGATATTGTTTACCAGTCAAAAAGTGATAAATAGTTAACTCGAGTAACTAGCAGCAGAGCACTAGACAAGCTCTAAAAATTTGAATAAAAACATGGAAATCGGACATCATTACACTGGAGAAAGAAGATGACGTCAAACTTCCTCTATATGTTTGGGTTAGACTTCAGGGCATTCGGCATCGATTTAAGGGGATTGTGAAAATATGTCTGGGATACTGGTGGTTCTGTGGAGAATAGGGTACTGAGTTGGCTTGGTCGTGGGCCGGTCTGGTCCAGGTTGGGTTGTACCGAACCGAGCCGAATGTCTAAAAGGGTGAACCCAAGCCCATCTTAGTACGGCAGCTATGGTAGGAAATAGTGTGTGTGATGTGGAAATTAAGCTATTCTAAAATTACTGCCGAGATACCGCAAGTGCATGGAATCTGTTGTAGCAAGTTTTTTCAGTAAGACCTGGCTTATATCGAATTCTAACCTAAAGGAATGAAGGTTGGAGTTTAACTGAATTAGAGTGAACGGGGGGTGTTGATTTGGTTGTTTTCTATAACTACTTTCATAAAAGTAAGGAACTGTAACTAAACAACTGATCTAATAGATAAAAGAAGGCGATTTGGGCCCCTCTTTGGGATTCATGGGCATGTTGAACCTTTATTTAGATGATTGCCGTTAACAACAATTTTATGAACGCTTAAGATTACTATTCACCTCATGGTAGTTCTTTGTTTTAGTTTACCATTTATTGTTATGCGCGCAATTACCGCGGCTATTGAGGGTTGTCAATCCGATTCACCAACTATCATGAAAAGTACGCCGGATAAAGTAATCAGGATGTCTAACTAGTTGTATGATCGCAACTAAATCAACCATTCATAAACATTTAATCTAGCTCAAGTCGAATGCTGAAAATCTATCAATCACATAGATAAAAGACATGTCCAATCGCTCAAATTAGACCCCAATGTGATGAGCTTAGTTACTCATGATGGAACCAAATCTCAATAACCATAAGAAATATTCATGGTGTAACTAGATAGAGAATATAAATCAAACTATTGGGGTCTCCGGTGGATAAATCAATGGTCTTCTTTGTTGTCTCTACAAAGCTGCTACAGTCTTCAATCTTCAAATCTTAAAACAATGAACTGACGAACTATGACTTCTTCTCTCTAACTAAGGCAATGGGAGGCTAAGCAATAATGGAGTCCGACCCCTCCATTTTAACGTGAGAAGAGAAATGAAGAAAGTGGGAGTCTTCATTAGTTGTCAAAATTGTAGTCCGACCCCTCCTTTGGTGCGCCGCCCATATGTCTGCCACCATGGTGGGCTGTTGTTTGCCATGGTGGCAGCTCGTTGGCTCCTTGATCCGTGCGCCTCCTTTCTCCCTCACCATGTTGGTGTGCTGATATGATGAAAATACCACCTCCACCATGGTGGTGTGATGCTGTCACCATGGTGGGAACGTGTTATATTCAAAATCTTCTTTTCCTTAGCTCCATAATTGACTCCTTAGCTATTTGTTCTAGTCCTTTGCTCCTCTTGTGCTTTTCAAAGCTCGTTTCTATGCTATCACTTCCTCGATTATGCTCATTTCCTTCACCTGTATTCTTGAAAAATACGAACACATACTCGAGATTATACAGTGAAAAGAAAGTTACATAAAATAAGTATTTTAAGCCAAAAATGTGTGAAAAACACTAAAACACTCTCGTACTACCACAAAGTGAAAGTTACGCTAAATATGTCAAAATAAAGGGAAAATGCTCTAGAATTAAGGCAAATCCTAATAAAAACATGGTGAAAAACAGTACAAAATCGGGTGATGTCACCAACCCAACCCGCCGTTCGGGCCAAGACTCAAGCCCAAGCCCGTAACATTTTAAAAATGTCTAAACCCAACCCAAACCACCGGCCAAAATACTAATTTAACTTAAATTAAATAAAAAACGTATTGATAAAAAATAATTATAAGAACCTATGGTGGTGGTGGGGTTCATAGTAGGAACAAACTATTTTACCCGAACATGAATGCACATGAGTAACTGAACTAATTCTCTGCTGACGACGACATCTTGTTTTGGGGCAAGATGTCAACAATTCATATAGTGGGAGGAGTTACTCGTCGAATTGGGAATTGCCTATGCCTAAGTGTCAATTTAGTGAAATTACATGGTAGTTATCTGTCAGTTACTCTTGTTTCTATAAGACATAGATTTATACCATGATTCTTTCATATTAATTAAAGTCAATACTAAATAAAATATTATATTCTCATAATAAAATATAGGGAATTGATTCTTACGTCGGTCATTATTGATGGTTACACCGGATTTAACTTAGCTCAACTTTTTTACCCTCACTCATCAATTAGTGACATTTTCTTATTTAAATTGGTATTATTTTACTTAAGGTAATTTTGTATTATCAATAATCCTTACATGTTTTTCACTCACTTTGACATTCCATTTCATACACTAGAAATGATAATGGTTTTCAAAATTGATTTTGGACATTTGAATTGTTGTAATTCAATAGAAATGTGTTTTAGGTAGCTATAATCAATATTAATGAAAGTATCAACACAATACCAAAATATCAAGTAACGTTGTATTTCTCGTTTATCAGAAATCAGAGAACTAAAATCAAGAAGGGTGAAAGGATTAGGATGGATGGTCAAGCCGGTGGTGGTAAGAACTAATATATTTTGAATTATTCCAACTTCATTAGATAAAAATAAGCATACATCTAGGCACAAGTCCAAAACAACAGGACCCAAAGCAAACAAACCAAACATCCCAAAATAGATACAGGGCCAAAACAAGGCCAAAAGACATCAAACTATCCAGTCCAAACTGCACAACCAAGGCTAAGACAAACTCTAATCCATAATAAAAGGGACAATGGCATCAACATTAACTGAAGATTCTGGGGGAAGGATCACATCATCAACAACTGGGGCTGAAGCAGAGGAGCTGGGAGCAGCACTGAAACCAACTGGGACAATCACAGAATCAGAAAATGCAGCTTGTGATGGCGTCTCAGACACTGGCAGTCCATAAGAGGAGAAGGCCACTGGAGGGAGAACAGCAAGAGGCAATGCTTCATACACAGGCTCCAGAGAAGACTTGGCCGCAAATTGAGAATGAGAATTGACCCAAGAAGAAGTCTCATGATCCACTGCAACCTCAACCAAACCTGTGAATTCTGAAGGTAAAATCATAAAGTACTAGGATTAGAGATAATAGAAGATTTAATTGCATAACTGAGATCCTGGGCCTGATAAAACATCTGATCAATAGTGAGTTTCTCCTTGTTGAATATCAAGTGATTCCTTGCAAGCTAAATAGTCCACAAAATGGCTGGGGGCCAATACCAACTAGCTTGCAAAGCCTTCCTGTTTCTTAGCCAAATATTAATCAAATAATTAATATCAATAGTATTATTAGTGGGGAAAAAGTAGTGAGCCATGTGCCGTAGACCTTGAGCCCTTGGGAAGTGAATAAAAAGATGAGTGGAAGTTTCAGTATGCATGTTACAATAAGAACATAGAGGATTACAACTACTCATTCGATTGTGAAGGTTATCAAGGGTAGGAAGGGAGTCAGTGAGGATTCTCCAAAGAAGACAGACTATATTGGTTGGGAGACCACTTTTCCAAAGTTTAGACCAATTAAAATTAAGACTAGTAGAGTTGAATTGAATCTTAGAAGAGATAAATTAGGAGATGAGTTATTGTAATGAAGGAGAGAGTAGGAAGAAGGCACTATGAAGACTCCATTCGAGGAGGCATTGCAAAAGGGGGTATCCTCACTATCAAAGAATCCACATTCCTGATTAAGGACAATGTTTTTTTAGCCAAGTAGGGAAAATCTGCTGCAAAGTAGTTGAGCACCAACGATTCATACCATCAATATTTGTATCCAAGAGCTGAGAGACTCTTTTGAATCTCTTAGAAGGATAAGAAAAATTAAGAATCTCTGTGATTCAACCAATTGGCACTGAAGGAGGCCACCCTGATGATCTCAACCAGATGGAGTTTCCATTACTAATTTTCCATCTTAAACCTCTTTTAAGAGTGTCTCTACCTTTACAAGTAGATTTCCAAGCAGAAGAAGCTGAGGGATTAACTTTTAAAGAAGTAAAGGGAACTATTTTGCAATATTTAGCTGTGAAATATCTTGAGAAAAGGGAGGAAGTGGAGGAAATCATTCTCCAGCTGTGCTTGGCTAACAAAGCATTATTAAAACAGGGTAAGTGTTTGAAACCCAAGCCCCCTCTATTAGTCTTGTTGCAAAGAAAATCCCATGAAATCCAGTGAATCCCTTTCTTGGTAATATTACCAAACCAGAGAAACCTAGCAAGCATGGTGCTCATTAAATTACAAACCTTAAGTGGAAAGCTGCTAATAGACATGGGGTAAACTAATGTACTATTAAGAACATATGTGATCAAAACACACCTTCCCATAAAATTATCAAGAAGACCCTTCCAACTAGAGCATCTTTATGAAATTTTAATAATTGTATCTCAAATAATATTAGAATTATCACCATTTTGAGTCAAAGTGACCTCTAAATTTACTGATATCAGGTTTCACCTGGATGTTAAGAGCTACAGAAGTAGCATTAATATCATTTTCATCAGAATTATGACTAAGAACTAAGGAAGATTTGTTAACATTAATACTAAGACCACATTGCTTAGCATAAGAGAACGTAATGTTATTAAGATTGTCTCCTACTGAGGGGGTAACTTGGAAGAACAAAAGTGTGTCATCCGAAAATTATAAATGGGTAATGTTATCAATTCTAGTATAAGGGATGCCTTTAATAAGCCCTCCATATTGAGCAGTAGAAAGAGTGCTAGAAAAAACTTCTGCACAAAGAGAGAACACAAATGGATAAAGTGAATCTCCTTGCATAAGAACCCTCTTAGAATTGAAGGGAGGAGAAGCAAACCCATTAACCATAACCTAATAGGAAACAGTAGCTATGCATTGCATAATAAGATTGATAAACTTGGGTGGGAAATGAAACTGATGCATAACATTTTTCATGAAGTCCCACTTAGCTCTATCAAAAGCTTATGAAATATCTAACTTGAGGGCTCCTAATTTGACCTGATCAGAAAAATTGGCTTTGTGAATAGTATGAACTAAATCCTGACCAATAAGGATATTGTCTTGAATAAGTCTGTGGGGGCACAAATCCAATCTGATAGAATGAGACTAATGAGGGGATGAAAATTTTGATTCTCTCAGCTAGAATTTTAGCGATAATTCTATAAACCACATTACATAAACTGATAGGTCTATATTCATTAACAGAAGTAGGATTGTGAGATTTAGGAATTAAGACTATAAGAGTTTTATTAAATTCTTTAAGAAGATGACCTGAATTAAGAAATGATAGAATAGCTGTTGTAATTGAAGTGGCAATAAGTGGCCAAGAATTTTGATAATTTAGCTTGGATACCATCCGGACCAGGGGCTTTAAGAGGAGAAAGATAAAAACTACTCTTCTTACTTCTTCTGCAGTGAAGGGTTCATTAAGAAAGTTTTACTGATCAACAGAGAGTGTATTAGTCACAATAAAAAGAAGGTTAAAAGCAAAGAAGTGACAATTATCTTCATAAAGCTCAGTTAAAGAGGGAGACGGTGCAGAGTATATATTTTGAAAATGACTCGTGAAAACATTGGATATGTTGAAGGAATCAGTTAAAAGTTTACCACTAGAGTCAATAATCGATCTAATAGAGTTATGCCGATTCATAACTTTAGTGTAAGAATGAAAACAAATTGTGTTTCTATTACCTTCCCTGAGCCAAGAGCATCTTGCTCTTTGAGCCCAATAAGTTTCCTCACATTGCAGTAAGTTGTGAAGCTCACTCTTTCTTTGACGAAATAAATGAATGGCTTGGGAGTTAGGAAACTGAGATTGAGCATGCAACAGATCATTTTTAACCTGAGTTATTTGATTACTAAGAGTTGGTCGATTAGAGGCCCATGTTTTAAGAGTTTGAAGAGTGATAAAAAGCAGTTTTGCCACTCTAAAGCTAGGAGAATCAGGAATAGGAAGAGACCACTCATACTCAATTAAATTAAACACTTCAAGGAACCTTAACCACCAGGCTTCAAAACGAGAAATTCTCCTTCCTAAGTTAAGATTAGGAGGCAATAAAGTCAACAACATAGGAGAATGATCAGAGACTGTGAATCCAATATTGGTGATGAATACATCTGGATAAACTTGCAGGAAGTTCATATTACACCAAGCCCTGTCAAGCCTTTCAAAGTGGGTTGTGAATGCTACCTGTTGTTGCTCCAGGTGAACCAAGGTCCAACATTTTTAACTTCTATCACATCCCACCTTTGCGAATGAGAAATAAAAGAGCTAGCACCCCTAATGACTGAGGAACAAGGACCAGTTTTATCCTGTGAGGAAAGAACTTGATTGAAGTCTCCCAACAGAACCAAAGGTTCATTTGTGGGAAGAAAAAAATCAGAAAGATTCCAAACCTCGTCTCTAGATTCCAAATAAGGAGAGCCATAAATCAGACCTAAAAACCAAACACTCTGTCTTTCATCATTAATTTTAAGAAGAATTAGTTACTATAAGAGAGACATGTGGTGCAATCAAAATCCGATTGATTGCATGCACACCAAAAACCACCACTAGATCCTATTGGATTGACACCTACTTGATGAGAAAAACCTAATTTCCTAAATTTCCTATTAAAAAAAGAAACATCTTTATTAGTTTCTAAAAAGAATAAAAGAGAGGGCTTGAATTTTTTTGCCAAGTAAAAAACTTCATGAACTGCAGAGTCTTGGCCAAGACCTCTGCAGTTCCAACTTAAAAGTTTGATGGTGATTTGGATGGCTGTTTTGGGACAACCATCCTGAACCCAGAAATAGATTTAAATAATTTTGTTTGAAAATCATCCACAGGGTCTAAGAATTCCTCAATTCTAAGCCTCTTTTTAAACTTGAAATTTAGAAAAAGGGGGGGGGGGGAGAAAGGATTAAAAATGAATGCAAAAGAGATACCTTCCTGCATGGCTTTGTTAATCTTTATCCTTTGCTTCTTACCCTTGGGTTTGTTGTCTTGTGAGACTTTCTGCGAGGTACTAGCATTTCTCTTCTTGGGTTGTTTCTGTATGCTAACTTCCTTGCCAGCCTTGAGTCTGAACTCCTTCTTTTTCTTAATGACCATCCCTCCATCTTTCTGCACCTTTCGTCCAACTATTTTGGTGCTTCTCTTGGCTCGTGGCGTGCGAGGCACCATTGTTGAAGATCTAGTAATAAACTAATCCAACTCTTAGATATCTTGCTGTTTCTGAGACTTATCCAAATCTGTCTATGTGGTGACTGAAGGAGAGAAATCTGATGCTTTCATCACAAAGACAGAGTGACGCAAAAGCTTAAATGTGGTGGGAAGGGTACGCATGTTGGGTGAGTTAATAGTGCACAGGTCTTGGGAGGGTAAAATGGAGTTATGGGGTTGAGAAACTGGAAAAATCTCATTGGTAACCACTTCTTTCCTTTTTGTAGTGATGATTCTTGGTAATTGAAGCAGTTCTTGTTGAAGAGTGTCATTGAAAAATGAAGTGACGGTTCCAAGAGACGGTTGAAGATAAATAGGTGGTACATGCATTTGAGATTCCAAAGGAGAGGTGGTTGAGGGATTCCATTCTTGGGAGACACATGCATTAAATTGATTAAAGTGATGGACAAAGGGGCCTGTAACCTCAGCATTTAATCTCTCCGGCCACTGAAAAGCCATCTGAGATAATGAAGAGGCACATGCATGGTTACTTGAGGCTACCTCTATAAATTGAGATAATTGATGAGTGGTTGGGTTTTGATGGTGAACACAGGGGTGAGATTGCGAGCATGTTGTATAGTAGGGTTCTTTTGGGGAAGAGAGATCATCAAGAGAAAAGACAAGACCATGGGGTGGCGTCTGGTTTGGATCTTGAGATAGAGGGGGTTCAGAGAAATCATAGGTTGGCTTGATACTAGTGTCAAACTTCATGGTTCGATAAGGGCCATACTTGGAATGAGCTTTCAGCAGATTAGTGAACAATCGCTTTTGGGGATTCACTTTAAAGGGTAGGCTCGAGAGAAAGTGGGATTGCAGGTATCTCATTTCCAATCTTTCCAAAACCTCAACCAGATTCGAGGTACAGTTCTTGTTTGTGTGACCTATCATTCCACAACGATAGCAAACTTTGAGAATTCTCTCGTAACGGAAATAAACCCATTTTCTTGGCTCTGTAGCCAATTGAACATAAGTACCAGGGACAAGATCCTCATTGAGATTAATTCTGACTTTGATTCTCAAACCTTGCAAGTTTCAAACTTGATCATAAGACCAGTCAATGATTAACAAATTCCCAACAAGCACCCCAAGATCATTTGCATGATCATAATGAAATCCTTATAAAGGACAATTTGGGACTTGAAACCATAAATCAGCAGTAGAGAAATCAACCTCTATAAGGGCTTGATTTGGATGTCTTTCTTTGAAAACCAAACTCAATCCATGGAAGGTGACCACCGACTCATAAAACTCCTTGTTTTCTTTTTTATGAAGGTGAAAGAAGTAAAGTGAATCATTTTTATCAATCCAGACTAACCCAAAAGTTTTCCAGTTTTATGCTATTTCTTGTTGTAATATTGCAGGAGAAAGAGAATTAAAGCAAATGAACTTTGCTATCAAGGTGTCCTTCATCAACTCTCTGAAGCCAAAAGCCTTAACACGATCGAGAGCAAGCACATACCCCTTTTCATCTAGCCTTTCTTCCATGGAGTCGTTGGAGGAGAAGCTGAGGAAATCAGATCGGTAAGGGTTAGACATGCAGGAAAGCAGAAGCTAAGATCAGACCACAAGGAGAAACACTAACACAGACAACTCAAAAGAGGATACACACACTAAAAACCAAGAAGAAGGAGTAGAAGCACAAGATTGATGAGAAGTGAGGAATACGAAGCGATCAACTGCTAAAATAGCCAAGTGTAACCTGCAAGAGAAAGAAATTTAGCAAAAAAAAATATTTGAAAGAGATTACATCACATTAAAGAAATCAGAAATGCAAATAACAAGGCCATGCAAATCATTAGGCTTACTGAAAATGGGTAATGAATGGAGAAGATAGATAGGGATTAAGTTGATTTAACCAAGCAAGGAACAATTGAGGCACAATTGATGGGCTCAAGGAGCAGGCACCGCTCAATGGAAAACAAGGGAGGGAGGCTATAGAGAGAGAGAGAGAGAGAGAGAGAGAGAGAGAGAGAGAGCAATAATGTCAACTAGTGAGAAAAGTTGTCAGGGGTTAGTTATACAACTTAGAAATAAAATAATCACCATTCCTAATTTATGAAAAGGAACTGGAAAGCTCATGATATCCATGTGATAAAATATTGAAAATGTAAGTTACTTAGAATAAATCATTACAAAATAAACGGAGTAAATATAATTAATTGATGAGTGAGGGTAAAAAATTCGAGCTAAATTAAATCCGGTGTAACCATCAATAAATGTCGGTGTAAGAACCAATTCCCAAAATATATATTAATTTTAGAAAGATACATAGTTAATTTGAAAGAATTGCATTTAATTAAAGCATGATTCCTTCTTAATATAAACTATGTATATAGTTTTTTTTTTTTTTTAAGAATCAACTATGTATATAGTTATAATACATAGTAAAATAGAATTATAATATTACTAAAACTTCTATTACGAAAAGATGTAGATCTATGCTAAGATTAATTATTTTTTACCTTAACTATAAAATTAATTGAATAAATTTTACAATTCTAATTTGGAACTTACATCTTTTAAAAATGTGATTAAATCTATAGATAATATTACTAAATGACGAACATTGATTTTCTAAGGGTAATATGACTCTAAAAAGGAAAAGAGTTAAATAGAATCTAGGAAATATGAGAAAACAAATCTGATTAGACTAAACTTCCAAAACACTAAACAAACGACCGAAAATGAAAGGAGCTGGTTTAAAATGCCTAGGGATGTGCATGATCAATGTGCATTGAACGATGACCCAAGGGTAGTTCAACCAATCATTTGATCTCTGTTTTCTTTTCTGTTTTCATTGTTATGTATCTGACCAAATTGAATGGACACTCAGGTATGATCCTAGACCTAAAGTCAAGACTTAACACTAGAAAAATTACTTTTATACTCTTGGAATGAGATCTTGAGGAACTGAATTCAACCTATTCAATTACCTAAAAGAGTATGGTTAGCATCGTAGATATATCCACTAAAAGATGTCTCCGATCAATACTCTAATCTATAAATAAATACTAGCATAGATCCAAAATTTTGAATTGGTAAACGGCTGGAAACAATCATGTTTAATAAATGAAACTTTATGTTTCAATTGTTTTGGTGCTTGGTTCAACCCTTGAAGAGATTTACCCAATCGACTCACTTGATTATTGACCAGGGACGCTAGCAATGTATGGGTGTTCGTAAATCTCTTCATGCAATTCACTATTTAAGAAGACAGTCTCTACGTCATTTGGGGAATATCAACATGATTTAGAGCGACAATTTTTATAAGCATACGAATGGATGTAATGCTGGTAACTGGTGAATGGGTATTGAAATGATCAATATTGTCCTTTTGTTTACTCATCCATACATTTTAAGTGTCTTTCTTTCTGAAAATAATGTCTCAAAATGATAGTCCTATTACCAAAATGGTACATACATTTTCACTTTAATTCCCTCCATACCCCATCTTTTTGAATTAAACGTCATAGAATTTCATTTTATCAAATAGAAATTGCGACAACTATCACATACCGACCCAAAGCTAAACATGGAACACGCTCTACAACAAAACTAGAAGATAATAAAAGCTACTAACATGCGGTGTTTCCAAGTACTTCAAGAGGGGTACTTGTAGTCTTGTCAGAAGCAATGTAAACATCACTGATACAAAAACTCTTTATTTCAAGAGATCCACAAACTATATCAACAATAAACAACGAGAATTTACCACGTCTGAGAATCTCAGCTCTATTGATTTAGCTATCACCAGAATTATGCACTTATTTTTCTCCCTCTACTCCATTTCTCTTTTTTTAATCATTATTTTGTTTTTACTTTCTACGCAAAGTATCATTATAACCAATGACATTATGTTAAGTCTAGTGTAAAAAACATATACTTAATTTACGTGTAAATTCCACCCAAATACTCAATTTGGGACGGAGGGAGTACATATTTTTATCGCACATAGGACAATGTATTTGTCCATTGAGCTGTTAGTCTAAAGTTTCCCTAAAAACGTCACTTTACAGCCACTTCACTTCTTGGTGGAAAACTCACCAATCATTAAGCATGATTTTGAATCATGGATTCAATTTCTCAATTCCCTGTCTCTTTCTATAACGGCACGTTGGTTCCAATAAATTAAAAGATAATTTCCCGGAGTGATTCAGAATTTGCCACATCAGACTATACAAATGAATATATTAAAACATTATTTCTCATTCTCTCTCCACTCTTTCTCTCTCTTCTCTCTTCATCGTCCTCTTTTATGTCTCTCTCCTCTATCTCTATCCTCTGTGAATCCTCATCCTCAAATTTCTCTCCTCTGTTTATCCTCAACTAATGATGAATTTCTCCATCTTCAATGTCTATCATGATAATCCATTGGAGAAAAACCCAAAAATTCACCCCACATCTAATTGTATATATTCCGACTTGTTTATAAGATTTGGCACAAAGGATCGCATATAACATTGCTAATGATTTCTTACCGTCTAAATATTTTTTCCGATTATTATTGTGAGAAAGAACGATGAAGACGTTGTCCCGAATACTAAAAGATTCAGTTAATTTCATGGTAACAACTTCCATTTGTTTATTAAGCAATATTGCCCCTTTTTGATCATCTAACTGCGAGCACCTTAAATTTCAATTTCTTTTCAACTTCAAACATTTGTTCATGGAGGGTTATTGGGCACTGATGAATTTCGCGAACTATCTCCATGAAAGAATTGGCTGAAGGAAATTAAGATGGTAACGGGCGGAGAAATCAGAAGATAGAATTGAGAGTTACATAGAACAGGGAGAGAGATGTGAGAGAAAAAATTGAGAAATGAGAAGAAGAGAGAGAAGAGTGGAGAGAGAAGGACAAATTATCTATTAAAATTATTAAATTGTATAGTCTGATGTGACAAATTCGGAATCTCTCCGGGAAATAAATTCGGCTGCTCTAACATTTCTCCTTATCTTCTACCCACTGTGTTATAAAGTGGTAAAATATTTTAGCAGTGTTTGACCGCTCGCTACAAATAGGTTCGTCCTCTTGTTGTGACTGCTTAGATGCATATTTTTGAGTTCTTTTGACAGATCTTTTGATTTATTTTCCTTGCATGAAAATACATATTTGAATAAAATTGTACCCCATGACTCAAAAAATTGGACAAGATTTTAATAAATCCACACACCTCTCCCCTTACAATATTCTGTTGAGGAACTTATTTTCTTTTATTATGATACTTTTCTACCTCAGTTGGAAGATATACAAAACTTGTATATAGTACCCCCTCTAAACCGTAACCAATTGGCTGTTACTATGTTGGCTCCAACCGAAAACAGTAATTGACGAGTTTTCTTAGATTACTTTTTGTAGTCGTGGACTTAGATTGCCCTTAACTGGCACAACTCTTCGTCAAGTTGGGTAGAGTAAAATATATAGTTTTATCTTTCTGGCCTTTTTCTTCTTAAGAGGGTGTCGACACTTAAGGTCTAGTTGACTACGTTTATGATGACTAGAAGGATTGGGGATATGATCTATAATGCTTGGCAGAGAGGTTACATTTCCAACACCCCCTATACGCTTTTATTGTATGTTATTATTATTTAACCCTGGTATATTCTGATTATTGAGAATTAATAATATAGTTTGTTTCATTTCTAAGTTAGGAGAACAATGATTTATAAGTTCTGTTCAGGTGGATATGCTACTTGTAACGATCTTTATTGTGAAACATTCCAAGTTCATAATCTTATGAATACCTCAGGGCATCTCCAACCCCATGAGGGGAGAGGGAGGGGGAGGGTGAGGGGGAGGGGGAGGAGGAAAACCGTATAAAAATACGGTTCATGTCCAACCCTGTGAGGGGAGGGGGAGGGGGTGCTATGGGGATACATTTTGCCTTGGGTGTGGGATGGATAGGGGGGATATCCCCGTGGACATCCCCCCCCACATGGTGTGGTTTGTAAATTTAATATTTGAAAATATTAATTACACATAGTAATACTTCATGATTATATTATGTACTTTTTATTATGATTATGAATTTCAATTTTTTATTATTAATTATTACTTTATTCACGATTTGTTGAAAAACATATATTTACGAAAAGTTTTTGTTATCTTATTTTGTTGAAATTTTAATAAAATTACTTTTTTACAATTAAAAATTAAAATTATTAAATAATGAAAAACATGGTTAGAAAGACGTAAAAATTTTAATCCTTAAATATTTGTTATAAATTAATTTTGTTGGGTGGGAGGAAAGGAATGGGTTGGAGATGAGTTGTAGTTTGGGGGACGTGGAGGGGGAGGGGTAAAATGGTGGGCCCGTGAGGGGAAGGGGAGGGGGAGGGGGAGGTGAGGGGAGGGGGAAAATGACACGGGTTGGAGATGCCCTCAGTAGCTACTTGTCCTACACAATCTCTTTATTTTTGTGAGAAGATTTAATTGTGAAGAGTGTCACAATCAGCCACTGTGGCTTCTTACTGCTGTCTATGCCAGCCCTCTTTCTATTATAAGGGAAGTGTTATGGGCTCAGTTGCAGCAAATTCATTCTGTTTATGACCTCCCTTGGCTCTTATTGGGCGAGTTTAACCAAGTGTTAGCTAATTATGAGAAGAAGGGTGGTAAATGTGTTAGCACTAAGAACTCTCTTGCTTTCTCTAGCTGTCTTGATGCTTGTTGTCTTCACTATCTTGGGTTCTCTGGTCCTGCCTTTACTTGGTCAAATTCACAGCCTCGTAATGTCATTAGACAGAGAATTTACTGGGTTTTCTGTAATAACTCTTGGAGGCCGAGGTTTGTTGAAGCCCTTGTGAAGCACTTAGCTAGGGCTAATTCTGATCACCACCCTATTTTGGTGGATTTGGAAGGTCTCTCTCCCCCTAATATTGTTGCTAAACACTGGAACGGGGGCTACTCTTTCCCTTCCAGGATTCAAAGTCTTACTGATGAAGTCAGGCTTTGGAATTTGAATATTTTTGGCAACATTTTTCAGAAAAAGAAGAGGTTAAGAGCCAGGCTGCTTGGAATTCAAAGGACTATTGCTTCTAATGAGAATCCCTTCCTGGTGAAGTTTGAAGCTGAGCTGCATGATCAATACAATTCTGTCTTTTTGCAAGAAGAGTTGTTTTGGTTTCAAAAAGCTAGGCTCAACAAGTTACACAGTGGCGAGAAGAAGGATAAACAAGATTGCTATGGTTAAGCTTGATTCTGGTCTTTGGTATGATGATGTTGATCAGCTTAGGAGTTAAGTTACTAAGCATTTCCAGCAGTTTTTTTTTCTGATAATAATCCTGATTTGAGGGAAGGTTTTGTCTGGAGGAGTCATGTTATCTCTACTGATGGGATTAACTCTTTATTGCTGCCTATCACGGAAGCTGAGGTTCAGAAAATTGTGTATGATATGGGTGCTTATAAAAGTCCAGGTCCTGATGGCTTGCCTCCCACTTTTTATCAATAATTTTGGTCTTCTGTTAAGTACAGTGTTTGGAGTATGGTTACTGAAGCTGTTCATAAGGGTAAGCTTCCTGTTGGTATTAACCATACTCTGCTTGCTCTTATTCCTAAGGTGGATGCTCATGATTCTTTTAATCAGCTTAGACCCATTAGTCTTTGCAATGTAGCTTTGAAAATTATCACCAAATTGCTTACTTCCAGATTAAGGACTCTTCTTCAAGGGTGAATTCACCCTTTTCAATTCAGTTTTTTGCCTGGAAGAGTGAGCAGTGACAATGTCATGTTGGCTCAAGAAGTCTTACACTGTATGTAGCACATAAAGAGCAATAAAGGGTTCTTGGCTATTAACATAGATTTAGCTGGTAGGTTTACTCTTATTAACACTACCTTGCGAGCTATCCCTGCATATACTATGCAAACTACTCTGCTTCCTATATCCATCATTAATGAGATTGATAGAACCTGCAAGAGGCTTTTGTGGGGTGGTTCTTTGAATCACAATAAGCTTCCTTTGATTTCCTGGGATTCTGTCACAGTTCCTAAGGAGAATGGTGATTTAGGGTTTAAGAAGCTCCATCTATTCAATTATGCCATGATGGCTAAGGATGGTTGGAGATTAATTTCTGGTGATAACTCTATTTGGGTGAAGGAGATGACCAAGAGGTATGGTTCTCCTATTTCTAATGATGCTTGTAAGCCCTCTCATTCTAGGGTTTGGAAACACATTGTGAAAAGTATGAAAATTGTTCTTAAAGGTGTTTAGAAAAGAGTGTTCTCTGGCCCCTCTACTCTTTTTTGGGTGGATAAGTGGTTAGGGGATTTCAGGTTAATGAATGTGGCCTTGAGCCCTCTTTCTGATGATGACCTCCACTTCCCCGCGGTTCATTACTGGGAGTCTGAGGTTGGTTGGCTTTTTCTTTCTTTGTGTGCTTATTTGCCTTCTGTTTTTCTGGATCTGCTTAGCACTGTTTTGCTGGACTTGGATGTTAATGTGAGTGGTAAAATTATCTGGAGAGGTACTTCTTCTGGTTCTTTTTCTGTGGCTAGTGCTTACAAAGTGGTGTGTGAAGAAGAGGGTGGTCCTAATATTAATTCTGGTTGGAAGAAGATCTGGAGATGTTGTGGCTTTCAGAGATGGAAGACTCTGCTTTGGTTAGTTAGGCATGACAGATTTACTACCCATGAGCTAAAGAGAAGAAGAAGTATTATTCCTTGTGCAAATTGTCCTTTTTGCCATAATAATGTTGAAAATACCTTACATGCTATCATAGATTGCTCTTAGATCTCTGGTATTTGGGAGAAACTTGTGCATCCTATGTATAGGAGTTTCTTCAATCTTTTGTCTCAATCTATGTGATTGGGTGGATAGAAACTTAGAAGAAGTTGATGTTTTGTCAAAGACTCGAATTGGCCTCTGGTTTTTGTCACTACTATCAGCTATGGTTGGATGTGGCACAATCTAAGGATTCATGAGATTGAATTTTGTATTCCGAAAGATGCTGTGACAATTATTATTACTCAAGCTAGGAGATTAAGGAGAGAGTTGCAGATTTTGCCTTCTGCTATTTTGCCTCATCCTGTTCTTGTGCAGTGGTTTGTGTAGGGTTTTGATTCATGGAACGCGCAAACGGAAGCATAATCAAATAAAAGCCATGCAAAACCCTCCAAGGATCACAAGTCTAGATGCATAACGATAGTAAAGGCAAGAAATCATAAACACACCTTTGGGTTCTCCTTGATGACTTCAAACGCGAATAGTGTCACGTTCTCTATAGTTGATCCACGCCTAGAGTTGATCCTAGATCTCCCAAACTCCTTGGTGCTAGCCCGGAATAAGAGGAGGGTTAAGGAATCACGCAAAACGAGATAAAAGAGGGGCTTCGGCCCTCTTTTGGCCGACGGGGTGAGGGGGCGGCGGCAAGGGACGGGTTCGGCCCTTGTTGCTTGCTCTCTCTCTCCTTTGTTCTCTCCCACTCTTGTTATGATCACTAATGAGCATAAGTTATGAGGAAGGAAGGAAGGAGGGTCCTTTATATAGTCCAACAACTCCTTGTTAACTACCTAAAGGACTTATTCTAGTCCTACTAGAATTCAATTTAGTCCCTTCCTTGCAAATTAGTCCCTACTAAGTTTGCAAGGGTTTGCAAAGTGATCCTTCTAATTAATTAATCCAATAAATTAATTCCAAATCTAGTACAACTCTATATAGCGTGTGACCCCATAGGTTCTATCTAGTTGGTAGCAACCATTTTCTAATATGGAGCGGTTTCTAGCAAAACATCCATTCTAGCCAACTAATAGAATAGTCATCTAGACAACCTTGTACAAGTAATTGTCTCATCCCTTTGCCTCCATATCCGGATTGGACACGAGACATACAAGTCACACTCGTATATCCAATCCATAGTTTCTCGATCTATGGGAATAGCCTTATCCGTGCAAATAACATCAATATCCCATATTGATTTATTTGAGTCTGGCCAGACATTCTATAAGCACTATCCCTCGAGTGGCCTAGGATATTTGCTCGCGTCATGTGGGAGGGGCAAATCCTCTCTACGTCCACTACGATCTCTAAGCTTGCTTCTCATTGTATCCAGTACACGCCTTTATAACTACCCAGTCACGGTGTAGCGTTTAACGCTACCATGATCACAATGATCCACAACTAGAATATCTAGTGACTTCAAGTCTAAGGATGACAATACCATTGCACCGCGAGAAGCACTTGTGACTCAACATAACATGTATGTAGCCTTCTCGGTGATGGGTCAATCCAGTGCAACATTCAGTAATGCACACCTATGTGTTGGATCGTGATATCTCCATATCAATCCAACCCCATACTAGTCTATGAATGATTGTCCCATTTAATCATTATACTTGACTAGGGATATTTAAGATAAACAACACGATTGTAAATCTAAGGACTTCATTATATTAAATATCCAATAAATAATAAATGAATTTTCTAGCCATATAGAAATTCATACTAAACTAGATTGCCTCTAGGGCATCTATTCCAACAGTCTCCCACTTGCACTAGAGCCAATCTGGCGCATCTCGTATGCCCATACTCCTAGTGTGCCCTTCATGCTTCCACTGCGTGAGAGGCTTCGTAAGCGGGTCTGACAGATTATCATCTGTACGAATCTTGCATATCCGAACGTCTCCTCTATCGATAATATCTCGAATCAGATGAAACTTCCTAAGCACGTGCTTGGACTTCTGGTGCGATCTAGGTTCCTTTGACTGCGCGATCGCCCCAGTGTTGTCACAGAACAACTCCACTGGATCCGCAATACTAGGGACCACACCAAGTTCAGAAACAAACTTTCTGATCCAAACAGCCTCCTTTGCTGCGCCATTTGCAGCAATGTACTCAGCCTCTGTTGTAGAATCAGCTACCGTCTCTTGCTTGGAACTCTTCCAGCTCACCGCTGCTCCATTCAGGCAAAACACATATCCCGACTGTGATCTAAAGTCATCTCTGTCGGTTTGGAAGCTTGCATCAGTGTAACCCTTTACACGCAACTCTTCCTCACCGCCAAACATCAAGAAAGCATCCTTAGTTCTTCTCAAGTACTTTAGGATGTTCTTGACAGCAATCCAGTGACTCTCACCCGGATTGGATTGGTATCTGCTTGTCATACTCAAGGCATATGACACATCTGGTCTAGTACATAACATGGCGTACATGATAGATCCTATGGCCGAGGCATAGGGGATCCTACTCATGCGTTCCTTCTCAATCTCATTGGAAGGACAACCACTCTTCGAAAGAGTGATTCCATGTGACATGGGCAAGAATCCCTTCTTGGAATCTTGCATGTTGAACCGTTTCAACACCTTGTCAATATATGTACTTTGACTTAGGCCTAGCAACCTCTTGGATCTTTCTCTATAGATCTTTATACCGAGTATATAGGCTGCTTCCCCTAAGTCCTTCATTGAGAAACACTTTCCTAGCCAATCTTTCACAGATTGCAGCATGGGAATGTCGTTTCCAATGAGTAGTATGTCATCTACATACAAGACCAGAAAAGCTACAGAGCTCCCACTAACCTTCTTGTAGACACAAGACTCATCTTCGTTTCTGATGAAGCCAAACTCTTTGACTACTTCATCAAAACGTCGATTCCAACTCCTAGAAGCTTGCTTCAATCCATAAATGGATCGTTGCCGCTTACAGACTTTGTTGGCTTGCTTTGGATCCTCAAAACCCTCCGGCTGTATCATATACACGTCCTCGAGGAGATTCCCATAAAGGAATGCTTTTTTGACATCCATCTGCCAAATCTCATAGTCGTAGTATGCTGCAATTGCAAGTAGGATACGGATGGATTTGGTCATAGCGACTGGTGAAAAGGTTTCATCATAGTCAATACCATGAATCTGTCTGAATCCTTTAGCCACCAACCGGCCCTTATAGGTAATCACATTACCACCCATGTCGATCTTCTTCTTGAAGACCCACTTGCACCCTATGGGTCGCGCCCCATCGGGTGGTTCCACCAAAGTCCATACTTTGTTGGTATACATGGATTCCATCTCGGATCTCATGGCCTCAAGCCAGTTCTGCGAGTCTGGGACACTCATGGCCTCCTCATAGGTAGTAGGCTCTTCATCTATGAGCATCGTGTCACCGGAATCAGTTACGAGAAGTCCATACCTCTCGGGTTCCTGGCGCACTCTACTAGATCTACAAAGCTCTTGTGTTACCTGAACAGGTGGCTCCACAACTGCTTGTGATTCCTGTTCATGTTCCATAATCGGTTCAGTGATTTGCGGTTCTTGAACTTCTTCAAGTTCTACATTCCTCCCACTTGCTTCTTTAGAGACAAACTCTCTTTCTAGAAACACGCTGGTCCGAGCAACAAACACTTTGTTCTCGGTTGGATTGTAGAAGTAGTATCCCTTAGTTTCCTTAGGGTACCCCACAAATTTACACTTATCCGATTTAGGCCCTAGCTTGTCTGATTGTAAACGTTTTACATAGACATCGCAGCCCAAATCCTCATGAACGACAGTGTGGGACGCCTCCCACTCCACATCTCATATGGTGTCTTCATGACTGATTTAGATGGAACACGGTTAATGGTGAAAGCTGCACTTAATAGAGCGTAGCCCCAAAATGATAATGGAAGATCGGTTTGACACATCATAGACCGAACCATATCCAATAGGGTTCGATTCCTCCTCTCGGACACGCCATTCCATTGTGGCGTTCCGGGTGGAGTGAGTTGGGACACGATCCCACACTCTTTAAGATAGTCGCCAAACTCTCGGCTCAAGTATTCTCCTCCACGATCCGATCGTAGAGCCTTGATACTTTTGCCAAGTTGCTTCTCTACTTCATTCTTGAATTCTTTGAACACTTCAAAGGATTCGGATTTTGCCCTCATAAGGTACACAAATCCATATCTACTGTAACCATCAGTAAAAGTAATGAAGTAGACATAACCACCCCTGGCAGGCGTGGCAAATGGCCCACACACATCGGTATGTATGAGTGCCAATTGCTCACTAGTCCTCTCACCTTTCTTATTGAAAGGGGACTTTGTCATTTTTCCCAATAAACAAGCCTCACATGTCTCATATGATTCAAGATCAAATGAGTCTAGTAATCCATCCTTATGGAGTCTAGATACACGTTTCTCATTTATGTGGCCTAAACGACAGTGCCATAAATAAGCAGGATTTAAATCATTTATTTTAATCCGCTTGGTATTAATGTTGTAGACAGGATTGCTTAGATCAAGGACATAAAGTCCATTAAATAATTGCGCACTAAAATAGTGAATATTATTCAAATAAAAGGAACAACAATTGTTATTTATTGAAATAATAAAACCTTCCTTGTCCAAACAAGAAATAGAAATAATGTTTCTGCTCATAGCAGGCACAAAATAGCAATTATTTAATTCTAAAACTAATCCTGAAGGCAGAGATAGCTCGCACACGCCTATGGCCAACGCAGCAACCTTTTCTCCATTCCCAACGCGCAGATCTACCTCCCCTTTAGCCAATCTTTTACTTCTCTTTAGATCCTGCATATTTCGACAAATATGAGATCCACATCCAGTATCTAATACCCATGATGTAGAGACAGTTCAATTGACATCTACAACAAAAATACCTGGTGGTGGTGGAATCACTATTCCAAGCCTCTTGTCCTCCAGATATTTTGGGCAGTTCCTCCTCCAGTGTCCAGGTTGACTGCAGTAGTGACACTCACCCTTAGTCACGACCTTGGCAATGCCACCAACAGGCTTAAGGGCTTGTTCCTTGGATTTGGCAACTGACTTGCCTTTACCCTTGGAGGAAGAGGCAAATTTTGCCCTTTCCTTTATGCACCATCATAATGGCCTTGCCCTTACCCTTGTTGATGCTCTGTTCAGCCGTCCTTAACATGTTGAGCAAATCTGGCAGTGGTTTAACGATCTCGTTCATGTTATAGTTCATAATGAACTGTCCATAACTCTCGGGCAACAATTGCAACACGAGATCGGTTGCCAACTCTTGGCCGACCGGGAACCCAAGCCGGGCGAGATTCTCCAAGTACCCGATCATTCGGAGTACATGGGGTCCCACCGGGTTCCCTTCTGCCAGATGACATTTGAACAGTGCCTTTGAGACCTCATACCTCTCTACCCTCGCCTGCTCTTGGAAGAGCTTCTTTAGATGTTCGATCATATCGACAGCATTCATGTTCTCATGTTGCTTCTGAAGCTCAGAGGTCATGGTGCAAAGCATTAGGCAGGCCGCATCATTAGCGTCATCAACACGCTTTTGATACGCCTTTAAGGCAACAGGTGTCTGGTTCTCTGGACCTTCTGGAACATGCTCCTCTATTGCGTACAGTTTCTTCTCTTGCTTGAGAACAATTCTCAAGTTTCTGTACCAATCAAGAAAGTTGGTTCCAGAGAGCTTGTCCTTCTCAAGGACAGATCGTAGGGAATGTTGTGAACTCGATGAGTTGTTTGCCATTTGGAATTCTACAAAAGGAAAATACACAAGTTTTAGTATTTGTGAATTTTTGACTATCTTTAATAATGGCTAGTTTATTAAATATAGCTCCCACTATTTTTCTACGGATTAATAACCCTCAAGATATTAATGCGGAAAATATCCTTATATTTTCTAGTGGGCCAAGATCCATCTTTTCATCTCCTTATGAGCTTGCTTTGGCAAGTCACCCATAATTTGACTACTTTTAGGTAGGAACAATTCCAATTGCATCCCATATGCAACTCTTGGTTCAATCGGGCAAATAACTCTTTATTTATCCATCTATATGGATAATCCCAATTGATTGCCTCTAGGTTTCTTAATCAAATTAATAGCCTAGTTGTGTCCAACCTCTTATCTAAACAATTGCACATTGTTACGTGCCATCGCATTCCATCATTATGAACCAAGTCGCCATGCTTTGGCACGCACGAACTTGATAAATAATGATGATAATGAGTGTTTAAATAACGAGAAGGCAAAAACACAATATTTTAGAATTTGAGGGATTTTTCAATTCAATTTTAATTATTTTGTTGATCAATATAAACTGATCTATCTATTTGAGTTTGGGCACAACTCCAAATAATAGATCCGGGTTGTCTAATTATCTTATTATCCTAATTGCATGCATCATCCATACACCAACCACACAAATAATAAGACAATAAATAAACAACCACAAAACAGAAATTAAACGTGATGTGGATATGGCCTTTTCTAGACTAAGATAATTCCAAGCCAATGGAATTATCTATGAACCCTAAGCAAACACATCTCCATGCGTCTTGGTCTTTTGGTCCATCCTTCATAGTCATGTGGAATGCTCCATGCTCCATGCTCCATCTTTTGTGGCTTCTTTGGCTTTGGGCTTCTTTTCTTCAATCTTGGCTAACAATCTACTTTATCTAGCACTAGCTAACATCTATACTAAATAAAATAAATCTCACAAGTTGAGAAAAAAAAAAATGGCACGCAGGCCATAAAACCCTAATTAATTATTACAATTAATTGATCAGCTCGCAGGCCGTAAAACCAAACCACAAAATTTAACATCCACATCAAACCACATCCTAAGGCCATATCCAATCACCATGCGATTTGCACATAAACAGTTAAAATCCAATTTTAACGCGCTTGGTCAATTTTAATTGATTTTAGGATTTCTAGGGTTAAAACGGTCCATGGGCCCAACAATCCAATTGCCCGGGCCCATCAAAGTGAACCACAAGGCCCTAGGGCCGGGCCGGCCCAAAACCCGCAAGCTAGGCCCACGGGTTAGGGCCGCCCGGCCCCTTAGGGCGGCCAAGCTTGGGCGGCAAGCAAGGGGGCGGTCCCCTAGGGGGCCGAACCTCCTCTTGGGGGTTGTTTCCAAAACAACTCCCTTGCTTGGAGCCCAAGTTTGGTTGTTTCCTTGTTTTGGGAGAACTCCTTCTTCCCCAAGGATGCCCAAAACCTAGATCTTAGATCCTAAAATTTCTCAAACTCACCAATTCATTCATCCAATGCAAAATTGGGTCTTGTTATGATCTAATTATTGACAAATTGCATCCCATGCTTGATTTGTCTTGTTTTACGCGATAAACAACAAATTAAGGTGTAAAACAACAAGAATGTAACACATAAACTGCGTTTATGCTCTATGACCTGTGGCTCTGATACCACTGTGGGGTTTTGATTCATGGAACGCGCAAACGGAAGCATAATCAAATAAAATCCATGAAAAACCCTCCAAGGATCACAAGTCTAGATGCATAATGATAGTAAAGGCAAGAAATCATAAACACACCTTTGGGTTCTCCTTGATGACTTCAAACGCGAATAGTGTCACGTTCTCTATAGTTGATCCACGCCTAGAGTTGATCCTAGATCTCCCAAACTCCTTGGTGCTAGCCCGGAATAAGAGGAGGGTGAAGGAATCACGCAAAACGAGACAAAAGAGGGGCTTCGGCCCTCTTTTGGCCGACGGGGTGAGGGGGCGGCGGCAAGGGACGGGTTCGGCCCTTGTTGCTTGCTCTCTCTCTCCTTTGTTCTCTCCCACTCTTGTTATGATCACTAATGAGCATAAGTTATGAGGAAGGAAGGAAGGAGGGTCCTTTATATAGTCCAACAACTCCTTGTTAACTACCTAAAGGACTTATTCTAGTCCTACTAGAATTCAATTTAGTCCATTCCTTGCAAATTAGTCCCTACTAAGTTTGCAAGGGTTTGCAAAGTGATCCTTCTAATTAATTAATCCAATTAATTAATTCCAAATCTAGTACAACTCTATATAGCGTGTGACCCCATAGGTTCTATCTAGTTGGTAGCAACCATTTGCTAATATGGAGCGGTTTCTAGCAAAACATCCATTCTAGCCAACTAATAGAATAGTCATCTAGACAACCTTGTACAAGTAATTGTCTCATCCCTTTGCCTCCATATCCGGATTGGACACGAGACATACAAGTCACACTCGTATATCCAATCCATAGTTTCTCGATCTATGGGAATTGTAGGGTTTTGATTCATGGATCGCGCAAACGGAAGCATAATCAAACAAATAACCATGCAAAACCCTCCAAGGATCACAAGTCTAGATGCATAACGATAGTAAAGGTAAGAATTCATGAACACACCTTTGGGTTCTCCTTGATGACTTCAAACGCGAATAGTGTCACGTTCTCTATAGTTGATCCACGCATAGAGTTGCTCCTAGATCTCCAATCTCCTTGGTGCTAGCTCGGAATGAGAGGAGGGTGAAGGAATCACGCAAAACGAGACAAAAGGAAGGGGCTCGGCCCTCCTTTTGGCCGATGGGGTGAGGGGGCGGCGGCAAGGGTCGGGTTCGGCCCTTGTTGCTTGCTCTCTCTCTCCTTTGTTCTCTCCCACTCTTGTTATGATCTCTAAAGAGCATAAGTTATTTGGAAGGAAGGAGGGTCCTTTATATAGTCCAACAACTCCTTGTTAACTACCTAAAGGACTTATTCTAGTCCTACTAGAATTCAATTTAGTCCCTTCCTTGCAAATTAGTCCTTACTAAGTCTGCAAGGGTTTGCAAAGTGATCCTTCTAATTAATTAATCCAATTAATTAATTCCAAATCTAGTACAACTCTATATAGCGTGTGACCCCATAGGTTCTATCTAGTTGGTAGCAACTATTTGCTAATATGGAGCGGTTTCTAGCAAAACATCCATTCTAGCCAACTAATAGAATAGTCATCTAGATAACCTTGTACAAGTAATTGTCTCATCCCTTTGCATCCATATCCGGATTGGACACGAGACATACAAGTCACACTCGTATATCCAATCCATAGTTTCTCGATCCATGGAATAGCCTTATTCGTGCAAATAACATCAATATCCCATATTGATTTATTTGAGTCTGGCCAGACATTCTATAAGCACTATCCTTCGAGTGGCCTAGGATATTTGCTCCCGTTATGTGGGAGGGGCAAATCCTCTCTACGTCCACTACGATCTCTAAGCTTGCTTCTCATTGTATCCAGTACACGCCTTTATAACTACCCAGTCACGGTGTAGCGTTTAACGCTACCAAGATCACAATGATCCACAACTAGAATATCTAGTGACTTCAAGTCTAAGGATGACAATACCATTGTACCCGAGAAGCACTTGTGACTCAACATAACATGTATGTAGCCTTCTCGGTGATGGGTCAATCCAGTGCAACATTCCGTAATGCACACCTATGTGTTGGATCGTGATATCTCCATATCAATCCAACCCCATACTAGTCTATAAATGATTGTCCCATTAATCATTATACTTGACTAGGGATATTTAAGATAAACAACACAATTGTAAATCTAAGGACTTCATTATATTAAATATCCAATAAATAATAAATGAATTTTCTAGCCATATAGAAATTCATACTAAACTAGATTGCCTCTAGGGCATCTATTCCAACAGTCTCCCACTTGCACTAGAGCCAATCTGGCGCATCTCGTATGCCCATACTCCTAGTGTGCTCTTCATGCTTCCACTGCGTGATAGGCTTTGTAAGCGGATCTGACAGATTATCATCTGTAGGAATCTTGCATATCCGAACGTCTCCTCTATCGATAATATCTCGAATCAGATGAAACTTCCTGAGCACGTGCTTGGACTTCTGGTGCGATCTGGGTTCCTTTGATTGCGCGATCGCCCCAGTGTTGTCACAAAACAACTCCACTGGATCCGCAATGCTAGGGACCACACCAAGTTCAGAAACAAACTTTCTGATCCAAACAGCCTCCTTTGCTGCGCCATTTGCAGCAACGTACTCAGCCTCTGTTGTAGAATCAGCTACCGTCTCTTGCTTGGAACTCTTCCAGCTCACCGCTGCTCCATTCAGGCAAAACACACATCCCGATTGTGATCTAAAGTCATCTCTATCGGTTTGGAAGCTTGCATCAGTGTAACCCCTTACACGCAACTCTTCCTCACCGCCAAACATCAAGAAAGCATCCTTAGTTCTTCTCAAGTACTTTAGGATGTTCTTGACAGCAATCCAGTGACTCCCACCCGGATTGGATTGGTATCTACTTGTCATACTCAAGGCATATGACACATCTGGTCTGGTACATAACATGGCGTACATGATAGATCCTATGGCTGAGGCATAGGGAATTCTACTCATGCGTTCCTTCTCAATCTCATTGGAAGGAAAACCACTCTTCGAAAGAGTGATTCCATGTGACATGGGCAAGAATCCCTTCTTGAAATCTTGCATGTTGAACCGTTTCAACACCTTGTCAATATATGTACTTTGACTTAGGCCTAGCAACCTCTTAGATCTATCTCTATAGATCTTTATACCGAGTATGTAGGCTGCTTCCCCTAAGTCTTCATTGAGAAACACTTTCCTAGCCAATCTTTCACAGATTGCAGCATGGGAATGTCGTTTCCAATGAGTAGTATGTCATCCACATACAAGACCAGAAAAGCTACAGAGCGCCCACTAACCTTCTTGTAGACACAAGACTCATCTTCGTTTCTGATGAAGCCAAACTCTTTGACCACTTCATCAAAACGTCGATTCCAACTCCTAGAAGCTTGCTTCAATCCATAAATGGATCGTTGCAGTTTACAGACTTTGTTGGCTTGCTTTGGATCCTCAAAACCCTCCGGCTGTATCATATATACGTCCTCGAGGAGATTCCCATAAAGGAATGCTGTTTTGACATCCATCTGCCAAATCTCATAGTCGTAGTATGCTGCAATCGCAAGTAGGATTCGAATGGATTTGGTCATAGCGACTGGTGAAAAGGTTTCATCATAGTCAATACCATGAATCTGTCTGAATCCTTTAGCCACCAATCGGCCCTTATAGGTAATCACATTACCATCCATGTCGATCTTCTTCTTGAAGACCCACTTGCACCCTATGGGCCGCGCCCCATCAGGTGGTTCCACCAAAGTCCATACTTTGTTGGTATACATGGATTCCATCTCGGATCTCATGGCCTCAAGCCACTTCTGCGAGTCTGGGCCACTCATGGCCTCCTCATAGGTAGTAGGCTCATCATCTATGAGCATCGTGTCACCGGAATCAGTCACGAGAAGTCCGTACCTCTCGGGTTCCTGGCGCACTCTACTAGATCTACGAAGCTCTTGTGTTACCTGAACAGGTGGATCCACAACTGCTTGTGATTCCTGTTCATGTTCCATGATCGGTTCAGTGATTTGTGGTTCTTGAACTTCTTCAAGTTCTACATTCCTCCCACTTGCTTCTTTAGAGACAAACTCTCTTTCTAGAAACACGCCGGTCCGAGCAACAAACACTTTGTTCTCGGTTGGATTGTAGAAGTAGTATCCCTTAGTTTCCTTAGGGTACCCCACAAATTTACACTTATCCGATTTAGGCCCTAGCTTGTCTGATTGTAAACGTTTTGCATAGACATCGCAGCCCCAAATCCTCATAAACGACAGTGTGGGACGCCTCCCACTCCACATCTCATATGGTGTCTTCATGACTGATTTAGATGGAACACGGTTAATGGTGAAAGCTGCACTTAATAGAGCGTAGCCCCAAAATGATAATGGAAGATCGGTTTGACACATCATAGACCGAACCATATCCAATAGGGTTCGATTCCTCCTCTCGGACACGCCATTCAATTGTGGCGTTCCGGGTGGAGTGAGTTGGGACACGATCCCACACTCTCTAAGATAGTCGTCAAACTCTCGGCTCAAGTATTCTCCTCCACGATCCGATCGTAGAGCCTTGATACTTTTGCCAAGTTGCTTCTCTACTTCATTCTTGAATTCTTTGAACACTTCAAAGGATTCGGATTTTGCCCTCATAAGGTACACAAATCCATATCTACTGTAACCATCAGTAAAAGTAATGAAGTAGACATAACCACCCCTGGCAGGCGTGGCAAATGGCCCACACACATCGGTATGTATGAGTGCCAATTGCTCACTAGTCCTCTCACCTTTCTTATTGAAAGGGGACTTTGTCATTTTTCCCAATAAACAAGCCTCACATGTCTCATATGATTCAAGATCAAATGAGTCTAGTAATCCATCCTTATGGAGTCTAGATACACGTTTCTCATTTATGTGGCCTAAACGACAGTGCCATAAATAAGCAGGATTTAAATCATTTATTTTAATCCGCTTGGTATTAATGTTGTAGACAGGATTGCTTAGATCAAGGACATAAAGTCCATTAAATAATTGCGCACTAAAATAGTGAATATTATTCAAATAAAAGGAACAACAATTGTTATTTATTGAAATAATAAAACCTTCCTTGTCCAAACAAGAAATAGAAATAATGTTTCTGCTCATAGCAGGCACAAAATAGCAATTATTTAATTCTAAAACTAATCCTGAAGGCAGAGATAGCTCGCACACGCCTATGGCCAACGCAGCAACCTTTGCTCCATTCCCAACGCGCAGATCTACCTCCCCTTTAGCCAATCTTTTACTTCTCTTTAGATCCTGCATATTTCGACAAATATGAGATCCACATCCAGTATCTAATACCCATGATGTAGAGACAGTTCAATTGACATCTACAACAAAAATACCTGGTGGTGGTGGAATCACTATTCCAAGCCTCTTGTCCTCCAGATATTTTGGGCAGTTCCTCCTCCAGTGTCCAGGTTGACTGCAGTAGTGACACTCACCCTTAGTCACGACCTTGGCAATGCCACCAACAGGCTTAAGGGCTTGTTCCTTGGACTTGGCAACTGACTTGCCTTTGCCCTTGGAGGAAGAGGCAAACCTTTTGCCCTTTCCTTTATGCACCATCATAATGGCCTTGCCCTTACCCTTGTTGATGCTCTGTTCAGCCGTCCTCAACATGTTGAGCAAATCTGGCAGTGGTTTAACGATCTCGTTCATGTTATAGTTCATAATGATCTTTCCATAACTCTCGGGCAACGATTGCAACACGAGATCGGTTGCCAACTCTTGGCCGACCGGGAACCCAAGCCGGGCGAGATTCTCCAAGTACCCGATCATTCGGAGTACATGGGGTCCCACCGGGTTCCCTTCTGCCAGATGACATTTGAACAGTGCCTTTGAGACCTCATACCTTTCTACCCTCGCCTGCTCTTGGAAGAGCTGCTTTAGATGTTCGATCATATCGACAGCATTCATGTTCTCATGTTGCTTCTGAAGCTCAGAGGTCATGGTGCAAAGCATTAGGCAGGCCGCATCATTAGCGTCATCAACACGCTTTTGATACGCCTTTAAGGTAACAGGTGTCTGGTTCTCTGGACCTTCTGGAACATGCTCCTCTATTGCGTACATTTTCTTCTCTTGCTTGAGAACAATTCTCAAGTTTCTGTACCAATCAAGAAAGTTGGTTCCAGAGAGCTTGTCCTTCTCAAGGACAGATCGTAGGGAATGTTGTGAACTCGATGAGTTGTTTGCCATTTGGAATTCTATATAAGGAAAATACGCAAGTTTTAGTATTTGTGAATTTTTGACTATATTTAATAATGGCTATTTTATTAAATATAGCTCCCACTATTTTTTCTACGGATTAATAACCCTCAAGATATTAATGCGGAAAATATCCTTATATTTTCTAGTGGGCCAAGATCCATCTTTTCATCTCCTTATGAGCTTGCTTTGGCAAGTCACCCATAATTCAACTACTTTTAGGTAGGAACAATTCCAATTGCATCCCATATGCAACTCTTGGTTCAATCGGGCAAATAACTCCTTATTTATCCATCCATATGGATAATCCCAATTGATTGCCTCTAGGTTTCTTAATCAAATTAATAGCCTAGTTGTGTTCAACCTCTTATCTAAACAATTGCACATTGTTACGTTCCATCGCATTCCATCATTATGAACCAAGTCGCCATGCTTTGGCACGCACGAACTTGATAAATAATGATGATAATGAGTGTTTAAATAACGAGAAGGCAAGAACACAATATTGAATTTTGAGGGATTTTTCAATTCAATTTTTAATTGTTTTGTTGATCAATATCAACTAATCTATCTATTTGAGTTTGGGCACAACTCCAAATAATAGATCCGGGTTGTCTAATTATCTTATTATCCTAATTGCATGCATCATCCATACACCAACCACACAAATAATAAGACAATAAATAAACAACCACAAAACAGAAATTAAACGTGATGTGGATATGGCCTTTTTCTAGACTAAGATAATTCCAAGCCAATGGAATTATCTATGAACCCTAAGCAAACACATCTCCATGCGTCTTGATCTTTTGGTCCATCCTTCATAGTCATGTGGAATTCTCCATGCTCCATCTTTTGTGGCTTCTTTGACTTTGGGCTTCTTTTCTTCAATCTTGGCTAACAATCTACTTTATCTAGCACTAGCTAATATCTATACTAAATAAAATAAATCTCACAAGTTGAGAAACAAAATGGCACGCAGGCCATAAAACCCTAATTAATTATTACAATTAATTGATCAGCTCGCAGGCCGTAAAACCAAACCACAAAATTAAACATCCACATCAAACCACATCCTAAGGCCATATCCAATCACCATGCGATTTGCACATAAACAGTTAAAATCCAATTTTAACGCGCTTGGTCAATTTTAATTGATTTTAGGATTTCTGGGGTTAAAACGGTCCAAAGGCACAACAATCCAATTGCCCGGGCCCAATAAAGTGAACCATGAGGCCCTAGGGCCGGCCCGGCCCAAAACCCGCAAGCTAGGCCCGCGGGTTAGGGCCGCCCGGCCCCTTAGGGCGGCCAATCTTGGGCGGCAAGCAAGGGGGCGGTCCCCTAGGGGGCCGAACCTCCTCATGGAGGTTGTTTCCAAAACAACCTCCTTGCTTGGAGCCCAAGTTTGGTTGTTTCCTTGTTTTGGGAGAACTCCTTCTTCCCCAAGGATGCCCAAACCCTAGATCTAAGATCCTAAAATTTCTCAAACTCACCAATTCATGCATCTAATGCAAAAATTGGATCTTGTTATGGGTAATTGTTGACAAATTGCATCCCATGCTTGATTTGTCTTGTTTTACGCGATAAACAACAATTTAAGGTGTAAAACAACAAGAATGTAACACATAAACTACGTTTATGCTCTATAACCAGGCTCTGATACCACTGTAGGGTTTTGATTCATGGATCGCGCAAACGAAAGCATAATCAAACAAATAACCATGCAAAACCCTCCAAGGATCACAAGTCTAGATGCATAACGATAGTAAAGGTAAGAATTCATGAACACACCTTTGGGTTCTCCTTGATGACTTCAAACGCGAATAGTGTCACGTTCTCTATAGTTGATCCACGCCTAGAGTTGCTCCTAGATCTCCAATCTCCTTGGTGCTAGCCCGGAATGAGAGGAGGGTGAAGGAATCACGTAAAACGAGACAAAAGGAAGGGGCTTGGCCCTCCTTTTGGCCGACGGGGTGAGGGGGCGGCGGCAAGGGTCGGGTTCGGCCCTTGTTGCTTGCTCTCTCTCTCCTTTGTTCTCTCTCACTCTTGTTATGATCTCTAAAGAGCATAAGTTATTTGGAAGGAAGGAAGGAGGGTCCTTTATATAGTCCAACAACTCCTTGTTAACTACCTAAAGGACTTATTCTAGTCCTACTAGAATTCAATTTAGTCCCTTCCTTGCAAATTAGTCCTTACTAAGTCTGCAAGGGTTTGCAAAGTGATCATTCTAATTAATTAATCCAATTAATTAATTCCAAATTTAGTACAACTCTATAAAGCGTGTGACCCCATAGGTTCTATCTAGTTGGTAGCAACTATTTGCTAATATGGAGCGGTTTCTAGCAAAACATCCATTCTAGCCAACTAATAGAATAGTCATCTAGACAACCTTGTACAAGTAATTGTCTCATCCCTTTGCCTCCATATCCGGATTGGACACGAGACATACAAGTCACACTCGTATATCCAATCCATAGTTTCTCGATCCATGGAATAGCCTTATTGGTGCAAATAACATCAATATCCCATATTGATTTATTTGAGTCTGGCCAGACATTCTATAAGCACTATCCTTCGAGTGGCCTAGGATATTTGCTCCCGTTATGTGGGAGGGGCAAATCCTCTCTACGTCCACTACGATCTCTAAGCTTGCTTCTCATTGTATCCAGTACACGCCTTTATAACTACCCAGCCACGGTGTAGCGTTTAACGCTACCAAGATCACAATGATCCACAACAAGAATATCTAGTGACTTCAAGTCTAAGGATGACAATACCATTGTACCCGAGAAGCACTTGTGACTCAACATAACATGTATGTAGCCTTCTCGGTGATGGGTCAATCCAGTGCAACATTCCGTAATGCACACCTATGTGTTGGATCGTGATATCTCCATATCAATCCAACCCCATACTAGTCTATAAATGATTGTCCCATTAATCATTATACTTGACTAGGGATATTTAAGATAAACAACACAATTGTAAATCTAAGGACTTCATTATATTAAATATCCAATAAATAATAAATGAATTTTCTAGCCATATACAAATTCATACTAAACTAGATTGCCTCTAGGGCATCTATTCCAACAGGAATAGCCTTATTCGTGCAAATAACATCAATATCCCATATTGATTTATTTGAGTCTGGCCAGACATTCTATAAGCACTATCCCTCGAGTGGCCTAGGATATTTGCTCCCGTTATGTGGGAGGGGCAAATCCTCTCTACGTCCACTACGATCTCTAAGCTTGCTTCTCATTGTATCCAGTACACGCCTTTATAACTACCCAGTCACGGTGTAGCGTTTAACGCTACCAAGATCACAATGATCCACAACTAGAATATCTAGTGACTTCAAGTCTAAGGATGACAATACCATTGCACCGCGAGAAGCACTTGTGACTCAACATAACATGTATGTAGCCTTCTCGGTGATGGGTCAATCCAGTGCAACATTCCGTAATGCACACCTATGTGCTGGATCGTGATATCTCCATATCAATCCAACCCCATACTAGTCTATGAATGATTGTCCCATTTAATCATTATACTTGACTAGGGATATTTAAGATAAACAACACGATTGTAAATCTAAGGACTTCATTATATTAAATATCCAATAAATAATAAATGAATTTTCTAGCCATATACAAATTCATACTAAACTAGATTGCCTCTAGGGCATCTATTCCAACAGTTTGCTCCTCCTCAGGGTTTCTTGGAACTTAATGTTGATTTTGCTTGCAAGAATGATTCTTCTTCTGGGTTTGTGGGAGCTGTTTGTAGATCCTGTGAGGGCACCTGGGTTTGGGGCTTGCAAAGAAGGGTTGGTTGTGGCTCTGTGATTCAGGGAGAGCTTTGGGCCATTTGGGAAGGTTTGACTACTGTTTTGGAATTTCAACAATCTCAGATCTTGGTTGAGTCAGATTCGTTGTCTGCTGTGGAGGTTCTGTTGAAGGGTGATGAGAAGCACCCCTACTGGCATTTAATTTGCAAGATCAGAGAGCTTCTTGTCACTACTGGAGGAAGTTTGTCTCATATTTGGAGTGCATGCAACCAAGTTGCAGACTCTCTAGCTAGTGGTTGTCAAAATTTAGATTTTGATAAGTGTTTGTTGCTGACTTCTCCTTCGGTGATGCAGTCTTTGCTTTTGTTTGATAGTGTAGGTCCTGGCCCTGTTAGGATGGCTTTGTAGGGTTTGTTCCCTCCTTGTTTCACCAAAAAGAAAAGAGTGCCGTATTCTAGCACGGTGCTTATAGTGTACCCAAAAGTTCTTCGAGGGAGATGAAGATGGTTGAAGCTTTCAAGTACTACTACCAACTCTTAGGCGAAGGATCCGATGCACATAAACTCTCTCTCTCTAGAAGCTCTTCAGCCACACTAGATTAGTTAAAAACCGTTTCCTTCTCACTATCTGCCTCAAAGTGCGGAAAGAAAGGCTGAGGTTAAAAAAAAGATAAAGTAATACAAGTGTTGATGTGATGATTGTTACTTTTCTTTCATACTCTCCATCACCTTCTCTATAACAAACCCAATCCTATTTGTCTCCCCTTCATTTGTCCACTACTGCTCTGTTTCTTTCTCTCTGTTCTATCTTCATTTCATTCCACGACATTCCAAAACAATATTCTTCCCATGGTACATGAAGATGATCCGAAACCCACATCAGAACTTTTAATTCTCGATGGATCCGAGAGAGATCAGAGTCCTCACAATCAAGAAGATGGAGGAGACAATGATCCCAAACACATCAATCCACAAATTCCCTCGAAACCCACATTGGAATTCTTAGTTCCCGAGGTGGCCGAGACAGATGATCAATCGCGCAATGAAGAACAACAGCATCGAGACATAGAATGTGATCAGGCCACTTCTTCAAAATTAGGAGAATCAGAAGCATTTGGTGAAAGCGATGGTTTCAGGACTCCGACTTCGCTGGATCAGAGAATACCCAAGTTGACGCAATGTCCCCCCGCGCCGAAGAAAGTCGTTCCACTTCCACCCAAAAAGAGAAAAGCTCGGTCTCCGGCACCGTCCGAACAACATTGCCAACGTATTAGGAGTAGAAGAAGTGTTATGGTTCTTGATCTGACAGATGACGACGTTGATTCCACGTTTTCTCCGAGAATTCAGCAAGATTGGAGCCGGACGACGATCAAGAGATCAGCTCCAACAGACAACTGATGGCTAAGATCAAGTGTGTGTATTGCTATTTTTTTCTTTACATAGCCGTATGTCATATGACGATTTATGAAACTTGTTATACGAAAATATGATGTTAAGCATTTGAATTCAACATTTTATTTGATCAAAAGAATAATAATAATAATTCCACACTTAGTTGGTTTTGCTGTGTTTGATTTGAAAAAAGTGGTTGAATAAGGGAGTGTTGGAAAGAAGACATGGACATTTAACTTTTCTTCAAACTGCCTTCTTTTGTGATCAAGGTGTTATTCAGTTTCAAAGAGGGAGAATATATTCTCAAACTCCCATCACTAATAGTTACTGGAATTATTCTTTTTTTTTTTTTTTTTTTTTTTTTTTTTTTTCCCTTTTCCGGGGGGTTTATTTCCCCTTTTTCGGAGGGTTTTCTTTTCCCCTTTACTAGCTTGAAGATGCACTTTTCTAAGTGTAAGCTGGGTAAGAATACTTATGTCGTTGGATTCTGCTAAAATTTCCAACAAATGTAGTAAGCGTGATGGTATTGTACGTTTTAGAGACTAAAACATACCATGGTCCATGTATACCATCACTTGTGGTGAAACCTAAATTTTGTTGTGGACTTAATTATGGCACCTCCAACCATGCTTTTAAGGGAAGGTGGAGGTGTATCCCGTTGATACGGATGGGCATCCAATAGACAACATGGTTACGAGACGAGGAGGACGAGCTTGGCATCTTCCAGTTCGTGATTCACCATTCAACTAGTGCATTCAAGATGTCGAACTCCTCCGAGTTGTCTAATGCAGAGTTTTTGCAACAACTGACGAAACTCATAGATACAAAGCTCACAGCTTTCAAGCTCGAGTTCGAAGCCTCGACAAACTCACGACTGATTGCTATTGAAGGCCGTCTTCTAGCCATGTCCAACCACCGCCGGCCAGAACAGTAGGGTAAACCAACACCAAGCAGCGGTGTGACCCCCATCCAATCAGATTTTTCATTCACAGGAAGGACTGCGCTGGCACCATCCCGTCCAATCCAAACGGTCCAAGCCCTTTGCCGCCACCAGTGATGACCACAGCCCTCCACTTGTGCATTGCCCCCTCCAGTCGTTGGCGCTTCCGTGCCTGCTCGATTCCCATACGACGAACCAGACCCCCTTCCCAGCACGTATTAACGCAACGACCCAATCCGAGCTACAACACATCATTCCCTCCTCCTTTCGGCCTCCATGGCCGGGGGCGGCTTCCTTCGCCCATACACACAGCAATTGGGGGCTACGGGTTTCACCAGTTCGAACTGCTACCTCCATCATTGTACGGGGCTGGTCTCGGTACGACGACAGTACCCCAATACTATGCCAAATAGTCGGTTCTATGAGGCCACAACACTGGTGACAATCAAACTAGTTCATGGCCAAAACCCTTATTCAGGTATCGATGGACGCGAACAAAAGTTAACGTTAACGCACCGAAGTTTTCAAATACTGATTCGTACAAATGTTTATTCAAAGTGCAATCGTATTTCAACTATTTTCAGATCCCGCCTGATGAATGACTACAACTCGTTGGGGTGATGTTAGATTGGGAAGCAAAAAATTAGTTCCACTACAAACAGGACATTATCAGCTAATGTCATGGACGTCGTTCCTTGATGTGGTAAAGATTCGTTTTGACCCGTTGTACTATCATGACTATTTTGGCCAGTTGTCAAGCTGAATTTGAGAGGCAAAGTTGGCCAAAAACCGGAGCGACAACTGGTTTTGATGTTTGCATTAGGACTCAAGTATCCGCTGGGACGTTAGTTGGAGCTACGCCACTCGCGTTCACTTGGGATGTCATTTTCTTTGGTACGTGACCTTGAGGCCACGTTGTAAAAAACGGTTTCGACATTGGATACTTATCGGAAATTGTACCAGCCTCCAGACAAGTTGTCTACAGCACCACCTTCTACCACCACAACTGCTCAGTTAAAGGCTCCACCTATCGCACCAACACCGCCGATCAAGAGGTTCATGCTTGCTGAGCAACATGAACTACGTAGACATGGTTTCTGCTATAGTTGCGATTAGAGGTTATACCGCGATCACAAATACGAGGGGAAGGTTTTTATTTTGGGCTACGAAGAAAATGCCATACATCTCAAGACGATTACCTCATCCCCGTCGATGCTTCTAGTCTCTTCACACTCATCAGCAATGAACAAATGGGTTCTTACGGCTTCTGGAGTACATAGGAGGTCGCGAGGTTTCTGTTCTGATCGGCAACGTGTTGACTCACAACTTATATTCATCTAGATTTGGCAGTGACTGTAGTTTCCGATTAAGGCCGCATCAGCTTTCAAGGTTGCCGTGGGTAATGGGGAATGTCTTCATTGCAATACTACTTGTGGTGATGTTACTATTGATCTTCAGGGGCACAAGTTTTTGACTGAATTGTTCTTCTGGGAGTTCCAGGGATCGCATGTAATGCTGGGGTATAGTGGCTCCAACAGTTTGGCAAAGTCTTTAAGGATTATGCCAAGTTGGAAATGGATGTTTGGCATGGGTATTCGCGTGTGGTCTTGCAGGGTATGACAAAGGCGGCCTTGGGCGCCCATATACCCTACTTTTGCCTTGAGGACAAGGCGGTTGGTTTGGGGGGGGGGGTGAGAGGGAATTGATACAGATGTACATTCGCAGACAACACGGCTAGACGAGGAGGACGAGCTCGCCATCCTCCGGGTTTACTCAAGGACTACGTTCGGAATCAATCTTTAATTCATTGAGTTATTTTATATTGTTATGTAGTTTCATTTATATTACATGGAAGGTAGCTTATTAAGTATATCTTAGGGGGAGGGTAGTGTCTTTTACTCTTTAAGTGAACATTGTCTCTACAAAATCAATTTCTTTACCGTCAATTGAAATCATCCATTATAAAAACTCATTTTTTTGGTGGCAAAATCCCATTGTTCGTGTTTGTGAGATAGCAATCTTGCTATCACCCGTGCTTAGGGGGGGTGGGTGTAAAATGCGTTTGTTTGATCATAATGACTAATAAGATATCATGTTTTTTGCTCTTGTATATTGTTGCAGTAGTTTAAGCTCACCTGTTCCTCGTGTATTCATTACTATTTTTCATTGTTGTAGTAATAGATGTCATCATAAGGAAAAAAAAATATAAAAAAATACATCATTTTTATGAGTTGTCATTACATTTTTTTGAGGCATCAACTTGTATTCGAACTAAACTGAGGAAGAACCAATTACATCATGTTGAAGCACATTCGAAAAGCACAAAGGAAAGGGAGGTCTTCATTCTTCATCAGTTTGTCTATCTCGTGCACGAGTGGCTAGAAAAATTGTTGCTTTGTTTTCTTCTCTACGAATCCATAGCAACTGCTTGGCCTCAAATCTTTCCAGAAAAAAAACGTTGTCTCTTCTAATATGTCACCCACAATCGTGAGGTCTTCCGGTGGTCTCTACGAATCCATACCAAGGATCACAAGAAGAGACATTCATAACATGATGAAGGACATAGAAGATGTGTACCTTTTGGTTCTGGAGATCACACGAAGAATAGTGTCTTCGTCTCTACGCTTGATCCACGTCTAGATGTGAGATCTATATCTTCCTTCTCCTAGTGCTAGCTTGGACCGGAGGAAGAGGGAAGAAGGAATCACACAACGAAGAACAAAGAGAGGGTTCGGCCTCTCTTTGTGGCGGACGGATAGGGGCGGACGGCTAGGGGCATTCGGCCTCTAGCTTGTCTTGATCTCTCTCTTGATTTATCTCCCACTCACTTATGTTATGAGCATTAGTTGTGGTAAGGAAGCTAGGAGAATCCTTTATATAGTTCAACAACTCCTTGTTAACTACATAAAGGCCCTTCCTAATCCTACATGAACTTGAATTAGTCCCTTCCTTGTATATTATTCCTACTAAGTTTGCAAGGTGTTGCAAAGTGATCATTCTAATTAATTAATTTCCAATTCTAGTTCAACTCTATTAGACGTGTGACCCCATAGGTTTCTACTTAGTTGGTAGTAACTTATTCCTAACACGGAGCGGTGTCTAGCAACACATCCATGCCACCCATCTAACATAAATAAGTCAGTGATCCCAACAAACCTTGTGCCCAATATCACATATTGCATTATCCCTTTGTCTTCATATCCGGATTTGACACGAGACATAAATAGTCACAGTCGTATATCCAATCCATAGTTCCTCGATCCTGGGAATATGCTTATGCAAGAAGATAAACATCAATATCTCCATATTGATTTATCCGAGTCTGGCCAGAAATTCAATAAGCACCATCCTTTGAGTGGACATGGATATTTTCTCCCATTATGTGGGAGGGAAAAATCCTCTCTACGTCACTAAGCTTGCTTGCTATCATGCCCGATAGCTATCTTTATAGTTGCCCGGTTAAGGCACAACGGTGGATAACGTCAAAGCATGATATTCCACAACTAGAGTATCTAGTGACTTCAAGTCTAAGGATTACAATATAATTGGCACTACAAGAAGCGATTGTGACTTTAACATAATCTAATGTATCCTTCTCGTCGTGGGTCAATCCATTATGCCATTACTCCTAATGCATACCCATGTGTTAGACTTGATATCTCCATATCAATATACACACATACTAGTCTATATTTGATTGTCCTATTAACCAATATAATGGACTAGGGATATTTAAGATAAACAACATATTGTATCTAAGGGCTTCATTATTAAATATCACAATAATTAATAAATGAATATTCTAGCCAAAACATTGTTCATACTAAATATAGATTGCCTCTAGGGCACCTATTCAAACAGGTATTCCCATAGTACCTTATCTGAAAATCTTCAATTAACACCTTTGCATCACCTTCTATAACAACATTATTTATCTCCAACTCCATTGCCAAACGGATCCCCGTGCAAATCGCAACTGCCTCAACTTCTTTTGCACTGTAATAACCTGGAATGTGGACACATCGAGCTCCTATGAATCTACCCATATGGTCTCGTAGTAGCACACCACCCCCCGCATCTCTCGTGTCTGGGTTAAACTCCCTGTCGAATTTAAGTTTTGTCGTCCCAGTTTCCGGTGGCTGCCAATTACCAGGGTCGAGTTTGTGATCTAGAATTCTTCTAATCTGTTTCGGATATCCTGGTTTTTTTTGCCAGAGATTTCGACATTCCATTGAATATTGTTGTGTTTATGCTTTGCCAAATCTCCCAAAGTGCCAGACAAAAAACCTTCTTTTCCTCCTCTTGCAGTTTTACTAGTAGCTCCAACACCCAGATTGCAAAGCCTTGGAAATGACTATAATTGAATCCATCAATGACCAAAAGATTCCAAAGTTCATTTTCCCATTGGCAAGACTAAATTTTTTTTTCTTCCGTATCTCGGTACATTCCAGAGTGAGGGCAAAAATTCGGGGTCGCTAAGTTTCTTTGAATGAGGTTTTGCGAGGTTGGTAAGATTTCGATGACGCACTTCCAAACAAAGTGCAACACTTTTTTCTGCAGTTTGATTTTACACAGAGTATGGAACACCGGCTCAGAATAATTAGATGGAGAGTCCAAGATCATTCGGGCGTCAATTTCCCACAATTATTGCTTAATAAAGTCACTGTTCCATGTGCGGTTAGCGTTGATGAAACGTGAAACTCTAATTTATGCATTGGGTGATGGTGATTACCTGAGATTTCCTAGTGTTCAAAATCCATGGGTCTCGAAGAGAAAAAGATTTATTTTCCTCTATTCTCCAGATAGATCCGTCCATAATGATTTTCCTTCCATGAGTAATGCTTCTCCATGCGTAAGAAGTGTTTCCCCAAGTTCTGCACTCATAAAATGTGTGTTAGCAAAGTATTTTCTTTGATCACCCTGCACATAAGAGAGTTAGGAAATTGAATCAATCTCCATGCTTGTTTAGCTAGCAGAGCTTGATTAATTTTTTTTTATCTTTAAAAGCTTGAAGCCTTCTTCTTTGTTATTTTGCATCTTCTTTCAAGCAAACCAGTGAATTCCTCTATCCATGCCACTCTGCTTCCATCAGAACTTTCTAGTCATTGCTTCCATCTTGTCGGAAATCACATTTGGTAACTTGAAATAGCTCATTGCGTATGTAGGAAGTGCTTGGGCAACTGCTTTAATCAGGACCTCCTTGCCTGGAACTGAAAGTGTAATTTCCTTCCAACATTTAAATTTGCTTCCTATCTATCCGTAAGGTGATTAAAAGTGATAGATTTGTTTCTTTCCATTTTGGCAGGAAGTCCCAATTACTTATTGTATTTTCCACTCCAAGTACCCCCGTTTCATGCAAGATTTCCTCTTTGACTTGGGTTGGTACTCCTGGTGAAAAAATAATTTCCACTTTTGATGCATTTATTTGTTGGCCTGAGGCTCTTCCATACGCTTCAATGATCTGGAGTAATTTTTGCACATTATTCATGTCAGCACCTGTAAAAAATATACTGTCATCAGCGAAAAAAGGTGAGACACAACTGGCCCTCCTCTTGACACTGTAATGGTCGTAAGATGGCCCTCATTGACTGTAGATGTCATAGATTTAGAGAGGAACTCTTTGCAGATCAAGAAGAGGTAGGGGGACATGGGCACCCCTGATGCAACCCTCTTTCTGGGATGACTTTCCCGGTCGGCAAACCACTACGAATAAAAGCATAACTAATAGTAGATATACAATTGTGAATAAGAGTGACAAAACTTGGCCCGAATCCAATTTGGAAGAGAGATTCGCGGATGAGAACCCATTCTACTCTTTCGTATGCTTTACTCATGTCTACCTTTAGCGCAAAAAACCTTTCTTTCCCTTCTTCCTTATTTTTAGAGAATGAATAACCTCAAAAGCGGTGATGATATTTTCCATGATGAGCTTGCCCGGGACAAAAGCGCTTTGATTTTATGAGATGAGGTTTGGGAGAGACTTTTTTAGTTTTTTTCTGCTTCCTTTGCCACAATCTTGTAGACAACTATGCATAGGCTGATTGGTCTATAATAGCCAGTTTTTCTCGGTTGCTTTTTCTTGGGGATCAGGGTAATATGAGTGGATTTGTAGTCTGTAACACTTTTACCATTGTTCAGAATATCAAGGATAGTAGTGGTTACCTCCCCTCCTACCGTATGCCAATATCATTGGAAGAACCCAAACTTGCCAATCCTCGATGCTTTATCCCGGGACATCTTAAATAGAGCATCTCTGACTTCTTTGGGTGTGTAAAGATCCTCCATAAACTATCTATCCTATGCTGAGATATCGCAAATCATAGTGTTAAGTAGCGGCTCAATGTCCTCCAAAGTTGAATTTGAGGTTTGAAATAGCTCTCCGAAATGATTTTCTAGAACTTCTTTTATCTGTTCCTGATCCGTCACCCATCCTAGTTGCTATTTTCAATACCGCATAACCGATTCCGATCTCTTCGAATGGTTTCCCATTGGTGAAAAATTGGTATTCTGGTCACCGTACTTGAGATTGTTTTGGACACTGCCAAAAGTGCGCTTGTTCTATTGTATGCATGCCTCTTCCATGCGGTGTAGTTGCTGAATTGTAGCTCCAAATCCGCTACCCTAGGTTCCTCGAACGATACATTCAAAAAGTGGATGCGTCATCCACATATTTTCAAAACGCAAAAGCGATTTTGGGCTGGTTTGCTAGCCACCCAGTCAAGCTGTATAGGAGAATGATCCGAATTTGGCCCGAGCAAGTGGGTTACATGAGCTCCTCGCCACTTGTCAAGCCAATTTTAATTCGCTACCACTCTATCAAGGCGCTCACGAATATTATTAACCCCCTTTTGATTGTTGCTCCAAGTGTATGGATTTTTGGCAAAACCCAATTTAAAAGGTCCACATCACTCAAAACATCTCAAAGAGATACGATTGAGTATAAATTACCCCCACACTACCTTCTTTTTACGTTTTGGTTGTTATTGCATTAAAATCTTCGGAAACACACCATGGCCCAACAGGATACGGAGCGAGTCATCTCTACAACTCCCAAGAGTGTATTCGATCATCCCTTACCGGGTCACTGTAGAAACCTGTAAATTTCCCCGAAAATTATCTTCTTATTCTTTTTTTGTAATAACTGCATCAATGTGCCAATGTGAACACTTGGTAATGAGATCAGTAAGCCTCTGCCAGATTTTCTCAATATGTTGAGGACAACTGAACAAAGCATCAACAAAAGGGAAGGCACGACTAAATGATGGTCAATAAAGGGAAGAGGAAGCGAGTTGCGTCTACCTCCAAAAGAAAGAAAAAGAAATTTGCAAAATCCAAGGAAACCGCTTTAAATCCCTCTGGGGGCGTGACTAAGGGTGACTGACACTACTGCAGTTAGCCCGGTCACCGAAAAAGGAACTGCCCAAAATATCTGGAAGATAAAAGGCTTGGAATAGTGATTCCACCACCACCAGGTATTTTTGTTATATGTATCAATCTGTTTGTCTCTTCATCTTGGGTATTGGATACTGGATGCGGATCTCACATTTTTCAAAATATGCAGGATCTAAAGAGAAGCAGACGACTGGCTAAATAGGATATAGACTTGCGCGTGGGAAGTGGAGCAAGAGTTTCTGCATTAGCCATAGGCGTTTATAGTTATTTTTACCTTCAGACTTATCTTAGAATTATACAATTTCTATTTTGTGCCTGCTAGCAGAAACATTATTTATATTTCTTGTTTGGACAAGAAAGGTTTTTCTATTAAAATAAAGGACAAGTGTTGCTCCATTTATTTTGATGGTTTGCATTATTGTAATACTTTAATGTCTAATGGATTATATATCCTTGATCTAGATAACTTCATCTACAAAATTAATTCCAAGATGATTAAAATTAATGATTTAAATCTTACTTATTTATGGAATTTTCGTTTAGGCCACATAAAGGAAACTGTTGGAATAGATGCCCTAGAGGCAATCTAGTTTAGTATGAATTTATTTTGGCTAGGAAATTCATCATATTATTTATTGGATATTTAATATAATGAAGTCCTTAGATTTACAATTGTGTTGTTTATCTTAAATATACCTAGTCTAGTATAATGATTAATAGGACAATCATCTATAGACTTGTATGGGGTTGGATTGATATGGAGAAATCATGATCCAACACATGGGTGTGCATTAAGGGTAATGGCGCACAGGATTGACCCATCTCCGAGAAGGCTACATACACGTTATGTTAAGTCACAAGTGCTTCTCGTGGTGCAATGGTATTGTCATCCTTAGACTTGAAGTCGCTAGATATTCTAGTTGTGGATTATTGTGATTTTGGTAGCGTTAAACGCTACACCGTAACTGGGTAGTTATAAATGCGTGTACCGGATACAATAAGAAGCAAGCTTAGAGATCGTAGTGGACGTAGATAGAATTTGTCCCTCCCACATAACGGGAGCAAATATCCTAGGCCACTCGAGGGATAGTGCTTATAAAATGTCTGGCCAGACTCAAATAAATCAATATGGGATATTGATGTTATTTGCACGAATAAGGCTATTCCCATGGATCGAGAAACTATGGATTGGATATACGAGTGTGAATTGTATGTCTCGTGTCCCATCCGGATATAGAGAAAAAGGGATGAGACAATTACTTGTACAAGGTTTGTCGGATGACTATTCTATTAGTTGGCTAGAATGGATGTTTCGCTAGAAACCGCTCCATATTAGCAAATTATTGCTACCAAATAGATAGAACCTATGGGGTCACACGCTATGAAGAGTTGAACTTGATTTGGTAATTAATTAATATGATTAATTAATTAGAAGGATCACTTTGCAACACCTTGCTAACTTAGTAGGACTAATTTGCAATGGAGGGACTAAACTGAATTCTAGTAGGGTTGGAATGGGTCCTTTAGGTAGTTGGCAAGGATTTGTTGGACTATATAAAGGATGCTCCTTCCTTCCTTCCCACATTTATGAGCCTTTAGTTCATAACTTGAGTGGGAGAGAACTAAAAGGAGAGAGCAAGCAAGCAAGAGAGGCGCACGCCCCCCTTGCCGCCGCCCCATCCCGTCGGCCCAAACAAGGAGGCCGATCCTCCTTGTTTCCCCGCGTTGTGTGATTTCTTCTTCCTCTTCCTTCATTCCTGGCTAGCACAAAGGAGTAGGAAGATCTAGAATTCATTTTTAGGCGTGGATCAACTATAGAGAACGTGACACAATTCGCGTTAGAAGTCATCACAGGAGAAACCCTAAGGTGTGTAAATCGATTTCTTCCCTTACCAACGTTATGTATCTTGTCCTGTGATCCTTGGAGGGTATTGCATGGATTATATTTGTTTTTACGCTGCGTATCCATGATCAAAACCCTACAGAAACATGCATCTCTAGACTCCATAAAGATGGATTACTAGACTCCTTTGATTATGAATCATATGAGACACGTGAGGCTTGTTTATTAGAAAAAAATGACAAAGTCCCATTTCAAGAAGAAAGGTGAGAGGACTAGTGAGTTATTGGCACTCATACATACTGATGTGTGTGGACCGTTTCCCACGTCAGCCAGAGGTGCTTATCTTTATTTCATTACATTTATTGTTGACTTCTAAAGATATAGATTTGTATACCTTATGAAGGAAAAATATGAATCCTTTGAAATGTTCAAAGAATTCAAGAATGAAGTAGAGAAGCAACTTGGCAAGATTATAAAGGCTCTACGATCGGATCGTGGAGGAGAATACTTGAGCCGAGATTTTGACGACTATCTTAGAGAGTGTGGGATCATATCCCAACTCACTCAACCCGGAATGCCACAGTGGAATGGCGTGTTCGAGAGGAGGAATCAAACTCTATTGGACATGGTTCGATCTATGATGTGTCAAACTGATCTTCCCTTATCTTTTTGGGGACACACACTATTATGTGCATCTTTTAACCTTAACTGTGTTCCATCCAAATATGTCATGAAGACTCCATATGATATGTGTCGTGGGAGGCGTCCCACATTGTCTTTTATGAATAATTGGGGTTGCAACGTCTATGTAAAGCGTTTACAAACAAACAAGATCGAACCAAAGTCGGATAAGTGTAAGTTTGTGGGATATCCTAAGGAAACGAAGGGATATTATTTCTACAATCTAGCCGAGAACAAAGTGTTTGTTGCCCGTACCGGTGTGTTTCTAGGAAGAGAATTTTTCTATAAAGAAGCCAGTGGGAGGACAGTAGAACTTGAAGAAGTTCAAGAACCACAAACCACTTACCCTAATATGGAACATGAACCGCAAGATGTTGTGGAGGAACCTGTTCAGGTAACACAAGAACTTCGTAGGTCGAGTAGGGTGCGTCAAGAGCCAGAGAGGTATGAAATTCTCGTAATTGAGCCTGGTGATGCACTACTCATGGATGATCAGCCTACTACCAATGGAGAGGCCATAAAAGGGCCACACTCTCAAAATTGGCTTGAGGCCATGATATCCAAAATGGAATCCATGTATACCAACAAAGTATGGACTTTGGTGGAACCACCCCAAGGGGCTCGGCCCATAGGGTGCAAGTGGGTCTTCAAGAAGAAGACTGACATGGATGGAAATGTGATTGCCTATAAGGGCCGATTGTTGGCAAAATGATTTAGACAGATTCATGGTATTGACTAGGGGTGCAAACGGTTCGGTTCGGTCCGGTTTGAGCCATAAAATTTCAAACCTCGACTAGTTCAGTTTAATTTCGGTTCGGTTTCGTCTCGATTTCGGCTTTAAGAGGTTCGGTTAGGTTTGAACCGTCAGTTTACATATTAATACACATTATTACTTAAAAATCAGATTTTAAATCTAAAAAGAGTAAAAATTATGTTAGAAACAATTCAAGTATAAAGGCTAAAGTAAACTCTATCAAATCTACCACCGTTTGCTTGATTTTCAATGAATCTTTTACAAAAAAATCGAGTTCGAACTAAAGGAATATGATCGTAATTTCAACATTCTACATGAGAGAATATTAATATTATATTTAAGATACAAGAAATATGCCCAATACGGTTTAAACGGTTTAGCGCGGTTTAACTGGTTTGGCCCGGTTCGATTTATGTTTTTTATGATTTGTGATCGGTTCGGTTTATTTCGGTCCGATTTAGCTCGGTTCGATTCGGTTGCGGTTTTCTCGGTTTAACTTGCACCCCTAGTATTGACTATGAATAAACCTTTTCCCCAGTCGCGATGGTTAAATCCATTCGTATCTTACTTGCTATTGCAGCTTATCACAATTATGAGATTTGGCAGATGGATGTCAAAACAGCATTTTTGTATGGAAACATCCTTGAGGACGTGTACATGCACATCCTGAGGGTTTTGAGGTTCAGAGCATGCCCATAAAGTGTGTAAGTTGAAACGATCCATTTACGGGTTGAAGCAAGCTTCTAGGAGTTGGAATCTGCATTTTGATGATGCAGTCAAAGAGTTTGGCTTCATCAAAAACGAATATGAACTTTGTGTCTATAAGAAGGTTAGTGGGAGCTCTATTGTGTTTTCGGTATTGTATGTGGATGACATACTACTCATTGTAAACAACATTTCTACCTTGGAATCTGTCAAAGATTGGCTAGGAAAGTGTGTCTCAATGAAGGACTTAGGAGATGCAAATTAAATACTTGGCATCAAGATCTATAGGGATAGATAAAGGAAGCTGCTTGGCCTAAGTCAAAGTACGTATATAGAAAAAGTGTTGAAACGGTTCAACATGCAAGACTCCAAGAGAGGATTCTTGTCCATGTCGCATGGGATCACCCTTTCGAAGTATGATTATCCTTCCAATGAGATTGAGAAGAACCGCATGAGTAGGTTTCCTTATGCTTCAGCCTTAGTATCTATCATGTACGCCATGTTATGTACTAGACCAGGTGTGTCATATGCGTTGAGTATGACCAGAAGATACCAGTAAAATTCGGGTGAGAGTCACTTGATTGCTGTTAAGAATATCCTTAAGTACTTGAGAATAACTAAGGATGTATTCTTGATATATGGAGGGGAGGAAGAGCTAAGTGTAAAGGTTTACACTCATGCAAGCTTCCAAACTGAAAAAGATGATTTCAGATCGCAGTCAGGGTTCGTGTTTTGCCTAAATGGAGGAGTTGTGAGCTGGAAGAGTTCCAAGCAAGAGACAGTTGCTTATCTACAACTGAGGCTGAGTACATTGCTGCATGGGGTGCATCAAAGGTGGCTGTTTGGATTAAAAAGTACATCACTGAGCTTGGTGTGGTTCCTAGTATTGTGGATCCAATAGAGTTGTATTGTGACAACACTGGGGCGATAGCACAATCCAAGGAACCAAGGTCACACCAGAAATCCAAGCACGTACTCAGGAAATTCCTTCTTATTCGAGAGATCATCGATAGAGGATATGTGAAGATATGCAAGATTTATACAAATAATAATATGTCAGATCCACTTATAAATCCGCTTGTTAAGGTCAAGCATGAAGGGCACACAAGATCTATAGGCATATGAGATGCACCCGATTGGCTCTAGTGCAAGTGGGCGACTGTTGGAATAGATGCCCTAGAGGCAATCTTATTTAGTAAGAACATTCTTTTGGCTAGAATAATCATTGTATTATTTATGGAGATATTTAATATAATGAAGTCCTTAGATCACAGTTTGTTGTTTATCTTAAATATCCGTAGTCGTTTATATTGATTAATAGGACGATCAACTATAGACTAGTATGTGAGTATATTGATATGGGGATATCAAGTCTAGCACATGGGTATGCGTTAAGGGTAATGACATACTGGAATGACCCACCACGAGAAGGCTACATACAAGTTATGTGAAAGTCACAAGCGCTTCTCGTAGTGACAATGGTATTGTGGTCCTTAGACTTCATGTCACCGGACACTCTAGTTGTGAAATATCATGCTTTGATATTATCAAACGTTGCGCCTTAACCGGGTAACTATAAAGATAGTTATCAGGCATGATAGGAAGCAAACTTAGATATGGTAGTGATGTAGAGAGGATTTATCCCTCCCAAAGAACGGGAGCAAATATATATGGCCACTCAAGGGGTAGTGCTTGTAGAATGTATGGCCAGAATCAGATAAATCAATATGGGATAGTGGTGTTATATACATTGATAAGACTATTCCCAGGATCGAGTAACTATGGGTTGGATATAAGAGTCTTAAATTTATGTCTCGTGTCCAATCCGGATATAGAGACAAAGGGATGATACAATACGGTAACAATGGTCACAAGGTTTGTCGGATCAGTGACTATTTCTATTAGTTGGGTGACATAGATGTGTTGCTAGACACCGCTCTATTTTAGTAATTGTTACTACCAACTAAGTAGAAACCTATGGGGTCACATGCCCTATGGATTAAACTAGACTTGGTAATTAATTAGTAGGACTAATTAAATAGAAGGATCAATACGCAACCACAAGCAAATTTAGTAGGACTAATTTATAAAGTGGACTAATCCGTGTATGGACATGATTAGTATTGGGGCTAATATGTAGTTAATAAGGAGTTATTTAGTATATTTGGGCACTCCTAGCTTATTTTCTCATGTGTGCATCACTATTGAGATAGAAAAAAACAAGGAGAAAGCAAGAGAAGAGGGCTGTACACCCCGCTCGTGGGTGCCTCATTGTGCGTGATCTTCTTCTTCCTCCTTCCTCCCGTTGCTAGCACATTGACGTTGGAAGGACTCTAGTGCAATCCTAGGCGTGGATATTCATAGAGACGTGGATAGCATTCTATGAAGAGTGATCTTTCAGACAAACAAGGTACACATCATTTCTACTCTTACCACATTATGATGGCTTGTCCTGCGATTCATGGAGGGCTTTGAACGGAATCTTCATTTTGTATTTCCACTGCGTAATCCGTATCAAATGCCACATCCAATATTATCCACCGTCAAATAATTTTCATAAACCTGACTCGGGCCCTTTCCATCTGACCTTGCGTGAGCTTGGTTTGAATGAGAATGAATATCTTCAGAACTTTTTGCCTCACTAAATTGCAAAGAGATAGGAATGTACAAGGGTTCCCATGCCCTCGCACATTCCAGCTAATAAGACACATTATGATTGCAGTGCATGACACGTGGAATCCAGACTTCCTCAATGGCCTTGGATAAGATAGTACCCTTGAGATATATCCAAATCGAGCACGAGGAGGCTCTTGGCTAGCAGCGAAAAGAAGCAGGGTTAAACTAATGCTCCATCCTCATACTGACCAAACTGTTGAGGTCATCATGAGCAAGGAGGAGTACAACCCTCTATTTTGAGCAAAGCTGAATTGCCCAAGAGATGGCTTCGCTTTCCATATATGGATTCCAAGCAATATCCAACTGAACAACCCTTAACTCCCCAAACTGACATATCTCCCAAAGTAGCATTCTTTCGATTCAAACATTATCTCAGCTACACATTGTTAGGATCGTTGAGTTTATCGATGATGTTTTTTTTCTCAAATTCTGGTTGACATATCCTCATATTAGGAAAACCTCATTGCTTCCATAACCATGATCAATGAGGTAGTCTCTTATCAAGTTCAATGTGTTATAAAACGATGTGGAATCACGATACCACTTGTTAGGAATCAAGAAGAGATAATGAACGAAGAACAAGATGAAGAACAACCCAAGAATCTAACGTGGTCCACTAGTTTTGAGGCTAGCTACGTCCACGGCCACAACAAACCAATTTATTAATGAGATCTCAATTACAATCAACAACACTCTGTACGTATCGACCCTAGGACTTTAGAAATGACTAAGATAGTGACATGTGCCCAAAGAAACGAAGAAACATTCCAAAACTGAACAACGAAACAATAAAACCGCCCCAACCACAGAGTGTTAGTACGAACACCCGAAGTGTTCGCACCAACATTTATCGTACAAACACGTTTGATGTTTGCACGAACAGAAACAGAAAACCCAATTTCACGCTTTTTTCTTGATTCCATGCTTCACCAGTTGTTATTCCGCCTCGTCCGGGTGTTGCCCAGGTACTCTGAATCACCAAAAACATAACACAATGGACCGGGAAATCGACTGAAGACGATAACTTTCTCCTTGTGAGGTTTACTTAAGCATAGACAGATAAGCGCCATAGTGAAACTAGATTTCGCCCCTTCATCATAGTGAAGATTAGCTTATATAGCTTGTCCTTTTCCATGAGAGAGCTATGAAATTGACAGAGAGATGGATGAACAAAAACCATAGTTTCCTTATAGAAAAAACTTGTTGAAGGACATCAAAAACTTCAGAAGGAGGATGTTCAAGAGACTTTTGATTTGACTATAAGGAAACCATGGTTTCTGTTCACCCATCTCGTTGAAGCTTGATTATCATGAAGGAGCAAAAAATAATTTCACGGGGGCTATTACCCGTCAATGCCTTAGTAAACCTAGGAAGGAGAAAGTCTCCAATCGTTCCCCAAGCTCCAAGACCACACCAAGCTCTCTAAAGATACGTAAAACCTTGCTAACCTATGAAAAATACGACCTAACTTGCTTTAATACGTTTCCAAAGCAAGAAGACAACGTTCTGATAAATTGCATAAAAACCCCAGCTCAAATCTGCCGCCACTAGCGCTGTCTTCGTACGAACACTTTTACCTTCCCACGAAGAGTCTTCGTACGAAGAATTTATTCTCTTCGTGCGAAGATCTTCCCCGATAAGTACTGCAGCATGTTTCACGAAGAATTTTCGGCATTCTCAAATTTCTTCTAAGTTTAAAGTCTTCGTGCGAAGACTTCTTTTTTCTGAATATTTCTTGTAATGATTTTGGCTTCTTCTTTGAGTTCCTCCTTTTCAAAGCTTGTCTCCATCTCCCGTATGATCTCCGATCCCTATTTTTCTGCGAATCACACCACAAAAACAATACCCGCGATCATATCAGAATAAAAACTCGAAATTACACTAGACACGCCCGAATTCAACAAGAATAGCTCAAGAACTCATTTTCAACAATAATAGCACAATTTACTCGAAAAGATGATAAATTCTCAATGTTGATCAAACAAAATGCATAAAAGTAAGTAATAAAATAACTCTTAAAAACGGAGTTATCAGATAATAACCCCAGTTTATTCCTATAGTTTAACCCCTACAGAATTTGCAGGGGTGTTGCACCCTTTCACAATTCAGGAAAAATTTCCTGACGACCTATCATGATGATCAAGCAAAAAGGCAGCCATATTACTAGACCATATCAAATTATCTTTTCAACGGGGCCCTTCCTAAAGATTTAACTCCACATCAGATAAATAAAATTTTCCTATAATGCAGACAATATTTCTGAGATGAACCATTCTTGTTCAAGCAGGGAGCCAATAACAATATGAGGAGATGCATTTCATTCCAAGAAATTATGCAAGTTACTATAAACTGCCACTAAGCTCACTATGGGGGTCATTTTAGTGGACCAAGGACTACTCACAACGTTCCGCAATCTGACTTTACAAGAATTGTATTCAAGGATTGTCATGACTAAGCGTGTAGTTGTGATCTATGACAGAGAAAAGGAAATATATCTCATAGGAATGAAATGTTCATGACATTATTGCAAGAGGTTGAATCCTTCGATGTTTAGGGAATTTATTTTATTGGGGCCATTACCATCCACGATAGAGAATTTATACATAATATTATAAGTATATTATGTTTCCAAATGGGTCGAAGCCATGGAATGCCAGAAAATCATGCAGAAATAGTTGAACGTCTTTTGAAGCGCAAAATATTCACCAGATTTGGGATACCAAGACCCATGGTAAGTGATGAAGGCTCCTTGTCAACAGAGTGTTTGCTAACTTTTTCAAGTAGTAGGGGGTGTCTATCCATAAGGTATAACTGGCTTATCACCCCCTAGTCTAATGGGCAGGCTAATGTTTCAAACAGATTCAAGAGCATTATAAAGAAGACTGTGAATCTCGGTCGCCAAGATTGGTCCCTAAAGCCGGATGATACACTATGGCCTTCCAGGACAACTTACAAAATGTTTCTAGGAATTTCACCGTACTGCTTGTCACGTACCAGTGGAACTAGAACACATCCCATATTGGGAAATCAAGCATCTTAATATGGACCAGAGTTTGGCCGGAGATAAAAGAAAAATGGCTCTGCCAGAACTGGAGGTATTTAGAGAAACATTGTACGAGAGTGAAAATATCTGTTAAAGAAAAATAAGTGTTATGATTAGTGGATCTTGAAAAGAAAAAATGAATTTCTTCCTTACAAATCTCTAATGAAGCTCTTTCCATGGAAGTTGCGATCAAGATGGTCTGGACCGTTCATAGTCAAAGACATAACATCACGGGGAGTTGGAATTGGAAAATCCACGCTACAATACAATATTCAAAGTGAATGGGAACCGAGTCAAGCCTTATTTGGACTCTCATGTGTTCACTGAAGTAGATGTAATATAATTCGAAAAACCTTGATCAACAACGGATGTAACTTGTTCGGGAAGTCTAGATTAAATTAAAAAATCTTGTTGGGTGGCAACCCAAACTAGGAGTAGGATTTAATGAATTAAGCTATTATTTATTTTCATAAATTGTGAGGAGAAGAGAGTGGACTTATGTTTAAATTGAGAAACCACTGGAAAATAAATTATAAAAAATTGCAGAAGAGGAATTTCGTGTTCAAATGCAGGCTCTAGCCTTCAGACGCATGGGGACCGAAAAGGAAAAGATGGATAATTTTATAAGGAAAAAGAAAAGTGGCGTTAAAACGCTAAGAAGTGCGTCCAAACGCAAGGGCAGCGTTTAAACGTAAGTACCAATGTCCAAACGCAGACCTACCAGAAGACATTAAATTACAAGAGCTTGTTGGGTGGCAACCCAAACTACTATTAGGATTTAATTAATTAAGCTATTATTTATTTTCATGAATTGTGGGGAGAAAAGAGTGGATCTTATGTTTATATTCAGAAAACGCTGGAAAATAAAATATAAAAAATTGTAGAAGAGGAATTTCGTGTTCAAAGCAGTCTCTAGCCTTCAGACACATGGGGACCGAAAAGGAATAGATGGATAATTTTGTAAGGAAAAATAAAAGTGGCGTTAAAATGCCAAGAAGTGCGTCCAAATGCAAGGGCTGAGTTCAAACGTAAGTACCAGCGTTCAAACGTAGACGTACCAGAAGAGAGAGGTGGAAATTATGCTATGTACTGAACGGAGCGATCGCATGCAAAAGTTACATCCAAACTCACGCTGCGTCTGACACAAGACATGCATTCAAACGCCTATAGTGGCAGCCCACCAACTTAAGAGTCTTATGACTTGCGTTCAAACGCAAGTTACTGCATTCAGACGCAAATCAAGCATTTTCAAGAAAGCCTATATTGGATGAATTGCGTTCAAACGCAGGATGAGCTGCGTTCAAACACAAAAGTCGGGAGAATTGAAATTTTCTACAATGAAGGGCATTTCATTAATATTAGCACTGTGTATATATACACGTACGGACTGAAAGGGACTCATTTCAACCCTGGTCCAAGAAATTTTGGTTTATTTTTCTCCAGAAAATCTATCTGCTCCTTCAACCTGAAAAATCAAGTTTCTGTGTATTCTCAATCCGAACACATCATAGTGCTCCCCTCAACATGAGGAATCACACTCATACTTTTACAATTCAGTGGTGATACAAGCTTCGATCCATTGAATCATCTTCTTTTTGGAAATTTTATTTTCTTTCTGCAATGGTAGAACTTCAGATGAGATAAAATAGGACTGGGCTGCCAACCAATATTTATGATCCCTGACTATTATCTAAACAGCTTTTCTGTGACTTCAGGTTTGTGACCAAAGATGCCCGCAAATACTATCTAACAGGGAGAAGAAAGTTCAGACCTGACAGAGGAAAATGCCTTACCTAAAGTCCCTGCTCGGATGCCTGATTATACAAACTCACAGGGAACGTAGCCCAATTTGGGGCCCTCTTTACGACCTTCAAAATCTAGACAATCTCAGTCCATAGAAGATAATTTTATTTTAATCTGATGGAATGTGAGCGGGGTCAGGCTGCTTTCATAGATTGTATCTATTGTTGGAGGGTTTGGCTCCGTGAACTAGAGACCATTCAGAAAACTCTAGACTTAGAGACCTTGTTCGTTGAATGTGTCTATACGGCTTACCATAACAACCCTCCATCAAACCCCGATAAACTCATTTTTAAGACTATAGGTCATGGAGTGCTTGGTGTAGAGTGGTAAAGGACAGACATGGGGTCAGAAGCTTCCCGATACCTATCTAGTGAAACAAGCCAAATGGTGGACCGTCAACAACCGCATTTTTGGCATCAAGCTCTTAACCCGACATGACTATGATGTTGTTCTCATAATATGTTTCCTTATGAGGGGTGAGTTTGTGGATATTCTAGAAATTATTTGTGCTTATTTTTGTGAGCGCAGACTGGCGGGGAGCAGAAAAGGTTTCGGGTTGGGTGGCTTGCTTACCCAAATGGCCATGAACAGGGGATATCAATTTCTATTTCAATGCAGGATATGACAATGCCGAGGGTGAAAACTTATCAAAATATTTTTTTGGACCTTGAGAAAGTGGGTATTTATGCTCCAACAGTGGCTGCTGAGGCACGATGGGAAGACTAGTCAGCTCCAGCAGACATTGCTGGGGGCAATGATTCGATGATGAAGGACAGTAATGTAGGAATAACTACAGGATCAATACTCTAGAGGGGGGGGGGGGTTTAATAGAGTATGGAAACTTTTGTAACTTTTGCTAAAAGAGTGGTTTCAAAGAAGTTTGTGAAGTGCAACAAGTATTTCAAGGCCTTGAAATGAATTTTAATCCCTTGGAATCAAAACAAAAAGTAACTAGAAATTTGATGATTTTCAAGGCCTTGAAATGAGTTTCAATCCCTTGAAATGAAACCTGTTTTGAGCAGTGTAAAAAGCTAAGTAAAATGCAATAAAGAATATACAAGAAACAAAGTGATTAATAGAGTTCAGTCCACTTGGACCTACATCTCTACCTCTTGGAATTAATCCCTGCAGGATTTTCACATTAATTCTTATTATCCAAAAGTTAAACCCTAGATCTCAAGCATAGAGAGATGCCTTACTCAGTTACAGCTTGTGGTTCTCACTAATCTATCTAGTACTTTCTCTAGCTAAGTGATTAACTAAGACTTCCCTAGTGTTCAGGTTTAACAATCCAAGAGAATAACATCTAAAAGTGTTATCTAAATGATATAAAAATGATGATCATAAGAGGAGAACACTGAGAACTAAGTCATCAGTGAGAATGCAGTGTTCTTCAAATGATTGGATTGAGTGATGTAGATCTGCTTCTTGGTTGCTTGTAACTCTTCTTTATTGCTTGAGTGTTTTTGTGTCTTGCTCTGTACTGCTTCTCGAAATTCTTCAATAATATAATCTGTTAAGCAATGTTTGAATTGAAGATCTTCAGAATCTTCTAAACGAACTTTCCTGAAAAGTAGCTTCAAATCTTGACTCTTCTAACAGCTTCCTCCAACGGCTAGTTGCTCAATATTTTCAAGGATACTATCATGACTTTGTTTAGGAGTAAGTTAGAAAGGTCTAGATCAGATTTGAGCTAACACAGAATCAGATCAATAGCTCAGTTTACTTTTCTTCACATTCCAGTTTAGGAACCATTTCCTGCAAAATAAGCAACTGTATATCCCTGCAAAACTTGGTCAAAAAGATAGATTAACCACAGTTTAGAGTAATAGAATGATTTGCGTTTCTTCATCAAGTAACATATAATCAATCCTATGAGATCTGGAGTTGGAATGAAATCAAAAGCTCCCCATAAGTTCATGTTGTATTTTGCAGGATTGTTTCAAAACTTTGAAAGCAGTTTCAAGGCCTTGAAATAGAAGCTATTTCAAGCCTTTGAAACTGGTTGAACTTACAATCTCCCCCTTGAGGAGATACAAAACCACAATATTTTAGGGACTGATTTCTCGCTAAAAAAATTCATTAGAGCACAGCAGAATCCACAATAATAAACTGTAACACAAGAGATTCAAGTGATCCAACTTATTTATGTAATGTCAAAAAGTAGAAATGTCTACCAAATCCTATGGATCTAAACCAGATCTCTAACCCTATTGATCTAAACCAGATCTCTAAGCCAGATAAAAATTAGAAAAAATGAACACCTTACTTTCTCCCAGTTTTTGACTTCCATAAGTAAAGAATGACAAAATGTTGGATCAATGTTTGGAAAGCTGAGTAAATTTTTTTGAAAGGATAAAAATTTTCAAGACTTTGAAGAAAGATTCAAGGCCTTGAAAAAGAAAGAAAGAAGAGTTAAGAGTTAAGGGATTGGGTCTTCATCTCCCTTGGGCTCAACAACTTCTTCTTCACTATCTTCTTCATCATCCTCATCATCTTGTTGTTCTTCTTCTTGAACAGCTTTACCACCAGCACCTCCAGTTTCTTCAAATAATTGTTCTTTAGTCACTATCTATGGAATGGCATCTTTCTTCTTCTTCTTCTTGAGGTCCTTGATCAACATCCCAGATTCTGGACTATCACCATCAGCTTGTTCCTGTTTTCACCACCCTGTTCCCGATGACTTGTTTTCCTTTGTCCACCACCCCTGTAGCCTCATCCTGAGTTTTACTCTCACTGAACAGATCTTTGGTTGAACCTTCTGCATCCCTCTTTGATCCTTCTGAAGCCTGAGACACCTCTTCTTCCACATGAAGTACATTGATGCTCTTGAAGATACTATCAACCATATACTTTACTTGCTTGAATTCAGTTCCAAAATCATGCTGATTTTCCTTGAGCTCATCCATATCCTTCTCAAGAATATAAATTCTTTGAACCACTATTGATAGGTCTTGAAGTTAAGAGGGTAGGTTTGAAGGAGGGGTCAAGGCCTTGGGTTTAGGAAACTTCTTAGATTTCAAATCCTTCTCAGAAAGATTAGAGTATAACTTCCATATACCATCACTCATTTTCACAACACCAATTCTCTCAAAATGCTTTCTCATCAAGCATGCCTAAACCAATGGTAACGGTTTCTTCTCTGTCAGTAGGAAAGTCAAGGTGAAGAACGAATGCGGAAAGCAGATTAGCATAAGGCAAAGGGTGATTTCTTTCTTTGGTCTGCGAGTAGAGAATGTGTTCCATCACAATTTTTGGAAGATCAATCTCATATCCATGCATGATCAAATACATCAAATATAATACCCTGTCGGTCAGCATAACTTTTGAATTCTCCCAAGGCACTACACACCTCATCAAGATTGTGAACAAAACCTTGACTTCAACAGTTAATACATAGTGTGTTAACTCTTTAGAGGAGGTAGAGACATTAGGTAGAAAGAATTCTTCCCTATCCAGTTTCAAAGCTTCAACTTTTTTAGGATATTTTTATGTGCTATGCCTTTTTGGGCATCCTAAGACATTGGCAAACTCAGAGTGATCTAACTCCGTTGTAATCCCAACAACTTTGGATTGAATCACCATGTTAATAGTTGTTTTGTTGCATCATATTCATAATGAAAATCCCAGTAAGCCTAGGGTAGGCAACTTCATGAGGGTTCAAAACTTTCCAAAGAGAGCTTTTCTGCAGCCTCTTAACACACTCCAGATTCATGGTTTCATCATGTTAACACTAACCATGCTACATTAGGCTACTGGTTTAGAAGCAAAACCATCTAATCACTGACCTCTAGCAGTTTGATAAATAAACCACTTGATGGAATGTTTCTTACCAGGGGACTGAGGATTTTTTGAATAGACCCTCCAGTTCTTTGCTAGTTCTTTTATCTTGTTCAACTTCTACATATTTTTCTTTTCCCTTGTCAAAAACTGTAGGGTTTTTCTTCTTCAGCTTATTTGGACTAGCCACTTTTTCCTCTGGCTGTTTCTCAAGAGCAGACTGGTCTGGCATCTTCCTCTTCTTGCTAGACTTTGGTGTCAGATCTTTCTTGCTTTTATTCTTTGGAGCAGAAGGAGCCTTTTCTTCAGTTGGAGTTCTGGAACTAGAATCACCACTGATAGTTTGAATCACATCTTCTGCAGTCTTCCTCTTCTTTTCTGAAACCACCTTCGAACCTCCAGCCATCTTGATTCTTTGGAATTCTCTTCTTATGCTCATTAGGGTCTGAGGGTGGAGAAAATATAGGCAGGAGTGATATGGAGAAGAGATAGAGATAGAAGAAGATAAAATACTAGAGAGTTTGTGTTAGATTAGGAAACAACAATATTTCCAAATCTCTTTAAGATCTTTACAGTTTGAATGAAATTCTAATGTGTGTGTGTGTGTGTGACGTGGGGAAGGAAATAAAATAATACTGATTTATAGGAAAACAATTTAAAAAAATAAAAACCAATATTGAGCAATTATCTACTGAGATAGCACCCAATATTGAAAGATCCAATTTTAAACTCATTAGCGTAGAGACTTATTTTCAAGGCTTTGGAAAGAATTTCAAGGCCTTGAAAAGCTATACTGCTAAAACAAGTAACAATAAGGGTTTGAAACAATTTTCAAGGCTTTGAAAATCAGTTCAAAACTTTGAAACACATAAAGCTTTACCTTAAACTTACCAGATACTCCCCCTAAACTAATGCTTCCTTATTAAGCATACCCATCTCTAATATGAGGGTTGTAAATCTTTCTTCTGGCAATGGTTTAGTGAAGATATCTGCCGGTTGCATGTTAGTAGAGAAAAATTCAAGAATAATATCACCTTTCTCTGCATGATTTGATGAAATGATGTCTAACATCTATGTGCTTGATTTGGAATGATGAAATTGATCTTTTTAATTGAAATAGCACTGGTGTTGTCACATTTGATAGGTATTTACTTGAAATCAATTCCAATATCCCTCATTTCCTGCGCAATCCATGAAACTTGAGAACAACATGCTCCAGCTGCTATATATTCAGCTTTAGTTGTGGATAATGCCACAAAGTTTTTCTTCTTTGAATGCCATATGTGTTGGAATAGATGCCCTAGAGGCAATCGTATATTTAGTATGAACATTATTTTGGCTAGAATATTCATTTATTATATATTGTGATATTTAATATAATGAAGTCCTTAGATAAAATGTGTTGTTTATCTTAAATATCCCTAGTCCACTATATTGATTAATAGGACGATGAAATATAGACAAGTATGTGGGTAGATTGATATGGAGATATCAAGTCTAACACACGGGTATGCATTAGGAGTAATGGCATACTGGATTGACCCACAACGAAAAGGATACATTAGATTATGTCAAGTCACAATCGCTTTTCGTAGTGTTAATATAATTGCAATCCTTAGACTTGAAGTCACTAGATACTCTAGTTGTGGAATATTGCGCTTTGATGTTATCAAACGTTACACCGTAGCTGGGTAATCATAAAGATGGATATCAGGCATGATAGGAAGCAAGCTTAGAGATCGTAGTGATGTAGATAGGATTTGTCCCTCCCACATAATGGGGTAAATATCCACGGCCACTCGAGAAATGAGGCTTATTGAATGTCTGGCCAGACTCAGATAAATCAATATGGAGATGTTGATGTTATCTGCAAGCATAAGCATATTCCCAGGATCGAGGAACTATGGATTGGATATACGAGTGTGACTATGTATGTCTCGTGTCCAATCCGGATATGGAGACAAAGGGATAGTGCAATTTTACATATTGGGCACAAGAGGTTTGTCGGGATCACTGACTATTTCTATTGGTTGGGTGGCATGGATGTGTTGCTAGACACCGCTCCATGTTAGTAAGAGTTACTACCAACTATATAGAAACCTATGGGGTCACACTTCAAATAGAGTAGAGCAAGATTTGGTATTAATTAATATTGATTAATTAATAGAAGGATCATTGTGCAACACCTTGCAAACTTAGTGGGACTAATTTGCAAGGAAGGGAATAGTTCTAGTTCATCTAGAATAAGGAAACTCTTTTACGGAAACAACAAGGAGTTGTTGAAGTATATAAAGAGGCCTAAGCTTCCTTCCCACTTAATTGTTATGAGACACAGCAAAGAGAGTGGGAGAGAAAGCAAGATAGAGCAAGACAAGAGCTAGGGCCGCCCCCTAGCCCCGTTCGCCCCCTTCCCGTCGGCTCAAAGAGGAGGCCGCCCTTCCCTTTGTGCCTTTGTTGCTTTGATCTTCTTCCCTCTTCCTCCGGGTTCAAGCTAGCACTTGTTTGAAGGAAGTATCTAGATCTCACCTCTAGACGTGGAACAACCGTAGAGACGAGGACATCATTCTTCGTGTGATCTCGCAAATTCAAAGGTACACAATACTATATCTCTTATCATGTTATGATGTCTCTTCCTGACGATCCGTGGTGGGCATTGAAGTAGAATTAAATTTTGTTATTCCGCTGCGTTACCTACTTCAAAACCCAACAGTGGTATTGGAGCCACATGTCGTAGAGCATAACATGATGTATGTGTTACGATTTCAGTTTACACACCGTTTTATTGTTTATTACGCGAAAACTGAATAAATTGGCATAGTAAATGCAAAATTGAATATTTATTCAATAGAACAAGATTTAATTTAACATTGGATGTTAGAATTGGTGAGTTTAATCACATAAGATGTGTATAATTGGGTTCTTGAAAAATTAGGGTTCATGGGAACATGATTGAAAAGGGGTTTTCAATTATGGAAACAAATTTATGGAATTAAATCCATAAGGAAACAACCTTGCTTGCGCGCCGAGCAAAGGCCGCGGGCCATAGGGGCGGGCGGCCTTGGGCCGGGCCTTGTGGCGGCGGCGGTCCAAGGGGTTCGGGTCCCTTGTTGGCTTGAACCCCTTGGACCGTTGTAAACCCTAATTACCCAATTTTATTAAAATTAAAATTAAACAAGCGCGTTAAAAATTGAGTTTAACTATTTTATGTGCTCTATTGCATGGTGGATGGATATGGCCTAGGATTGTGGATGTTTTATTGCTTTGTGGTTTGGTTTACGGCCTGCGAGCTGATCAAATTAATGTAATAATTAATTAGGTTTTACGGCCTACGAGTCGTCTTTTTCTCCTCGACATGTGAGGCTTTTGTTATTTATTTATTTATTCTATATGTTAGGCTAGAATTAGATATATTTAGATGATAGCCAAGAGCATGGAGAAGAAGACCGGAGAACCAAAGGAGCCAAGAGACAAAGAAGACATCCCTAGGCGCGCAGCTATGGTGGAGCACATGGAGATGAGCTCGGCACTTTAGGGCAATTAGATATTATCATTGGCTTGATAATATCATTAGTCTAGAGGCCATATCCATGCCACGTTTCTTTCATGTTTGTGGATGTTTATTATTTGTGCCTTGTTATTTAATTTTGTGTGTATGGCGATACTAGAGAAAACAATAACAAGATAATAATAAACAAGGTTGGTATTTTATTGTGGATTGCCCGATCCAAATAAGTAAACCATGTTGATAAGGTCAACCAAACAAATTATAGAAAAGAAATCCCTCAATAAAATATTGTATTTTGCCTTCTCTTGCCAAAACACCCTTCATGATCATGGTTTATTAAAATTCGGGCTTGCCAAATCAAGGAGATTTTAATTTACCATGGTGTGTTGCGGACGACAAAAGCTAGTAATGTGTGTATGTTGAAGCAAGAGGTTGGACGCAAATAGGCAAGAATCAATTGGATTGATGAGCCTAGAGGCATGACAATTAGGGGTTATCCATGGGATAAAGAATAAAAAAGTTATTCACCTAATTGGACCAAGAGTTGCATATGATGCAATTGGAATGGTTCCTACCTAAATAACCTATTCTTGGGTGACTTGCCAAAGCAAGCTCAAGAAGAAGTGAAAAGGGATCTTGGACCTACTAGAAAATATAATGATATTTTCCGCATTAATGGTGAGGGCTATTAATCCGAGAAAAATAGTGGGAGCTATATTTGATGATTTAGCCATTATTGAATATAGTTAAATTGTTCAAAATACTAAAATTGCACATTTTTTCGTTTTGTAGAATTCCAAATGGCAAACAACAACGCATCGACTTCATCCCTACGATCTGTCCTTGAGAAGGATAAATTGTCTGGAACATATTTCCTTGACTGGTACAAAAACTTAAGGATTTTCCTTAAGCAAGAAAACAAGCTGTACGTCCTCGACACTCAAATTCCAGCACCACCACAAGACGAGTCTCTTCTAGCGGAAGTGAGGGCACGTCAGAAACATATTGATGATTCTAATGACGTGACTTGCCTCATGCTTTGTACCATGACTCCTGAGCTCCAGAAGCAGCATGAGAATACGGAAGCCTATGATATGATCATACACTTGAAACAATTGTTTCAGGAACAGGCTAGGCATGAGCGCTATGAGGTGTCTGAAGCATTATTCAAGAGAAGTCTTGCAGAGAGGAATCCAGTAGGGCCTCATGTACTCCGAATGATCGGGTACATAGAGAACCTTGAGAGATTGGGGTTCCCATTGGGCCAAGATTTGGCTACTGATCTTGTCTTGCAATCGTTGCCTGACAGTTATAATCAGTTCATCTTGAACTATAATATGAACGAGATCATTAAGACTCTGCCTGACTTATTGAACATGCTTAAGACAGCGGAACAGAGCGTCAATAAAGGAAAGGGCAAAGCCATAATGATGGTGCATAAGAAGAAGAGCAAGTCAGTTGCATCTACTTCTAAAGGAAAGCGCAAGAAAGTTGCGAAATACAAGGAAGCCCTAAAGCCTAATGGAGGCGTGGCTAAGGGTGAGTGTCACTACTGCAGCCAGCCGGGTCAATGGAGGAGGAATTGTCCTAAATATCTGGAGGATAAGAAGCTTGGAATAGTGATTCCACCACCACCAGGTATTTATGTTATAGACGTCAAGCTTTTTATTTATTCATCTTGGGTATTGGATACCGGATGTGGTTCTCACATTTGTCGTAATGTGCAGGATTTGAAAAGAAGTAGAAGATTGAGTAAAGGGGAGATAGATCTGCGCGTCGGGAATGGAGCAAAAGTTGCTACATTAGCTGTAGGCGTTTATGAGCTATCTTTTTCTTCTGGACTTATTTTAGAATTAGACAATTGCTTTTATGTGCCTGCTATGAGCAGAAATATTATTTCCGTTTCTTGTTTGGACGAGAAGGGTTTTTCTATTTCAATAAAGGACAAGTGTTGCTCCATTTATTTTGATAGTATGCACTATTGTAGTGCGCATTTGTCTAATGGATTGTATATCCTCGATCTAAATAGTCCAATCTATAACATAAATACTAAAAGGATTAAAACTAATGATTTAAATCCTACATATCTATGGCACTGTCGTTTAGGCCATATAAATGAGAAACGCATATATAGGCTCCATAAGGATGGACTACTAGACTCATTTGATTTGGAATCATATGAGACATGTGAATCTTGTTTATTAGGAAAAACGACAAAGTCCCCTTTCAATAAGAAAGGTGAAAGGACTAGTGAGTTATTGGCACTCATACATACCGATGTATGTGGACCACTCCCCACGCCTGCCAGAGGTGGTTATACCTACTTCATCACATTCACTGATGATTTCAGTAGATATGGATTTGTATACCTTATGAAGGCCAATCCGAATCCTTTGAATTGTTCAAAGAATTCAAGAATGAAGTAGAGAAGCAACTTGGCAAAAGTATTAAGGCTCTACGATCGGATCATGGAGGATAATACTTAAGCCAAAAGTTTGATGAGTATCTTGGAGAGTGTGGGATAGTATCCCATCTCACTCCACCCGGAACGCCACAATGGAATGGCGTGTTCGAGAGGAGGAATCGCACTCTATTAGATATGGTGCGATCTATGATGTCTCAAACAGATCATCCGATATCTTTTTGGGGACATGCTCTATTGACGGTAGCTTTTACCATTAACCGCGTTCCATCCAAGTCAGTCATGAAGATACCATATGAGATATGGACTGGGAAGCATCCCATAGTGTCGTTTATGAGGATTTGGGGCTGCGATGTCTATGTAAAATGTTTACAAACAGATAAGCTCGGGCCCAAAGCGGATAAGTGTAAGTTTGTGGGATATCATAAGGAAACTAAAGGATATTATTTATACAATCCCATCGAGAACAAAGTGTTTGTTGCTCGGACCGGCGTGTTTCTAGAAAGAGAGTTTGTCTCTAAAGAAGCTAGTGGAGGGCTGTAGAACTTGAAGAGATTCAAGAACCACAAATCACTGACCTGTTGATGGAACATGAACAGGAACCGCAAGTAGTTGTGGAAGAACCCGTTCAGGTAACATAGGAACTCCGTAGATCAAGAAGAGTGCGTCATGAGCGAGAGAGGTATGGACTTCTCGTGACTGAGCCCGATGACGTACCACTCATAGATGATGAGCCCGCGACCTACGGAGAGGCCATGAAAGGCCCATACTCTAAGAAGTGGCTAGAAGCCATGAGATCCAAATGGATTCCATGTACACCAACAAAGTATGGACTTTGGTGGAACCACCCGAAGGGGCTCGGCCCATAGGGGGCAAGTGGGTCTTCAAGAAGAAGACCGACATGGATGGCAAGGTAGTTGCCTATAAGGGGCGATTGGTAGCTAAAGGGTATAGACAGATTCATGGTATTGTCTATTATGAGACCTTTTCACCAGTCGCCATGACTAAATCCATTAGACTCCTACTAGCTATTGCAGCATACTACGACTATGAGATTTGGCAAATGGATGTCAAAACTGCGTTCCTTTATGGGAACCTCCTCGAGGATGTGTACATGACACAACCGGAGGGTTTTGAGGATCCAGAGAATGCTAATAAAGTCTGTAAGCTGTAAAGATCCATTTATGGATTGAAGCAAACTTCTAGGAGTTGGAATCGACCTTTTGATGACGCAGTCAAAGAGTTTGGCTTCATCAAGAACGAAGATGAGCCTTGTGTTTACAAGAAGTGTTTACGAAGATGAGCCTAGTGGGAGCTCTGTAGTATTTCTGGTCTTGTATGTGGATGACATACTAATCATTGGCAATGATATTCCTACTTTGCAATCTGTTAAAGATTGGCTAGGAAAGTGCTTCGCAATGAAGGACTTAGGAGACGCGGCCTATATACTTGGTATAAATATCTATAGGGATAGATCTAAAAGGTTGCTCGACCTAAGTCAAAGTACATACATAGACAAGGTGTTGAAGAGGTTCAACATGCAAGATTCCAAGAAGGGATTCTTGCCCATGTCGCATGGAGTCACTCTTTCTAAGAATGACTGTCCCTCCAATGAGATTGAGAAGGACCGCATAAGTAGGATACCCTATGCTGCGGCCATAGGATCCATCATGTACGCCATGTTATGTACTAGACCAGACGTATCATACGCATTGAGTATGGTGAGCAGATATCAGTCCAATCCAGGTGAGAGTCACTGGATTGCTGTCAAGAACATCCTAAAGTACTTAAGAAGAACTAAATATGTATTCTTGATATTTGGAGGTAAGGAAGAGCTAAGTGTAAAGGGTTACACTGACGCGAGCTTCCAAACCGACAAAGATGACTACATATCGCATTCTGGATACGTGTTTTGCCTGAATGGAGGAGCTGTAAGCTGGAAGAGTTCCAAGCAAGGGACAGTTGCTGATTCTACAACCGAAGCTGAGAACATTGCTGCTGCGGAAGCAGCAAAAGAGGCAGTTTGGATAAAGAAGTTTATCACTGAGCTCGGTGTGGTCCCTAGCATGGTGGATCCCATAGAGTTGTATTGTGACAACTCTGGGGCGATCGCACAGGCCAAGGAACCAAGATCACACCAGAAGTCAAAGCATGTACTTAGGAGATTCCATCTTATTCGTTATATGATCGATCGAGGAGATGTGAAGATGTGCACGATTCCAACGGATGAAAATGTTTCAGATCCGCTCACAAAACCTCTTGCGCAGTGAAAGCATGAAGGGCACGCCAGATCTATAGGCTTACGAGATGCACCTGATTGGCTCTAGTGCAAGTGGGAGACTGTTGGAATAGATTCCCTAGAGGCAATCATATATTTAGTATGAACATTGTTTTTGCTAGAATATTCATTTATTATATATTGTGATATTTAATATAATGAAGTCCTTAGATAAAATTTGTTGTTTATCTTAAATATCGCTAGTCCACTATATTGATAATAGGACAGTCAAATATAGACTAGTATGTGGATAGATTGATATGGAGTTATCAAGTCTAACAAAAGGGTATGCATTAGGAGTAATGACATACTGGATTGACCCACAACGAAAAGGATACATTAGATTATGTCAAGTCACGATCGCTTTTGGTAGTGCTAATATAATTGCAATCCTTAGACTTGAAGTCACTAGATACTCTAGTTGTGGAATATTGCGCTTTGATGTTATCAAACGTTACACCGAAGCTGAATAATAATAAAGATGGCTATCAGGCGTGATAGGAAGCAAGCTTAGAGATCGTAGTGATGTAGATAGGATTTGTCCCTCCCACATAATAGGGGTAAATATCCACGGCCACTCGAGGGATGAGGCTTATTGAATGTCTGGCCAGACTCAGATAAATCAATATGGAGATGTTGATGTTATCTGCAAGCATAAGCATATTCCCAGGATCGAGGAACTATGGATTGGATATACGAGTGTGACATTGTATGTCTCGTGTCCAATCCGGATATGGAGACAAAGGGATAGTGCAATTTGACATATTGGGCACAAGGGGTTTGTCGGGATCACTGACTATTTCTATTGGTTGGGTGGCATGGATGTGTTGCTAGACACCGCTCCATGTTAGTAAGAGTTACTACCAACTATATAGAAACCTATGGGGTCACACTTCAAATAGAGTAGAGCTAGATTTGGGATTAATTAATATTGATTAATTAATAGAAGGATCATTGTGCAACACCTTGCAAACTTAGTGGGACTAATTTGCAAGGAAGGGAATAGTTCTAGTTCATCTAGAATAAGGAAACTCTTTTATGGAAACAACAAGGAGTTGTTGGAGTATATAAAGAGGCCTAAGCTTCCGTCCCACTTAATTGTTATTAGACACAACAAAGAGAGTGGGAGAGAAAGCAAGATAAAGCAAGACAAGAGCTAGGGCCGCCCCCTAGCCCCGTTCGCCCCCTTCCTGTCGGCTCAAAGAGGAGGCCGCCCTTCCCTTTGTGCCTTTGTTGCTTTGATCTTCTTTCCTCTTCCTCCGGGTTCAAGCTAGCACTTGTTTGAAGGAAGAATCTAGTTCTCACCTCTAGACGTGGATCAACCGTAGAGACGAGGACATCATTCTTCGTGTGATCTCACAAATTCAAAGGTACACAATACTATGTCTCTTATCATGTTATGATGTCTCTTCCTGACGATCCGTGGTGGGCATTGAAGTAGAATTAAATTTTGTTATTCCGCTGCGTTACCTACTTCAAAACCCAACAATCTGATTAGGGATGAACCAAGGATTTGACAACACCGTGAAGTTCTATTTTTGTCAACTTTATATCCTGCAAAGTCAGTATCTGAATATCCAAAAAGAGAGAAGTTAGGCTGTTTTGGATACCAAAGCCCTAAGTCTTTGGTACCATTTAGATATCTGAATATTATTTTAACAACAATTAAATGTGACTCTTTGGGATCAGATTGAAATCTTGCACACATACAGACAGTAAACATAATGTCTGGTCTACTAGCTGTGAGATATAGCAGAGATCCAATCATACCTTTATACTCTTTCTGATTTACAGTCTTACCAGCTTGATCCTTATCTAAGGATAGTGTAGAACTCATAGGATTTTTTGTAACATTGGACTGAGACATAGTGTAATTGTTAATCAAGTCCTTAGTATACTTTTTTTGATGCAGAAAGATTCCTTTCTTCATCTGTTTTACATGCAGTCCAAGGAAGAACTTTAATTCTCCCATTAAGCTCATCTCAAATTACCTTCTCATAAGACTTGATAAATCCTTGCAAAGAGAATCATTAGTAGCTCCAAACAAAATATCATCAACATAGATTTGAACTACTAAAATGGCTTTCTCATCAGTCTTGATGAAAAGGTTTTTGTAAACTAATCCTCTCTTGAAACCATTTTTAAGTAAAAAACTTTAACATACTTTCATACCAAGCCCTCGGAGCTGGTTTTAAACCATAGAGAGAATTTTCAAGTTTTATAAACATGATTTGGAAACTCATCACTTTCAAATCCAGGAGGTTGAGCCACATAAACTTCTTCTTGCAAGTAACCATTGGGAAATGCACACTTTAAATCCATTTGAAAATTTTAATGTTCATGTAAGATGAAAATGCAAGTAACATTCTAATTGCTTCTAACCTTGCAACATGAGCAAAAATATCCTCGTAATCAATATCTTTTTCTTGGTTGTAGCCTTGAGCTACTAGTCTGGCTTTGTTATTGATTACCTTGCCATTTTCATCTAACTTGTTTCTGAACACCCACCTTGTGCCAATAACGGACTGAACTTTTGGCAGAGGAACAAGATTCCATATCTTCTTTCTCTCAAATTCATTGAGTTCACTTTGCATTTCAATGATCCAGTCTTCTTCTTGTAATACTTCATTCACATTTTCGGGTTCTACAAGAGAAACAAAAGAATTAAAAGAACACAAGTTTTTCAATTGAGATCTTGTTTGTGTACTAGTGGATGGATCAGATATAATGTTGTCAAGTGGATGAGATGTCAGATATTTGAATCTCTTTCTTGGAGTTCATGGCTCATGTTGTCCAGTACCTTTTCAACCCTTTGAGATCTTGAGGAAGTGGCTTGATCACTTTGACTCTTACGTTGCTCATTTTGAAGGCTTTGAGATCTATTATCAAGGCTTTGAAATTCTTCCTGTTTTCCTGCAAGCTTTCCTTGAAACCATGTGAAGTGTCTACATCATCTTCTGACTCATGCTTTTTCAAATTCAAGTCTGCATAACATTCACTCAAAGAACCATCATATATTTTATCAAAAATGACATGAATACTTTCTTCAACAAGCGTAGTTCTTTTATTGTAAACCCTATAAGCTTTTCTAGTCAGAGAATAACCAAGAAAGATACCTTCATCACTTCTTGTATCAAACTTACCAAGATTGTCCTTTCCATTGTTGTGAACAAAACAAGTGCAGCTAAAAGGTTTGAAATAAGAAATATTTGGCTTTCTTCCTTTGAAAAGTTCATAGGGGGTCTTCTTCAAAATTGGCCTAATCAGGCATCTGTTGAGTATGTAGTTGGCTATGTTCACAGCTTCTGCCCATAATGACTTAGGTAACTTGTTCTCTAGAAGCATTGTACTTGACATATCTTCAAGAGTTATGTTCTTTCTTTCAACAACACCATTCTGCCGAGGAGTTTTTGGAGCAGAAAAGTTACGAGAGATATCATACTTAGAACAAAATAAATCAAACTCAATTTGATAAAATTCTCTACCATAATCACTTCTGATTGAAACAATTGGTAGGTTTTTCAAAGTTTGATGTTTTTACAAAGTTTTGAAAAATCAGTTATAGCTTTAGATTTATCTCTAAAAAATATAACCCAAGTAAATCTAGAATAATCATCAACAATAACTAACATATACTTCTTATCCTTTGGAGTTGGAGTCCTCGTAGGACCACAAATATCCATGTGAAGTAGTTCAATGGGTCTAGAAGTACTTAAAATTTTCTTTGGTTTGAATGAGCTCCTTGTCTGCTTACCTTGAGCACATGTTTTGCATACTTCATCATCGCTGAATTTGATAGAAGGCAATCCTCTTACCAGGTCTTTAGAGATCAAATTTTTCAAGGTATGCAAGCTTATGTGTCCAATATTTCTGTGCCAAAGATTTGAATCCTCTTTCAAGGCATTGAGACACTTCAAGCGTTCGCCTGCAACTATGTTAGTGTGTAAAGTATAGACATTGTTTACCTTGAGGCAGTGAGAACGCAAATTCTAGATTTCTCATTTTGAACCACACATTTCTCTTTGTCAAAGGTAACCTTGTTACCATTATCACAAAGTTGAGATACACTAAGCAAATTGAATCTCGAACCATCAACTAAATATACATCAGAAATAGAATTTTCAGAATTAGTACCCGTTTTACCAATACCTAAGCTATTGCATTTTACTTTGTCACCAAGTGTGATTGAGCCTTCAGATTTCGCTTTCAGTTATGAGAATAAAGATCTTTTTCCACTCATATGTCTGGAGCATCCACTATCCATAAACCATCTTTGATCTTTACTTTTGGTTACATTCTGCAAACACCATTCACTGCCTTACCCAACTGTTAGACCAAGTGTGGAATTTAGATTCATATTCAGGGTCAACCATGTTAGGTGGTCTAACCCATTTTCGAACCCAAATTTGTCTAACTTGTCCTTTAAGTTGAACCGGAAAAGTGTTCCTCATTATTTGAGGGTCTCTTCTTTTAGAAGGACAAGTCATTTTAACATGACCAATTGTGTTGCAGTAATGGCGCTTAGGAGAAGTTTTGTTAATAGCCTTCACAAATCCAGTGTTGCTTTTTATAAGAAAGTTTGGATTGTAGCCCATACAGGTTTTGTGAGCAGACTATAAGCTTCCTTCAAGAATCAAGTTCAGATTGTGTTCTGATCCAGCAAGCTTTGTCATAGCATTCTTAGCATCTTAAAGTTTCTGAGTTAGATAGTCTTTTGTTTCTCCAATGCATCACAATGATGTCTTAGAGCAACAATACTGTCACTCAAAAGAGAGTTATCAGTGACTACTTCCTTGACTTGAGTTTCAAGGCCTTGAAACTGGTTTCCAAGACTTTGAAATCTCTGTCACAGTTTTTCTGAGAAATTTCAAGGCTTTGATTTTGACAAACAAGTTCCAAGTTCTCCTTTGCTTGCTCATGAACCCTTTCTTTCAATGTTCTAATTTATTTAAGATAGTCCTCCTCATTTAAAAGCATTGTTCTAAAGATAATCAGTGAGGACATCTATTGGTATAGAAATCAAAAATTTTACCATTACCTCAATGTTCTTTTCAGAACTTGCATCATGCTTGGCCATAAGGCAGAGATTGACTTGTTCTTATTCTGATTCAGAATCACTAAAGGTATCAGAATCACTCCAGGAAGCTACCATAGCTTTTTTTTCTTCTGTCATGATATTTCTTCTGAAAGTGTTTGCTCTTATTGTGTGGGCAGTATCTGATTAAGTCTCCTACATAACCACACTCAAAGAAATTCATTACTTTAGCTTTATTAACATTAGATATAGCTTTACCTTTGTAGTCTCTGCTATTGGAGGATCTTTGTTTTTCCTTGTTGAATTCTTTGTTTCCAAAGTTCTTCTTCATCTTTAGGATCCTGGTCAAGGCTTTGGAAATGAGAACCAAGGATTCTTCATCACCATCTTCTTGTGGTTCAAGTCTTTGACAAGGTTCATTCTCCTTGGCCTTGAGAGCTAAGTTCTTGAAAATTGTCTGGTAGATATCCATCAGCTTCATTCATAGAGATTTCATGTGTGAGCAGCTTTCCTTGCAGGTCATCAAGTTTAAGATATGATAGATCTTGAACTTCTTCAATGGAAGTAGTCTTTAGTTCCCAGTTTTCTTTAGGAAGACTTCTCAGAATCTTTCTAACATTTCCTGCATTGGAAATGTGTTTTTCTGATGAGTCAAGGTTGTTGACAATATTAGTGAATCTTTTGAACATGCCTCTGATTGATTCAGCTCCATTCATGATAAGAATCTCATATTGCCTAAGGAATATGTTGATCTTGGTTTGCTTGACTTGACTAGTTCACCACAAGATTATCCCATATCTACTTGGCAGTCTTGCATCCTGAAATCCTGTTAAATTCATTTGCACTCAAAGCACAATATAAGAGATTCATAGCTCTGTAATTTTTAGAAAATTGCTCTAATTCTGAAGCTGAAAGAGAATACTTAGTTTTAGGAGTCATGATCCCATATTTTTCAGTGTAGAATATATGAGGACCCTTCTGAATGATAGTCCACAGTTCCATATCTTCATCATTGATGAACATTTTCATCAGTGCTTTCCAGTGCACAAAATTGTCACCACAGAATAAGGGAGGTCTATTAGCAGCTCTTCCCCATGAAAAACCACCATCTCCTACAATACTCATAATCACTAGATTGTTAGATCTATGCAGTGATACAAGCTCTGATACCAATTGAAGGAAAGTAATGTAGGAATAAATAGAGTATGGAAACTTTTGCAACCTGTTCTAAAAGAGTGGTTTCAAAGAAGTCTGTGAAGTGCAGCAAGTATTTAAAGGCCTTGAAATTAATTTCAAGCCCTTGGAATCAAAACAGCAAGTAAATAGAAAGCTGATAGTTTTCAAGGCATTGAAATGAGTTTCAAGCCCTTGAACGGAAACCGGTTTTGAGCAGTGTAAAAAGCTAATTAAAATGTAGTAAAGAATATACAAGAGACACAGTGATTTATAGAGTTCAGTCCACTTGGAACTACGTCTCTACCTCATGGACTTAATCCCTGCAGGATTTTCAACTCCATTCTTATTAATCAAAAGCTAGGCCCGAGATCTCAAGCACAGAGAGATGCCTTACTGTGTTAAAGCTTGTGGTTCTCACTAACCTATCTTGTACCTGCTCTAGCTAACTGATTAACTAAGAATTATCTATTTTTCACCTTGAACAATCCACGAGAATAAGATATGGAAGTATTATCTAAATGATATACAAATGATGATCAGAAGAGGAGAAAACTGAGAACTAAGTCTTCAGTGAGAATACAATGTTCTTCAGATGATTGGATTGAGTGATGTAGATCTGCTTCTTGGTTGATTTCCACTCTTCTGTATTGCTTGAGATCTCTCTGTCTTGATCTGTACTGTCTCTCGAAATTCTTTAGTAATATCATCTTTTAAGAATTCTGTTTGAATTGAAGATCTTCAGAATCTTCTCAACAAACTTTCCTTAAAAGTAGCTTCTAATCTTGACTCTTCTGACAGCTTCCTCCAACGTCTAGTTGCTCAGTACCTTCAAGGATACTGTCTTGAATTTTTTTAGGAGTAAGTTAGGAAGGTCGAGATCAGATTTGAGTTAACACAAAATCAAATCAACAGATCCGTTTCCTTTTCTGCACATTCAAGTATAGGAACTATTTCCTGCAAAAAAGGCAACATTATATCCCTGCAAAACTTGGTCAAACAGATAGATTAATCACAGTTTAGAGTAATATAATGATTTGTATTTCATCATCAAGTAACATATAATCAATCCTAGGAGATCAGGATTGAAATGAAATCAAAATCTCCCCCTATGTTCATGAGGTATTCTGCAGGATTGTTTCAAACCCCTGAAAGCAGTTTCAAAGCTGTTTCAAGCTTTGGAAATAGGTTGAACTTACAGATGAGTATGGAAGAGGAAATGTCAGTTCTACGGGTCCAACAATTATGACGGTTGGCCATTCTGCTTGGCAGACAACCAGAGGACATGGTAGACGGCCACTCCAATCTGGCTGCACGCTCAGTTCCGCTGGACGTCTTGAGTTGTATGAGGACAAGGAATGGGTCAGGACTAAAACTAAAGGGAAATAAAAGAAAATCATTTTTCTTGTTAAGAAAATACACCATATGGAAGGGGTCCGGTCAAGTTGTTCATGACCCAGAAGCACATGCATGCCACGAACACAACCTCTACATGTGCATATGAGGATTCCCTTAATGTTTCCAGGATTATCTGCATGGGTGCTCAGCTGCATTTCCCATTTTTATACTGAAGTGATAAATTTTTGAGTTGGACGGATGAGGATAGCCTCCCATAGGTTTTGAGGATATGCTGAGTAAGGAAAAAGCAGATTCGGTGACGCAATATGTCTGTAGACCTCCTAGGGAGGCCGGTAGTCATGCTGGTTCTGATCGACGTCACAGAGGACGCCGATCTGGCAGTTCTGCACGACAGATTCGCTCGCCAGCTAGTGGCCCCTCATCTCCTGGTGATTCGAATTAAGAGTATAGGCCAGACCAGTAGTGCTATAAGGCATGCCACCTCTAGTGTGGGGATGGGAGTTGTGTATGCTTAAATTAGTCAATTTTTTTTCACTGTTTTTATTTTATTTTCTATACTCTGCATATTTTATATTTTTTAGTCACTCTCGATTCGAGGTTTAGAGACCTTGCATTTAGATAGTGGAAAAAATTGAAAATTAAAATTCATAAAAATTGAAAAAACATCCGTTTTTAAAAGAGCAATTAAATTTACAGAAAACTGAGAGAGTTCGATGATAGTCCCCTTTAGAGATGAAAAAACTCACCGAGGTGTAGTAGAGTATGAACTGTACTTGGTGGTCAAAAGTACGTACACACTTCAAAAACCGCAAGTAGCTGTCTTGTGAACCAGAAATCCGACTAGTTGTCTTACCACCATTTGCTAGATAGTCAACAACCTGCCAACGGGCGCCACCTTTAGTGGAGTGATTGGCTCATAAAGGATCCACTGTCCTATTTCTTTGCCCTAGGACCAACTCAAAAGCCTAGTCGAAGTCATTTGCCTCATTTTATTCACAGCCATTGTAGCCTAGTGTGTACGAGAGGATCTTATAGGGAAGATCCAAACGTACACCTGTAGTAGAGAATAGGAACAAGAACAAGGTGCATAGAGATTGAGAGTAAGGGTGTAGGGGAAGAATAAGCTCCTGCTTAGTGTCTGAGAGAGAGACAGTATGATGATTAGCCAAAGAACCGAGAGTTGCAATGGAATACGAGGGTGAATGCGGTTGTAACTGATGGCTAGATGTCCGCCTCGTAACAGCACGTTTTCAAGTGTATATAGGGCACGTTACATGATCATCCATACCTATAGGGGCTGTTCGAATGGTCGGCCGCATAAATAGGACACGTTACAAAATCATTAAATCTCTTAGAGACGAGCCTTACTCTAACCTCCAAGTCACTTGAACCCTACAACTCCCCTACGGTTAGTGTCGAGGGCCACCCTGTCTCGCAGCCCCCATATGGATAAGTATGAATATTAAGAGAAAGGATAGAGTAATAGCGAAGTCCCGTAAAACCTCCTGGATAGCTGCCATGTGGACAATGTGGGATCTGCCTGGGATGCACTATCTACATTAGCCCCCTTTTGTGAGTATATCACGCGCGTCGTTATGTAAACGTGCAAAATCATCTGTGCGTGGCTTTACACAGATTCTAGAATAATTTAAAATTTAATTCGAAAACCCTAGCCCCTAGAAGCAGTGATCATTGCCCAGGGATATGTAATGTTGCATAGCCTTTAATAGGGCATGGCATGTTGGAATGGATGCCCTAGAGGCAATCTAGTTTAGTATGAATTTGTATATGGCTAGAAAATTCATTTATTATTTATTGGATATTTAATATAATGAAGTCCTTAGATTTACAATCGTGTTGTTTATCTTAAATATCCCTAGTCAAGTATAATGATTAAATGGGACAATCATCTATAGACTAGTATGGGGTTGGATTGATATGGAGATATCACGATCCAACACATAGGTGTGCATTACGGAATGTTGCACTTGATTGACCCATCACCGAGAAGGCTACATACATGTTATGTTGAGTCACAAGTGCTTCTCGCGGTGCAATGGTATTGTCATCCTTAGACTTGAAGTCACTAGATATTCTAGTTGTGGATCATTGTGATCTTGGTAGCGTTAAACGCTACACCGTAACTGGGTAGTTATAAAGGCGTGTACTGGATACAATGAGAAGCAAGCTTAGAGATCGTAGTGGACGTAGAGAGGATTTGCCCCTCCCACATAACGGGAGCAAATATCCTAGGCCACTCGAAGGATAGTGCTTATAGAATGTCTGGCCAGACTCAAATAAATCAATATAGGATATTGATGTTATTTGCACGAATAAGGCTATTCCATGGATCGAGAAACTAGGGATTGGATATACGAGTGTGACTTGTATGTCTCGTGTCCAATCCGGATATGGAGGCAAAGGGATGAGACAATTACTTGTACAAGGTTGTCTAGATGACTATTCTATTAGTTGGCTAGAATGGATGTTTTGCTAGAAACCGCTCCATATTAGCAAATAGTTGCTACCAACTAGATAGAACCTATGGGGTCACACGCTATATAGAGTTGTACTAGATTTGGAATTAATTAATTGGATTAATTAATTAGAAGGATCACTTTGCAAACCCTTGCAAACTTAGTAGGGACTAATTTGCAAGGAAGGGACTAAATTGAATTCTAGTAGGACTAGAATAAGTCCTTTAGGTAGTTAACAAGGAGTTGTTGGACTATATAAAGGACCCTCCTTCCTTCCTTCCTTCCTCATAACTTATGCTCATTATTGATCATAACAAGAGTGGGAGAGAACAAAGGAGAGAGAGAGCAAGCAACAAGGGCCGAACCCGACCCTTGCCGCCGCCCCTCACCCCGTCGGCCAAAAGAGGGCCGAGCCCCTCTTTTTGTCTCGTTTTGCGTGATTCCTTCACCCTCCTCTCATTCCGGGCTAGCACCAAGGAGTTTGGGAGATCTAAGATCAACTCTAGGCGTGGATCAACTATAGAGAACGTGACACTATTCGCGTTTGAAGTCATCAAGGAGAACCCAAAGGTGTGTTTATGATTTCTTACCTTTACTATCGTTATGCATCTAGACTTGTGATCCTTGGAGGGTTTTTCATGGCTATTTGTTTGATTATGCTTCCGTTGCGCGATCCATGAATCAAAACCCTACAGTGGTATCAGAGCCACAGGTCATAGAGCATAAACGTAGTTTATGTGTTACATTCTTGTTGTTTTACACCTTAATTTGTTGTTTATCGCGTAAAACAAGACAAATCAAGCATGGGATGCAATTTGTCAATAATTAGATCATAACAAGACCCAATTTTGCATTGGATGCATGAATTGGTGAGTTTGAGAAATTTTAGGATCTTAGATCTAGGGTTTGGGCATCCTTGGGGAAGAAGGAGTTCTCCCAAAACAAGGAAACAACCAAACTTGGGCTCCAAGCAAGGAGGTTGTTTTGGAAACAACCTCCAAGAGGAGGTTCGGCCCCCTAGGGGACCGCCCCCTTGCTTGCCGCCCAAGCTTGGCCGCCCTAAGGGGCCGGGCGGCCCTAACCCGCGGGCCCAGCTTGCGGGTTTTGGGCCGGGCCGGCCCTAGGGCCTTATGGTTCACTTTGTTGGGCCCGAGCAATTGGATTGTTGGGCCCATGGACCGTTTTAACCCTAGAAATCCTAAAATCAATTAAAATTGACCAAGCGCGTTAAAATTGGATTTTAACTGTTTATGTGCAAATCGCATGGTGATTGGATATGGCCTTAGGATGTGGTTTGATGTGGATGTTTAATTTTGTGGTTTGGTTTTACGGCCTGCGAGCTGATAAATTAATTGTAATAATTAATTAGGGTTTTATGGCCTGCGTGCCATTTTTTTTCTCAACTTGTGAGATTTATTTTATTTAGTATAGACATTAGCTAGTGCTAGATAAAGTAGATTGTTAGCCAAGATTGGAGAAAAGAAGCCCAAAGCCAAAGAAGCCACAAAAGATGGAGCATGGAGCATGGAGTATCCCACATGACTATGAAGGATGGACCAAAAGACCAAGACGCATGGAGATGTGTTTGCTTAGGGTTCATAGATAATTCCATTGGCTTGGAATTATCTTAGTCTAGAAAAGGCCATATCCACATCACGTTTAATTTCTGTTTTGTGGTTGTTTATTTATTGTCTTATTATTTGTGTGGTTGGTGTATGGATGATGCATGCAATTAGGATAATAAGATAATTAGACAACCCGGATCTATTATTTGGAGTTGTGCCCAAACACAAATAGATAGATTAGTTGATATTGATCAACAAAATAATTAAAATTGAATATAAAATCCCTCAAATTTTAAAATATTGTGTTCTTGCCTTCTCGTTATTTAAACACTCATTATCTTCATTATTTATCAAGTTCGTGCGTGCCAAAGCATGGCGACTTGGTTCATAATGATGGAATGCGATGGCACGTAACAATGTGCAATTGTTTAGGTAAGAGGTTGAACACAACTAGGCTATTAATTTGATTAAGAAACCTAGAGGCAATCAATTGGGATTATCCATGTGGATGGATAAATAAGGAGTTATTTGCCCGATTGAACCAAGAGTTGCATATGGGATGCAATTGGAATTGTTCCTACCTAAAAGTAGTCAAATTATGGGTGACTTGCCAAAGCAAGCTCATAAGGAGATAAAAAGATGGATGTTGGCCCACTAGAAAATATAAGGATATTTTCCGCATTAATATCTTGAGGGTTATTAATCCGTAGAAAAATAGTGGGAGCTATATTTAATAAACTAGCCATTATTAAATATAGTCAAAAATTCACAAATACTAAAACTTGCGTATTTTCCTTTTTGTAGAATTCCAAATGGCAAACAACTCATCGAGTTCACAACATTCCCTACGATCTGTCCTTGAGAAGGACAAGCTCTCTGGAACCAACTTTCTTGATTGGTACAGAAACTTGAGAATTGTTCTCAAGCAAGAGAAGAAACTGTACGCAATAGAGGAGCATGTTCCAGAAGGTCCAGAGAATCAGACACCTGCTGCCTTAAAGGCGTATCAAAAGCGTGTTGATGACGCTAATGATGCGGCCTGCCTAATGCTTTGCACCATGACCTCTGAGCTTCAGAAGCAACATGAGAACATGAATGCTGTCGATATGATCGAACATCTAAAGCAGCTCTTCCAAGAGCAGGCGAGGGTAGAGAGGTATGAGGTCTCAAAGGCACTGTTCAAATGTCATCTGGCAGAAGGGAACCCGGTGGGACCCCATGTACTCCGAATGATCAGGTACTTGGAGAATCTCGCCCGGCTTGGGTTCTCGGTCGGCCAAGAGTTGGCAACCGATCTCGTGTTGCAATCGTTGCCTGAAAGTTATGGACAGTTCATTATGAACCATAACATGAACGAGATCGTTAAACCACTGCCAGATTTGCTCAACATGTTGAGGACGGCTGAACAGAGCATCAAAAAGGGTAAGGGCAAGGCCATTATGATGGTGCATAAAGGAAAGGGCAAAAAGTTTGCCTCTTCCTCCAAGGGCAAAGGCAAGTCAGTTGCAAAGTCCAAGGAACAAGCCCTTAAGCCTGTTGGTGGCATTGCCAAGGTCCTGACTAAGGGTGAGTGTCACTACTGCAGTCAGCCTGGACACTGGAGGAGGAACTGCCCAAAATATCTGGAGGACAAGAGGCTTGGAATAGTGATTCCACCACCACCAGGTATTTTTGTTGTAGATGTCAATTTAACTGTCTCTACATCATGGGTATTAGATACTGGATGTGGATCTCATATTTGTCGAAATATGCAGGATCTAAAGAGAAGTAAAAGATTAGCTAAAGGGGAGGTAGATCTGCGCGTTGGGAATGGAGCAAAGGTTGCTGCGTTGGCCATAGGCGTGTGCGAGCTATCTCTGCCTTCAGGATTAGTTTTAGAATTAAATAATTGCTATTTTGTGCCTGCTATGAGCAGAAACATTATTTCTATTTCTTGTTTGGACAAGGAAGGTTTTATTATTTCAATAAAGAACAATTGTTGTTCCTTTTATTTGAATAATATTCACTATTTTAGTGCGTAATTATTTAATGGACTTTATGTCCTTGATCTAAGCAATCCTGTCTACAACATTAATACCAAGCGGATTAAAATAAATGATTTAAATCCTGCTTATTTATGGCATTGTCGTTTAGGCCACATAAATGAGAAACGTGTATCTAGACTCCATAAGGATGGATTACTAGACTCATTTGATTTTGAATCATATGAGACATGTGAGGCTTGTTTATTGGGAAAAAGGACAAAGTCCCCTTTCAATAAGAAAGGTGAGAGGACTAGCGAGCAATTGACACTCATACATACCGATGTGTGTGGGCCATTTGCCACGCCTGCCAGGGGTGGTTATGTCTACTTCATTACATTTACTGATGATTACAGTAGATATGGATTTGTGTACCTTATGAGGGCAAAATCCGAATCTTTTGAAGTTTTCAAAGAATTCAAGAATGAAGTAGAGAAGCAACTTGGCAAAAGTATTAAGGCTCTACGATCGGATCGTGGAGGAGAATACTTGAGCCAAGAGTTTGACGACTATCTTAGAGTGTGTGGGATCGTGTCCTAACTCACTCCACCCGGAACGCCACAATGGAATGGCGTGTCCGAGAGGAGGAATCGAACCCTATTGGATATGGTTCGGTCTATGATGTGTCAAACCGATCTTCCATTATCATTTTGGGGCTACGCTCTATTAAGTGCAGCTTTCACCATTAACCGTGTTCCATCTAAATCAGTCATGAAGACACCATATGAGATGTGGAGTGGGAGGCGTCCCACACTGTCGTTCATGAGGATTTGGGGCTGCGATGTCTATGTAAAACTTTTACAATCAGACAAGCTAGGGCCTAAATCGGATAAGTGTAAATTTGTGGGGTACCCTAAGGAAACTAAGGGATACTACTTCTACAATCCAACCGAGAACAAAGTGTTTGTTGCTCGGACCGGCGTGTTTCTAGAAAGAGAGTTTGTCTCTAAAGAAGCAAGTGGGAGGAATGTAGAACTTGAAGAAGTTCAAGAACCACAAATCATTGAACCGATTATGGAACATGAACAGGAATCGCAAACAGTTGTGGAGCCACCTGTTCAGGTAACACAAGAGCTTCGTAGATCTAGTAGAGTGCGCCAGGAACCCGAGAGGTACGGACTTCTCGTAACTGATTCCGGTGACACGATGCTCATAGATGATGAGCCTACTACCTATGAGGAGGCCATGAATGGCCCAGACTCACAGAAGTGGCTTGAAGCCATGAGATCCGAGATGGAATCCATGTATACCAACAAAGTATGGACTTTGGTGGAACCACCTGACGGGGCGCGACCCATAGGGTGCAAGTGGGTCTTCAAGAAGAAGATCGACATGGATGGTAATGTGATTACCTATAAGGGCCGATTGGTGGCTAAAGGATTCAGACAGATTCATGGTATTGACTATGATGAAACCTTTTCACCAGTCGCTATGACCAAATCCATCCGAATCCTACTTGCAATTGCAGCATACTACGACTATGAGATTTGGCAGATGGATGTCAAAACAGCATTCCTTTATGGGAATCTCCTCGAGGACGTGTATATGATACAGCCGGAGGGTTTTGAAGATCCAAAGCAAGCCAACAAAGTCTGTAAGATGCAACGATCCATTTATGGATTGAAGCAAGCTTCTAGGAGTTGGAATCGACGTTTTGATGAAGTGGTCAAAGAGTTTGGCTTCATCAGAAACGAAGATGAGTCTTGTGTCTACAAGAAGGTTAGTGGGAGCTCTGTAGCTTTTCTGGTCTTGTATGTGGATGACAAACTACTCATTGGAAACGACATTCCCATGCTGCAATCTGTGAAAGATTGGCTAGGAAAGTGTTTCTCAATGAAGGAATTAGGGGAAGCAGCCTATATACTTGGTATAAAGATCTATAGAGATAGATCTAAGAGGTTTCTAGGCCTAAGTCAAAGTACATATATTGACAAGGTGTTGAAACGGTTCAACATGCAAGATTCCAAGAAGGGATTCTTGCCCATGTCACATGGAATCACTCTTTCGAAGAGTGGTTGTCCTTCCAATGAGATTGAGAAGGAACGCATGAGTAGGATTCCCTATGCCTCGGCCATAGGATCCATCATGTACGCCATGTTATGTACTAGACCAGATGTGTCATATGCCTTGAGTATGACAAGCAGATACCAATCCAATCCGGGTGAGAGTCACTGGATTGCTGTCAAGAATATCCTAAAGTACTTGAGAAGAACTAAGGATGCTTTCTTGATGTTTGGCGGTGAGGAAGAGTTGCGTGTAAGGGGTTACACTGAGCAAGCTTCCAAACCGACAGAGATGACTTTAGATCACAGTCGGGATATGTGTTTTGCCTGAATGGAGCAGCGGTGAGCTGGAAGAGTTCCAAGCAAGAGACGGTAGCTGATTCTACAACAGAGGCTGAGTACATTGCTGCGAATGGCGCAGCAAAGGAGGCTGTTTGGATCAGAAAGTTTGTTTCTGAACTTGGTGTGGTCCCTAGCATTGCGGATCCAGTGGAGTTGTTCTGTGACAACACTGGGGCGATCGCGCAATCAAAGGAACCCAGATTGCACCAGAAGTCCAAGCACGTGCTCAGGAAGTTTCATCTGATTCGAGATATTATCGATAGAGGAGACGTTCGGATATGCAAGATTCCTACAGATGATAATCTGTCAGACGCGCTTACGAAGCCTCTCATGCAGTGGAAGCATGAAGGGCACACTAGGAGTATGGGCATACGAGATGCGCCAGATTGGCTCTAGTGCAAGTGGGAGACTGTTGGAATGGATGCCCTAGAGGCAATCTAGTTTAGTATGAATTTGTATATGGCTAGAAAATTCATTTATTATTTATTGGATATTTAATATAATGAAGTCCTTAGATTTACAATCGTGTTGTTTATCTTAAATATCCCTAGTCAAGTATAATGATTAAATGGGACAATCATCTATAGACTAGTATGGGGTTGGATTGATATGGAGATATCACGATCCAACACATAGGTGTGCATTACGGAATGTTGCACTTGATTGACCCATCACCGAGAAGGCTACATACATGTTATGTTGAGTCACAAGTGCTTCTCGCGGTGCAATGGTATTGTCATCCTTAGACTTGACGTCACTAGATATTCTAGTTGTGGATCATTGTGATCTTGGTAGCGTTAAACGCTACACCGTAACTGGGTAGTTATAAAGGCGTGTACTGGATACAATGAGAAGCAAGCTTAGAGATCGTAGTGGACGTAGAGAGGATTTGCCCCTCCCACATAACGGGAGCAAATATCCTAGGCCACTCGAAGGATAGTGCTTATAGAATGTCTGGCCAGACTCAAATAAATCAATATAGGATATTGATGTTATTTGCACGAATAAGGCTATTCCATGGATCGAGAAACTAGGGATTGGATATACGAGTGTGACTTGTATGTCTCGTGTCCAATCCGGATATGGAGGCAAAGGGATGAGACAATTACTTGTACAAGGTTGTCTAGATGACTATTCTATTAGTTGGCTAGAATGGATGTTTTGCTAGAAACCGCTCCATATTAGCAAATAGTTGCTACCAACTAGATAGAACCTATGGGGTCACACCCTATATAGAGTTTTACTAGATTTTGAATTAATTAATTGGATTAATTAATTAGAAGGATCACTTTGCAAACCCTTGCAAACTTAGTAGGGACTAATTTGCAAGGAAGGGACTAAATTGAATTCTAGTAGGACTAGAATAAGTCCTTTAGGTAGTTAACAAGGAGTTGTTGGACTATATAAAGGACCCTCCTTCCTTCCTTCCTCATAACTTATGCTCATTATTGATCATAACAAGAGTGGGAGAGAACAAAGGAGAGAGAGAGCAAGCAACAAGGGCCGAACCCGACCCTTGCCGCCGCCCCTCACCCCGTCGGCCAAAAGAGGGCCGAGCCCCTCTTTTTGTCTCGTTTTGCGTGATTCCTTCACCCTCCTCTCATTCCGGGCTAGCACCAAGGAGTTTGGGAGATCTAGGATCAACTCTAGGCGTGGATCAACTATAGAGAACGTGACACTATTCGCGTTTGAAGTCATCAAGGAGAACCCAAAGGTGTGTTTATGATTTCTTACCTTTACTATCGTTATGCATCTAGACTTGTGATCCTTGGAGGGTTTTGCATGGCTATTTGTTTGATTATGCTTCCGTTGCGCGATCCATGAATCAAAACCCTACATGGCATGACGAGGATTGCAGACGACATCCACATATTTCCGCCGATTACTGAGGCGACGATTGATTCGAAAAGATCATGAAAGTTTGTGACCCTTCAAGAGGCTCTATATAAACCCTTTCACTCCATCATTTAGAACTTTTCACACCATTTTTATTTGGCGAAGCTTATGAGCAAAGCGCAAACTCTTCGAGAGAAAATCAGAACCTTCAATCAACTGTTCAATTCCGCTAATCAGGCACTTCAAGCTTCAGGCAACAAAAAGGTTAGCATATCTCTTCTTTTAATAACGCAAATTATCATTAATAAGGTTCGCGTAGGCATGCAACCAAATCTGGGTTTGGTGTTCTTCATACTGTTCTTCATGTACGAACATGGCAGTGATCTTAAAGTTCTTGTTTTACATGTGTTATTCGTATTATAGAAATGGCTCCCTAGAAATCTTTGAAGGAAGCAATCGACTTCCCTGAGGTCTGAAAGTATCTATGGTGAAAAGCCCCTTACATGGGCGGTGAAGATTTATACCTGGCCACCATTAAAGGGACCACTCTCCAAAATATCTCCTATAAAAGATGCTTTACAACTAGTGCCCGAACCAGAGAGGAATGACAGGGATCTAGCTATCGTATAAGATGTGCAACGACTTGGACTCGAAGCTCGGTTGTATCCTTTCATCGAGGTTCTTCTCCAGTCCTTCATGGAGAAGCTCGATTGGATGGAAGAGTGGACAGAGTTTGTCTTGGATAACTATGAAGAAGAGCTGACTAAGGCTGGAATATATAATGCTGTGCGCGCAACATAGGGGCTCAAACTCAGACTTGACAACGACATGCCGAGGGTCCTGTTCTCCAGGTATGCCCTGAAAACTCATACTTTTCAGTTTTCTACCTTCGAGGCTGGGCCAACTCTCGAAGATAAAGAGATTTTCTGGAACTCCCGAGCATGGGACCTATAAATCCCTTAGCTCCTCTGACATGATGATGTGATCATGCTTTTTGAGCAATTGAAGGAATGCATCGTAGATAAGAAGAAGATTGCTACTAGATGGAACTCGACCACCTACTTTGAGACGTATATGTTCGTAACATCAGGCGCAAAGAATATCTGGTCAAAGTGGAACACCTATTTCTTCATGGATTTTGTGAAGCCCAAAATTACCCAAGAGATACATGAATGGGATCTAGCTTGTCCAAAAGGTAGCCTTAAGGCCTCTGGTTCTGGGTTCGTTGTATCATCGCTTGAATTTGGCTTTGATGCATGTCGAGAAATCACAAGGCAGAGTCGATGTTGTCTCCTTTGTCAATATCGCGTTTCTGACAATGTGGGTTTTCGAGAGTTGGCCCTTGTGTTCTCTAGTCCCAGCATATGTAAGTTTGTGGGACGTGCCTAATGCCACCATGGAGCTCCTCAGTCCTCGAGCATGGCGTTGATACAATACTAACTCTTTGATGTGCGATGATATCAACTACTTAGAAGCTAGACCCTATGTTACTAATTTGGAGAACGTTGTTTTCCATGAAAGCATGTATCCAGAGGCGGACACCAAGTTTAGGCCTCAACACATTAGCAAGGGAGCCAGGCGTTATGCCAGTTTTGTCAACTGGTGCAAGTGAGGATACTTTCCGCCCTTCCTGAGTACGTGGCAAGTCCAGAAACCTCGAGTTATGAACCCTCAACGGTTCATTTTGATCCAATTCAAGTGAGCCCCCAATTGGGTTTCGACGCCGTCGCGCCACCTCTCTAGTCTGATTCAATCACCAAGGGTTGCTCTACGAGAAGATCAATAGCCTGTTGATTGCTGATCTCCCCTTGACTCAACCTTCCAGGGAAAGGCGTGGGGAATGTACTCCAAATTGGGCGTCTTTATGGAATGCGCAGATCCGCCTACTTGCGAGGTCTCGAGCTCAGCTCCAGCCAAGCAAGGCTCCCGCGATTTTCATAAGAGATTACCTATTGAAGTCGTCCTGCTCTCGGGATGCGACACAGTATGGTTTTTATTCCCTATTAGATAAATACCATCACTTGTGTGCTGATTTGATTCTTCAGGAGAAGATCGCTATATATAGGCATAATTACTTTAATGCGAGGAAGAAATATGCAGATGAATTTAACAAGGTATGTTTCAGCATCTCCTTTACCTTTCTGAAAATAACGAATAATGCGACACCTAACATGCCCTTTCATGGCAGTGCTGTTTTAGGCGATTCGCATCTGGGGATCGCAGCACAGGCTTTGTTGATCTGCTGCGTTCGATGAAGAAGCCCGGCGTTCCTATCACCACATCCATGAGGATGGCTCAATAAGTTCAAGACCTAGTCACAAACGCGCTTGAATCCTTTCTTCCCCCATTCATCACGTATTCCAAGAAGAAGAAAGCTTCTGACGAGCCTGCACCGTTGGTGATCCGGCAGTTGAAAGGTCCAAGAGGCAACCCTGCTCCCAAGGGAGAATGTGGCACCCACAGAGAGAAGCCAAGCTCAGCCTTCGACTGCGAAGAAAGTGGCAAACGTGCGACAAAGTAATATTGAGGACCTCGTGGAGTTCAATCCAGACACCTCGTTTTCTGCGAGAAAAGGTACTCAAATCGTAATTTAGCTACGGTTTTAATGATAATTGTCGTCATAAACCATTCTTGCCTCTGTATCAGATAGCGAGAGCTCGATTCAAGAGATGGAGGGCCTTACCGAAGAAGATGCGATCGCTGAATCCTTGTCTCTGGCCCAACAAAAAGAGCAGGACGCGAAGCTGCCGGAGGAGCGCGATATTTAGCTGGCCATGTATAAGAGTCTTGAAGAACAAGCACTGCGTTCACAGTTTGTCGTTGGTCAGATGGAGCGCGCCCAGCAAGATTTCCAAGAGATTGTTGGAGACGAAGATGAGGAAGGTACTATACAACTATTTGCCTTATCTCATTAAGATCTTATCTTTGAAGCTTAAAATCGTGGGGTATCTAAGAGTTACATTTTTCGTTGGTTAGTGAACCAATGCGGTGAAGCGTCAGGTAAATAATTCTCTTAGGATTGCTATTGTCAATTTCATCGTTTTCAAACAATAATGATAACAAACTTCGCGCATAACCAGGTCATGCAATGTTAAAAGGAGTCGATGAGAATCTGCAACATAATACTTACGCGGATATCCCACGTGAATATGGAGATGCAATCCCATATCAACATGGAGGTCTTTTCACCATGAGCTCTTTTAATTTTTGGTAGCATGAATTCTTGAACTTAAGCTAAAAATATAATTTTGCATTTTGGCAGAGCCGGTGGAGCCATTGGTTTTGAGAAGGGCTCGTAGGCTTCGAAGTGCTATCGTTCGTGTTCGTGAGACCGTCCGCGAGACTCCCAGCAAAGATGCGATAATGGAAGATCAAGCTAGGCAAGTGTTCTCAGCAGTAGTTCGCGTTCCTGAATCTGTTCGTGACGCTAACATCGAAGATGAGTGCATCGAATCGATTGTTAAACAAGAGGAAGAGAACCTTCAACAGAAACGAGAGCGGGCAGAAGCTGAAAAAGCTGATCAAGACGTAGCTCGACAAGAAGTAAATGCTTCGCTTCTAGAGGTTGACTCGCGCGCTGCTCGTGAGGCTTCACAGAGAGTCGACGCCCCTTTTGAAATGCAGCGCAAACCGGGACTCAAAGGGAAGTAACTGCTACTCCTGAGGTTCCATCAAGTGTCGCTCCTGCAGATGTCTTGCCAGCAGAGATCCCTCTTGGAGGGATTACCCAAGACATGCCAGAAGTTCCTAAAACCCATCTTAATGTCGCACCTGAAAATGCTGCGCCAATGGGTGAAGGAAGAAATGAGCTTGAGTTGAATGCTGCTACCGGCGCGCCAGATCAAAGCATGGAAGACGCTCAACCACCAGCAGCTTTAACAACTAACACCGCTGTGGTTCATGGGACACAACTCAACATTGCACCTGAAAATGTGCCAGAAGTCCCAGAATCCACAAATGAGCCTCCTCAGAACGCGTCCTCAAGAGTGAACACTCATGTGGATGCGACTGAAGGTGTAGGTGTTGGTACAAGGAGTGCAGACTTCTCTATTTCTAGAATGATGAGCGGGAAATCTCACGATGAGAATCAAGCACCCATTCTTAATTTAGTAAATAATCTTTGCAGAGAATCCTTGGGCGGCATGGGCGACTCAAGTTGTCGAAGCAGCTGAAGTTCAAAGAAGCTATGTCATCCCTGATCAATATTTTGCGCGCGAGGCGGTCGCGGATGAGAGGTTGGCTGAAGCATCGTCCTCTGGTGATCAAACAGTGGCGACTCCAATTCCCTCACTCCGACAGATAGTTGAGGGGACCAGTAAGACTTATTTTGAGCAGGCAAGTATTACAAGGAATGTGATTTTATCTTGTATCTGAACGAATTATTCTTATCTCGAAATTGTAGGTATCAACCAACCTTGTTTTGAATGGCTCATGAGGATTCGCATTTCGTATCCGAAGACATTCGTAAGAGCCTTGGAGATAGCCCCCAAGGACAGAGGGTATCTTCTCACAGAGATGACAGACCTATTGGAGAGAATAAACAGAACAAACCTAGCAGGCACCTCTATTTCAAATGCTCAGTGCTTCCTAATAAATGCTCATGGTACCCGCACGTTTCAAAGGATAAGCTGGACCTTAATTTCCTTATACAGAGGTTGGTGGATCAACAATTTTTTGAAACTTAAGTTTGGCTATATGAAATATAATCTGGAAAGTGCTAAACTTCGAGCTCAAAATGAAGCAATTGAAAGAGCCCAGCAATATACTGAGGAAAGTGAAGAACAAAAGAAACACAAGCAGCGATTGGATGAGTGGGCTCAAGACTCCATAAAGTTGGCGGCTCAGGACTCTCTCCTCAAAGGTTTCCTTGAAGATCAGTAGCATTTTAATGTAACCAGTTAGGTTTTGATTATGTAGTTCGAATATTAATTTGAATTTTCTATTGCCATCCATCTTTCGTGGTATGGAAATTTTTGTAATGCAAACATGTGTTTGGCTTTTGCTTATGAAAAGTTTCCTTTTTGGCTTTGTTGATAGAGCATCATTTTGCTTTCTGGATTAGAAAAGCTTGTATGTCTGAAGTCATAACCTTCAATATTGTTATCATTGAGTTAGATATGCTTTTGATCGTGTATCGTTGCTATCAAAGTGTTCTCTACATAAACAAATAGGTTTAAACTCGTATGTCGTACCATCTTGGGAAAGTACTACTGTCTAAATAGGTAGATATAAACTTGTGCATTGGTGCTATCTGAGTAGATAGACTTTGGATTGAGTTTTGATGCTATCTCGACAGATAGGCTTGAGTTCGCATATTTTTGCTAAAGATAAAAACTTATAAGCGTTGCTGCATGAGCATATCGATGCCGCTTGAGCATATAGGCTTATATCGTATTTTGCTACTTATCCGAACATATAATAAGACCTTAGGAAATAATAGTCGCTATCTGGGCAGATATACTTATATCGAATTTTGCTGCTATCTAGACAGATAGGCTTGACATCGCATGTTGTTGTTATCTTGATAGATAGGCTTAGATCACATGTTGCTGCTATCTAGACAGATAGACTTAGATCACACTAGCGAATTTGGCACACGCGATGCGTCTGCACCACCTAAAAGTTCGTAAAAAATCTAAATTTGTTTTTGCATATGTTTAATTATTTCTCAAATCCAAACAATTCTTATACCTCATGGAAAAAAAAGAACCACAAAAATACATAAATCTTGTTATGATTAAAACCTACAATAGTCAAAAATGTCTAATTATTCAATGTTAAGGAATTGTAGACTGTACTACCAAATTACACAAAAGAAATTGTCAACATTTACAGCAAATATATGTATTTTTATTGATAACCTTTGCTTGCTACGAATCGAGTTTTCGAATTCTAGGTGCTTATGCAGCAAATGTAATGGAAACTTGGAACTACCAGTGAACATTCACAGCTAAAATTGGATGCCAAGTACATGAAACAAACTGTAAAAGGTTAAGACCCGCGAGAAATCCAACAATTGAGGTTGCATTGAAGCAAACTTAGGTAGCCGGTACAAGAGAGGCACATATCAAGTTAGGAACTGACACGAACTAACCACAAGTGTATGGTTGTCGCGTGTCGTAATAATCCGGAAATCCGGGTTGTCGAACCCAAAGGACTTTGTTAAACTAGTTATTGTCTTAAACCTTATGTGGGCAAGTCGCAAAGATTTGTGTTGTGCTAATTCTACTAAAATAAAATGACAAAATTCTCAATTAATCAAGTGGAATGGTTCACGATTAACAAAGAGTGAGTTTATGACTTTTCTAATATGAGGAAAAATACCTGGAATTCTCTAGGTTCACTAGGTTGATCTAAACTTATGTTTTGATTCGTAAAACAACCACATTTCTTTCACTATAAATCGAGCAATGTAAAACTTACCGAGTTACCAAGTCTATTCTACTTTTAAGCATGCATTAAGTATCACAATTCTGCTCTAACGATCCTAGTTAACAATATCGAGTTACCAAATATTGATTCGACTAGGTGGATTATTCAATTTACCGACAAACTATCAAGGAGTTACCACGTGAATGTTAATTAAGATTATTCTTACGTTAGCTACTCGCAAAGATAATGAGATCACAACCATAAACAATCCATAATAATGAAAGAACAAGAGAGATTAAGTAAAACATGAATCACAATCTCAAAACATTATGCTTATATCAAACCCTAGCTACACCAAACGAGAATTCCCAACAAAAAGAGTTTAGCTACTACGATTCAGACTCAAAACAACGAGTTTATAAGTCTTAATAGCAAAAAACTAAGAAAGAGGAAGAGTTGAGAATCCAAACGAGTGATCCAAAGCTCCCAAGCTCTTGCAATAGCTTCTTGCTCTCCAAAAATATGTTTCTAACATGATGAACTACTGAAAAAGTCGACCTAAAACACTTAAATACGTGTCCATAACAATATTACAAAGTTTGGATAAACTACGCAAAAGCCCGCACAAACTGCGTTTTCCAGCGATGTCTTCGTACGAAGACATTTCTCTTCGTACGAAGACAATTCCTCTTTGTACGAAGGTCTTCCTATGTAAGTACTGCATAGCTGTTTTGGAAGAGATCTTCAGAACTTGAAATTTGGCTAAGTCTTTTCTCTTCGTACGAAGACATTTGTCTTCGTACGAAGACCCTCTATTACTACACTTTTCCTTTGACTTCTTCCTTGCTTCCGTTGTCTTTTTCTTCGAGTTCCTTGCTTCCGAAGCTCGTTTCCATCTCCCCCATGATCCTCCAATCCCTGTTTTCCTGCGAATCACAACACGAAAACACAACCCGCGATCATATCACAAAAAAGCTCAAAATATCCAAAGAAACGCCCGAATTTAACAAGTAAAGCGCATGAACTCATATTATCACATTTTAGCATAATTTACTCAAAATACGATGAATTCTCCTTGTTGAGTACGCAAACCGTAGAAATTAAAGGCATTAAATAACTCCGAAAATGGAGTTATCAACTACCCCCACACTACCGTTTGCTCGTCCCGAGCAAATTCCCCAAGTCAATTAAACTTCTCAAGCCAAAAATCCTCTCACTTTCCCGCAATCAATCCAACTTTGCATACCAAACCCATTTATCATTGCATAAGTTCCCTACGCAATTTGCATACTACCACCTTTCATTGCATACAAAACCGTCATCAATTGCATACTAGTCCGAGTTATATCAAACCACAAATCACCTTTTTACTAGTCGACACGACTCGATTATACACAATGCACCTATATGCAAATGCAATATTCACAATGCAAGTATTGAAATAAATTTTTTTATATTTTTCTTTTGCGAGACCGGGCAATCTCTATTAGCTTAAACCGGTTACCAGGAAGCGATGAGAAATCTAGATACAAGGCATGAGTTGAAACCAAATTCGACAACGAGAATCGCCCCTAGCTAGTATAGAGAACCTAGCTTTACTATGTACAAGAATGCATTACCTCTTCACGTGTGCCACAAAATAAGAGGTTACGCTAGGCTAAGCCACCTTCAAGGTCCGAGCTCCTAATCCGCTAACGGGTGTAGAATGATGAGGCTTTAGGGACAAAAGGATAATAATTAAGCACTAATCCTAAAGCGTCACATTCTCACAAATACCACATCTCACACACCCTCACAATAATGTTAGAAACCAAGACCGAAACTCACCATCTCCGGCCCTCGATCCCCTCACACCCCGGTACAATTACGATCTCCGCGGCCATCGTCATGAATGAAAATAAAACTTCCCGTTCGTGAACTAGTTGCTTCTCCACTCGATCTTCCAATAAGCTTCCAATTCTTCCTTTATTCAACTCTCTTTTTTTTTTCTCTCTCTCTCTCTCTCTCTTTTTTTTTCAAATTTTTGCACAATTTCCACAATATATATCTCGAGTGGTCGTCCAAGTGTCAAGCCAAAATAAGATGATAGGGGGAGGAAATAACCACGTCAATGAATACGTATCACAAATAAGTTCATCTCCCCTTAAATCGATGAAATCCATGGTGTCACAAACTAAGCCGCTACCACAATAAAGCACATGTGTGGGGATGGAGTCGTCGCAAGCTCAATCTCGATGTCCGGAGTCAAAAGTCGACACCCCCACACTCGAATGTAATCCTGTCCCCTCTCATGTAGCCAATCGGATATACGTCTCGTGCCTAATCCAACCAAACCTCCCACACCATGATGAGTAAAATCCGGTACCTAGCACGATCCACCAATTAATTTCACCCAACCCAAGTTTTGTGTGTATTAGATGTTACACACTCACGGCACTCCACAACTGTGTCCATATTGTAACGCCATGGGACACCGCCACATCGAAGTTTGCAAGCCTACTCTCACTAACCCTCGCATTCCCCTCGAAAATCACAAATTAAGCACATGCGATATGTAAGACTCACACAAGTATATCATGAAGTACTCCCTCATCAAACTCCCTCAACTACAACTCCCTCGTGACGCAATAAAACGGTGATTCTAACCAATCAATGATGAAGGCAAAGAATCGTCACCCTAAGTCCAGAGGTTATCTAAGAATCCAAGGTTCAAAACAAGGCTTACTAGTGGTCCTACAGGGTAAGTTCTATAAGCAGTGAGTGCTCTAATACACACCTCGCACAGCTATTCTGTGTGCCACTACGAGGCGGGTTGGCGACTACCTAAGACGTACACAAGAACGTTCGGCTTGTTTAGCTCACACCTAGCTCAACTCTTGTAAGAAAACTAGGCACACACTTTAGATTTAAAAATTAAGTTCGTGTGTAAAATAGACACACATTCCCGTAAAGAAAACTTCTCTATACTTACTAGGGGAAACTCACATTGTCACTCTCGATCGCAATTCATGCCCTATGCCTAAAAATCTCACACTTCTCGGTTTTACCAAATTTTCAGCTTCTTTTGATTTCCCTTTCTCAATTTTTTTTTTTTTTTTTTTTTTGTTTTTTTTTTTTTCAATTTTTTAGTGTCTTTTTTTACCTATACTACATGCACGGCCAACTCGATTACTGACTCGATATGTTGGTGGGATGACTCAATCATAACAAAACGTGCACGCAAAAATAAGGACATAACCAAAATTCCTAACTAAATGCGACACGGGCTATGCAAAGACTCAATAACCAACTAGTAAAAAGGGTCTCACCCACCCCCACACTGGGATGCATCGTTGTCCTCGAGGATGATACGAGGACTCAACAATCCTAGCATAAGGGCACACTCCACTACTCGTCTTCCTCATCTTCCTCCTCTTCATCATCCTCTTCTTCCAATTATAACTCGTCCTCACTCGGCGGAACCGGATACTCAAATTCGTCTTCCTGGAACCACGAATCCGCCGTCGGGTCTGGTGGAACAAACTCCTCTGCCGCCTGACCACTAGACTGAATAACCCACTGGCCCACCATCAGGTTTAAGCTACACAGCTTCGCCTGATTGTCCCTAGTATGGTCAAACTGGCGTCTTCTCTCAAGTCTATCTCGGTCCATCTCTTCCTTCAAGTGGTCATACGCAACTTGGTTGTCAAACCGAGAGGTGTTCATTCTCCTACCCTTTCCCTTCTTTTTGGCCGACTCATCAAACCTATTCCTTCCTAGCAGTGAACCTTTTCAGGTCCATGTCTCTCCCAATTGCTACTTCAGCGGTTTTGGCTAAATGAGTCAACAAACAAGTATGACCAGGACCCAACTTTTTAGTCCTCGACACCCTCTCCAAGCAATTCTCCCAAATCAACCTAGGGATATCTACCCGAACCCCGGTGTAGAGACAGAGAGCCAAGACAGATAGGCGGAAAGAGTAATGAGGGTTCTGTGTGATTCCCAGAACCCAATTCTCTAGCAACTCGCAACACCACCTCGCCTCAGGCCTATAGTAATTCTTTCCAGCCTTCCACTGAGGCACCTCCCCTCTCCTATCCCACGGGTCTACTCCCTTTTCGAAGCAAAATGCATTGACACGAGACCAAATACCCTCACTACGAAGAGTGGCCTCATAGCCACAAGCCTCTTTTAAACGGGGGAATCCCATGGCTAAGCCGATAGTCTCTGGCGTGAAGACTATCCACTCGTTCCGACAATAGACAAGACGGGGGTCCTGGCTCTCACCATCTTTCGCATACCTCAAATTGAGGCAAAACTCACGCGCTATGTGAGAACTAGACTGCCCTATAAGCTTGAACCAATTGGTTAGCTTCTCACGCTCAAAAATTTCCTTTATTGCTTGAGGCATGTCCTCGTGCAATGGAAACTCTTTCTCGGGCTGCCCATTCTTTGTCAAGTAAGTGTCCTTACGCGAGTCTATATGGGCCTCGAATGTGACAAAGCCATCGCTATCAAAGCATGCGGGCCCCATACTCCACTCTTTCAAATTCACTTTCGTCGTTTGTCGGCCTACAATTCCGGGTTTAGCCGGGAGAGGGGTGTTCAAAATAGCATATTGAGGTATAGGCGGTATCTCTAACTGAGGCTCTCCCGAACCGGATGCCTCTTGTGATGTACCCTCTCCCGTCTTTATTTTCTTTCCACCCGCCATTTTAATGCTCAAATTCAATTAAAAACAAGAAATTTAGATTGTGCACGTGACAAGAAGTGTTTACAGAAATTAAACACGTAGGCAAGTAATAGCACGTAATCCTAGGACTCTATTCAATCGCCCCCAAGCACGCTACTAAGCGCAACAAAAATAAAACGGGCTTTTACTCAATTTGTGCCTAAGACTCGTATATTGAAATTTCTAGTTTTAGAGAGTACATACGTGCCCGGAGCAAGTCTTACGGGCACAAGATTTCAGAAATTCCGGCAAGAAGGACCGTTTTGGAGGTCGCCGATTTTTTTTATTGAAACTTCGAATAGATTGGTGCACCGTACTCCTTGTGATGTCCCCGTTAAAGTTTTCTTCTTGACCGAAAGCTGAATCGAGCTCCAAGTTGCCCAATTTTCAAATCTAGCTCCGAAACCCTAGCTATTCTTCCTCTAATTTCTCTCTCGTGCCTCACTCTCACTCAAAACCTCCTACCAAACCTTGATCCCCTGTGAATTGTGAGCAAAACCCTTCCTAACTTGTTAAATTTGGTGAAGAATTGAGTTTGGAGAGAGAGGATGAAGCTTCGACTATGGAGGAGTAGGAAGAACTAGAGTTGTGGAAGAATGAGGAGAAGGACGGAGTACCTTCAGATGCGTCACAAAGATCGTGTGAAAAGTCCAAAATGCCCCTATTGTCATCTCCTCTTTCCCTTCTCCGTGCTGGACAAAATTGGAAAACCGCCTGATGTCTTCGTACGAAAACAGTTCTATTCGTACGAAGACTCTTCGTGCGAAGAGAATTGGTCTTCGTACGAAGGTCTTCCCAGATAGATACTGCAAGGTGATATGGGAAGACAATTTTCAGAGCCAAAATTTTTTCTAAGTATAATGTCTTCGTACGAAGACATTTCTCTTCGCACGAAGAGAGTCCTGGAGCTTGCCAAAAACATCCTTTTTGATATATTTCGCGTATCCGATCGTGCCTTTGCTTTCCGAAGGATCTCCTCGACCTCGAGACTCCCTTTTTACCTTAAACACTCCCAAAAACCGGGGAATATTTCATTCATCAATTTCACGCGTTCCAAGGCACGTTTTGCATTTCCGGATGCTTTTGTCCTCGTTTTACTCTCTTGAGCATCCTTTTTGGCGTAACTTTCTCATCCAGACTCCGATATGCGCGATCCACCTGTCTACAGAAAGCTCTCAACCACCCCCACACATTGGCACTGTTCAATTCAGTTTTCAATCTCGTCTTCAAAATATCAACTCGTAATCCGTGCCAACATGCTAGGTTTATCTGCGCATTAATAAAATCCTCGCGTATATCAAGACGGGGAGTCCGGGAACATGATCTTCCCCAGGTGCGTGTGTTGAATAAGTGTAGGAATGGATTCAATCTTAAATTCCTTCACTTCGGATGCCGATACACGTTTTAGGCTCCAGTTCTTCAATTTTCACTCTGCTTCGCACACACGCATCAAGACGGGGGTGTAGGGTTTTGATCATGGATGCGGAACGGAAAAAATAATATAATCCATGCAATACCCTCCAAGGATCACAAGTCAAGAGACATAACGATTGTAAAGGAAGAAATCAATTCAAACACCTTAGGGTTTCTCCTGTGACGACTTCGAACGTGAATTGTGTCACGTTCTCTATAGTTGATCCACACGTAGAGTTTAATTCTAGATCTTCCTACTCCTTTGTGCTATCCCGGAATGGAGGAAGAGAAAGAAGAAATCACACAACGCGAGGAAACAAGGAGGTTCGGCCTCCTTGTTTGGGCCGACGGGATGGGGCGGCGGCAAGGGGGGCGTGCGCCTCTCTTGCTTGCTTGCTCTCTCTCCTTTTGTTCTCTCCCAATCAAGTTCTGATCTTAAAGTCTCATAAGTGTGGGAAGGAAGGAAGGAGCATCCTTTATATAGTCCAACAAATCCTTGCCAACTACCTAAACGACCCATTCTAGTCCTACTAGAATTCAGTTTAGTCCCTTCCTTGCAAGTTAGTCCTACTAAGTTTGCGGGGTGTTGCAAAGTGATCATTCTAATTAATTAATCCTATTAATTAATTCCCAAATCTAGTTCAACTCTATATAGTGTGTGACCCCATATGTTCTATCTAGTTGGTAGCAACAATTTGCTAATATGGAGAGGTTTCTAGCAAAACATCCATTCTAGCCAACTAATAGAATAGTCATCCGACAAACCTTGTACCACTCCGTCCCACGTGCAACGCACCATTTGACTTTTTAACCCTTAACCGGTTCACTTTGACCCGGTGATTTGGATCGTAAAATGATGTAATTTTTTGATAATTTTTTTATTGTATTATAGAATAAGAGTTACTCTACAACACTATGAAAAAAATATTTAAAAATTATAAAATTTTGCTATCCAAATCATCGGGTCAAAGTGACTCAGTGAATAGTGGTAAAACCCAAATGGTGCAAAAGAGGTGGGACGGAGTGGTACAAGTAATTGTCTCATCCCTTTGTCTCTATATCCGGATTGGACACGAGACATACAATTCACACTCGTATATCCAATCAATAGTTTCTAGATCCATCGGAATAGCCTTATTCGTGCAAATAACATCAATATCCCATATTGATTTATTTGAGTCTGGCCAGACATTCTATAAGCACTATCCCTCGAGTGGCCTAGGATATTTTCTCCCGTTATGTGGGAGGAACAAATTCTATCTACGTCCACTACGATCTCTAAGCTTGCTTCTTATTGTATCCGGTACACGCCTTTATAACTACCCAGTTACGATGTAGCGTTTAACGCTACCAAAATCACAATTATCCACAACTAGAAAATCTAGTGACTTCAAGTCTAAGGATGACAATACCATTGCACCACGAGAAGCACTTGTGACTTACCATAACATGTATGTAGCCTTCTCGGAGATGGGTCAATCCGGTGCGCCATTACTCTTAATGCACACCCATGTGTTGGATCATGATATCTCCATATCAATCCAACCCCATACTAGTCTATAAATGATTGTCCAATTAATCATTATACTGGACAAGGGATATTTAAGATAAACAACACAATTGTAAATATAAGGACTTTATTATATTAAATATCCAATAAATAATACAATGAATGTTCTAGCCAAAATAAATTCATACTAAACTAGATTGCCTCTAGGGCATCTATTCCAACAGTCTCCCACTTGCAGTAGAGCCAATCTAGCGCATCTCGTATGCCCATGCTCCTAGTGTGCCCTTCATGCTTCCACTGCACAAGCGACTTTATTAGCGGATCTGACAGATTCTCATATGTAGGAATCTTGCATATCTGAACGTCTCCTATATCGATAATATCTCGAATCAGATGGAACTTCCTGAGCACGTGCTTGGATTTCTGGTGTGATCTGGGCTCCTTTGATTGCGCGATCGCCCCAATGTTGTCACAGCACAACTCAACTGGATCCGCAATGCTAGGAACCACACCAAGTTCAGAAACAAACTTTCTGATACAAACAGCTTCCTTTGCTGCGCCATTTGCAGCAATGTACTCAGCCTCTGTTGTAGAATCAGCCACCGTCTCTTGCTTGGAACTTTTCCAGCTCACCGCTGCTCCATTCAGGCAAAACACATATCCCGACTGTGATCTAAAGTCATCTCTGTCGGTTTGGAAGATTGCATCAGTGTAACCCCTTACACACAACTCTTCCTCACCGCCAAATATCAAGAAAGCATCCTTAGTTCTTCTCAAGTACTTCATGATTTTCTTGACTGCAATACAGTGACTCTCACCCGGATTGGATTGGTATCTCCTTGTCATACTCAAGACATATGATACATCTGGTCTAGTACATAACATGGCGTACATGATAGATCCTATGGCCGAGGCATAGAGAATTCTACTCATGTGTTCCTTCTCAATCTCATTGGAAGGACAACCACTCTTCGAAAGAGTGATTTCATGTGACATGGGAAAGAATCCTGTCTTGGAATCTTGCATGTTGAACTGCTTCAACACCTTTTCAATATATGTACTATGACTTAGGCCTAATAGTCTCTTAGATCTATCTCTATAGATCATATACCGAGTATATAGGCTGCTTCCCTAAGTCTTTCATTGAGAAACACTTCCCCAGCCAATCTTTAACAGATTGCAGCATGGGAACGTCGTTTACAATGAGTAATATGTCATCCACATACAAGACCAGAAAAGCTACAGAGCTCCCACTAACCTTCTTGTAGACACAAGACTCATCTTCGTTTCCGATGAAGCCAAACTCTTTGACTACTTCATCAAAACGTCGATTCCAACTCCTAGAAGCTTGCTTCAATCCATAAATGGATCGTTGCAGCTGACAGACTTTGTTGGCTTGCTTTGGATCCTCAAAACCCTCCGGCTGTATCATATACACGTCCTCGAGGAGATTCCCATAAAGGAATGCCGTTTTGACATCCATTTGCCAAATCTCATAGTCGTAGTATGCTGCAACTGCAAGTAGGATTCTGATGGATTTGGTCATAGAGACTGGTGAAAAGGTTTCATCATAGTCAATACCATGAATCTGTCTGAATCCTTTAGCCATCAATTGGCCCTTATAGGTAGTCACATTACCATCCATGTCGATCTTCTTCTTGAATATCCACTTGCACCCTATGGGTCGCGCCCCTTCGGGTGGTTCCACCAAAGTCCATACTTTGTTGGTGTACATGGATTCCATCTCGGATCTCATGGCTTCTAGCCACTTCTGAGAGTCTGGCACTTTCATGGCCTCTTCATAGGTAGTAGGCTCATAATCTATGAGCATCGTGTCACCGGAATCGGTCACGAAAAGTCCATACCTCTCGGGTTCCTGGCGCACTCTACTAGATCAACGAAGCTCTTGTGTTACCTGAACAGGCTGTTCCACAACTGCTTGTGGTTCCTGTTCATCTTCCATAATCGGCTCAATGATTTGTGGTTCTTGAATCTCTTCAAATTATAGAGTCTTCCCACTTGCTTCTTTAGAGACAAACTCTCTTTCTAGAAACACGCCGGTCCGAGCAACAAACACTTCGTTCTCGGTTGGATTGTAGAAGTAGTAACCCTTAATTTCCTTAGGGTACCCCACAAATTTACACTTATCCGACTTTGGCCCTAGTTTGTCTGATTGTAACCGTTTTACATAGACATCGCAGCCCCAAACCCTCATGAACGACAGTGTGGGACGCCTCCCACTCCACATCTCATGTGGTGTCTTCATGACTGATTTAGATGGAACACGGTTAATGGTGAAAGCTGCACTTAATAGAGCATGGCCCCAAAACGATAATGGAAGATCGGTTTGACACATCATAGATCGAACCATATCCAATAGGGGTCGATTCCTCCTCTCAGACACGCCATTCCATTGTGACGTTCCAGGTGGAGTGAGTTGGTACACGATCCCACACTCTCTAAGATAGTCGTCAAACTCTTGGCTCAAGTGTTCTCCTCCCAATCTGATCGTAGAGCCTTGATACTTTTTACAAGTTGCTTTTCTACTTCAATTTTCAATTCTTTGAACATTTCAAAGGATTCGGATTTGGCCTTCATAAGGTAGACAAATCCATATCTACTGTAATCATCAGTAAATGTAATGAAGTAGACATAACCATCCCTGGAAGGCGTGGCAAATGGCCCACACACATCCGTATGTATGAGAGCCAATTGCTCACTAGTCCTCTCACATTTCTTATTGAAAGGGGACTTTGTCATTTTTCCCAATAAACAAGCCTCACATGTCTCATATGATTCAAAATCAAATGAGTCTAGTAGTCCATCCTTATGGAGTCTAGATACACGCTTCTCGTTTATATGGCCTAAACGACTGCGCCATAAGTAAGCAGGATTTAAATCATGTATTTTAATCCTCTTGGTATTAGTGTTGTAGACAGGATTGCTTAGATCAAGGGCATACAGTCCATTAAATAATTGCGCACTAAAATAGTGAATATTATTCATATAAAAGGAACAATAATTGTTCTTTATTTAAATAGTAAAACCTTCCTTGTCCAAACAAGAAATAGAAATAATGTTTCTGCTCATAGCAGGCACAAAATAGCAATTATTTAATTCTGAAACTAATCCTGAAGGCAGAGATAGCTCGCACACGCCTACGGCCAACGCAGCAACTTTTGCTCCATTCCCAACGCACAGATCTATCTCCCCTTTAGCCAATCTTCTACTTCTCTTTAGATCCTGCACATTTCGACAAATGTGAGATCCACATCCAGTATCTAATACCCATGATGTAGAGACAGTTAAAGTGAAATCTACAACAAAAATACCTAGTGGTGGTGGAATCACTATTCCAAGCCTCTTGTCCTCTAGATATTTTGGGCAGTTCCTCCTCCAGTGTCCAGGCTGAATACAGTAGTGACACTCACCTTTAGTCACACCTTTGGCAATTCCACCAACATGCTTAAGGGCAGCTTCCTTCGACTTGGCAACTGACTTGCCTTTGCCCTTGGAGGATGAGGCAAAACTTTTGACTTTTCCTTTCTGCACCATCAGTATGGCCTTGCCCTTACCCTTGTTGATGCTTTGTTCAGCTGTCCTCATTATATTGAGCAAATCTGGCAGTGGTTTCACGATCTCGTTCATGTTATAGTTCATGATGAACAGTCCATAACTCTCGGGCAATGATTGCAACACGAGATCGGTTGCCAACTCTTGGCCGACCGGGAACCCCAGTCGGGCGAGATTCTCCAGGTACCCGATCATACGGAGTACATGGGGTCCCACCGGGTTCCCTTCCCAGATGACACTTGAACAGTGCCTTAGAGACCTCATACCTCTCAACCCTTGCCTGCTCTTCGAAGAGCTGCTTCATATGCTCGATCATATCGACAGCATTCATGTTTTCGTGTTGCTTCTAAAGCTCAGAAGTCATGGTGCATAGCATCAGGCAGGCTGCATCATTAGCGTCATCAACACGCTTTTGATACGCCTTTAGGGCTGCAGGTTTTTGGTTCTTTGGACCTTCTGGAACATGCTCCTCTATTGCGTACAATTTATTCTCTTGCTTGAGAACGATTATCAAGTTTCTGTACCAATCAAGGAAGTTGGTCCCATAGAGCTTGTCCTTCTCAAGGACAGATCGTAGGGAATGTTGTGAACTCGATGAGTTGTTTGCCATTTGGAATTCTACAAAAAGGAATATACGCAAGTTTTAGTATTTGTGAATTTTTGACTATATTCAATAATGGCTAGTTTATCATATATAGCTCCCACTATTTTTCTACAAATTAATACCCTCAAGATATTAATGCGGAAAATATCCTTATATTTTCTAGTGGGCCAAGATCCATGTTTCATCTCCTTATGGGCTTGCTTTGGCAAGTCACCCATAATTTGACTACTTTAGGTAGGAACAATTCCAATTGCATCTCTATGCAACTCTTGGTTCAATTGGGCAAATAACTCCTTATTTATCCATCCGTATGGATAATCCCAATTGATTGCCTCTTGGTTTTTAATCATATTAATAGTCTAGTTGTGTTCAACCTCTTATTTAAACAATTGCACATTACTTGCTTGTTCCATTGCATTCCATCATTATGAACCAAGTTGCCATGCTTTGGCACGCACGAACTTAATAAATCATGATGATAATGAGTGTTTAAATAACGAGAAGGCAAGAACACAATATTTGAATTTTGAGGGATTTTTAAATTCAATTTTTAATTGTTTTGTTGATCAATATCAACTAATCTATCTATTTGAGTTTGGGCACAACTCCAAATAATAGATCCGGGTTGTCTAATTATCTTATTATCCTAATTGCATGCATCATCCATACACCAACCACAAAATAATAAGACAATAAAATAAACAATCACAAAACAAAATAAAAACGTGATGTGAATATGGCCTTTTCTAGACTAAGATAATTCGAAGCCAATGGAATTATCTATGAACCCTAAAAGAAAACACACCTCCATGCGTCTTCATCTTTTGGTCCATCCTTCATAGTCATGTGGAATGCTCCATGCTCCATCTTTTGTGGCTTCCTTTGGCTTTGGGCTTCTTATCTATGAACCCTAAACAAACACATCTCCATGCGTCTTGATCTTTTGGTCCATCCTTCATAGTCTCGTGGAATGCTCCATGCTCCATGCTCCATCTTTTGTGTCTTCTTTGGTTTTGGGCTTCTTTTCATCAATCTTGGCTAACAATCTACTTTTTCTAGCACTAGCTAACTTCTATACTAAATAAAATAAATCTCACAAGTTGAGAAAAAAATGGCACGCAGGCCATAAAACCCTAATTAATTATTACAATTAATTGATCAGCTCGCAGGCCGTAAAACCAAACCACAAAATTAAACATCCACATCAAACCACATCCTAAGGCCATATCCAATCACCATGCGATTTGCACATAAACAGTTAAAATCCAATTTTAATGCGCTTGGTCAATTTTAATTGATTTTAGGATTTTCTAGGGTTAAAACGGTCCATAGGTCCAACAATCAAATTGCCTGGACCCAAAAAGAGAACCGCAAAGGCCTTGGGCCGGCCGGCCCCTAGCCCACGCGGCTAGGCCGCGGGATAGGGCTGCCCCGGCCCCTAGGCCGTCCCTTGCTTGGGCGGTCCCCTAGGGGGGCCGAACCTCCTTTTGGAGTTTTTTCCAAAACAACTCCCTTTCTTGGGGCCCAAGTTTGGTTGTTTCCTTGTATGGGAAGAACTCCTTCTTTCCATGGGATGCCCAAACCCTAGATCAAAGATCCTAAAATTTCTCAAACTCACTAATTCATGCATCCAATGCAAAAACTAGGTCTTGTTATGATTGATTATTGAAAAATTGCATCATATGCTTGATTTGTCGTGTTTTGCGCGATAAACAATAAATTTAAAGTATAAAACTATCAAAACGTAACACATAAACCACATTTATGCTCTACGACCTGTGGCTCTGATACCACTGTAGGGTTTTGATCATGGATGCGCAACGGAAAAAAAATATAATCCATGCAATACCCCCCAAGGATCATAAATCAAGAGACATAACGATGGTAAAGGAAGAAATCAATTCACACACCTTAGGGTTTCTCCTGTGATGACTTCTAACGTGAATTGTGTGACGTTCTGTATAGTTTATCCACACCTAGAGTTGAATTCTAGATATTCCTACTCCTTTGTGCTAGCCCGGAATGGAGGAAGAGGAAGAAGAAATCACACAACGCGAGGAAACAAGGAGGTTCGGCCTCCTTGTTTGGGCCGACGGGATGGGGCGGCGGCAAGGGGGGCGTGCGCCTCTCATGCTTGCTTCCTCTATCTCCTTTTGTTCTCTCCCACTCAAGTTATTCTTAAAGGCTCATAAGTGTGGGAAGGAAAGAAGGATCATCCTTTATATAGTCCAACAAATCCTTGCCAACTACCTAAATGACCCATTCTAGTCCTACTAGAATTCGGTGTAGTCCCTTCCTTGCAAATTAGTCCTACTAAGTTTGCAAGGTGTTGCAAAGTGATCCTTCTAATTAATTAATCCTATTAATCAATTCCCAAATCTAGTTCAACTCTATATAGCGTGTGACCCCATAGGTTCTATCTAGTTGGTAGCAACAATTTGCTAATATGGAGCGGTTTCTAGTAAAACATCCATTCTAGCCAACTAATAGAATAGTCATACGACAAACCTTGTACAAGTAATTGTCTCATCCCGTTGTCTCTATATCCGGATTGGAAAAGAGACATACAAGTCATACTCGTATATCCAATCCATAGTTTCTCGATCCATGGGAATAGCCTTATTCGTGCAAATAACATCAATATCCCATATTGATTTACTTGAGTCTGGCCAGACATTCAATAAGCACTATCCCTCGAGTGGCCTAGGATATTTGCTCCTGTTATGTGGGAGGGACAAATTCTATCTACGTCCACTACGATCTCTAAGCTTGCTTCTTATTGTATCCGGTACACGCCTTTATAACTACCTAGTTACGGTGTAGCGTTTAACGCAACCAAAATCGCAATAATCCACAACTAGAATATCTTGTGACTTCAAGTCTAAGGATGACAATACCATTGCATCACGAGAAGCACTTGTGACTTAACATAACGTGTATGTATCCTTCTCGGAGATGGGTCAATCCGGTGCGCCATTACTCTTAATGCACACCCATGTGTTGGATCATGATATCTCCATATCAATTCAACCCCATACTAGTCTATAAATGATTGTCCCATTAATCATTCTACTAGACTAGGGATATTTAAGATAAACAACACAATTGTAAATCTAAGGACTTCATTATATTAAATATCCAATAAATAATACAATGAATGTTCTAGACAAAGTAAATTCATACTAAACTAGATTGCCTCTAGGGCATCTATTCCATTAGGGGGATCCAAAATAGGCCTTTCACCTCGGAATCATGCACATACTCATTGGAAATAGTAAATCCACTCTCTCGCACCTCTCAAATAAATCAAACAAAATAAAGATTACAAAACAGTATTAAAACCTAAACTACGCCTTCCTCCCAACAAGCGCTTTGTAATTTAAGGTCGACGGCCCCACCCAGTTACCTCATAGATTAATCAAATAGCGGGAGTTGCATTGAGCCATTCAATGACTCCAATGAAATTCCCATCCACATACGGCTTTGCTCTCTGGCCATTTACCTTGAATCTGTTCCCACTTGCATCTTCCACCTCAAGAGATCCCCACGGATAAACTGCAGTAATTTTGTAGGGACCACTCCATCTAGATTTTAACTTTCCTGGAAACAGCTTTAGTCTGGCATTGAGATCAGCACTCTGTGTCTGACCTTGAAGTCTCTGGGGATGATTTGCTTGTCGTGCCACTGCTTTGTCCTTTCCTTATAAATTTTTTCACTTTCATATGCCATCAATCGAAATTCTTCAAGTTCAAGTAGTGCTTGCTTCCGTTGCCCACCTGAGAGCTTAGCGTCCAAATTGATTTTCTTCAAGGCCCAAAATGCCTTGTGCTCAAGTTCCACCGGAAGATGACACGACTTCCCAAATACTAGCTGATAGGGAGACATGCCCAAAGGGGTCTTGTATGCAGTCCTATATGCCAATAAACTGTCATCTAGATGCAGGGACCAATCTTTGTGTCCCGGATTGACTGTCTTCTCAAGAATCCCTTTTATCTCTCGGTTAGAAAATTATGCTTGCCCATTCGACTGCGGATGATAAGCTCGTGATATCTTATGTGTCTTTACCCCATATTTTCTCAAAACATTAGCAAAGACTTTGTTCACGAAATGCGATCCTTCATCACTGATAATGGCTCTGGGAGTTCCAAGCCGCGTGAATATGTTGTTACGTACAAATCTCTCTACAGTAGCTCCATCATTCTTGGAACAAGCCACTGCCTCTACCCACTTGGTCACATAATCCACAGCTAACAGTATATAAAGATTTCCAAGTGAAGAAGGTAATGGTCCCATGAAGTCAATGCCCCAGACGTCAAAGGGCTCTACTTCCAACACGAAATTTTGAGGCATCTCATTTCGGTTTGAGATATTGCCGGTTCTCTGACACCGCTCACACTGCTGTACAAATAAATGAGCATCCTTATGTAAAGAAGTCCAGTAAAAGCCACTTTGTAGTACCTTAGCCACAGTGCTCGTTTTGCCAAAATGTCCTCCGCAATTCAGTTCATGGAAATGTCTAAGAATATCCAACGTGTCTGGCTCAGCTACGCATCTTCTCAACACATTATCAGCTCCTAACTTGAACAGATAGGGGTCATACCAAAAATAGCGTTGTGCATCTGCGAAGAACTTCTTTTTCTGATGGAAGGTCATGTCTTTTGGGACAATGTTGAGTGCCTTGAAATTTGCCAAATCCGCAAACCAAGGCACCAGTGCTACCACTACCATAAGTTGTTCATCTGGAAAATCTTCTCTCATTGGAATATCTTATTGTTTTTCATTCTCCAGTCGTGACAAATGGTCTGCAACAATGTTCTCTACCCCCTTCTTGTCCTTGATTACCACGTCAAACTCTTGCATTAACAAAACCCACCGGATCAATCTTGGTTTTGCATCCTTCTTAGTAAGAAGATATTTGAGGGCTGCATGGTCCGTGAAAATTGTCACCTGTGAACCCACCAGATATGGACGAAACTTGTCCAATGCGAAGATGATAGACAACATCTCTTTCTCCGTGGTGGCATAATTAACCTGTGCATTATTAGGAGTATGACTGGCATAGTAAATGACATGAGCTACCTTGTCTTTCCGCTTTCCCAGCACTGCTCCCACCGCATAGTCGCTGGCATCACACATAAGCTCAAATGGCAAGGTCCAGTCTGGTGTGGCTATAATGGGAGAACTGATCAGCTTTTTCTTGAGAAAATCAAACGATGTCTTGCACTCTTCATTGAAATCAAAGACGACATCTTTCTCAAGCAGTAGGCTTTGTGATCTTCGAAAAGTCTTTAATGAAACGCCGGTAGAAACCTGCATGTCCCAAGAAACTCCGTACCCCTTTGACAGATGTAGGTTAAGGAAGCTTCTCAATCACCTCAATTTTTTCCCAGTCTACCTCTAAGCCTTTGCTTGAAATCTTGTGCCCCTACACTATCCCCTCAGTCACCATGAAATGGCACTTCTCCCAGTTAAGCACTAGGTTGGTGTCAATACATCTATCCAGTACCCGAGCTAGCTGCTGTAGACAGTCTTCGAACCCATCACCATAAAGCGAAAAATCATCCATGAAGACTTCGAAATTCTGCTCCATCATGTCAGAGAAGATAGACATCATACACCTCTGAAACGTGGCAGGTGCATTGCATAGCCCAAAGGGCATGCGTCTAAATGCAAAGGTCCCATAAGGATAATTAAATGTCGTCTTCTCCTGGTCAGCTGGATCAATCGCTATCTGATTATACCCTGAGTATCCATCCAAAAAGCAGTAATGCGAATGACGTGCCAGCCTATCAAGCATCTGGTCCACAAATGGGATTGGAAAGTGATCCTTCAACGTGGAATCATTGAGTTTGCGGTAATCCATGCAAACTCTCAACCCTGTTTCAGTACGAGTGGCAATATGATCACCTTTTTCCCCTTCCACTACAGTTATACCTCCCTTCTTAGAGACACACTGCACCGAGCTAGTCCATGCGCTGTCGGAAATCGAGTAGATGATACCTGCTTCCAACCATTTAAGTACCTCTTTCTTCACCACCTCCTTCATGTGAGGGTTGAGGCGGCACCGAAACTGAACTACCGGCTTCTTATCTTCCATGAGCCGAATCTTGTGCTGGCAAACTGTGGGGCTAATCCCCTTGATATCCGCTATGGTCCATCCCATAGCTGCCTTTCTTTCCTGCAATACCTTGAGAAGTTGCTCCTCCGTTCCCTGTCCAAACACGCAGATACAATAACAGGAAAAGTCTTATTAGATCCCAAGTACAAATATTTTAAATGAGCAGGTAAAGGTTCCAATTCCAAATCAGGAGCAGTAATAAGAGAAAGAGTAAGAGTCTTCCTGCTTCCCCCATTAAAGAGGGGTAGGGGTGAACGCCAGCTGGCTTCCATAGCTTGTTCTTTTTCACTCGAGTCAAGTAGAGCAAGTTCCTCATACAGCTGCTCCAATAAGATATCTTCCTCCTCATCTGGTGTGTGTGCCTCCACACCAAAACACTGCCCACTAATTGCATATGCAGGAAATTTCATAGCTTCAAAGACATTGAATGCAACCTTGTCATCGTTAATACGCATCATCAACTCTCCATTTCCAACATCAATAACCGTCTTTCCCGTGGCAAGGAATGGTCGTCCCAATATGAGTGGGACATCATCATCAGCATCCATGTCTAAGATTACAAAATCTGCAGGGAAGATGAGTCCTTCGACTCTCACAAGCACATCCTCCAAAACACCCCGTGGTCGTTTGATAGTACGGTCAGCCATCTGTAAACACATACGAGTAGGTTTTGGATCCCCCACACCAAGTTGCTCAAATACTGATGTGGGCATCAAATTGATGGTTGCGCCAAGATCACATAACGCTCTACCATGGAACGCATCTCCCAATGTCACAGGAATAATGAATCCACCCGGATCTTTCATCTTCTTACGAAACACTTTTTGCACCACGGCGCTACACTCCTCATTCAGAGTCACGGTCTCAAAATCATCCATGCGCCTCCTATTAGAGAGCAGGTCCTTGAGAAATTTTTCGTATTTAGGCATTTGTGAAATTGCTTCCGCAAAGGGGATATTGATGTGTAACTTCTTGAAGATATCCCCATACTTCTTGAAGTGCTTGACAACCTCTTGACTCTTCAATCTCTGCGGGTAAGGCACACTAACACTATAGTCTTCCTTTGGCTTAGGCTTTCCCTCCGAATTCCTAGTCGTGTCCTTTGATTGGGGACTCACGGTAGGCACGGGAATTTATTCATCTAATGCTTTTTCTGTGGCCTTGGTCGCCTCAACTCGTGCGTGGGTAGGATATGGAGGATCCTTAGTGGTGGTCCAGCTGCGAGTAGTGATAGCCTTTAATTGCTCAGGTGGAGTGATTGTGTTAGAAGGTAACATTCCTGGTGGAAGTCGAGTATTTTGATTGGCTATCTGGCCAATCTGTTTCTCATGGCTCTTCATCTTGGCTTCTATCGCGACAATCTTGCTCTCAGTTTTATCATTGCTAGCTAAAATTTTCCTCAACAACGCGTTTGTATCCTGTTCTTCTAAGGGTGGGGCTTGCTGTTGTGGAACCTGTCTCTGAGCTTGGTATGGAACATTTTGCCTTTGACCTGGTGCATATAATACACTATTTGGATTGGCATAGCTGAAGTTCGGGTGATTGCGATTGTTGGGATGATAGGTGTTTGGCCATTGCTGCTGTCTTGGTTGACCCATGTAGTTCACGTCTTCAATACCATCCCCATATCCCTGATTTGCATCTGCTACCATCACTCCCACTGACTTCACCTGTGCCGATGGATTCAGATTACTGAAAGCCGAGGTCATCACTGCCATCCGATGTTCAAATTTCTGTTCCACCATGGACTCAATCTTACTAACCAATGCCCCATCTGATTTCGTGTTTCTACGAGTGTAAGACCTCGTGGATTCACATTTTGCTACATTATCCAGCAGATCCCGGCATCTCTGTAATCCCAGTCCCATAAAATTTCCTTGATCCATCATGTCTAGTTCATTTGCAGTCTTTGTGTCTAAGGCATTATAAAAATAGTGCAGAAACTTGTACCATGGCTCTCCGTGAGTGGGGCATCTGCGAAGGAGATGGTTGAACTTTCTCCACGTGTCTCTCAGAGAATCATCTTCCTGCTGTGTAAATTTCGTTATATCAGCCATCCGTTGAGCAACCTTGGATGGCGGAAGATACTTCCAGAGAAATTCTCTGCTACAATCTGCCCATATAACTATACTGCCTGCTGGAATTTCCATAAGCCACGTCTTTGCCTTTCCCGATAAGGAGAAGGGGAAAAGCATGAGCTTGATCGTCTCGAGTTGAACTCTCTGATCATACATAGTGGAGGTAATCTTCTTGAAATTGAGCAAGTGTTGATGCGGATCATCACTTGGTGCTCCAGTGAATTAACACTCATCCCTAACCATGTTGATCAATGGTGGCGGACCTCAAAATGTGTGACATTAATCTGAGGCCTGACAATAGTGGGTTGATACCCCTCCGGTGTAGTTCTGAAGTAATCCACCAAAGGACGCTCATCCTCTACAGCATTGTTGACTTGCTCTGCCGCGTTCCGACCGTTATTGTTCCGATTATTGCCCCCATTATTCCCATTACCACCGTTGTTTCTGTCAACCACCTCCGCATCAGGAAGTTGTTGTGGATTTGGAGGGTTAATGCGATCGATCATCGCCTGCATCTCAGCCATTTGAGCCCTAAGGTGCTCAGTTTCTCGTGCTCTATTTGCTGCCTCCTCTACAGCAGCTGCTCTAGCTGCTTCCGCATCTTGTACACTTTTGCGGATCCTTTCAAACTCAGCTCTAGTTTAATCATCCATGGTGACTAAGCTTGAATTCCTCTTGTCTCTACGATGTGCTTTCAATAAGGATTTTGGGTTTTCAAACGTTGGATACAAAGGCTCGTCTCTTGAACGGGTCGTGCACCGTGCAAATCAACCTGAAATCACAAATTATGCAAAACGTAGGTGAGTAACAGATATAAACAAAAAATTAAAATCCCTAAGGCTAGGAATTATAACTAACTTAGCCGAAGTCCCCGGAAATGGCGCCAAAAGCTTGACACGAACTAAACACAAGTGTATGGTTGTTGCGTGTAATAATAATCCGGAAATCCGGGTTGTCGAACCCAAAGGACTTTGTTAAACTAGTTATTTTCATAAACCTTATGTGGGCAAGTCGCAAAGATTTGTGTTGTGCTAATTCTACTAAAACAAAATGAAAAAATTCTCAATTAATCGAGTGGAATGGTTCATGAATAACATAGAGTGAGTTTATGACTTCTCTAATATGAGGAAAAATACCGGGAATTCTCTAGGTTCACTAGGTTGATCTAAACTTATGTTTTGATTCGTAAAACAACCACGTTTCTTTCACTATAAATCGAGCAATGTAAAACTTACCGAGTTACCAAGTCTATTATACTTTTAAGCATGCATTAAGAATCACAATTCTACTCTAAAGATCCTAGTTAACAATATTGAGTTACCAAATATTGATTCAACTAGGTGGATTATTCAATTTACCGACTAACTATCACGGAGTTACCACATGAGTGTTAACTAAGATTATTCTTACGTTTATCCACTCGCAAAAATAATGAGATCACAACCATAAACAATCGATAATAATGAAAGAACACGAGAGATTAAATAAAACATGAATCACAATCTCAAAACATTATGCTTATATCAAACCCTAGCTACAACAAACGAGAATTTCCAGCAAAAAGAGTTTAGCTACTACTATTCGTACTCAAAAAAACGAGTTTCATAAGTTTTAATAGCAAAAACTAAGAAAGAGGAAGAGTTGAGAATCCAAACGAGTGATCCAAAGCTCCCAAGCTCTTGCAATAGCTTCTTGCTCTCCAAAAGATGTTTCTAACGTGACGAACTACTGAAAAAGTCGACCTAAAACACTTAAATACGTTTTCATAACAATATTACAAAGTTTAGATAAACTACGCAAAAGCCCCGCACAAAACTGCGTTTTCCAGCGATGTCTTCGTACGAAGACATTTCTCTTCGTACGAAATTCCTCTTCGTACGAAGGTCTTCCTATGTAAGTACTGCATAGCTGTTTGGGAAGAGATCTTCAGAACTTGAAATTTGGCTAAGTCTTTTCTCTTCATCTTCGTACGAAGACCTTCTATTTCTGCACTTTTCCTTTGACTTCTTCCTTGCTTCCGAAGCTCGTTTCCATCTCCCGCATGATCCTTCAAGCCCTGGTTTCCGGCGAATCACAACACGAAAACACAACCCGCGATCATATCACAATAAAAGCTCAAAATATCCAAATAAACGTCCGGATTTAACAAGTAAAGCGCATGAACTCATATTATCACATTTTAGCATAATTTACTTAAAACACGACGAATTATCCATGTTGAGTACGCAAAACGTAGAAATAAAAGGCATAAAATAACTCCGAAAACGGAGTTATCAGGCACTTCCGTAGATTTTTCACTTTGTTTCAACAATTTTTTCACACTTTATTAGTAACACCCACTGAAGAACTAAGTGTACATCAAAGTTGAAACAACGAATTGGAAAAATCCTAATGTCGCCTTCTGGATACACTTGAACCTGAAGAACCAAGTGAACATCGAAGCTGAAACACAAATATCGGAAAGATAGCCATTGTGGTCTTTCGGATACAATTAATCAGGAAACACAAAACATTACTGAGATGTGAGCAACCCAACAAAGAACGAACAAAAAAGTTGGTGCTTAAAAATTACAACTTAAGCCCAGAACCTGAAACGCGAAACAGTTTATTTGAATACGTGCGCAATACAATAGAATTTTCCTAAGTATCGGTAAATTCTATAAACCAAAAGATGTTGTTTGAAGCGAGTGCTCATCCAACCTACAAAAATTATGTCAAATCAAATATCAGTACAACAACTATTTTGTTAAGTCTTCAAACTATTTTTTTTTCAAACACAAACAATCCAAATGCTAAGAAATGTGAGTGTTCATCCAACCTACAAAATCCATTCAAAGTAAATATCAGTATCAGAGCCAATATGTTAATCTTGAATTCTTAATCAAATCCATGTTTTCAAAGACAAAACAAAACAAAAAAAAAATTCGAAGCACCCAGTACCTGTCCAAATTAGTTGTGGTTCTGCTATTGTGGAGGGTCGTCATCAATGCTTTCACGATTTTCACTTCACCACTTCTCTATCATCTAGATATTGTGGAGGTAAATTATGTGATTGAAGAATTAGAGAGTTACGTGAGAGAGTGGAGAGGGGAAGTAGTGGGGTAATGATTAGAAGAAAAATGTGAGAAATAAGAGGGAATGGGGTTAAATTATTTACATTTATGACCCCAAGTAACCGCCTATAGTTCTACTATGTTTGAAGGGGTATTTTTGGCAACACCAAAGTATGACAGGCTTCACATTTTGATTTCACCATAATGAGTGTTGGATTTATATATTAGTATAGATGTTGCTGCTATCTAGACAGATAGGCTTACTATCGCATGTTGTTGCTATCTAGACAGATAGGCTTAGAATCACATGTTGATGCTATCTAGACAGATAGGCTTAAATTGAGAGGCAAAAAATTGACCATAAATTATTATACGCAGAGCAACAAGGGAAATGACATGCAAGAAGTTGATACGCAATCTCTCATATGGGAGAGTCATTTGGCATTAATAAAATTCTTGTGAAGAGATTAGCAGAGTACAACATACGTTTGCAAGAAATGTTTCAGGGGTGATACTTTTTCAATCATCGCATATTGATCGGTTTGGGAGTTTTTGCAGTCCTGAGACATCGCGAGATCATGCAATAGCCCCTTCTTTTCCTTTTGGCTCTTGCTCCGAATGCGATGGAAACGGATTTCTTCGCACATCTTTAGTTGGGTTGTGGATGATCAACTCCCCTTCTCTCATCTTCCTATCCACCAACCACTTTAATTTCCTGCATTCTTTCGTTGGGTGCATCACCCAGTCGTGGCACTCGCACCACTTTGGGTCCCTCAGTTTTTCTCCGGTGGGTTTACTCTCAAGTGCAGGTAAGACCCCATCTTTCTGCCACTGATTACACAGCCTTGTTATTTCCCCAATCGAACATGGAAATGGGGAGCCTCCTTTGGTGGAACTCGTTGTTGTTTGTGCATTTAGACTGCAATCACCTCAGCCTCTCGCCGTTGCTTGTAGTTGAACCTCCCGATTTTGAAACCAGATCCCCCTGATGCTCGCTCGTTCGAGTGTCTCTTCTTCAGATTCTCCAAGATGGGCTCGATGTTCCTAGAATAATCAATCAATTTGGAGAAAGTAGGCATTTGCAAGTTGATTAGCATACCTTTTTATTCGTCTCGCATGCCCATGAGACAAATTTCAACAAGGAGACTCTCAACCACCTCATCCACGCATTCAAGCGACTTGGTCCTGAACTTCTTTATGAAGGAAATGCCTTCTTCATCATGTTTCTGGTGCATGCGCGACAGGTGTATCGTGGTGACCTTCTCCTCAATCTGGAAAAACTTGCTGTAGAACTTCTTGACGGTGTCTTCCCAAGTATTGATAGACACCGCCTCCAGAGTCCTGTACCATTTGTATGCCACGGTTCCAAGTATTTTGGGAACTCACGCATCAATAGTCGTGGGTCAATCCTATGTGGGCCCATCTTATCAACGAATCGCATCATGTGTTCTTGCGCATTTTCGTTGATTTCATGAAAATTTTCCCATTTTGGTGCCTTTTACCCAACAGGGTTAGGCATCAGGTAGATGTCGCGAGAGATTGGTGGCGCGCTATCGAATTTGAGGATGACGGTGTCAGCGAAACACTGGTTCGCGAGGAAGTTATCGAAGCGCTGCTTCAAAGCTGTCACATTTGCGGGGGCGCTTCCTCCTGGGATCGACAATGGTGTAGCAGCAAATCCAGTTATGTAGGGCATGTTAGGGTCATATGGAACAGGGGGTGTGGAACTGGCTTGAACTCCAGTCGCATATGACGGCAGCACTGGGTATGCATACGGGTAAGTGGAAAGGTTTCCAAGGGATGCGCACTCTGTTGGGGGTAGTGGTGGCTGTTCTGGTTCCCCAAAGGGAGAGGTGGTTGCTGGTTATGCGAGGCAGGAGTAAGTGTCGAGGTTGCTCCTGGAGGGGCTGGAGTCTCATGGGTGGAGTTTTGTGCAAGTCCTCCCAAAATGGCCATAATTTGGGCTATCTGGGCAGATTGGATCTGCTTAGCCCTGGCTTGTCTCTAAATCGTTGCGCTCAGCGCCTCCAAGCTATGATTATTTCCTGATGATTTTTGCGTTTGGACATTGGTGTTGGTGGTGACGTTGGATGTAGTCTCACCTCTTACGAATACTTCCCCAGAAGGGGACTGGTCGCCTTCACGGGGGTTAGCTTCATGAGACATGGTTGCAGAGATCTCAGAAGGTTTGAAGGTAGTATTTCACGTCGGGTTCACCAATGTGTACAAGAGGATCTTATCGGAAGATCCAAACGTACACCTGTAGTAGAGAATATGAACAAGAACAAGGTGCATGGAGATTGAGAGTAAGGGTGTAGGGGTAGAGTAAGCTCCCTCTAAGTGTCTGAGAGAGAGACTGTATGATGATTAGCCCAAGAACTGAGAGTTGCAATGGAAGGCCAACGTTCCTATATATAGGGCATAAGAGTGCCCTTACGAGGTGTTAATGCGACCGTAACTGACGGCTAGATATCCGCCTCGTAACGGAAAGTTTGCCCGTGTATATAGGGAACGTTACACAAACATCCATACCTATAGGGACCGTTCCAACGGTCGGCTGCATATATAGAACATTTTACACAATCATTAAATCTCTCAGACAGTTAACAAGGGTCGCGCGCGAGTATAGCCATGGGCTCGCGCGTGACAAGCCTTACTCTAACCTCCAAGCCACTTGAACCCTACAACTCCCGCAGTTGGTGTCGAGGGCGACCCCGTGTCACAGCCCCCATATGGATAAGTATGAATATAAATAGCAAGGATAAAGTAATAATGGAGTACCGTCGATCCTCCTGGATAGCTTCCACGTGGACATTGAGGGATCTACCTAGGATGCACTATCTACACCTAGGAATCCTTCTTTGTGAATTTCATCATTAAGTAGTTGGCCTTTTCTATGCGACATGACAGAGGGAGTGAGTTAAGGAGAGTTCATAGGGCATGTTCATTATGGTACATTTTGCTGGACAATTTTCGAAAGAGGATACTGTGTGATAAGAGGGTTGGATAGGGTGAGTTGGTGGCGACTGCATTAGCTTGATGAGGTTAATCACTCATTTAAATTGTGATTAAAGGAGGCCAATGTCGCAGTGCTTGAAATCTGCAACACACAGCGGGGTACATGGGTTGTTTTGGGGTAAAATTTGTGCTCGTGCGATTATTCTGCATTCTGATTTAAGGAGGATCAGATGGTTTGAGCATGACTTTATTCGAATCCAGGAATATTATGTCATGTTAGTGTGGGTGCTGTATTTCATTTAGTGATATTTTATCCGCACCCCATAATTTTGAATTTTTGACCACTAAACTATGCATTTTAGTTTTGCTCTGATGTGTTCCTGGCAAGGAAAAGAAAAGACAAATGAAGAAAAATTTGGTGTTTGATTAAGTTTGTTTTTTAGAAGATGAGTAGGAACACCGTTTTTAGATATCACAGTGCTTCACGTTCGTGGCCGCGAGAACAACAAAATACACCGGGGCTACAGGGAATTGAGTGTTCAGAACTTAGGTGTTGCAGTTAGTTTTCAACAATTCGGTGAGGGGTGGTGAGTTTTGGAAGCAGTGAGATGCCATGACAAGTAGGATTGCGCCTTACCCGATACATGGTTGACTATTCACGGTAGAATTCAGAACCCCATTGGATTAAATAGCTCGAAAGGTAGGTGATTGGGATTTGTATAGGTTGTAAGATAACGTAATAGTATGTTGTTGCATCGCTCATTCCCATTCTTAATCAAGGCCATGCTCACTGATCATTTGTGGTTACAGAAATTCTGAAGGATTGAGTGAGAACTTAATGATATGACATTTTATGTTTTGTAGATGGTCTGATCTCGCCAAAAATAGATTTTTTCTATTGTATTATTTGTCAGATTCTTGAGTCAATCCGTCTGTCGAGTCAGTTGGATAGTTGAGTCATTAGTGTAGTTGAGTCAGTGAGTCAGTAGTATCGTTCAATCGTCCAGTTTCATACTCTAGATCTAATCAAAATACAGCTGAAAAGGTATGCAATGTTACAATATGAAAGGAGTTTGCTCGGGACAAACAAAGGTGACCTAATTGGAGTTATCTTAGGGCGAATTTAGTGAGAGTTACTACCCTGTTTGATGTGTTTTTCGTCAATTTAGCCGGCTTTACCATGGTTTTGCGGGATTGGAACACAAAGTTTGATTGGTTATATTTTGCTGAAATTCATGCTATTTTTGTAATATAATCTCAGGTATAGTTGTGGCCTGTCCATGATAAGGTGTTGGAAAAAGCATGGAAAAAGGCTAGGGGGAAATGGAGGAAATGGACCAAGGGAAGCAGCTAAAGAACAGCGAAGGATGATCTGCGTTCCAAAGCAGAGGCCGCGTCCAGACATATAAGTCGACGTTCGAACGCACAAGAGGACAGGAGAAAATGGATAAGCAGTTAGCATATGTACGCAGGAGTTGGTTCCGAAACGTCAGCGCGTTTAGATGCAGAAGGAGGTTCAAAGGCTAAGGAGAAAGGCTGCGTTCAAACGCAGTGGTCGACGTCCGAACGCATATTACCAACTTCAGGAACTCTAGGGTGGTTTTAAATTTTGCATATTTTCACAACACATTTTTGGTAACTCTTGGAGTACAAATAAATGGCATTCATAGACACTTGGAAATTTCAAATTCGTTGGTGAAAACCTGAGGAGTAGAAGGCAGAGCACGGAGCAAGCATTACTTACAGCATTAATCGTTTGATCCTTCTTTCCTTTTATTTTATGAAATTTATTATTAATATTACTACATATTCTAGATAAATACTTTTACCTAGGTTCTCGGTGAACCTCGGATTTATGGAATCAGTAAGTCAGTCTTTCTAATTATAGATTCATGACTATTCAGTCTTATACAATTACATTTTTTTTATTCAGTTCTTTGGTTCTTACTTTGTATGCATGAATGGAGTGATCAGCCTGGATTGCTATCGACTCAACCTTGTGCGCGAGTAGTTAGGGTTAGGAAGAGAAGACAAAATTTGGACCCTTGTCTCAAGGCTGAGAAGAGAAGAGTTTAAAACTAGCCATTAGCATATAGACCAACTGTTACAGGTTCGGGAAGAAACCAAAAATAAAACTCAAGAACCCTAGTAGATTTGTATCAGTGTTGCATATTTAGGTCAACCGAGAGGACCCGAAGATCTCTAGGACTGAGACATGTACAAGATACCGAGAGGAGACTGTACAAATGGTTATGTGGCATAAAAAAACATGTTGTTTGTTTCCAAATCCGAAGCTGGAAAACTACAGTAACCATAGGGCCAGATTTTTACAACAAAATCTATTACAAGAAAATTCTATTAAAAATATTTATTCTTAGTTTATTACTTTCTTGAAATTAGTTCAGTAGTTACTCTATCAAACAATTACTCCTCCATTCTTATACCTTTGTTAATTAATTTTTTGATTACAAAATAAGATATAAAACTATTCTCGTGGGTTCGATATTATGAGTCACTCTAATGTATTACTTTGATCGTATACCTATGTAAAGAGCACTATGAAATTAAGTGTCAGAAAGGAACATTGAATTACTCTTTGAGGAAGTAATAGAAAGAACCGTGACTCTATGTCTTCGAGGATGAACCAGACCAAGTCGAACTTCATTAGCAAAAAAATAAGAAAATGCATAATCAAGAGTACAAAATTGTTGGAATGGATGCCCTAGAGGCAATCTAGTTTAGTATGAATTTGTATATGGCTAGAAAATTCATTTATTATTTATTGGATATTTAATATAATGAAGTCCTTAGATTTACAATCGTGTTGTTTATCTTAAATATCCCTAGTCAAGTATAATGATTAAATGCGACAATCATCTATTGACTAGTATGGGGTTGGATTGATATGGAGATATCACGATCCAACACATAGGTGTGCATTACGGAATGTTGCACTGGATTGACCCATCACCGAGAAGGCTACATACATGTTATGTTGAGTCACAAGTGCTTCTCGCGGTGCAATGGTATTGTCATCCTTAGACTTGAAGTCACTAGATATTCTAGTTGTGGATCATTGTGATCTTGGTAGCGTTAAACGCTGCACCGTAACTGGGTAGTTATAAAGGCGTGTACTGGATACAATGAGAAGCAAGCTTAGAGATCGTAGTGGACGTAGAGAGGATTTGCCCCTCCCACATAACGGGAGCAAATATCCTAGGCCACTCGAAGGATAGTGCTTATAGAATGTCTGGCCAGACTCAAATAAATCAATATAGGATATTGATGTTATTTGCACGAATAAGGCTATTCCATGGATCGAGAAACTAGGGATTGGATATACGAGTGTGACTTGTATGTCTCGTGTCCAATCCGGATATGGAGGCAAACTTGTACAAGGTTGTCTAGATGACTATTCTATTAGTTGGCTAGAATGGATGTTTTGCTAGAAACCGCTCCATATTAGCAAATAGTTGCTACCAACTAGATAGAACCTATGGGGTCACACGCTATATAGAGTTGTACTAGATTTGGAATTAATTAATTGGATTAATTAATTAGAAGGATCACTTTGCAAACCCTTGCAAACTTAGTAGGGACTAATTTGCAAGGAAGGGACTAAATTGAATTCTAGTAGGACTAGAATAAGTCCTTTAGGTAGTTAACAAGGAGTTGTTGGACTATATAAAGGACCCTCCTTCCTTCCTTCCTCATAACTTATGCTCATTATTGATCATAACAAGAGTGGGAGAGAACAAAGGAGAGAGAGAGCAAGCAACAAGGGCCGAACCCGACCCTTGCCGCCGCCCCTCACCCCGTCGCCCAAAAGAGGGCCGAGCCCCTCTATTTGTCTCGTTTTGCGTGATTCCTTCACCCTCCTCTCATTCCGGGCTAGCACCAAGGAGTTTGGGAGATCTAGGATCAACTCTAGGCGTGGGTCAACTATAGAGAACGTGACACTATTCACGTTTGAAGTCATCAAGGAGAACCCAAAGGTGTGTTTATGATTTCTTACCTTTACTATCGTTTTGCATCTAGACTTGTGATCCTTGGAGGGTTTTGCATGGCTATTTGTTTGATTATGCTTCCGTTGCGCGATCCATGAATCAAAACCCTACAGTGGTATCAGAGCCACATGTCATAGAGCATAAACGTAGTTTATGCGTTACATTCTTGTTGTTTTACACCTTAATTTGTTGTTTATCGCGTAAAACAAGACAAATCAAGCATGGGATGCAATTTGTCAATAATTAGATCATAACAAGACCCAATTTTGCATTGGATTCATGAATTGGTGAGTTTGAGAAATTTTAGGATCTTAGATCTAGGGTTTGGGCATCCTTGGGGAAGAAGGAGTTCTCCCAAAACAAGGAAACAACCAAACTTGGGCTCCAAGCAAGGAGGTTGTTTTGGGCTCCAAACAAGGAAACAACTCCCTCAAGGAGGTTCGGCCCCCTAGGGGACCGCCCCCTTGCTTGCCGCCCAAGCTTGGCCGCCCTAAGGGGCCGGGCGGCCCTAACCCGCGGGCCTAGCTTGCGGGTTTTGAGCCGGGCCGGCCCTAGGGCCTTATGGTTCACTTTGTTGGGCCCGGGCAATTGGATTGTTGGGCCCATGGACCGTTTTAACCCTAGAAATCCTAAAATCAATTAAAATTGACCAAGCGTGTTAAAATTGGATTTTAACTGTTTATGTGCAAATCGCATGGTGATTGGATATGGCCTTAGGATGTGGTTTGATGTGGATGTTTAATTTTGTGGTTTGGTTTTACGGCCTGCGAGCTGATCAATTAATTGTAATAATTAATTAGGGTTTTATGGCCTGCGTGCCATTTTTTTTCTCAACTTGTGAGATTTATTTGATTTAGTATAGACATTAGCTAGTGCTAGATAAAGTAGATTGTTAGCCAAGATTGGAGAAAAGAAGCCCAAAGCCAAAGAAGCCACAAAAGATGGAGCATGGAGCATGGAGTATCCCACATGACTATGAAGGATGGACCAAAAGACCAAGACGCATGGAGATGTGTTTGCTTAGGGTTCATAGATAATTCCATTGGCTTGGAACTATCTTAGTCTAGAAAAGGCCATATCCACATCACGTTTGATTTCTGTTTTGTGGTTGTTTATTTATTGTCTTATTATTTGTGTGGTTGGTGTATGGATGATGCATGCAATTAGGATAATAAGATAATTAGACAACCCGGATCTATTATTTGGAGTTGTGCCCAAACTCAAATAGATAGATTAGTTGATATTGATCAATAAAATAATTAAAATTGAATATAAAATCCCTCAAATTTTAAAATATTGTGTTCTTGCCTTCTCGTTATTTAAACACTCATTATCATCATTATTTATCAAGTTCGTGCGTGCCAAAGCATGGCGACTTGGTTCATAATGATGGAATGCGATGGCACGTAACAATGTGCAATTGTTTAGGTAAGAGGTTGAACACAACTAGGCTATTAATTTGATTAAGAAACCTAGAGGCAATCAATTGGGATTATCCATGTGGATGGATAAATAAGGAGTTATTTGCCCGATTGAACCAAGAGTTGCATATGGGATGAAATTGGAATTGTTCCTACCTAAAAGTAGTCAAATTATGGGTGACTTGCCAAAGCAAGCTCATAAGGAGATAAAAAGATGGATCTTGGCCCACTAGAAAATATAAGGATATTTTCCGCAAGCTCATAAGGAGATAAAAAGATGGATCTTTGCACCATGACCTCTGAGCTTCAGAAGCAACATGAGAACATGAATGTTGTCGATATGATCGAACATCTAAAGCAGCTCTTCCAAGAGCAGGCGAGGGTAGAGAGGTATGAGGTCTCAAAGGCACTGTTCAAATGTCATCTGGCAGAAGGGAACCCGGTGGGACCCCATGTACTCCGAATGATCGGGTACTTGGAGAATCGCGCCCGGCTTGGGTTCCCGGTCGGCCAAGAGTTGGCAACCGATCTCGTGTTGCAATCGTTGCCTGAAAGTTATGGACAATTCATTATGAACTATAACATGAACGAGATCGTTAAACCACTGCCAGATTTGCTCAACATGTTGAGGACGGCTGAACAGAGCATCAACAAGGGTAAGGGCAAGTCCATTATGATGGTGCATAAAGGAAAGGGCAAAAAGTTTGCCTCTTCCTCCAAGGGCAAAGGCAAGTCAGTTGCCAAGTCCAAGGAACAAGCCCTTAAGACTTTTGGTGGCATTTCCAAGGTCGTGACTAAGGGTGAGTGTCACTACTGCAGTCAGCCTGGACACTGGAGGAGGAACTGCCCAAAATATCAGGAGGACAAGAGGCTTGGAATAGTGATTCCACCACCACCAGGTATTTTTGTTGTAGATGTCAATTTAACTGTCTCTACATCATGGGTATTAGATACTGGATGTGGATCTCATATTTGTCGAAATATGCAGGATCTAAAGAGAAGTAAAAGATTAGCTAAAGGGGAGGTAGATCTGCGCGTTGGGAATGGAGCAAAGGTTGCTGCGTTGGCCATAGGCGTGTGCGAGCTATCTCTGCCTTCAGGATTAGTTTTAGAATTAAATAATTGCTATTTTGTGCCTGCTATGAGCAGAAACATTATTTCTATTTCTTGTTTGGACAAGGAAGGTTTTATTATTTCAATAAAGAACAATTGTTGTTCCTTTTATTTGAATAATATTCACTATTTTAGTGCGTAATTATTTAATGGACTTTATGTCCTTGATCTAAGCAATCCTGTCTACAACATTAATACCAAGCGGATTAAAATAAATGATTTAAATCCTGCTTATTTATGGCATTGTCGTTTAGGCCACATAAATGAGAAACGTGTATCTAGACTCCATAAGGATGGATTACTAGACTCATTTGATTTTGAATCATATGAGACATGTGAGGCTTGTTTATTGGGAAAAAGGACAAAGTCCCCTTTCAATAAGAAAGGTGAGAGGACTAGCGAGCAATTGACACTCATACATACCGATGTGTGTGGGCCATTTGCCACGCCTGCCAGGGGTGGTTATGTCTACTTCATTACATTTACTGATGATTACAGTAGATATGGATTTGTGTACCTTATGAGGGAAAAATCCGAATCTTTTGAAGTGTTCAAAGAATTCAAGAATGAAGTAGAGAAGCAACTTGGCAAAAGTATTAAGGCTCTACGATCCGATCGTGGAGGAGAATACTTGAGCCAAGAGTTTGACGACTATCTTAGAGAGTGTGGGATCGTGTCCCAACTCACTCCACCCGGAACGCCACAATGGAATGGCGTGTCCGAGAGGAGGAATCGAACCCTATTGGATATGGTTCGGTCTATGATGTGTCAAACCGATCTTCCATTATCATTTTGGGGCTACGCTCTATTAAGTGCAGCTTTCACCATTAACCGTGTTCCATCTAAATCAGTCATGAAGACACCATATGAGATGTGGAGTGGGAGGCGTCCCACACTGTCGTTCATGAGGATTTGGGGCTGCGATGTCTATGTAAAACGTTTACAATCAGACAAGCGAGGGCCTAAATCGGATAAGTGTAAATTTGTGGGGTACCCTAAGGAAACTAAGGGATACTACTTCTACAATCCAACCGAGAACAAAGTGTTTGTTGCTCGGACCGGCGTGTTTCTAGAAAGAGAGTTTGTCTCTAAAGAAGCAAGTGGGAGGAATGTAGAACTTGAAGAAGTTCAAGAACCAAAAATCACTGAACCGATTATGGAACATGAACAGGAATCACAAACAGTTGTGGAGCCACCTGTTCAGGTAACACAAGAGCTTCGTAGATCTAGTAGAGTGCGCCAGGAACCCGAGAGGTACGGACTTCTCGTAACTGATTCCGGTGACACGATGCTCATAGATGATGAGCCTACTACCTATGAGGAGGCCATGAATGGCCCAGACTCACAGAAGTGGCTTGAAGCCATGAGATCCGAGATGGAATCCATGTATACCAACAAAGTATGGACTTTGGTGGAACCACCTGACGGGGCGCGGCCCATAGGGTGCAAGTGGGTCTTCAAGAAGAAGATCGACATGGATGGTAATGTGATTACCTATAAGGGCCGATTGGTGGCTAAAGGATTCAGACAGATTCATGGTATTGACTATGATGAAACCTTTTCACCAGTCGCTATGACCAAATCCATCAGAATCCTACTTGCAATTGCAGCATACTACGACTATGAGATTTGGCAGATGGATGTCAAAACAACATTCCTTTATGGGAATCTCCTCAAGGACGTGTATATGATACAGCCGGAGGGTTTTGAAGATCCAAAGCAAGCCAACAAAGTCTGTAAGCTGCAACGATCCATTTATGGATTGAAGCAAGCTTCTAGGAGTTGGAATCGACGTTTTGATGAAGTGGTCAAAGAGTTTGGCTTCATCAGAAACGAAGATGAGTCTTGTGTCTACAAGAAGGTTAGTGGGAGCTCTGTAGCTTTTCTGGTCTTGTATGTGGATGACATACTACTCATTGGAAACGACATTCCCATGCTGCAATCTGTGAAAGATTGGCTAGGAAAGTGTTTCTCAATGAAGGACTTAGGGGAAGCAGCCTATATACTCGGTATAAAGATCTATAGAGATAGATCTAAGAGGTTCCTAGGCCTAAGTCAAAGTACATATATTGACAAGGTGTTGAAACGGTTCAACATGCAAGATTCCAAGAAGGGATTCTTGCCCATGTCACATGGAATCACTCTTTCGAAGAGTGGTTGTCCTTCCAATGAGATTGAGAAGGAACGCATGAGTAGGATTCCCTATGCCTCGGCCATAGGATCCATCATGTACGCCATGTTATGTACTAGACCAGATGTGTCATATGCCTTGAGTATGACAAGCAGATACCAATCCAATCCGGGTGAGAGTCACTGGATTGCTGTCAAGAATATCCTAAAGTACTTGAGAAGAACTAAGGATGCTTTCTTGATGTTTGGCGGTGAGGAAGAGTTGCGTGTAAGGGGTTACACTGATGCAAGCTTCCAAACCGACAGAGATGACTTTAGATCACAGTCGGGATATGTGTTTTTCCTGAATGGAGCAGCGGTGAGCTGGAAGAGTTCCAAGCAAGAGACGGTAGCTGATTCTATAACAGAGGCTGAGTACATTGCTGCAAATGGCGCAGCAAAGGAGGCTGTTTGGATCAGAAAGTTTGTTTCTGAACTTGGTGTGGTCCCTAGCATTGCGGATCCAGTGGAGTTGTTCTGTGACAACACTGGGGCGATCGCGCAATCAAAGGAACCCAGATCGCACCAGAAGTCCAAGCACGTGCTCAGGAAGTTTCATCTGATTCGAGATATTATCGATAGAGGAGACGTTCGGATATGCAAGATTCCTACAGATGATAATCTGTCAGACCCGCTTACGAAGCCTCTCACGCAGTGGAAGCATGAAGCGCACACTAGGAGTATGGGCATACGAGATGCGCCAGATTGGCTCTAGTGCAAGTGGGAGACTGTTGGAATGGATGCCCTAGAGGCAATCTAGTTTAGTATGAATTTGTATATGGCTAGAAAATTCATTTATTATTTATTGGATATTTAATATAATGAAGTCCTTCGATTTACAATCGTGTTGTTTATCTTAAATATCCCTAGTCAAGTATAATGATTAAATGGGACAATCATCTATAGACTAGTATGGGGTTGGATTGATATGGAGATATCACGATCCAACACATAGGTGTGCATTACGGAATGTTGCACTGGATTGACCCATCACCGAGAAGGCTACATACATGTTATGTTGAGTCACAAGTGCTTCTCGCGGTGCAATGGTATTGTCATCCTTAGACTTGAAGTCACTAGATATTCTAGTTGTGGATCATTGTGATCTTGGTAGCGTTAAACGCTACACCGTAACTGGGTAGTTATAAAGGCGTGTACTGGATACAATGAGAAGCAAGCTTAGAGATCGTAGTGGACGTAGAGAGGATTTGCCCCTCCCACATAACGGGAGCAAATATCCTAGGCCACTCGAAGGATAGTGCTTATAGAATGTCTGGCCAGACTCAAATAAATCAATATAGGATATTGATGTTATTTTCACGAATAAGGCTATTCCATGGATCGAGAAACTAGGGATTGGATATACGAGTGTGACTTGTATGTCTCGTGTCCAATCCGGATATGGAGGCAAAGGGATGAGACAATTACTTGTACAAGGTTGTCTAGATGACTATTCTATTAGTTGGCTAGAATGGATGTTTTGCTAGAAACCGCTCCATATTAGCAAATAGTTGCTACCAACTAGATAGAACCTATGGGGTCACACGCTATATAGAGTTGTACTAGATTTGGAATTAATTAATTGGATTAATTAATTAGAAGGATCACTTTGCAAACCCTTGCAAACTTAGTAGGGACTAATTTGCAAGGAAGGGACTAAATTGAATTCTAGTAGGACTAGAATAAGTCCTTTAGGTAGTTAACAAGGAGTTGTTGGACTATATAAAGGACCCTCCTTCCTTCCTTCCTCATAACTTATGCTCATTATTGATCATAACAAGAGTGGGAGAGAACAAAGGAGAGAGAGAGCAAGCAACAAGGGCCGAACCCGACCCTTGCCGCCGCCCCTCACCCCGTCGGCCAAAAGAGGGCCGAGCCCCTCTTTTTGTCTCGTTTTGCGTGATTCCTTCACCCTCCTCTCATTCCGGGCTAGCACCAAGGAGTTTGGGAGATCTAGGATCAACTCTAGGCGTGGATCAACTATAGAGAACGTGACACTATTCGCGTTTGAAGTCATCAAGGAGAACCCAAAGGTGTGTTTATGATTTCTTACCTTTACTATCGTTATGCATCTAGACTTGTGATCCTTGGAGGGTTTTGCATGGCTATTTTTTTGATTATGCTTCCGTTGCGCGATCCATGAATCAAAACCCTACAAAAATAGATTCCTTTAGAGAAGGCAAGCACATACAAGCTCATATGAATTGTTAAGAGGCATGAGAAATAGCAGAATATTCGATTTATCTTTCAAGGAAAAATTATTAGAAAACTTCAATTTAGACTCAAATAAAGCTAAGCGGTCCGACCCGATATGGCTTTGAGCCAAGAATGTGTTGATGGAATATGAAAGACAGAAATGTAGGCAGTAATACAAGATCAATACTCTAGGGTTGAATAGAGTATGGAAACTTTTGCCAAAGAGTGGTTTCAAAGAAGTTTATGGCAAGAAGTGAGTATTTCAAGGCCTTGAAATGAGTTTCATGTCCTTGAAATCAAAACAGAGAGTTAAAAGTTTTATGAAAGTTTTCAAGGCCTTGAAATGGCTTTCAAGTCCTTGAACTGAAATCATGTTTTGTGCAATGAATAAGAAAAGTACAGAACAGTAAGTAGATGCAAAGGCACAAGGATTTATATAGTTCAGCCCACTTGGACCTACGTCTCTACCTCAGGGACTGAATCCTTGCAGGATTTTCAACTCAATTCTTATTAATCAAAATCTAAGCCCTAAATCTCAAGCACAAAGAGTTCCATTACTCTATTACAACTACTGGTTCTCACTAAGCTATCTAGTACCTGCTCTAGCTAACTGATTCAACAAGAATTCTCTATTGTTAACTTGAACAATTCACGAGAATAAGATATGAGAAGTATTATCAGAATGATATACAAATTAAGTACTGAAAGAAGAACACTAAAAACTGATGAAGCAGTTGAGTATGCAGTGATCTTCAGATGATTGGATTGAGTGAAATTAATCTCCTTCTGTGTTGCTTTTCAATCCTTGAGAATGTTTGAGTGTTTCTATGTGTCTTCCCCTAGAATAATTAGTTGATTCCCTCTCTCATGCAGCTGGTTTGAATTGCAGACCTTCAGGATCTTCTCAAAACAAACAATCCTAAAGTCCAGCATCATATCTTGACTTCTTTAACAGCTCTTCCCAACGGCTAGTTGGTAAGTATCTTCAAGGATACTGACTTGATTTTGTAGCTGAGTATGTTAGGAAGGTCCAGGAAAGATTGCATAAACACATAATCAATTTGACAACCCAATTTCCTTTCCTCCAAAAACACAACTTAGGAAATAGTTCTTGCGAAATAGGTAACTATCTAACCCTGCAAAAACATAGTCAATGGAGATATTAGCCACAGTATAGAGTATCAAAATGGTTTGTCTTTCATCATCAAACGAGAATTAATCAAGCATAGGATATTAGGAGCCAGATTTAGAATGAAAAGCTCCCCCTAAGTTCACGCTACATACTTTAGTGTATATTTCAAACCTTTGAAAGTTGTTGCAAGGCCTTGAAACAGTGCTGCTGTTTCAAGCCTTTTGAAACAAGCTGAACTTACAATCTACCCCTTGATGAAAGAAAAAACCAAAATTCTTTTAAGAATTGTATCTCTAAAAAACTTAATCATTAGATCATACACTACTAGAATTGCTATAAAAAACGGGAGGAACATATTGCCAAGTCAAACACCAATTCTTGCCGTTTAAGGCTTAAACGGCAGTACGTGCGGCGGTAATGGTCCGGCCGCGGAGAGGAGTGACGTTTTTGCCTCGTGGCGGTAAAAGTCTTGCCATTTTAGCTATTCTTGGCGGGAACTTATTTACTGCCGATTTTGTTACTTATAAGCGGCAAGAGCTATTGCCATTTTTAAACTCTGTATTTACTGCGAGATATTTACCTCCGTTTTAAACCCTTTTTAAGTGACAAGAATTCTTGCCGTGTTTGACTATTATCTTTCCGTATTTGATTAAACTATATATGGCATTAGTTTCCGTCAGTTTCATAATATATTAATTAATATTATTCTTAACCCCCAAATCACTCTAAACTACATAAAAAACCCCTTTCCTATAATCACCCCCTCCCTTATATTTTCTTCCCCATCTGTTTTGATTTTCTGGTCAAGAACATACCCAGGTTGAACAAGACCCAATTCACCTGCAATTTCACTCACCAAAATACAAATTCAAAGGTTAATCACCCCTCTCCCTTATCAGATTGTTTCTCACCCAATTCACAAATTCTGTTTTTGCCAAAGAGAACCCACCACCGCTTCTGTTAACACCACCCGCATGAGATGGTGGTGACGATGATGGCGACGTTGATGGTGGCGACGATGATGGCGGTGATGGCTGCAGAACCAAATCGCCGAGAGAGCGGGAGAGACGCCGAGAGAGAGACAGAGAGGGAAGGAAGGACGGCGACCCAACAGATCTGGAGCTTCAATGTTCGGATCTGGTGACGGCGGCAAGGACGGCGACCGGACGGTGAGGACGGCGAGCTTCTCTTCTCCTTCTCCTTCGTCCTTTGCTTCTTCTAGCCAGTGAGACAGAAGGTAGAGGCGGTGATGGATGAAGGTTGTGGCGTTGATGGCTGAAGGTTGTGGTGGTGATGGCTGAAGCTGGTGTCGGTGATGGCTGGGGGTGAAGATGGATCGAGAGAGGGGGGATCGAGAGAAGGGAGAAAGGGGATCGAGAGAATAATAGACATGAAGATATGAGATCCAGATTTTTTTAATGAGGGCAGGGTTATTTTTTTATATATAAAGATGTACTTTAATTGATGGTCAAGATTGATGGTCAAGATTACATCTTCAAATTAAAGGTAGGGCACAAATTTAAGCAACATGTGACTTTTAGTTGGGCGGGCAATTAGAAATTTCACCCCAAAATTTGGCTCCAAAGTCAAAAAAATTAATGTGGCGGGAATTATTGCCGGGTCAGATACTCTAAAACGGAAATAAAATAATTCTTGCCGGGTTTGATAAATATTTTTTACGGAGATAATAAATCCCCCCGTTATTGTTAATTTCTTGCCGTATTTGATGTATTTTTTATGGAGGGAGACATTTCTTGCCATTATAAATTAAATTATTGCCGTTTTTTGTATAATATTTACGGAGAGATATTGTTATTGCCGCAATTAATAATTTTAAATGGAAATAATACTTTCCTGCCACATTAAGTAACAAAAATAGCAAGAAAATTATTGCCACTCGGATTATTGCCATCTATGTTTATATTTCTAGTAGTGATAGCAGAATAATCATGATAATCTCATATAATAAACTGAAGCACAAATTAAATAACAATCCAATTTATTAAACAGTTAAGCAGCAAAAACATCCTATTGATCTAAACCAGATCTCTAAACCAGCAAAAGTACCAAAATTAAACACCTAAATTTCTCCCCCTTTTTGAATTTCATAAAAAAGAACGATAAAATGTTGGATTACAGTTTTTGAAAGCTTAAAAGAAAATAGTTTTGAAATATAGAAGGTCTCAAGACTTTGAAGAGAAATTCAAGGTCTTGAAAAGAAACAAAGAAGAGGCAAGAATCAAGGGGTTGGTTCTATATATCCCTTTTGTTCAGTATCCTCTTCACCACTATATTCTTTATTATCATCATCTTCTTGTTGTTCTTGTTCTTGAGTAACTTATTCACCAGCATCAGTAACCACTTCTTCATCAAAAAGCTCTGCCTCAGTCACTATCTCTGGAACGTTTGATTTATTTTTATTCTTCTTAAGATCCTTGATCAACATTCCTGAGTCTGGAATATCTTCTCTTGTTCCTGTTCATCACCACCCTGTTCTTGAGCATCTTGTTTCCCAGTGTCCTTTGCCCTTATCTTGAGTAGTATGCTCACTGAGTAAGTCATTGGTTGAGCCAGCCTTCTTTGTTCCTTCTACAGCTTGTGAAACTTCTTCTTCCCCATGGATCACATTGATTATCTTGAAGATGCTTTCAACCATATACCTCACTTGTTTGAACTCGGTGCCAAACTCATGTTCATGTTCCTTCAACTCATCCATATCATTATCCAAGACATCAAGCCTTTGAAGTACCGTTGAAAGGTCTTAATATTGAGAGGGTAGGTTTTAAGGAGATGTCAAGGCTTTGTGTTTTGGAAACTTCTTGGATTGCAGCTCTTCTTGAGACAGATCAGAGTATAACTTCAAAGTTCCTTAACTGTCTTTCATGATTCCAATCCTTTCAAAATCTTTCTCATCAAGCATACCAAAACCAGTGGAAATAGTTTCTTCTCTGTAATTTGGAATCTCAAGGTGTTGGAAGAAAAGAGACAATAGATTGGCATAAGGCAAATGGTTATTTCTTTCCTTAGTCTGGAAATAAAGCATGTGTTCCATCACTATTTTAAGAATATTAATCTCATACCTATGCATAATCAACTACATCAAGTATAACACCCTGTCATATAACAACTCTTTTGAATTATCCTTAGTCACTACACACCTCATTAAGATGGTAAATAGAACTTTCGCTTCAATCAGTTAGCACAGAGTGTGTTAACTGCTTTGAGGAGATAGAAGCATTGGGTAAAAATAACTATTATCTCTCCAGTATCAAGGATTCACTCTTATTGGGATAGTTGTCTGTGTTATACCTCTTGGGACAGCCTAAACCATTGGCAAACTCTGAGTGATCTAACTCCATGTTTATACCAGCCTCTTTAGATGTAATCACCAAGTTAAGGGTCTTGATTTGCTTCATATTCGGCTAGAAGAATCAAGTGAGCCTAGCGTAGTCAACTTATGGAGGGTTTAGAATTTTCCAAAGAGAAATTTTCTTCAACCTCTTACTGCACTCCAGATTCATACTTTTCAACATGTTAACACTAATCATACTGCAGTACGCTACTGGTTTAGATGCAAAACCATATACCCACATTCCTCTAGCAACATTACTGACAAAACACTTGTTAATGCCAGATTTATTACCAGGGGATGGTTGCTTCTCTAAATAGATCTGCAGCTCTTTTCTATTGTTCTTCATTGGTTCTTCATCTGTAACCTTCCCTTTTCCTTTGTCATCTTTCATAGGCTTCTTCTTCTTCACCTTCTTAGGACTAGCAATCTGCTTCTCAAGCTATTTCTGAGGAACATGTAGATCTGTCTTCTTCTTGCTTGAAGTTGGAGTCTGACCCTTCTTGATCTTTTTCTATGGAGGAGAAGGATCCTTTTCTGCACTTGGGGTTCTGGAACTGGAATCTTCACTTAGGGTTTGAACTTCTTCCTCAGCAGCCTTTCTCTTCTTTTCTGAACCTTTTTTAGGACCTCCAGCCATCTTGATTCTTTCAGAAGTTCTTTTTGAGCTCATTAGGGTTTGATGGTATGGAAGAGAGAGGCAGGAGAGATATGAGAGAGAGAGAGAGAAAAGAGAGAGAAAAGAGAAGATAAATACTTATGAGTTTGAGTTTGAAAAGGAAACAAAATATTTCCAAATCTTTAAAGATGTGCAGAATCAGTTAGATTCAAAATCATGTGTGACGTGGGAAAGAAATAGTATAATACTAATATGAAAGGAAAATAATTTAAAAAGGTAAAAGCAATATTGAGGAATTATCTCCAGAGATAACACCCCTAACATTGAAGATCCAATTTATTGACTATGTCGCATACAAACTTATTTTCAAGGCTTTGAAAAGCATTTCAAGGCCTTGAAAAGCTGTACTGCTGAAGAAAATAAAATCAAGGATTTGAAAGGATTTTCAAGGCTATTAAAATCCATTCAAAACTTTAAAGAAAATAATACTTACCTGATACTCCCCCTAAACCAAAGCTTCCTTATTTAGCATGCGCAATTCTAATCTTAGGGCTGAGAATATTTCCTCTCGCATTGGTTCAGTGAATATATCTGCCAATTGCATGTTAGTAGACACAAATTCAAGAGTAAAATCACATTTCTCAACATGATATCTGATCAAATGATGTCTAACATCTATATGTTTGGTTCTTAGTGCTGAACTGGTATCTTTTTAATATCTCTAAAATCAAACCCAAGGTCTCTCATTTGCTGAGCTATCCACAACAATTGGAGCAGCAAGATCCAGCTGTTATATATCCATCTTCTGTTGTCGACAAAGCTACTGAGTTTTGCACCTTTGAATGCAAGATGATTAGGGATGATCCATGAAATTGGCAACACCCTGAAGTTCATTTTCTTTCAACTTTGTAACCTACAAAGTCAGCATCTGAATAGCCACAAAAAGATAAATTAGATTGTTTAGGATACCAAATCCCTATGTCTTTGGTACCATTGAGATATCTTAAAATTCTTTTGAAAGAAACAAAGTGTGATTCTTTAGGATCAACTTGAAATCTAGAAGACATACAAACACTAAACAGGATATCCGGTCTACTTGCAGTGATATATAGCAATGATCCAACCATACCTCTATACTCTTTCAAATTTACACTCGTACCAGTTTGATCCTTGTCTAAGGACAGTGTAGAGCTCACATGAGTTTTTACTACCTTGGAATGAGACATATTGTACTTGTTTAACAAGTCCTTGGTATACTTGTTTTGGTGCAAAAATATTTCTTTCTTCATCTAATGAACATGATGTCCAAGAAAGAAGTTTAACTCTCCCATCAAGCTCATCTCAAATTCCCTGCTCATAAGACTTGAGAAATCCTTTCAAAGAGAATCATTAGTATCTCCAAACAAAATATCATCAACATATACTTGAACTACTATAATACCTTTCTCACGAGTCTTTATGAAAAATGTTTTATCTACTAACCCTCTTTTGAAATCATTTTCAAGTAGAAATTTTGACAGTCTTTCATACCAAGCCCTTGGAAGTTGTTTTGAAACATAAAGAACTTTGTCAAGTATATAGACATAATCTGGAAACTCATCATTTTAAAAACCAGGAGGTTGAGAAACATAAACTTCTTCTTGCAAATATCCATTTAGAAAGGCACATATAACATCATTTTTAAAAAGTTTCATATTCTTGTGAGATGGAAATGCAAGTAACATTCTAATTGCTTCTAACCTTGAAACCGGAGCAAAAGTATCATCATAATGATTACTTCTTCCTGGTTTTAGCCTTGAGCTACCAGTCTTGCTTTGTTTCTGATTACCTTGCCATTATCATCTAATTTATTTCTGAATACCCATCGGGTGCCAACGACAGACTAATCTTTTGGTGGAGGAACCAGATTCCAAACCTTGTTCCTCTCAAATTCATTGAGTTCACTTTGCATTGTAATGATCATTTCTGCTTTTTGTAATGCTTCTTTCACATTCTTACGTTCCATAAGAGAAACAATAGCATTAGAAGCACATAGGTTCTTCAATTGTGATGTTATCTGTGTAACAGTGGATGGATCAGATATAATGTTTTCAATTGGATGAGATGAAAGATATTTGAATCTCTTCATTGGTGTCCATGGTTCAGGTTCTCCAGGAAGCTTCTCTGGTCTTTGAGAACTTGAGGAATAGGCTTGTCAACTTTGATTTTCTTGATGTTGTTTTTCATGGCTTTGAGAATCATTTTCAAGGCCTTGAAAACTGCTTTTGTTTTCCTGCAAGCTTTCTCTGGAACCATTTCAAAGCTCTGCTTCATCATCTGACTAATTCTTGTTCAAATTCAATTATGCAAAACCTTCACTCACAGAACCATCATAAAATATGACGTGAATACCTTCTTCAACAAGCTTGGTTATATTATCATAAACTCTATAAGCTTTGCTATTCAGTGAATAATCGAGAAAGATACCTTCATCACTTCTGGCATCAAACTTACCAAGATTGTCCTTACCGTTGTTGTGAACAAAACAAGTCCAACCAAAAGGTTTGAAGTAAGAGATGTTTGGCTTTCTTCCTTTGAAAATCTCATAAGGAGTCTTCTTTAAAATAGGCCTAATTAGGAACCTTCTATGTATATAGTTGGCAGTGTTTACAACTTCTTCCCAAAAGGATTTTGGCAACTTATTCTCCAGAAGCATTGTCCTTGACATGTCTTCAAGAGTCCTGTTTTTTTTTTTCAACAACACCATTCTGTTGAGGAGTTCTTGGAGCAGAAAACTTGTGAGAGATGCCATGCTTAGCACAAAATGAATCAAAATAAAATTGATAAAATTCTCTACCATGATCACTTCTAATTTAAGCAATAGGCAGGTTTTTCAGGGTTCGAAGCTCTTTACAAAGCTTTCAAAATTCAGATAGAGCTTCAGATTTATCTCTCAGAAACATTACCCAATTAAATCTAGATAAATCATCTACAATGACTAACATGTACTTCTTACCCTTTGGAGTTGGATTTCTCATAGTACCACAGAGATCAATATGCAGTAATTCAATGGGTCTAGTAGTACTTACTAAGTTCTTTGGCTTGAATGAACTTCTTGTTTGCTTACCTTGAGCACAAGATTTTCATACCTCTTCATCCTTGAATCCGATAGAGGGCAGACCTCTTACTAGGTATTTAGAAACTAACTCGTTCAAAGTGTGCAAGCTAATGTGTCCAAGCTTTATGTGCCAAAGCTTTGAATCCTCTTTCAATTCCTTGAGACACTTCAGACTTTCTCCTGCAACTTTGTTAGTTTGAAAAGTATAAACATTGTTTGACCTTGAGGTAGCGAGGATGCAAATCTAGATTTCTCATTTTTCACCACACATTTCACTTCGTAAAATATAACCTTATTACCGTTGTCACATAACTGTAATACACTAAGAAAATTAAATTTTAAACCATCAACTAAATGAATATCTGAAATAGAGTTCTCAGAATCTGTACCAACTTTACCAGTACCTAGGATGTTGAATTTGCCTTTGTCACCAAGTGTGATTGAACTTTCAAATTGCTCTTTTAATTATGAGAATAAGGATCTCTTTCCACTCATGCATCTTGAGAAACCACCGTCCATAAACCATTTCTGTTCTTTGTTCTTGGTGACACCCTGCAAAAACCATTCACTACCTTACCCAACTGTTAGACCAAGTGTGGAATTTAGATTCATAGTCAGGGTCAACCATGTTAGGTGGTCTAACCCCTTTAGGAACCCAAATTAGTCTAACTTGTCCATTGAGTTGAACTGGAAAATTGTTCCTCATTATGCGAGGTTCTCTTCTTTTAAAGGGACAATTCATCTTGACATGACCATCTTTTTTGCATTAATGGCACTTAGGGAAAGTTCTGCTACTAGCTTTCACAAATCTGGTGTTGTTTTTTCTGTGAAAGTTTAAATTGTAACCAATACTAGTTTTATGAACATACTTTGATCTTGCTCCAAGAATCAGGTTTAAATTGTTTTATGAGCCAGCAAGTTTGGTCATAACTTTCTTGGATTCTTGAATTTTCTCAGCTAGAGTAGTCATTTGTTCCCCCAATTTATCATACTGATTTCTTAGAGCAACAATACTGTCACTCAAAAGAGAGTTCCCAGTGACTACTTCGTCACTTTATTTTTCAAGGATTTGAAACTGGTTTCCAAAGCCTTGAAATCTCTGTCATATTCCTTCTGAGAAATTTCAAGATTCTGATTTTGACAAACACGTTGCAAGTATTTTTTTTCTTCCTCATGAACTTTTTCTTTCAAAGTCCTTATTTCTTTCAGATAATCCTCTTCATTTAAAAGCATTGTTCTAAGATAATCAGAGATGACATCTGTTTGTTTTGAAATCAAATAGTTTACCATTACCTCAATGTTCTTTTGAGAACTTTCATCATGTTTGGCCATAAGGCAGAGGTTTGCATATTCTTCCTGAGATTGAGAATCATTTGAGGAGTTTGAGTCACTCCAAGAAGCTATCATAGCCTTCTTCCTTCTTTCATAGTCTTTCTTCTGAAAGTGTTTGCTTTTCATGTGTGGACAATCTCTAATCAAATGTCATGCATAACCACACTAAAAGCAATTCATTACTTTAGGCTTATTACCATGAGAATAAGATTTACCTTTGTAGTCTCTACTAATGGAGGCTTTTTGTTTATCCCGGCTGAAGTCTTTGTTTTCAAAGTTCTTTTTCATCTTAAGAATTCTGATCAAAGCTTTGGAAATTAGAGCAAAGGGATCTTCATCATCATATTCTTCATTTTAAAGGCTTTGATATGGCTCACTCTCCTTGGCCTTGAGAGCCAAGTTCTCGACACATTATGGCAATTCTCCATCAACTTCATTCATGAAGATCTCATGTGTAAGCAGCTTTCCCTGCAAGTCATCAGTTTGAAGAGATGATATAATCTTGAGCCTCTTCAATAGCCGTAGTTTTCAGTTCCCATTTGGCTTTGGGAAGGCTTCTCAAGATCTTCCTGACTTTATCCTCATTGGTAAAATATTTTTCCAAGGAGTCCAGATTGTTGACAATGTCATTGAACCTCTTGAACATGTCCTTGATGGAATCATCTCCATTTATTTTATACAATTCATATTGTCTAAGAAATTTGTTGATCTTTGTCTTCTTGACTTCCCTGGTTCCTTCAAAAGTTACCACTAGTTTTTCCCATATTTCCGTAGCAGTCTTGCATCCTGAAATCCTGTTGAACAATGTTCTTAATCAGAAGCAGAAAGTGAATCCTGAGATTTGGGAGTTCTATTCCCATATTAATCTATGTGTAATGTATGAGGACTGTTCTGTATGATGTTCCACAACTCTATATCTTGATCAATGACGAACATTTTCATCACGGCTTTCCAGTGAACAAAGTTTTCACCACATAATAGAGGATGTCTATTAGCATATCTTCCCTGAGAGAAACCACCATCACCTACAATACTCATAATCAGAAGATGGTTAAATCTATGAAGTAATACAAGCTCTGATACCAATTGAAAGACAGTAATGTAGGCAGTAATACATGATCAATACTCTATAAGGGGGTTGAATAGAGTATGGCAACTTTTGCCAAAATGGTGGTTTCAAAGAAGTTTGTGGCAAGAAGTGAGTATTTCAAGGCCTTGAAATTAGTTTCAAGTCTTTGGAATCAAAACAGAGAGTTAAAAGTTTGCTGATAGTTTTCAAGGCCTTGATATGGCTTTCAAGTCCATGAACTGAAATCCTGTTTTGTGCAATGAATAAGGTAAGTACAGAACAGTAAGTAGATGCAAAGGAAAAATGATTTATAGAGTTAAGTCCACTTGGACCTAGGCCTCTACCTCAAGGACTTGATCCCTGTAGCATTTTCAACTCAATTCTTATTAATCAAAAGCTATGCCCTATATCTCAAGCAAAGAAAGTTCCCTTAATCTGTTACAACCTGTGGTTCTCACTAACCTATAGTACCTACTCTAGCTAAGTGATTCAACAAGAATTCTATATTGTTCACTTGAACCACTCACAAGAATACCATATGAGAAGTATTATTAGAAAGATATACAAATTATGTACAAAACGAAGAACACCAAGAACTGATCAAGCTGTTGACTATGCAGTGATCTTCAGATGATTGGAATCAATAAAATGAATCTCCTTTTGTGTTGCATGTTGATAACTCTGTTTTCGGAGTTATTTTATTACTTACTTATCTGCATTTTTTGTTCTTATCTTGGAGAATATGTCGTATTATGAGTATAATATGCTTAAATTGTGAAATTTGAGTTCTTGAGCGTTGAGTGTTAAATCCGGGCGTTTATTGTATATTTGGAAATTTTTATTTTGATATGATCGCGGGTGCTTGTTTCTAGTTGTGGTTGGCAGTGAATAGGACATGGAGATAAACAAGGATGAAGAGACGAGCTTCGGAAACACAGGATTCAAGGAAGGACTCAAGGAAAGAAGAAAAGAGACTGCAGACTCAGTCTCTGCACGAAGAGAATTCTCTTCGCACGAAGAGAATGCCTTAGCAAAATTCATAGACAGTTCAGAAAGTCTTCTTGGGAGAGCCTGCAGTATCAAAATAAGATGACCTTTGCACGAACAAAAAACAGTCTTCGCACGAAGACAAATTCTCTTCGTGCGAAGAGATCGGCAGAATCAGCTATTTGTTTGGGGCTATTTTGTAATTATTTGGAAGTTTTCTTAAACTCTATGGAAACGTATTAGAATGAGTTAGGTCTAGTTTTATCAGTATTCTCACATATGAACTCTTGCTTGGAGATTGCTAGAAGAAGCTTGAGATCATTCGTTTGACTTCTAAAACTCTGTCGTTTCTCTTGTTTTTGGATTATGATCATAAAGACTTGTATTGTGATCATGTTTATGCATAGCTAAACCTCTTTCTCAGGATATCTCATAGGTATCTAGGTTTTGATCACGATGTTTGGTGATTTATGGATTTGCTTTCATGCGTTTGAGCTTAATTGATGATTTCTTTATCTACTTATGTGTGTTTTATGCGTTTTATGAATCTTCTCTATTAGTAGACGTATTAATAGGATTGAGTTAGGTATTGGACGTTAGAGACATCAACGTTTATTGCCCGAAAATTGAAATACACACTAGCTGTATCTAGGGTCGAGAGATCTTGCTAGTTAGCTAAGAACAAAGAGTTGATTAATGATCGTAAAGCGTTCTTAAACTTGAATAGACTATAGAAATAAGCTTTGATATTTTAAGTATAGGTGTTGGTTGAGACACCTACAACATAAACGGCTCGTTTATCTAGGAAAAAGAATCATCGTGTTACTAGGACGTAAATCCAACATAGTGTGAACTACCTAGTGACCCGTAGAGATATCCTGACTTTGTCAAACTTTGAGAAAAACCTAAAACAATTTGTCTTTATTAATCGTGAAGTAATTTAACCGATTAATTGAGATTCGTGTTTTCTTCAATTTATTATAATTAGTAAAAACAAACAATTGCGCTTTTCCCACACAAGGATTAGATATAATACTAATTTACAAGAAGTCTCTTGCGTTCGACAAACGGATTTCCGGAAATTTATCACTACACCGACAACTATACACTTGCAGCTGGAACGTGTCAAGTTTTTGGCGTCGTTTCCGGGGACTTCGGCTAAATTATTTATTATTTTTAACCTTAGGGATTTTAATTTTCTGTTAATATTCGTCGCTCACCTACTTTTTTTGTGCTATCTTTGATTTAAGGTTGATTGTCACGGTGCATGACCCGTTCTCTAGACGGAACTTTTACCCAGTACTTGAGGACCCAAAATCTTTATCGTGCACAGGACGTGGAGAATTGAGGAAAACAAACTCAGTTCCTATGGAAGATCAAGAGTGACCTGATTTGGAGATGTTTCGCAAGGAGGCACAAGATGCTCAAGCTGCTAGACTCTCTGCAGAGAATAATGTGGTTAACATGGCACGTGAAACTGAGGAGCTGAGAGCTCAAATGGTTGAAATACAAGAAGCTCTCGCATGACACAATCCCCAAGATCCACCACCACCTGGTGTGGGGGTAGTAGAGGGCAACAATGGAGGAGCGAATGGTGGCAACAACGAAGGTAACAGAAGCAATGGGCAGAACCAATCAGTCTGAGTAGAGAATGTTGAGAACGAAGATCCTCCTATGGTAGATTTTTTTCGAACTACTCCAGCCTTCTATCAACCCACCATTGTTAGGCCAGACATCAATTCCCAACATTTTGAGCTGCGCCAGCACATGATTAACATGGTTCATGATGAGTGCGCATTCACTGGGATGATCCCAACCACCATGTTCTTATTTTTGAGAAGATTACGTCTACTTTGCACGACTAGAGGGTTCCAAATGAAACAGTCAAGCTATTACTGTTTCCTTTCTCTTTATCTGGAAAAGCCAACAAATTGCTTATGGAGCTTCCAGCTGGGAGTATTGTGACATGGGCATATTGCAGCCATGAATTTCTGAGGAGGTATTTGCCACCGTCCAAGGTTGCTCAGCAAATGGCCAAGATTAGAAAGTTCACCCAGGAAGAAGACAGCTCATTGGGAGATACATGGAGAAAGTTCAGCCAAATTCTTCGCAGATGCCCGAATCATGGGTAGCCATGGCACAAATTCCTACATTACTTCTATAGTGCATTAGATAAGGATATAGCTGACCAGTTGGATATGCTAGCTGGGGGTAACTTAATGGGACTTGGAGCACAGCGAGCTCAAGATTTTCTTAACAACGTGTCCAAGAGAGAGACTACGAGGTCCGAGACTCGGAGGTATTCGAGACCTGGGGATGCATCTTTGGTCAACAAAATTGAGTCTATGGAGCAAAAGATTGAATCCATGACCTCAGAATTTAATGGCATGCAGCCTGTATCACACGTAAAATCTATGGGTAAGCTACTAGCAGATGAGAGTCAGAGGTATGATGGTAGTGTTGAGGATGTGAATTTTATGAGACAGTAGCAGTGGCCTAATACATATCATCCCAACAACCGCAATCACCCAAACTTCAGCAATGCTAACCCTAATAGCGGACTTTATGCACAAGGTCAGCAACCCAATGCTTAGTATCAAGCTCAAAGCCAATTTTCGCAGCAACAGACACAACAGCAACAAAAACCAAAGCCAGACATATATAGTCTTCTAGCAAAGATGAATGAGAAGCTGGTTTCTATTGAAGCTACTGTGAAAAGACATGGACGCAGATTGGAGAGATAGCCAATCAGCATACTCCTGGCATGCTTCCATCTAACACTATCACTCCACCAGAACAGGTGAAAGCTATCACTACTCGCATTGGGACCACCACCAAGGATCCTCCATATCCTACCCATGCGCGAGCCGAGGGGATAAAGGCCACTGAAAATGCTTTGGATGAGATTCCCGTGCCTACCGTGAATCCCCAATCAAAGGACACGGTGAGGAAGTCGGATGAGAAGCAAAAGCCTAAGGAAGAATATAGTGTGTGTGTGTGTGCCATATCCGTAGAGATTGAATATTCAAGAAGATGCAAAGCACTTCAAGAAGTTTGTGGATATCTTCAGGAAGTTGCACATTAATATCCCCTTTGCGGAGGCAATTTCACAAATGCCCAAGTATGAAAAATTTCTCAAGGACCTCCTTTCTAATAGGAGGCGCATGGATGACTTTGAAACCGTGACTCTAAATGAGGAGTGTAGCGCCGTTGTTCAAAAAGAGTTACCATATAAGATGAAAGATCCGGGCGGTTTAATCATTCCTGTGACATTGGGGGATGCTTTTCATGGTAGAGCATTGTGTGATCTTGGCGCAAGCATCAACTTGATGCCCACATCAGTTTTTGAGCAGCTTGGTGTGGGAGATCCAAAACCCACTCGAATGTGCTTGAAGATGGCTGATCGCACCATCAAACGCCCAAGGGGCGTGTTCGAGGATGTAATTGTGAGAGACGAGGGACTCATCTTCCATCTAGATTTTGTGATTCTAGATATGGAGGCCGATGATGATGTCCCACTCATCTTGGGATGACCATTCCTTTCCACGTGGAATACCATCATCGATGTTGCCAATGGAGAGTTGACAATGCGGATCAACGACGAGAAGGTGGCATTCAATGTTTTCGAGGCTATGAAGTTTCCCGCATATGCGGTAAGTGAGAAATGCTTTGGTGTGGAGGCATACACACCGGATGAGGAGGAAGATATGTTACTAAAGCGGCTATATTAAGGACTTGCTCTGCTTGATTCAAGCGAAAAATAGCAAGCTATCGAGACTCATTGGCGCAAGCCCCTACCCTTCTTTGATGAGGGAAGCAGGAAAATTCTTACTCCTTCTCTCATTATTGCTCCTACATTAGAATTAAAACCTTTACCTGCACACTTAAAATATTTATATCTTGGATCTAAGGATACTTTACCTGTAATTTTTTCTTCGTGTTTGGACAAGAAACAGGATGATCAGCTGCTGAAAGTGTTGCGGGAAAGGAAAGCAGCTATGGCATGGACCATAGCAGATATCAAGGGGATGTGCCCCACAGTTTTCCAACACAAGATCCGGCTCATGGAGGATAGGAAGCCGGTATTACTGTTTCAGCGCCGCTTCAACCCTCATATGCAGGAAGTGGTGAAGAAAGAAGTACTTAAATGGTTGGAGGCGGGCATCATCTACTTGATTTCTGACAGCACATGGACTAGCCCGGTGTAGTGTGTCCCTAAGAAGGGAGGTATTGCTGTGGTGGAAGGGGAGAATGGTGATCAGATTGCTACACGTACTGTTACTGGGTGGAGAGTTTGCATGGATTACCGCAATCTCAAGGATGCCACTTTGAAGGATCATTTTCCCCTCCCGTTTGTTGTTCAGATGCTTGATATGCAGGCACATCACTCACACTATTTCTTCATGGATGGGTACTCGAGGTACAACCAAATTGCCATTGAGCCAGCGGATCAGAAGAATACAACATTCGTCCCTATGGGACTTTCGCTTTTAGACGCATGCCTTTTGGATTATGCAATGCACCTGCTACTTTTCAGAGGTTCATGATGTCAGTCTTCTCTGATATGATGGATCAGAAATTTGAAGTGTTCATGGATGACATCTCATTGTATGGTGATGCGTTCGAAGAGTGCTTACAGCAACTAGCTCGTGTGTTAGATAGATGCATTGACACCAACTTAGAGCTCAACAGGGAGAAGTGTCACTTCGTGGTAACTGAGGGCATTGTTTCGGGGCACAAGATCTCCAGCAAAGGTTTAGAGGTGGATAGAGCCAAGATTGAGGTAATTAAGAAGCTACCTTACCCTATTCTGTCAAAGGGGTGAGAAGTTTCTTGAGACATGCAGGGTTCTATCGGCACTTCATTAAAGACTTCTCGAAGATCACAAAGCCTTTGTCTGAAGGATGCAATTTTTGACTTCAATGGAGAGTGCAAGTTAGCTTTTGATCTGCTCAACAAGAAGCTGATTAGTGCACCCATCATCACCACACCAGACTGGACCCTACCATCTGAGCTTATGTGTGATGCTAATGACTATGCGGTGGGAGCAGTTCTGGGGCAGCATAAGGATAAGCTGGCTCATGTCATCTACTATGCGATTCGGACTTTGAAAAATCCTCAGATAAACTATGCTACCACTGAGAAGGAGATGCAGGAAATTATTTTTTCATTGGTAAAGTTTCGTCCATATCTTTTGGGTTCTCAGGGAACAATTTTTACTGACCATGCCGCTCTCAAGTATTTTCTTACCAAGAAAGATGCAAAGCCAAGGTTGATCAGGTGGGTGCTTCTGATGCAAGAATTTGATATAGAGATCAAGGACAAGAAAGGAGTAGAGAATGTTGTGGCAGATCACTTATCCCGGTTAGAGAATGTGAAGCATGAGGAGGTGCCTATCAGAGAGGATTTTCCGGATGAGCAGCTTATGGTAGTAGTAGCAGCTTTACCTTGGTTTGCTGACTTAGCAAATTTCAAGGCGCTCAATATTGTTCCCAAGGATATGACTTACCACCAGAGGAAGAAATTATTTGCAAATGCGCGACAATATTTCTGGGATGATCATTATATGTTCAAGCTGGGAGCGGATAATGTGTTGCGGAGGTGTGTAGCAGAGCCATACACATTGGATATTCTCTGACACTGTTCGCGATAATTCCCAAGTATAGGAATATCGTTCTAAGTAGTACCCGAGTAAGAACGGGGTCGAATCCACAAGGAGAGGAGGATTAGAGAGTGACTTGCAAAACTAGAATAAACGACTAACTAAAACAATAAAACACAAACTCTCAATGGCTTTAAAGCTTGCCAAGCTATTCAAATCCACCAAAATCAATTGATGGAGCAAGTTTGAGGTTTGAGTTTAAGAACAAAGTAAACGACTACTAGAGCTACGATTCAAGAAACTAAGCGAAATACCAAGTAATGAGGGCTAGGGATCATCGGTTTCTCTAGTGACCAATCCTCCTATTATATTCAAGCCCGATTCTCAATTCGCATGTGTCAATCCACAAGACAAGTATCTCAAGAAGTGATTGCTCATACAATCCAACTCGCGACAAGAGAAGTGTGTAAATCCAACACGCTAATCAAGCACTAAAGAGGCTATTCAAATGAGATTCTCCAAATTTCAAGTGTTTCAAGCATCAACCATATGTAAACACACATAGGTGTTTCCACATGAAAGATCAAGCAACAAATGAGATTTGTAAATTCTCACTCAGATCACCAAACTAGAACTCGATTTCTCAAAGTTAGGATTGATGAGTTCCTCTCACTCAAATGCAACTTCAAATCAAACAAGTCAAGAGTACTCGCACATCTACCTATTCAATGCATCAAATACATCAACAAGAGAAATTCAAACATTGCACTAAGCATTCAAGTGAACCCAATTCTACCCATTCATCCTTGAAGTTCAACTTGAAACGATAGGAAGATTTAGACACTAGATAGTCCCAAATCACCCAAGCAAGTGAATTAGCTAAACATTATAAGAAATTCAAGAGAGATTGAGAGAAATTTACTTTCAATAATCAAAGCTTGAATCACAATTGATGTCATACACTTGTTTTTGCCAATTCAACCTCAACACTTGATAGAAACTACACAAAACTAGAGCAAAATAGCCAAAAACACAACTAAGCTACAACTAATGGAGCAATTGCCCTAATAAGCTACTGCTGCTGCTGCTATAGCAAGAACTCAGCAGCAGCAGTCACATAACAAACCCAGAATTGCTCAAGAACAGAGCAGAAACAGAGCTTCACATTGCTCAAGAACAACAGCCCCAAATCGTCCAAAATCGGACTGAAATCCGTTCTCCTCTCTCCCTCTCGTCCTCTTTCTCTGTTATAGCTCAAGAACAACCCAGAAACTCAGAGAAATCGGAGAGAGAGAGAGGAGACGACGAAACCAAAACAGAGCCGACGGGTCAGAAGAAGAGTCATGTGATTTCTTCAAGCTTTGTTTATATAGCCTTGTCTTTGAGCTTCCTTGACCTCCAAGAATGTATCTAAGCCGTCCAATTCATCCCAAGACCTCTGAATCGTTGATTTATAACCCCTTCAAGAACCCTAGGTGAATTGGGGCTTTCTTGTTGACTTGATATTGGGCTGAATTGAGGCTTGGGCTGGGAAGAGGGTTGGACAAGGAGAAGATTGGTACTTGTCTCGTGCAATTTGGTGAAGAATCGAGTGAGAAGTGAGCTGTTGAAAAGCTTGGTCGAGCCAACAATGGCTGCTTGGCTGGGTTTGTCTGCTGCGTCGGGGAGAGAGAGTGACGAGAGAGAGAGGGCGAGCTGGGGGTGAGCTGGGTTAGGGAAATTGCACCCGGCTCCCCCCTAGCTTGCTGGAATGTTTTAAAAGGCCCGGTTCCTTACTTAAAAACTTCTGAAAATGGCAATCTGACCCCCAATCCGTTAAGTATCCTTCAAATAAGCCATTAAAACGTTTCAAAACTTGCACTTAAGCCCCACTTCCGTTAGTTTCTTCTCTATTTTGCCCTTTGACATCACTTTTGACTTGAAATCTAGCCTTTAACTTGCATTTTCTTCAATTTTGGCATCTTTTCCACTTGATTTCTTCAATATAAGCCCATCTAAATCCTTCTTCACTTCTCTTGGCCCCTCTAAAGCGTCTCACTTCATCATTCAAGCTCTCCCAACTAGCCTCTTACGTTCTAAATCACGTCTTTGCCTACAAAATAAGATAAAAACAAGCAAAACTACAAAGACAAGCATAAGTCTAGAAAGAGAGATAAAATAGATAAATTACACATATTAGCAAGTTAAGAGGAGTTCGTTAACATACTAAAATATGCAATTTTAATTCATCAACACACCCCCCAACTAGCCTTTTGCTCGTCCTCGAGCAAAGAGAGCGATAAGAGACGTAATCTAGTTATGAACCAATCATGAGAGACACACACTCAACTAGACAAGGCTTGACTCGATTCTAAACTAGACTCAAATATTTACAAAAACGCACACACACATTATCTATCCTAAGTGAGGACTCAAAGAAACAAAATACTAAGAGTTACTAGCTAATTTTAATTTTTGTTTGGTGGGGGAAAAAGAAGAATGCATAAATGTCTCCTCAAATAAATTCCCAAAGTCCAAGAAGATTGAGAAAGACGCCTAAGGACGTCTAAGCATATACTCATACAAATGTGGGCGGTGTTTGGTAGAAGGTGACTCATGCGAACCACAAAACTTGTTTAAATTAAGTTCAATTTGCGAGAAAGTATGCCTTAAAAAATAAGGATCACATGAAACTAGACATTCTCATACTTATTCAAAAGCACCCATGTAGGATGGACTTCCAAAGCTTTGAACAAAAAATTTTAAGAAGGGGAGATGTGGTTTTGGGCTTGTATGATCCTTTTGTGGATTGGGAGGTAGTGGTGCGATTTATCATTATTTTTTTTTCTTTTTTTTTTCGAGATTTATAGCATTAACATTTTTTTTTTCACCTCCAATCCAAGGCTCTCCAAGACCCTCAACAAAACAGAGGAATATACAAGCGAGTGGGCTTTTTAAGCTAAACCAAGGGAGCTATCTAGGTGGTGACGTAACATTATCCCCGGACACCCCTCTATTTCTTAGACATCATGGGGTGTCATTGGTAACCACCACTCCAATGGGCTACAAGTTTCCACCGCAAAAACGAATAGAGTAAAATCTCTTTGTGAAGTTCAAATAGCTTTAGAAAATGCACCCTTTATCAAAAGTAGTAAGACGTCAAAGTTTATGTGATCAACTTAGCTTGAAGGACTTAAACATGAAACGTAAATTTAGTGTGTCGCTTTGTGAGAACGCATGATGTCGCGGAATGTGGGATATTGGTGTAGATGTATTGAGTATAAGCAAAGAATTCCTTTCTAAAATAAAAATAAAAAGAACATGGACTAAGAAATTTCATTATTTGAAAACATCTAGCTTCCTAAAATTCCCCCTTTTCACTTTTTCTCATTTTTTCATCATTTTTTAATTTTTCATTTTTTATTATTTTTTTTTTTTTTTTCAAAATAAGTGACTCAACTATAACTTCCTAAGACTCAATAAATCTATCAAATAAGAAAATAAAATCTAGACTCAAGATGAAAGGTGAAAACAAATCTACCAAAGAAAGAAGAATAAAAAATATCTATGGTTTGACACGGGGAAAGAGTGATGCTTCTCATGAAAGATTCACACATTTTTATATATTTTTTTTCTCAATTTTTCAATTTTTTTGGATTTTCATTTTTTCATTTTTTTGTATTTTTCATGTAAATCACTAATGAAGAAAAAACATGCTTGTAACCATTTAAGCAAGAAATAAAATCTACTCCACCCCCCAACTAAAATATCACATTGTCCTCAATGTGTGAGATCAATGGAAGAGCATACCAATTCATATAAGAGACAAGGGATAGATGGACCTCATTTTTCGCTTTCTTGGCCACCAAGCATAAGTCCTCCTCCAAGAGCAACCTACAAAATAATCAAGAGCAAAAGAACTACAACTAATATTTACAAATGTGATACTTTTGGTGAACACTAGTTAGTATAGGTTGGGTCCATAAGAGAAATGGACTCAACCTTGGCCTCAAAATTTTCAACATATGGTTTCAATCTTTGGCCATTCACCTTAAAACTTTCCCCACTTTTGGGGTTCAAAATTTCAATGGCCCCATAAGGATATACATGCTTCACAATATATGGACCATTCCATTTTGATTTCAACTTTCCTCCAAAGAGTTTCATCCTTGAGTTAAAGAGAAGAACTTTTTGATTAGGCTCAAAAGACTTAGGAACAATATGTTTGTCATGATAAGCCTTTGTCCTTGCCTTAGAGATCCTAGTGTTCTCATAAGCCTCATTTCTAAGCTCTTCTAACTCATTCAAGTTTAACTTCCTTTCTTCCCCCGCTTTTGCAAGATCAAAATTCAAGAATTTGATAGCCCAATAGGCCTTGTGCTCTAACTCCACCGGAAGATGGCATGCCTTACCATACACTAGTCTATATGGAGACACACCAATGGGAGTTTTGTAAGCGGTACGGTAAGCCCAAAGAGCATCAACCAACCTCAAAGACCAATCTTTGCGATTTGGGTTTACCGTTTTCTCCAAAATTCTTTTAATTTCCCTATTAGAAACTTCCACTTGCCCACTAGTTTGTGGGTGGTATGGTGTGCCAACTTTATGCACAATCCCATACTTTTTCATGAGGCTCTCAAAAGGCCTATTGCAAAAATGTGTCCCTTCATCGCTAATGATAGCTCGGGGCATGCCAAAACGAGATAAAATGTGGTGTTGAAGAAACTTAATCACAACTTTATGATCATTGGTTTTTGAAGGTATGGCTTCAACCCACTTTGACACATAATCCACCGCCAAGAGTATATATAGGTTGCCAAAAGATGATGGAAATGGACCCATGAAGTCAATACCCCAACAATCAAATATTTCAATAATTAAAATGGGGTTCAAGGGCATCATATTTCTTTTTCCAATATTCCCTCCCATCCTTTGGCACCTATCACATGCTTTGCAAAAATGAAATGCATCACTAAAAAGAGTAGGCCAATATAAACCACTTTGCAAAATCTTGGCGGCGGTTTTTCTAGCCGAAAAATGGCCTCCACATGCATACTCATGGCAAAATGAAATAACACTATGAAACTCTTCATTTGGGATGCACCTTCTAATAATTTGATCCGGGCAATATTTAAACAAGTAAGGGTCATCCCAAAAAAAATTCCGGCATTCTCTCACAAATCTCAACTTCTCTTGCCCTTCTAAATTTTCCGGAAAAATTCCACAAGCAAGATAATTAGCAATATCGGCAAACCAAGGAACATTTAAGAGGGCAAAGAGGTGTTCATCCGGAAAAGTTTCAAGAATAGGCAAGGAGATTTTTGGATTGGGAATGTCAATCCTAGACAAGTGATCCGCCACAACATTTTCCACACCTCGTTTATCCTTGATTTCAATATCAAACTCTTGAAGCAAAAGTACCCAACGGATTAAACGAGGTTTGGAATCTTTCTTTGTGAAAAGATACTTCAAGGCGGCATGGTCGGTGTAGACAAGCACTTTTGAACCAAGCAAGTATGGCCTAAATTTTTCAATAGCAAACACCATGGCCAAAAGCTCTTTTTCCGTAGTGGAATAATTTAATTGAGCATCATTCAAAGTTCTACTTGCATAATAGATAACATGTGGTTTCTTATCTTCACCTCTTTGACCCAAAACGGCACCAACCGCATGGTCACTAGCATCACACATGATTTCAAAAGGAAGAGTCCATTTGGGTGGTTGCATGATAGGGGCCGTTACCAATAAATTCTTCAACTTTTCAAAGGCCTCTTGGCATGCACTAGACCACTCAAATGAATTTTCCTTTTGAAGCAGATTGCTCAAGGGCTTAGCAAGTGAGCTAAAGTCCTTGATAAATCTCCTATAAAATCCCGCATGACCTAGGAAAGATCTAACATCCTTAACACATTTAGGAGGTGGAAGATTAGAAATCACATCTACTTTAGCCTTGTCTACACCAATACCATGAGAGGAAATAACATGACCCAAAACAATTCCTTGCCTAACCATAAAGTGACATTTTTCCCAATTTAAAACTAAATTCTTTTCTTCACATCTTCTCGAAACCATCTCAAGATTTCCAAGACAAGTATCAAATGAGTTTCCATGCACCGAAAAATCATCCATAAAAACTTCCATGCATTTTTCTACCATGTCCGAAAATATGCTTAGCATGCAACGTTGGAAAGTAGCCGGGGCATTACACAAACCAAAAGGCATCCTCCTATAAGCAAATGTTCCAAATGGACAAGTGAAAGTGGTTTTCTCTTGGTCCATTGGATCTATGGAAATTTGATTATAACCCGAGTAGCCATCTAAAAAACAATAAAAATCATGCCCCGCTAACCTTTCCAACATTTGATCTATGAATGGAAGGGGAAAGTGATCCTTCCTAGTGACGGCAATTAATTTTCTATAATCAATGCACATCCGCCACTTAGTAGGAACTCTAGTGGTCACAACTTCACCCTTCTCATTTTCCACAACGGTGACCCCCGATTTTTTAGGGACCACTTGGGTAGGACTTACCCATTTACTATCCGAGATGGGGTAAATCATACCCGCATCCAATAACTTGAGCACCTCGGCTCTCACAACTTCTTGCATGTGAGGGTTCAACCTCCTTTGAGGCTCCCTTGAAGTTTTGGCATTTTCCTCTAAATGAATTCTATGGGTGCAAATGGAAGGACTAATGCCTCTAATATCCTCAATGGACCATCCTATGGCACCCTTGTAATCCTTCAAAACTTCAAGCAACCTCTTTTCTTGCTCAACATCAAGAGAAGATGAGATGATAATCGGATAAGTATCATTAACCCCAAGAAATGCATATTTCAAATCTAAAGGAAGGGGTTTCAACTTACAAATTGGTGGAACCCTCTCAATGGGAGGTATCATCTCACTTCCTTGCAACTCACTATCAACACTAGAATGCTCATGAATCGACTCAATGATTTGGTCAAGTTGGCCAAAGAGTCTCTCCCCTTCATCAAAATCAAATTCTTCTTCCATAATAAGAGATGAAAGGGGAGTGTTATCATCATACAAAAATTCCAATTCTTCTAAAGTAAGCTCACTTGAATCATTGGAACATGTAGCTAGAGTATAAATATCTTAAACACATGATTCTAAGTATAGGAATATCGTTCTAAGTAGTACCCGAGTAAGAACGGGGTCGAATCCACAAGGAGAGGAGGATTAGAGAGTGACTTGCAAAACTAGAATAAACGACTAACTAAAACAATAAAACACAAAGTCTTAATGCCTTTAAAGCTTGCCAAGCTATTCAAATCCACCAAAATCAATTTATGGAGCAAGTTTGAGGTTTGAGTTTAAGAACAAAGTAAACGACTACTAGAGCTACGATTCAAGAAACTAAGCGAAATACCAAGTAATGAGGGCTAGGGATCATCGGTTTCTCTAGTGACCAATCCTCCTATTATATTCAAGCCCGATTCTCAATTCGCATGTGTCAATCCACAAGACAAGTATCTCAAGAAGTGATTGCTCATACAATCCAACTCGCGACAAGAGAAGTGTGTAAATCCAACACGCTAATCAAGAACTAAAGAGGCTATTCAAATGAGATTCTCCAAATTTCAAGTGTTTCAAGCATCAACCATATGTAAACACACATAGGTGTTTCCACATGAAAGATCAAGCAACAAATGAGATTCGTAAATTCTCACTCAAATCACCAAACTAGAACTCGATTTCTCAAAGTTAGGATTGATGAGTTCCTCTCACTCAAATGCAACTTCAAATCAAACAAGTCAAGAGTATTCGCACATCTACCTATTCAATGCATCAAATAATTCAACAAGAGAAATTCAAACATTGCACTAAGCATTCAAGTGAACCCAATTCAACCCATTCATCCTTGAAGTTCAACTTGAAACAATAGGAAGATTTAGACACTAGATAGTCCCAAATCACCCAAGAAAGTGAATTAGCTAAACATTATAAGAAATTCAAGAGAGATTGAGAGAAATTTACTTTCAATAATCAAAGCTTGAATCACAATTGATGTCATACACTTGTTTTTGCCAATTCAACCTCAACACTTGATAGAAACTACACAAAACTAGAGCAAAATAGCCAAAAACACAACTAAGCTACAACTAATGCCCTAATAAGCTACTGCTGCTGCTGCTATAGCAAGAACTCAGCAGCAGCAGTCACATAACAAACCCAGAATTGCTCAAAAACAGAGCAGAAACAGAGCTTCACAGTGCTCAAGAACAACAGCCCCAAATCGTCCAAAATCGGACTGAAATCCGTTCTCCTCTCTCCCTCTCGTCCTCTTTCTCTGTTATAGCTCAAGAACAACCCAGAAACTCAGAGAAATCGGAGAGAGAGAGAGGAGACGACGAACCCAAAACAGAGCCGACGGGTCAGAAGAAGAGTCATGTGATTTCTTCAAGCTTTGTTTATATAGCCTTGTCTTTGAGCTCCCTTGGCCTCCAAGAATGTATCTAAGCCGTCCAATTCATCCCAAGACCTCTGAATCGTTGATTTATAACCCCTTCAAGAACCCTAGGTGAATTGGGGCTTTCTTGTTGACTTGATATTGGGCTGAATTGAGGCTTGGGCTGGGAAGAGGGTTGGACAAGGAGAAGATTGGTACTTGTCTCGTGCAATTTGGTGAAGAATCGAGTGAGAAGTGAGCTGTTGAAAAGCTTGGTCGAGCCAACAATGGCTGCTTGGCTGGGTTTGTCTGCTGCGTCGGGGAGAGAGAGTGACGAGAGAGAGAGGGCGAGCTGGGGGTGAGCTGGGTTAGGGAAATTGCACCCGGCTCCCCCTAGCTTGCTGGAATGTTTTAAAAGGCCTGGTTCCTTACTTAAAAACTTCTGAAAATGGCAATATGACCCCCAATCCGTTAAGTATCCTTCAAATAAGCCATTAAAACGTTTCAAAACTTGCACTTAAGCCCCACTTCCGTTAGTTTCTTCTCTATTTTGCCCTTTGACATCACTTTTGACTTGCAATCTAGCCTTTAACTTACATTTTCTTCAATTTTGGCATCTTTTCCACTTGATTTCTTCAATATAAGCCCATCTAAATCCTTCTTCACTTCTCTTGGCCCCTCTAAAGCGTCTCACTTCATCATTCAAGCTCTCGCAACTAGCCTCTTACGTTCTAAATCACGTCTTTGCCTACAAAATAAGATAAAAACAAGCAAAACTACAAAGACAAGCATAAGTCTAGAAAGATAAATTACACATATTAGCAAGTTAAGAAGAGTTCGTTAACATACTAAAATATACAATTTTAATTTATCAACAGACACTGACACGAGTTGAACTGTGGAGTTCACTTTGGAAAATCACACACAGTGGCTAAGGTACTTCATAGTGGTTTCTTTTGGCCTACATTGCATAAGGATGCTCACCTATTTGTGCAGCAGTGTGTCCGGTGTCAGCGAACCGGCAATATTTCCAACCAAAATGAGATGCCTCAAAATTTTGTGTTGGAGGTAGAGCCATTTGACGTTTGGGGCATTGATTTCATGGGGCCATTCCCCTCTTCACTTGGTAATATCTATATTCTTTTGGCTGTTGATTATGTGACCAAGTAGGTAGAGGCGATAGCTTGTCCCAAGAACGATGGAGCTAATGTAGAGAGATTTTTACGCAAGAACATATTTACGCGGTTTTGGACGCCCATGGCCATTCTTAGTGATGAGGGATCGCATTTTTTGAATAAAGTCTTTGCCAATGTTTTGAGCAAATATGGGGTGAAGACCCACAAGATATCACTAGCCTACCACCCGAAGTCGAATGGACAAGCATAAGTGTCTAACCGAGAGATCAAGGGGATTCTAGAAAACACAGTTAATCCACGGTGAAAAAATGGTCCCTACACTTGGATGACAGTCTATGGGCGTACAGAACTGCATACAAGACCCCCTTGGGCATGTCGCCTTACCAGCTTGTATTTGGGAAGTCGTGTCATCTTCCAGTGGAACTTGATCACAAGGCGTTTTGGGCGTTGGAGAAAATTAACTTGGATGCTAAGCTCTTAGGTGAGCAAAGGAAACATGCATTACTAGAGCTTGAAGAATTTTGATTGATGGCTTATGAGAGTGCAAAAACTTTATAAGGAGCGGACGAAGAAATGGCACGACAAGCACATTATACAGCAGGACTTCAAGGTGGGACAGAAGGTATTGATTTTCAGTGCACAATTGAAACTGTTTCCAGGAAAGTTGAAGTCAAGATGGAGTGGTCCTTTCACAATCACCGAGGTTTACCCATGGGGATCGCTTGAGGTAGAAGCTGAGAATGGGGACCGATTCAAGGAGAATGGACAGCGAGCGAAGCCATACGTAGACGGGAATTTTAGTGGGGTCATCGAACGCCTCAAAGCAACTCCCGCTATATGAGATCGCTTGAGATAACTGGGTCGGGCCGTCGACTTTAAATTACAAGCACTTGTTTGGAGGCAACCCAACCTATTTATTGTTGTAGTGTATATTTAAATACTGGTTTGTTTATTTTATTATGTTTTATTTGTTTGAGCGGTTCGAGTGAGTGGGATTAATATTTCCAACGAGTGTGTGCAGGATTTCTAGTTGACAGGCCTATTCCGGATCCCCCGTCTTGGTGCGCGAATGAAGAATTGCATGGAAAATTGACAAGCAGTAGACCAAAATGCGTATCGGGATCCGGAATGAAGAAATAAAGGATTTACACCATTCCTACACCCACTCAACACACGCACCTGGGGAAGATCGCATCTCTGGACCCCCCCCCCCCTCTTGATGTACGCAAAGAAGACATAAAGAAATCGGGAAAGCTAGCACAATGGCATGAATTACGAGGCAAATTTGTGAAGACAGGACTCTGAGCTCAATTGAAAGGTGCCATAGTGTGGGGTGGTCGAGAGCTTTTTGTGGACAGGTGGAATGCATATATCGAAGTCCGGACGAAGAAGTTATGCCAAAAAGGAAGTTCAACAGATTAAACGTGACCGAAATCATCCGGAATTGCCTAAAGGGCCGTTGGAAGAGCAAATTTGAAGAATAAAGGATTATCCATACATTGGGAATGTTTTTTATAATGTAAATGGAGTCGCGAGGTCGAGGAGATCCATTAAAAAGAAAAGGAACGAACAAAAAGGAAAAAAAGGATGTTCAAGCGTATAAAATGCGGATAAAAACATCCAGAAATGCGAACTGAGCCTTTGAGAGCATAAAGCGGAGGCTAAAGCGATTCTCTGAACTTTGGGAATTTTCTACAGCTTAGAAGGAGTCTTAAGGTCAAGGAAATCCTCAGGAATGCAAGGGCACGGTCGAAGAAACACAAAAAGTGAAGAATCAGATGTTTTTAAGCCTACCTAGTTTCTCTTCGCACGAAGAGAAACACTTAGAAAATTTTTGGATGTTTTGAAAAGTCTTCGGAGGAGTGCTCTCATTATCAAAATACGAAGGTCTTCGTGCGAAGACTGGTTTCTCTTCACACGAAGGTCTTCCCACGAAGAGATTCTGTCTTCGCACGAATACACTGGCAAAAAGACCCGTAAACCAGCGATGAAGAAGAGGTTTGATGGCTCCTTTGGGGGTAATTTTGGAACTTCATATTGAAGGTATTTAAAGGCAATTTCATCCGAAGTATCCCTTAGTTCTTCAGTCGATCAAACAGAAGTATTCTCTCCTTCTCCCTTCAAGCTCCCAAATTCTTCATCCACTCAAATTTTCACCAAATTTTGAAAGGAACGGAGGGTTTTGCGAGTAGGAGAGGAAGAAGAGTAATTCTTGGGTTGTTGGCCAAATCAAGCTCTAAAGTGCTGTTTGGTGAAGAAAAAGTCTAGGGTTCCAATTCCTAGATCTAAAAATTGAAGCATTTGGAGGTGGATTTTGTTGAAAGTGCAAGAACAAACGTCGAAGGGGACTACGAGGTGACTACGGAAATCTAACAATTTTTGATATTTTTGGAAAATTTTTGAAAGGTGCAATTTCCGCCCCTTCTTGTCGGAAATGTTGCGGAAACAGCATCCATAAGAAGGGAACTTCGGGTGCCTCATGTACTTTCTTGACTAGTAATTCAATTTGGCGTCTTAGACACATTGAGTAAAAGCCCGGTTTAACTTTGTTGCGCTTAGTAGCGTGCTTGGGGGCGATTGAATAGAGTCCTAGGATTACGTGTTGAAGTTTCTACATGTGTACTTTCCGTACACACTTCCTGTCATAAAGCACTTGTTAATTTGCTCGTTTTATTTGCTTAATATTGTAAATGGCATAAAAAAGAGGAAAATCGATGAAGGACCATCTGGGGAGTCGTCCGGTTCGGGTCTACCTATAATTGAGGTACCGGAGTCTCCCAAATACGATGTACATGCAAAACCATTGCGTAACAAACCTGTGATTAAGAGTAGACGGGAGGCAAAGGTAAATTTGAAGAATGTGGGTCCAGGGAGGTTTGATTCGTACCGGTTTGTGACCCATGAGGCTCATTCTGACTTCTACCATGACACTTACTTGAAAAAATCGTGTCAACCTAAAAAAGTCTTTGAGTTTCAAAGACATTTATGAGAGAGAGAAGCTACTTGAGTGGTTTGACTTGGTGGGAAAGTCTAGCTCCAACATTGCTAGAGAGTTTAGCGTCAAACTCAGGTATGCTACGAGGGGTGAGAGTCGAGACCCGAGGGTAGTGTACTGTAGAAATAAGTGGATAGTCTTCACGCCAGAGGCTATTCGCTTGGAACTTAAGTTTCCACCACTTGATGCACCACGTGCTTTTGCCCGAATTGCTTCCGATGAGGGTATTTATGAGAGTGTGAACAAATTCTGTTTTGCACCAGGCAAGGATCCTTGGGATAGGAAGGGTGAGATTCTTAAGTGAAAATTCGTGAGAGGTGAGTTGAGGCATGAGGCACGATGGGGTTTGCGAGCTTTTGGAGAATTGGGTTTTAGGAACCACCTCAAACCCAGCTTACTCATTCAAACTCTGTGTTATGGCCTTGTGTGTCTGGTTGGGGGAAATAATTGATATCCCTAGATTAGTTTGGGGTAATATCATGGACATAATCTCTAGGAACAACAAATGGTCCCAGGACACACGTGCTTGCTCACACACTTGGCCATCACGTCTGATGTGGTAGTTCCTAAGTACGACAAGACTGTTGACGTAATTCTTAAGAGGGAGTGGTCCAAGTTGATGCTACTGTGAAAGCATTGAAGCGGAACAAGGGCCGCAAGAAAAGTAAGAGAGTGCTAGGAGCTAGTTTTGACGGAGAGGCGGCCTATAACAAGCTGAGAGATGAGATGGAAATGGATCGGGATGAGAGGAGATGTCAGTTTCGGTGTCTCCAGAGCAACCAATCCCAACTGGGTAATTTGGTTCAGATGGTGGGTGAGTGGACGCTCTACGCGAGTAACTTACCTAGGGAGGACTTTTTCCCGGCTGTCCATACCACTAAGAAATGGTATCAAGGGGCCGTTTATGAGAATCCGGTCCCACCCACTGATGATGAGTTAGAAGAAGAAGATGAGGAAGAAGAAGGGAATGATGAAGCTGGAGGCGGGGATGTGGATGCCCCGTACTCCGATGATGATGAGTTAGGAGAGAGAACCTTCGCACTAGGATTTTTTGAGTCATCGTTTTATCGTTGAGGACAACGATGCATCTTAGTGTGGGGGTGGTGGTACCTTATACTAACTAGTTGAGTCTTGCATCGCGTGTTACATATAGATAGTTTTTTTTGTAATGTCCTTATTTTTCTTTTTTATTATTCATAATTCTGTATGCACGTTTATTTTATTGAGTCAACCCACCCTTATAGAGTCGTAATCGAGTTGGCCGTTGCATGTAGAGTTATGATAAACTAAAAAAAAGTGAAAAATTGGAAAAGCCATAAAAAGATTGAAAAATTTGAGAAAGGGAAATCAAAAGAAAGCTTAAAATTTGGTAAAGTTGATGAGTGTGAGGATTTTAGGCGTAGGCCGTGAGTTGAGATCCAGAAATACAAGGTGAGTTTCCCTTAGTACATATAGAGAGACTTTCTTTACGGGAGTGCCTGCTTATTTTACACACGTACTTAATTTTCAAATCTAAAGTGTGTGTCGTGTTTTTCTTACAAAAGTTGAGCTAGTTGTGAGCTAAACAAGCCAAACGTTCTTGTGTACGTCTTATGTAGTCGTCAGCCCGCCTCGTAGTGGCACACAGAACAGCTGTGCGAGGATGCGTATTAGAGCACTCACTACTTATAGATCTCACCCTGTAGGACCACTAGAAAAACCGTATTGAACCTTGGATTCTTTGATAACCTCTTGACCTAGGGTGAAGATTCTTGGATTTCATCATCGATCGTTTAGAATCACTGCTCTAGTGAGTCACGAGTGAGTTGTAGTTGAGGGGGTTCGATGAGGGAGAGTTTATTTGCATATATGTGTGGGTCCTACATGATCGCGAGCACTTCATTGTGATATTCTTGAGGGGATGTGAGGGTGAGTGAGTAGGCTTGCGCACTTTGGTGTGGCGGTGGTCCATGTCATTACACCATGGATCACAAGTATGGAGAGTCGTGAGTGCTTGACGTCTAATCCGCACTAAAATGGGTTTGGGTGATTTTTATTGGTGGATCGTGCCAGGTACCGAATTTCGTTCATCTTGGTGTAGGAGGTTCGGTTGGATTAAGCACGGGACTCATTTCTTTATCGACTACTTGAGAGGGGACGTGGATAGATTCTAGTGTGGGGGTGTCGACTATTGACTACGGACATAGATATTGCGCTTTTGACGACTCCGCCCCTATACATAGGCTTTGATTGATTGTGGCTTTGTTTGGTGACACCTTTTACTTCATCGAGTTAGGGGGAGATGAATTTACTTGTGATATTTTTTCATCGAATTGGTTATATCCTCCCCCTTTCATAGTTTTTGGCTCTACTCTTGGAAGACCACTCGAGATAATTGTTGCGGCATTTTTGGGGAGTATTGATAGAAAAAAAAAGAAAAAAACAAGAGAACAAAAGGAGAGTTGAAATCAAGGAAGAAATGGGAGCTTATCGGAAGAACGAGTTGTGGAAGCAACTATTTCATTAACGGAGAGATTTATTTTGTGCACAATTCATGACGGTGGCCACGGATATCGTAATTGTACCGGGGTCTGAGGGGATCGAGGGTCGGAGATGGTGAGTTTCGAGTTCAGTTTCTATCATCGTTGTGAGGGTGTGTGAGATGTGGGGTTTATTGTGAGAATGTGACGCTTTAGGAATTGGTTCATCGTAACTATGCTTATGTCCCTAAGCTTCAACATTCTAAACCATTAGCGGATTAGGAGCTCGGACCTCTAACGTGGCTTAGCCTAGCGTAGCCTCGTACTTTTTCGGCACACGCAAAGAGGTAGGTTACTCTTGCACTAGTAAAGCTAGGCTCTCTATACGAGCTAAGGGAGATTCTTGTTGTCGAGTTTAGTTTCAATTCATGACTTGTTACTAAATTTCTCATCACTCCATGATAACCGGTTTCAGCTAATTGAGATTGCCCGATCTCGCAAATATATATATATATATATATATATATATTGTTATTTTAATACTTGCATTGTATATATTGCATTTGCATGTAGTTGCATTGTGTATAATCGAGTCGTGTCGGCTAGTACAAGGTGGTTTGTGGTTCGATTGTCATCTCGAACTCGTATGCAATGTTGGTGTGAGTATGCAAACGGCGTAGGAATGTATGCAATGATAATTGGGAATGTATGCAAAAATAAATTTGAGATTTGAGGTAAGCTAAGGAAGTAAATTTTTGAGAGTGGGTTTTAGTTTGGATATTTGCTCGAGACGAGCAAAATGTAGTGTGGGAGTAGTTGATAAATCCATTTTTGGAGTTATTTTATTACTTATTTTTTCTGCATTTGTGTGCTTATCTTGGAGAATGTGTCGTCTTTTGAGTATAATATGCTTAAAGTGTCAAGTTCGAGTTCTTGAGCGTTAATTGTTAAATCCGGAAGTTTCTTGTATATTTGGACGTTTTTATTGTGATATGATCGCGGGTACTTATGTTCGTGTTGTGGTTGGTAGGGAATAGGACACGGAGATCAACAAGGATGAAGAGACGAGCTTCGGAAACAAAGGATTCAAGGAAGGACTCAAGGAAAAGAAGAAAAGAGACTGCAGACTCAGTCTCTTTGCACGAATATAATGCCTTGGCCAAATTCAGAGACAGTTCAGAAAGTCTTCTTGGGAGAGCCTGCAGTATCAAAATAAGAAGACCTTCGCACGAAGAGAAAACAGTCTTCGCACACAGACAAATTCTCTTCGTGCGAAGAGATCGGCAGAATCAGCTATTTGTTTGGGACTTTTGTGTAATTATTTGGAAGTTGTCTTAAACTCTATGGAAACATATTAGAAAGAGTTAAGGCTAGTTTTATCACTATTCTCACATATGAACTCGTGCTTGGAGCTTGGAGATTGCTAGAGGAAGCTTGGGATTATTTGTGCGACTTCTAAAACTCTGTCTTTTCTCTTGTTTTTGGATTATGATCATAAAGACTTGTATTGTGATCATGTTTATGCGTAGCTAAACCTCTTTCTCAGGATATCTCATAGGGATCTAGGTTTTGATCACGATGTTTGGTGATTTATGGATTTGCTTTCATGCGTTTGAGCTTAATTGATGATTTTGTTATCTAGTTATGTGTGTTCTATGCGTTTATGTATCTTTTCTATTCGTAGACCTATTAATAGTATTGAGTTAGGTATTGGACGTTTGAGACATCAACGTTTATTGTCCGGAAATTGAAATACACACAAGTTGTATCTAGGGTTGAGAGATCTTGCTAGTTAGCTAAGAACAAAGAGTAGATTAATGATCGTAAAGCGTGCTTAAACTTGATTAGACTAGGTATAGGTTTTGGTTGAGACATCTTCAACATAAACATGCTCGTTTAGCTAGGACAAAGAATCATCGTGTTAGTAGGACGTAAATGAAACATAGTGTGAACTACCTAGTGACCTGTAAAGATATCCTTACTTTCTCAAACTTTGAGAAAACCTAAAATAATTGCGCTTTGCCCACACAAGGATTGGATTTAATACTAATTTACAAGAGGTTCGACAACCCGAATTTCCGGAATTTTATCACTACACCGACAACTGTACACTTGCAGTTGGAACGTGTCACTTGTCAATCGTTGAGAATGTCCGAGTTCTTCTATGTGCCTTTCCCTCAAATTTATTCAGTCATTCCCTCTCTTATGCAGTTGGTTTGAGTTGCAGATCCTCAAGATCTTCTAAAAGCAAACTTTCCTAAAATCTAGCAGCATATCTTGACTTCTTTTACAGCTCTTCCGAACAGCTCGTTGCTCAGTATCTTCAAGGATACTTACTTGATTTTGTTGCTGAGTATGTAAGGGAGGTCGAGGCAAGATTGCATAAACACATAATCAATTTGACAACCTGATTTCCTTTCCTGCAAAAAACACAGTTTAGTAAATAGTTCTTGCAAAATAGGTAACTATTTAACCCTCCAAAAGCTTAGTCAACAAAGAGATTAGCCACAATTTAGAGTGTCAAAATGGTTTGTCTTTCATCATCAAGTGAGATGTAATCAAGCATAGGAGATCAGGAGTCAGGTTTAGAATGAAAAGCTCCCCCTAAGTTCATGCTATATACTGCATTGTATATTTCAAAACTTTGAAATCTGTTTCAAGGCCTTGAAACCGTGCTGTTGTTTCAAGCCTTTGAAACAAGCTGAACTTACCGATTAACTTGGCTCTTGTTTCATTTTATAATTTTCTTCAATATGTTGATATTGATGAGAGAGATCCATATGAGTATTGGAACAACCCGAGCGGGTTACTCTCCCAGCAACTTCTTTACCCGTACCATTAGATAAAAAGGCTTAAGCCTTGAAGGTTCTACAAGTAATCCACAAGGTGTACTAAATGCCACACATCTAATAAAAAATATCTCGATGTGGGATGTGAAATTACAATCCCCTTACCTTATATACTTGACGTCTTCGTCGAGTGAGCCCAATCACTTATCGCCTTGGCTAGCGACGCACTGCCACAGAGCCCTTGCGGGACCTGCGTCGGCGCTGATACCATTTGTGACGACCTGAGCGGATTACTGTCCCATAAAATTCTTTACCCATACCACCGGATAAAAATGCTTTAGCCTTGAAAGTGATAGTATTTATCGACAAGGTTTACTAAATATCACACATCTAGTCCTACAATATCTCGATGAAGGACGGGATATTACAAGTATACATGGATGGCAGAAATCCCATGCCTCTTGGCAATACCAAAGCGACCACACTCACTCCATATGATGGAATGACTGTATTTTAAATTTATTCGATAATCACAGCAGTATCAAAATCCCAATCTCATTGAATATCTAAATACTAAGTACAGAACTAGACTCAGCTACATGGGCCTTTAGTGGAGCCTCGGTGAGCCTAAAATTTTTTATAGAACCATATGGCATATTTTCTTGTTTGACAAGAAGTTAAAGAACTATTGGACTATAATACATAATGAAAGCCATCCAAAATTGTTTATATGGATGAGAAATTAGATTAATCAGTTGTGGTGAATCAAGTACTCAAAAGAGCAAGCTACAATCAAGAATACAGGTAAACTAATCCTAAAACACCAGGAAATAGCAACAGACTGTCATAAATCTCACAAAACCGATTCAGAAAACAGAATAAGAGAGTAAAAACCATTGGAAATAAAGTTATATAGTTCAAATGCAAAGAAAAATGAGATTAAACACCTATCAAATTTGTTGAATGGTATAGCGAAATATATGGAACACACGTCGTGAGAAAAAGATTACTAAAACGGATATGAAGCACATATATCAACTAATGATTTAGTCTTTGGCTCATGTACAAGTCGACCACTGAGTCATATGACAAAGCCTCACACATAAGTCATGAGTGGAAATTGGCCCAATGCTAAGTCGTACTTGTGGACGCTGCTGATACAAACTGAGGGTGTGTGGGACATGGAGGGCGGTAGAGCAATAATTTTGGTAGGCGCATGTTAGCGCGTTAGATCTCAGTTGGCTGTAAATTTTGGATATGATTAGACTTAGATCTAATTTGTTTGGTGTGGCTTGTGAGGCTAATCTATGATCACAAGATGGTCAAATCAAAGCAGCCCATGAGTACTAATCTTGGAAAAATAAAGAGGAACGTATCAAGAACTTAAGTCTATTGCAGTTTTAGCTATAATGCCATGATATAGTTATGTGAGAAAGAATAAAATGTATCCAAATTGGGGAAAAATGTGTACAATAGGTCATATTTATATGCTATACAAGGATTGAAAATAACAACCTTTCTTCCTAAACATATATATGAATCTTGAATGAATGAATATTATATTGACCCTAGATCCGTATTTATACAAGAGTGATTTACATACAATGTATAATCAGCTAAAATAGAAAAGAGATAAATATAACATAATAACTGATCTCATAAATCATGGTTGAATCAACATAAATTAGGGAAGAGATACTTGGAGATTATCTTATTCCTTGACACACCCCCGTAAGATGGAGGATCCGTCGGAGACTCCAATCTTAGATCGAAGATGAATAAGTTTTTTGCATCCAAGTGGTTTGGTGAGTTTATATGAGACTTGGAACGTGTTGCACATGAACTTCGGCTGATGTTATAAGATTGTTTACGAAAAAGTAGTCCAGGTTGACATGCATCATGAGAGAGTGGAAGACTGGATTCTTGCAAACATATGTGCCACTAAGGTTATCGCATAAAAAACTAGTTAGAGGATTGCCAATTTCATGAAGCAAGTGTTGAAGCCATTGTAGTTCAGCAGTGGATTTTGAAATTGCACGGCATTCAGCTTATGTTAACGAACGTGAGATAAACTTTTAAAGCACAGTCTTCCAAGATATGACAAATACACAGTGCTGGAGCACCCCATGGTTGAGTGTGTAGGGTTTTGATGCAGGTTACACAGCGGAAATACAAAATAATTATTCTTCTCAAAACCCTCCATGAATCGCAGGTGTAGCATCAAAACATGATGAAGGAGAAAATTGTTACCTCAGTCATACGAAATTGGGAAGATCACTTTGTGTAGAAATAGTGTCCATACGTCTACAGAAGTCCACACCGTAGGATTTCCAACTGGAACTTCCTCTACCTTTTTTTCTAGCAGTGTAGAAGAAGGAGGAATCGTCAAAGCATCTTGATTTAATCAAGCTTGAAGCATAAACAATGGAGGATGAGGAGGAAGAGGGTCGTCCGCCCCTTGGAGCCGTCGGCCTCTATGGGGCGGCCTCCTTCTCTCTTTTTCCTTGTGCTCTAATTTTCATCCATAATGAAATTGGGGATGGACTTGTTCTTGGATAATTAATAAGTCTTTATTAATTATAAATATGCCCACTGCTAATTAAATCCAACAGTTTGGATCAACTTTCGTTTAGTCCAGTTTGCTATTTAGTCCAACTAAATATGCATGTTGTTGCACTTTGATCCTTGATTCCCTTAACAGTTAATTAGTCCAACTAATTAACATCTACTTTCATTCTAATTCTTTAGTGTGTGGCCTACAGGTTCCTATTATGTTGGAAGTATGCTACCCAACTAATAGGAATAGTCAGTGATCTGACAAACCTCTGTGACCAATGTTATCGTGTTGTATAATCCCTTTGTCTCATCTATCCGGATTGGACACAATACATGGACTATAACACTTTTATATCCAATCCATAGTTTCGTGATATATGAGTAAACTTAGATAAACCAATGTCATGAATATCTCATATTGATTTATTTGAGCATGGCCATGCATTTCCCTAAGTATCACTCATCGAAATTCTGTGGATATTTACTCCCGTTATGTGGGAGGGACAAATCCTATCTACATCACTATCATCTCCAATCTTGCTTCATATCATGTCCGATTAAAGCCTTTATAGTTACCTAGTCACGGTGTAATGTTTGACGCTATCAAAACATTACAATTCACAACTAGAGTATCTAGTGACCTCAGGTCGAAGGATCACAAAACCATTGTCACTATGAGAAGCGCTTGTGAAATTCACATAACTACGATGTAGCCTTCTCATGGCAGGTCAATCTCGCACGACATTACTCGTAATGCGTACCCATGTGTTAGACTTGATATCTCCTTATCAATCTACCAACATAGTAGTCTCTATGCAATATAGTCGTCCTAATTAACTGTAGTACTCGACTAGGAATATTGAAGAATATAACATTTATATTCCAAGACTTCATTCGTGCTAACATATCTCCATATTGATAACTCAATGAATAGTAAGTCCAAATAAATTTCACGATAAATTGATTGCCTCAAGGGCACAATTCCAACAGTCTTCCACTTGCATTAGTGTTAATCTGGTGCATCATATGCCTAATGATCTGGCGCGGCCTTCACCCTTTCGCTTCGCAAGGTAAGAGAGACATCTGCTGGTACTTTGCAAATATTCAGATCTCCTCTATCGACAATCGGATGAGATTGAATTTTATGAGTATGTGCATCTCATGCAACAATATACTCAGTCCTCTGTGGTAGAATCGGCAACTGTATCTGGCATGGAACCTTTCCAGCTCACAATGCCTTCCATTAGGAAAAAACATAAAACTTGCCAATAATATGAAATCTTCTTTTTTGTATTGGAAGTTTGCATCATTTTAACCCCTTACAGTGAACCCTTCATATCCAGCATATATCAAAAATTCATCCTTAGTGCTTCTCAAGTACTTAAGGATATTCTTAATAATTATCCAGTGACTCTCACCCGGATATTACTGGTATCTATATGTCATACCATATGACATGTCTGCCCTAGTACATAACATGGCGTATCTCGTGAATCTTATACATATGGTTCTTCTCAATCTATGTGGAAGGAAAACTAGCCTTCAAAAGACTAATTCCATGTGACATAGGTAGAATCCATATTCTTTACATGTTGAGTCATTTCAACACCTTTGTCAATATATGTACTTTGACTTAAGCTGAACAACTATCTCAATATATCTCCATAGATCTTTATAGGTTGCGTCGCCTAAGTCTATCATTGGAAATTAATTCCGTTGTCAATCTTTACAAGATCGCATAGTAGGGTAATCATTCCCAATGATTAGTGTGTCCCCACATACAAGACCAGAAATATAAATATGCTCACACTAACATTCTTTTAAACACAATCTTCATCTTCATTCTTGATAGAATCAAACCATTTGGTTGCATTATTAATCTAAGATTCCAAATCCTAGAAGCTTGCTTTATCCGTAGATAGATTGATGCAAGCAAGATGCGAATGGATTTAAGCATTGTAATTAAGGAAAAGATTTCTTCATAGTGTATACTATGAACTTGGATGAAAACTTTATCCACCAATCGTCCCTTAAAAGTATTCATATTACCATCCATGTCAGTTTCCTCATAACCCACTTGCACCCTATGGGTCTTACCCTTTCAGGTGGTTCCACCAAAGTCCATACTTTGTTGGTATATATGGATTCCATTTCGTTTCTCATGGCTCCAAGCCATTATGAGAGTTTGGACAAATTGTGGCCACCTCATGGGTTATAGGTGCATCTTATGAGCAATACATCATTGGGTTATGAGAAATCCATATTTCTCTAGCCCCTTAACATATCCTACCTTACCTACGAGGTTCTTGTGTTACTTGAGCAGGTTACTCCACAACACCTTGTGATGCTGCCCATGTTCCATCAAAGGATTAAATTTTTTGTTGTGGTTATTGAAACACAACGGTTCGAACAACAAACAATTGTGTTCTCGATTGAATTGTAGAAAAAATATCATTTCGTTTCCTTAGGATATCCCACAAAGCACATTTATCTGACTTGGGTCCAAGTTTATCTTTGTAAACGCTTTACAGAAACTTCATAACCCCAAATCTGTATGAATGACATACTAGTACATTTCCTAGTCCATATCTCATATCGCGTTTTTCATAACTAATTTTGATTGAACAAGGTTAAGGGTGAAATTGCTGTAAGTAGAGCATGGCCCAAAAAATTAATCTAGAAGTTCTGCTGGACACATCATGGACTGTGTCCAAAAAGGCCCGATTTCTTCTCAAAGATACGTCATTCCTTAATGCTGTTCTAGGTAGAGTGGGTTGGGATCACATCCATACTCCCTTAGATGGTCAAACTATTGGCTTAACTATTCACGCCTCCTTGATCGTATTATAGAGATTCGATACTTTTGCCAAACTAGTTTTCTACTTCATTCTTGAATTCTTTGAACTTTTAAAAGGATTCATATTTGTTTCTTCATAAGACCCAAATCCATATTTACTGACGCCATCAGTAAATACGATGACGTACTGAAAATATCTTTACCACTTGTGCTCAGTGGTTCGCATACATCAATATGTATTATTCCCAAAAGATCATATCTTTGGCCAATAAAAAAGTCTCACATGTCTCATATGATTTAAAATCAAATGATTCTAGAAATCAATCCATATGGAGTCTAGAAATGTATTTCTTATTCATGTCGCCTAAACAACAATGCTAAAGTTATGTGAGGTTCATATCATTATATGAAAACCTCTTGGTATTAATGTTATAGATGGAATTATCATGATTTAAGGATATACAATCCATTAGAAAAGAATGCATTACAAGAAATGCATTGTATCAAAATAAATGAAACATTTGTCCTTTATTCTGATAAATAAACTTTTCTTGTCAATGCAAGAAACTGCAATGATGTTCCTACTCATAGCAGGGACATAATCGTATTTTTATAATTCATGAATAACTCCAAAAAGGTAGAGATAATTTCCTATGGCTAATTCAGCAACTCTTGCTTCATTTCCCACGTGTAGGTGTATTTCTTCCTTATCCAAATGTCTACATCTCTTGAAATCCTCCACATTTCGATAAATGTGAGATCCTCATCTAGTATCAAATAAATATGATGATGAGATAGGCACATCGGCTTCTATAACAAAGTATACCTTAAGTGGAATTCACAATTCCTTCCTTACTTCCTTCCAGGTACTTTGGGTAGTTTCCTTTTCACTATGCCACCTTTATGGGCTTTAAGGCAACTTGGTTTTAGCAACAAACATGCTTATACCGTTGGTGTTCTTGGCAAACCATTTGCCTCTTCCCCTCTAACCATCAATATGGTTTTTCCTTTGCCCTTATTAGGACTTTGTTCAGCAGTTCTCAATCATATTGAGTTAAAGTGCTATTGAACAAAGCTTTAATTTTCTAATTGCATCCAATGCAATTCTTGTTCCACTTGGGAGAATAAGTTTTTATTCTTTGTCTATATCATAGATAACTCCCAACCTCTAATCTTTCAATCCTATTGAAATAGCTCAGTTGCGTTTGACATCTTACTTCAGTAATCACACATTACTAGCTTGTGCCGTCGCTTCACATCTTGATGAATCAATTCGCCTTGCTTTGGCAAGCCCGAACTTCATTACATCTTTATCATGACGAGTGCTAAGCAAGATTAGTCGAAAAACAAAATGGAGCAATCAATTCAAACGTTTCATGTCTAGCCTGCTCTTGAAAAGAGCTTCTTTAAATGTATGATCATATCATACGCCTCCATGTTCTCATCATTCTTCCAAATATCAGAGTTCATGGTAGCAAACATGAGGCAAGTCACATCCAAAGAACCATTCTTTGATGTTCATCCTATTAGGCTTTAGTGTATTGGCAGTTGGTGGAAAGAAACTTGAAGCTCTAGGAAATACAACGCTTTTCCTTTTGTTTGAGAACAATTATCAATTTTATACCAGTCAGGAAAACTAATTTCAGCCAAATTGTCCTTCTCAAGAACATAGCCATAAAATCAAGTTTGTTTGTTTAATGCCATAGGTATTCAACATAAAAAGATCATGCAAAATATTGTGACGTTGTAATATATTTAAGAAGGACTTAAATTATTAAACATAGCTCCCACTATTTTTCTCGGATTAATAACCCTTACTATTAATGCGTAAAATATCATATATTTTCTAGTGGGCCAAGATCCATATTTAACCTCCTCTTGAGCCTGCTTTGGCAGGTCACACAAAAGTTAGTTATTTATGTAGGAACACCTTTCAATTGCATCCTATGAAAATCTTGATTCAATTGGGCAAATAACTCCTTAGTTATCTATCACATATATAATCCCAATTTTCTTGCCTCTAAGCTTTCAATCCTATTAAAACGGTAGAAGATATCATATATCTTCTAGTGGGCCAAGATCCATATTTATCCTCCTCTTGAGCCTGCTTTGGCAGGTCACCCAATATTTGGTTATTTAGGTCGGAACAGCTTCCAATTGCATCCAATGCAAATCTTGGTTTAATAGCCTAGTTGCGTTTAACCTGTTACTTCAACAATCTCACATTACTAGCGTGTGTCGTCGCGCCAAACCATGAATAATTAAATCGCCTTGCTTTGGAAAGCTCGAACTTAATAATTCCTTATCATGACGAGTGTTTAAGAAAGATAAGGCAAAATGCAATATTTCGTTGAGGGATTTTCTTGTTACTTCATTTGTTGATCATATCAACTGTTGATCATATCAACTGATCTACCTATTTGGATTGGCCAAGTCCAAATAAAAGATCAAAACTATTTACTATCTTTTTATCGTTTTGCATTCATCATCCATACATTAAAATAAAAAAAGAAAATAAATAATAAATAGTAAACAAACATGGTATGGATGTGGCCCCTAAGACTAATATACTCCCAAGCCAATGAGAATATCTATAAGCCCTAAAACTGCAAGCTCATCTCCATGTGCCTTCGTCTTTAGTCCATGTGTCCTAGCTTGTGGGTCTCCCTTGTCTTGTGGTCTTTTGTTCTTTGATCTTCTTATCCATGCCGTGACTATATTCTATCTATCTAATTCTAGCTAGCATCTATGAACTAAATATAGTAACCCGCGAGGTAGAAGACGACACGCAGGTCGTAAAATTAATTACATTAATTACATAAAAAAAGCAAACCACGAAATTTAAACAACCAGACAATCTAAGTCCACATCCAACAACCATGCGATAAATCACATAATACAGTTAAAATCCAATTGTAACGCGCTGGGTCAATTTTTTATTAAATTGGGACACTAGGGGCAAAACAGTCAAAACGGTCGCGCTAGTCCAACTAACCGAACCAAACTGACCTGCCAAACCGCGCCAACCTGGTCGGCTGACCGAGCCGATGTGGCCGCTTGGCCTGGGTCGGCGCACCAAGGAGGGGGCGGATCTATATAGCTCAACCCCTCTAGTGGTTAAAAAAAACAATCTCCTTCCATGTGGCCAAACCACAATGTGGGATAAAAACACATTTTCTTCCAATCATTGTGCCCAAGCCCTAGACTTTCATCACCAATTTCCATACATCATATGAATATGAAAATCACAAATTTTTACATCATCTGTAAAATTAGCTTACTCTCTATTGAATCATATTCGAATCGTATCATAATACGATGTCAGTTTTACGCAATAATTGACAGAACGGTGTGAACTAAAAAACAGATAACCACATAAAACCATGTTATGCGCTATTGACCTGTGGCTCTGATACCATTGTAGGATTTTGATGCAGGTTACGCAGCGGAAATAAAAAATAATTAATCTGCTCAAAGTCCTCCATGAATCGCAGGTGAAGCATCATAACCTGATGAAGGAGAAAAAGGTCACCTCAGTCATACCCGACTGGGAATATTACTTTCTGTAGAAATAGTGTACACACCTCTGAAGAAGTCCACACCATAGGATCTCCAACTGGAACTTCCTCAATTGTTTGTTCTATCAGTGTAGAAGAAGGAGGAATCGTCAAAGCAGCTTGATCCAATCAAGCTTGAAGCATCAACAATGGAGGAGAAGGAGGGCCGTCCGCCCCTTGGATCCGTCGGCCTCTACGGGGCGGCCTCCTTCTCTCTTTTTCCTTGTGCTCTGGTTTTCATCCATAATGAAATTAGGGCTGGACTTGTTCTTTTATAATTAATAGCTCTTTATTAATTATGAAACTGCCCCACTACTAATAAAATTCAACAGTTTGGATCAACTTTTGTTTTAGTCCAGTTTGCTATTTAGCCCAACTAAATATGCATGTTGTTTCACTTTGATCCTTGATTCCTTTAACTGCAAATTAGTTCAACTAATTAACATCTACTTCCAGTCTAATATTTTGGTGTGTGACCCTACTGGTTCCTATTACGTTGGCAGTAACAATTACAAACATTGAGCAGTGTTGCCTAGTAACACATCAATGCTACCCAACTAATATGAATAGTCAGTGATCTGACAAACCTCTGTGACCAATGTTACAGTGTTGTATAATCCCTTTGTATCATCTATCCGGATTTGACACAAGACATGGAGTGTCACATTTATATATCCAATCCATAGTTTCTCGATCTGTGAGTAGATTTAGATAAACACATTACACCAATATCTCATATTGTTTTATTTGAGCATGGCCATGCATTTCACTCACTCATCGAGTGGCCGTGGATATTTACTCCCATTATGTGGGAGGGAAAAATCCAATCTACATCACTTCCATCTCTAAGCTTGCTTCATATCATGTCTGACCAAAGCTTTTATAGTTACCCAGCCACGGTGTAACGTTTGATGATATAAAAACATGACAATTCACAACTAGAATATCTAGTGACCTCAGGTCGAAGGATCACAACACCATTGTCACTATGAGAAGCGCTTGTGACATTCACATAACTCCCATGTAGCCTTCTCGTGGCGGGTCAATCGAGTACGCCATTACTCCTAATGTGTACCCATGTGTTAGACTTGATATCCCCGTATCAATATACCAACATACTAGTCTCGATGTAATACAGTCACCCTAATTAACTATAGTACTCGAGTAGGGATATTTAAGAATATAACATTTATATTCTAAGGATTTCATTTGTGTTAACATATCTCCATATTGATAACATAATGACTAGTAAGTCCAAATAAATGTCACGATAAATTTATTTCCTCTAGGGAACAATTCCAACAGAGTGACCACCCCAGTCAGCATCAGAGAAGCAAGCAAGCGTGAGAGCCGTCATTTGCTCGATGGGAGGAACATGCTCGATGTCAAGGGAAACTAAAGTAACCAAATCAGTTATGCTATGTGTTTCATCATTGGTAGCACATTGGCTAGGTGGGGAACTGGAAAATGGAAAGATATGGTAAACGAAACGAACATGGATATATAAATATATATAGATATTATGATCGAATAACCTGTGAAGATGCATGGAATCGAACGAGGTTCAAGTTTGCTTGTAGTGTAGGGTCGAAGCCAGGGGAATCACTGGCATCCAAAAGGTTGGAGGAACTTATAGTTCGGGAGAACTTGAAAGAGTTTGTAGTATGGAGAGTCATTGCAAAGAGTAGGAATGGGCATGCGATTGATTAAGGTAGACTGCGGATTGAATGCATGTGGCCAATAGCTCATTGGGAGAAATGCAGCATGAAGGAGAGATAGACCAATTGTGTACGAGGGAATCTTTTGAGGAAGATTCAATGTACACCAAGAACAGGGGATAAGAAGAACACAAGAAGAGTAGAGTGTGTGTAGGGAGAGAGTAAGGCAATGGCAACTGTATGAGAGAGAGACAGAATTTCGGCAGAGCTTCCACGTAGTTCAGGTGATTCGTTTTCTATAAGGAAGGGTTAACGATCCCATATATAGTGGAGAACATGACCGTTGTAGTGGGTTAACGCGCCCATTAATGGAAGCTTAATTAACTTAACCACAACGGCACGTTCGGCCGTATACATAGGGACCGTTACGCACTTCGTCCGCTTATACCGGAACCGTTATGAGGTTGACCGAGTTTATGGAGCTGGTGCCATAAATCTCTCAAAGCATCGCTCGCGCGCGACGGAACTTACTCTAGCCTCCAAACCACTAAGTCCCTACAAGTCCCGTGTGGTGGTATGCAAAGGCCCTGTCTCGCAGCACCCACGTGGATCAGCGCGGGTGGTGATCCAGTGTGTATGGAGCAGAGCTAGGTGTGCTGGATGATCGCCACATGGCTAAGATCTGTCTGTCTGGAAATCAATATCTACATTACCCCCCTTTTGCGCGTGAAGACGCCTAGCCGGATAGGCTCTAATGCGCGAAAACCAGTGCGCGTCGTTGCCACACATTAATTCAAATACACGCAAAATCAGCCCCTGTGCGTGCCATTATGACCTAGGATCCCTAGAGTCGTGCCGTCTGTTCTATTAGGGTTTTAGGCGTGACGTCAGCATCGTCCTGTGTTTGCGCGATTCGACGGTTACGGTTGTGATTCGACCACTGAAAGGACACGACTCTTCAGTGTTTTTGAAAAAATACCCCATGCTCTCCATTGTTGCAAAGTATCACTTCTCTCTCTAAAGTGAATTTTACCTGAGAGCCTTCAAGAGCATATTCAAATAATCAACCATCAATTCTTCCTTGCCAATCGTCTCCTTCAACTTGCTTCATCAAAACAAGGTTGTCTTCGCTCAATTTCAATAATGTATTCAATATCCTTTGATCTGTCTTGGATCTGCAAACCCACAACTATTTGGAATACGCCATTTATTGAAACTGCGAAAGAGGTTCTTTTTAAACCCTAAAAGATTAAATCACCAGATTGAAACAATTTCCAAACAATAAACTTCTGAAACTCTGAGATAAATTTCTTCAATTCTGAGATTCTAAACCCAGAACTGACCCAAAACTGTTCATCTTCTTCTGATTTCAAGACAACCCAAAATTGCTTCCTGAATGTGAACTGAAAGTGGGTATATTTCTCCCCCCCCCCCCCTTTTTCTTGCTTTTCTGCAGAAATGACACAAACAAAAGGTTCCATATCTGTTAAAGAACCTGAAGAAATTCCTGATCTTCCTAAAACCCTGTGGAGGAAAGCCTCCTATCTAGGTGGTAAAGACTTTTATCATGCCGAGGTTAAGGTAAAGAACCTACCGGCTCCTGCCCCCTCTGGAGACTTGCTAACATTGACCCCCCTTACCACTCCAGCCATGTTGGAGTTAATTGATTCCAAAGATGTGGTAAGATTAGGAGTTGAAAATTGGTTCTTCCCCCATACTTAAATTTCTACCCAGGTCTTCGTACAAAAGATGGATCTGATGGATGAGTGGATTGACTATGTACTGACTCACCATGCTATCACATTAGACGATGCTGGGATTTATTTCGCTATTCGTGCTATGAAGGGTGTTGCCGTGAAGCTGGATCCAGCCATGCTTCTAAAAATTCTTTCTCGCTAATCACCTGCGACCCATACCTTCCACTTTGCTGAATTTGAGGCTGCTCCCACTTTGGAAGATGTTCAAATTCTATATGACATTTGCCCTATGGGCGAAGTGGATCTCTTGAGCGCTTTGAGATTTAGTCCGGAGCTTACTCTATATGCGCATATAGAGGAATGCTTGACCGAGGTGAAGAAAATCTCTACTCGTTGGACATCTGCGAAAGTACTTCCCGAATGGCAGCTGGTTGAGACCTCTGCGAAGAACACTTGGGGCAAGTGGGTGCAATACTTCTTTCGCGACTATGCGTATATTAAGATTACCAAAGAAATACTGGATAATGATCCAGAAGCGAAGAATTACATAGAGGGGAAGGGGTATCATCTGACCTTGTGCGGCTTTCTCTGTGCCTGGTTGTCGAGGTATTTGATTGATGTTCATCCTCATGATGGAGTTTTTTATCATGTTCTCCCGCTTGCTGTTAAGTTGGCCCTAGGCCAAAAGGTCGCACTTGGGCCTCTGGTACTAGGCACCTTATATCATCGATTGGACCAGCTGATGATCGCGATCAAGAAGTCACGTGGGCGTCTTGATGTGTTGACTTTTGTCAACCTTGCATTTCTTACCATGTGGGTTTTCGAAAGATGGCCTTCTTATGCTCCTGTTCCTTCTAGGCCCAGTAAGTTGTGCGTTCCAGGTGCGGAGAATGCACTTCCTAGTGGGAGAGCTGCTCGATGGTACAGAACCAATCTTCCCAAGTGTACATGGAGTCTGATATGCGATGATCGGAAGAAGTTTACATCTAGGCCTTGTGCTACACGCTTGAGAATGTGTGATGGTTTCTGAAGCTGTACCCAATAGATCTGGTTCCTACTCAGAAGAACTCCTTCTCAAAGGACATGATCGCTACCGCGAATTCTTCTGCTGGTTCTTGAGAGGCTCCCTTCCTACTGTTGCCGAAAATGTTTTCGAGCTAACTCCCAGATATGAGAAGATTACAGTCGACGTTGACCCAACTCGCGTCTCTCGCCAGTTTGGTTTTGATGCAGTGGCGCCTTCCATTTGGCCTAAGTCAATCACAAGGAATTGCTACAAGCGACTGCTGGTGACTAAGTGCAAAACGATCTTTCTGAGCAACTTTCCCTTCATCCAACCTTCAGGTAGTCGTGTAGGTCGCCTTTCCAAGAATTGGATCGTTTACTGGACTGCTCAGCAGGACAGGTTTGAGACGCACTCGACTCCTCATCCCAGTAAAGCTCCTGTGATTAAAAGGAATGCCTTTCCATTCCGCCCCAATTGCAGCTTGGATGATTCCCAATATGGTTTTTATTCCTTGCTTGATACTGACAATCACTTGTGCGCAGCCACTATTCTTGAGGAGGAGATAATTGCTGTTAGGGAGGGAATTTCGCACGTAATCAAGTATAGCGAAGACTTTGCCAAGGTAAACAACTTTCTTTTATGCTTGAAAGAATTATTTCTTTGGCGCGCTGAAACTTACACCCCATTTTCTCTTTTAGTGTTATCTGAGGAGGTTCGCATATGGGGAGCGCTCCGCATCGCTGGTCAACTCTATTGTTGCCGCAAAAAGGCAAGACAAGAAAATTCCTATGGCAATGGAACTGGCTCCCCAAGTAGAGGCTCGGATACGCCAGGAAATTGACGTGTTTGCTTGCTCGCTGATAGACAATGCTGCCGAAGTGGATGAAGAGGTTTCCCCAAAGGTCAAAAGGAAAAAGCAGAAGGGCATTGTGATTTCCTCCCCTTCTAGAAATGCTCCAACTCTGTCTCCTGCGAAGTCTCTGGAATCCAAGAACAAAGGCAAAGGCCGCATGTCGGGCAAGACACAGAAAGAGCTCGCGGTTGAGACCTTCATTCCTTTTGGTCAGGAAGAAGAGGAAGATGAGGACGAAGAAAGATAAGTGAGAGAATAAGATGATGAAGAAGAAGAAAGAGAAGAAAGCGAAAGACGAGAAGAAAGAGACGAGATAACAGAAGAAAGCTCAGAAGATATTCTTGAATGAACTTGTCTTCCTCGCACTTTGGCTTTGAAATGATTGTTGATTAATTTTCTTTCGCAGATGAGGACACGGAGACCATCAGCGGCCTTCTGGCCAAGGAGAAGAAAAAGACCAAAGGTTCTCGCTCTGACATTTCTAGCGAGACTATAGACGAATATGTCATTGCTGAGTCTAAGAAAATGGCTGCTGAGGCAGAAGAGAGAAGGAGAAAGCTCGAGGAAGATGACATCGAGCTCATAAAAAGGAGAAGTCTGGAAGAACAGCATGCTGATAACGCAGACGTAGCTGCCTTGGAACATGCTCAAGAGGACTTTGAAGAGATCGCAGGCGGCAAGGAAGGTGAGATTTTTAACCTTGCAGTGACTTATCAAGAAGTAATTATTGGTGCGTTAAAGCATGGCTTATCAAAAGATGATATTCGCCGATGGCTAGTAGGCAAGTGTGGCGAACCCTCAGGTAATCATTCAAACAATGTTTGTAAACCAGGCTTGTTAACCCACTCCCTATTGTAACGAGTTTCTTCGCACCACCAGGTCATGCTCCTCTTAAAGATGTGCTAAATGAAGATACTCTAGTAGGATATGGTGTCGCATCTTTAACATATGATGACGGAGCTGCGATCCCACCTAAGTGTGGAGGTGCTCGCTTTTGATCTATGAGAATAAGAATACCATTTATAACGCAAGTTTACCTCAAAATTTTCCTGTCTTGAATTGCAGGTGATTTTGTCATCGCACAGGGTTCTGCTGATAATTTGTCAACTGCCAGAGAGGTGATTGGCGAGGCAGGTGTTGACAACCCTGATGAGGACATGCTGGAGCGGAGGAGTCAGCTCCCTACATCTTATGCCCCAGAGCAAAGCTCGCATGTTGAGAAGCCTATCGCAGCTACTGAGTATGCAGGAGAACCTCTGGAGGACATTATCGAGGTATCCGATGATGTCGAAGCTGACACTGAGTTAAGGGAAGAAGATGCTGATGCTGAAGTTGAGGAGATGGAAGCGGAGGATGCTGGAGCTGAAGTTCATGAAAATGAATAGGTCATGGAAGACATAGCATCGCATGAAAATATCGATGTTCAAATAGATGCTCCCGAGCCACAAGGACCTCTCGTGACTGAAGAAGTTCTTAGGCAAGCAGAAGCCGCTGCTGTTGCTGTACCTTCCACTGAGGTAGAGCTTTTACAAGTTCCCCCGGCATGGAGTTTTTGGAGTTCGCAAGTTGGAGCTGCCGTCACACCTATTGCAACTTATACCATCCCTGCCAACAATGAGGAGCGCGAAGTTGCAGCGGACAGGCAAGCAATGCAGCTAGGGCATGCTTCAGCTTTTCCAGTGATGTGCATTCCCTATTTCCGTGAGATCCTTGAAGGGACAGGTATGTTGCCATTTTTCGCATTCTATACTTTTGTTTAACCACTTCGCGCTCCTAAACTTATCACTTTTTCCAGGAATGAGGCAACCCGATGTAGATTGGCGAATAAGGATGCGCCTCTCATACCCATGGTCATTTGCGAGATCTCTGGAGCTGGATCCCTTTGACAGAAGGATTTTCTTGACTGAAGCCATCTTGATTCTAGAAAAACTGTCTGCAGCAACCCCCGCAACTATTTCTCCTGATAATACACGGTTGCTTTATAGCACATGCAGGGGTCTTCAGGCTAAAGTTCAAGGCAGACTAAACTTCGGGTTTCTTCTCAACAGGGTCACCCAGATCCTTGCGTCTGTGAGTCTGAAACATGGCTACCATAACCTCGCATCTGAAAGACGTAAGTTAGAAGAACAAAGGAAGAAGGCTGAAGAAGCTGCCAATCTCTTCCATGCGATGAAGGCCAAGTATGAGAAATTGAAACAAGAAGTGAACCAGGCAAAAGAGGCATCACTCTTATTTTCTCCAGATGATCCTCTAATCAAGGATTTATTTTAGAGAAAAAAAAACATTATTGTAATGCTAGTGTTTCTCTCCCCTTTTTTTTCAAACATTTGGAGTTTCATGGCCCATTTTGCTCTTCTGAGGATTTTGCACTCATATCTTAATGCATATCAGTTATGACGTCATATGCCGACGTAATTGCCTTGATTTTTGCGCTATTAATTTATTAGATATTCATGATTTCCTTGGGAGCCACATCCTTATTATGAGTTTCTGTCATTAATTAAGGCGTGCCACCGAATCGTCATAGCCTTTAGTAGAGTAATTGACTTTTACCCCTTTTTGAGACGTAAGTAATTGATTCTCACCCGTTTCCAAAGCTTTGATGACTCAGCCATGGAACTGAAGAGTCCATTATGGAGTCTATATAAACCTTTCCTCTGGCTATTTGGTTTCTTCATCCCAAAATGTGGCTTACCGTGAGTCCTTACGACTGCTGGCATCAGTGCTTGTTCTTTGTTGATTCATGTCAATTCCAGGCTTTGAAACCTGAGTTTGTGCCTTGTGCTATAGAAACAGCTCCCAAGAAATTCTTTAAAAAGCTTACCGATCCTCTTGATCTTTTTGAAGAAGATTTGCGTAAGATTTCATGATTCTGCAAAGATTCTTCTTTGTCTATTATGTTTGCAGGTCGTATCTCCGATGACCTTCCGGTGAGGCACGGTCCTGTACTGACCTCACTACCGAATCGTAATGAATGGTGTGTTTCTCCCCTAGATTTTCTGGAGGAGAACTATTTGCCACCATTGTTTTGAACAAGGTGCGGCGAGCTATTGTGCTCGTCTTTTTGCACAATAAGCTTCCTGCCCCAGGAGCTGTTCTCCCATTTGTTCTTCACGTCCGCTGCCGTCAGGGCATGAGGTTCATCTGGCATCTCACTTGGGCAGAAGATCGAATAAGAGCCCTGTTCTGATCTAGGACGTCGACGATAGTGTCCCGTCACCTAGCTCTTTTTAGGACCCATAGGTCGTTCATTTTAGAGTAGGAATTTTTCTTAGTGTAAACTTTTTGCTTATAAGCTTCTATCCAGACAGATAAATTGTAAGTCATTTTGAATATTAATGAAATGCACTTTGTCATTTGCTGTTCTTGTTCGATACAACAAATTGGAATTTCGCTCGCGTGTTTGCTATATGACGAAACAAGTTACGTTTCCTTCGCATTTTGCATTCGGATATTCAGAATAATTCGCTATCTTGAGCAGAGAGGCTTTGCATCGCACGAGGCGTTGTTGCTATGGTTTGCTATCTAGGCATATAGGCTTGTAGATCAATTAAGATCATGATTCAATATTACCGCTATCTAAGCAGATAGGCTTTGCTCGCACAGGGTCGTTGTTACTATCGCTGCTATCTAGGCATATAGGCTTTTTAGATCACTTAAGATCATATTTCAACATTGTTGCTATCTTGGCACATAGGCTTTTCTTGCACAGGGGCGTTGTTACTATCGCTCCTATCTAGGAAGATAGGCTTTTAGATCAGTTTAGATCATATTTCAACATTGCTGCTATCTCGGCAGATAGGCTTTGGATCGCATGGGACCATATATTATAGATGCTATCTAGGCAGATAGGATTTTTTCATAAGTAAGCAAATAAGGAAATAAAACAATAGAGACAATCGAGATAATAAAGTTCTTCTCATATGGGAGAATCCTTTTTATTAAAAGCAGCCTCATATGGGAGGAACATGACTACAAATTCCTCATATGGGAGGAAACAACGCATGATTTCATGGGAAGACCAGACATAAAATCCCACAGACATTTGAGTTAAACATAAAGAGATAGGCTAAGGATAATACTTTTTGATCCATCGCATATTGATCGGGCTTGAGGTTGTTGCAGTCCCATGGAGTCTCTGTATGGTACAGTAACCGCTGTCAAAAACTTATTTAACTTCGAACGGACCTTTCCAGTTAGCTTCGAACTTTGGATGAGCTGCTTCCCGCATGCAATGACAGATCCAGCCTCCAGTGTTCTATACCATTTGTAGGCCACGTTCCCCAAAGATTTTGGGAACTCGCGCATCAGCGAATTGGGGTCGGCCCCGTTTGGTCCCATTACGTCGATAAAATGCATGACGTGCTCGTGATCATTCACATTAAGATCTTCGAACTTGTCCCCCTTAGGGGCTTTATACCCTGCGGGATTAGGCATCAGATATATCTCGCGGGGGATAGGTGGGGCATCATCGACCTTCGGAATGATAGTGTCTGCAAAAGGTTGGTTGGCCAGGAAGGTCTCTATGCGCCGCTTCAACGACGTCATACATTCTGGTGCACTTCCTCCCGCAGCAGGAGGAAGGGTTGGACCCGGAGACACATATGTCGCGGTTGGGCTAGGGGTGTAAGACGCGTTGGTTAGGGGTGCCGGCGGAGGAGGCAAGGGATACTGTGAACAGATATTGGAGGCTACAGTTGGCGATTGGGGAAAATGTAAGGTAAGGGACGGTATTTGGACCGTTTGTCCCTAGACAAAAGGTGGTTGCACCATTGCTGGTGGGGTTTGCAAATTTGGATTGTGTGGTATAGGTACTACCTCTGCCCCCTAAGTGGTAGAGGATCCTCCTCCTTGAGAGACAGCAATGCCCAATGCCGGATTCGGGGCAAGGGTTCCCGAAATGGCCATTATCTGATCCATCTGTGCAGACTGAGGCTGGAGAGCCTTCGCCTGATTCTGGATGGTCGCCTTCAAAGTCTCCAAGGTCGGAGTTCCACCTGTTACCGGGGAATTGTGACGGGTCTCCTCTCCCGAGGTTGTCTCAGTGGAGGGAGATCTGTTGCTGACATCTTCTTCGTGAGACATGGCTGCTTGCAGTGGTAAGTCTCACGTCAGGTTCACCAAATGTGTACGAGGGAATCTTTTGAGAAAGATTCAATGTACACCAAGAATAGGGGATAAGAAGAACACAGGAAGAGTAGAGTGTGTGTAGGGAGAGAGTAAGGAAATGGCAACTGTATGAGAGAGAGATACAATTTTGGCAGAGCTTTCGCGTAGTTCAGGTGATTCGTTTTCTGTAAGGAAGGGTTAACGATCCCATATATAGTGGAGAACATGACCGTTGTAGTGGGTTAATGCGCCCATTAATGGCGGCTTAATTACCTTAACGACAACGCCACGTTTTTCCGTTTACATAGGGACCGTTACGCACTTCGTCCGCGTATACCGGAACCGTTATGAGGTTCACCGGGTTTATGGAACTCGTGCCATAAATCTCTCAAAGAAGAAACTAAAGGTCGCGCGCGGGCTTGGTTGTCGCTCGCGCGCGAAGGAACTTTCTCTAGCATCCAAACCACTAAGTCCCTACAAGTCCCGTGTGGTGGTATGCGAGTGCCCTGTCTCGCAGCCCCCACGTGGATCAGCGCGGGTGGTGATCCATTGTGTATGGAGCAGAGCTAGGTGTGCCGGATGATCGCCACGTGGCTAAGATCTGTCTGTCTGGAAATCACTATCTACACCAGTCTCAATAATGTGGCGATGTCTGCGTTCGACGGAGCCATTGTGTTCAGGAGTATGAGGAGGGGTAGTGAGATGTGTGATTTAGTGGATGTTAAGTTGGGGCATGATTTAAACAAGTTCACCGCCATTTTCGGAGAAGAGAGTAACAATGGATTGGGAAAATCCCTTCTCTACAAGCCGTTTGAATTGCGAAAAAATAGAATCAACGTCAGATATTCTTTTGAAGGGGTAGAGCCAAACATACTTGGTAAAGTGATCAACAACGGCTACATAGTAGAGATAGCCATCACGAGAAATTTTTTTGGTACTCCAGACATCACTATAAATCAATTCATGTGGACGAGATTTTGTAAGAGAGTTTGTGAGAAGGTAAGGGTGTGACTTTTATTGATATGGCATGAAGCACAAGAGAATTTTTTAAGACTAGACAAAGACAGGGAAAGATTGACCTTGTGCAGAATAAGCCCTAACGTTTTATTACATGGATGACCAAATTTGTGATGAAGACTATGAATATCTAGGAAAGTGGTTGTTTTGATGAGAAGAGGGTTGATCCGAGGAGCGTAGTAGACACCATCTGGATTTTCATTGCTTAGAAGAGTGTTTCCGGTTGAGCGATCCTTCACAACAAAATGAGAATAAAGAATTCAACCGAATCATGATGAGACTTGCAAAGCTGGGAGACAGACACAAGTTTGTGATATAGTTTAGGGACACACATGACATTGGACAGATGGAGAAGTTTAGTGGAGGGGGAGAATTAGTGCTACCAATGTGAGAGATAGAGAGAATTTTACCATCGCCAAGAAGAATCTCCTAAGGACCATTGTAAGTTTCAAGCTTTTGAAGACCATCTATGCTAGGGGTGACATGAAAGGAAGCGCTTCTATCAAACAACCATGCATCAGAAGATTATGAGGCTTCACTGACTGTGGTGTTGATCGCTGATGTATTGTTTGCAGCTGAGTGTTTGGGATCACGCAAGAAGACCAAGTTTACGATGTCCGCAAACAACATGCTATGAGATGTTACAAAGGTGAGAGACCACGCGAATTTGTGGCTGATGGGGGACGTGCGATCCATTTTGCGCATTCAGTGAGTGTTTGCAATGATCTTGGTTCCCATAGTGACCACCACTGTGCGAGTACTGAAAGTACGCACGCTGATGCAAAGTCATTCCTGAGTGACATTGTGTCGCATTGGCTGTTTCAAGGAGCGGTGCGGATTCTAATTATGCGGTGTGCAAGAATGGACGCAAGTTCAACAATTGAGGCTGCTATGTTGCGAACTCGAAGAGTTGCGAAGATAGGAGAGTACTCGACTCCAAGTTGATTGACGATGGATATAAGAAGGTAACTGTTTGACACTAGGCTCTGCGCGAGAGCAATGTTGTTTCCGATGTCCTTCATATCCTTGATAAACTATGAAATTGAGAAATTGCCGCGCGGATTGCGAGCAAGTTTGTTTTTTAGTGCAATGACTCGACCAGCAGAAGCGCTAGCATAGCTTTCCATGAGAATGGTACAAGCTTTACGAGCAGTGGACGTGAAGCAGAACAGTGGTTGAACGGACTCGGTTCAGCTACCAAGGAGGGCACTGACAATGATCTAGTCTTGGCGATACCAGATAGAATAGGCAGGGTTAGCAACTAATTTTGCATAATCACTATAACACGACGGTGTTGTGGTAGACCCATCGATGATTTCTAAAAGATCAAAGCCAATCAAAGTGGCTTTGATTTGTCGACGCCAAACGAGGAAGTTGGTGGAGGAAAGTTTAACGGGGAAGTTCGTTGGGGCATTTAATTGGATAACTGATAATGTGGTAGTCATGGTGGTGATGGTCTGCGTCCGAGACCAAAAAGTAAGGTTGCCGTCTTACGATTTGGGACAAGTGACAGATGGATCATGTAGAAGAAAACTTTCGAGATCTCTAATTGTTGGAATGGATGCCCTAGAGGCAATCTAGTTTAGTATGAATTTGTAATTGGCTAGAAATTCATTTATTATTTATTGGATATTTAATATAATGAAGTCCTTAGATTTACAATTGTGTTGTTTATCTTAAATATCCCTAGTCAAGTATAATGATTAAATGGGACAATCATCTATAGACTAGTATGGGGTTGGATTGATATGGAGATATCATGATCCAACACATAGGTGTGCATTACGGAATGTTGCACTGGATTGACCCATCACCGAGAAGGCTACATACACGTTATGTTGAGTCACAAGTGCTTCTCGGGTACAATGGTATTGTCATCCTTAGACTTGAAGTCACTAGATATTCTAGTTGTGGATCATTGTGATCTTGGTAGCGTTAAACGCTACACCGTAACTGGGTAGTTATAAAGGCGTGTACTGGATACAATGGGAAGCAAGCTTAGAGATCGTAGTGGACGTAGAGAGGATTTGCCCCTCCCACATAATGGGAGCAAATATCCAAGGCCACTCGAGGATAGTGCTTATAAAATGTCTGGCCAGACTCAAATAAATCAATATATGGGATATTGATGTTATTTGCACGAATAAGGCTATTCCATGGATCGAGAAACTAGGGATTGGATATACGAGTGTGACTTGTATGTCTCGTGTCCAATCCGGATATGGAGGCAAAGGGATGAGACAATTACTTGTACAAGGTTGTCTAGATGACTATTCTATTAGTTGGCTAGAATGGATGTTTTGCTAGAAACCGCTCCATATTAGCAAAGAGTTGCTACCAACTAGATAGAACCTATGGGGTCACACGCTATATAGAGTTGTACTAGATTTGGGAATTGATTAATTAGATTAATTAATTAGAAGGATCACTTTGCAAACCCTTGCAAACTTAGTAGGGACTAATTTGCAAGGAAGGGACTAAATTGAATTCTAGTAGGACTAGAATAAGTCCTTTAGGTAGTTAACAAGGAATTGTTGGACTATATAAAGGACCCTCCTCCTTCCTTCCCTACACACATTATGCTCTAGAGAGAACATAACAAGAGTAGGAGAGAACAAAGGAGAGAGAGAGCAAGCCACAAGAGGGACGCCGCCCCCCTTGCCGCCGCCCCTTGTCCCCGATGCCACAAAGGGGCCGAACCCCTTTTTGTGCTTCGTTTTGCGTGATTTCTTCACCCTCCATTCATTCCGGGCTAGCACCAAGGAGATTGGAGTTCTAGGAACAACTCTAGGCGTGGATCAACTATAGAGAACGTGACACTATTCGCGTTTGAAGTCATCAAGGAGAACCCAAAGGTGTGTTTATGATTTCTTACCTTCACTATCGTTATGCATCTAGACTTGTGATCCTTGGAGGGTTTTGCATGGTTGTTTGTTTGATTATGCTTCCGTTTGCGCGATCCATGAATCAAAACCCCACAGTGGTATCAGAGCCACAGGTCATAGAGCATAAACGTAGTTTATGTGTTACATTCTTGTTGTTTTACACCTTAATTTGTTGTTTATCGCGTAAAACAAGACAAATCAAGCATTGGATGCAATTTGTCAAAGAATTAATCATAACAAGACCCAATTATTGCATTGGATGCATGAATTGGTGAGTTTGAGAAATTTTAGGATCTTAGATCTAGGGTTTGGGCATCCTTGGGGAAGAAGGAGTTCTCCCAAAACAAGGAAACAACCAAACTTGGGCTCCAAGCAAGGAGGTTGTTTTGGAAACAACCTCCACAAGGAGGTTCGGCCCCCTAGGGGACCGCCCCCTTGCTTGCCGCCCAAGCTTGGAGCCCTAAGGGGCCGGGCGGCCCTAACCCGCGGGCCTAGCTTGCGGGTTTTGGGCCGGGCCGGCCCTAGGGCTTTATGGTTCACTTATTTGGGCCCGGGCAATTGGATTGTTGGGCCCATGGACCGTTTTAACCCTAGAAATCCTAAAATAAATTAAAATTGACCAAGCGCGTTAAAATTGGATTTTAACTGTTTATGTGCAAATCGCATGGTGATTGGATATGGCCTTAGGATGTGGTTTGATGTGGATGTTTAATTTTGTGGTTTGGTTTTACGGCCTGCGAGCTGATCAATTAATTGTAATAATTAATTAGGGTTTTATGGCCTGCGTGCCATTTTTTTTCTCAACTTGTGAGATTTATTTTATTTAGTATAGATGTTAGCTAGTGCTAGATAAAGTAGATTGTTAGCCAAGATTGGAGAAAAGAAGCCCAAAGCCAAAAGAAGCCACAAAAGATGGAGCATGGAGCATGGAGCACACCACATGACTATGAAGGATGGACCAAAAGATCAAGACGCATGGAGATGTGTTTGTTTAGGGTTCATAGATAATTCCATTGGCTTGGAATTATCTTAGTCTAGAAAAGGCCATATCCACATCACGTTTAATTTCTATTTTGTGGTTGTTTATTTATTGTCTTATTATTTGTGTGGTTGGTGTATGGATGATGCATGCAATTAGGATAATAAGATAATTAGACAACCCGGATCTATTATTTGGAGTTGTGCCCAAACTCAAATAGATAGATTAGTTGATATTGATCAACAAAATAATTAAAATTAAAAAAAAAAATCCCTCAAATTTTAAAATATTGTGTTCTTGCCTTCTCGTTATTTAAACACTCATTATCATCATTATTTATCAAGTTCGTGCGTGCCAAAGCATGGCGACTTGGTTCATAATGATTGAATGCGATGGCACGTAACAATGTGCAATTGTTTAGATAAGAGGTTGAACACAACTAGGCTATTAATTTGATTAAGAAACCTAGAGGCAATCAATTGGGATTATCCATATGGATGGATAAATAAGGAGTTATTTGCCCGGTTGAACCAAGAGTTGCATATGGGATGCAATTGGAATTGTTCCTACCTAAGAAGTAATCGAATTATGGGTGACTTGCCAAAGCAAGCTCATAAGGAGATGAAAAAGATGGATCTTGGCCCACTAGAAAATATAAGGATATTTTCCGCATTAATATCTTGAGGGTTATTAATCCGTAGAAAAATAGTGGGAGCTATATTTAATAAACTAGCCATTATTAAATATAGTCATCAAAATTCACAAATACTAAAACTTGCGTATTTTCCTTTTGTAGAATTCCAAATGGCAAACAACTCATCGAGTTCACAACATTCCCTACGATCTGTCCTTGAGAAGGACAAGCTCTCAGGAACCAACTTTCTCGATTGGTACAGAAACTTGAGAATTGTTCTCAAGCAAGAGAAGAAGCTGTACGCAATAGAGGAGCAAGTTCCAGAAGGTCCAGAGAATCAGACACCTGCTGCCTTAAAGGCGTATCAAAAGCGTGTTGATGACGCTAATGATGCGGCCTGCCTAATGCTTTGCACCATGACCTCTGAGCTTCAGAAGCAACATGAGAACATGAATGCTGTCGATATGATCGAACATCTAAAGCAGCTCTTCCAAGAGCAGGCGAGGGCAGAGAGGTATGAGGTCTCAAAGGCACTGTTCAAATGTCATCTGGCAGAAGGGAACCCGGTGGGACCCCATGTACTCCGAATGATCGGGTACTTGGAGAATCTCGCCCGGCTTGGGTTCCCGGTCGGCCAAGAGTTGGCAACCGATCTCGTGTTGCAATCGTTGCCCGAGAGTTATGGACAGTTCATTATGAACTATAACATGAACGAGATCGTTAAACCACTGCCAGATTTGCTCAACATGTTGAGGACGGCTGAACAGAGCATCAATAAGGGTAAGGGCAAAGCCATTATGATGGTGCATAAAGGAAAGGGTAAAAGGTTTGCCTCTTCCTCCAAGGGCAAAGGCAAGTCAGTTGCTAAGTCCAAGGAACAAGCCCTTAAGCCTGTTGGTGCCATTCCCAAGGTCGTGACTAAGGGTGAATGTCACTACTGTAGTCAACCTGGACACTGGAGGAGGAACTGCCCAAAATATCTGGAGGACAAGAGGCTTGGAATAGTGATTCCACCACCACCAGGTATTTTTGTTGTAGATGTCAATTTAACTGTCTCTACATCATGGGTATTAGATACTGGATGTGGATCTCATATTTGTCGAAATATGCAGGATCTAAAGAGAAGTAAAAGATTGGCTAAAGGGGAGGTAGATCTGCGCGTTGGGAATGGAGCAAAGGTTGCTGCGTTGGCCATAGGCGTGTGCGAGCTATCTCTGCCTTCAGGATTAGTTTTAGAATTAAATAATTGCTATTTTGTGCCTGCTATGAGCAGAAACATTATTTCTATTTCTTGTTTGGACAAGGAAGGTTTTATTATTTCAATAAAGAACAATTGTTGTTCCTTTTATTTGAATAATATTCACTATTTTAGTACGCAATTATTTAATGGACTTTATGTCCTTGATCTAAGTAATCCTGTCTACAACATTAATACCAAGCGGATTAAAATAAATGATTTAAATCCTGCTTATTTATGGCATTGTCGTTTAGGCCACATAAATGAGAAACGTGTATCTAGACTCCATAAGGATGGATTACTAGACTCATTTGATTTTGAATCATATGAGACATGTGAGGCTTGTTTATTGGGAAAAATGACAAAGTCCCCTTTCAATAAGAAAGGTGAGAGGACTAGTGAGCAAATTGGCGCTCATACATACTGATGTGTTGGCCATTTGCCACGCCTGCCAGGGGTGGTTATGTCTACTTCATTACATTTACTAATGATTACAGTAGATATGGATTTGTGTACCTTATGAGGGCAAAGTCCGAATCCTTTGAAGTGTTCAAAGAATTCAAGAATGAAGTAGAGAAGCAACTTGGCAAAAGTATCAAGGCTCTACGATCGGATCGTGGAGGAGAATACTTGAGCCAAGAGTTTGACGACTATCTTAGAGAGTGTGGGATCGTGTCCCAACTCACTCCACCCGGAACACCACAATGGAATGGCGTGTCCGAGAGGAGGAATCGAACCCTATTGGATATGGTTCGGTCTATGATGTGTCAAACCGATCTTCCATTATCATTTTGGGGCTACGCTCTATTAAGTGCAGCTTTTACCATTAACCGTGTTCCATCTAAATCAGTCATGAAGACACCATATGAGATGTGGAGTGGGAGGCGTCCCACATTGTCGTTCATGAGGATTTGGGGCTGCGATGTCTATGTAAAACGTTTACAATCAGACAAGCTAGGGCCTAAATCGGATAAGTGTAAGTTTGTGGGGTACCCTAAGGAAACTAAGGGATACTACTTCTACAATCCAACCGAGAACAAAGTGTTTGTTGCTCGGACCGGCGTGTTTCTAGAAAGAGAGTTTGTCTCTAAAGAAGCAAGTGGGAGGAATGTAGAACTTGAAGAAGTTCAAGAACCACAAATCACTGAACCGATTATGGAACATGAACAGGAATCACAAGCAGTTGTGGAGCCACCTGTTCAGGTAACACAAGAGCTTCGTAGATCTAGTAGAGTGCGCCAGGAACTCGAGAGGTACGGACTTCTCGTAACTGATTCCGGTGACACGATGCTCATAGATGATGAGCCTACTACCTATGAGGAGGCCATGAATGGCCCAGACTCGCAGAAGTGGCTTGAAGCCATGAGATCCGAGATGGAATCCATGTATACCAACAAAGTATGGACTTTGGTGGAACCACCTGATGGGGCACGGCCCATAGGGTGCAAGTGGGTCTTCAAGAAGAAGATCGACATGGATGGTAATGTGATTACCTATAAGGGCCGATTGGTGGCTAAAGGATTCAGACAGATTCATGGTATTGACTATGATGAAACCTTTTCACCAGTCGCTATGATCAAATCCATCCGAATCCTACTTGCGATTGCAGCATACTACGACTATGAGATTTGGCAGATGGATGTCAAAACAGCATTCCTTTATGGGAATCTCCTCGAGGACGTGTATATGATACAGCCGGAGGGTTTTGAGGATCCAAAGCAAGCCAACAAAGTCTGTAAGCTGCAACGATCCATTTATGGATTGAAGCAAGCTTCTAGGAGTTGGAATCGACGTTTTGATGAAGTGGTCAAAGAGTTTGGCTTCATCAGAAACGAAGATGAGTCTTGTGTCTACAAGAAGGTTAGTGGGAGCTCTGTAGCTTTTCTGGTCTTGTATGTGGATGACATACTACTCATTGGAAACGACATTCCCATGCTGCAATCTGTGAAAGATTGGCTGGGAAAGTGTTTCTCAATGAAGGACTTAGGGGAAGCAGCCTATATACTCGGTATAAAGATCTATAGAGATAGATCTAAGAGGTTGCTAGGCCTAAGTCAAAGTACATATATTGACAAGGTGTTGAAACGGTTCAACATGCAAGATTCCAAGAAGGGATTCTTGCCCATGTCACATGGAATCACTCTTTCGAAGAGTGGTTGTCCTTCCAATGAGATTGAGAAGGAACGCATGAGTAGGATTCCCTATGCCTCGGCCATAGGATCCATCATGTACGCCATGTTATGTACTAGACCAGATGTGTCATATGCCTTGAGTATGACAAGCAGATACCAATCCAATCCAGGTGAGAGTCACTGGATTGCTGTCAAGAACATCCTAAAGTACTTAAGAAGAACTAAAGATGCTTTCTTGATGTTTGGCGGTGAGGAAGAGTTGCGTGTAAGGGGTTACACTGATGCAAGCTTCCAAACCGATAGAGATGACTTTAGATCACAGTCGGGATATGTGTTTTGCCTGAATGGAGCAGCGGTGAGCTGGAAGAGTTCCAAGCAAGAGACGGTAGCTGATTCTACAACAGAGGCTGAGTACATTGCTGCAAATGGCGCAGCAAAGGAGGCTGTTTGGATCAGAAAGTTTGTTTCTGAACTTGGTGTGGTCCCTAGCATTGCGGATCCAGTGGAGTTGTTCTGTGACAACACTGGGGCGATCGCGCAATCAAAGGAACCAAGATCGCACCAGAAGTCCAAGCATGTGCTCAGGAAGTTTCATCTGATTCGAGATATTATCGATAGAGGAGACGTTCGGATATGCAAGATTCCTACAGATGATAATCTGTCAGACCCGCTTACGAAGCCTCTCACGCAGTGGAAGCATGAAGGGAACACTAGGAGTATGGGCATACGAGATGCGCCAGATTGGCTCTAGTGCAAGTGGGAGACTGTTGGAATGGATGCCCTAGAGGCAATCTAGTTTAGTATGAATTTGTAATTGGCTAGAAATTCATTTATTATTTATTGGATATTTAATATAATGAAGTCCTTAGATTTACAATTGTGTTGTTTATCTTAAATATCCCTAGTCAAGTATAATGATTAAATGGGACAATCATCTATAGACTAGTATGGGGTTGGATTGATATGGAGATATCATGATCCCACACATAGGTGTGCATTACGGAATGTTGCACTGGATTGACCCATCACCGAGAAGGCTACATACACGTTATGTTGAGTCACAAGTGCTTCTCGGGTACAATGGTATTGTCATCCTTAGACTTGAAGTCACTAGATATTCTAGTTGTGGATCATTGTGATCTTGGTAGCGTTAAACGCTACACCGTAACTGGGTAGTTATAAAGGCGTGTACTGGATACAATGGGAAGCAAGCTTAGAGATCGTAGTGGACGTAGAGAGGATTTGCCCCTCCCACATAACGGGAGCAAATATCCAAGGCCACTCGAGGATAGTGCTTATAAAATGTCTGGCCAGACTCAAATAAATCAATATATGGGATATTGATGTTATTTGCACGAATAAGGCTATTCCATGGATCGAGAAACTAGGGATTGGATATACGAGTGTGACTTGTATGTCTCGTGTCCAATCCGGATATGGAGGCAAAGGGATGAGACAATTACTTGTACAAGGTTGTCTAGATGACTATTCTATTAGTTGGCTAGAATGGATGTTTTGCTAGAAACCGCTCCATATTAGCAAAGAGTTGCTACCAACTAGATAGAACCTATGGGGTCACACGCTATATAGAGTTGTACTAGATTTGGGAATTGATTAATTAGATTAATTAATTAGAAGGATCACTTTGCAAACCCTTGCAAACTTAGTAGGGACTAATTTGCAAGGAAGGGACTAAATTGAATTCTAGTAGGACTAGAATAAGTCCTTTAGGTAGTTAACAAGGAATTGTTGGACTATATAAAGGACCCTCCTCCTTCCTTCCCTACACACATTATGCTCTAGAGAGAACATAACAAGAGTAGGAGAGAACAAAGGAGAGAGAGAGCAAGCCACAAGAGGGACGCCGCCCCCCTTGCCGCCGCCCCTTGTCCCCGACGCCACAAAGGGGCCGAACCCCTTTTTGTGCTTCGTTTTGCGTGATTTCTTCACCCTCCATTCATTCCGGGCTAGCACCAAGGAGATTGGAGTTCTAGGAACAACTCTAGGCGTGGATCAACTATAGAGAACGTGACACTATTCGCGTTTGAAGTCATCAAGGAGAACCCAAAGGTGTGTTTATGATTTCTTACCTTCACTATCGTTATGCATCTAGACTTGTGATCCTTGGAGGGTTTTGCATGGTTGTTTGTTTGATTATGCTTCCGTTTGCGCGATCCATGAATCAAAACCCCACACTAATACCATATGAAGGTAGAATGAATGAATTTTCTAATGACCCTTGGTCCGTAGTTATACCAGAGGAGTGATTTACATACAATGTATAATAAACTAAAATAGGAAAGAGATAATTATGACATAATAACCGATCCCATAAATCATGTGAGAATCATCATATATTTGGGTAGAGATATTTTGATAATATCTTATTCCCTGACAATATACACAGTGATAATATGAAAAACATAGCTTACATAGGAAATAGATTTCTATCATAGTAAAGATACCAAAATGTTATGAAACTAACAAAATTTCAAAAAACACTACATGTTCAAGTGTATAGATATGGTATACCATTATGAAATCAAAATTCTATTGTATACTACACCGTGCATAGATCTAGTCCTTGTTTCTCCTTAAAGAATTGTGGTGATCTTATAAAAATGTGTGAATTTAGTAGCAATATTTTAAACGTAAAGCTATAATTATGTATGACAACAATTGAACACTATTTGAGTCAAACAACCAACTATTATTCAATAGTTTCTACCATCAAGCGAAAACCAACATGACTCATTCATTTAACTTTATGAAACCCAAAAGTTGAGCAGTTGTACGCGAAGTCATAATTCGATGAAGAACTAAGACTGTGTAGTTCAAGTAATGTACTAAACAAAATTCAACAATATTTAATTGACAATTTCTTTTCTGCTTAATAGAAATTAAAAAAGCATCTTAGTTTTATAATGAGCCATGAATCACAAGTAAAAATATCTGAAATGAAAATAGAAAGGATAAAAGAAATGAGAACGAATTTGATTGTTGAACCATCAAAAAAATATTTTATGAGTTGAATACACCTAAGTGCATTGGAAGGTAATGAAGTCTATCATAGCAATGTTAATCTTCTAGCTTATATCTCCAATTTTATTTTATTTTTGTAACCTCATAGTCATACAATTAAGAACAATTAATAACTATTCTAATGAAATCACATCGAAATAAAATTTCAATCAAGAATTACTAAAAAACTAAATGGAGTAACTCAATGTCTTTTTAAAACTCCATGTCGTTGCAATTACAAAGAAAAGAATCTTAAAACTAACACATAAATTCATTATGTGGAATAATGTTACTCTAACCAAGATTAAAGATAAAACAATACCAGGAAGGTGGTCAGGGATTTACGACAAAATCAAACAAAACACAATTGAAAAATTATAATATTGGTTGTCTTGACAGATGTTAAATCTAATTAATCAAGTCAACAATCACATTACGTTGAAGTGCGACAAACAAAACATTTCAAAAACAAGAACATTCAACATGTATGTATTTCTTTTTTCCTATGGATACACGTATTGAGAGATTATTAGCGGAAAATGCTATGATCTGCAGAGGAAGGTGTTATATTGTTTGACTATGCATCATCATCTCTTATCCTCTTGTAGAAAAGCACATAAGCACTAGAAGATTTTACTTCGTCTTCACTAATGGGTATAACATGTTTATCATCAAATTTGTACCACCTGTTTTCCACTAATAGCTGCAAGTTACACAAATTATTATAGTTAGTGACAATGTGTATAGAAATATGATATTAAGTACTAAGATCGACACAACAACTATAATCCGAGACAATAAATATGCAAATGTGGAACATTGAATTGAAAGTAATATTATTCATGTGACATGTAAATATATGTTTGATATGATTTTATAATAGTAAAGGGGACGTTACTAACCTTGATATGTGAAATATTGTGTCCGCTCCCCATGTTGCCATAATGATTGATCACAGCATATAGTTCATAAAGCTGAGGTATGAGGTTTCTTTTGTTGGGAACATAATTTGTCATATCAAGTTCACAAAGAGGGAAATCAACAAAAGTTTCAAGCTTCTTCACCAGCGTACTGAATGAAAATATTTTCAAATGAAAAACTAGCACTTCAGGAAGCCTCCAAAAATCCAACTTCTTGCTTGCTTGCCTATCAGTCTCGCATTGAGGACAATACCTGCAGGTCAACAAAAGTAAGAAATAAAAAAACATAATATTATGTTAATCATAGTATGGACACAAAGATAAAGAACACGAAATTTAAAAAATAGCTCACCACATGTTTTCATTAGGTAATGGTTCTTCACGGAGATAAGAATCTGGATATGTGTACAAAGAAAGATCTTTGTTGCGATTTTGTTTTTGCAACCACCCCATATCTTCCTACTTTTGGCATGTTTTTGAGGAAACTTGTATCAAACTCCTCCAATAGCTTCTTTGACCAATTCATAAACACACGCATCACATTCTATGATCATAAACACTTAATAGCTTCAGTTTCTACAACCGATAAGTCAATGCATGAATAAATTTCATCAATCAATTGAAATGAAATATTTGGTTGGGTGGATGCAAAAAATCTATGTCGGCTTCCCCCATTCATAGTTCGCAACATTGGTGAAAGCATGTTGTGAATTTTCAAGCGCACTTGACTTCCTGTGATAACCTCGTCGTATGAAATTGATGAAATAAGAGGGATTCCAAATGGCTTCCATTCCGTTGTGTTTTCACATTTACCATCTTGCCTAAAAGGAGATTAAAACTATTCTTCATGAATATATACAAAATATTAATGAATATAGGGACTTTAATCTTTAAGAACCTTAAGTGAAAAGCTCACTGAATGAAATACAGTAGAGTTATACAAAGGAAGTGCATGTCAAACAATAGAAATCACATATATAATATTCCATAGGTTAAAATTATTTTTATTAGATAAAAAATTATCATCCTGAGAAATGAGTTGAATTGAGTTCATTTTACAAACATATAAGAGAAGTTTAGTCATGTTTCATGTCAAACTCGACCATAGACCATAAATGTAACTAGGATAGAAATAATGACTAAGATACCATAAAATTTGTATTGATGTGAAAAGATCTACTAATGATGGAGTTTAATTATGAATCGATAATTCATGCAAACAAGTTGAATCTAGAGAATTTAGAAGATATTGTTCGCTAACTCATCGTATTTTCTTTTCCATATAAGTATATTTGTTTAATAAATATAGATAATAGAAAATTTTATGGCTAAATAATAATTTTACATACATATATGTTTTCATGTAAAATATCACATTATTGTAATGTTGGCCTAAAGCAGAACATGAGGTAACAACTGTTTTTACTAAAAAAATCACTGTTAGTATGCTTGAAGAGAAACTAAGGTGTATTCGGAAATTAATTGTTTCTTTTGAATTTATTAAATAAATTTTAATATTAGTCAAAAATGTATCCTCCAAATTTAAATTTAAAGCTAAAAAAGTTAAGATAACTAAATTTAGATACATACCAGTCTTCGACACGATGTATAACCTGAAGAACATTTTTATTATTCTGATTCTTCGGAATCTTATAAGCAACAATGATATCATTATCTTTTATGGACGATAAAGGAATTTGAGTATTTTCCAAGAATCGATCAATCAAGTTCATCTTTATCTGCAAAAAAAAAATATGATCACTTTAAATTTAGTAGAGATATACTACATGATTGGACTCCATCACGAATATAAACCATAGATAATTTATTGAAAGAAATCTTATCAATTCACCTGTGCCAATAAAAATTTCTCATCATGTTTAAGGGAACAAACATTATCAATGGCTTCGATTAGGTCCTTGCAACGTCCTCGCTTCGACACATTTATAAGGTAAACACAGGGTGGTGCGCTTCCATCACTCGGAAAGACTGTTATTGTCATACTACGAGTAATTTTAGGCTGAATCGGCAAAGAAACGAACATGAATGGATCGAAAGTTGCTGAAACTTTGTTACCAACTTGACAAACTATGGTTGACTTATAATGGCCCTGTAAAATTCAGTTCAAGAAGGTATACATATAAATGTGTCGTTCGAAATAACATTCTATGAAAAAATTTAAAAGAAAGAGAAAATTGTTCCAATTATGATTTAAAAAAAAAATAAAACACAACGCATATGGTATCTTATAGTTGGTGTATGAATTATTCATAAAGAAATTTTCTAGTTATGTTCAATTTCTGAGAATGTTTTTTAAACACATATACATACATATATATAGGTCTATATACATGCATGCATGTATGTATGTAAATATATATGTACGCATATGTTTATTTAGTAGATTTTTGCAATGTAACCATTATTGAGTGTATTTTCATCCAAATAATTAGCATGAAGTGAAACTAAGTTCTACAATACTATTTTAATATTTTTCTAATAATCCAAATATACTAAAATTTAGTATAAACTTAAAATTATTTGAATTGTGTTCTTTCTTTAATCAATGTGAAGAATGTTGGTATCTTATATCCTCAATTGGGATGAAGCCGCATACATTGACAAACTCGAATTTGTAAGACATGTAAATAGAACGATTATGATTGAGAAATAATTTTTTTTCACAAAAATATTTAATGTGTATCTTCAAAGAGATTCAACATTTTCTGGTGGTGTTGTCGGCATCATTTGGTTAAAATAAGAGCTTACTTAGGCGATTTTTTTTATGAGAACTAATATATGTTCCATTAAGTTGTAAAATATACATTAACTGAAAGTGTGTAATGTCGACTAAATACAGGACCTAAATACTCTAGAAGGGGGGGTTGAATAGAGTATGGAAACTTTTTGCAAAACTTAAATTTTAACAGAAAGACTTTGTGCGAAACTCAAATCTCAAGGCCTTGAGATTTTAGTAAACTGTCTGAAACTTACAATGGCAAAATAGTAAGCTTCAAGGCCTTGAGCAGTGAACAATTCTAAACAGCTTTTAAACCCTAGTTTGATTTGAGTTGTGTGCAGCAGATAAAAAGTAAACTGTAAAGTAAAGAACACAAAGAAATTTACAGAGTTCAGTCCCAATGGACCTAATCTCTGCCTGAGGGATCTAATCCCACCAGGATTGGGAAAACACTTCTTATTACTCACACAAAAACAGCCCTAGATCTTCAAGCCTAAGTGATTTCCCTTACACCTATACAACATGTGGTTCCAAACCTATCTAGTTCCAGCTACTAACTGTTGAGCTAACAAGAACCTCTTGTTGTTCACTTGAATAACCAACCACTAGGTTTAGTGAGGTTTAAGATAATCTAGAGATACAAAGATAGAAGTAAAAGTTAAGAACACAGTATGAAGATAAGCTGTTGGAGCCTGAAAGTGTTCTTCTTGAAAACTGGATTGATTTGATCTTCAGGAATCTGGAGTGAAGCTTGAATGATTGTGTGTTTGAATGAATGATCTCCCACGATTTTTTCAAACCTCTCAGAGTATTCTGCAAGCCTCTACTGCCTTCAAAATTCAAACCAGTCTCTTTTATCCACAGCTGCAACTGATTGAGAGATTTTAGGATCTCAGTTCCTACAAATCCTCTTTCTCATTTCAACTGAAATTCAAACAGCTTCAAGTAGACATCCGTTAGAGTTTGTTGAGATTGCTTCTGCACGTTTAAAAACCCTGCAACAGCATTGAAACACAGCAACAACAAAATCCAGAAAGCTAACATTACTATGACTGTTTGGTTATACAGTTTCTGATAAAACTGTTTAATAAACTTAGAACAATAACCTGTATATCTTCTAAAACATATGAATCATGAAAAAACAAGTTTAAGACACTTAGAAGTGAGTAAATAATCACAATACTAAGAATCACAACCTGAAAGAAAGAATTAACTAAGTTATGTAAAAACTGTCAGCAGCTCAAGGCACATCTCAAGGCCTTCGAGCTCTGAACCTGCTTCACAGAATTTCAAAGTTAAACCCAGATAGCTTTGATTCTTTCTGTTCTGATCATCTACAATTGTGTTAGATAAATATATAGTATAATCCAAGATTATATACAATAAACCACTGACTTGTATAATCAGATATCCAATCTGCAACACAGAAATGTTATAACATATAGCAGAATAAAATAACTCAAGGCTTTGAAGTTCAGTTAATATCTCAAGGCCTTGAGATAACAAAGATGCTTTGCTGCTTATGTCTTAGTCTTCTGTTTTTGCCTTTTGTCTCTGTCTTTTGTCTTTCATCACTAAAAAACAATTACCAACCAAAGAACATTCAGGGATCTTGACTCAAAAATCTCCCCCTTGATGAAAGACAAAACCTACAGTCTTGTATAGATCTTCCTGCCACTCATATTCAAAAATTAAATAACCATAATTTGCAGATACAATATATACTGAACTGAAACAGATAACCAGTGAGAATAAACTTACAAATTATCACAGCAATAAATTACCACAGAAATAAAAGTTCAACAAAATAACTAGGCATTCTTATTATTACCAGTCCAAATACTGCAAACAAACACAAAATGAATAACAAACACAAAATGAACCACAATTCTCCCCCTTTTTGACTTTCATCAAATAAGGTTGAAGAAATGTAGGATCATTACTCAGAGTCTGAAAATAAACTTAAAAAAAAAAATAGCTAAAAAGTCAAGGCCTTGAGACAGAAAAGATAGAAGAGAATGAGATAGAGGGTCAAGGCTTTGGCAGTCTCTCATCTTCAGTTCTACTTTGATGTCTGGCCTTTCTCTGAGCCTTCTCCAATTTATTCTTCACTTGCAGCATCTTCTGCAGACTGATTACCTTCTTGTTCAGCTTCCACTTCAGCAACCACTTCTTGGATTATCTCATCCACTTTCTTCTTAGCATGTACTGAATCTACCTCTGTAGCTGCATCAACACCTGTGTCTTCACCAGTATCTTCTTCATCAGTTTGTTCATACAAATCTTTTGATGTTAGCACTATTGGAATTGGCTTCTTCTTCTTCTTCAGAAAATCTCCCAGCTTCTCTTCTGAATCCACACTGGTGTCATGAATAGTAGTAGAAGGTATCTTCTCCAAATTCAAGCCCTTGATGACAACATCCAGCTTCCCATTCATAACAATCATCAAGCCCTTGAACTGGTTAAATTCAGTTGAAAGGTCAAATAACCTTTGTCTGAGATCTTTAATCTCAACCTGCTGATCTTCTAACTTCTCAACCAGCAGAGAGTAATCCTCATTGGCTTGTCCTTTCCCGGATGCAGTCCCCTTAGGCTTCACAAACTCCTTCTCAGCAAGTTCTTCCTTTGACAAATCAGAATAAAATTTCCAATGCCCTTTCCCAGTCTGAACTACCCCAATCCTCTGAAGTGCAGTCTCATCTATCAACCCAAAACCTCCAGTAATCTTTTCTTCTCCTTTAACAGGTTGGCATATGGAAGAGGATGGTTTCTAGTCCTGGTTGCACAATAAATCATATGCTCCATAACAACTAATGGCAAATCTATCTCAACCCTTGAGATATCAGATACATCAAAATCAGAACCTTATCAGTTACTAACTCCCTTGAGTTTTCCCTAGGAACTACACTCCTCATCAGAATAGTAAACAAGATTTTGGCTTCACAGTTGAGCACAGAGTGTGTCAACTGCTTTGGACCAGAGGGAACTCCTTCAATAAAGAACATCTCCTTTGCCTTATCCCGACACTCCTTCCTATCAGGATAATCTCCAACATTGTATTTTCTAGGAATGCCCAAGACTTTGGAAAAAGTCCTATGACCTAACCTCAAATCCACACCAGCCACTTTAGAAGTTAATACCATTCTATCATCATCTTCAGACACCAAGTTCAGATGAAATAACCTAGTTAACCTAGGATAAGCCTTTGAACTAGGATTTAGAACCTTCCAAACAGAAGTTTCTCTCAACTTTTTCTTGCATTCTATGTCCAGTTTATCCAATAACTCATCAGAAATCATGCTACAGAAAGCTACCTTAGATGAAGCATATCCATGCATCCAAACAGTTCTAACTTCAGAACTAACAAACCACTCAGTAGGAAGTACATTCTTACCTTGATACCCTTTCTTAGTTGCAGCAGCAACTTTCTTAACCCTAGTCTTCTTCTCAGACGGTTTGGTCTTTTCTTGTCCTCCTTCAGTTGGTTTCTTCTGGCTCTCCTGAGTTGATTTCCCTTTTTCCTCTTCAAAAGCCTTTTTCTTTTCTCCCCCTTTCTTCTTCTCTGACCTAGGTTGATCACCACCCTGAGTCTCTTGTTGTGGATCAACACTTGAACCTTCATCTCCCTTCTCTGTCCTGGTCTTCTTTGCAGGAGGGGTATCCTCATGCAAACTTTGAGTATTTTTTGAATATGAATCAGAAATCACTATCTTCTCCTTCTTGTTTGCTCTCTTCTTGGATCTGCCAGAGGGCTTTCCCTGTTGCGGAATTCTGGCTTATTTATGCTCCATTTAAGGGTTTAGGGTTTTGAGAAGAGAATGTGATTGAGAGGAATTGAGAGAGAGAGAGAGTAGAGTCGCAAAAAATTGGAAGAGAATGAGAAGAAAAATCCCTGACTTTCAGCTTAAGTAGGTTGAAAAGGATGAGTAATAAAAGGACTCTTCAATATCAACATGCAAAAATAGAATCTTGAAAAATCTTTTTGGAAGATTTTAGAAAATCTCTGTGTAATTCAAATATTATACAGTTATCTAAAAAGTTAAGATATAATATTTGATGATCCAATTTTTCAAAAAAAATAAAATACAGATATTATCAAGACCTGGAGAACAATCTCAAGGCCTTGAGATTTTCTGCAGTTTGAGAAACTTCAAAGCTTTGAGCTATACTTTCAAGGCTTCAGAAAGTATAATCTCAAGGCTTTGAGATCTCAGCACATATACACATATAAGTACTCATACTCCCCGTAAACCAATGCATCCTTGTTTAGCATCCCCATTTCAAGCCTTAGAGATGAAAACCTATCAGCTGGCAAAGTTTTAGTGAAAATATCAGCAATCTGCATTGAAGTAGAGATAAAATTTAAAACAACATCACCTTGTTCTGCATGATCTCTAAGGAAATGATGTCTCACATCTATGTGCTTTGTCATTGAGTGCTGAACTGGATTCTTAGAGATTGAAATAGCACTTTTATTGTCACAATGAATTGGCACATTTCTGAAGTTGTAGTCAAGATCTCTAAGTAGCTGAGCAATCCATAACACTTATGAACAGCAAGCACCAGCTGCAATATATTCAGCTTCTGCAGTTGATAATGCTACAGAATTTTGCTTTTTGGAATGCCAACTGATCAATGAAGATCCAAGAAATTGACAGCATCCAGAAGTACTTTCATGTCTACTTTATATCCTGCAAAATCTGCATCTGAATAGCCACTCAACATAAAATTAGATCTTCTTGGATACCAAAGCCCTAAGTCTCTAGTTCCATTCAAATATCTAAAAATTCTTTTAACTGCAGTTAAATGACTTTCCTTAGGATCTCCTTGAAATCTAGCACACATACAGACACTGAACATAATGTCAGGTCTGCTAGCAGTTAAATACAATAATGATCCAATCATACCTCTGTATTCCTTCTGATTCACACTCTTACCAGTTGAATCTTTGTCTAAAGAGAGTGATGAACTAATAGGGGTCTTAAGCACCTTGGACTATGACATATTGTACTTATTCAATAAGTCCTTGGTATATTTTTCTTGATGCACAAAAATTCCTTTCGTCACTTGTAATATATGAAGTCCAAGAAAGAAATTCAGTTCACCTATTAGGCTCATCTCAAACACCCTGCACATCAGACTAGAAAACTCTTTTGAAAGAGCATCATTAGTAGCACCAATTAATATATCATCTACATAAATCTGAACTACTAACATATCACTTTGTTGGTGTTTAATGAAAAGAGTTTTGTCAACTAAGCCTCTTCTGAAATTGTTTTCAAGTAGAAATTTTGAAAGTCTGTCATACCAAGCCCGTGGAGCTTGTTTTAAAGCATAAAGAGCTTTATCCAGTTTATAAACATGATCAGGAAAACTTTCATCTTCAAAACCAGGAGGTTGTGCTACAAAAACATCTTCTTGTAAATATCCATTTAGAAAAGAACAATTAACATCCATTTTATATAGCTTTGTGTGATTGTGAGATGCAAATGCAAGAAGTATTCTAATAGCTTCTAACGTGGCAACAGGAGAAAAAGTCTCCTCATAATCTATACCTTCTTCCTGATTATATCCTTGAGCTACCAGTCTGGCATTATTTCTTACCACTTTGCCATTCTCATCAAGCTTGTTTCTGAATACCCATCTGGTTCCAATAACTGATTTCTCTTTAGGTCTTGGGACCAGATTCCAAACCTTGTTCCTTTCAAACTCATTCAGCTCACTCTGCATTGCAATAATCCATTTTGCATCTTCCAGAGCTTCCTTGGTATTCTTAGGCTCAATCAAAGATACAAATGCACTAAAAGCACACATGTTCTTTAACATTCCTCTTGTCTGTGTTCCAGTTGATGGATCTGATATAATGTTGTCAGGTGGATGGTCTGCAAGGTACTTAAACTTCTTTCTTGGTACCCATGAGAATTCTCCTTCAAGGCTTTCAGTCCTTGAAACAGTAAAAGGAGCATCATAGAAAGTTTCAGCTTCTGACTCAAGGCTTTGAGATTTTGGTTCAGCAGGAGGTTCAAGGCCTTGAGATTCTGCTGGTTGATTTTGTACATTAGTTTTGCCTTTGTCTTCCTTCACTGCATCATCATCTGATTCATGCTTGTTCAAATCTAGATCTGCAAAAATTTCACTCAGAGAGTCCTTAGTACTTTCATCAAAAATTACATCAATGCTCTCTTCCACAATCTTGGTTTTTCTATTATAAACTCTATAAGCTTTGCTAGTTTGAGAATATCCAAGAAATACACCTTCATCACTTCTAGCATCAAACTTACCAAGATCGTCTCTACCATTGTTATGCACAAAACAGATACAACCAAAGGGATTAAAATAAGAAACAGTAGGCTTTCTCCCTTTAAACAGTTCGTAGGGAGTCTTTTTCAATATAGGTCTAATCAAGCATCTATTCAGCACATAATTGGCAGTGTTAACAGCTTCTGCCCATACAAACTTTGGCAAATTACTTTCTAGAAGCATGGTTCTGGACATATCCTCAAGTGTCCTATTTTTCCTTTCAACTACTCCATTTTGCTGTGGAGTTCTAGGTGCAGAAAAGTTGTGTGAAATGACATGCTTTGCACAAAATAAATCAAAGTCAAGTTGATCAAACTCTCTACCATGATCACTTCTAATGGATGCAACAGGTAAATTTTTCAAAGTTTGAAGCTCTTTGCACAATTTAGAAAACTCAGATAAAGCTTCAGTTTTGTCTCTAATGAACATCACCCAAGTAAATCTAGAATAATCATCAATTATAACAAGCATATACCTCTTACCTTTTGGGGTCTCACCTCTCATAAGACCACACAAGTCCATATGCAGCAATTCTAAGGGTCTAGAAGTACTTACAAAGTTCTTTGGATTAAAACAGCTTCTGGTCTGTTTACCTTGTACACATGCCTTCCAAACCTCATCATCTGAAAATTTTTGTGATGGTAAACCTCTTACCAAGTCCTTTGAGATGAGTTTGTTCAAAGTATGTATATTAATATGCCCAAGCTTTCTGTGCCAAAGCTTTGAATCTTCCTTCAAGGCCTTGACGCATTTTAGCTTGTCACCTGCAACACTGTTAGTATTCATAGCATATAGATTATATGATCTAGGAGCAGTGAGTATGCAATCACCAGATTCTCATCTTGCACCACACATTTCTCCTTGTCAAATACAGCTTTATAACCTTTATCACTAAACTGAGAGATACTAAGAAAATTACACTTAAGTCCATCGATCAGATAAACATCAGATATAGAATTTGTAGAACCATTACCAATACTACCTATACCAATGATATTGCATTTTGCTTTGTCACCAAGTGTGATCGTTCCTCCTGATTTTTCTATAAGTTCAGTAAAGAGAGACCTCTTTCCACTCATATGTTTGGAACATCCACTATCTAATATCCATTTCTGATCTTTCAAGGCCTTGGTGACATCCTGCAAAAAACAAATCATTGCCTCAACAGGCTGTTAGACCAAGTGCAGAACTTTGAGTCATACTCAGAATCAGCCATATTTGGTGGCCTAATTCCTTTTTGGAACCCAAATCTGCCTAACCTGTCCCTTAAGCTGATAAGGATAAGTATTCCTCATAATGTGACGTTTGATCTTCTGAAGGGAAAAGTTAATCTGACATGACCAAGTTTTCCACAGTAATGACATTTTGGAGAATGTCTGCTACCAGATTTGATAAAAGTAGTTTGGCCTTTCTTTGGAAAATTTGGATTATAGCCAATCCCACTTTTATGCATTGATTTCAGACTTCCTCCAAGAATGAGATTCAGATTATGTTATGAGCCTGTAAACTTAGCTAGGACCTTCTTGGACTCTTGATGTTTCTCAGTCAAAGAGCAGATCTATTGTTCTAAATTCTCAGAATGAGTCTTTAGATCAGCATATCTTTCAGTTAAAAGAGTGTTTTGATCAACACTCTTTTTCAGCATATCTTTAGATCAGCATATCTGTGCCTTCAAGACTTTGAACCTGCTGTCCAAGGCCTTGAAGTCTTTTTCCAGCTTTGTCTTAGAAACTTCAACATTTTTGTTTGAAAACACAAGGTGCAGGTTTTCTTTTACCTGCTCATGAATCTTAATCTTTAAAGCTGAAATCTCATTTCTATAACTTTCCTCATTTAAAAACATACTTTTTAGAATTTCAGGAAGTACATCAAAAGGAATAGCAAGTAAATTTTTTACCATGTCTTCAATGTGTCTGTCTGATGAACTTTCCTCATTATGCTTCGCCATGAAGCATAAGTTTGCTTGCTCCTCTTCTGTGTCTGAGTCACTTGATGAATCTGAATCACTCCAAGAAGCCATCATGGCTTTCTTCCTTCTGTTGTCACTATCCTTCTTCTGAAAGTTTCTGTTCTTCTTCTTTTGTGGACAGTCTCTTAATAAATGATCTGCATCACCACACTCAAAACAATTCATTACTTTAGTTTTATGTGATTGTGATGAAGATCTAACTTTGTAATCCTTGCTGCCTGAGGGTCTTGATCTCTCTCTGTTGTAATCCCTGTTACCAGAGTTTCTTTTCTTTTTGAGAATCCTGAACAAGGCCTTGGAGATCAATGCTAAAGCCTCTTCATCATCAGGTTCCTCCTCAGTCTCAAGGCTTTGAGACTTTTCACTGTATTTTCCTTTAAGTGCTAGGTTCCTGATATTTTCACTCAAATCACCTTCCACATCCTTCATAGACATTTCATGAGTGAGCAGCTTTCCTTGTAGATCATCTAGCTGAAGAAGACTCAAGTCCTGAGCTTCCTCAATGGCTGTTGTCTTTGGCTCCCACTTGGCTTTTGGCAAACTTCTCAGAATCTTTCTGACCTTCTCTTCATTTGAGAACTTCTTTCCCAATGACTCCAGGTTGTTCACTACATCAGTGAATCTTTTGAACATTTCCTTGATGGTCTCATCTGAATTCATGTTGAACAACTCATATTGCCTCAGAAGTATGTTGATTTTTGTCTGCTTAACCTGGCTGGTTCCTTCATATGTCACCACCAGTTTATCCCACACTTCATTGGCACTCTTGCAGTTTGACACTCTGTTGAACTCATCTGCATTTAAAGCACAGTATAGAAAATTCATAGCCTTGTAATTTTTTGATACCTTTTCCAGTTCAGTGACTGAAAGATCCTCCTCAGACTTGATATTACTGACTCCATCAATTGTAGTGTAGTACTCATGAGGACCATTCTGAACTATTGACCATAATTCAATGTCTTGATCTATGATGAACATCTTCATCAATGCCTTCCAGTGCATGAAGTTGTCACCACAGAACAATGGAGGTCTGTTGGCTGCATTTCCTTGTGAGAATCCACCATCTCCTACATTACTCATAGTCACCAGATTGTTAGATCTAAAAACAGTGACACAGGCTCTGATACCAATTGAAAGTGTGTAATGTAGACTAAATACAGGACCTAAATACTCTAGAAGGGGGGGGTGAATAGAGTATGGAAACTTTTTGCAAAACTTAAAGTTTAACAGAAATACTTTGTGTGAAACTCAAATCTCAAGGCCTTGATATTTTAGAAAACTGTCTGAAACTTACAATGGCAAAATAGCAAGCTTCAAGGCCTTGAGCAGTGAACAATTCTAAACAGCTTTTAAACCCTAGTTTGATTTGAGTTGTGTGCAGCAGATAAAAAGCAAACTGTAAAGTAAAGAACACAAAGCAATTTACAGAGTTCAGTCCCAATGGACCTAATCTCTGCCAGAGGGATCTAATCCCACCAGGATTGGGCAAACACTTCTTATTACTTACACAGAAACAGCCCTAGATCTTCAAGCCTAAGTGATTTCCCTTACACCTATACAGCTTGTGGTTCCAAACCTATCTAGTTCCAGCTACTAACTGTTGATCTAACAAGAACCTCTCGTTGTTCACTTGAACAACCAACCACTAGGTTTAGTGAGGTTTAAGATAATCTAGAGATGCACAAATAGAAGTACAAGTGAAGAACATAGTATGAAGATAAGATGTTGAAGCCTGGAAGTGTTCTTCTGGAAAACTGGATTGATTTGATCTTCAGGAATCTGGAATGAAGCTTGAATGATTGTGTGTTTGAATGAATGATCTCCCACGATTTTGTCACACCTCTCAGAGTATTCTGCAAGCCTCTACTGCCTTCAAAATTCAAACCAGTCTCTTTTATCCATAGCTGCAACTGATTGAGAGATTTTAGGATCTCAGTTCCTACAAATCCTCTTTCTGTTTTCAACTGAAATTCAAATAGCTTAAAGTGGATATCCGTTGGAGTTTTTTGAGATTGCTCCTGCACGTTTAACAACCCTGCAACAGCATTGAAACACAGCAACAACAAAATCCAGAAAGGTAACAGTACTATGACTGTTTGGTTATACAGTTTCTGATAAAACTTTTTAATAAACTTAGAACAATAACCTGTATATCTTATAAAACATATGAATCATGAAAAAACAAGTTTAAGACACTTAGAAGTGAGTAAATAATCACAATACTAAGAATCACAACCTCCAAGAAAGAATCAACTAAGTTTTGTAAAAACTGTCAGCAGCTCAAGGCACATTTCAAGGCCTTGGAGCTCTGAACCTGCTTCACAGAATTTCAAAGTTAAACCCAGTTAGCTTTGATTATTCCTGTTCTGATCATCTGCAATTGTGTTAGATATATAAATAGTATAATACAAGATTATATACAATAAACCACTGACTTGTATAATCAGATATTCAATCTGCAACACAGAAAAGTTAGAACATATAGCAGAATAAAATAACTCAAGGCTTTGAAGTTCAGTTAATATCTCAAGGCCTTGAGATAACAAAGATGCTTTGCTGCTTATGTCTTAGTTTCTGTTTTTGCCTTTTGTCTCTGTCTTTTGTCTTTCATCACTCAAAAACAATTACCAACCAAAGCACATTCAGGGAACTTGACTCAACATTAACTCTTATCAGACTTGTGAACAAGTTGTGAACAAGGATGGTTAGCATTAGCTAAAATGCATATACTATTCAAGAAGGTTCATGGAACAAATCCCTTTTGATTTCTCTATGTAGTGTACCCTCAAAAAATATTATGAATAGCATACATATATTTTCACACACAAGTAGCTTACAAGATTATATGTACAATTATGAATAGCATAGCTCCCCACCCCCCACATTAATTACATTTTTCAAGATTATGTTCACAGCAATTTCATGTTTTCTAATGAGTTTTTAAAGTATGTTGATTAAGAAACTTATCTGAATCAACAAACATAACCAAAAAAATTTTGTGCGATTCAAAACTTCTCAAAGGTCATGCAATACTTACTTGGAAAACGTCAACAATTATAGAGTCATTATGAGCTTTGTAATTGGTCCAATACTCATCAGCAATCTCATCATCAGATCTTCCATTTGCATCTCTTAAATTTATGTGTGGTTGGAATTTCCCGCGACTAAGATTTTCATGAAGTCTATCCAGCAAAAGGACGAGTAGTTCCTATTTTAAAAAGTAAAAGCATATGTTACTACTATTATATTCATAATAATATTTACCACATAAGCTTCATTCAACATGAAAAAACCTGAGAATCATGTTGTTCGCCTCCATCAAAATTCGGTGCAAAATTGATAAATTTGTTTTAAAAAATGTAGGAGCCACCGAAGTTTGTCGAGGTTTCCACATTTTTTTTGAGCAAGTCACCAAATGCAAGAGTGAGCTCCCCCTGCATTTACATGGCTTCATATAAGATACATTACACAGGAAGTAATAGACATGTTGACATATATTCAAATATTGATTCAAATAAAGAAATGTAGAAGTGTTAAATAATACAAACCTTATTTATGATAAAATAATAATAAAAGAGCTCAAATAATCAGTTTATTTATTTTTATAACTTGTAAATATTCACTAGAAAAAATATTTTTTTGTAAAAAGTACATCATATAGGCGGGTCAGAACCTGAGACCTCATGCAGGGACTTCAAATGCTCTACCACTGAGCTAGCACCTATTTGACTAGAATAAATACTTAAGGCACTTTAATTCTTTTTTTTTAAAAAACTAAGACACTTTACTTCAGTAACTCTATTATCTATAAAAAATAAGATATTATTTTATTGGCTATCTAGTTATTCATGTCTCAATAAAACTTTTACAATTTGGCCATCAATGAAAAATAAATTTTCTATTATTTAAAAGTGTGGTGGTAATATTTATTTATGGATACTTCTCTCATTAAATTTTTTTCTTATTAATTACTCCCTGGATGTGGACAATAATAAAAACGAATCGATGGTATCATAAAGAAGCATGCTCAGAATTTCTCTCCGAATGGTAGACTTTAAATGCTTTACAGGACATAACTAAATATTTCCAATCGTGTACAATTGTAGATTTCGATTGGATCGAACAATCCTCGAATACTTTTGGTGCAATCTATACTATATACTATTTCAGAATGTCTTCTTTAACTTTGCCTGAGGAATTGTCACGTTGAATTAATAATTTTATTTTGTTTTATATTTTTAATTAAACAATGACAATTGACAAAGTGCGTAAAACGCAATCTTCTTATATCAAGTTCAATATTTTAGCTGCTGAAAAAGTAGATATAATTTAAGTGAAGAAAATGATAATTAATATGACTAGGAAAAAGGTAAATAAAAAATGAAGAATCGAAAATGTCAAATGTCATAGTGACGATAAACATGAGTCTCGATTCAAAAAATGTAAACTAACCATGTTGCTGACTAACAATTGAACAAGATAAGGAAATTTAAATTACTCATTTAATTATGATCGGTACTAATTAGTAAACGCATATTTGGATAATACTATAAATTGTTAAATGATGTAAGAAGAGACTCCCGTTATATATTCAAATTTACTATCCATTGATTGACGGGATCTTCTTACATACATAATCGGTAATCGAAAGTATAATCTCCACAAAGGTTTTTGATTCTCATTCTAATAAGAGGTTAGTTATCTTTTAGCTCTTTCACACTGTTCATTCTCATTTCACATTGTTAGTGTGTGTGTGTGCGCGCGTCTCTCTCTCTCTCTATATATATAGCATATATTTCCTTAGAAACTAAATCTAAATGAATGATAAAATGATATGTGTATAAATAAAATGAACGATTAAGCACTAATTTATGAATAGACCATAAAAATACAACAGAAAACGCATAAGATATATAAGTATAAGATTATATTTGAAAATCAATGCAATAACTATGATATGTTATATATTTCAATTGGTAATTTTACAACATTATTGTTCGTCGAATTTGATATTTACTTCTTAGATAGTAAATCTAAATAAAAAAAGAAATGGTATTTGTGAAAGTAAGGTGAAAGAGCATGCACACACTTAGAAGTATGATAATTATAAAAGTAAGATATGAAGAGTACAAGATATATAAATATAATAATAAATCTATTTTTTAGGAATTAATTTACTTAATATGATAAGTGTATCTGATATATACGCATCTTATTGTAAAAATTATTCAAATAATTTATATTAGAAAATAATTCAACGAGCCACTTTACGGAAAAAAGAGATTCACTTGTTCAACTAAATTCATAATAAAAAAAAAACATTTGAAGAGTTAAAGTAGGGGTCAAGATATTTGAAATTTGACCATAAATATAAGTTCACAAATTATATGAATTAATTTTACATTTACACAGCGTATTTCCAATCAAGCTTCTAAAATTATAATCATTTGATGGATGCACTAGGAAATATTGAAATTTTTATTACTCCTTAATTTATTAGAATTTTTTTGATACAAGAGGGACCTTACATAGAACCCTCATGGAAACATGCCCCCACCAAAATTTTATTTCTTAATATTCTCATAGATAATTTTTATGTAAAAGTTGCTCATAAAAGTATGAGAAAAAAATGTGTTAGAAAAGATTAAACTTTAAATGACCATACTATAGGTAAAATATGTTTCCAAATTTTATTTATATGCAATTATATGGGAAAAACAGTTATGTTTATTTCTTAATTTTTTTAATATCATTGATTTGTAATTGTATGTATGCTCCTATAGCATAAAATTTATGCGCCAACTTAAAAACAAATTCTTCACGTATTTTTATAAAATCTTGACATGTCGCCCTATTTTAGGTGTAAGAAAACTAAATTCATAGCGACAAAATATTTGACATATTTACGGTTGTACATTTAAATGTCTCGTAGTCTATATAATTGAAATTCTGAAATATGTGTTAAGAAGATTAACATTTTTCGTGAGACCTAGTAACTTGCCACATTTGAAATATAATCACATTATGTTTCCACTTCATGTAACACATATTATTATATATTTAAGAACAAAACATCTTTATTATTATAAATGCGTGGATAATTTTTTTTTATCTATGATAGATATTACATTTGTTGATTGGCATGTGAATTAACTGGATTTGTAAATCATAAAGATCTAATTATTATTTTTTTAAAATATTAAATAAATTGTCTCAAGTTTTTCTTAATCGCCTTAAAAGTGTAATATCATAAAATCTAACAGGTTGAAATATTGTTTAATTTTGTAAACTCCTTTTTTTAATATACTGCAAATCCAAAAAAATGTCACATCCCCCTCCCACCGATCCCGATTAGCGATGATAAAAAACTTCGCGTTAACGGGAGGAGGGCGCGACATGCCGGTGCGGCCTTGACTCGTCCAGAGGCTAAACGAGTTATTTTATAAAAGTCGTGATCAAAAGATTGTATTTGGAAAAGTTGGTGGAAGCGTAAATAACAATTTACTTCGAGTCCTCTTGATAAACAATTTGAATTGTAAAAGTTGCTCAATAAAGTTTGAACTTGGAAGTAATAAACCAATACCGTTTAGCCGTCTCGACTCATAACATATACAAAGCATAACTCGGGAAATGTTCTAGGTATCATACAATGGCTCATACAAAGTCTTAAATACATTACAACTCTTACATGCTTAAACAATTTACTGAGTTACACAAAGGATCTAAGTCGTCAAGCATATTATCAAATCTAAGCACATAAGCTTCACCAAGCACGTTGCAACATATCAACTTAACACATTCTAGTTCTGGCTTATTACGTGTCTTTAGAACCTGAAAAAAAAATGATAACGTAAAAGGGTGAGCTCAACTAGCTCAGTGAGTTACATCTACACCCCTCCTTAGGTTTGGAAATCTAAAAAATGCTAACTTTCCATGGAACGTCATGAACATAGGGCATAGTCATACATACATATACTCGTGGAACTTGAAAGAGCATGACATTCATAAAACATAACTTGTATCGTAAAGAAAGCGTAACGTAAAGCATAACTTGAGGCTTGTGAAATCGTATTGTTCCAAGTAGGAACCTTGCTTTGTCTCACGTGGAGACCTTATCATACTTAAACATGCTTGCTTAGTTTCTTATCTTATGGCCCTTGATAACCTTCGTGACTTAACAAAACATAGGGACATGTCTATCGCGATGACTCGTGAGGCGACGCGTTGCCTGCTTATATTGCCCCGACAAAAGGGTCGTATCCTGCCTATACCCGACAGGGGGTTTAACTACGGTAACCGTGGCCTTTTCTGAAAACGTGTTTTATGTTATGAAACGTTAATTTTCTTTGTTAGCATCCATGGAGCATAAACATTTAACTTGAGTATACATAAGCTTGTAAGAAACTTGAGGGTAGGTACAATCTTCGGGAGGTAGAGTAACTCACCTTGCGAGCTTAATCCATTTACTTAACACTTCCTAGTCCAATTTTAATCATCTTTAAGCACGTGATCATCAACTCCGTCGTCACATAACTAAGCAAATGATGCTACAAATCACACATATGATCACTTAGCACAAAATCATTCCAAACATATCAAATAATCACTTAGCATGAACTCATTCAAACATAGCACATAATCACTTAGCATGAAATCATTCCAAACATAGAGCATGCCTAAATCACTAAGCTAAATGATACTAGTCCTATGAATGCAAATAAACTAACTTTTCTCATATTCATATCTAGAACTTTGTACTTCTTATTAGATGCATATGACATGTCTAATGCAACACATAAATGCAAGATGAAAATATTGATCTAAAAAGTAACTTACACAAGATAGCTTTAAGAAACTTGACAAACTTCTAAATCATGCTTGTAAGAAAATTGTAACTATCGCTAGTAAAAAAATTCATAGGTGGCTCAAAATAATTATTTTGGACCTCAAGTTTGGACATAACATAGATAAAGAGTCTATCAATAACATATAAAAATATAAAAAAATTTAAAAACTTCTAAATATTTTTAAACATTAACTTTCAGAGATGTTTAGGTGTAAAACGGATGCTGAAAAGCGGTCTTGAGAGTAAATTCATAAAATATTCATATAAATTTCAAACATTATAAACTTATTACAGTAGGTTTCTAGCATGTCTGGAAACAACATATCGAAATTTAATAAGCATTGGACAAGAATAAGTACATGAAATCTATGAAAAACATCTCTGGTCTGGGTTGGGAAGAGTGTTAAAATAGAAACGGTTTTTTGCCGATTAAAAATTTAATACAAGTCCAATGTATCTAAAATGTTTACTGTAGAAACATTATATACAAATGCACAAACTGTAAAATTTTCATACTTTTCTGAAATGTTTATATATTTTTCCTAATTTCGTGAAAATAGGCTCAAAACATGAACTTTATAGTTTTCTATACTTCAAAACTTATTGCATGAAAGAATTGCTCAATCAAAATATGAAATCACACAAACACAAGCTCTAAATCACATACATATCACTACTCATAACATATTCTTACATGAACCAAAGAGCTTTTACCCAACAAACCCACTTTTGCACATGCATGTATGAAGATCCTAAAGATGATCATGAATCAAGAACATGCAATCATAAATTCACCATTCTTTCATATGAATGAGATGATCAATTCTAAACATTTTCTTAAAATGATGAATCACTAACATTACTAAAGATCAAGCACTTTTCATACCAAGAACATGAAGTATCAATAAATTGGACACATAAAGAAGAAAAATTGCTTACTTGTAAGCCTTAAGAAGGATTAGACATTGATTTTGGGTTCTTGGTGCTTGTATGAGCATGGATTCTTGAGGAAGAATAGGAAAAAGACTCCGCCAATGTATAGTATAACATTGGCCTTTAGTTTCTCATGAATTGAGTTGCAGAAAATGGAGTTTTGGGGGTGTTTTGTGAGGATCAACCCCTAAATCCGGGAATAATACTTGAAGAGAGAGAAGAGAGCATTCAAGAAATGTTCTTGATGAGGAAGAAGCAAATGAAAGATATTGAGAAACATGTCAATGATGGTGGGGGTTGGTACAATTTTATAATGAACTTGACTTGTATGTTTAAAGAGATTTATGATGTACTTGTTAGTTGTGTAAATAATGCAAAATCTAATAATAGAGAAGTTGATACATAAAAACTTAAAGTTTGGAAAACATTACACATTTACATAAAGTTTTGGGCCAAACTATGAATTTAATTCTAATTAACAAGTTGGCACAACATAACATACTTGAAATATTTTCTTTAAACTCTAGCATACTTCATAAAATATTAATCTTAACACACAAATTTAGAAAATACAAATATCACTTAATACAGAAATGTGCAACATAAATTTGAGGGTTACCACATTCTACCCACCTTATAAAGAGTTCGTCCTCGAACTCGCTTAACGCATTTGTAACATGAATGTAATCATGTAAGTTTCTAACTAACATGAAATCACTGCAAAACTTAGCCTTATAGGTCATCTTACCCTTTAACTCGAGATAGCAAATGGATCAAGCCTGTCATGCTTACGAGAGGGAACAATACGCAGTGTCGTCACACTTTGTACCACTCCAGCAAGATCGTAATTGTTTCAGAGGTCCTATCTTTCACACTTACGAGAGGGAACCAATACATCGTGTCGTCACACATTTTACCGCTCCATAAAGCTCGCAATTGTGTCAGAAGTCCCCGTTCGACCGTACAACATAGGGGGAACAACTTATACCATCATAATGATATAGTTGCTCGTCCAATTTTCACATGTAGCGGATGAAACACTTCACATTCGCACATCAGCTGAACTTTTGACATGCTCGGATTACAATTAATTTACTTAATAACACACATGATACATGTAAACAACTTATTAGACACCATGACGTACATGACATGCATAATTTACGCATAATGCATCACATACTTTATATGCTCAATTAGTAAAAATACAAATATACTTCAAGCACATAATTTTGTCATAACATAACGTGTCATGACTAAAAAAATAAATATATTTCTCTCTATCTAATTGGATCATGAAAATCCCACTCGTCACATATAAACACTCCAATTAGAACAAAAGCATGCTATATATTTATTTTTTTATTTTTAATAAAGATCATGAATAATCTAGAAACATATCAAACTCATTGTTCATGATTCTCACATAACATGTACATGCATTTACACATATATCACCTTGTATACAAGAAAGACGTGTCGTGAAAGTATACGGATCACATAAACATGCTCATCATACCATAGCATTTCATGACATAACATTTCAAATATCCAGCTTATCACTTTACTTTAGACATGGAACCTAGCTATTTACACTATATAAAAAAAACCTTCAAGAAGTTATAACGATGCAACCATACTTATCCATGAACCTTTGTCATACACATGTTCCTTATCTTTTTCATATGGGGCATGTTGGTAAGTTACTCATATACTCGTTTGGGATTTATAGCCGCCATGTTAATTCCTTATCTCATGCATGACTACTGGAAGCTAGACATATGATTTTAAAGCACTCACACATAATTCCTACTCATGTATCATAAGAAGTCATTTTAACTTCAACCATGATCGTACATAATAACTTACACATAATTCACAAAAGCATTTAGAGAAGAACATAGGCACATAGGTCGCATATAAATCATATAACCATGGAAACTAACTTATGATCTTGGGCCATTTAAATATTAGTGTCATAATAACATAGTATAGAATCATACACATAACATACGTACACATAAACTTTCACATAAGTAAGCACATAATGGGTTTCTAAGGTTCATTAATCTTAGGTATCTACAGCCTAATGCTTTGATACCACAAATGTCACATCCCCTCCCCCTCCCAGCGACCCCGACTAGAAATGATAAAAACTTCGCGTTAACGGGAGGAGGGCGCGACATGCCGGTGCGGCCTTAACTCATCAAGAGGCTAAACGAGTTATTTTATAAAAGTCGTGATCAAAAGATTGTATTTGAAAAAGTTGGTGGAAGCGTAAATAACAATTTACTTGAGGTCGTCTTGATAAACAATTTGAATTGTAAAAGTTGCTCAATAAATTTTGAACTTGGAAGTAATAAATCAATACCGTTTAGCCGTCTCGACTCATAACGTATACAAAGCATAACTCGGGAAATGTTCTATGTATCATACAATGGCTCATACAAAAACTTAAATACATTACAACTCTTACATGCTTAAGCAATTTACTGAGTTACACAAAGGATCTAAGTCGTCAAGCACATTATCAAATCTAAGCACATAAGCTTCACCAAGCACGTTGCCACATATCAACTTAACACATTTCTAGTTCTTGCTTCTTACCTGTCTTTAGAACCTGAAAAAAAATGATAACGTAAAATGGTGAGCTCAACTAGCTCAGCGAGTAACATCTACACCCCTCCGTAGGTTTGGAAATCTAAAAATGTTAACTTTCTATGGAGAGTCATGAACATAAGGCATAGTCATACATACATATACTCGTGGAACTTGAAAGAGCATGACATTCATAAAACATAACATGTATCGTAAAGAAAGCGTAACGTAAAGCATAACTTGAGGCTTGTGAAATCGTATTGTTCCAAGTAGGAACCTTGCTTTGTCTCACGTAGAGACCTTATCATACTTAAACATGCTTGCTTAGTTTCTTATATTATGGCCCGTGATAACCTTCTTTACTTAACATAACGTAGGGACATGTCCATCGCAACTGATCGTGTGGCGACGCCTTTCCTTCTTATATTGCCCCGGCAAAAGGGTCGTAGCCTGCCTATACCCGACAGGGGGTTTCACTACGGTAACCGTGGCCTTTTCTTAAAACGTGTTTTATGTTATGAAACGTTAATTTTCTTTGTTAGCATCCATGGGCGATAAACATTTAACTTGAGTAAAGATAGCATACATACATAATACTATGGACGACATTAATATACATAAGCTTGTAAGAAACTTGAGGGTAGATACAATCTTCGGGAGGTAGGGTAACTCACCTTGCGAGCTTAATCCATTTACTTAACATTTCCTAGTCCACTTTCAATCATCTTTAAGCACGTGATCATCAACTCCGCCGTCACATAACTAGAAAATGATGCTACAAATCACACATATGATCACTCAGCACGAAATCATTCCAAACATATCACATAATCACTTAGCATGAACTTATTCAAAAATAGCACGTAATCACTTAGCATGAAATCATTCCAAACATAGAGCATGCCTAAATCACTTAGCTAAATGATGCTAGTCTTATGAATGCAAATAAACTAACTTTTCTCATATTCATATCTAGAACCTTGTACTTCTTATTAGATGCATATGACATGTCTAAAGAAACACATAAATTCAAGATGATCTAAGAAGTACCTTACACAAGATAGCTCTAAGAAACTTGACAAACTTCTAAATCATGCTTGTAAGAAAATTGTAACTATCGCTAGTACAAAAATTCATAGGTGGCACAAAATAATTATTTGGGACCTCAAGTTTGGACATAACATAGATAAAGAGTCTATAAATAACATACAAAAATATCAAAAATTTTAAAAACTTGTAAATATTTTTAAACATTAACTTTCAAAGCTGTTTAGATGTAAAACGGAGACTGAAAAGCGGTCTTGGGTGTAAATTCATAAAATATTCATATAAATTTTAAAAAGGCTTAATTACTTAATAAATACCTCCAGTATACCGAAACTAAAACATTGCAATCCCCACTTGTAGAATAAGCTTTTTGCATCCCCCATTTTCAATATATCATACTTATTGAAACTGGTAAAAAAAATCATCTCAATAACATCCATTTGATGAGGGCAAATTTGGCAATATAAAAATAGCTAATAGATAAAAAATAAAAATATAAGGCAGATGAGAATATGAACACATTTTTTTCTCCCGTATCTCTTCATTCCGCAGTCTTATCTCTCTGTTCTCCATCCCGATCTGAGTCGCCGAACACGGATCAACGGTTCCATTACAAGTTGGTAAAGGTGAAGATGAATTTATGGTCGACATGGGTCACAAATCAGAGGGTATGCGTATAATTCTCTGCCGAGGATAGGGTTGAGCTTTGCCCTTGAGAACCAGTCTTTTGGTTTTGTTATCTTTGGATTGTTGTTTCGATAGGTTGTTTTCAGGTATTTTCCTTGAAGAAATTGATACTACTGCTCTACTTTCGGGAGATGTGGATTCGAGTTTTGATGGGTTTATGGAGAAGGAGATTTCTAGGAGCAATGGATTGATGAAGACGTAATTGGAGGATTTCGTGTGAAGTTATGGGTGTTGATGAGATTTGCACATTTGAAGATTTGGGGCTTTGTTCTATTCGGGAATTGGTCCAAGGTGCAAGCTTGACAAGGTACCAGGGGGGCGCTGCTGGGTTCGAGGGAAGAAGAAGGTGAAGATTATGGCGGTTTTGGGCTATGAACAGAGAAACATTGCGATTTGGGTTCAATGAATGTGGATTGGGGTCAGTTGGAGTGAATCAAGGTTGATTTTTTGTATGCGTTTTGGTCCTTGATGATGTGGAGGCGGAGATCCTGGCAAGCCGGAATCTGGGTTCTGGCACCTGAAGTTGGGCTGTTACTGTGGTGTTCTTATTTCTATGGAGTGGTCAATTTTACCCTTAATAGAAAATGACTTTTATGTCAACTAACGGAGTATTCCGTTAAGTATTGGACGAATTTTTTACCAGTTTCAACAAGTAGGTTTTATAGGAAATGGGGGATGGAAAAAGCATATTGTAGAAGTGGGGGTGGCAAAGTGTTAGTTTCAGTATATTGGAGGTATACATTATGTAATTAAGCCTTTTAAAAATTATAAACTTTTTACAGTAGGTTGCTAACATGACTTGGAACAACATATCCAAATTTTGTAAGCATTGGACAAGAATAAGTACATGAAATCTATGAAAAACCTCTCTGGTCTGGGTTGGGCAGAGTGTTAAAATAGAAACGGTTTTTGGCCGATTAAAAATTAAATACAAGTCCAATGTATCTGAAATTTTTATTGTAGAAACATTACATAGAGATGCACAAACTGTAATGTTTTCATACTTTTCTGAAATGTTTATATATTTTTCCTAATTTCGTAAAAATAGGCTCAAAACATGAACTTTATAGTTTTCTATACTTCATAACTTATTGCATGAAAGAATTGCTCTATCAAAATATGAAATCACACCAACACAAGCTCTAAATCACATACATATCACTACTCATAACATATTATTACATGAACCAAAGAGTTTTTACCCAACAAACGCACTTTTGAACAAGCATGTATGAAGATCCTAAAGATGATCATGAATCAAGAACATGCAATCATAATATCACCATGCTTTCATATGAATGAGATCATCAATTCTAAAAAATTTCTTAAAATGATGAATCACTAACATGCTCAAAGCTTGTAATGTAGACTAAATACAGGACCAAAATACTCTAGAAGGGCGGGGGGGGGGGGGGGGGGTTGAATAGATAATGAAAACTTTTTGCTAAACACAAATTTTAACTAAGAAACTAAGTGAGAAACTCAAATCTCAAGTCCTTGAGATTTTAGAAATCATTCCGAAACTTTCAAAGGCAAAACAAAAAGCTTCAAGGCCTTGAACTATAACCAGTTCTGAACAGTTTATAAACCCACATTTGATTTGAGTTGTGTGCAACAGAAAATAATAAAACTGTAAAGTAAAAAACACAAGGCAATTTACAGAGTTCAGTCCCAATGGACCTAATCTCTGCCTGAGGGATCTAATCCCACCAGGAACACTTCTTTTTACTCACACAGAAATATCCCTAGATCTTCAAGCTTAAGTGAATTCCCTCACACCTATACAGCTTGTGGTTCCAAACCTATCTAGTATCAGCTACTAACTATTGAGCTAACAAGAACCTCTTGTTGTTCACTTGAACAACCAACCAATAGGTTTAGTGAGGTTTTAGATATACAAAAGATAAGAAGATTACAAAACAGAAGAAGAACACAATAGAAGAATAAGCTTGTGAAGGCCTGGATGTGTTCTTCAGGAAATTGGAATGATTGATCTTCTGAAGGATGGAATTGAAGCCTGAATGTATGTGTGTTTGAATGTTTGATCTCCCACGAGTATTCCACACCTCTCTCAGTTCTCTGCAAGCTTCTCTTTCTTTCAAAATTCAAACCATTCTTTTATTCACTCACTGCAACTGAATGAGAGATTTTAGGATCTCAGTTCCTCAAATCCACATCCTTTCCAACTACAATTCAAACAGCTCTGAGTAAATATCCGTTGGAGTTTGTTGAGATTACAATTTCACGTTTAACAAACCTGCAACAACATTAAAACATAGCAACAACATAAATCCAGAAATATAACAGCACTAAGTCTGTTTGGATTTCCAGTTTCTGAATAAAAACTGGATAAGTGAATAAAACAATAAACTGATTAACTTCATAAACATATAACTCATGATAAACTAGTTTAATACTTTTTGAAGTAATTAAACAATCATAATAATAAAGATCAAACCCTGCAAGAAAGAATCAAATTAACTCTGTAAAGTTGTCAGCAGCTCAAGGCACATCTCAAGGCCTTGAAGCTTTGAACATGCTTCAAAGTCTTTCAAAGTTGAAATCAGAAATCTATGATTCTCTCTGATCAGGATATCTACAATTGTGTTAGATATATAGAGAATATAAAACATAAGTATTTGCAGCAAATCTATGATCTTAATTATCAGATAGCCAATCTGCAACACAAGATTGTTAGAGCATTCAGCATAATAAAGCTACTCTCAAGGATTTGAAGCTCTGCTCAGTATCTCAAGGCCTTGGAGCCTCAGAAATACTTTCTCTTTGTCTTTCATCACTTAAAACAGTTACTTCTCAAAACACACTTAATGGTCTTTGAGTCAACAATCTCCCCCTTGATGAAAGACAAAACCCATAATCTTGTGTAAGTATCCCTGCAACTCCTTGTAATAATTAGATATAAAACATATTGCAGAGACAATAGACAGTAATACCAGTCAAACCAACTTAACATAAATAATCAGTAAATCTCAGATAACACAGATAATACCAGAGCACAACAGATTAACAAAATACCTAAATATTATTATTTAAGCACTGAAAAGTAACCACAAAAAAACACATAATTTCTCCCCCTTTTTGACTTTCATCAAATAAAGGTGAAGAAATGTTGGATCATTACTCAGAGTTTTTTAAAAAAAAACTTAACAAAATTAAATCCTACTAAATGTCAAGGCCTTGAGAACAGAAAAGAAGAAAAGAAAAAGATATAAAGAAATGAACAAGGCTTTGGTCTTCTCAGATCTTCATTTCTTCTTTGATGTTTGGCCTTTCTCTGAGCCTTCTCCAACTTCTTCATCACTTTCAGCATCATCAGCAGACTAATTTTCATCTTGTTCAGCTTCCACCTCAGCAACAACTTCCTCAATGATCTCATCCACCTTCTTGTTCTTAACCTGCACAAAATCACCCTAACTGCATTAACACTTGTGTCTTCACCAGCTTCTTCCTCATCAGTTTGCTCATATAGATCCTTTGAAGTGGGCACCACTGGAATTGGATTCTTTTTCTTCTACAAGAAATCACCTAGCCTTATATCTGAGTCAACACTGGTGTCATGACTAGTAGCAGAAGGGATCTTCTCCTATTTCAAACCTTTGATGACAACATCTAGTTTGCCATTCATCACATTCATCAAACCCTTGAACTGATTAAATTCAAAAGACAGATCAAATAGCCTTTGTCTGCGATCTTCAATCTCAACCTACAGATCTTCAAATTTCTCAACCAACAAAGAGTAATATCATTGGCTTGTCCTTTTGCTGATGTAGCCCCCTCTGGTATAACAAACTCCTTCTCCTCAAGCTCAGCCTTCGACAAATCTGAATAGAACTTCCAATGACCTTTTCCAGTCTGAACCACTCAAATCCTCTGTAAAGCAGTTTCATCAATCAACCCAAAACCTCCAGTAATCTTTTCCTCTCCTTTCACGGGTACCTCAAAATTCTCAAAGAAAAGAGGTAATAGGTTAGCATAGGGAAGAGGATGGTTTCTAGTTCTAGTAGCACAATAGATCATATGCTCCATAACCACTGTTGGCAAGTCGATCTCAAACCCTTGACATATCAGGTACATCAGAATGAGAACTTTATCAGTAACCAACTCCCTTGAGTTTTCCCTAGGAACAATACTCCTCATCAGAATTGTAAACAAAATCTTAGCTTCACAGTTGAGCATAGAGTGTGTCAACTGCTTGGGACCAGAGGGAACACCATCAATGAAAAATATAGCTTTGGCCTTTTCTAGACACTCCTTCCTGTCAGGATAATCACCAACATTATACTTTTTAGGAATGCCCAAGACTTTGGCAAAAGTCCTATGATCTAGCCTCAGGTTTATCCCATCCACCTTAGAAGTTAACACCAATTTATCATCTCCTTCTTGAACCAGATTCATATAAAATAACCTAGTTAACCTAGGATAAGCTTTTGAACTAGGATTTAACACCTTCCAAACTGCAGAATCCCTTAATTTCCTCATACAATCAATATCCTGATTATCCAATAATTCTTTAGAAACCATACTACAAAAAGCAACCTTAGAAGAAGCATATCCTTCCATCCACACAGTCCTAACTTCAGAACTAACAAACCAATCTGAAGGAAGTGCATTTTTACCTTGATCACCCTTTTTGATTGCAGCAGCAACTTGCTTAACCCTTATTTTCTTCTCAGTGGGTTTGTCCTTTACTTGTTCTCCTTCAGTTGAATTCTTCTTGCTTTCCTGAGCAGATTTCCCCTTTTCTTCTTCACCAGCCTTTTTCTTCTCTCCCCCTTTCTTCTTGTCTGACCTAGGTTGATCACCACCCTGAGTCTCTGTCTCCTTCAGTGGATCAATACTTAAACCTTCATCTCCCTTTTCTGTTCTGATCTTCTTTGCAGGAGGAGTGTCCTCATGCAAAATTTGATTGTTCTCTGAATCCGAATCTGAGATCACAATATTCTCCTTCTTGTTTGCCCTCTTCTTAGATCTGCAGAAGGCTTTCCTTGTCGTTGAATCCTGGCTGATTTGCGCACCATTGTGGTTCTAGGGTTTTGAGAAGAGACTGAGATTGAGAGAAATAGAGAGAGAGAGAGAGCAAAGAGACGTAGAGAATTGAGAGAGAATGAAGAAGAATAAGCCCTGACTTTGAGCTTAAGTAGGTTGAAAGGATGAGTCATAATAGGGCTCTACTGAAAGCAACATGCAAAAAGAATCTTTGAAAAATATTTTTGGATATTTTAGAAAACTCTCTGAGTAATTCAAATATTATACAGTTATCGAAAGAGATAAGATATAATATTTGATGATCCATTTTTTTTAAAAAATACGGATGTTTCAAGACCTGGAGAACAATCTCAAGGCCTTGAGATCTTCTGCTGTTTTAGAAATTTCAAAGCTTTGAGCTATTCTTTCAAGGCTTTGGAAAGAATAATCTCAAGGCTTTGAGATTTCAACACATAAACACAATTAAGTACCAATACTCCCCCTAAACCAATGCATCCTTGTTTAACATACCCAATTCAAGCCTTTGGGATGAAAACCTATCATCTGGCATAGGTTTAGTGAAAATATCAGCAATCTGCATTGAAGTAGAAATAAAATATAGAACATCACCTTGTTCTGCATGATCTCTAAGGAAGTGATGTCTCACATCTATGTGTTTGGTTCTTGAGTGCTAGACTGGATTCTTAGATATTGAAATAGCACTTGTGTTGTCACAATGAATAGGCACATTTCTGAAATTATAGCTAAGATCTCTAAGTTGCTATGCAATCCATAACGCTTGTGAACAGCAAGCTCCAACTGCAATGTATTCAGCTTCTGCTGTTGATAATGCTACAGAATTTTGCTTCTTAGAATGCCAACTGATCAGTGAAGATCCTAGAAATTGGCAACATCCAGAAGTACTCATCCTATCTACTTTATATCCTTCAAAATCTGCATCTGAATAGCCACTTAACATAAAATTAGATCTCCTTGGATACCAAAGTCCCAAGTCTCTGGTTCCATTCAAATATCTAAAAATTCTTTTGACAGCAGTTAAATGACTTTCCTTAGGATCTGCTTGAAATCTAGCACACATACAAACACTGAACATAATATCAGGTCAACTAGCAGTTAAATACAAAAGAGATCCAATCATACCTCTATATTCCTTTTGACTCATACTCTTACCATTTGAATCCTTGTCTAATGAGAGTGATGAACTCATAGGAGTTTTAAGCACCTTGGACTGTGATATATTGTACTTGTTCAATAAGTCCTTGGTATACTTTCCTTGATGTACAAATATTCCTTTCTTCATTTGTAAAATATGAAGTCCAATAAAGAATTTCAATTCTCCCATTAAGCTCATCTTAAACTCCCTGCACATCAGACTAGAGAACTCTTTTGAAAGAGCATCATTAGTAGCCCCAAACAGAATATCATCCACATATATCTGAACTACTAACAAGTCACTTTCATGATGTTAAATAAAAAAAAGTTTTATCAACTAGACCTCTCTTGAAATTGTTTTCAAGTAAAAATTTTAAAAGTCTATCATACCAAGCCCTTGGAGCTTGTTTTAACCCATACAGAGCTTTGTCTAGTTTGTAAACATGATTAGGAAAGTTTTCATCTTCAAAATTAGGAGGTTGTGCTACAAAAACATCTTCTTGTATATAGCCATTCAGAAAAGCACATTTGACATCCATTTGATAAAGCTTTATGTGATTGTGAGATGCAAATGCAAGAAGTGTTCTAATAGATTCTAACCTGGAACTAGGAGCAAATGTCTCCTCATATTCTATACCTTCTTCCTGATTATATCCCTGTGCCACAAGTCTGGCTTTGTTCCTTACCACTTTGCCATTCTCATCAAGCTTATTTCTGAACACCCGTCTTGTTCCTATAACTGATTTCTCTTTTGCTCTGGGAACCAGATTCCATGCCTTGTTTCTTTCAAATTCATTCAGCTCACTTTGCATTACAATGATCCAGTCTCAGATTCAAGTGCTTCCTTGGTATTCTTAGGCTCAATCAAAGATACAAATGCATTAAAAGCACAAAAGTTCTTCAACTGTCCTCTTGTCTGATTTCCAGTTGATGGATCAGATATGATATTGTCAGCTGGATGATCTGCAAGATACTTAAAACTTTTTTCTTGGTATCCAGGAATATGTTCCTTCAAGGCTTTGAGTTCTTGAAACAGTAGAGGGAGCATCATAGAAAGTTTCAGATTCTGTCTCAAGGCTTTGAGATTTTGGCTCTGCAGGGGGTTCAAGGCCTTGAGATTCTACTGATTGATTCTGCACTTTAGTTTTGCCTTTGTCCTCTTTCACAGCATCATCATCAGACTCATGCTTGTTCAAATTTATATCTGCAAAACTTTCACTTAGAGAATCCTTAGTACTTTCATCAAAAACACATGAATACTCTCTTCCACAATCTTGGTTTTTCTATTGTAAATTCTATAAGCTTTGCTAGTTTGAGAATATCCAAGAAATACACCTTCATCACTCCTAGCATCAAATTTACCAAGATTGTCTCTACCATTATTATGCACAAAACTGATACAACCAAAAGGTTTGAAATAAGAGACACTATGCTTCCTACCTTTAAAAAGTTCATAAGGAGTCTTTTTCAAAATAGGTCTAATCAAACATCTATTTAGCACATAATTGGCAGTATTAACAGCTTCTGCCCACAATAACTTTGGAAAATTACGTTCAAGTAGCATGGTTCTAGACATATCCTCAAGTGTCCTATTTTTCCTTTCAACTACTCCGTTTTGTTGTGGAGTTCTAGGTGCAGAAAAGTTGTGTGATATGCCATGCTTTGAACAAAATAAATCAAAGTCAAGTTGATCAAATTCCCTACCATGATCACTTCTAATAGATGCAACAGGCAAAATTTTCATAGTTTGAAGCTCTTTGCACAGTCTAGAAAATTCAGATAAGGCTTCAGTTTTGTCTCTAATAAACATCACCCAAGTAAATCTAGAATAATCATCTACTATAACAAGCATATACCTTTTACCTTTTGGGGTCTGAACTCTCATAGGACCACAAAAGTCCATATGCGACAGTTATAAAGGTCTAGAAGTACTTACAAAGTTCTTTACTTGAATGAGCTTCTGGTTTTTTTACCTTGTACACATGCCTTGCAAACCTCATCATCTGAAAATTTTTATGATGGTAATCCTCTTACCAAATCCTTTGAGATGACTTTATTCAAGGTGTGTATGCTAATATGCCCAAGCTTTCTATGCCAAAGCTTTGAATCTTCCTTCAAGGTCTTGAGGCATTTTAACTTGTCACCTGCAACACTGTTAGTACTCATAGCATATAAATTATATGATCTCGGAGCAGTGAGTATGCAATCTCCATATTTCTCATCTTGCACCACACAGTTCTCCTTGTCAAATATAGCTTTATAACCTTTATCACATAAATGAGAGATACTAAGCAGATTATATTTAAGTCCATCCACAAGATAAACATAAGAGATAGAGTTGGTAGAACCATTACCAATACTACCTATACCAATAATATTGCATTTTGCTTTGTCACCAAGTGTGATTGTTCCTCCAGATTTTTCTGTAAGCTTACTAAAGAGAGATTTCTTTCCACTCATAGGTCTGGAACAACCACTGTCTAATATCCATTTCTGATCTTTCAAGGCCTTGGTGACATCCTGCAAAAGTAGATCATTGCCTCAACAGGATGTTAGACCAAGTGCAGAACTTTGAGTCATACTCAGAATCAGCCATGTTTGGTGGTCTAATTCCTTTTGGAACCCAAATCTACCTAACCTGTCCATTAAGCTGATAAGGATTAGTATTCCTCATAATGTGAGGTTCTGATCTTCTGACGGGACAAGTTAATCTAATATGACCAATTTTTCCACAGTAATGACACTTTGTAGAATGTCTGCTACCAGATTTGACAAAAGTAGTTTGGCTTTTCTTTGGAAAATTTGGATTATAGCCAATCCTATTTTTATGCATTGATTTCATACTTCCTCCAAGAATGAGATTTAGATTATGTTCTGAGCCTGTAAAACTAGCTAGGACCTTTTTAAGTATGCTATTACCGTTAATGCACACCCAAGTGTTGGATCGTGATATCTCGATATCAATCCAACCCCATACTATCCTATAGTTGATCGTCCTATTAATCAGTGTAATTGACTAGGGATATTTGAGATAAACAACACATTTCAATCTAAGAATTAAATTATACTAAATATCTCCATAAATAATACAATGAATATTCTACCCAAAAAGTAAAGTTCATACTAAATAATATTGCCTCTAGGGCATCTATTTCAACAGTCTATGCTATGTGCCCAAAAGTCCTTCCGGATCATTTAGCTGTGGGTACAGAGGCTCGATTTGACAACGCGACATGCACCAAGAGATTCACCTGAAAACACAAGTGACAGTAGAAACGCAGGTGAGTAAAGAATATAACACAAAAGTAAATCGCTAAGGCTAATAATTATAATAAAATTTACCGAATTCCCCGGAAATGGCGCCAAAAGCTTGAGACGTCTTAACCGCAAGTGCTCAGCTGTCGCGTGTAGTAATACTCGGTAATCTACTGTACCCAATGGACTTGTTTTAAATAGTTTAAATTGTTTTACTAAACTACAAAATTGAAAACAACTAAACTAATTTAACTGTATGAATAATTACACAATTAACAAAGTGAGATTACCATATAAAACGAGTATCAGGATATTCTCTTTGATCACTAGGGTATTACCGCTAACGGATTATGTTCATGAAACATAGATGATGATTTTTTTTCCAAACGAGCAATAGTCTTTACCGATTCCTCAAATAAAGCATGTCTACGATCACATAAATCGATTCCTCTAATCTACTGTATCTAAAACATATATTAAGAATTTCTATTCTACTAACGTTCTCAGACAATAAGGTTGATTCATCTAACCTAGGTGCGATTAAATGCGAGGTTCACTTTTTTTGGGTAATAATGGTTGATTCATCTAAAAACAATACATATGATTCCCTATTTCGAAATCAAACAATGAGAAGATAGGATGCGAGCATGAATCAGACATAGTAAATAGTTTATTAACAAGTTAAATTAAGAAAACATGTATCACAATCCATAACACCTCAAACAGTTTCAAACCCTAATTACCATGGAGAAATCCCCACAATAGAGCACTTAGATACTACGATTCATGATTACAATTGATAGATCAGAAGCTCTTGAGTATTGAATAAGTTCAAAAATTTAAGGGGAGTTTTTTTCCTTGATTATGAAAGAAAAATCATAAGTTGATAAACAACACTAAGTATCAAAGCTTTGCGATACTGTAGTGTACATATGATTATATTGTGCTTATATGTTTCTGTGTTCGCAGGCTTGTTGAATTGGATTGGGGAATGAGTTTATCATTAACTAATGAATTCTGCAACTGTTATTGATACTTGTTATGGATTTTATAACACATGTTGCAGTATTGAGAATCAAGGCTCATACTTGTGTACTAGCAGTTAAAGCTCCAAAGCTTTGAGATTTTCTAATGACTATATACTGCTAAGTTTACCTAACTAAATACCTATGTTCATATTATTTATTTTGTTTCTTTTATTACAGTTTTAAACAGGCAGCTCCAAAGCTTTGGAGGATTTCCAATCTCAAAGCTTTGAAGATTTTGTGAGTGACAGTTATATCTCTAGCTTCTCAAACCTTTTCAAAGCCTTGAGATATCAACTGCATAATTGCTTAAAGTTTTAAGAAGACTTGTTTTTGATAAAAAGTTTCCATACTCTATCCAACCCCCCTTCTAGAGTATTAGATCCAGTTATTCTACTTACGTTACAAACTTTCAATTGGTATCAGAGCTTGGGTCACTGTTTAAAGATCTACCAATCTTGTGACAATGAGTAATGTAGGTGATGGTCACTGGGAAGAGCAGCCAATAGACCTCCACTGTTCTGTGGTGATAACTTTGTGCATTGGAAGGCACTGATGAAAATGTTCATCATAGATCAGGACATGGAGCTATGGTCCATTTTTGTTAATGGTCCCAACTTGTTCTACACTACCTCTTATGGAGTCAGGACTCTCAAATCAAAGAAGATCTCTCAGCCACTAATCTTAAAAAGGTATCAAAGAATTACAAAGCTTTGAACTTATTATGTTATGCTCTTAGTGCTGATGAGTTCAACAGAATATCCAACTGCAAGAGTGCAAAAGAGATCTGGGATAAGCTAAATGTCACTTATGAAGGAACTATCCAAGTTAAGCAAACTACGATCAATATTCTTCAGAGACAGTATGAACTGCTTAAGATGAATTCTGATGAATCCATCAAGGAAATGTTCAATAGGTTTACTTACATAGTGAACAACTTTGAATCTTTGGGAAAAGATTTCTCAAAAGAAGAAAATTCAGGAAGATACTGATAGGCTTACCAAAAGCCAAGTGGGAGCCTAAGAAAACTGCATTGAGGAAACTCGGGACTTGAGTATCTTAGAGCGAGATGATCTGCAAGGCAAATTACTCATTCATGAGATGTCAATGAAGGAAGTGGATGGCGACATGAGTGACAAAATCAAAAACCTGACACTCAAGGCAAAAGACAATGATAAGTCTCAAAGCCTTGAATAGGATGATGATGATGATGATGATGAAAAAGCTTTAGCCTTAATCTCCAAATCATTGGCCAAAATCCTGAAGAAGAAAAAGAGCTTTGGAAACAAGGACTTCGACAAGGAAAAATTTAGATCCTCAAGTATTAAGGATCAGAAAGGTAAATATTCTTCACATTCATATAAACCTAAAGTTATGAATTTCTGTGAATGTGGAGATGTAGATCACTTGGTGAGAGATTGTCATCAAAATAAGAAAAGCATGCGTTTTTCAAAAAAGGAAAATGTCAACAGGAAGAAGAAAGAAATGGTTGCTTCCTGGAGTGATTAAGATTCTTCAACACACTCATAATCTAATGAAGAACATGAAAATCTCTTCTTAATGGCTGAGCATAATGAAGAAAAAGGCTCAGACATACACATTGAGGATATGGTAAAGAATCTCTTATCTAGTCCTTCAGATGTTTTGCCTGAAATTATCAAAAGTATGTTTTTGAATGAGGAAAGTTACAGAAATGAGATTGATTCTTTGAAAATGAAGGTTCATGAACAAGCAAAGGAAAATTTAGATTTAATTTTTCAAAAAAAGTGTCTTGAAGCAACTAAGTCAAAAATTGATACTGACTTCAAAGCCTTGGACAGTACATTCAAAGATTTGAAATCACAGATCAAAGAAGTTGTTGATCAAAACTCTATTTTAACTGATAAGTATGTTGATCTAAAGAATCATTCAGATGATTTAGATCAACAGAAAACTTCATTGACTCAGAAGCTTCAAGAATCCGAGAAAATCTTATCAGCCTTTGCTGGCTCAGAACACAAACTAAATCTCATGCTTGGAGGAAGTATGCATTCTGTTTACAAAAGTGGAATTGGTAACAATCCAAATTTTCCAAAAAGAAACCAAACCAAATTTGTAATATTAGGAAGCAGAAATTATCCAAAGTGTCATTACTGTGGTATAATTGGACATGTGAAGTTAACTTGCCCCTTTAGAAGGACATAACCTCACATTTTGAGGAATACCTATCCTTATCAGCTTAAGGGACAAGTGAGACATATTTGGGTTCCAAAATAAATCACACCACCTAACATGGTTGATTCTGAGAATGAATCCAAATTCTACACTTGGTCTAATAGCCTGTTAAGGCATTGATTGAATTTTTCAGGATGTCACCAAAACTTTGAAGGATCAAAAGTGGATTTTGGAAAATGGTTGTTCCAGGCACATGAGTGGAAAGAAATATTTATTCACTGATCTTAAAGAGCAATCATGAGGAACAATTACACTTTATGACAAAGTTAGGTGCAACATCACTGGTATAGGTAGTCTTGGTAATGATTCTGCAAGTTCAATTTTAGATGTTTATTTGGTTGAAGGTCTAAAGTAAAATTTGCTTAGTATATCTCAGTTATGTGATAGAGGTAATAAAGTAGCTTTTTACAAGGAGAAATGTGTGGTGGAAGATGAGATATATGGCAATTGCATACTCACTGCTCCTAGGTCACATAATCTGTGTGCTTTCAGTACTAACAAAGTTGCAGGTGAAAGTCTGAAGTGTATCAAAGCTTTGAAGGAACACTCAAAGCTTTGGCATAGAAAGCTTGGGCATATCACCATGCATACAATGAACAAGCTCATCTCAAAAGACTTCGTGTGAGGATTACAAATCCTGAAATTCAAAGATGATGAGATTTTCAAAGCATGTACTCAAGGTAAACAGACCAAGAGTTCATTCAAACCAAAGAACTTTGTAAGTACCTCTAGACCCTTATAATTGATGCATATAGACTTGTGTGGTCCTATGAGAGTTCAGACACCCAAAGGTTAGAGGTATATGCTTGTTGTAGTAGATGATTACTCTAGATTTACATGGGTTATGTTCATTAGAGATAATTCTGAAGCTTTATTTGAATTCTCAAAGCCTTGTAAGGAGCTTATGACTTCGAAAAGACTTACCTGTTGCATCAATTAGAAGTGATAATGGTAGAGAATTTGATCATCTTGATTTTGATTTATTTTGTGCAAATCATGGGATCTCACACAAATTTTCTTCACCTGGAACTCCTCAGCATAATGGAGTAGTTGAAAGTAAAAATAGGACACTTGAAGATATGTCTAGAACCATGCTACTTGAAAGTATGTATCCAAATTATTTGTTGGCAGAAGATGTTAACATTGCCAATTATGTGCTCAATAGATGTTTGATCAGTCCCATCTTGAAGAAAACTCCTTATGAAGTTTTCAAAGGTAGAAAGCCAAGTGTTTCTTAGTTTCAGCCTTTTGGCTGTACTTATTTTGTACATAATAATGGCAAGGATAAACTTGGCAAGTTTGATGCTAGAAGCGATGAAGGTGTATTTCTTGGTTATTCTCAAACTAGCAAAGCATATAGAGTTTTTAATAAGAGAACTAAGATTGTAGAGGAGAGCCTTCATGTTATTTTTGATGAAAGTACTGATGATTCTTTGAGTGAAAGTTTTGCAGATCTCAACTTGAATAAGTATAAGGCAGATGATGATTATGAAAGGAGAAAAGAAGCAAAACTAAGTCGAAGGAAAAGTTAGAATAATCTCAAGGCCTTGAATCTCCTGCTGAGCCAAAATCTCAAAGCCTTGAGACTGAGATTCACAGGATTCAAGTTACTCCTACTACTGTATCAAGATCTGAAAGCCTTGAAGGACCATATACCCGGGAAACAACGAAGAATACCTATCAGATCATCCTGTAGACAACATCATTTCACTTCCAACCACTGGAACACCGACAAGAGGACAACTAAGGAATCTATGTTCCTTCAAGGCCTTTGTATCACTTATTGAGACTAAAAATTCAAAGGAGGCACAAGAAGATGCAAATTGGATCAATGCAATGCAGAATGAGCTGAATGAGTTTGAAAGGAATAAGGTTTGGAACTTGGTTCCAAGACCAAAAACTCAGTCTGTTTTTGGAACCAGATGGGTATTCAGGAACAAACTTGGGAAATGGTATGGTTGTGAGAAACAAAGCAAGACTTGTGGCACAGGGGTATAATCTAGATGAAGGAATTGGTTATGAGGAGATATTTATTCATGTTGCCAGAGTTTTTAAGCCTAATGTGCAGGGAGTTTGAAATGAGCTTAATGGGTGAACTCAATTTCTTATTAGGACTTCATGTTCATCAAATATTGAAAGGAATATTTGTGAATCAAGGTAAATATACCAAGGACTTGTTAAACAAGTATAACATGGCTCAGTCCAAGGTAGTAAAGACTCATATGAGTTCATCTTTATCCTTAGACAAGGAAACAAATGGTAAGAGTGTAAATCAAAAGGAATACAGAGGTATGATTGGTTCATTTATATATTTAGCTGCTAGTAGACCTGATATTGTATGTATTTGTGCAAGGTTTCAAGAAGACCCTAAGGATAGTCATTTAGTTGTTGTTAAAAGGATTTTAAGATATTTGAATGGAACCAAAGACTTGGGCCTTTGGTATCCAAGAAGGAATAGTTTTATGTTGAGTGGCTATTCAGATGCAGACTTTGCAGGTTATACGGTAGATATAAAGATTACTTTTGGATGATGTCAGTTTCTGGGTTCATCATTGATTAGTTGGAATTCAAAGAAGCAGAACTCTGTATCCTTATCAACTGCAAAAGTTGAGTACATTGCAGCTCGTGCATGTTGCTCACAAGTATTGTGGATTGCTCAACAACTAAGGGATCTTAAATATGAATTCAGAAATGCACCTATCAACTGTGACAATAATAGTGCCATTCCAATATCAAATAATCATGTGCAGCATTCCAGGACTAAGCACATAGATCTGAGACATCATTTTATTAGAGATCATACATAGAAAGGTGATGTATCTTTAACTTTTATTTCAACTACTATGCAGATAGCTAATATTTTCACTAAACCTTTTCTAGATGAAAGGTTTTCATCCCTAAGGCTTAAATTGGGTATGTTAAATAGGGATGCATTGGTTTAGGGGATGTATTAGTTCTTAGGTGTATTGTGTGTGAAAATCTCAAAGCCTTGAGATCATACTTTCCCAAGCCTTGAAAGTATGCTTTAAAAATTTGAAGTTTTCTGGCAGCCTTGAAATTTCTCAAAGCTTTGAACCACTGTTTCACAAGCTTTGATTAATATGTTGTATATTTTAATTAATAATTGGATCATGGAATATTTTGTAGTATATTTTAGATAAGTACAGAATATTTCACGTGTTCAGAGATTTTGACAAAATATCCCAAACTATCGTTTTCAAATCTTTTAAAATCTGATTTGCGTGCAATCCTACTTTCAATCAAACTCTTGTACCTACTTAAGCCAACTTCAGGGCTTATCTCTCATTCTTCACCTTTTTGTCTCTGTCTCTCTCTCTCTCTCTCTCTCTCTCTCTCTCTCTCTCTCTCTCTCTCTCTCTCTCTCTCTCTCTCTCTCTCTCTCTCTCTCTCTCTCTCTCAATTCTCTGAAACCCTAAACCCAATGAAGCAAAAATCATAGAGGATCTAGCACCTAGGTCAGAGCTCTGGAAAGAGGATAAAGAGAAAGGCAAATAGGAAGATCACCATTCATGGATCAGATTCTGAGGAGACGACAAGTGTTCATGAAACTTCTCCACCTTAAAAGAAAATCATGAAAGGGAAAGAAGTTCAAGAAGATCAGAAGCTCGGTCTGAATCTGAGTCTGCAACAGAGGAAGTGGTGAAGACTAAGGAGCAGGAAGGTAAAGATCAAGGAGATCAATCTAGTAAGAATAAGAATAAGAAGAAGAAGGAGGAGGAGGTTGATGAAGAGGAAGGTGAGAAGAAGGATTTTCCATCTCAAGAGAAAAAGAAGCCATAGGATAAGAAGACAGATCCACCATCTGAGAAGAAGAGGGTTATGCACTGTGTAGTAAAAACCAAGAAAGCTTCTGGTTTTGGTAAGCATCTCATACCTGAGTCTTGGTTTATCAATTCTAAAGTTACGGTTGTGTGGATGGATGGGTATGCATCATCAAAAATTTCCTATTATAGTCTTATAAATACTGACTTATTAGAGAAATTAGATATAGACTGCATTACGAAATTAAGAGATTCTTTTGTTGGAAAGTTGTTAAATCCATCTTCTAAGGCATATCCTAGGTTAACATGAATCTAGACAATAGAGTTTTTGCCAATGTTGTGGGAGTGCCTAGGAAATAAAGGGTTAGTGATCATCCAGATAGGAGAGAATGTTTGGAACAAGTAAAAGCTATGTTTTTATTGAAAGGAACCCCTACTAGATCCAAGCAGTTGACACATTCTGTGTTTAACTGTGAAGCCAAAATCTTGTTCTCCATAGTCATGAGATGTGTAGTTCTCAGGGAATATTCCAAGGAGTTGGTGACAGACAGGGTTCTTATACTTATGTATTTGATCTGTCGAGGGTTTGAGGTTGATTTGCCTACTATTCTTATAGAACATATGGTATATTGTGGTACTATGACTATGAATCATTCCCTGCCCTATGCCAATGTGTTACCTTTGTTTTTCAAACATTTTGGAGTACCTTTGGAGGATGAGGAGAAAATCAAAACTGGTTTTGGGTTGGTGGATGAGGCATCTTTTCAAAGGATTGGTATAGTTCATACTGTTAAAGGCAAATGGAAGTTCTATTCTGAGTTGACTGCTAAGGAATTTAAGGAGAAAGAGTTTATCAAACCTAGAGGAGCTACAACTTCTAAGGCACCTGGTAGTTTGGATTTATCTCAAGTTCAGGAGAGAGTTGATGTTCTAGAGGATGGCATTCAAGACCTCGGGCAAGGGCTATTTGACTTATCAACTAATTTTGTGAAGTTATAAGGTTTGGTTAATATAAAACTGGACGTTATCATCAAGGTTTTGGACTTGGAGAAGATTCCTTCAGTAGAGAGCAAAGACACCAGTATTGATTCAGATGAGATCATTGGGGATGCTTTGAATAAATAGAAGAAAAAAAAGAAGGTCCCAATTGTTCTTGCTTCTAAGGATTTGTTTGATCAATCTGATGAGGAAGCTGGTGGTGAGGAGACAGTTGAGGAAACTGCTGAGAAAGAAGATGCTAAGGTTAATGAAGTTATTGCTGAAGTGGTTGCTGATATTCAAAATGAGAATGTGGAAACACAAGATGAGGAGATTGGAGAAGAGACTGAGCAATTAGAAGAACATGATGAAGCGGAAGAAGAATCAGATGCTGAAACAGCTGAAAAAGAGCAAGCAGAGGTTGTGGAAAAAGGCAAGGGAAAAGCTCAAAGTGGGAAGACGTCTGCAAAGAAAAGTGCTGGAGCTGGAACTTCAAAGCCTTGAAGCCCATTATTTCCTTTCTTTCTACTCATTCTACCTTTTCTTATAAGTCCTGAAGTATTTTGTTTTCCTTAATAAAAACCCTCTGAACATGATCCTACATTTCCTTCTACTCTTTTCATGAAAGTGAAAAATGGAGAGAAATTATATGTGATGTGTTGAATTGTCTAGTCTTACTGCTATGTTAGAGTTGCAGGAAATTCACAAAATCTTGGATAATCCATAATGTTTGTTTTGTCTTTCATCAAGGGGGAGATTGATAGATCAGAAGCTCTCGAGTATTGAATGAGTTCATAAATTTAGTGGGAGATATTTTTCCATGATGATGAAAGTAAAATCATAAGTTGAGAAAAACATTAAGTATCAAAGCTTCAAAGCTTTGAGATACTGTAGTGTTCATATGATTATATTGTGCTTTTATGTTTCTATGTTTGCAGGCTTATTGAATTGGATTGGGGAATGAGTTTATCATTCATTAATGAATTCTTCAAATATTATTGATTCTTGTTTTGGATTGTATAACACAGATTGTAGGATTGAGAATCAAGGCTCTCACTTGTGAACTAGCAGTCAAAGCTCCAACGATTTGAGATTTTCTGATGACTATATACTGCTAAGTTTACCTAACTAATCTGTGTATGCAGGTTGGATCGGTTTGATTCAAAAACCGAGTATTGAGTTATTCTAACTCTTTATTACTTGTTTTATATTGATTCATAGTTACACCTACTCAGTTGGATATAGAAACTGAATTTAACATAAGGCAAAATAAGCCCAGTTTCTCAAGAACTGTATGTCTGTGAAAGAACATCTTGTTGCTATTTTGTTTAGATGTTGTTTGATCTTTGTTGCTGAGTGTGTGCAGGTTTGTTGGTCGTTCCAACATTCATAAATAACTCAGTTAGCTATCAGTATAGTTGTTGAAAGAAGCATATCTGGGGAGATGATTTATAGGAAATCAGTTCCTAAAATCTCTCAGAGTGGTTGCACACTGTTGATAAAATATAAGATTTTGAATTTCAAAAGAGACACACATTGAGAGAGGCTGATCGACGTGGGAATTGAAGAGAGTTTCAAACAAGAGAGATTAAGTTACAGAACTCTTCAAACAATCAAGCTAATCAACACTACAACATGAGAAGATCATTCATTAGATTAGAAGAACTCTTCCAAGCTTCATCAGCTTATCTATTTCTGAGTTATTCTACTTGTACTGAATTGTATTATTCATTCTAACTTTCTAAAGCCTCAAAAAACTTATTAATTTAGTTGCTCAAGTGAAAAACAAGAGGTTCTTATTGTTTCAACAGATTGTAGTTGGTAACTAGATAGGTTGAGAAGCACAAGCTGTATAAGTGTAAGGTAGCTCACATAGGCTTGAAATCTAGGGATAAATCTGAGTGATTAATAAGAGTTTGTGGTGAAATCCTTGAGGGATTAGATCCCTAAGACAGAGACTATGTCAAATTGTGACTGAACTCTGTAAAAATCCATGTGTTCCTGTTATTTATTTTGTTTCTTTTCATTCCAGTTTTAAACAGGCAGCTCCAAAGCTTTGGAGGATTTACAATCTCAAAGCTTTGAAGCTTATGTGAGTGACAGTTATATCTCTAGCTTCTCAAACCTTTTCAAATTCTTGAGATATCAACTGCACAAATGCTTAAAGTTTTAAAAAGGCTGGTGTTTTAGCAAAAGTTTCCATACTCTATTCAACCCCCCCCCCCCTTCTATAGTATTAGATCATGTTATTCTACATACATTACAAAGTTTCAACAATGATAAATGTTTTTCATGATCATAGACAAAAACAAATAGAAGAAAACAAGAAAAGATATCAAACGATGTATCCCACACTCCAAACGTTGCTCCAAGCTCCAAACCTAGCTCTCACGTCGTGTCCCTTAGTGTCTCTCTCAAAATCACGTTCATAAACCCTTATATATGTTTCGAATAAGTTTGGAGAAGGTTTGACTTAATACACAAAGCCCATACGTTTTTATGAAATTATGTGCCCCCGACCACGTCGTGCAACTTCGCCCTCCGGGTCGTGGGACCTATGGGGTTGCATGGTGAGGTCGTGCGACCTCTGACAATGTCCTGCAAGGCCAGGTTCCAGTTTCTTTGAAATCAATCTTCTCATATTCAGGTCGTGCGACCTTCGAAATTTTCTCCACTTTTCAGCCTTGTACATTGCAGAACCAAGTCCTAGTAGGTCGTCGACCTCTAGAAAAAGGTCGTGAGATCTCTGATCCTGCTGCAAGTTTATGTTTTGTCTTCAAACATACTTTTTCAATCCAAATGCTCTTGTGTGCTTTGTTCCTATAATTTCACAACACGAACACACGACGAAGATCAAATGTGATAAAAGTATGTCAATTTACACGTAAAACGATGCAAGATATGTCTGGACTTCACACTTACACTCACAAACTCATTCATGCTCATTTTCTCACAGCTTGAACTAAATTTCATGTGATTACACCGAAACGCACTCAAAACGATAATGAATCTCATATAGAATATAACTCTTCCTACAGAGTTATCATGGGCATGGCATGTTTTGTGAACCGGTTTTAGAAAGCTAGAATGTCATGCTTACAAGTTTAGAAGGAACTTTTTATGCTTATGAAAAAAAAAGAAGGGTTTCTTTGTATTAATCAAAAAATTGAAGTGACAAACATGAAGAGACACGACTCCTCATTTTTTATGAAAAAATTAGGTTACTTCACTTTATAAGACTCTAAGGTTATTTTAGACATTTTATATTTTAAGATTAATAATTGTTTTGTAAAATTAAAAGTTGTAGATAGTGCTTTCTAGACAGACAGATCTTAGCCACGTGGCGATCATCCAGCACACCTAGCTGTGCTCCATGCACACTGGATCACCACTCGCGCTGATCCACGTGGGGGCTGCGAGACAGGGCCCTCGCATACCACCACACGGGACTTGTAGGGACTTAGTGTTTTGGAAACTAGAGTAAGTCCTGTCGCGCGCGAGCGACAACCAAGCCCGCGCGGGACCTTTAGTAATTGCTTTGAGAGATTTATGGAACGAGCTCCATAAACCTGGTCAACCTCATAACGGTTCCGGTATACGCGGGCGAAGTGCGTAACGGTCCCTATATATGCGGACGAACGTGCCATTGTGGTTAAGGTAATTAAACCGTCATTAAGGGGCGCATTAACCCACTACAACGGTCACATTATCCGTTATATATAGGATCGTTGACCCTTCCATACGAGGACGAATCACATGAACTACGAGGAAGCTCTGCCAAAAATTCTTTCTCTCTCTCTCATACAGTTGCTATTGCCTTACTCTCTCCCTACACACACCCTACTCTTTATGTGTTCCCTTTATCCCTTGCTTTTGGTGTATATTGAATCTCCCTCAAAGGATTCTCTCGTACACATTTGGTGAACCCGACGTGAAACTTACCACTGCAAGCAACCATGTCTCACGAAGACGACGTCAGCAACAGATATCCCTCCACGGAAACAACCTCGGGAGAGGAGACCCGTCACACTTCTGCAGCCGCCAGCGGAACTCCGAATTTGGAGACTTTAAACGTCACTATCCAGAATCAGGCAAAGGCCCTCCAGGCTCAATCCGCACAGATGGATCGGATAATGGCCATCCTAGGAACCCTCGCCCCGAATCCGACATTGGGTACTGCTGTCTCTCAAGGAGGAGGAAACTCTACCACCCAGGGGACTGGAGTAGTACCTACACCACCTAACCCTAATTCGCAAACTCCACCACCAATGGTGCAATTACCCTCCGTCCAGGGGCAAACGGCCCAAATACCGTCCCTTACCACACACATTCCCCAACCACAGACCGTGGCACCCAATATCTCTTCGCAGTACCCCTTGCCTACTCCGCCGGCACTGGTGAGCAACATGGCTTACACCCCTAGCCCGACCGCAGCATATGTGTCCCCGCCAGCTACAAAACTTCCTCCTGCTGCTGGAGGGAGTGCACCAGAATGTATGACATCGCTGCAGCGGCGCATAGAGACATTCCTGGCCAATCAACCTTTTGCAGACACTATCATTCCGAAGGTCGACAACGAACCGCCTATCCCACGCGAGATCTATCTGATTCCCAACTTCGCAGGGTATAAGTCCCCTAAGTGGGACAAGTTTGAAGATGTCAACGGGAATGCTCACGTGCATGTCATGCGTTTTATCGATGTAATGGGACCGTATGGGGCTGATCCCAAGCTGCTGATGCGTGGGTTCCCAAAATCTCTGGGAAATGTGGCTTACAAATGGTATATAACGCTGGAGGCTGGATCTGTCAAAACTTGGGACGACATGGTTCAGAGGTTCTACACGAAATTCTTCCAGATGGAGGAGAAGGTCACGATGATTCATCTCTCTCGTATGTATCAGAAGCGCGATGAGGATGGTGTCACCTTCATCAAGAAGTTCAGAGCCAAATCATTGGATTGCAGAGATGAAGTGCTTGAGGGCAGGCTCGTGGAGATATGCCTGCAAGGCATGCGAGATGAGTAAAAAGGTATGCTAATCAACCTGCAAACTCCTACCTTTTCGAAGTTGATTGAATGCACCAAGAACATAGAGCCTATAGTGGAAAGGAAAAAGAAGAAGCATGCCCCTGAACGACCCTCGGGAGGAACCACTTTCAAGATTGGAAGGTTTAATTATAAGAGAGGGCGCGAAGCTGAGATCAATACAGTTTCACCACACAACCAGCCCATGGTTACAACTTCAGATGCGCCCCCTCTACCATGCTCGATAGAGGAAGTGATTGACCTATGCAAACAGTGGCGCAAAGACGGAGTTCTGCCTCCGCTTGGAAGGATACCTTCTAAGGAAATGATGAGGGACCCGAAGTGGTGCGAATGCCACGGAAAAATTATGCACCCCACAGTTGACTGCAAAAAAATCAGGCACATGGTGAGCCGAAAAATGAAGGAAGGCGATTTGAATGTCAGCGACCAGAGGCAGGACGTGCGAAACAATCCGCTGCCGGCTCATGCGGAGTAAGAGCCTAAAGGAAAAGAGGTAGCCATGATTGCGGTTATGGATCTTGAAGAGATTGCGGAAGACGGTCTGCCTATCATTGCTGAAATTCACAACGACGAGGACTACAGCATAGACACGGAGGATGAGCGTGCTGACAGAATGAAAGGGTCGCACGGGTTTAGCAAGTTCTTCGACGAGATGAACTTTTCGGAGAAATGCCGGAAGGAGATGACAAAGGAGATTCTAAGGGTAGCAGAAGACTTCGAGGAAGACACCGTGGTCTCCAATGGAAAAGTTTTTAGGGCGTCTCGCTCTACAGAAAAGATTATGACTTTCTCCGCAAGTGACAAGAAGACGGACTCGAGCCACCAGAAGCCCTTATACGTAACGGCAGTGATCAATGACGTCGAATTCAAAAGGGCATTTGTTGATGGAGGAGCAGTCGTCAACGTGGTCTCGCTCAATACTCTAAAGTTAGCAGGAATCCCGGAGAAGAAGATTGTCAGACGCCCATCCCCACTGATGGGATTCGGGAGTAATTCCAGGATGACGATAGGATGGATTCGCCTAGGCATTCAGATAGGAAAAATCAAGTGTGCAGCTAAATTCTACGTCATTGATGCGAATACTACGTATCACATGATCATAGGGCGAGCTTGGATTCATCGTTTCGACGCGGTTCCCTCAACAGCTCACCAGGTGATGAAGGCCATCTGGAATGACAGAGTAGTGGAGATACCGGCTTCGGTAATTCCTTTCAATCTAAATGAGGCGCACCTCATTGAAGCGGTATGGTTTACTGAAATGGCGGACGGGAAAACGCCAGGGCCATTTAACCCGATTCCTCTGCCTCGATGGGAAGACATCAAGGATCAGTCACCAGCAGGAGTAATGGTGACGAGGGAGGATGCCAAGGAAAAAGTGTCCGCACGCGAAGAGGCACCGCAGGCCGCCTACCAAAGGAAGAACGTGCATACTTTGAAAAGGGTGGTAAAACATGATCTTGCGGGAAAGGAGAGAGAAAGCTTCTACTCCAACGGAAAGAAATGCTACCGCATATGAAGGTGCGCGGGGGCACCCCCGTCCGAGCATGGGGATATCCCTGGGAAAATCAATCGGATCGAACACGTCGCGAAGGCAGACAAGCCAACACCGGAGGTTTTGGAGGATAAACTGAAAGAAGCACCTGAGTGCATGGAGGACAAGCCGAAACCCCAAAAACAGGAACTGAAAGAAGTGTTCCTGAGCCCAGGCGAAGAAAAGAGGACGCCTGTTTTTGTGAGCGCAGACCTCACAAGCGATGAGGAAGCATGGTTGCTACAACTGTTGACCGAGTATAAAGACGTGTTTGCCTGGGAGTATGATGAGATGCCCGGTTTGGACACGAGCGTGACCATGCACAGACTAGATGTTATCCCGGGATCTAAAACGGTAAAGCAAAGTGAGAGAAGCTTCAGGCCAGAGATAAATGTGGAAATTAAGAAAGAAATCATCATCCCACCTGGTTGGCTAAAATCGTGCATGTGGTAAAGAAGAATGGGCAACTTCGTATCTGCGTAGACTTCAGAGACCTTAACCGCTTTTGCCCCAAGGACGACGTCCCGCTGCCCAACATCGATCTGCTCATCGATTCCACTGCAAGATTTTTGAGTGCTGCACTCCAAATGCTATTTTGGAGGTTGTTACTGATGCCATTTGTTATATGTTTGCAAGAGGTTAATCCCATATCAATGTTCATATCTCTAACAAATGTGTCTTTCATTTACGTTCCCAGATGAAGAACAGTGCGACAGAGAAGCGGAAGGATTGGCCAAGAAAGTAAAAATGGATTTGGAGATGATTCTGCATAATCTTTGTTGCTTTAGAGTTAATCCTTGTAATATAAACATGATCATGGACTCGTAGTTTCTTTTTTGGTTGGTGTGGCTAAGTTAGTGTGTTGTGGCCTTGCTTTTTTGCCGATTTGGTGTGCTGTTTTGGTTGTGTCCTTTCTCTCTTTACATTTGTTTGTTGCTTGGGCTTTGGCCTTTCTTGGCTCGTAACTACTTGGTTTCTTTCTCTAATTAAGTTCTAGCTTTTGTTTCAAAAAGAACTCAAAATAGGAGAAATGTGTCCCAAATTAGACTACTTAACAGATGGTGTGATTTCATTGGTTTAAAAAATTGTTCCTCTTTCTGTCTAACGAATTTTGTCAATCTGGTATTCTAAGCGATGTAATTACACATATTTCCAAGATCCTCGCCATACTCCCGACCATAGTATTCAAAATGGACTAGAACGGTCGATTTGATCGGTTTGTGCAGACTGGTGAACAGGTCACTGACCGGTCCGGTTTAATTTTCGGACCGCCCGTGCATTGAACCGGTCAAAACCGGTCAAGAACCGGCCGGTTCACCGGCTGAGCCGTCAAACCACCAACCTACCCATTCGAATCTTTCCGAAAAAATATGTTGGCTGTGGAATTCAAACTCAATAGAACATTCGTGTTTCTACATTTACGTTTTAACTAGTTTTGCCCCGTGTCTGCTGCGCGCGGGTCGGCTTTGCTTGCGGGTGTGTATCATGCAACGCGTTGAGATAACCATATATAGAAGCTGGTACCGATTGTACTTACCGACTTAGTATGCGGATGTGTTGGATGAGCGTTCAGATGACCGTAAAATATGTTGATGTGTACAACTTTGGAATTGTTGGTCCAAGAATAAGATATGTTAAGACTTGATACGCCTTTCTTAGAAAAAAATGCACGGATGGAAGTATCTTGATTACCAGCGAAAGCATGATACAACCATCAACTTGCTCATTTTTTAATTATTCACAAAATTGGTAATTGGAGATGGATGTTGTAAGCCAGCATTATATTACTAGCCTTGATGTTTCCTGAAATCATGCAAAATTATGTAGAGTAGTCTAATCTATACTAACTGTCGACCATGTCTCTTCATTGACCGACCGAGTTGTCACTATCTATAAAAGCATGCAATCCATGGCACGGAATTCATAATTTTAACAATGCCCAAAAACAGGTCATCAAAGAAAGAATGGGATATGAAGGCTGAAAAGAGTAGAAAAACCATCGTTCGAAGAAGATAATGAGAACAAGGCAAGCGCGGAAGACAAATCTGAAAACGAAGACCCGTACAAAACTGCAAGTGAAGACTCAGTCAAAGTTGCATATTTGGTTGAAAAGGAAGAGGGTTTCGAAGGAGGAGGAGATTGGAAATCAGAAAAACTTGAAGAGTCGTTATCGGATGGGAAGCCCTCTCCTCCGTGAGAAGTAGAGACGTATGAAGTGAGTAGGTAACACATGAGATATAAAAAAATAGGAAAGTTCATTTGATGGCTTCTCTGTTTTTTTCCATATTGAATGCGATGCAGTATCTTTTTCCCAATTTAGTCGTCTCGTAAACCCCAATTTCTGGTGCCACTTGGTTGTCCACAATCAATAGGAACAATTGGAGAAAGTGTTATCGCACCCAATTTTAGCAGGTTATAAAAAAGCAGGATATGCAGCATTAAATAAATACACCAATAGAAGCAAACCGACATGCCAACATCACACCAAAACCCTTACATCAAGCCAACTCACAAAGCATAAGCGGGGATTTAGCATACGATAACCCACTTACAAAACATGACTGGGGATTTTGCCCAATTTAACAAAGAAGTTGCAATGTTTCCATCTGTTTTTAACCCATGTTACAACAAAATCTTAACATATGATAATTAGCTTCAGTGGGAGGGTAATGCATCATACCATTTTATTCTTTCGCAATCTTGGCATGAGTGGGTGGAGGAGAGTCATCGTCTCTTTTTCTTTTGGCAGCAGTGTTCGATGGGGGTGCACCCTCATCTTTGAAATATGTTTCTTTCCAGCCTTCCATACTCACTATCAGCCTCTTCTCCACAGCAAATTTTTTTTCATCCAGCTCAAGTTTTTTTACAAAAACTTCACATTCTCCTTTGCTATTTGCATTTCCTCCCATTTTAAAGCAATATCCTCTTGCAGTAGTGTGACATTCCCCCTCGCTCTCTCAACTTCCTCTTCCGTCAGCCTTCTAATATCAGCCATAGATTGTGCAGCATCAACCTGTTGTTGCAGACTTGTCTCCCCCCCTGTGGCAATAGCACCTGTTGAGGAGGGGTCATTAGCAGAATAGATTAAGCTTTGTTTTTTTCATCCTTTGCCTTTTCAGCTCTGTCGCAATCACATGTAAATTTAGTAGGCATTTTAGCACAGAAGGAATCCTCCGTCGTAACCAACGAATAAAGATTTTTCCACAATGGAATGCCACATCAGCTCATTTATTATAAATAGACAAAATGTATCGAATAATAAATGAGCATGTCAGAACCAGGAAAAGATTTGGAAGCATATCTACGGGCAGAAAAAACAAGAACAATCTATTTCATGGAAATTACAGTAATGATAGATATTATCTCTACTCCAGGGAAATTGCCAAAAAACAAACTAAAATATAGTCTTCTACTGAGTAAGGACACCAGTGTGCAGGCATTTTTCCTGAATTTCAAAATGAATTGGGCAAAATTAAAATGACTGGGAGAATATATACAATATAGGAGGATGCACGATGCCTTAAGTAGATTATTGAAATGGATAATGCACGCGACCATATAGAGGTCAACTTCCAAATTTGGAGCACGGCCGAATTATTATTAATTTTTTTTCCATCAAAGTAATGTATAATATAATTGATGAAAAAGGAAATATAAGGTTATTTGGCAGCATATAAAGCATACGTTAAGAATATCCAACTTGAGAAAAGATTATTTTGGGAACGGATGCATATATAAAGAACTCAGACAATCAAGGAGAAGCATATTCACCCAACAGTGACAATTTCATAAAATTCTATAACACATTGTGCATAGCACGTTCAAATAGTATCGACAAGTGACGAAGAAAATTCACAGAATGTAGTTGCACGTTAATTCTGTTGATTGCATGGAGGAACGATTCTTGCTCTAACAGTGGAGGGACAAATCAAAATTTTAGGCTAATGCGTTTGCTAAAGTTCTGTTGGAGTTATTTAATATGGTGGTGGTAATGTGTGTATACAGATGGCGATTACATACATCGGTTCGTAGTTTTACTTAAGGTTTCTTGATCATATAACCCACCAGATTCACAATAATTACGGACATACGGACATGAAATACACAAAATCCAAACTAACGGAGGGGAAGAATGTCATTTCACAATCAAAAGCAAACGGAATACACCCAATATACGGGACGTAAAAGTCCCTACCAATGGACCCAATTAACATTACTCAAAACTACGATGGCATGAGGAGGCCAAGGACAACAGCGTCATTCCGCAAATGTGCGATTACATACATCAGTTCGTAATTAGGCACAGGATGAATTCGTGTTTGATAGCATTTACAATTATTGCTGAAAGTGTGAGTGTGCAGGTGGTAATGCAGCTAATATACTCTAGAAGGAGGGTTGAATAAAGTATGCCAACTTTTTGCAAAACTTTCTAGGAAGATGAGATCTTGTGAAAACTAGTGAAGTTCAAGGCCTTGAAAACAATTTCAAGCCTTTTAAAGAGATGCAGTTTGTAGTAAAGAAGATAAGCCTTTTTCAAGGCCTTGAAAAGAGTTTCAAACCCTTGAAAAACTGACAGTTTTGAGTGCTGCAGAAACTATGAAAATGAATGAACTGTAAATGCAAAAGACAGATGATTTATAGATTTAAGTCCACTTGGACCTACGTCTCTACCTCAGGGATCTTATCCCTGCAGGATTTTTAACACAATTCAAATTAATCAAAAGATAAGCCCTAGATCTCAAGCAAAGAGAGATGCCTTACTCTGTTACAGCTTGTGGTTCTCCTTAACCTATCTAGTACCTGCTCTAGCTAACTGATTAACTAAGAATTATCTATTGTTATCCTTGAACAATCCTTGAGAATAAATATAGAGATATTACAGAAACGATCTACCAATAAAGCACCATACAGAAGAACACTTAGAATGTAGAAAATGCAGTTTAGTATGCAGTGATCTTCTGTGAATGGATTGTGAGATTGATGAACTTCTTTGATGCTTGTCAATCCATAAAGTTTTCTATATTTTTTCCCGTTGAGTGTTGTTTCTTTTTGCTTCATAATTGAGCTCTAATTAAACTTCAAACAGCTCTGCATATCTTCCCAGATTTTCAGCAACAAATCTCCTATTTTGTAGGCAATAGACTTTGACTCTTTGGCAATATTCTCCAACGGTTAAGTGATCACAATCTTTAGAGATAATGTCGTGATCTTGCATTTGAATAGGTTGATAAGTTGTCAAGCCATTTAGATCAAACAAAGCATCATCTTTTCAATTATTTACTTTCCTGCACAAGTTAGATTAGGAAATAATATCCGCAACTAGGAAATAAAATTCCCTGCAAAATCATAGTCAAACAGATAATATTCTATTTTGAAACAAGTTAGAATAATTTGTCTCAAATAACAGTAAGGCAATCATATAAAGGAGAGATATGAAATCAACTTGGAAGAGTTTATAGAAAACTCCCCCTGAGAATGTTCACATAGGTTAAGCAGTTTCAAGGCTTTGAATCCAGTTTCGACTATTTTCAAGCCTATGAGAACTTATTCAAGGCTTTCAAAGCTTTTTCAAGGCCTTGAAATAGTTAGACTATTCCAAGCCTTGCAAAACCTGATCTTACAATCTCCCCCTTGATGAAAGACAAAACTAAATTATGTTTGATCCTTAGTCTCTGCAAAAATAATACTGATCAGTGCACAATCCATAATGACACAGTGATTCCAAAAAGATCCAACTTATTCAATTCACCAACAGAAAATAAAAAGTTCAGCAAATACCAAATAACTCCTAAGAAGAATAAAACCTAAAACCCTAGAATTTCTCCCCCTTTTTGACTTTCATCAAAAAGATAGAGAGGATGTTGGATCATGTGTCTCGAAAATTTTGAAAAGAAAACTTAATAAAAAGAATGGGGAAGAAAGAATATGCCAGATTAAGGGGTTGGGTCTTCATCTCCATCTTGATCTCCTTCTTCTTCTTCACTGTCTTCAGCATCAGTCTTATCTTGTTCTTCCTGTTCTTCTTCATTCTCACCAGCAACAGTAGCTTCTTCAGTCTTGTCCTTTGTAGCAGCCTTCGGAGATTTCTTCTTTTTCTTCAAGGTAATCAGCAGGTCATCTGAGTCAGGACTGTTGACTTCATCTCCTTTCTGAGCAGCTTGTTCTACCACTTGCTTTCCCTTATCTTTGACTGAAGCATTCTCTTCCTGATTGGAGTGTTCTCTAGGCAGATTCTTGTCAGATTCACCCTTTTTTGTACCTTCTTCATCCTCTGGAACATCAAGAAAAGTCATGCTCATAAAAATACTTTCCACCATATACTTCACTTGACTAATGTCAGTCTCAAGTCTATAAATAGTTTCTTTGATTTCTTTCATATCCAACTCCAAACCATCAAGTCTCTGATTTTCTGTAGGCTGAGAAGTCTGACTAAAAGTGGGAGTCAAGGTCTTGGGCTTAAGAAACTTCTTGGCACCTAGTTCTACTTCAGTCAAATCTGATTACAACTTCCAAATCTTTTCTTTAGTCTTCACCACTCCAATGTTCTCAAAGGCCTTCTCATTAAGCATTACCATGCCAGAAGTGACTGATTCCTCTCCACCAGTTGGAATCTTAAAGTGTTCAAAGAACAGTGTGAGTAGATTAGCATAGGGCAGAGGATGTTTTATTTTATTGGTAAGGCTAAAGAGCATATGTTCAATTACTAACTTCGGAAGGTCAATCTCATAGCCATGCATGATCAGATACATGATGTGCAACATTCTCTCAGTCACCAATTCCTTAGAGTGCTCTCTGGGAAAGATACACCTTGCCAGAATAGTGTGAAGGAATTTGGCTTCAACATTTAACACATAGTGTGTTAATTGTTTTGCTGTGGTGGAAGTGTTTGGTAGGTAGAACTCTTCTCTTGCTAGTTTCAGTACTTCTGTCTTTGGTGGATGATTGCTAGTGTAATACCTGTTGGGACAGCCTAGCACATTGGCAAACTCAGAGTGGTCCAATTCAATCTCGATCCCAGCAACTCTAGATTTGATTACCAAGTGTTCAGATCTCTTAACTTGCTTCAAGTTCTGATAGAAGAGTCTGGTGAGTCTAGGATAGGCTAACTCTTTAGGGTTCAGCATAAACCACAGAGAACACTTATTTAACATAGAGATGCACTTAAGTTTCATGTGTTCCACCATATCTATATTGATCATACTACATAATGCAATAGATCTGGAAGCAAAATCATCTAACCACTGACCTTTGGAGGTGTTTAAGACAAACCAAGTTTCATCAGGGGTTGGAGTCTTTGAGTAGACTTGCAAGGCCTTCTTCATGTGATCTTCTTGCTGTTCTTCTGTTACCTTCCCTTTCCCTTTTTCAGCTTGAGTGGCCTTCTTCTGTTTCTTTAACTTCTTGGGGCTGGAGACCTCTGTATCAGGTTGCTTCTCTGCAGCATCCTTCTTTGTCTTCTTCTTCTTTTCTGAGGAGGGAGTTGCAACCTTCTTGGCTTTCTTTTGGGGCGGAGGGAGATCTGCAACTTTCTCTGCAATAGGAGTTCTAGAGCTAGAGTCTCCACTAAGTTCTTGAACTTCATCCACTGCTGCCTTTCTTTTCTTCTCTGAACCAGGTTTTGATCCTCCTGCCATCTTGATTCTGTCTGAGGTTCTCCTTGGGCTCATTAGGGTTTGGGAGAAGAATAGAGAGAGGTAGGAATAATACGGAGAGAGGACAAGATAAGAAGATAAATACTAAAAAGAGTTTGAGTTTCAAAAGGAAACTAGAATATCTCTCTGATCTGAAAAGATCTGTAGTAATCATAGAAAATTAAAATATTTTCGGCCGTTGGAAATAAAATATTTTAATACTATTTTAGGCTTAAATCGTGTTGTTTGAAAAAGGTAGGGGCTATATTGAGCAAATATCTACAAAGATATCACCCAATACATAATGATCCAGGTTTATTGACTATTAGTATAGCATACTTATTTTCAATGATTTGAAAATTTTTTCAAGGTCTTGAAATGCTGTAATACTGCAACACATAAAATCAAACCTTTGAGATCATTTTCAAGGCTTTGAAAATCAGTTCAAACCTTTGAAAACATATACAACTTACCTTTCTTACCTGATGCTCCCACTAAACCAATGCCTCTTTATTTAGCATTCTCAATTCCGATCTTAGAGCTGAGAATCTTCCATCAGCTAATGGTTTAGTGAAGATATCTGCAATTTGCATGTTAGTGGCAAAAATTCAAGAACAATATCACCTTTCTCAGCAAGATCTTTGATGAAATGGTGTCTGAAATCAATGTGCTTGGTTCTTGAATGTTGAACTAGATTCTTTGTAATTGAAATTGCATTGGTGTTATCACAATTGATAGGTATGCTTCTGAAATCAAATCCAAGGTCTCTTAGCTGTTGAGCAATCCATAGTACTTGTGAACAACATACTCCTGCAGCTATATATTCAGCTTCAGGTGTTGATAGAGCAAATGAATTATGTTTCTTGGAATGCCAACTGATCAAGGATGATCCGATAAATTGGCAAGTTCCTGAAGTGCTTTTTCTATTAACTTTGTAACCTGCAAAGTAAGCATCTGAAAATCCATGCAATGAGAAGTTAGAATGTCTTGGATACCAAAGCCCTAAGTCTTTGGTACCATTGAGATATCTGAATATTCTCTTCACAACAGTCAAGTGTGATTATTTTGGATCAGCTTGAAATCTAGCACACATGCATACACTTTTTTTTAACTATTATCCAAAATCCATCACTGATCATCTCAAAAACCGTCACTCTTTAGTCTCTTAGCATAACAAAAAACAGAACCAGCATACTAATAGAAATAAAAACTCTTAACGGTAAGACTTCTGGAACCTAGCGCGAGTACCACGACCACCGAACTTCTTCGGCTCGCTACGTCTCGGATCAGCAACAAGAAGAGTCCGTTCGTACCTGACTAGAATGTCCTTGATCTCCTTCTTCTGCTGCTCGTCGACGAACTTCTGGTAGAAGGCCACCAGCGCCTTGGCGATGCTCTAACGGATGGCGTAGATCTGCGAGGTGTGACCGCCGCCCTTGACACGGATCAGCATGTCGACGTCGGCGAAGCGCTGGCGGCCGAGGAGGAGGATGGGCTCGTACGCCTTGTAGCGGAGGATCTCCGGCTAGACGAGCTCGATTGGTCAGCCGTTGATCTTGAACAGGCCGCGGCCGCGCTTGCAGTAGGTGACGGCGACGGCTGTCTTCTTACGGCCGAAGCACTGGACGGACTCGACCGGAGCGGACATTGTTGTAGCCCCTGTGTGGTTTTTTTTCCTTGAATCGTTTCAGAGTGAAATGTCGAAGGAGTAGCACACATGCATACACTAAACATGATATCTGGTCTGCTTGCTGTGAGATAGAGTAATGATCCAATCATACCTCTATACTCTTTCACATTGACACTCTTACATGATTCATCCTTGTCTACGGACAGTGTAGAACTCATAGGAATCTTGGCTTCCTTACATTGAGCCATGCTATATTTGCTTAACAATCTCTTGTGTATTTGCTTTGATGAAGAAAGATTCCCTTCTTCAATTGATGTATTTGAAGTCCTAGGAAGAAGTTCAGCTCTCCCATCGTGCTCATTCAAATTCCCTGCTCATAAGACTTGAGAATTCTCTGCACAATTGATCATTAGTAGCTCCCAACAAGATATCATCAACATAGATCTGAACTACAAGAAAATCTTTCTCTTGAGTCTTTATGAAAAGAGTCTTGTCTACTAGTCCTCTTTTGAAATCATTTTCAAGCAAAAAATTTTACAATCTTTCATACCAAGCTCTTGGAGCTTGTTTTAAACCATAAAGAGATTTGTCAAGTTTGTAAACATGATCTGGAAACTTGTCATTTTCAAAACCAGGAGGTTGTGCTACATAAACTTCTTCTTTTAAGTATCCATTCAAGAAAGCACGCTTCACATCCATTTGAAATAATTTCATGTTCTTGTGAGATGCAAAGGCAAGTAAAATTCTTATTGCTTCTAACCTGGCAACTGGAGCAAAATTTTCCTCATAATCAATACCTTCTTCTTTGTTGTAACCTTGAGCAACTAACCTTGCTTTGTTTCTAATCACTTTGCCACTTTCATCAAACTTATTTCTGAACACCCATCTGGTACCAATGACATACTAGTTTGTAGGTGGAGGAACTAGGTTCCAAACCTTATTCCTTTCAAACTCATTGAGTTCACTTTGCATAGCAATGATCCAGTCTGCTTCTTGTAATGCTTCTTTCACAGTTTTTGGTTCTACAACAGAGACAAAAGCATTAAAAGCACATAAGTTCTTCAATTGTGATCTAGTTTGTGTACCAGTGGTTGGATCTGAAATGATATTATCAACTGGATGAGATGAGAGATATCTGAATCTCTTTCGTCGAGACCAGGGTTCAGGTTCTCCATAGATCTTCTCTGGTCTTGAAGTAGTGGCTTTGTCACTTGTATCCTTCTGATCATCTTTTCCAAAGCTTTGAGGCTTATTTTCAAGTCCTTGAGCACCATTTTCGAGGTCTTGAAAATGTATTCTGGTTTCTTCTGAGCCTTTCTTGAATCCTAGCGGATTATCAGTCTCTTCCTCTGATTCATGCTTGTTCAAATTCAAGTCTGCAAAACTTTCACTCAAAGAACCATCATAGCTTTCATCAAAAATACTATTAATGCTTTCTTCAACCATTTTTGTTCTTTTATTGTAAACTCTATAGTAACCAAGAAAGATACCTTCATCACTTCTGGCATCAAACTTACCAAGATTGTCATTTCCATTGTTATGGAAAAAGCATGTACATCCAAAGGGCCCGAAGTATGACATGTTTGGCTTCCTCCCTTTGAATAGTTCATAGGGGGTCTTCTTCAGAATAAGTCTGATCAAGCACATGTTCAGTATATAGTTTGCTGTATACACAGCTTATGCCCAATAATGTTTTGGCAGCTTATTTTCAAGAAGCACTGTCCTTGACATATCTTCAAGAGTCATGTTCTTTCTTTCAACAACACCATTATGTTGAGGAGTTCTTGGAGCAGAAAAGTTGTGAGAGATACCTGACACGTATTCTTACGTGTGTAGGCAAGTGCACAGTAGAGTAATAAAGTTTGAGTATTTTTAATACTCGGGTTGTCGAATCGCACGAGGACAAGCTCTTAACAAGCTTTAACTAACTAATTAATTGAGTTTACTAAGTAACCGGTAAAAAGTGTTGAGAATTGTGAGGTTGCCACCCCCAAACAAGTGGTTGTATGTAATGGCTGAAATAGTATAAAAGGGAATTAAGAAGAAGTTCTTAATAAATTTTGGAGAAACTAGGCAATCTATGGATCACCTAGGGGTGTTAGACAGTTATGGATACTGTATTGAAACACGCTAATCCTAATTCAGTTATGCCAGGTAACTAGTTACTCCAATCTTCTGTCGATCTCATGCAGTTCTATGTCTCGGTCTACTTCGGGTCCTCTCGGTCCACCTCCGTCTACCAGTCCATTCTAGTAGGCTAACGACGTGCATGACAACGAGTCCCATCGCCCCACCGTTGCACGAGTAGTCTTTACACCCACCGATTCTACCCAAATGGCGAGGCCTATTCAAATAACCTCTCAGTCTCTTTGATTTGGGATTGTGTTCACGTTCTCTATCACCCTAGGCCAAGTCTCCATCAAGCACTCCACCTAAGTACTAGCAATTCCGGGTAGCTACTCCATTGTTGCTAAGGATTAAGCATCAAACATGAACAATAACTAAACTAAATTAAACATTAAGCAATATAACACAATCATACATCAAAATCACTCGCTAATGGCCATTCATCTCATCCCAAGGGTTTGTCAATAACCCTAGTTCAATAATACACCAAAAACATGAAGAAACGTCATAATCATGAATCTAATACATGAATCAATCACAATAATCCAGGAAAGATGTCTAATCATAACCCTAGGCTCTCCGCAGAACCTAGCAAAGTATCTAGCTACTCATAGTAGATGAACAATACAATAGTTTCTCCATAGATAATAAAAGAGAAGAGAAGAAGTGATCAAACGGTGAAATCGCCAAAGTGTGGACGAATCCGTGCAAGCCCCAAGCTCCAAGATGCTCCCCAATGGTGTCCCGTTGCTCTCCTCCTTCTTATTGACTCCCTCTATGCGTGATTGATGTTTTTTTCCGTCCCTAGGTCGTTTTTTAGTCATAACCCGTCACAAGTTTTCAGTAATTGCACAATAGCCCCCTGAAATCTGCTCCTGATTTCAATAGGCCATATCTCTTTCGTCCGAAATCGAATTTAGATCCAGGACCTATCGTTGGAAAGCTCTCTGAGTCTAATTTCATTTGGCACTGTTATCAAACCCAAATTAATTTTATAACTCCAGCTATAATCAAAATAGTACAGAGTGGTCATCCAAGCTCCTCCAATTCGGGTTCTCTTCACTCCACTTGAGCTCCCGTTGTTTCTGAAGTTCGTTCCATGCTTCCTATCAACCGATTAGCATCCTTCCCTGCCAAAATAACATGAACAAACATACCAAGAGATTATATTAGACATATAACAAGGAGATATGCACAGAAACGCCCGGACTAACAATACATAGCACGTGAAGCATCAAGTGATAAAACGACTCATATTCTCTAACATTAAGCTCAAACCACTCGTGATAATGTGGTAAAATGGAGGTAATAGATAGCTCCTAAAAGGGTCTATCAATACCATGTTTATCACATAACAAATCAATTTCTAATTGATCAAATTCTCTACCATGATCACTTCTAATTGAAGCTACATGTAGGTTTTTCATAGTTTGAAGTTCTCTGCAAAGCTTTGAAAATTCATAGAAGGCTTCAGATTTTTCTTTGAGAAACATAACCTAAGTATATCTAGAAAAAATCATCTACAACAACTAGCATATACCTTTTACCTTTTGGAGTAGGAGTTCTCATATGACCACCGAGATCCATATGAAGCAGTTCAATGGGTATAGTTGTACTCACAAACTTCTTTTGCTTAAAAGAGCTTCTGGTCTGCTTGCCCTGAGCAGAAGCTTTGCACAATTCATCTTCTCTGAACTTGATGGATGGAAATCCTCTTACCAGGTCTTTGGAAAACTTGTTCAAAGTATGCAAACTAATATGACCAAGCTTCCTGTGCCAAAACTTTGAATCCTCTTTCAAGGCCTTGAGGCACTTCAAACTTTCACCTACAACTTTGTTAGTCTGAAGAGTATAAACATTGTTTGATCTAGAGGCTGTGACAATGCAATCTCCTGATTTCTTATTTTGCACCACACACTTCTCTTTATCAAAGATAACTTTGTTGCCATTGTCACAAAGCTGAGATACACTAAGCAAGTTAAATTTCAAACCATCAACTAGATACACATCAGAAATAGAGTTTTCAGAATTTTTACCAACTTTACCAATACCAAGAATATTGCATTTACCTTTGTCACCAAGTGTAATTGAACCTTCTGATTGCTCCTTCAATTCTGAGAATAGAGATCTCTTTCCACTCATATGTATTGAGCAACCACTGCCCATAAACCACTTTTCCTCTTTGGTGACACCATGCAAACACCAATAACTGCCTTACCCAGCTGTTAGACCAAGTGTGGAATTTGAATTCATATTCAGGATCAACCATGTTAGGTGGTCCAATCCCTTTAGGAACCCAAATCTGTTTAACTTGTCCTTTGAGTTGAAATGGAAAAGTGTTCTTCATTATATGAGGGCGTTCTTCTTCTAAAAGGACAAGTCATTTTAACATGACCAGTTTTGCAACAGTAATGAAATTTAGGAGAAGTTTTGTTTCCAGCTTTCAAAAATCTGGTATTGTTCTTTATTGAAAAGTTTGGATTGAATCCAATACCAGCTTTGTGAACTGACTGTGAACTTCCTCCAAGAATCAAGTTCAACTTGTGTTCTGATCCAGCAATATTAACTTTGCTCAATTCAGATTCTTGAAGTTTCTCAGTAAGAGTAGTCTTTTGTTTATCTAATTCATCAACTTGATGTTTTAGATTAACAAGGTTGTTACTCATCAAGGAGTTCTCAGTGACTACCTCCTTGACTTGTGTTTTCAAGGCTTTGAAACTAGTTTTCAAGGCCTTGAAATCACTGTCAGTTTTCTTCTGAGAGATTTCAAGATTTTTATTTAGACAAACAAGTTTTATGTTCTCTTTTGCTTGCTCATGAACTTTTTCCTTCAAAAGTCTGATCTCTTTCAGATAATCTTCTTCATTTAAAAGTATTGTTCTGAGATAATCTGAAAGAGAATCTTTTAGTTTTGAATTCAGACAGTTTACCATTACCTCAATTTTCTTCTCAGAACTTTCATCATGCTTGGCCATGAAGCACAGATTGGCATGTTCTTCTTCAGATTCTGATTCACTTGAACTATCTGAATCACTCCATGAAGCTATCATAGCTTTCTTTCTTCTGTCATGGTCTTTCTTTTGAAAGCTCTTGCTTTTCTTGTGTGGACAATCTCTTATCAAATGTCTTGCATCACCACATTCAAAGCAATTCATGATCTTTGATTTACTTTGTGAAGAAGACTTACCTTTGTAGTCCTTGCTACTGGATGGTCTATGTCTTTCTATATTGAAGTCTTTGTTTCCAAAGTTTTTCTTCATTTTGAGAATCCTTGTCAAGACTTTGTAAATCAAGGCAACTGGATCTTCATCATCGTCATCCTTAGTTTCAAGGCTTTGATTTCTCTTATTCTCTTTGGATTTGAGAGCTAAGTTCTTGACACATTCTGGTAGCTCTCCATCAGCTTCATTCAAAGATATTTCATGTGTCAGAAGCTTCCCTTGTAGGTCATCAAGTTGTATAGTTGAAATATTTTGCGCTTCTTCAATAGCTATGGTCTTTGGATCCCACTTTACCTTTGGAAGACTTCTTAGAATCTTCCTCACCTTTTCTTCATTGGAAAAATGTTTTCCCAGTGAATCAAGGTTGTTAAAAATGTCTGTGAACCTGTTGAACATGTCTCTGATAGACTCATCTGCATTCATCTTAAACAGCTCATACTGCCTAAGATAGATGTTGATCTTGGTTTTCTTCACTTGACTGGTTCCTTCAAATGTTACCACAAGTTTATCCCAGATTTATTTGGCAGTAGTGCAGCCTGAAATCCTGTTGAATTAATATGTACTCAAATCACAATATAAGATGTTAATAGCTTTGTAATTATTAGATAATTGCTCTAATTTAGAAGAGGAGAGTGAGTCTTCAGATTTGGGAGTTCTAATCCCATATTTCTCTGTCTAGAAAGTGTGAGGTCCATTCTGAATAATGGTCCAAAGCTCTATGTCTTGATCAATGATGGACATTTTCGTCAAAGCTTTCCAGTGAGCAAAATTTTCTCCACAAAATAGAGGAGGTATGTTAGCAGCTCTTCCCTGTGAGAAACCACCATCACCTGCAGTACTCATGATCACCAGATGGTTAAATTTATAGAGTGATACAAGCTTTGGTACCAATTGAAAGTGTGAGTGTGCAGGTGGTAATGCAGCTAATATACTCTAGAAGGGGGGGGGGTTGAATAGAGTATGCCAACTTTTTTCAAAACTTGCTAGGAAGAGGAGATCTTGTGAAAACTAGTGAAGCTCGAGGCCTTGAAAACAAGTTCAAGCCTTTGAAAGAGATGCAGTTTGTAGTAAAGCAGATAAGCCTTTTTCAAGGCCTTGAAAAGAGTTTCAAACCCTTGAAAAATAGACAGTTTTGAGTGCTGCACAAACTATGAAAATGAATGAACTATAAATGCAAACGACAGATGATTTATGGAATTCAGTCCACTTGGACCTACGTCTCTACCTCATGGATCTTCTCCCTGCAAGATTTTCAACACAATTCTTATTAATCAAAGGCTAAGCCCTAGATCTCAAGAACAGAGAGATGCCTTACTCTGTTACAGCTAGTGGTTCTCCTTAACCTATCAAGTACCTTCTCTAGCTTACTGATTAACTAAGAATTCTCTATTTTTCTCCTTGAAAAATCCTCGAGAATAAAGATAGAGATATTACAGAAATGATCTACCAATAAAGCACAATACAGAAGAACACTTAGAGTGTAGAAACTGCAGTTTAGTATGCAGTGATCTTCCGCGAATGGATTGTGAGATTGATGAACTTCTTTGATGCTTGTCAATCCAGAAATTTTTCTCTCTTTTTTCCCGTTCAGTGTTGTGTCTTGTTGCTTCATAATTTAGCTCTATTTAAACTTCAAACAGCTCTGCATATCTTTCCAGATTTTCAGCAACAAATCTCCTATTTTGTAGGCAACAGACTTTGACTCTTTGTCAATCTTCTCCAACGGTTAAGTGACAACAATCTTCAGAGATAATGTCATGATCTTGCATTTAAATAGGTTGAGAAGCTGTCAAGCCATTTAGATCAAACACAGAATCGTCTTCTCAATTATTTCCTTTCATGCACAAGTTAGATTAGGAAATAATATCTGCAACTAGGAAATAAAATTCCCTGCAAAATCATAGTCAAACAGATGATAATATATGTTCAAACAAGTTAGTTTAATTTGTCTTTCATTATCAAATAACAGTAAGACAATCATATAAAGGCGAGATATGAAATTAACTTAGAGGAGTTTACAAAACACTCCCCCTGAGATTGTTCACATAGGTTAAGCAGTTTCAAGGCTTTGAATCCTGTTTCAAGGCCTTGAAAATAGCTATACTATTTTCAAGCCTATGAGAACTAATTCAAGGCTTTGAAAGCTGGTTCAAGGCCTTGAAATAGTTAGACTATTCCAAGCCTTGCACAATCTGATATTACAATTGCTATATTGGTATCATTAACTTATGAATTTCCAATTCGAATCAATAATTTGCTACTTCCAAGTAGTCGTCTGTAATTACGAGACACTTTTCCTTGGCAAACATGACCATACCTAGAATACCCCAATAATGGTATAATCGCAACTGATATATACAGTGTACATGCTTAGAAGACTCGTATAATTAATTATTTGTCCATGTCCAACATCAGCTTTGATTGGTGCGTATGAGAATCAATTCAAAAAGCTTGGCAATTAATTCGTACTACCTAAGAATGCTGGGTAAGGGAACCTAGGAATATAAGTGCCCAATTGCATGAGGTAATTACTCAATAAAACTCAATAAAGTTCGAACATGGTAGGTATGAGGTCATTATACTGATCTCTAAACTTTGCAAGATTTACCAAACAATAAGAGAAAGTAGATTTGAAGTGACCGTTCTTAATTTTAATACTAGAACAAAAGTTATCGCTACATATACGAAGTGTTAGTAAAACTATAAGACAGAGTTTCCATAGAGATAGCAGAGACAGTGTACTTACAAAGAACATATGGGTTTACTTACCGATCAGGAAGAAGAGATGACGCCAGAGGAAGAGAGGACGATGCAGTTGTATAGAAGAGATTGTGAAGGCAGGTGAACGGATTGTGGTAAAGAAGGCAACGTATGAGTGAAGGATGGCACGGTTTTTTAGCTGGATAAGACCACATCGTGGAAGGGGAAAATTCTCTGATCTGCCAATGTCGAAGACGTGCAGTGGCGGCAGAAATGTTTTTTATTATAAAATTAGTACCTTCTTTCTCGCCAATCCAAGTTATCACTAAAATGTATAATGGCTAGGTCTTTCAAATAAAGTGTATCAGGCCCCCAAAAAATCATTCCATTGACAATAAAAAAAAAATATGAAGACGTGAACGTGATCACAGCTGAAGACATTTGAGATTGAAAATAAATCAATCTTATATTAGGCCATGATTACCTAAAAAAACACAGTTGGTATGACTTATATCCAACCTTCACTCTACTCTGGACTTCCAATATGCTTTGAACTTTTTTGAAATGTTTGGTAGGAACTTTTTTGTGCCAGCTTTTGGATTTTGGCTTTTAGCTTTGTAGTGTAAAATTCAAACCTGAAAAAGTTGGGTTCCGTGAGCTTTATGGGGACTCTTACCTCCTTAAACAATAAGAGCGATCTAATTGGATGAGTTTGGTATAACTAATTTGCAACTTAAGTTGGATTATAAGTCCAAAAATCCAACTTTTTCTTAAGTTAATTTTTATACTATGAACTTATAAGTTCAAATCCAAAAGTTTGGCTTAGAAGTTGAATACCAAACACTTCTCATAAGTTCTCTTCAACTTATAATCCGGAACTGACTTTTAAGCAGCTTATAAGTCATGCCAAACCCCACCATTACCCTTACTCTCTCTTATATCAGCATACTGTGTCATCTAATTAGACCTACCATAATTTTGTAAACAGCGTATTTTTTCCACCAAATTGTGCATATTCTTTTTTTTCTTTTAAGGTCAACTTAAAAGTCCAAAACTCATACCAAGCCCACCTAAAAATGTGTAAATTTAAATACGCGGCTATATACACTCATTGCTTAATACGTCAAGTAATCAAGTGGACAATGAACTACAGCATATATATGTCACGGACAAAATCGTATCACTACTTTATAGTATCAACTTACAATTCCAAATGTTGTAAACACGCTGCTGACGAATATGCATCTTCTTCTGGGCTTACTGGGCTTGTATTACTCGATATTAGGCCTGTACGGATCCAAGCGTCCTTTTGAATGAATTGAAGCTTAACCAAATATTCGGCTTCCACAGTTATTTGTTCTCGCTTGTCCATGGCCAGCTCATTCAAGTTCTTCAGACTCCTCTGATTTTCCTAATGTCTTTCTGAATCCCTCTGATCATTTGTCCAACTATTTTACCGCTCGCAAGTATGTTGCGGCAGAAATTGTGTGTGTTAATCTATCCTCAGATTGATCTACCCTGAAACGGAACAAGTGCCACTGGACTATTGCGCACTGCTGGTTTCGCAGACAAATCGTCAGCTTCTCTAGTCCTTCTGTCACTGTAACTTGTCATTACCGTCGGATATTCATTTCTGCCAATCTGATTCGCGGTAGCCTCGTACTGACTGGCCATCTGTTTGGAAAACAGACTCGTAATTATTTATGACATAGAATTATGTCGGTATGGACAACAAATGTTTTGTACGCTAAATAGGCACACTTCTTATGTTTCAGTATAAGATGGAATAACATAGTCGCTATGTCCCAACCCTAGAATACATTCCCAACCTGACTTACAGAGGCTATTATGGAATTTTCATATTTTTTTCAACAAAGAAAGTTGTCGTGTCTTTTGCATCCATGCCATTTTCCGATAATTATTATGGTCTCGTAAAATAAGAGTTACTCTACAAAATTATGAAAACATTATCTAAAAGTGAAAAAGTTTTGCTATCCAAATCACAGGGTCAAAGTGACCCGGAGAATAGCGGTAAAACGCCAGATGGTACAAAAGACATGGGATGGAGTGGTATTATTTATCAACTTAAACTATATAATATAAAAATAATATATGACTATTCGTATAAATGCATGCGAATAAAATATGACCTATGCATGTAGGTATGTGCATCACAAGAGCCAGTTCGACTAAATCAATATAATGAGGTGGGCATTGATCACCATATTCGAGTTTTGGTGTTGGCCTAACATATATATGAACCACACCGAAATAATTAAAATTTACTGCAAAAGATGTAGGCAACGATTTTGTGCATGCAATAGATAGAAACAAACAATGGAACAGAAGCATCAATGTGAAGCAAGTATTAGAGTGTTTACTGCACTACAAAGATGGCTAAAGTAAATTGCATTGCTTGTGATTGACATTCATTTTAGGGAACTATTTATAGGCAACCGAGGGATGCTAGAAGAATGAATCAGGTTATTTATTCAAATGCACATGTCTACTTCCTCTAGAAGACACAACTACATGATATATGAATTAGATATAAGCAATTAGTGGGAATTAGTAGTAATTTAGTTTATTTTTTTATTCACATGCATGTACTTGTTTTATGTAAAATAGATACTTGATTTTGATTGATGGAAGAAGCGAGGAAAAAAATAAAGAGTTATTAAACAAGAAATTACCTCATCGGTGGTAAAGGTCGGTGGCTTAGATCATGGTGGAGTAAGAGCATATTTTACATTGCATATGTGCTTTATCATAAAGAGTTGTTGGAGTAGGATGACAGAAGAAAGTCATATGAGATGTCATTTCCGCGAAATTTCAAGCAAGAAGACAGAGCAGCAAAGAACCGTAGATATGGAGGTGAAAGATAATGTTGGAGATTATCCTGATGTTGCTTTAACAGTTGAAGATTCGATATATAATTCAGATGAAGAGGATGACCCATAATTTCTTCTCCAGGGTTCCTTGGATGCTAGAAATTCCCATTGAGAAAAGGTTAGAAAATGTCGCAGGATCTCTGAATCATGCCATGCAAAGAAAGGAATTAAGTAGCATGTCAAAATTACAAGGTTCAATTAACCAAACAAGAGCTAATGTTTGCAAGGAATGTGGAAAAAGTTTCAACTCAATTAAAGTCATGTCAATGTAGGGATACGCAGCGGAACAATAAATTTATCCGATCAAGACTCTCCAAGGATCACAGGAAGAGAAATCATAACGATGGTAAGAGAATGGTGTTATGTACCTTTGAGGTCTCCTTGATGACTTCTACTGAGAAAATTATCACGTCTCTACGGTTGATCAACGCCTAGAGGTGAGATCTAGATCTTTCAAACGCCTTGTGCTAGCTAGCATTATGGAAGAGGATGAAGAAATCACGCAACGGAGAACCAAAGAGAGGGGAGGCCCTCTCTTGTAGCCAACGGGTTGGGCGGACGGCAAGGGGGGCTTCGGCCTTCCTTGTTATCTTGCTCTCTCCTTCCTTCTCTCCTACTCAATTTATGTTATGAGCATAAGTTGTAGGGAAGAAAGGTAAGAGCATCCTTTATACAGTCCAATAACTCATTGTTACTACATAAAGGCCCTCTCCTAATCCTACTCAAGTTCGGAGTAGTCCAACTTGCATATTAGTCCTACTAAGTTAGCAAGTTGTTTCATTTCTATCCTTCTAATTAATTAATCATATAAATTAATCAATTCCCAAGTCTAGTTCACCCCTACATGGCGTGTGACCCCATAGGTTCTATTTAGTTGGTAGTAACTATTTGCTAATATGGAGCGGCCTCTAGCAAGACATTCATTCTAGCAACAAATAGAATAGTCATCATGACAAACCTGTGCAAGTATTGTCTCATCCCTTTGTCTCAATATCCGGATTGGACACGAGACATAAAAGTCACACTCGTATATCTAATCCATAGTTCCTCGATCCTGGGAATAGCCTTATTCGTGCAAATAACATCAATATCCTATATTGATTTATTTGAGTCTGGCCAGACATTCTATAAGCACTAACCCTCGAGTGGCCTAGGATATTTGCTCCCGTTATGTGGGAGGGCCAAATTTTATCTACATCACTACGATATCTAAGCGTGCTTCCTATTGTTTCCAATACGCGCCTTTATGACTACCCAGTCACTGTGTAGCGTTTGACGCTACCAAAACACAATATTCCACAACTAGAAGATCTAGTGACTTCAAGTCTAAGGATGAAAATACCGTTGTCACCGCAAGAAGCACTTGTTACATTACATAACTTGTATGTATCCTTCTTGGAGATGGGCCAATCCAGTACGACATTACTCCTAACGCATACCCATCTGTTGGATCACGATATCTCCATATCAATCCAACGCCATACTAGTCTATAGATAATTGTCCCATTAAACATTATAATGGACAAGGGATATTTAAGATAGACAACAACATTGTAAATCTAAGGAATTCATTATATTAAATATCCAATAAATAATACAGTGAATGTTCTAGCCAATTTATTGTTCATACTAAACTAGATTGCCTCTCGGGCACCTATTCCAACAGTCTCCCACTTGCACTAGATCCAATCTGCAGCATCTCGTATGCCAATGCTCCTAGTTTCCCCTTCATGCTTGTGCTGAACAAGCGGCTTTGTAAGTGGATTTGACAGATTCTCATTTGTAGGAATCTTGCATATCCGAACGTCTCCTCTTTTGACAATATCTCGAATAAGATGAAACTTCCTGAGTACGTGCTTGGATTTCTGGTGCGACCTAGGTTCCTTTGATTGAGTGATCACCCCAGTGTTGTCACAATACAACTCTATTGGATCCGCAATGCTAGGAACCACACCAAGCTCAGTAATGAACTTCCTAATCCAAACAGCCTCCTTTGCTGCGCAATTCACAGCATTGTACTCATCCTCTGTTGTGGAATCAGCCATCGTCTCTTGCTTGGAACTTTTCCAGCTCACCGCTGCTCCATTCAGGAAAAATACAAACCCCGACTGTGATCTAAAATCATCTATGTCGGTTTGGTGGCTTGCATCAGTGTAACCTCTTACACGCAACTCTTCATCACCTCCAAATACCAAGAACGCATCCTTAGTACTTCTCAAGTACTTTAGGATGTTCTTGACTGCAATCCGGTGACCCTCACCTGGATTGTACTGATATCTGATTGTCATACTCAATGCATATGAAACATCTGGTCTAGTACATGACATGGGGTACATGATGGATCCTACGGCCAAGGCATAGGGAACCCTACTCATGCGTTCCTTCTCAATCTCATTGGAAGGACAAGCACTCTTCAAAATAATGATTCCATGTGACATGGGCAAGAATCCCTTATTGGAATCCTGCATGTTGAACTGTTTCAGCACCTTGTCTATATATGTACTTTGACTCAAGTCGAGCAGCCTTTTAGATCTATCTCTATAGATCTTTATACCGAGTATATAGGCTACTTCACCGAAGTCTTTCATTGATAAACACTTTCCTAGCCAATCTTTAACATATTGCAGCATGGGAATGTCGTTTCCAATGAGTAGTATGTCATCCACATACAATACCAGAAAAGCAACAGAGCTCCCACTAACCTTCTTGTATAAAGAAGACTCATCTTCGTTTCTGATGAAGCCAAACTCTTTGAATACTTCATGAAAACGTCGATTCCAACTCCTAGAATCTTGATTTAACCCATCAATGGATCATTGCAGTTTACAGACTTTGTTGGCTTGATTTGGATACTCAAAACCCTCAGGTTGTGTCATGTACACATCCTCGAGGAGATTCCCATACAGGAATGTTGTTTCGACATCCATCTGCCAAATCTCATAGTCGTAGTATGCTGCAATAGCAAGTTAGATTCGGATGGATTTGGTCGTTGCGACTGGTGAAAACGTTTCATCATAAACAATACCATGAATCTGTCTAAATCATTTAGCCACCAATCGGCCCTTATAGGTAATCACATTACCATCCATGTCTATGTTCTTCTTGAAGACCCACTTGCACCCTGTGGGGCATGCCACTTCGGGTGGTTCCACCAAAGTCCATGCTTTGTGGGTATACATGGATTCCATCTCGGATCTCATGGACTCAAGCCACTACGGAGATTTCAGAACTTCTATGGCCTCTTCATAGGTAGTAGGCTCATCATCTATGAGCATCGTGTCACCAGATTCAGTCATGAGAAGTTCATACCTCTCTGGCTCCTGGCGCACTCTACTAGATCTACGAAGCTCTTGTGTTACTTGAACAGGCTGTTCCACAACCTCTTGTGGTTCATGTTCATGTTCCATAGTAGGATCAATGCTTTGTGGTTCTTGAACTTCTTCAATTTCTACAATCCTCCCAATTGCTTCTTTAGATACAAACTCTCTTTCTAGAAACACGCCGGTCCGAGCAACAAAAACTTTGTTCTCAGTTGGATTGTAGAAATAATATCCTTTTGTTTCCTTGGGGTATCCCACAAACTTGCATTTGTCCGAATTAGGCCCTAGCTTTTCTGATTGTAAACGTTTTACATAGACATCGCAGCCCCAAATCTTCATGAACGACACTGTGCGACGCTTCCCACTCCACATCTCATGTGGTGACTTCATAATGATTTAGATGGAACACGGTTAATGGTGAAAGCTGCACTCAGAAGAGCATAGCCCCAAAATGATAATGAAAGATCAGTTTGACACATCATAGATCGAACCATATCTAATAGAGTTCGATTCATTCTCTCGGACACGCCATTACATTGTGGCGTTCCGGGTGGAGTGAGTTGGGATATTATCCCACACTCTCAAAGATAGACGTCAAACTCTTGGCTTAAGTATTCTCCTCCACGATCCGATCGTAGAGCCTTAATACTTTTGCCAAGTTGCTTCTCTACTTCATTCTTGAATTCTTTGAACCTTTCAAAGGACTCGGATTCGGTCTTCATAAGGTAAACAAACCCATATCTACTGAACTCATCAATAAACGTAATGAAGTAGACGTAACCACCCCTGACAGGCGTGGTAAATGGCCCACATACATCAGTATGTACTAGCGCCAATTGCTCACGAGTCCTCTCACCTTTCTTATTGAAAGGGGAATTTGTCATTTTTCCCAACAAACAAGCCTCACATGTCTCATATGATACAAAATCAAATGAGTCTGGGAATCCATATTTATGTAGTCTCGATACACGTTTCTCATTTATATGGCCTAAACGACAGGGCCATAGATAAGCAGGATTTAAATCATTTATTTTAATCCTCTTGGTATTAATGTTATAGATAGGATTATTTAAATCAAGGATATATAATCCATTAAATAATTGCGCACAACAATAGTGAATACTATCAAAACAAATTGAACAACAATTGTTCTTTATTGAAATGGTAAAATCTTCCTTGTCCAAACAAGAAATAGAAATAATGTTTCTGCTCATAGCAGGCACAAAATAGCAATTATTTAATTCTAAAACAAATCCTGAAGGCAGAGACAGCTCGTACACGCCTACAGCTAATATTGCAACCTTTGCTCCATTCCCGACGGGCAGATCTATCTCCCTTTTAGCCAATCTTCTACTTCTCTGTAGATCATGCACATTTCGACAAATGTGAGATCCACATCCAGTATCCAATACCCATGATGAAGAGCAAGTAATATTTACACCTATAACAAAAATACCTGGTGGTGGTGGAATTACTATTCCAAGCCTTTTATCCTCCAGATATTTTGGGCGGTTCCTCCTCCAGTGTCCAGGATGAATGCAGTAGTGTAGGGTTTTAATCATGGATACGCGGCGGAAGAACAATATAATTATCCGATCAAGACCCTCCAAGGATCACAGGAAGAGAAATCATGATAATGGTAAGAGAATAGTGTTATGTACCTTTGAGGTCTCCTTGATGACTTCTAACGAGAAAATTATCACGTCTCTACGGTTGATCCACGCCTAGAGGTGAGATCTAGATCTTCCAAACGCCTTGTGCTAGCTAGGAAGAATTGAAGAGGCAAAGAAATCACGCAACAGAGACAAGAGGAGGTTTCGGCCTCCTCTCTTGGCCGACGGGTAGGGGCGGACGACAAGGGGGCTTTGGCCTCCTTGTTTGGCTTTCTCTCTCTTTCCTTCTCTCCTACTTAAAGTATTTTATGAGCATAATTTGTAGGGAAGGAAGCTAGGAGCATCCTTTATATAGTCCAACAACTTCTTGTTACTACATAAAGGCCCTATCCTGATCCTACTCAAGTTCAGATTAGTCCAACTTGCATATTAGTCCTACTAAGTTAGCAAGTTCTTGCGTTTTGATCCTTCTAATTAATTAATCATATTGATTAATTACTTCTCAAGTTTAGTTCACCCCTATAGGGTGTGTGACCCCATAGGTTCTATTTAGTTGGTAGTAACAATTTACAAATATGGAGCGGCCTCTAGCAAGACATCCATTCTAGCCAACAAATATAATAGTCATCATGAAAAACCTTGTGCAAGTATTGTCTCATCCCTTTTCCTCAATATCCGGATTGGACACGAGACATACAAGTCACACTCGTATATCCAATCCAGGTTTCTCCATCAAACGACCCGCCAGATTCCCAATAATTACGGACATACCGACGTCACATACACAAAATCCATAGTAAGAGAGGACAAGAACGTCAATTTGAAATAAAAAAACAGACATAATACACCCAATTGTGGGGACGTAAAAGTCCCAAGGAATGGAGCCAATTAACATTCCGCAATCGTATGATGGCAAGAGGAGCCGAATGACAACAGCGTCATTCCGCAAAAGAAACCCACGAGAATTCCCACAACAACTACATTTATTACAAAAATACCACGGACAATTCGCAAATCAAAGAGCAAAATAACGGAGGGCAGTGAGGACCATTCCTCCGCCAAAAAATGTTTAGACGCTTTTTGTATAGCAGATAGATATGAGCATAGATTAAATCTCAGATTATATATCTATTCTTGGATGCATATTTTATTTTATCAGATTGCTTGTTTTTCTTCAACAAAACTATATAAAGACATTGGAAAGTTGAAGACATTTAAAATTCAAACATTTTACTGAATCAAAACTTATAACATGCATCTCCAAAACTAAATTAAATTTATACTATATTAGTGTGCTAAAAAGTTATCAAATTTTGTGTGTTTCTAATTTTATTAATGTTTTTATTGTGCGTTATTCTAAATAATGTTTTTACTGTGTGATTTGAATATTATGTTTATCACATTTAGGTATTCATCTGCAAGAGGCGAAGCTTGAACCATATGAACCTTGAAGGGTTCGAACTTTTTGGATTAAAGTTGAGTGGCTCGGAGTGAACAATAAAACCAAGAAGCACACTAAGAAGATGACAGCACAGACAAAAAACACTGCGAACACTTCTAAGGAGGGGATCTCTGCTAAAGAGAAAGTGAAGGAAGTGGTTGTTTATAAGGAAGAAGAAAAGAACAAAGTTTAACCTAAGTGTGGGAAAAACAAAGTTGTTAAGATTCAAGAGGTGGATGCCAGTGGTGGGTTCAGCCCGAGGGAGGGTAATTTGTTGCATATGGTTGTTGCTGGACGTGGAGTGGGTGACAAGAGAGGATGGTCTTTGGTTGATGATATGGAAGAGGAGGCATCGATGATAACAGCGGAGGGTGGATTGGACCACCCTCGCCGACAGCCTTGAAAATCTTAGCATGGAACGTACGAGGATTGAAATATTCCTATACGTTCAACACTCTTCACCTTTGGGTAAAGAGTTTTTTACCATCTTTAGTTTTTTATCCGAAATTAAGTTTTATAAAAATAAAGGTGAGTGGCTAAGATTGAAATTAGGTTACCCAAGTTCCCTTTGTGTGCCACAGAAAGGTCTTGCTGGAGGCCCCGGTTTACTATGGAATAGCAATAACGATTTACCGTTTTGTCGTTCCGTGTTCTTCACATTCGTTGTTGGGTTCAAGATTTGGATGATAATGTTTGTGGTTTCTATTTTACCGGTTTTTACAGGAACCCGGATGCTACCAAGAGACAATTATATTTGGAGTTGCTCAGACGATTAAAACTACCAGACGGTTCTCCGTGGAGGGTGTGTGGAGATTTTAACGAAATTGTGTCCATTACCGAGTATAAGGGCCGATGTATTCCCCAAAGAAAAATGCTAAATGACTTTTCTCGTGTCATGATGGAGTGTGGGTTGGTTTCTTGGGCTACAAGGGTTACAACTTCACCTATTCAAATGGTTCGTGCCAGTGGAAATAATGTACAAAAGAGGTTTTTGATCGAAGCTTTGCTACTGAAAATTGGATTAACCCAAGCTACACGGTAAAACACCTCCCTTTCACGGATTCGGACCACTGTCCTTTACTTGTTGATGCCAACAAAAAAGTGGACATGTATCCCTTGTAGGGTTTTGATGAAGGTTACGCAGCGGAATAACAAAATGTTATCCTGCTCAAATCCCTCCAAGGATCACAGGCAAGCAATCATAACATGATGAAGGTGGATAATTGTCTACCTTAGATTGTGTGATCACTACAACGAATTGTATCTTCGTCTCTACGAGTATCCATGACTTGGATTACTTACTGGAATCCTGCTCCTTGTGTAGTCCCACAAACGGAAGAAGGAGGGAAGAGATCACGCAAAACGGAGCACCAAGGTCGCGCGCACAAAGGGGCCAACGGCTTGGAGGGGGCGGACGGGTTGGGGGTTCGGCCTCAACTCTCTCTCTCCTTGCTTTGTTATGTTCTCTCAGTAATGACACTTATGAGAAAATTACAAGCTAGGTACTCTTTATATAGTTAATTACTCCTTATTAACTACATAATTGCCCCAATACGAATCATGTCCATACACAGATTAGTCCACCTTGAAAATTAGTCCTACTAACTTTGCTTGCGGTTGCATTTAGATCATCTATATTAATTAGTCCTACTAATTAATGCCCATATCCAATTAATTTCATATGGTGTGTGACCCCATAGGTTTCTAATTAGTTGGTAGTAACTATTACTAACATAGAGTGGTGTCTAGTAACACATCTATGTCACCTAACTAATAGACATAGTCTTGTGCCCAATGTTACCGCATTGTATTATCACTTTGTCTCCATATCCGGATTAGACACGAGACATAATAGTCACACTCGTATATCTAATCCATAGTTTCTCGATCCTGCGAATATGCTTATCCGAGCAGATAACATCAATATCTCCATATTAATTTATCTAAGTCTGGCCAGACATTCTATAAGCACCATCCCTCGAGTGGCCACGGACATTTACTCAAATTATGTGGGAGGGACAAATCCTCTCTACATCACTACCATCTCTCAGATTGCTTCGTATCATGTCCGATAGCTATCTATATAGTTACCCTGTTACGGTGTAACGTTTGATAATATCAAAGCATGATATCTCACAACTAGAGTATCTAGTGACTTCAATTCTAAGGATTACAATACCATTAGCACTACGAGAAGAACTTGTCATTTTGAAATAATCTAATGTAGCCTTATCATTGTGGGTCAATCCAGTATGCCATTACTCCTAATGCATACCCATGTGTTAGACTTGATATCTCCATATCAATCTACCTACACTCTAGTCTATAGTGAATGTTCTGTTAATCAATAAAATGGACTAGGGATATTTAAGATAAACAACACAATGTAATCTAAGGACTTCATATATTAAATATCTCCATGAATAATAAATGAATTGTAACACCCATCGATTACCAAGCTTTCCGTTCCGGATCGGAGAACCTAAGAGGGTGTACTCATAATGAAATGGAAGAAATCGAGAACAACCACTGCCATAGTTATATATTACATGTGCAACAGTCTTACTCATCGTCTTAAAATATCATTACACAAAAGATGAAAATATAGAGTTTGAGTTACTAATATTACTGATACTACTAGGTGAGTCTGCGTTCCCCCTTTTAAGCCAAGCATTCATCGTCTAGACATGTGGTGGGAATAAAACTGGAACCGCAGTTTTTCTAAAGTCATCAATGAAATACTGAGTAAGTAAACACCCAAGCTTGTAAGCAGATTATGAAGCATATCTTTCAAAAAATAATCATAAAGGAGAATGGTCAATAACTGAATATATCCTTGAAGAATAAAGTATGAATACTGAAACACATATGAAATTCTCTTTCTTTTTGCCTTGCATCTCAATCTTCTTCTTTATCTCAAACGAAGAATATCATTCCCAATCTGTCTCTTCTTTCATTTCATAAAAAAATCTCTTTCTCAGAGAACGTCGTATTATCAACTTGTTGATACGGGGAAGATCTACTTTCACTAAGCTACCAAGACCTTAAGTGCCGGCACTCCCCTAAGACTCCTCACGGCCATAGTGGTGAGTACATGGAGCGACGCACCAGGTTGCGATCGGGTTAAAATAATACGGGTTGAGTGGTTGTAGTCAACACGACCAATGTAGTAATAATATAACGATCCCCGCACAACACTTTCCACTTCACATTATTAACGAATTATTATTCTCTTGTGGAATTCTCAAAACATCTATCTCAAAGCATAATCAATCTCAATTAAATCATGTTAGTCAAAAAAACACATTTTGAGATAGATATAAAATCATATTTTGACACGGAAGAAGCTAGGTAGACTTGGCATGTTTACTCACCTCAAAACGCATAGGTAGACGAAATTCTCGTCATATGAACTAGTCACCTAAAAATTTAAGATTTCTAATCAACTTAAATTCCCATTCCAACTAGCACGTATAATGCAAATAGGCGATGTCACATGCTATGAACTCCAGTGTCGTCGTAAGAGAGTCTAATTTAATTATATATAAAGTCCAAATCTCTCTTGTTGCTAGTTTATAATAATTATATCCTCGAATTATAATTTTTCTAGTATTACCACTCAATTTTTTAATTAATACTCATTTACTTTAAATGGTGAGAAACTAAGTTTTGATATAGAACTTCTTTATTATGGACTCTTCCAAAAGAAAATACCACCTTAGACTTTATTATAAGGCAACATGTTTTTATTCTTGATATTCTACAAAATTATATTTAACTTTCTTGGATGAATTATATATAGCAAATAAACTCTTTAATTGACAAGATTAATTATTGGAGATTTTTTTTTAAGTAATAAAAGAACTAGATACTAAATGGTTTAAGTGATAAAAATATCTAGTAGAAATCAAGTGTTATTTAATATCTATTTACATGTACGAGAAATAATTATTGAAATCAGAAAGAGATAAAACATTAATTGAAGAAACTCTTCATAAATATTTCTCAGGTTACTTTCTAACTTATTCTATTCTAAAAGCCATATTTAGATAACTAATTTATTTAAAATATCAAATTACCACCTTTGAGATTAAAACACCGGTATTGATTATTGAACATATTAGATTTCTAAGGAGAAACTACTTTTAAATAATCAACACGATGTAACGATGTTTATAATCTAGCTTATATCAGTTTTACAAGTATTTAAGCAAACCGAATTGAGGGTTATATTATTAAACACAAGATTCGTTTAGTTTTAAGAAAATATTTCTAGTTTAATTTTTAAATGGACATTCCATACACTAATTCAATACACGAGTTACATTTCTGGAACGAGGACGAAAACTAGTTTTTTTGCAAAATATTTTGAATCCAACATCATAATTATTATATTTATGTAAAATGTATCGTTTATGTAAACAACAAACAGCTCCCCCTAAGTTATATTAAAAGACAGTCAGTGCCCCCTCCTACTCACAATACAGATTATATAAAAGATACTTACACCCCCAAAGTTTCTGAAACAACAGTTTTACCGTTACACATAGTTTATGTACAAGACACTTTCACCCCCTTACATGAACTATCAAATTGATCGATCGAATCGAGTATTCAAGCTACGAGACATGATTATGATTGACTAAAACGTAAAATTAGGTGAACTAGAGTTTAGCCAAGCCAAAAATCGCTGAAAACGGTCTAGAAACGAGGCGGTTTGAGTTCGCCATTGAGGTCGTCGGAAGTGTTGGTCGACGGGACTATGTTCGGTGGGTTCCGGACTTGTCTGAGGCTTCCTCGAGTTCAATCGGACCTCCAGAAGTCGAGAGAGACCAGTAAAACGACCAGGGTTCCTCTGGTTTGCACTGGCCTAAGCACTCGCCGGAAAAAATGGAGTTCCGGCGGCGATGGTTGTGGTCTCTGCTTGCTGGCTGCTCCTGCTACTATCTCCATTTCTTTTTTTCGTACTTCTGGTCGAAATTGAGAAGGTTATCGAGAGAAAAACCTAGGGAGAATATGAGTAGAGGTGGTGGTGATCTTCGTGTGGTTTCCCGTCGGTCTTCTCCGGCGGCGGTGGCGTGGCATATGGCCACTGCTGCTGCTGCTTCTGTCTGGCTGAAAGGGAGGGGAGATGCAGAGAGAGATGGAGAGAGTGATATGAGAGGGAGAGTGGTGGAGATGGTGGTGGAGGCTGTGGTGCCGGTGGTCGTTGTGAAGGAGAATAAGAGGAAGAAGAAGCTTTAAGAAGAAGGGGAGGAGAAAATGAATACAAAACTTCATTTTTTGGAGAGAAAACCCCCATCAGTTGTTTACGTGAGATTGGGAGAAAATTTTCTCTCTCTTTTATTTTTATTATGAATTATCTTTCATTAAATTTTTCATGAGGTATTGAAGTTTTCTTATACTATAACTCCTACCACCGACTTTACTATTATATACTTTTTGAAACTACGTTTACATCCCCTCTCATCATATAATTGATATCAAAACTATACGAAAAGTCAACAATTACCCCTATAACGAAAACGGGGTATTACATCCGTCCCCCCTTGAAGAGAGCTTGGTCCTCGAAGCTAAAAAGTAAACCATTCGGCAAGCAAGTAATTTTGGAAGTTAGTTACATGAAATCCCTCATAAGTAACAACTCACTATTTATTGTTCAAAGTGTATTATGGAATGTACACGAAATATCAAGTAATGTTATAACTGATTTAAGTTACAAATTATGAATGCTAGGCCCGACGTAATGATACCGATGTTCTAATCAAGTAACGGTCTCACTAGCGGTCTCATGAAGTAGCTCTAAACGAAGGTGACATCCCCCACCCCCTTACAGGAGTGACGTCCCCGGAAATCAATATAAGTTGTCACAATGGATAGTCGTACTAGTCGAATACAAGTCATGGATACTCTTATTTAGTTGTAGCATATGGACCCCATCGCTCTTTTCGTAGAGTAAATGCTTATTTGAAATTATTTCTATCTTCAAAAAAAATGGGTTGAGCTAGAAATTAAGGTGTCCTCCAAGATCCTAGGGCTTTAAATAAAATTAAGAAGTTGCTTTCATATTTCTCCATCCGTAATCCAGGGAAAAAGCGAAGAAATGAACTAGGATACACTCACATGATAAGGACCAAACAATCCCGCAGGTTACTGGTCTCCAAAGATAGACCATGACCGGGTTGTATGTTCTTCAAAGATTAGCTAGGTAATAAAATTTCAAGAAGTGACGTCCGATGTAACAATTAGTATATTAGCATACACAGATCACTTAAATTATCGAGACAAAGGGTTTAGGAGATAGCGAATAAGACCTCATATTAACACTAATCTTCTTACTCTTTGGAATTTAGCTACCAACCCGAGATCTGCAACGTTACCCAAAAATCCGCGATAAATCACTAAAGAAAGTGTGACACTGAAGATCAAACTCTCAAGTAATGGAGTAAGATTAAGATAGCCCTCGTGAACCATGACTTAAACTGAGTGAAGGGCTCAAAACTGTGACATCAATAACACGACTTCAATTAAAGAATTTATGAAGAACATATACACCATAAGAAGAAAAAGCTACCCAGATATAAAAAAGAATAACATAACTCCAAATAACTCGTAAAGGCTTACCAGTTCACACACTACTGAGAATCCTCGACCATATCAATATCTAAAACTTAGTGGGTTGATCATGTGACATTTGGTCTAAATTCCAACATCTCTTCAAATTTTCTTCACAATTCTTCGTTGGAAGGTCCTCTCATCTTGAAATTTGTTTGCCAGATATTTAGATCGATCTTGCATAGGTTAGCGGGTATTAAACTGATTAGATTGCTTACTTTAGGTTCCTTTGTTTGTGGTATCACATGGATATCTTCGTCGTTTCTATGTTCTCGGAGAGATCATTTCTTCTAGATCGTAATTCTAGTCCCCCTTCGAGTTATCTTGCGGTAAGCTAGTTCTGATTTGGGTTATCTTCTTATCTCATTTGTATTACTAGAAACTCTGACAACTCTATGATTCCTAACATTGATATGGATGTCTGATTCATAACTCTTCATGGTATTGTAAGTTTGCGATCTATCGGCCTTGCTTTTTACCCATAATTTATTGCATTCCCTAATCTATCATACAATAAAAAGCATAATGGATCATGTGTATACAGGCATGTAATGTGACACATACAATCAAAATTTTCACGTTTGTTCTCTACTATAAATCTTTTCTTTTCATTGAAAAATAACTTTGGCCCAATTCGGGCAACCGGGTATGTGATTCTATTATGTTGTCATGCCAAATTCTCAAATAAGTTTCTTCGAGCAAGTCTGACTAGCTATTACAGTATGATGATCTCAATAATATGCCTACATACTTCTTATCGTATCTTTGTCTTTCATCAAATGTTCATACTAGCACATAATCATATACGATTCATACATCTCATATCACATATTGTCAACTCATATGTAAACATCTTATGGAAAGTCAAATATTCAAGCTAATAGAGATTTTTAACTTTATTTTTGGTCATTTGTAAAAATCTGTTATCGAACTGTATACTTTTGAAGTTTATAACTATGTCTTACGACCATATTCGGAGAAAAAATTCTCATGGTAGGTTTTTCTATAAGCCTAGTACTTGGCAATACCCAAGATAATATTTCAATGAAAAATTGTTGCTCATAGCAAAAATTAAAGACTTTCAATTCCATCCACGTGATCATAGCTCATACGCTTCAACCTAGTGTTTAAATCAAATCCCAAGTGAATATCTTAATCCACGACTCTTTATAGTCCAATTTTGTCACTTGACTTTTAATCGTGGATTCACAAGAATTTAGTCAAATAATTTGAAACACTGACTGAAATCATGCCTATATCCAAACAAATCTCGAAACGTAAAGCTATAATATGCCTCCGATTCCTATACGAAATCCAAACTTTTATTAAACTCTCTTAGTAACTGATACTATCATATCCATAAAGTGCATACCACACTTCATAAGCTAAACAGCGCGAGATTAAAGAATGTACAATATTTTCACCCACACTTAACAAAACGTTAGAACTTCAAAGTGGCATATGCGAAGTATATAATTCTTAAAAAATAATCCACACATCCTAATTGTAAGAAAAACCTCGTAACAATACTCCAAGTATTTCTGAGATAGCTAAATGATATAAAAAGCTTCCAAATTTTACCATACTAGAAAAATAACTCCCTAGTCATCACTATGAAACAACGAATTCCAAATGTGGACTTCTAAAATCTGAGTCAAACTTGAAATAATCTTCAGAACGAAATTTTAACATTATGATAACACCAAATATGAATCTTTAGAATAAACGATCATCAGTGAACCAACAATATTTACTTCACATTTTAAATATTATTCTTTCCAGGAGAGTCCCATAACTCCAAAAGCAAGACATAACCGAATAGACATCCTGATCCTCAAGCGATATTAAGGTAAACAGACTCCAAGTAACGCCTAACCTAACTTGTTATCATCATAGCCCCCAAAATCATTTATGACGAATTAGTCTAGATTTGTCTCCCGAGTACAACTCATGGACAAGTATAACCGAATTAGCCATCAAAACTATCTAATAACTAAGACTGATAGATCCTAATTGAAATGTGTTGGAAGCTCGACAAGTTGAGTTCATAGTTACTTGTCTTAGGTAAGGGTGGGTGGGAACTTCCTTGCGCTACTTCTAAGATAACTCACTTTGATAATAATAAGTTACTCATTCTTGTCCCCTGACTCCGAATTACCATCCCAACCAGTACCTTGCATACGTCGTTAAATTCATTACAAATATAGTTAATGAAACTAGGATTCACCAGTCAAATATCATAGCATTGCTGTTACATCTCTTAAGCTCATTCTCCGATGGTCAAAATCGGATACCTCCCTTAGAATTATTATAAGAGTCACATATCCTAGTAAATTTATTATCGAACAAAGATTTACCCCATATGGTTGTTGTTCTAAGCCGTATGTCCATGTCAAATCTTCCTGGTATAAATAGTACTGTAGTGATCTATTAATCACATTTCTAGGACATTGTCTATGGTCTCATGGACTGCTATCAGTTTAAGTATCACATACGAAGTGACATATCACAAAGAGATCAAAACATGCTACATATAAAATCTCTCAGTGATACACATGAAACTCATCTTCTCAAATTTATCAGTATATCATCTGCAATCCATAATCTAGTTCCATATTTCATAATCTTTATTCTCCATCATAGGAGTAACACTTGTCCTGGATACTCGCCACATAATTTTTAATGCAGAATCTAATTACTGTGATCCATTCTTCTCATTGACTATCACAGGAACAACATTTCTAAATTAATCTATCACGAATGAATTTCTCAAATCAAACCAAATAATAGTATCAAAGGATGAGGGTGGGTGGGACCACTATACTAACACTTAAGCTATCCATAACCCGACCGACTTTTCTAATTTTATTATCTTGCCCTATGTCTATTTTGAATTATCCTACATTTTTCGAATCCCTTTATGGATTGCCTGCTCTAACACCACATGTAACACCTCTCGATCCCCAAGCTTTCCGTTCTGGACCGGAGAGCCTAGGATGGTGCTACTCATAATGAAATGGCATAAATCGAGAACAAACACTGCCATAGTTAAATATTACATGTGCAACAGCCTTACTCATCGTATTACAATAATATTACACAACAGATGCAAATATAGAGTTTGAGTTACTAATATTACTGATACTGGTAGGTGAGTATGCGTTCCCCCTTCTAAGCCAAGCCTTCATCGTTTAGACCTGTGGTGGGAATAAAACAGGAACCGCAGTTTTTCTAAAGTCAGCAATGAAATACTTAGTAAGTAACCACCCAAGCTTGTAACCAGATTATGACACATATGTTTTCAAAAATAATCATAAAGGAGAATGGTAAATGACTGAATACAACCTTGAAGAATAAAGTACGAAAACTTAAACACATATGAAATTCTCTTTCTTTTTGCCTTACATCTCAATCTTCTTCTTTATCTCAAACCGAGAATACCATTCCCAAAATGTCTCTTCTTTCGTTTCATAAAAGTATCTCTTTCTCAAAGAACGTCATATTATCAACTTGTTGATATGGGGAAGACTTACTTTCACTAAGCTACCAAGACCTAAAGTGTCGGCACCCCCCTAAGACTCCTCGCGGGCATAGTGGTGAGTACATGGAGCGATCCCGGCAGGTTGCGACAAGGTTAAAATAATACGGGTCGAGTGACCGTAGTCAACACGACCAATCGAGTAATAATATAACGATCCCCGGACAATACTTTCCACATCACATTATTAACGAATTATTATTCTCGTGTGGAATTCTCAAAACATCTATATCAAAGCATAATCAATCTCAAGTAAATTATGTTAGTCAAAAAACACATTCTGAGACAGATATAAAATCATATTTCGACACAGAAGAAGCTAGGCACGCCAGACTTGGCATGTTTACTCACCTCAAAACGCAGAAAATAGCACGTAAGCTTTTATAGGTCGAAGTAATCCTCGTCTTATGAACTAGTCACCTACAAATTTATAATTTCTAATCAACTTAAATTCACATTCCAACTAGCACGTATAATGCAAGTAGGCGATGTGACATGCTATGAACTCTAGTGTCATTGTAAGAGAGTCTAATTTAATTCAATACAAAGTCCAAATCTCTCTTGCTGCTAATTTATAATAATTATATCCTCGAATTATAATTTTCTAGTATTACCACTCAATTTCATAATTAATACTCATTTACTTTAAATGGTGAGCAAATAAGTTTAGATATAGAACTTCTTTACTATGCACTCTTCCAATAGAAATACTAGCTTAGACTTTATTCTGGAAATTCCACACAATTATATTTAACTTTCTAGGATGAATTATATGTAGCAAATAAACTGTTTAATTGACAAGATTAGTTATTAAATATATATTTTTAAGTAATACAAGATTACTAAATGGTTTAAGTGATAAAAATATCTAGTAGAAATCAAGTGTTATTTAATATCTATTTACATGTACGAGAAATAATTATTAAAATCAGAAAAAGATAAAACATTAAATAAAGAAACTCTTCATAAATATTTCTCAAGATACTTTCTAACTTATTTAATTCTAAAAGCCACATTTAGTATCAACTTACCCACCTTTGAGATTAACAACACCGGTATTGATTATTGAACATATTAGATTTCTAAGAAAAAACTACTTTTAAATACTCAACACGATGTAACGATGTTTATAATCTAGCGAACATCACTTTTACAAGTATTTAAGCAAACCGGATTGAGGTTTAATTGATTAAACACAAGATTCGTTTATTTTTAAGAAAATATATATATATATATATTAATTTTTAAATAGACTTTCCGTACAATATTTCAATACCCGAGTTACATTTCTAGAACGTGGACTAAACCTAATATTTTTACAAAATATTTTGTATCCAACATCTTCATCTTTATTTTTATGTAAAATGTATCGTTTATGTAAACAACAAATAGCTCCCCCTAAGTTATATTAAAAGATAGGCAACGCCCTCTCCTACTCACAGTACATATTATATAAAAGATACTTACACCCCTAAAATTTCTGAAACAACAGTTTTACCCTTACACCTAGTTTATATAAAAGAAACTTTCTCCCCCTTACATGAACTATCAAATTGATCGATCTAACCGAAGATTCAAGCTACAAGAAATGAATTTGATTGACTAAAACTTAAAATTTTGTGATATAGAGTTTATCCAATCCAAAAATTTCTGAAAACGGTCGAGAAACGAGGCGGTTTGAGTTCGACGTCGAGGCCGCCGGAGGTGATGGCTGACGGGACTGTGTCTGGTGGGTTCTTACCTTGTCTTAGGCTTTCTCGAGTTCAATCGGACCTCCAGGAGTTGAGAGAGATCAGTAGAACAATCTGGGTGTGAGTGGTTTGCACTGGCCGAAGCTCTCGCCGGAAAAAATGGAGCTCCGGCGGAGATGGTGGCGGTCTCTTCTTGCTGGCTGCTCCTGATACTATCTCCGTTTCTTTTCATCGTACTTCTGGTCGGAATGAGAAGGTGGCCGAGAGAGAAACCACGGGAGAAGAGGAGTGGAGGTGGTGGGGGTCTTCGCGTGGTTTCCCTTCAGTCTTCTCCAACGGCGGTGGGGTGGCCTATGGCCGCTGCGTCTGCTGCTTCTGTCTAGCCGAGAGGGAGGAGAGAGGCAGAGAGAGATGGAGAGAGTGAGCTGAGAGGGAGAGTGGTGGATATGGTGCTGGCGGCTGTGGTGCCGCTGGTGGTGAAGGAGAAGAAGATGAAGAAGAAGCTTTAAGAAGAAGAGGGGAGAAAATGAAGACAAAACTTCTTGTTTTTGAAGAAAAACCCCCATTAGTTGTTTACGTGAGATTGGGAGAAAATTTTCTCTCTCTTTTCTTTTTATTATTTAATTATCTTTCATCAAATTGTTCATGAGGTATTGAAGTTTCTTTAAACTATAACTCCTACCCCCAACTTTACTAGTACATACTTTTTGAAACTACAGTTACCTCCTCTCTCATCATGTAATTGATATCTAAACCACACTAAAAGTCAACAATTACCCATACAACGAAAACAGGGTATTACATGAATATTCTAACCAAACATTATTCATACTAAATCTAGATTGCCTCTAGGGAATCTATTCCAACATCCCTGAAAAAAGTGCTTCTCTTTTGCAGCACAGTGGCTTTGCGAAGAAGATTGCGAGAAAGTTGTTGCGAATCCATGGAAAAAAACTTCACACATCAATGTCCTGTGGCAATTTTTTACACAACATTTCTCAAACATACAGAAATGGAGACCAAGAAAATGGGGAAAACAACAACTTATTGAGGCCATGGAGGCTGCTAGAAGACGACAACCGACGAAGCAGAACCTGCAACACAATAACAGGTTAGAAAAAGAGTACAATAAAGTACTGGAAGTTGAAGAAATAAAATGGAAACAGCTCTCCAAGGATTTGTGGTTCAAGTAGGGAGACAGGACACATCGTATTTCCACAAAAGGCAAAGGAGAGGAAGAGGAAGATTTACGTCAAAGGCATTACAAAAAGCAATTGTCAGTGGACAGATTATGAGCAAGACATCACAATTTCTTTTACCTAGTACTTTGAGACTATGTTCAAATATAATGGTTCTGAAATGGAGGAAGCGTTGTAGTCAATTCCCCAACAAGTCACCCAGGACATGAATGAGTATCTTACCAGAGCCTACTCATCGTAGGAATTCAAGGAAGCTCTGTTTAAATGCAGCCGTTAAAGGCCCCGGTTCCAGATAGAATGCCAGCTATGTTCTACTAAACATTTTGGCATGTGGTGGGAAAGGAATTGACTCGACTAGCACTCCAAATTTTGAATAATGGTATGGGCTTATCTGATTTCAATTTTACAAATATTGCTTCAATTCCTAAAGTGCAAGGCCCAAAACTGGTAACAGAGTATAGACCAATCAGCCTTTGTAATGTGAGTTACCAAGTGGTGTCAAAGATGTTAGCAAACAGGCTAAAGGTGGTTTAAATGCTTTTGTTGATCCAGCGCCGAGTGCTTTCATTCTGGGCCGGCTAATTACTGATAACTTTATTGTCTCTTTTGAGACCATGCACTATATCAAACACTCCAATGGGAAGAAAGGATATTTCTCTCTCAAGCTTGACATGGCAGATTTGTGCACTAGGTCATGAAATGTATTACCTTGGTTCAATTCTCTTTTCTCTGAAATGGTATTCCTAAAGGGCAGATAACTCCTACTAGAGAGATATGGGAAGGATATCCCATATTTCCTTGCTTATTCCTTCTATGTTTTGAAGGCTTTACATCCCTTATGCAGAAATCAATGAAGACCAAAAAGATCAAAGGAGTAAAACCGGGTAGATGAAGTCCGACAATTTCTTACCTTCTGTTCGCGGATGATAGTGTTATTTTTGGACAGGACACTACTCATGAAGCTGCGATGATTAGAAAAAAACTTTATACAAGAAAGCTTCAGGACTATGTGTGAACTTTCAAAAATCAGCTATGTTCTTTAGCTCTAAGGTCCCTCCTCGGAGGAAAGGAAATTGTTGATATTCTTCATATTACCACTTTTTCATGTTACTCTAAGTATCTCGGCTTACCTACTTGCGTGAGGAAAGACAAAGAGTCCATCTTTGGTTTTGTAAACGACAGGGTCCTAAAACGGGTTTACGGGTGGACGGAAAAATATCTTTGTTGTGCTGGCAGAGAGGTCCTCTTTAAATCCGTCGTTCAAGCTATACTCACCTATGCCATGAGTTGTTTTATGTTCCCAACTGGCCTCTGGAGTGATAAGAATAGAAATATTTTTGCATACTGGTGGGGTGGATCAGATGGTAAAAGGAGGCTACATTGAGCAAAGTTGCTGGTGGGATGGGCTTCAGGTGCTTAGAAGCTTTTAATCTTGTTCTTTTTGCAAAACAAGGTTGGAGAGTTCTTTTCAATCCAAACAATCTTGTGGAAAGAGTGCTACAAGGTATTTATTATAGGGGAAAAGACTTATTGTCGGCAGAATTAGTGTATAAACCATCATTTTTGTAGAGGATTATTTTGTTCGGTAGGCAAGTACTCTATGAAATATCTCGTTTTTTATTATAGAGTTAAAATAGCTCTTTTGACTTTTGGGGGAGTTAGTATTCTTTTATTGGAAATTGGGGTTTTAGGTGTATTTTATGTAAAGTTGGTTTTGGACTAAAATGAATCAAGTTAAATTCCCAATGGATTTTTCCTAAAGCCCTAGTCCTTCTCATTTATTCTTATTTTTTCTCACCCTAATATCCCTCTCTCACTCTCCCACCCGATATCCCCCCCCCCCCCCGAACCCTCTCTCTCCCTCTCGGGTCCGACGCAGCAGCGGCCGCCACCGCCTCCGTCCCTATCTCTCTTTGTTCAATATCTCACTTTCTAGTCCTCTATCGTGGACGCGTTCACGAGGCTCTTACTCGTTGTGTTGTTGTTGTTCCAATTTTTAAGTCGCTTCATCGTCATCACCGTCGTCGTTCTTATCTCTTTTATGTGATTTAAGCCCTAACCTATTTTTCATTCTTATATCTTAATTATTAAATTTATATTCTTCATCACATCATTATTGAACTCATCTAAGCAATAGTGATTCGTCAATATAAATCATATCCTTTAAGTATTGAAAAAAACCCTAGGTAATAAGGGGATGGTTAACAAAGTGTTATAGGTGAATTGATGATCTTATAGTAGGTGGTTATGAACTTAATTTAGAGTTGTTAATCTCTAGAATTTGAAGTTAAATTGAGAACGGGGTCGTTGAATAGATGTTTCGACGTATTAGACTATGCTACAGCAATTCAGAAGTGTTGTATTTGGGTTAAAAGATGCTAAATGTGGGTACAAACATCGTTTCGGGAAGTGTTGTATTTGCTGAATTTGTGGCTAGTGAGTTTAAAGAGGGCATAACCTGTGTTTCCGGAAACCGAATTCGATTTCGTTTGATGCTAGACTTATTTTTTAGAATGTTTTCAATCTAGTGAGACTATTATTATCTTGAGAAAAGGTTGGTCAATTTGAGTAATAAAATTAGTGAAGTTGTGGTAGTTTATGGACATACTAGGTTATGATTTTTAAAGTAAAGTTTTGTGTTGTGTTTTGGGAAGTGATTTGGAGAGTGGACTTGAAACCTAAAACCCAACCCGTGTAGTGTTGATTATCTTGTTAAGTAGGCATTGTCTATTAGTGAATTATTGTGTTTCGATTAGTAAATTGTTACTTTCTATTTGCTTGAGATTCGAGCTGAGCTAATATGCTTGGCTTTGAGCCTTACCTTCTTTCGTGTCAATACCAATTTCTTAATATACGTGTCAAAATGTGTTTCTTGTATACATGGTTTACTTGATGTTTGATTTTAGTTGAATGATCTTTAAACCAATCACATGACAATTAATAATGTGAAATAACGTAAAGCGATAATGATTGTACGGAGACCAATCACTTGTACTTTATTGTCGTGTTGATTATGGTCACTTGGACCGTGTTTATTGTCATGTTGACTACGGTCACTCAGCCCGTATTTATTGTCGATATTGGATACAACCACTTGGCCCTTGATATTGCTGGGCCTTTAGCCTGAGTCGCTTCCTAGTACTCACCTCTATGGCCGCAAGAATTCTTAGGGTGTGCCGGCACTTAAGGTATAGGTTGCTAGTTTATGGGGATATTGGTTACTCGACTCCGTACAATATAATTGAATTAAGGATTTGATACTTTTCATGGAAAAGAATAACTTGAGATTTTGAGGAAGAATTGATATTTGGTACACATGAAATGGAGAAAAGGAATGGTCTACTATAGTCACTTGTGAAGTTTGTACTGGATGGTTTAATCAAATACTCTTTTGGATATTATCTCACTCGGTATTTGTTTCTTATTTTTAAATTGTGGTATCTATTTGTTTTCTTTCCTCACCACTAGAAGATGGAGGTTTGGTTTAGTTTAGGTCGTGAATAACTTCTATAGGAGTAGTTTAATAACACGAGAACAATAGAAGTTTCATTTTGGTTTTGGTAATAATATTTTCCTGTGTTTGAGGCAAACATGTTTTTAACAATTCACTTGTAATATTTTAAACGTCAATGGATTTGTGGTTTGTTTTCATTCTTTCATTTAAACGTCCTTGCACTTGTGAGTAATCTCGGGTGCGGAGTAGCACCATCCGTATTTCCTGGTGTTAGAATTTGGGGTGTTACACTCTATGAGGGAGCCAGACATGGAATAGGTCATGGGAACTCCACCCTCATCTAACACAAATGATTGCCATTAGAAGGGGGAAGAAAGTGTTCAACTATTCCCATCTAGGTGATCAAGAAAAAGTCAGTACGCTATTTGTAGTGACAGGGGGATGAGATTCACAGAAGGTTATTGAAAATTTTTCTCATTATGAAGCCAGCTGTATCTTGCAAATTCCTTAAACAAAAGAAGTAGACATATTAATTTGGGGTTTTACTGATAATGGACATTACAATTTTTCTACAAGATATCATATTGCTTTCAAGCTTTGCTTTCCAAAATCCTAGAGCAGAGTTCAGAAAGAGCTAATACTGAAATAAGGGTCAAGTTCTACAAGAACATTTGGAATCTAAATCTGCCTAGTAAGGTGATTTTTTTTCCCGGAGGTTTTATTGCAACTAACTGCCTTTGAAAGAGAACCTAAATCATAGGGGAATGGACATGTCTGTTTATGTCCTTGCTGCAAAAAAACACAAGAAGACGGACAACACTTGTTTTTCATGTGCAACGAGACTGGAGAAATATGGAGCAACCTCATAATTCCAACTGTGACTCACAAAGCTATGGAACGAAGGCTAACTAATGACATCGTTTTTTATCTGGAGAAATCGGATCAGAGAAAGTTCATGGTCACCTGATAGATCATTTGGTGCAGAAGAAACATATTAGTAATTGACAACATGTCTTTCGATGCCAATTCAGTAATTCAGAAAGTGGAGAACTACATCACAAAGGTTGACTCATATGAGCTTACTCACAGTTGCATGCCTTGATCTCAACCTGGCCAACACCGATGGAATCTGCCGCCTCCTGGAACCCTCAAGATATATATGTATGTTGTGGTGGATGAGAAGAACAAAGTGGTATAGTCAGAGTGCATAATCAGTGACTATTTCGGTCAGTTTGTAGCGGCTCGAATGGTGCATATCGTTTTTATTCCACTTCGATTGATATTGAAGCAAAGGGGCTTTACACATTTCTGTTGTGGTTCAAATCAGGAGCACATGTGCCTTTTTGATTTTGGAGACAAATTCTAAAGAGCTTTGTAACAAATTAAACTCTGGAGAAAATATCAATAACGAATGGGGAAGGATTTTTCTGCACATTAGATATTAGATGGGGGAGTTTTTTCTGCAAATTCGGAGTGGTTTAGGCAACAACACCAATGTCATCAAACGGTGGGAAGGTCGGCGAATCAAGTGGCTCACACACTCGTCATGTCTCGGCTAAAAAAAGAAGAGAAGCTACTTTTAATTCGGATCCACCAACTTTTCTGGACCATTTGTTGAATCATGACAATAGTGGGCTAGCCCAAGTCTCCTTTAGTAGCTGATGTGGTTGCGCCTGTGTAGGTCTATTATGTCAGTTATTTGGTTTTAATTTGTTTATTAGCTTTTTGTCTGACGCCCCCTCTCGTTTTTTAAAAGTTGAGAGTTCAGTTTGTAATATACACTGGCTCATATCGTCCTACTTGCAGGAAACGTTCCTTTAAAAAGGGTATTCTCGATCATTCCATATTTTATTTAAATATGTCACATATTTATATAAAAAGAAGTAACGTGTATTTAAAAACGTACGATTAAACGGATTGAACTAATGATCTAGTTGATTGAACTATAAACCGGTGTCTCACCGGTTCAATCGCCGGTCGTCCGGACCACTCATAGCAAAAATGGGGGAGAGTGTAGATATGATAGCAAACTTTCTAGAAGCCTACAAATTAATTGAAGACACAACTTCAACCCACCTCCGCGGACCCGTAAAAAACATCTCCCTCTAAAACTGAAAATGAAAGGGATTAGCTACACTAACTAGTACCTACAACACCTTTAAGTTCAACGATAATTGCAACTCCATCAAACGATCACCTTCAAATGGTGGACGATTGATAGGGCAGCATTGACAAATAGAGAACACCGTAATAATAATCACATCATGGTCCATGATGGACCATTCCTCGTGATCAAACGGCACGCACAGAGAAAATTAATCGTCAGCCACCGAATCTAAGAGCAGCCACGTCACATCGTACTTGAGCAAAACCAATTCTGGACTTCTCCAGATCAAATTCTATCCACACGTTCTGCTGATGATGATTACCAATCAGAAACGCTTCGATCCCCAACAGTTCCGAGTTCCCAAACGTGAAACAATACACCGAATCATTTCCTCTGACTTCTCCCGGAACTGGGTACAGTAACCGGTTACCCGAAACCGTCATCTCCGCCCCGTGAAACATCAGGCTCACCGTTGGTAGCTGCGGAAGCTGCCGACCCGTTTGGTTCCGCGGGATCAGATAGCACAAATCCATCGCCCCCTGGAACACGAAATTCGGATCCTCCAAAACCCGGATAACACCTTTTGTTTGGTTCACAAACTCGTCTCTCAAGGCAGCGTAAGCCGGTCCAAGAAGGTACGTGAACTGGGTCCCGGAATCAACCATTGTCTGACCCGCTCCGGTATGATCCGGCTGGAACACCGATTTCGGCAACGGCAGGAGCTTATCCGAAACCTTGATTCCTTCTAGCTGAACAGTGTACGCGACCCGGTCGAAATATGGTAATGGGGTGGAGATTTGGATCAACTCGGTATAGTTCAACGGTCCAAGCCAAGTGAGATTCGATTCGCCGAGGAGCAACACGCCCGACAAGTCGTAACCCGAAATGCAGTAGGAGAATTTCGGAAAACCCATTTGGGAAACGAAAGAGAGGGATCCACGGTTCATACCCATCAACCCGGTAGTCTTGGCGTCCTCCTCGGAGTTACTACTATAACCCGAATCCATGCACCCGAATATCGTACCGGGCATTTCGTTCCCGCCGATGTTGAACGTGTCGCTGGCGAGACTGCCTTCAGATGACGACGCGTCAGCGTAGGACAAGATCGCGTGGCAGAGGTTGTTTGAGTCGCAGGAGGCGGGTATGGAGAAGTCCCGGGTCTTTTCGGTACACGTCGTGGAAGAGCACCCGATGGGTAAATAGGATCTGGACCGGTTCGGGTAGAAAACGGGTTGGGAGACCCGGGTTGTATTACAGTGGAACCAAGAGAGCTCGCTGCCAGTATCGAGCACCATGGTGACGTTCTGCGGCGGCGTGCCGACGGAGAGAGAGATCGTGAGGGTGACATTGTGGTTGAACTGGACCCTGTTGGGGTGTTTCGGAAAGGACCCAGATGGAATCGCTTGGGTTTTGAGGGGCAAAAACAGCATTTGCGTGGAGTTGAGAGGGGAACAGAGATGGGTTTGGATTTGAATCAACATGAGCAGAGCGAGGGAATAGACAATCATATTTGTTTAATTGGTTTGAAGAATGAATGAAGGTTGGATTTGGTAAGAGTAATGGTTTAAGTAGTGAGTGACAGAATGTTTGAAGGATCTGGTGGAAATGGGGATGAGAGAGGAAGTGAAGTGAAATTGATGGGAGAGAGAATCGATGTGCTGTGGGTTTATGGGACAGAGATTTGTGTTTTTTTGGAAGAGGAATCTGAATGATTTTGCAGAGAGGCATGTGGAGGTCTATGGAAAAGATCTTATGAAACACATGGTTGTTGTCAATTGTGAGCTGTTGGATGTAACGGCGTTGTAAAGTCTAAGTTTTGGGAACTACGCTAGAGGGACGGAAATGCAAACAAAAAATTGGACAGAAAGTAAAGAAAAATAATTACCACTACGGCTCCGTTTGGTTGGTTGTATTGTTTTGGTGTTTTGGTGCTGTTTGGTTGAAAGTAAAATGTTTTCCTGTAAAACGTTTTCCCTCAAATGATGTAAAATGATTTACACATTTCAGATCCTAAGCCATTTTCGGAAGAGTGAAGGAGCACAACAACTCATACCAACAACTCCACCACCACCACCACCATCACCGCCACCCACCATCACTGTCATTTCTGTCACGGCCCACTGTTTTGGCAAGAGTCAACCAAACACGAGAAACTATTTGCAGAGAACTTTTTCACACAACATTTTACACGTAAAATATTTTTCCTTGTAAAACATTTTACTGCGAACCAAACAGAGCTATGTTTTGCCAACACCAGTTATTTATTATTATACCTTTTTAAAATTCTAATATTAAGTAACAAATACTTAGAATTCAAAATCCTAAACCCTGGACAATAAACCCTATCAGTCCATCCCAGCTCTTTGTTCCCATGGCGGATGGGCGCTGGGATTAAGGGTAGGGGTGGAAAATACCATAATACCCCTGTCTTTTCATAGAAATAACACCACCAACCAACTACCATCAACTCCACCCCATTGCCTTTCCACTATCAACTCCACCACCAGCCACCGTCAACACCATGCACCAGCCACCATCAACGCCACAAAGACTACCAGTCCACCACCACACCTTGAGTACCCCACCAACGCCGTCACTACCACCATAGCAAAAACAAATCAAATAAACACAAATACATTAACAGATCTAAGCAAAAACTGCAGATTTTCATAGATATAAAACATATCTGAAATTTCAGATCAAAAAGTTGAATCTTTTATAGGAGAAGAACAGAAAAAGATCCAAAAACCCGATCCACACACTTCAATGAACCAACATATGAGAAAACAGAGGATGAGGAGCAAGAGACGAAGAAGATGGAAGAGAAGAAGAAAACAGAGGATGAAGCGGTCATAGCCTTCATCTGTCGTAGATCGAACCCTCCTCTGACGCCATGCGCCTCCTCTTCCGCAGATCGAAGTCGGCTGCTACCGGCATCCCAGCCTTCCACTGCCAGGACCCCTCACTGTCGTCTGTCTCTTTCTGCGAAAAAAGAAGAAGAAGAAGAAGAAGAAGAAGAAGAAGAAGAAGAAGAAGAAGAAGAAGAAGAAGAAGAAGAAGAAGAAGAAGAAGAAGAAGAATTGAGAGAGATAGAGAGAGGAGAGAGCATATTTGTACCTGGTCGCCGTCGTCGTCGCCGCCGCCAGAAGGAAGCCACCGTCGTCCTCTCCGAGAGGCCACCACCACCATCTCCGTCCACCTCTACATGTCTCTCTCTCTAACCCCTATTTCTCTCTCTGTTTTGTGTTGTGAGGATGAGAGTGTGTGACTTGTGAGAGGATGAGAGTAGATAATGTTTGTGGTAAGTGGTTGGGTTTGGGGTGAATGGAAAAAAGTAAGTGGAGTATTATTCGAGAGTGTATTTAGGTCATTTTTGTTGTTTAAGATTACCCAGAAAAGAAATGGGAACAAAAAACATGGACTTCCCAAAAAAAATTGGGAACAAAGAGCAGGGACGGAGTGGTATATTCCAATCTCCATATATTAGGCCTTGAAACAAAAACAAATGTCTAAAACTAAAGTGATTGCAAACCCATATTTGAGCCTAGCCATAAATTGTTGGTGCTACCAATGCATCATAGCATAATTCAAATTGGATGCAAATCTTTCTTACCAATATCTAAGACACATGTAGATATTTTATTGGTCAACAAATTTATGTCCACATTTCTGTCTCAATTTTCTGTCCATTTGTGTTGGTTGAGATTATTTAAAGCAAACAACTAATTCTCCGAATAAAGAGTCGTACTTGCATTTAATAAAGAGACTTTAATTTACATCCACATCAGTTGTAGCTGAAACAAACGAATTAAGGGCTGATGTCACAATTTCATGGCAAAAATGAAAAGGAAAAGTCTAGGTGAACAAAAAATGTACAAAAAATTGAACATAAAATGACGTGGATGGAAACATGTCATAAATAAAATCTCATTATGAAGATTATGATGAAATTAGAAACAATAAATCGGGGTGATTTTTGGACATCTTCTGATGTGGCATACGCCACATCACTTTTTGTTTAAATTTCTATTTGATTTTTTGTCCCTCTAGCACAGCTCGAAAAGGAAAATGGTACGAGAGGGATATAAGCAACATTTAACATTATCATCCACTCATTCATTTGTGATATGCTTCAGTTTATTCTTATGCAACTGTTTATAATTATGAAATGATTCCGTTATTTAAAATTACTTCTACAAATACCAAATGATTGTTTCAACCAATATTTCAATGATTAATGTGAAATATATAGAGTTTTCTAATCCCTAGTTGCTCCGAGAAGTTCGGAGAGAAACCCTACGAGAAAAGTTTTCGAAGAGCACGGCGGCAGTAAACCAGACGGCATGGCAGCCAGGATTCGAACCGATCATACTGTAAAAGAGAGTCAGACGATCCTGTTTGATGATGATTTTTGTGCAGAGGCGGAAAGTAATTTTTCTTATTGCCTCATAGGCATGTTTGCTTCGGAAGATCGAGTAAACGCCGGTGCTATGAGAGGTATGTTTCGAAGATTTTGGACAGGGGGAGAAAGCATTAACATTCTCAAGGTCGATTTTAACACCTTTCTTTTCTGCTTTCCGGATCAAGCATCAAAAGAAAGGGTGGCTTCGGGGAGGGGGGGGGGGGGCGCTTGGATCTTCAATCGTAAAATACTGCTACTTCAGGATTGGGAATTGGGAAACCCAACGAAGGATGTACCCTTCACCAGTTTTGATGTCTGGGTCCAAGTACTAGGGTTACCAATACAGTACGTCAACGAGAAATCTGCACAGAAACTCGGGGCAAGTATAGGGGAAGTTATTGGCTCTGAGAACCGAATCTACAGCGAAGGAGACGATGGAAATTACGTACGAGTCAGAGTTCGGCTCCCAATCTCAGATCCACTGCCTAGGGGGGTTCATACAATGATCCGCAAAAGTAGAACTTGGATAGACTTTCGCTATGAGAGAATACCAAGTATTTGCTGCTGGTGTGGATCTATCACCCATGATGGAATCCACTGTGAGGAACTATCATCGGGTGAAAAAGAAAAGCTTGAAGAAGGCTATGGCAGTTATCTTTTGTACCACCCAGGTTCAAAGAAAAACACCACTAGCAAGACACCGGAAGATTATAAAAATCCCTCGACTCCAAAGACTGGTGAAAAGACCATCGATCCTACCCAGGGTGTGCTGAACATGGAGACGACTGGGAAAGAAAAATACGGACCCCATACCACCACAGAGGCTACCGGTGACGAGATGACAATATACGGTGACCCTCTTGCTAGCAGTAATGATGAGGATAATCCATCCGCAATTGAAGAGCAGAGGAATGATACAATGGAGAATCGGATTTGCTCAGATTCGGAGAACCCGATTACTGCCTTTGCGGGGTCAGCAGCGAACGCCTTCACCAGCGATTTGAACAAATCTGTGAAGGATCGGGTGAATTCTCTCAATCATGTTCTGAGCAATAAACATGGAAACTTGAAGGAACAAGCGAGACAACGAGCAAAGCAAGCTGATGAACTTTCGGAATCAGACCATGCCAAACGTAAGGGGTCGACCACAATTTTCTCTCCCCCTACAAATAAATCTGCAATAGAAGTGTTCTCCAACAAAAAGGGGGAGGCAGATTGATTTCCCCCCCTCCCTTGACACAACCCACGGAAGACTCAATGGAACAGTACGAGAGCTCCTCAAAAGCTCCAAACAATTTAGAGGCGGTGGATGCTACGCATCACCGCCTATTGCAATGATTCTCTTTAGTTGGAATGTACGGGGGTTGGGGAACCCCTGTACATTCCAAACTCTTTACGACGAAGTAAAGAGTCAACTCCCCGACATGGTGTTTTTGATGGAAACAAGACTTAACAGCAGAGTGGACTCAATTACTCCGGTGGACTCCATGTCAGCAGTGTGGGGGCAAAGTGGAGGTTTGTCTCTAATAAGGTCTTCTCAAGTTGTTTTTAAGTTATACCGTATGTCAAAGCATCATATTTCAGGGTGAATATGCAATAGTTATGGTGAAAAAGAATGGTTCCTGACTTGTTTTTATGGGGACCCAGATGCTAGCCAGCGACACAATTCATGGGAATTACTAGGTCGCCTCAAACCTAGACCAGATTTCCCCTGGTGTGTTCTCAGGGATTTTAATGCAATAACTTCCGACAATGAGAAGGAGGGAGGCCGATTAGTGCGTTTTAGCCAAGTTGAACCGTTCATTCAGGCACTCGAAAAATGTGACCTGCGTGATCTAGGTTATGTTGGCATTCCGTATACGTGGTCCAATCGACATAGAGATGGGACGCTAATCAGGGAGCGCTTGGATCGAGTCTTAGCAAAGCCTATGTGGAAGGATATGTTCTTTAGAACTTCAGTGTATCATCATGTATTGCCCAACTTAGATCATGTGGCTCTAGTTCTGAAAATTAATGTGGGCAATGACAACTCCCATGTTAGAAGGAGGTTCCAGTTTGAAGCTTTTTGGACAAATAGCCCAAACTGTAAAGCAAATGTGGAACAAGCTTGGGCAAATAATCATACTATGGACAGTAAGCTCCAAGGAGTGGCAGGACAATTGAAAAGGTGGCAAAGTCAAGAATTTGGCAACATCAGACAACGAATAAAAGACCTCAAATTGCATCTCCAAAACCTTTGGAACTCGGCACAGCACGCCGAAACACAAAAGCAGCACTTTGAAGTGGAAGATGAGCTAAATAAGCTCTACAAGTTGGAAGAGCAGCTTTGGCACCAGAGAAGCCGGATTATGTGGCTTAAACATGGTGACAGAAATACCAGTTTTTTCCACCACAAGGAATCCAATCGCAAACAACGCAACAAAATCAATGGTTTAATGAAGGATAATTTGTGGGTTGATTCAGCTGATGGGATCTGCGACACTTTAGTGGAACACTTCTGTGAAGTGTACCGTACACAAAACCCCTCAGCCGAACAGATTGCCGCGGTCACAGCACATGTTCCCAGGCTGGTTTCAGTCGAGGCCCAAGAGATGATGGACCAAGATTTCAGTGCTGAAGACATTATTTTTGCTTTAAAGGGAATGCATCCCCTTAAAGCGCCAGGTACGGATGGCTTTCCCGCATTGTTTTATCAAAAATATTGGGATATTGTCGGTCCAGATATAACAAATCTGTGTCTCTATGTTTTGTATGATGGCAAGCCTCTATACAATCTAAATGATACGCTAATCACTCTTATACCCAAGGTAAAGCAACCACAACTACCGTCTGATTTCAGACCAATTAGTTTGTGCTCAGTCGTCTATAAAATTATAGCCAAGGCAGTGGCTAACCGGATTAAACCTCATCTCAATGACATAATTGGTGAAACGCAGAGCGCTTTTGTGCCGGGTCGGCAGATTTCGGACAATATACTAGCGGCTTTTGAAATTATGCATACAATGAGGACGAGGGTCAAAGGAAAATGGGGGTATGTGGCCCTAAAAGTAGACATGACGAAAGCATATGATAGAGTCGAGTGGGGTTTTCTCCAAGACATGATGATTAAAATGGGGTTCGGAAATAAGATGGTTGACATAGTTAATCGCTGTGTCAATTCTGTCCGATATTCATTCAATATTAATGGTGCAACTATGGGAAGAATTATACCTGAGCGGGGCCTTCGTCAAGGATGCCCGTTGTCTCCATATCTATTCCTGCTTTGCAGCGAAGGCCTCTCTAGGCTAGTATCCTTGGCAGTCTCTGAACGACGACTATCTGTTGTCCGTGCTTCGAGAGGGGGCCATCTAGTCTCTCACTTATTCTTCGCAGACGACAGTCTATTTTTTACAAGAGCTACGGAGGAGGATATTACATGCTTATTACAGATTATTAATGCATATGAAGTGGCCTCCGTCCAAAATATAAATTTAACAAAGTCCGCGGCTCTCTTCTCTGCAAATGTGCTGGATGAACAGAAGCACCTTATCAGCTCTTTGTGTGGTGTCCCCCTTGTTGATCAGCATGAAAAGTATCTTGGACTCCCTACAACAGTCGGACGGGATAAAAAGATCACTTTCGGATCCATCACAGACAAAATCAGGAAGAAAGTTAAAGGGTGGAAGGAGAAGTACCTTTCAGTGGCAGGAAAATAAATCCTTCTTAAGGCCGTGGTGCAAGCTATTCCCAATTATGCTATTTCATGTTTTTTACTACCTATTGGCACATGTGATCAAATTGAACAGCTTATGCGTCAGTTCTGGTGGGGTAATGGTCAGAAAGATGGTATCAACTGGATGGCCTGGGAAAAAATGAAGCAAGAAAAGAATCGAGGAGGACTAGGCTTCAAAGATATTCTACAATTTAACAAAGCACTTTTAGCGAACACAAGGATGACGTATGCTCACAAATCCCAATAGTTTATTTGCAAGAATTTTCAAAGGTAAGTACTTCCACAATGATGAACTGCTAAAATCTGAACTTGGGAATCAACCTTCATTTGCGTGGAGAAGCATTCATGAGGGCACTAAGGTGTTAAATCTAGGGCTGAGAAAGAACCTGTGTGATGGTAGAGATATCAAAATCTTTGAAGATCCATGGCTGCACTGCCCTCCATCTTTCAAAGTGTATTCTGCAAAATCTAAAGGTGCAGATATATATGTTAGAGATTACATCAACGAAAAAACCAGCAGTTGGAATGTGGATAAACTAAGAGCTTACTTATCTGAAGTTGATGTGGAAGAAATACTGCGTATACCAATTCCTAATCAAGGAGAAGACTGCTGGACCTGGTTTTTTGAGGATAGTGGCAATTATTCAGTAAGAACTGGATATATGCACGCTGTAATCCAACCCCCCCCCCCCCCCCGTTGGCACTTCAGGTGTACCAGAGAGTGACAAGTTCAAATGGCTCAATCAGCTCTGGAAACTATCCATCCAAAAGAAGATATGCTTCTTCCTATGGAGGGCCTACCTGAACATAATCCCCACGAGAGATAATTTAGCCAAAAGAGGAATAACAATTGATTTGCAATGCCCTTTTTGTGAAGAAACAGAAACAACCCAACACATACTGTCACAGTGCTATATTGCAAACCAATTCTGGAATTTGTTTCTTCAACCAGAGGCGAAGAAAGTGTTTCAAAAGTTCTCCAAATCTCCAAATTGGATTGCAGAAATATTTACCAGACTGGGAAAGGAAGACAAGCAGGCCTTCGCAATCGGAATCTGGACTCTTTGGAACAATAGAAATTCAAAAATTTTCCGTGGGCATTCAACAGAGGCACATCACCTGAAAGCGAAAGCTAATTACCATCTGTCGGAAACCACTCTCTCCATCAAGGAAATCGACATGCACTCAGAACAAAACTCTACAAATCCCCACTCGCAACCGCCGGAAGCAGATGCAGCAAGAATATGCTTTGACGGCTCCTGGTCTTACACTCGGAGAGTTGCCGGCGTTGGAGTTGCAATCTACAATCATCATGGTGCTTTGATTTATGCGGCAGCAAAGAGACTCGCGTGGAGCAATCGAGCAAAAGAAGTTGAGGCATTAGCGATGGAACTCGCTGTAGATCTGGCAATAGAACGGGATCTCCGAAACATAGCTGTTCTCGGAGATGCCCAAGTCCTTATTGACAAAATCTCCGGGAAAAACAGTATACAGGTGGAAGATCGAACTTTTGCAAGAGTGGTTTGTGACCGAATCAATGCAAAGGCTGCTAATTTCAATCGTATTTCATGGATCTGGACTCCTCGAGAAGGCAACGAGCCTGCTCATCGTCTCTCGAAACTGGGAATGGAACTCGGGGAATTGGAAATGAAGACTTGGACCGACAGCTTTCCACGAGACATTATTTAATTGTAGTCCAGTTTCTTATGCCGCGTTTGGCTTTTGCTTTAATACAAGTTTTGGTTCTCAAAAAAAACAAAAAAAACAAAAAAAAAAACAAAAACAAAAAAAAAACAATATGAAAATCTATATTTGTAAATGAGTGCTAGCTTAAGTGGTAGAGTATTAACAGCTCCTACATCTGGTCATGGGTTCAAACTCAGTAGACGACAAACACGTGAGTCTCAATATATATATATATATATATATATATATATATATATATATATATATATATATATAGGATAGTGATTCTTACACCAGCAATTTTGTTGCTTACACCAGATTTATGTTGCCCTGACTTAACTACCCCTACATAGTTATAATTAAATTTGTAGTTATTCCTTTTGTAATCATCTATTTTCAGAAAGTATAATATTTTAATACTTTACCATGATTTTATCTTCATATATTTTAACATTTTTAAAATACCTTTCTCTTTATTAAAACTTCCCTACCATTTCACTAAAAAAAAAATAGTGCCTCCTTTATACTCTGGCGATCATTTTACTTCCTGAAAAATATTTAGATGAAAAAATAATAACACTTTAAAATAAATTTAACAAGTCTAATGGAAAAAGTTGATATATGTTGTGTATAAACAAAAAGATGAAACCAAACAGAAGAAACTTGCACACAAGCACCAAAAAGAAATGAGATTATGAAGGCCATTTTGTAAAAAAATGACCAGAACATATTGTATATTCACGTGTAGGCAAAGTTTTTTTCTCAAAAAAATAAAAATAAAATAAAAATAAAATACAAAGCCAAGCCAAGCATACACGTGAATAGTAGTAGATTGCGGAAACTCGGAGAAATCAATTTCATACTGTCCAAATTCACCCAGCCAAGAGTATGACACGAAGCCATTTTGGATTCATTTTTTACAAGAGTTCAAAAACAGTCACACGTTCATAAAAAAAACAAAAAAAAACAAAAAAAAACAATCACACTAATAATTTATGAGTACTTGAGAATGTTGGAGAATATCAAAAGAAGGGAATTAGCACTAAAGAAATGTCTTTTTTAGGACGGGGATATTTTTTTAAGGTGTTAATGTTTTAAAAGAATTAAAAAATTTATGGAGATTAATCATGAATTTTTCGAAAATGTCAAGCTTGTCAAAAATAAAAGATTGGAAATATGATAATTTAGTTTTAAATACTATTAATTGAGTCCGGATCCTCTGTATCATTTGTGTGTATCCTTTCTATGATTGGTATATTTTATTTTTTTAAATTCAACTTAATTATTTCAAAATTCCTATTAATAAGAGGTAATCATGACATTATAAATCTGGTGTAACCACCACATTTGCTGGTATAAGAATCACTACCCTATATATATATATAGTTTGAATGTCAATCACAAGTGCAGTTACTACTAGCACAACTCCATTATGGTTAAATCTCAAGGAAAAACTCCATTATGGTTAACCAGAATGTAGTTTCACAACAAATATTTTCCGTCAGAATGCCACTAAAATAGGAAAGCAAAAGGAAATGAAAATTTAAACTCCGGAATACTACAAGAATGTGATTAACACAGCGCATGGTCAACCTTAACGTTAATTGACAAAGTTGGGTTCGTTTTCCTCTACCAAAGCCTAGCTCAGTCTTTAAGATAGGGATAAGCCAAATCAAACTAGACACAAACAGTAGGGGGGCTTAATTAAGGTCACTCCAAAAACCGACCTTTCAGTGCTGACAGCTGGCCTTACCCTCCTTAACTCAAAAAGTACTGTAGGGACTTTTCTAGCCCATTTGTAATACTTCTTCGGGCAGGACTTTAACCACTGCCATGCATGAGAATTGAGAAGTATTCACAGAGACACAGAGATTAATCCCACATGGCATGCGTGAGTGACAAAAAGGCTCTACTAGAGGTGAATCTCATCTGATGAATACACTCCTTCGTTGCTTTTCCTCTCCAATTTTATTATTGGACGTCACTCTTCTTTCTTCAATTTTTTTTGTTTGGTGACCCTAATAAATTGAAATGACCAAGCTACCCCCTTCAAAAAGCCTCAGTTCTATCCCAATCCAAACACTAACCCTACTTATACCCACCACAACTCAGCTTCATTTTTCAGATTACAGTCCATGCAGAATAGAGAGAAGAAATAAAAAACGTATATTTGATGGCAAGTAGGGTTGACAATATGGTCCGATCCGCTCGGAGATTCAAGCGGGATGGAATGGATCGAGTCCAGAAAGCCAGGCCCGATCGTATTCGGATATAAATTTAGATATGAGTGCAAATTCACTAGGTTCCGACCCAATTCGATTTGACGTATATGTGTGTTTTACAAATATGCCCCAATTACCTCACCACTTACACTTTCAAGAAGAATACAATAGTAACTCTAATCTGTAAAACTCTTTCTTTTGTGTTTTAGACTTCATAGCTTACGAATATGCCTTACGTATAAAATAATGTTTATATTTATGTTATTTTTGTATTTTTATTACAAAACCGAGCCGGATCCGACCCAAATCCGATCTGACCACGTACTATATGAATCTACAGGTCGGATTTGGATCAGCTGAATGAGGTCTAATTAGATCTGAATCCGGTGATGACCCAAACAGATATGGACAAAATCTTAATCCCATTTATTCTTGTTGGATCTGGATCGGGAATGGCCTGATCTGATCCGGATCCGACCCGTTGTCATCCCTAATGACAACCGTTGTTTTTAAATACTAATTGAGAGTTACCGAACATGAACTAAAACGACAAAAGTGAACAAGAGAAAATTTGATTTCAAATGTTCAATAAACTCTGGCAATTATTAATCTTACGCCAAGAACACTATTTCTCTTTTTCATTGACTAAACTAAACTTATATTAATAGAATGTACAAGGTAAAGTTGTCCACCGAAAATCCAGAACTATACAAGGACTTTAAGGTTGGTGTGTACGAGAGAATCCTGCAGAGAGAATTCAATATACACAAAGAGTAGAGGATAGAGAAGACACAGGAAGTGTAAGGTTGTGTGTAGGGAGAGAGTAAGGCAATAGCACTGTATGAGAGAGAGACATGATTTTGACAGAGCTTCCGCGTATCTCAGGTGATTCTCCTTCGTATGGAAGGGTTAAAGATCCTATATATAGCGGAGAATGTGACCGTTGTAGTGTGGTTAATGCACCCATTAATGGCGGCTTAATTAGCTTAACCACAACGGCACGTTCGTCCGCGTATATAGGGACCGTTACAGCACGTTATCCGCGTATACCTGAACCGTTATGAGGTTGACCGGGTTTGCCCGGGTTGACCGGGTTTATGGAGCTCGTGCCATAAATCTCTCAAAGCAGTTACTAGGGGTCGCGCGAGCTTGGTTGTCGCACGCGCGCGACAGGACTTACTCTAGCCTCCAAACCACTAAGTCCCTACAGGTCCCGTGTGGTGGTATGCGAGGGCTCTGTCTCGCAGCCACCACGTGGATCAGCGCGGCTGGTGATCCAGTGTGTGTGTGGAGCACAGCTAGGTGTGCTGGATGGTCGCCACGTGGCTGAGATATGCCTGTCTAGAAAGCACTATCTACAGTTGGCATATGAAAAAACATGTAAAATACATGAGCAAAAACTACAGAACAAAAATTGAGGAAACAAAGATGATAAAACATAACAAAACAAACAAGACTTAAGATGATAATGAAGCCCATCCTGCTCTTGGAGGCGGTGCAACACCGACTGGCGAGTGACCGACAAAATCGACCGGCACAAGGTCGGTGGCGGTGGAGTCGGTTGAACTGGATCGCTGGTGATTGGCGATGAGGAGCCGGCTAAACTCGCCGGGGACCGACAGCTCGCTACGGAACTTGATGGTCTACAACTTGATTCGGCCGTTGAAGAAACCACCTGGCAGCGGTGAGGGAACTTGAGAAAACACCGTCGATAACCTCTGCGAGGACAACAACAGTGGAGGAGAAACACCAACCGAAGACTCCATGGTGGACGCCTAAGAGCATCTCCAACAGTCAAATTGTCTTTGGACTATATTTGTACCTGCCCTAAATTTTACACCTGTACTTTTTGAGTTTCTGCTCCAGCAGCTGGCCTAAATATAGGCCATCAGCGTTATTTTATTATTTTATAGTTTTCATTATTAATAATTATGACACTATATTTAATAATTATCACACTTTATTAAATTAATATCGAATTAATAGGTATTTTTTGTAACTTTTTTTGTGTTTTTCACTTTGATTGTTGACAATTATTTATAAATTTACAGTTGCAACGGTGAATACGAACGTTGGAGGAGCAGTGGAGGACTATGAGGAGGAGCAGAGTAATAAATCAGAGCTTTTATTTTTTACACCAGCTTCAAATTGTCCTCAGTTTAGACCAGAACTGGTCCAATTATAGGCCTGGCTCAAATTTAGGCCAGATTTTACACCAGCTGTTGGAGCTGGTTTTTGAACAAAACTGGCCTATATTTGTGCCAAAGACAACTTATAGGCCATCTCTTGGAGATGCTCTAAGCAGCTGGCGGTGTAATAAAACCAGAGACGGTGTAACCCAAAATCCGTAAGTTGAAAAACGCCGACGGTGGGTTCGCCGCCGTGAAACACAGGGAAACAAACCCGCCAAAGCTTGGCGGTGTGGAAACCAGAAACAAATTACTCTGAGGAAAACACTGAGAGAACTCGAGGGTAGAGATGAATGAGAAACAGAGCCGGAAAGGCAACGCCATCGGGGTTACCCGCCGGAGTTTTCTCTCTCTAGAAGTTAGAGAGAGGTACAAAAGACCACTCTATTTCTCTGTAGAAAGCACTATCTACATTAGCCCCCTTTCTGCGCGTGAAGACGCATAGCCGGGTAGGCTTCAATGCGCAGGAACCAACGTACGCTTCGCCGCCACGCACCAATTCAAATACACGCAAATTCAGCCCCCGTGCGTGTCATTATGACCTAAAATCCCTAGAGTCGTGTCGTCTGGTCTTATAGGGTTTTAGGCATGACGTCAGCTTGTCCTGTGATTGCGCGATTTGACGGTGACGGTTGCAATTCGACTACTGAAAGGACGCAACCCTTCATTGTTTTTGGATAAATACTCTGTGCTCTCCATTGTTGCAAAGCATCACTTCTTTCTCTTAAAGTGAATGATACCCGGAAGCCTTCAAGAGCAGATTCAAATAATCAATCATCAATTCTTTCTTGTCAATTGTCTTCTTCATATGTCCGCATCCAAGCAAGCTTTACCAAAACAAGGTTGGCCTTGCTCAATTCCATTTAATGTACTGATATATGCTTTGAACTATATTGTATCTGTAAACCCGTGACTTTCCGAAACATGATATTCGTTGAAAACCGCAAAAGAAGACCTTGTTCTTTAAACCCAGAACTAAGCTAATCGCCAGATTGCAACGATTTTGAATGCGGGACTTCTGAGGTTCCAAGCAATATAAACGATTCTGAACATTCAAACCCAGAATTGACGCTGAACTGTTCGTCTTCTCTTGACAAAACATAGTTATTGCAAACTGAAACTCGAACTGATTCCTGAAATTCGAACTGAAAGTGTGTGTATTTCTCCCCCCTTTTTTTCTTGCTCTTCCGCAAGAATGGCGAAGAAAAAAGGAACCAAATCTATTAAAGAGGTCGAAGAAATACCTGATCTTCCCCAAACTCTATGGCGGAAAACCCCCTATTTGGGCGGAAAAGATTTTTATCATGCTAGGTGTGCACAAGAGATTCCGGCGGGGAGACCTCCGTGTACACCGTATGTAGTGGATCAGGGATCGCACAGGAAGAGAGGGGTTGTGTGTAGGGAGAGAGTAAGGCAGTAGCAATGTCTGAGAGAGAGACAGAGGTTTGGCAGAGCTTCCGCGTATGGCAGTGTGTTCTCCTTTGTATGGAAAGGTTGACGATCTATATATACTGGAGAACATGACCGTTGTAGTGTGGTTAATGCGCCCATTGATGGCGGCTTAATTAGCTTAACCATAACGGCACGTTCGTCCGAGTATATAGGGACCGTTACAGCACATGGTGCGCGAATACCGGAACCGTTACGAGGTTGACCGGGTTTGACCGGATTGACCGGGTTTATGGAGCTCGTGCCATAAATCTCTCAAAACAGTTACTAAAGGTCGCGTGCGGGCTTGGCTCGCACGCGACAGGGCTTACTCTAGCCTCCAAACCACAAAGTCCCTACAAGTCCCGTGCAGTGGTATGCGAGGGCTCTGTCTCGCAGCCCCCACATGGATCAGCTCGGCTGGTGATCCAGTGTGTGTGGAGCACAATATGGTGTGCTGGATGGCCGCCACGTGGCCAAGATCTGTCAGCTCAGAAAGCAGTATCTACACTAGGGTTAAGGTGAAGAACCTGCCGACTCCTGTTCCCTCTGAAGAATTGCAAACATTGACCCCCACCTATTAATGCAGCCATGCTGGAATTGATCGATTCCAAGGATGTGGTTCGATTAGGGGTCGAAAATGGGTTTTTCCCCCATACTGCGATTTGTACCCAGGCGTTTGTTCAGAAAATGGACTTCATGGATGAGTGGATCGACCATGTATTGACCAACCATGCCATCACACTGAACAATGCCGACATCTATTTCGCCGTTCGTGCTATGAAGGGTGTTGCCGTGAAGCTGGACCAGTCCATGCTTCTAAACCTTCTTTCACTCTATTCGCCTGCGACTCACACATTTCATTTTGCTGAGTTCGAGGCTGCTCCCACTCTCGAAGATTTGCACATGTTGTATGATCTTTATCCTGTTGGTGAGGTGGATCCCCTAAGCCCTTTGAGGACCGATCCGGAACTTGCTCTCTACAAGCAGATGGAAGAGTGCTTGTCAGAGGTTAAGAAAATTTCCACCCGGTGGATATCTGCGAAACGTCTTCCCGACTTGCAGCTAGTTGATACATATGCGAAGAACACTTGGGGCAAGTGGGTGCAGTACTTCTTCCGCGATTATGCGAGTAGTAGTATCACCAAGAAACTATTGAGCCAGAACCCGAAGGCTAAGAATTGTGTGAATGGGAAAGGTTATCATCTGACTCTGTGTGCTTTTCTCTGCGCCTGATTATCGAGGTACCTAATCGATGGTCACCATCATGATGGGGTTTTCTACCATGTTCTCCCGCTTGCTGTGAAACTGACCCTGGGTCAAAGAGTCGCACTCGGGCCACTAGTCTTGGGTACCCTGTACCACAGATTGGATCAGTTGGTTGTAGCGACCAAGGACTCCCGCGGTCGCCTAGATGTGTTAACCTATGTTAACATCGCATTCTTGACCATGTGGGTTTTTGAGCGATGGCCCTCCTATGCTCCTGTTCCTTCTAGGGCCAACAAATGGTGTGTCCCAGGTGCGGAGGAAGAGCTTTCCAGTGGAAGGGCTGCAAGATGGTTTGGAACTCACTTTCCTAAGTGTACATGGAGCTTGATATGCGATGATCGCAGCAAATTTACGGCTAGGCCTTATGCCACGCGCATTGAAAATGTGCGATGGTTCCCAAAGTTGTATCCTTCCAAGGCTGTTGCTTTCTCGGAAGATCTTCTTTTCGAAGATCATAAACGTTTCCATGAGCGCTATCGCGAATTCTTCTGATGGTGTCTTAGGGGTTCTCTTCCTGCTCTTGCGGAGTATGTTCGCGAGCATACTCCTAGGTACGAGAGGATCACGGTGGATGTTGATCCCACTCGCGTTTCTCCCCAGTTTGGCTTTGATGCGGTGGCACCATCAATTTGGCCGCAGTCCATCATAAGAGGCTGCTACAAACGACTACTGTCTGGCGAGTGCAAAACGATCTTAAGGAGCAACCTTCCCATCGAGCAACCCCCAGGTAACCGCGCAGGTGGCTACTCCAAGAATTGGGTTGCCTATTGGAATACCCAGCAGGCAAGGTTTGAGACACAGTCGACCCCTCGGCCAAGCAGAGCTCCTGTGATCAAGAGAAATTCGTTCCCTTTCCGTCCTAACTGTAGCCTGGACGACTCCCAATATGGCTGCTACTCATTGTTGGACCACGAGAATCACATGTGCCCCTCCACCATCCTTGAAGAGAAGATGGCTGCAGTTAGGGAGGGTGCTTCGCATGTCATCAAATACAGCGAAGATTTTGCCAAGGTAAACAATCTCCTTTGCGCATGTCGAATTTCTTTATCTTGATATATCAAAACTTATACTCCCTTATCTGTTGTAGTGCTATGTGAGGAGGTTTGCATCTGGTGAGCGTTCCAAGTCGCAGATCAACACCATTGTTGCCAAGAGAAGGCAGGGTGAGCAGATTCGACTAGCAATGGGAATGGCTCCCGCAATTGAGGCCCGAATTCGCGAGGTCATGGACGTATTTGCTGACTCGCTGATAGACAACACTCCAGTCTTGTCTCCTCCCAGGAACGATCCGTCTCCTCCAGCAACTGCTGCTCCAAGGGAAAAGAGGCCAAGGCAGAAGGGAATCACAATCTCTTCCCCTAGGAGTGCTCCAGCTTCCTCTCCTGCGAAGTCCCTTACTTCCAGGGAAAAAGGCAAAGGTCGCATGCCAAGAAAGGCGTGGAAAGATCTCGCAGTCGAGACTTTTGTTCCGTTTGTTCAGGAGGAAGAGGAGGATGAGAGAAGGGAAGTGATCCAAAGAGATGATGAAGAAGAAGAAGAGAGAGTCGAAGATGAAAGAGAAGAAGAGAGAGGTGAGATACAAGAGGAAGATTCGGAAGGTATATCAAACGTACTTATCTTCTCATTATCTTAACTCTCGCAATCTTTACTGAACAATTTGTTCCTTTGCAGATGCAGAGACCATCAGTGGCCTTCTGGCCAAGAGGCAGAAGAGGGGTTCTCACTCTGGTCTTTCCAGCGAAACCATAGACGAGGACATCCTTGCTGAGTCTAGGAGAACAGCTGTGGAGGCTGCTGAAATAAGAAAGAAGCGAGAAGAAGATGAGATTGAACGCATAAAACAAAGGAGCTTGGAAGAGCAACATGTTGATGACTTGGCGCGGCAAGCCGATGAAACAGATGCGGCTCAAGAGGAAGATGCAACTCAAATCTATGAGGAAGATGCGGCTCAAGAGGAAGATGCGGCTGCTCTGGAGCAGGCTCAAGCGGACTTTGAGGAGATCGCATGAGGCAATGAAGGTGAGATTTTTAATCTTGCTGTAACTTACCGAGACGTGATTGTTGGTGCATTAAAGCATGGCTTATCGAAAGCCGATATTCACCGCTAGCTAGTAAGCAAGTGCGGTGAACCTTCAGGTAATCATTTGAACAGTGCTTGTGAACTAGGCTTAGTAACCTAATCATCATCATGACTGGTTTCTTCGCACCCCAAGTCACGCTCACCTTAAGGATATGCTTAACGAAGACACATTAATAAGGCATGGTATCGCGTCCTTAGCATATGACGAAGATGCTACAATCCCACCTACGCGTGGAGGTGCTCTCTCTTGGTTTATCAAAATAATAAAATATTGTTTGATACAAGTTACCTCACATTGTCCTGTCTTGTATCGCAGGTAATGCTGGTGAGGCCATGCTGGAACAAAGGAGTCAACCCTCTGCATCTTATGTCCCAGAGCGAAGTTCTCATGTCGAGAAGCCTGTCGCAGCTGCTGAGTATGCAGGAGAGTCCTTGGAGGATGTCATCGAAGTTTCTGATGATGTCGAAGCTGACACCGTGCTGATGGAGGAAGATACTAATGCTTCAGCTGAGGAAATGGAAGCAGATGCTGCTGAGGCTGAAATTCGTGAGCAGATCCTGGAAGATGTAGGATCAAATGCGAATGTGAATGTTCAAATGAGTGCTCCTGAGTCTCACGAGCCTTTCGCACCTGAAGGCGTCCCTAATCGAGCAGAAGCTTCTACTGTTGCCATTCCTTCAGCAGGGATTGAGCCTCCAGAGATTCCTCAAGCATGGAGCTTTTGGAGTTCGCAAGTAGGAGCTGCAATCGCACCTGGTGCGACCTATGCCCTTCCTTCCAACTATGAGGAGCTAGAGCTCGCAGCTGATAGAAGAGCAATGGAGCGAGGACAGTCTTCAGCTGCCCCAGCAATGCGCATCCCTTCTTTGCGCGAGATCCTTGAAGGAACTGGTATGCTACCATTATTGTTGTTCGCATCTTGCACTCTTCATTTACAAGCTTCATGTTCTAAACTTGAATCAACATTGTTAGGTTTGAAGCAAGCTGATGTGGACTGGCTGGTTCAAATGCGTCTCTCCTATCCTCGATCATTTGCGAGGTCCCTGGAGATAGAACCTTTCAACAGGAGGCTGTTCTTGACCGAGGCCATCTGGATTTTGGAGCAGCTGTCTTCGGCTACACCTGCGGCCATCTCTCCTCAGAGCGCGCAGTTGCTTTTCAGCATGTGTCAAGGCCTTCAAGCCAAAGTTCAGGGCAAGCTGGGCTTCGGGTATCTTGTCAACAGAGTCACCCAGATTCGCGCGGCTGTGAATTTGAGGCGCGGCTTTCATAACCTCGCAGCTGAGAGGAAAAATGTAGACAAGCAAAGGCAGAAAGCTGAAGAGGCCGTTAAGCTCTTCCATGAGATGAGCGCCAACTACGAGCAGTTGAAGCGAGAAGTGGAGCAAGTTACAAATGTGTCACTCTTGTTCTCCCCTGATGACCCCCTGATCAAAGATTTATTTTGAGAAAAATAGCAATTATTTGTTTTGAACAAAATGTTGAAACATTATTCTAATGTTGCTAGGGTTTCTCCCCCCTTTTTTTTATTCAAGGCTTGAATGCCCGTTTTGCCCTTCCCGGGATTTGCTTCAATATCTTTGTGCGTATCAATTATGACGTCACCTGGTGATATATCCGCCTTGATTTTCGCGCTAATTTCTTATCAGATAAGCACGCTTTCCTTGGGAAGTCCATCCGTATTATGACCTTCCATCATTAATTAGGGCACGCCACTGAATCGTTGTAGCCTTCAGTAGGGTAATTGAATGTTACCTCTATCAAGGCGTAAGTGATTGATTCTTACCCCTTTTCCAAGTTTTGCTGACTCAGCCAGGCAACTGAAGGGTCTCCGTTGGGTCTATATAAACCCTGCCTTCTACTGCTTGGGTTCTTCATCCCAAAATGTGGCTTGCCATGAGTCCCTACGACTGCTGGCTTCAATGCTTGTTCTTTGTTGACTCATGGCAATTTCAAGTTGTGAAACCTGAGTTTGTACTTTGTGCCATAGAAATAGCTTCCAAGATATTCTTTACGAAGCTTATTGATCTCCATAGCCATCGTAAAGAGGATGCACATAATACCTCATGCTTGCTCGAAGAATTTTCTTCGTCTATTATGCTCGCAGGTCGTACTTTTGGCTGCCTTCCGGCGAGGTGCAGTACTGTACTGACCTTCTTACCAACTCGTAATGAACGGCGGATTTCTCCTCTAGCTTTCCCGGAGGAGAACTTCTTGCCTCCAAGTTTTTGAACTCGGGGTGGCGAGCCATTGTGCTCGTCTCCGCGGACAAGGAGCCTCTTGCCCCAGGAGTTGCTGCTTGCCTGTTCTTCACCGCCGCATACGCCTGAACAGGTGGTTCATCGAGCACGCCTCTTGGGCAGAAGACCAGACAGAGGCCTTGTCAGATCCTGGGATCTTGAAGATAGCGTCGCATAGCTCTTGTAGCGTTTGTAGGCCGTTCGTTTTATAGAAAGACCCTACTTGCTACAGATATTTGGTCGCAGACTATTATGTCGCATAGCTTTGGTTAGGACCAATAGGCCGATCATTTTACAGTAAGGATTTCCTTTCTGCATAACTTTCGCTTGTAGGCTGCTATCTAGATGAATTGTAAGTCATTTTGAATATGTAATTAGCTCAGTCTGAGCTTTCGCTTGTAAGCTGCTATCTAGATAGATAAGTTGTAAGTCATTTTGACTCATAATAAAGCGTTTTGTATCATTTGCTGTTCTTGTTACAACAAATTGCAGTTTCGCATGCATGTTGGCAAACTTCGCCCTTTTTAGTGTCGTATTCGCACTTTGCGGTGTCGCTATGATTTGCTATCTAATAGATAGATTCACGGTTTATAGAAATCATTCATGAGAGCTGCTATTTTAGCAGGTAAGTTCTAGATTGTTTGAGATCGCATTCGCATAGTGCTGCTATCTCAGCAGATAGTCTTGAAGATCACTTAAGATTGGACTCAAGTATGGCTGCTATCTCTGCAGATAGGCTTGAGATCAATTAAGATCATATTCGCATAGTGCTGCTATCGCGGCAGATAGGCTTGGAGATCACTTAAGGTTGGACTCAAGTATGGCTGCCATCTCGGCAGATAGGCTTGAGATCAATTAAGATCATATTCGCATAGTGCTGCTATTGCGGCAGATAGGCTTGGGATCAATTAAGATCGTGTTTCAAGTATGGTTTCTATCTCAGCAGATAGGCTTGAGATCAATTAAGATCATATTCGCATAGTGCTGTTATCTTAGCAGATAAGCTTTGGATCATTTAAGATCACATCTGTATAATGCTGCTATCTCAATAGATAGGTTTTCATTGTTAAGAGACAGAGGGGTAAACGAAGTGACAAGAGACAATCATAGTCATAAAATTCTTCCCATATGGGAGAAGTCTTTTATTATAAACACCCTCATATGGGAGGGTTGAGGTTACAATTCCCTCATATGGGAGAGAAGACGCATGAGTCTATGACAATACAAAACATGAAGTAGGCATTGTAATCTAATGCATTGAATGAGAGGAGTTAAGGATAATAATTCTTAATCCAGCGCATGTTTACTGAGCTTGGGGTTGAGGCCGTCCTATGTAGCCTTTGTATGTTGCAGTAGCCACTGTCAAAGACTTCTTTGACTTCGAAGGGTCCTTCCCAGTTGGCTGCGAATTTTGGGTGAGCCGCCTCCCGCATGCAGTGATCCGATGCGCGCAAGACCAGGTCCCCAACTGCGAAATCTCGACGTTGGACTGTTTTGTTGTACGCGCGGGCGATCCTTTACCGGTATCGCTTGTTAATCCGCTTGGCTTGCTCCCGCTTTTCTTCTAATAGGACCAAGTCGTGATCGCGCTGATTCTCGTATAGTGCATGGAAGGCCAACCTTGTGGAGTTGATTTTTACCTCCGCAGGTACTACAGCTTCATCTCCATAACAAAAAAGAAATGGGGAGACTCCTGTGGGAGTCCTCGGAGAAGTTTGATACGCCCATAAGGCTATGCTCAAAGAATCAGCCCATTTCTTGTGATCATCCGCAACCATCTTGCTCAGGATTCTCAGCAGCGTTTTGTTGATTTCTTCCGCTTGACCATTCCATTTTGGATAATAGGGAGTATAACATATCTGCCTTATGTTGTACTCCGCTAGCTTCGTAGCCACCTGGAGATTGACGAAGGGGGTACCATTATCCGAGAGAACTGTGTTAGGAATTCCGAACCGATATATGATGTTCTCTTGGATGAATTGGACTACAACAAGCGCATTTGCTGTCTTCAGTGGTATTGCTTCTACCCACTTAGTGAACAACTCGGTCGCGGTGAGAATAAACTGATTCCCATGCGAGGCTGGTCGGATAGGGCCAACAAAATCCAGATCCCAAGTGTGGAACGGCCATGGTGTTCCCAACGCATGTAAATCTACGGCAGGAGCATGTACGAGGTTGCCTTTGAATTCACACTCCTGGCATCTTCTCACTTTAGAGCGGCAATCTGCTTCCATGGTAGGCCAGAAGTAACCCACTGTGAGAAGCTGTCTGCATAGTTTCGCACCTAGGGATGTTCCACTTGGTGAGAGAGGTCCATCACCTCCTGCGCTTCCTTACCGTCTAGGCATCGAAGCAGATTACCCTCGTGGCCTCTTCGCCAGAGTATGTTTTCTTGTACCACGTACCGGGATGCTTTCCTTTTTAGCTTTTCGGCTTCTTTTCTTGACTCAGGCTCGATTCCTTGTGTAAGAAAGTCGAAGAGTAGCTTCCTCCAATCCATGTCATCATCGACCAGAGCAATTGCTAAGGAATCCTTGATCAGTTCACAACTCTCGCAATTCCCTTGAATCAATGCCGCGGCCGCCGACATGTCTGGCCAGTGAATCCCATACCTTTGGGCTTTTCGATAGATTGACACCTCACTTTCCCCGCAAGTATGTTGGTGAATCTTTTCTAACAGCGTTTGTCCCTCCTGCTGCGAGACGCATCACATGAGTATCCCACCTGGGCCTCTGTAGTAGAGAGCGTTGTCATGTATACAATACCCCTTGGTGGATGCCCAGTTTTCTTTACTCGTTCCTTCTGCGATGGCGCGCAATATTGGTTTCCTCCAGTCTGCATCGTCCATGCATTCATCGTCACACGCGTCCTTCGTCAATGCTGAGGACGTTCGCACTTCAATTGAGATTCTCGCGGGACACTTATCCGCACTAACCTTGGATCCCAGGATGGCTAAAGCATCAGCATGCCTATTATCTGCTCTGGGTTTGTGCTCGTACCTGACATCGCAGAATTGTTGCACCAGCTTCTGTACCAAAGTTCGGTAGGGCAATAGGTTTACATCCTTTAAACCGTACTCGCCCGAGGCTTGTTTGACGATTAGTTTGGAGTCCCCCATAATCCTCAAATTTCTTACTTCTAGTTCCCTTGCTGCGCGAAGACCTGCGATGAGAGCTTCATACTCTGCTTCGTTGTTGGTGACTGCGAAGTCAAGCTTTGTGGACATCTGTATGACCTCTCCATCAGGTTTGATCAGGACTATTCCGATTCCTCCACCCTTCCTTGTGGACGATCCATCAAATGAAGCGTCCAATAGGGAAATTCAACTGCGTATATCTCGGGTCCCTCTAGTTCTTCTTCGATTATGGGCTCGTGGCTATTATCAGGGAATTGTGCCAGCAAATCCGCCACAGCTTGCGACTTGATCGCCCGCGGTCGAACGCACGTGATGTCGTATTGAGAAATGGTCATATACCATTTCGCCAGTCTCCCACCAGGGGAAGTGTGAGTCAAGAGGTACCGTATATGATCACTCTTTGTAACCACTACCACTTTGTGGAGGCGAAATAATGCTTCAACTTTTATATTACAAAGAATAGAGCAAGGCAATGACGCTTGATGTCCGTGTACCTTGATTCTGCTGGCTGCACTATGCGGGAGATATAGTAGGTCGGCCTTTCTTTCCCTTCATACTCCTGAGCCAAAGGTGCCCCTATAGATCTCTTCGTCGATGTTAGGTACAGCAAGAGCGGTGATCCGAGCTGTGGCGCGATCATTACCCTTTTTGACGTCAACAAGTACTTTAGCCTTCCGAACGCGGCTTCATGTTCTGTGGTCCAGTTGTACACAGCATTCTTCTTGAGCAGATCACTGAAACAAAAGGTTATTTCTGCGATCGCAGGGATGAACCTTCGCAGGTAAGATAATTTCCCCAAGAATGTCTTCAGAGCACTCTGATTGGGCGGCGCCGCCATGCTGGCGATGGCTGATACTTTTGCGGGATCAGGCTCGATGCCTTGGCGATGTATTACACATCCCAAGAATTTCCCCGAGGTTACTCCGAACGCGCATTTCATGGGGTTCATCTTTAGCTGGAAACTTCTGCATCTTTCGAAAACTTTCCGCAAATCCTCCAGGTGGTTCCTTTCTTCCTTGGATTTGATGACCAAGTCATCAACATAGAATTCTACTTATTTATATATCATGTCGTGGAACAGAGCCATCATAGCTCTTTGATAAGTCGCACCTGCATTCTTGAGTCCGAAAGGCATAACCGTGTAATTGAAGACTCCCACCGGCGTGATGAACGCGGTTTTCCGTGCATCTTCAGGGTCCATCTTGATCTAGCTGTACCCACTGAATCCGTCCATGAAGCTGAACATGCGATGACCCGCGGTCGAATCGATGAGTAGATCGATGTTGGGAAGCGGAAAATCGTCTTTGGGACAGAATCGATTAAGGTCTCGGAAGTCCACACAGATGCGAAGCTGCCCATTCTTCTTCACCCCAAGGCACGATGTTAGCCAACCATGTAGGATGGTGATTCGGCTCAATGAATTTGGCAGTCAGCAGTTTGACAATTTCTTGCTTGATTTTCACGTTGATCTCCGGCCTGAAGCTTCTTGTGCTCTGCTTTACCAGTTTAGACCCTGGGATTACATCTAACCTGTGCATGGTGATGCTCGTATCCAGGCCGGGCATCTCATCGTATTCCCATGCGAACACATCCCTGTACGCAGTCAGCAGCTGTATCAATCTTTCTTCTTCCTCGCTCGTGAGGTCTACACTCGGAAAGACTGGCCTCTTCTTTTCTACGCTTGGGCTCAAGAATACCTCCTTCAGCTCCTGCTTTTGCGGTTTGGGCCTGTCCTCCATGCATTCGGGCGCTTCTTTGAGCTTTTCCTCCAAAACGCCTGGTGTTGGTTTGTCCAATTCCATAACCTGCTCGATTTGGTTGATTTTCTCAGGGATATCCCCATGCTCACGTGGGGGTATCCCCGCGCACCTTCATATGCGGTAACATTTCTTCCCGTTAGCGTAGAAGCTTTCTATCTCTTTGCCTTCGGGATTATGCTTTGCTATCCTTTTCAGGGTGTAAACATTCTTTCTTTGGTAGGCAATCCGCGGTGCCTCTTCTTGCGTATATGGCTTTTACTTGGCCTCCTCCCTTGTCACCATCACCCCTGCGGGTGATTGATCTTTTATGTCCTCCCATTGAGGCAAAGGAGTCAGGTTAAACGGCCCCGACGTCTGCTCATCTGCCATTTCTGTGAACCATACTGCCTCGGTGAGGTGAGCCTCATCTAGATTGAAAGGGTTTACCGAAGCTGGTATCTCCACTATTCTATCGTTCCAGATGGCTTTCATCACCTGGTGAGCTGTCGAGGGGACTGCATCGAAGCGATGAATCCAGGCCCGGCCGATGATCATATGGTACGTAGTGTTCACATCGATAACATAGAATTTGGCCGAACATTTGATTTTGCCAATCTGGACACCCAGACGGATCCATCCTATCGTCATTCTGGAGTCGCTTCCAAATCCCATCAGCGGGGATGGGCGTCTGACAATCTTCTGCTCTAGGATTCCCGCCAGCTTCAGAGTGTTGAGCGAGACCACATTAACCGCCGCCCCTCCGTCGACAAACGCTCTTTTGAACTCAACACCATTGATTATTGCCGTTACGTACAAAGGCTTCTGATGGCTCGCATCTGTCTTCTTGTCGCTTACAGAGAAGGTTATGACCTTTTCTGTAGAGCGGGATGCCCTGACAACCTTCCCGTTGGAGATCAGGATATCTTCCTCGTAATCTTCCGCTATCCTTAGGATCGCCTTTGTCATTTCCTTCCGGCATTTCTCCGAAAAGTTCATTTCATCGAAGAACCTGCTGAACCCGTGGGACCCCTTCATCCGATCGGCACGTTCGTCCTCCGTGTCTATGATGTAATCCTCATCATTGTAGACTTCGGCAACGATGGGTAGACCATCTTCCGCAATCTCTTCGAGGTCCATAATCGCGATCATGGCAACCTCTTTGCCCTTCGGCTTTTGCTACGCATGGGCAGGCAGTGGATTGTTTCGCACATCCTGCCTCTGGTCACTGACAATCAACTCGCCATCCTTCATCTTTCGGCTCACCATGTTTCTGAGCTTCTTGCAGTCAGTCGTGGGGTGCATGATCTTTCCGTGGCATTCGCACCACTTTGGGTCCCTTATCATCTCCTTGAAGGGTATCCTTTCGAGCGGCAGCAAGATACCATCTTTACGCCATTGCCTGCACAAGTCACTCGCTTCCTCTACCGAACATGGTAAAGGTGGCGCGTCGAAGTTTGCGACCTTTGGCTGCTTTTGGGGCGAGACCGTATTCACTTCAGCCTCACGTCCCCTCTTGTAGCTGAACCTCCCAATTTTAAAGGTAGTCCTGCTCGGGGATCTCTCAGGGGCGTGCTTCTTTTTCTGCCTCTCCACTATAGGATCTATGTTCTTTGTGCATTCGATCAGCTTTGAGAATGTGGGAGTTTGTAGGTTGATAAGCATACATTTGTACTCGTCTCGCATGCCTTGCAGGCATATTTCCACGAGCCTGCCCTCAAGCACTTCATCTCTGCATTCCAAGGACTTGGCTCTAAACTTCTTGATGAATGTCACTCCATCCTCCTCGCGCTTCTGGTACATGCGAGAGAGATGGATCATCGTCACCTTTTCTTCCATCTGGAAGAATTTGGTATAGAATTTCTGGACCAAATCGTCCCAGGTCTTCAAGGATCCAGCCTCCAGTGTCCTATACCACTTGTAGGCCACGTTCCCCAGAGATTTCGGGAACTCGCGCATCAGCAACCTGGGATCAGCCCCATACGGCCCCATCACATCAATGAAACGCATGACATGCTCGTGGGCGTTTCCGTTGACATCCTCGAACTTGTCCCATTTAGGAGCCTTGTACCCGGCAGGGGTAGGCATGAGGTAGATCTCGCGTGGGATAGGGGGATCGTTGTCAACCTTCGGGATGATGGTATCAGCGAATGGTTGGTTGGCTAAGAAAGTTTCCATGCGCCGCTGCAGCGACGTCATGCACTCCGGTGCACTTCCCCCAGCAACAGGAGGAGGAGTTGTTGTAGTTGGAGGCGACACATATGCCGCGGAAGGGCTAGGAACGTACTGTGAATTCGAATTGCCCCACGCCGCCGGCGGAGGAGGCAAAGGGTATTGTGAAGACGGATTAGATGCCAGGGTTCGCGGTTGAGGAATATGAGCGGTAAGAGGCAATATTTGAGCTGTTTGCCCCTGAATTGAGGGCAACTGCACCGTTTCCGGTGGAGTTTGAAGGTTAGGGTTAGGTGGCGTGGGTAATACTCCCAACCCTTGAGTGGTGGAAGCTCCTCCTCCCTGAGAGACAGCTGTGGCCACTGTGGGATTCGGGGCGAGAGTCCCCAGGATGGCCATTATCCGTTCCAACTGCGCAGATTGAGCCTTGAGAGCCTTCGCCTGATTCTGGATGGTAGCATCCAAGGCCTCTAGCGTCGGAGCCTCACCGGCGGCCGTAGGAGTGCAGCGAGTCTCCTCTCCCAAGGTGGTCTCCGTGGAGGGCGATCTGTTACTGACATCATCTTCATGAGACATGGTTGGTTGCAGTGGTAAGTTCACGTCGGGTTCACCAAATGTGTACGAGAGAATCCTGCAGAGAGAATTCAATGTACACCAAGAGTAGAGGATAGAGAAGACACAGGAAGTGTAATGTTGTGTGTAGGGAGAGAGTAAGGCAATAGCACTGTATGAGAGAGAGAGACAGGATTTTGACAGAGCTTCCGCGTATCTCAGATGATTCTCCTTCGTATGGAAGGGTTAACGATCCTATATATAGCGGAGAATGTGACCGTTGTAGTGTGGTTAATGCACCCATTAATGGCGGCTTAATTAGCTTAACCACAACGGCACGTTCGTCCGCGTATATAGGGACCGTTACAGCACGTTATCCGCGTATACCTGAACCGTTATGAGGTTGACCGGGTTTGACCGGGTTGACCGGGTTTATGGAGCTCGTGCCATAAATCTCTCAAAGCAGTTTCTAGGGGTCGCGTGAGCTTGGTTGTCGCACGCGCGCGACAGGACTTACTCTAGCCTCCAAACCACTAAGTCCCTACAGGTCCCGTGTGGTGGTATGCGAGGGCTCTGTCTCGCAGCCACCACGTGGATCAGCGCGGCTGGTGATCGAGTGTGTGTGTGGAGCACAGCTAGGTGTGCTGGATGGTCGCCACGTGGCTGAGATCTGCCTGTCTAGAAAGAACTATCTACAGTTGGCATATGAAAAAACATGTAAAATACATGAGCAAAAACTGCAGAACAAAAATTGAGGAAACAAAGATGATAAAACATAACAAAACAAACAAGACTTAAGATGATAATGAAGACCATCCTGCTCTTGGAGGCGGTGCAACACCGACTGGCGAGTGACCGACAAAATCGACCGGCACAAGGTCGGTGGCGGTGGAGTCGGTTGAACTGGATCGCTGGTGATTGGCGATGAGGAGCCGACTAAACTCGCCGGGGACCGACAGCTCGCTACGGAACTTGATGGTCTACAACTTGATTCGGCCGTTGAAGAAACCACCTGGCAGCGGTGAGGGAACTTGAGAAAACACCGTTGATAACCTCTGCGAGGACAACAACAGTGGAGGAGAAACACCAACCGAAGACTCCATGGTGGACGCCTAAGCAGCTGGCGGTGGAATAAAACCACAGACGGTGTAACCCAAAATCCGTAAGTTGAAAAACACCGGCGGTGGGTTCGCCGCCGTGAAACACAGGGAAACAAACCCGCCAAAGCTTGGCGGTGTGGAAACCAGAAACAAAGAACTCTGAGAAAAACACTGAGAGAGAACTCGAGGGTAGAGATGAATGAGAAACAGAGCCGGAAAGGCAACGCCATCGGGGTTACCCGCCGGAGTTTTCTCTCTCTAGAAGTTAGAGAGAGGTACAAAAGACCACTCTATTTCTCTGTAACTTCAAGTTTATTGAACCCACAAAATATCAAAGCAATTTTCAAAACATCATTATCCTCTCTCTCTAAATAAAAAAAAAAAAAAAACATCATTATCCTCACACAACAAAGTTACAAGTTCGGTTTCTGAAATGAAAATTATCCTTTTTATACTAGGGTAAAAGACACTTTCACCCCCTCAAGTTCGATGCGAAGACATTTTCACCCCTTCCAATTTAGGAAATGATAATTTCACCGTCGATAAAATTTCAGGGCACATGCACTTCTTAATTGCGACGTCGTTAGTCTAGGTGGGGGTGCGTCACTAATGGTAGTTCTTGGGATGAATTTTCCCGTTTAAAGAATAGAATGACACATCAGGGAGTGTAAGTCTCCCGAGATTTCGCACACTGGAGGAGTGAAAGTGTCATTTCCCAAACATGAAGGAGTGGAAGTGTCTTTGTGTCAAATCTGAGGGGTGAAAGTGTGTTATACCCTTATATTATGCCGACAAGAGTTGGTATGTGGCAGTGAGAAGTCAGGGTTATTACATGTTGGGAACACAAATTTTCTTTCCCTCACGAGCCACAACGGTGCCAACATGTAAGCAGCACGTTGAAGACCCATGATAACGTAGAGGGCGTGGAAGACGTTAGGGCAGAGCACATACCGGATTAAACGAGTGAGGGGTCTCAGACCAGTTCGGCGGGGTTTAGAGAGTTCAAAATCGTTTGTCAATTTAAGTTAATAAACATGACATATTCACCGCTCGGGTGAGTGTGGACCGGTTTGTCCAGGTTTGGCAAAAAAAAAAAAACCCGGTCCAATAGGTATGTGTTGGAGAATTATCAAACCAAACTCACCATATTCTTTTTTATACCTAAACCAAACCTTACTTATCGACTCAGTTCGATTCGTACCGGGTTGAACTAGTTGTTAAATATTAAAAAAATAAATGATAAAAGTATGGTTTTGATTAAAAATAAATAAAAATATGTAAGCATAAAGTTTTTAATAGAAAACTTATGTGGCCTTATAAAACTTGATTTGAGGAAGGTGTATCTAACTAAAATATGTAATTTTTTATGTGAAATTTAAATCGGACCAGACCAGTTTAAAACGTTTTGCTAACTCCGTAATCATGATCAATCAAAGTTAGTTCGAGTTTGTAATACTATGGTCGTAATCAATCAAGTAGCATGAACTGGTGATAAATTCGAACTGATTTGGAGCGAATCGTATGGGGCGGCCAGTTTGGGACGTGCTCATTTCACTTCATCACATCACTTGCAGAATGCAGATCGTAGTAGGGGCGTGAAACTCATATAGCCAAAGGGAATAGGCCGCACATAAAATCATCCCAATCGCTGCTAATGTGGCTGGATAGTCTTGCATCTATCATTAGCTTGGGTAGTCGCCGTTTCTTGTGTTTTAGTCACCTTCCAATGGCTCCCTTAATTATGTGCAAGGAATTGCCCTATTGAGTAACGGAAAGGAGGCTTGAACCAAGTCACTTTGACTTGCCAAGAAATATCACTCGTTCACTTTCAGCTCAGGAATGACGTGAATGTGAAAATTAACAAAACTAAACTAGCCTGAAAGCATAAATCGAGGCTCTACCTCAACTCTTTAGGCAGTGGTTCTCGAGTGAATCTGTTCATTTACTTTTTACAACCCTAATGTCAGTTGTTCAAGAAATGATAATGTAGAGTCGACGGAAGACATGATCATGTCTTACCATAATAAGAACTGTTACTACAAGCAACCCTGGAAGAAGCAACCAAATCTTGTTGGTGTATGTGCACCAAAATTAAACACACAGAACAGAGGGAGTAGGCAGGTGAAACAAGACATGACATTTTCACATGACATGCTGATATTAGAATCAAAACTTTGATTAACTTAAGGTTGTAACCCATGGACTAGGTAAATGATTGCTTGGTGGTTGCACATGTAATGTTTTGAACCTTGAGCCAAAAATAACACAGTACAGGATAATGAATGGGACCATAGAGAAAATGGTCCTTGTTGAGGACACCCCACTTGCACCATCTAGGCCCTTAGCTAATTCCTCAAATTTTACAAATCAAAGCCCTGTGTGCAGTTAGATTAACACTGATGTATTGGAGTATATTAGACATGCCACAACTTGAGTATGGTACCGCATTTTCAGAATACCTGAGGTAAATTATGGTTTCAGACATGGGATATTCTAAACCCAACTAGTGGCATTCCTATGAGAGACAGTATAGTTTCACCTTTTCTGGTACTATTGAAGTTGTCAAAGAAATTTAAATGAAAAAGAACTGTACACTAGAAGGAGGATTGCTGACAAAAGGCGTTTCATGATCTGATATCACTATCAGATATTCTAATACGAGGAATGAATACACTATGAAACACCCAATGATTTTCCTATATTCCTACCAAATGTTCCTAAAAAGGTATTTCCAGCATGTTTTAGTCTGACCTCTGAACAAGTTCATAGTCACCTCTGCTCAAAAGATTCAGACTCGAAATAAGTGAACTGAATGTTGGTCCAACGTCTGAACGTATGTTAAAGCTTTGTCTGTTATCTTCTGACTGTGCGGGTTTGCAATCTGGTTTTTTCATCCCCTTTCATCAGCCACACCTGCTATTGCTGAATATGTGCCGACAACAGCACATACCACCCCTACGACGATTGTCACAATGCAAAGACAAATCTGAAAATGAAAAAGAAAAAAAAAAACCCAAGTAGTTACTAGTTGCGGTCTATCAGAACTTTCTAGAAGAAAGGTGACAATAGTTAGATGCATTTCTGTTACCTCTGATTTTGCTAACCTATATCGGCAAATGCGGAGATAGCATGCACATGGTAAAATTAACGCCTACGATGAAAGAACATTAAATAAATTAGCGAGCCAATCGTGTAAAACTTACATTCAACAGTTGAAAAGGGCGAGAGACTTACTACAAGCATAACAAGTAATGATCCAATAAAGGCCATCACAGATCCTGCATTGATTTATATAAGTTAGCTGGAATATGATTCTCTTTAAATTCTGACATGTTCGCTAGCTTGCGAGTTCTTACCGAAATATGGTACAGCTAATGCCACAGCTAAAGTTGAGAACACCAAAGTTGTTCTGATGAGTATCGATAAACCATGAGATCTAAATGGAGCTACAGGTAAGAGTTCCTCCAAGCTGAACGCCACGGGAGTAATTGTCAAGGCGTATTTTGCAAAGGGAGTAACGACCTAAATAGCCAAACTACTAAATGTCTTAATATTTCTTTGTAGTACAAAAGAAAAATAATGGGTGAAGTGAATGGAATAAGAAACCAGGCTACGAGTAATCCAGTGAATCAGATTGATTTTTATTTTACCGTACCGTTGTCCATGCTGCGACTTTGGTAGCTACAAACTCCGTCGGCATGTTTAAGGTAAACTGAGACTGAGTTGAGTCACCAAACATCAAGAAGCCACAAATTCCAACAGAAGCGTACATAAGACATGCTACACAGAAGCTGCAGCACAGTAAGACATAGTTAATGAAACAAATAATGTGAGAACTTTATTCAATTAGTAACAACTATTTAAAAAAAATTACATATCGCAATGGTGTTTGATTAATCGTTTTTGGTGTCAAGTTCAACAGATTACGGCCAGCGGCACTAACGACTAGTGAAAAAAAGGAACAAAATGAAACAGATCAACTGGTTCTTCCTTAACTTGGTTAACTTTATAAGATGATAAGCAAAACTAGTAGAAAAATTGGTTTCTGCACAAAATGATAATTAGGAAGAGTATATGTACAGTTCTGGCTTGGCATTGATTATTGACAAAAATACATTGTATAGTAGTCCTCATTTGGGTGAGGTATAAGAAGAGGGGGATAAGGATTTGTTATGCCTGTGGTTTCATATTTCGCATCTAGGTTGGGATATGATACATGCATAATATATAACCCCTTATCCCTCTCTTCAATTTTTTGCCTGTTATCTGATACCAGGACCTCGTTTGGCTAGGGCATATAGAATAGTAGAATATGATGTTTACTGGGAGATGATCTGGGATATTATTATGATTATTGTGGGATAACGAAAGATATCAACATTTTGTTTTTCTGTATTTGGGTGATGCACCATATGAGGTGGAGGATATATGTGAAAATGGCCACATTACCCTGTAATGCTGTTGATAACATCCATGCCTAGTTTCTCAACACAATCGTTACCAAATTACTAACTACTTCTATATGTTATTTTACTTTTATTGAAGAACTAGAGTGACAAACTGTTTTTACTGATTTTTAGTTAATCAGTGAATCAAAATGAATTAGTTCATTACTTAAATATCTTTTCTAGGTTACTGTTCAAGATGAGGCAGAGAAGGGTTGAAATTTGAAAAGGATAATGGAGGTGGCTGGTTCAAGATGACGAAGGAGGTGGTTGGCACGAATTGGTGATTACACCATTATGTGCTTCAAGTTTCAATTTGGGGTTCTGATGAAGCAAGAATCAGAGAAGCAAACGGCGGTGGGTGGGGGACGGATGATGGGGGTGGGTGGAAGAGGAGACTGATGAGGTGCTGTGGCTGCGCGGTGGCTTCACGAGGTGGTTGTGTGGTGGCTTTGTCGTAGCCGATGGTCGCAATGGTAGCTTCGAAGACGACGAACACGGAAAGCAGTGAGAGAAGAGGGGTCGACGGTGGGTGTAGGAGGGGGATGATGATGACGGTGGTGGCTTCGAGGATGACGAACACAGAAGGCAGAGAGAGAAGTTTTTTTGGGGGTATAATTTACAAAATTCATAGGAGCCGTTTTGTCCATTGAGAGCCACCCAAATCATACACTGCCCTTTTCTTCCTTCCGGCGGCGTGGTGTGCGTGTGTGTGGGTAAAAGGTGATGGGGATATCATATCCCCTCAGGCGATATCATATCCTTATCGCCCCTCATATCCTCTACCCAAACGAGGCCCAAAGGGGTAAAAGGTACATGCCGGGACACAAGTAGGATATGATTGCACTGGGATAAGGCAGGAAGGCAAGATATGGAACTTTGGTTTTTCCGCATTTGGATAGAGCAGGAAATGAGGTAGGATATGATAAATATTTCTCTCTCTCTCTCTCTCTCTCTCTCTCTCTATCTATATATATATATATTACGTATAAAATATACTTTTTTATTGGAACAGTCTCTTTTTTCATAATTGTACAAGGACATCAAAGTCATTTCAAAACTCACCCACATACCAAACTCTTATCCTTGCTCATACTTTCTCCGGGAGCCTTGTTTGTTTTTTGGCTTATGATATGGGATTTGTAGTGATGGGAGTAATAGTAATGGGATTGATAGTGATGGGACCAATAGTGTAGAATGGTACCATGATATAAGAGGGTGTTTAATTGGTGATAGAATTGGAGTAGGACTAAACCCTGAAATGACCAATTTGCCAGGGACAATGTCGTCATTTAGTTACTCTGGCTCTGCTCCTACTAGGTGTTCATCAGCCGTCCATTTGGAGGCTTGGTAGTGGGCCCAGGCTTATCAACCCATAGTCAACTTTCTTCACCAAACACCAGACTACCTTGCTTTGCCTCACAATTAGTCCAGTTATGTGGCCAAGGTGGTACAAGGTTTTAAGCAAAAAAAATGAGTGGAAGAAGGTAGGCTAAATTGCACCCGTCTCTTGTACCTTGCCCAAACGCGGGATATGCAACCACATGTATGACATATTTTTATACCCCTTTTATACCTTACACAAACAAGGCCGAGGTGGTATAGCAATGTGTAGCGAATGAGTAGTTTCCTAAGTAGTTATCTAAATTTACTGTAATCTCCTAAATAGTCTCAGCAGTAGTTTCCTAAATCAGTACTTGATGTAGCCCTATATAAACCCTAATGTGGTTCATAAAACAGAATACATTTTGACTCTCTAAACGTGAATTCCACATGGTATCAGAGCGGGTCTGATCCCGCGGACAACTTTTGCTGCCGCCGTCCAGCACGTCGAAAATCACAATTTTTTTTTTCTTTTCTTTTTTTCCCATCCAGGCTCGTCGCACCTGCGTCGTTGCCAAACTTTCTGTCGAACCCAACGACGCACCTCCCACCGCTGCTACACCGCCCTCTCTGCCTCCGGAAAAATCAGCAGCTCCGCATAGAACTCGGCGACCCATAGAAATGCAGACCTGCGTCGTTCCAGCGCCGTCCAAAGCTCCATCCAGCACCGTTCAGACCGACCTCCCTCACTGCCGACCTGCGTCGGTCTTCCAACCTCCTGTAGCACACGCAACACAACAGACCAGCAGCACCAGCTGCTTACTGCAGATCCGACCACCAGCCGCAGCAACCGTACTTGCTGCAGTATCTCTGACACTTTCTGCCGCCAAACCTAGCGGCACCACCGACTTCTCTTGTCCATAACACCACACGACCCTCTTTTCCAAACAGATCCATGGCACCCAACAGTACTTTGCCGGAACCAAACAACCCGAATCGCCCACTTCTTGTTATCACTGCGCCACCAACACTCCTCAAGCTTGATGGCAAAAGCTTTATCACCTGGAAGACCCAGGTTCAGGCACTTTTGCGAGGCCATGGGCTTGATTGGTCATGTAGATGGCTCCCGCCAGCCCCCTCCACCCCTTATTCCAGCTACTTTGGTTGCCCCACCAGCCCTTGCACGGCCACCGGCTACAGACGGATCTCAGACACCCACCGTCGGTGAATCCTCAGTTACCTCGGCACAATCTGTTGAACCCTTTTTGGTCCCAAATCCGGAATTGGCCTCATCGTACAGCAAGATCAATTGGCTTTTGCCTTTTTCTAGTCGTAATTTAGCACAATCTGCTCTCTTGCACGTAGCTATGTCTCATACAGTTACTAAGATATTGTCTACGCGTTACAATATCTGTGCTCGCCCCTCGCGCGGTCACATTAAGCATATCAAGGATCAGCTCAACAAGGAGCCCGATCAGTTTCTGACTTCATGCACTTCGTGAAGCAAAAAGCGGATGAGCTTGCCCTCTTGGAACCTATGGACGAGTCAGATGTTGTGGATTCCATCCTCGACGATATATGAAGTTTATCTTCCTATAATTGCAGCCATCAAAACCAGGGACACTGATATTGCTATTGAATAATTCTTTGAGAAACTCACCCACCAAGAAAGAACTTTGACACGAGTTCAATCCGCTCAGTCAGTTTCACTCAGTCAGCCTGCCACTCACTCTGTTGGCCAGCCTCGGTGAACATGATGTTTGGACCACCTCTACGCGGTCGTGGTCATGGAAGAGGCCTAAATCCTCGCCCACAATACCCTCGCAATCCGCCAGGGTTCCAGGCTCCGTCACCTTCCTGGCAGTCCACGGCTTCCCCATCCTGGTCGTCTGACACTCGGGCATCCTCTTCCAGGCCACCTCCTCAACCGTATCTTGCTTTTTTTCAAGGATGCGGAGCTTAGGGACACTGCATTCGCCAATGCCTGCAGTATGGAATATGGATGGTTCTTTCAGCAGCACAGTAACAATGGCCCCACCCGAGTACCGGTCCTTAAGTACTCAGCTTCTCCAGCTTATCCCATGTGGACTCCACGTGCCCATGTCGCCACCGCTCAACCTGAGGCCCATCCTGCAAAGAACTCGCTTCTTGATAGTGGCGCCACCCATCACATTACCGCAAATCTTGCCTATCTGTCTCTCCATCAGCCGTATACACAAACGGAGGACAATATGATTGTTGACTTCAACAGTCTCCTTATTACCCACACAGGTTCTCTATCCATTTCCTCTCCTACTTGTACTTTCACTCTTCATAATGTGCTTTGTGTTTCTAAAATTCAGAAAACCTTAATCACTGTTTCCGCAATATGTTCTTATGATAACCTTGTCGCTGAATTTTTTTTCCACTGGTTTTGTTTTAAAGGATCGAACTATGGGGGCGCACATTCTCACCGGTCCACCTAGATATGGAGTATATGAGTGGCCAGCATCTCTCCTTCCTCGCTGGCACTGATCTCTGAGTCTCGTCCATCCTTTTTCGCTTTGGCATCATTTTGGTCATCCGGCAGGACCTGTCTGCCGTAGATTAGTTTCACAGTTTTCGCTTCCTATTTCTTGTACTATAGAGTCAGGTCCTGTAATGTGTGCCATTGGACGAAGAGACACAAGGTTCCCTTTCATACTTCTATCATTAAGTCATCGCGTCCTCTTGATGTCATCTTTTCCGATGTATGGACTTCTATTACTTCTCATGATGGCTCAAAATACTATATCATTTCTCATGATGGCTCAAAATACTAACTCTAACAAGGAAGAATCGGCCCCTTCCTCAACTCCCCTCCAAAGGGTTCTTCAATAAATGATCTTGAATGAAAAAACTTGGGTTCGCTGGAGTAAACCTAATTTTTCCTAGCGGTTGTGTAGATCATTGTTGTTGAGAGTCCTTGATTATTGCTTCTATCCCTCAATCGATCTAAAAGATAAGGTCTCCTCTCTCAGTCCTTCTCTCGTCTCAAAGTCGATCTTCCAATCCTTGCGCCTTCGGTTTTGTCAATTATCCCGCATGGCTGACGTCATATTAACCATATTCAGGGATTTAGGTAGCGTAATGAGGGCTTATAAGTCTTTTAATTAATGAGTAATTATTTTCCACACTTATAAATGCAGAAATTAGCGAGTAACGGCTGAAAACAGACGGAAAGTTTGAGTAAACCTAATTTTTCCTAGCGGTTGTCTAGATCATTGTTGTTGAGATTCCACGATTATTGCTTCTATCCCTCAGTCGATCTAAAAGATAAGGTCTCCTCTCTCAGTCCCTCTCTCGTCTCAAAGTCGATCTTCCAATCCTTGCGCCTTCGGTTTTGTCAATTATCCCGCATGGCTGACGTCATATTAACCATATTCAGGGATTTAGGTTGCGTAATGAGGGCTTATAAGTCTTTTAATTAATGAGTAATTATTTTCTACACTTATAAATGCAGAAATTAGTGAGTAACGGCTGAAAGCAGACGGAAAGTCAAGCTTAGATCACATAACAATAGTTCAGGGTTATAAATGATCAAAATAGACGTTCGAGGTTATTTTTTATTAAAAAGTGATAGTTGAAGTGTGTAAACTGAGTTTTTGCCTAAGAAAAATGTATTATTTCATAGTTATTATATAGAATTGTATAGGAATATGAGTGTTTATATTTGTATGTATGTATCATATCCCGGCTCATATCCTGCTCTAGCCAAACATAGGAGCACCAAAGTTCTTATCCTACCGTATCCACCATCAATCAAATCCTACCTCATCTCCCAATACATGGGCTTTTCAAGATAAGATGGAACTGTATCCTGACCTGATAATTAGAACAGACGGGAACCGAGAAGGGTCCTTCATGGATGAATAGATGTTTGGAAAAACTGAATGGCCGCCGTAGCAGAAACCAAACAGACCAATCGAGATGGGAAGCTTAGTGATGTTTAATGCCGTTCCATTCAGGTGGAAGCCGACATCGTCAACCACCCCAACCCATAACAATGAAAATGACACCATTGCAGCTGCAAATACGCCTCCAACTGAAATCACATTGAACAACTAATTGTCAGTAGCTGTAACTAAATATGCAACAAGAAAACCACGAGGGAATGCATCTGAATAACTGACCTGAAAGATATGAGAGCAAGCTAAGGTTTCGTAGCCAGACTGTTGGAAGGATGCAAAGGGTTGATATGATTTTGCAGAGTTCATGAGAACCAACATGAACTCCTCCAAAATTCAAGTAGGCGTCTGGGAATAGTGCCGAGAGATTATCACTCATCATGATTATGTACTCCACGCAAGATGACTAGAAAAGAAAGCTACAAAAAGATTATCATACGGTATACATAAACCAAGAAAGGAAAAAGATTGAAGTCAATAGAATTCACGAGTATTTGTCGAACTCACATATAACTCTAAGTATAAGATGATCTGCAATTACCAAAACACAAATGTCAGGCATTGGCCGCATTTAATTTCTAAGATGAAAACGAAACATTGCACAATGTTTAGCTATGCCGTGAAAATGAAATAATATTCACATGGGAACTTACAGCTAAGCACACACGACCACGAACTCCAAAAGCAGCGTATCCGATATCCAGGTAAGTTTGGAGGCCGGGAGAGCTTTCTAAACATCGCTTCAAAAGAAGTCCTGTATAACAAGAGATGATTCCGAGGATAACGAGAATCCCTAGGCTCCACCACCCACCTTGCTTAAGTGCATAAGGTATCGAAAGAAGCCCTATACCGCACATAATATTGATTGCTGCACATACATGTAAAAGAAATTATTCAAACTCTTTCTGAAACAGAAAAACTAAACAGTAGCAAATAGATGCCTCCGTCTAGGGTGGAAGCACTCGTGTATCTTAGCATCGTGGATAATGTAATTGAACTCTCGTTTTTCCTCAACGAACACACAAACACGTTAAAAAAAAGGCTTGAGAAAGGCAATTGGGTGGTCACCATTAAGAACGGATTGGGAATAAGAACATTGCGCTTGTGATGTGGGTAAATCAGTGGCAGAGAACTTCGAGTCCACTGAAGTAGCAGATAGCTTTTCAGGGGGGTATGAGGTAGGCACTTCTTCTTTTTCAGGGCCTCCTGCGCAAATTAATGGTTCTTTAAGGGTAGAATCAGGAACAGCAGGCTGCGGCCGTCTGGGCGTACCCCCACTTGATCCTGTTAGGTAGCTAATAGAAGGTGGAGTCATGTTGGATAGCATATCCATGGATTTCCTGAAAATATTCAGAGCAATTATTAGTCAAGCAATCACTAGTAGTATGTCAAGGAGTTTATGTTTCTCCAAAATGGTCTCTGTCTCCACATTAGAAGAAATGGATATAAGCACGCAAACATGTTATTATGTATGAGAAGTAATTCAAATGTCAAGTTCCTAACCTATTCTTATCCCTGCTTTCTTACATGTTTCAGCATCCTATAGTAACAGATTATCAAAAACTCAAATTGGGTATATTTGGACTCAAATAAATTTTTACCTTTTCCTTCCTCCCCAAATTTCTAGAAATGTTTCCCTCAAAAAAAAAAAAATAATAATAATAAAAAAATAAAAAATCTAGAAATGCATATTGATGCGGACCAGATTATCCAAAACTATCTAGGATTTTATTCAGTTTTATCTTGATTAGGATTTGAATTGTTATCAGAATAAATTAGTAGTTATCCTTTTATGATTTTATCTTGTTTTGAATTTTAATTTGTTAGGACTTCTTGAGTGTTTCCTATTTATAGGTGTCAAGTCTGCATTTGTTTTTCAGCTTTGATTGATGAATAAAATTGATTTCTCCTCACGATTTGAGTTGAGTGTTTATCGAATCAGTGTGATTCATAATCTCGGTGCATTCTGCATCACATATATGCTGTGATTGATGTATGTTGTTACATACGGTAACCTATATCCTGATAAAGACACAGAATTCATATATTTTCTTGGACCTACAATTAAATTATTTCACAGCAGCTAAAATCTCTAACAAAATAAATTATGAAGGAAAAAAAAAAATCAATCTGCAGGAACATAAAACCCAAAATTGCCAACAATCAAGACATCGAAAGCCAATGCATTATTGGAAAATCACAAACAATGAATCATTTAGCAGGTCTAAACTGTATCCGAGAGACACCAAGGTATATTTAGGGGGTGGGGGGTTTGGGCAGCAATTACCTGAAACTTTGGGGCCAGATATCGGCATTGAAATTGGATCCAGTTCGTGAGGGGAGGGTGATGTGGACGTCGGAATCGGAGTCGTCGTCGTTGCAATCGTGGTTGTCGAAAACCCTCTCGCCTTGGTTCTCTTCGTCATCGGTTTCGAACTCTATCCTCCGATCCGGACCGAAATCTTCGTCCACCTTCATGGGATCTTTCAGATTTTCCCCGTTCTCGTCGTCGTCGTCGTCGTCTTTGTGTTCAGAACTCCGGGAACGATGTTTGATGAGCTTCTTCAAGCTGTAGCGCGAGCCGCGAGGACATGCAGAGAGATTATTTAGCGGTGTTGTTGGAGAATAAATGCTACTGTTTCAGAAGATAAATACTCGAATAAAGAAAGAATAATTCACGTTCTTCGTGAGGTAAGAAAAAACCGTGTAGTACATGAAAAAGACAAACACGGACGCTGGATAAGCGAAGAAGCGGCTCTGAGTTCTGTGACCTGTTGGCTACGAGTTTTGTACGAGAATAGTAACGAACTTGCCAAAGATGACGTGTCACCAGACTATACCCTTTTTCTTAGTAGCAGTTCAAACGAAACGACGTCACTTTTAATCACACCCCTTTTGAATAAGACAAACACGAATGATGTCTATAGAAACTATAGTAACGAATTCGCCAAGAAAATGTATTTCAAACCCGGCTCAAACAAGGATTGGATAACATGGCAAAGGACTAGGGATGAGAAATGATCGAATTGGATATGATCAATTTGTATCGAACTCTTATCTATCAAATATGATTCAAAGTCAAATAATGCCACCACGATTCTTCACCAGACAATCTTATCGTTGTCTTTTTTGGAAAAATCATTGTATACTATTCATATTTTGTTTTATCTAATATTTATTTGTTTTAATAAAAGCAAGTGTTCTTTTTGGCAGCATGCCTGCCCTCCGGTGTGTTGCTCTTTAGATTCTGAAATGATTTTGGTATTTTCGTAATAACGGTGGTTTTTTTTTGGTTTGGTGGTTGTCGTTGGATAATGACAGTGGTGCACTTCTTCGTGTTGAGCCACTGTAGTTTTGAGGGTAGTTATTTCCGTAAAATGGGCTGCCCTTTTCCGTCTTTTCGCATGTGCACAATTCGGTTGTTTGTTAAGTCCATTGACGTTGTTGCCCTCTGTTTGTGCTGCTTTTAGTTTCGCGTGGTGTTGGTGGTGTTGGTGTTTTTGTAATAAATGTGCTTATGTTGGTTTGTTTGGTGGAGAAATCGTTTGCGAAACTCGGCGGCCGTAATGACCGTGGAGCCATTCTGTGTTGTGCCATTATCGGTCTGGAAGGTTGTTATTTTCTGTCAAATGAGCAGTTTTTTTATTATTACGCTTGTATTCATCTACGGCGTCTTTGGCTGCGAGTTTTACGTCTGTGCCCTTCATTCTTCGGTTTTTATTTCATGTTGTGAATGCGGTAGTTGTTGTGGTTTTGGTTGCATGTTCAAAATAGTGAGGAAAAAAAATGCTCCTGCTTTGTGGAATGGCGGTGGAGTGGATTTGACTTTCTCTCTGTGTCCATGTGTTGCTGCAGTCACAAATGGTTGTGACTTAATCTTCTGTTTCAAGGTAGTGTCTTCCTCTGTAGGCTACGTGTATTTCTTCGGTAGTGGCTCATTTGCCTTTTGAGTTCTGGAAAGGGTTGTTCTCTCGCTGTAGGTTTGGGCATTTCCTCTGTTCTTTCTTCGTGTTGATTTCCCGTCTCTTTACCGCCTTTTAATTGCTGTGCAATTCATGTCCACCTTTTTCAAGTTTGTTGCTTTGAGGTTCTAAGATTGGTTTGACTGTCTGCTCTGAGTGGTTTATTCGCTCATGCGGTTATCAATTAATGATGGAAGGGTCTTTTAGTTGCAACGTCTGTTGTTTGATGCGTCTTTTCTAATTTCGTCTTATTATTTGATTTTGGTTTTTTCAATATTCTATCGATTTTGTTATTGTTTCTTTTTTTTTATATTCAATGGGGGATCTATGTTGTCGTGGGTTTTGCATGTGGTGTTCAGGGGTTTGAGTTGTATGATCGATTCTTCTGCTTGTTTCTTCTGCTTTGGTCTACTCAGTTGGTTTGGTGTTATTATTTAGGATCGTTTACATATGTTTGTACTTATGATTTATCTGTTTTATGATGATTTATGGCTTAAATATGGATACTGATGTATCTATAGGATTTTGCATGTGCTATTGTGCTTTGTGTTTTCTTTCATGCATGGTTCTTCTGTTCTGGTATACTCATTTGGTCTGATGTTATTATTTAGGTTTGCTTATAAGCATACGTGCTTTTGATTTATCATTTTCCTTATGATGATTTCTGCCTTAAATATGGGATATTGATTAAAATGTAGGATTATGCATGTTGCCTACATTTTAAACGATAAAAACAACATAAAATGTTCGTGACTCCACTATTTAAACATTAAAATCTGGGATTTTGGTTACTGAATAAGGGGTTGTATCGTGACTCCGCAATACAAGTTGTACTTGATGTGATCTGTACCATTTTTTTTTCCATTTGTGTAGTTATTTTCTTGGTGCTGGCTTTATTTCCTTTTTTCTTTAGTGGTAAGATAGTTGTGTTTGGTGGACATTTTATATAGTTTTTATCGTTTACAATTCGATCCCCAAAAGAAGAAAGTATATCTAATAGTGTTGTTGAATCTCGTCTGTGGCCAGAATTGCACATTATTCGCCCAACAGAAAACATGCTGCCTATTTATGAACATGCATTTTGTGATTTTCTTTTAGATGTTTAACGGGATATGCAGAAGAAACATTAAGATACAGTATTCATCCGTCAGGATTTTTGAACGTTCTCGCTCGTTATGGGTTGTCTCCTCATCAGCTACTGCTACAGTGGGGTGGCCTTTGATGCTTCTTCGCAACCTACATTCCTCTGCAAGTTGCAGTGATCTCTTGCGAAGTGTTAATATACAGTAAATATCTATAAATTAATACTTGATAAATTGATAACCTCAATAAAATTAAGAAATTGTCCAGTCCCATCTTGGTATAAAATTGGACCCTAATAGATAAAATAATAAGATAAGAACTTTTTTGAAATCACAGTGTATATATATTGGTCCCAAAGAAACTATAAATTAATAATTATTACAAGATTCAAAATTCTAAGATTGTCTAGTAAAAAAATGAATCTATGGTCATTTGTTCTTTGTTGAACTACAAATCTATATTATTGAGTTCATCTTTAAATCTCCTTATTGTTCCTTGACTAACTTTCAAATTGAAAGTTTTGTTAATTGGTTGCAACAAATCTTGTGGAGTGCATCATTGGTGATATCTCTAATATCCGCATAACAATTTTCGTTGTTGATTGGTCATGGTTGATTTTGAACACCGTGTAGTTTATGAGCCGTAGTTGACGTGATTTAAAAAAAAATGATGGATACTTTATAAGTGATCAATTTCTAACCATGTTTATTGCACTGCGTTGGTACCATGGACAAACTTTTTGGTACCATGAACTAGCGTTTTACTTATTAAAAAAAAAAATAAACTCGACACATTCAATCAATTTGTAAATGTACATTCATAAAATATATGCCTCGAAACTTATTTTTGGAATATATTTTTCATCTCTAACTAATATACATTGTAAGTAGTACATTTGACTTGGAGATTTAAAGGTAATATGTAAAACATTTATAAAGGTTTTACTGTATGTCGGAATATTCATGGATCATTACAAAACGCAAAGCTATATGTATACCAGAATTCCACTTGCAAATTCTAAAATAGAAAATTTCTCAATTGAATATGGGAGGAATCAGTTTGTTGTTCGTCCGTGCTTCGATATGGCTATAAATGAGTCCCATGGTCAGACTTGCATACACGTTGGAATATACATTCCACATCCAGTATTCTCACATGGTTAGTTGTATGTCGTTCTGTCTAGAGCACAGTTGTCTGCAAGTTAATGCTCAGATTTGGTGTTATATTGATCCATGATTATTCCGACATGTATTTCATTTCGCGACACATCTCTGCAAATGAGTTGTACTCTATTGCATAGAGCTGCAGAGGGATCAAAAAATAGAATTGTTAATGTTGTGTACAAATAATGAATGTGTAAGGTAGCTCAGTCATGATTGAATGCTACCAGTAAATTGTGTTCAGCCATACAATTTGTTCTTTTGCTATTGCAGTTGTCATGCATTACTGGATTCCCTTATTTATTTTGTGTGTGTACATTTTCGGATGCGTTACATCTTCTAGTTGTTGACTCCATCCGTTCCGAGAAGTTATGTGGTAACTATTTGCCTCTGTGTTGCCTAACATAGAATTTTTTTATTTTATTCTGTTTAGTTATTGCTTATGTAGGAAGAAACTAATACAATGGTGAGGGATGTGTCAAAATTATCAGAATTAACAGATCATACAGGAGATTGGAAAAAATCATGTGCGCGTAGCTGATAATTTTCGAATACTTACTGCAAGGGTGGGTGGTACCGAATTCCAGCGCTTTGTGCTATGTGACGAAGATGTGAGATGATGTGCTTGATAGATGCAATATACAACAATACTGAGGTGAATTTGATAATTATTTTATTGGGAATAACTTTTTTGATGTACTATACTTACACTCTGTAATGCACATTCGTATTATTTGACGATACGTTATTTTTTTAAAGTCATTGGACATGAATAAAATGCAGGAAACTGCTTTTGGGACTACATTCTCACATATGATGCAAAATTGCATGTGTACTTGTCATAGTGATTTATGTTGCTGCTGCTCATCGGTATATCAACAATGATTTTCAAATCATTCTCAACAGTTCGCTTAAACTGAAGATATGGTAGATGTTGCTGCCAATGATGGTGAAGCAGGTTCAGTTTGAAGTTGTTGGACGAGGCACGGGCTATGGAAGAGCCTCGTGAAAAATTCCGTCAATTTCGTAGAAATATTACTTCATTTAATAATACATTACATATGTTATGTAACCCCCTAAACCATAGATCATCTAACATAAATCCTAAATTTGTAAACACTAAACCCTAAGACCCTAAGTCGCTAAACCCGGAATCCCTCAATCCTAAATCCATAAACCCTAAGTCACGTAACCCCCTAAACCATAGATCATATAACCTAAATCCTAAAATTGTAAACATTATACCCTACGAATGAGACGAGTGATTGCTTGTCTCGGTTTGAAATTCTAGACGAGGGAATCTGACGCGATTTCTTAACGCGTATGTGCAAGTGCATGGTCAAGTAATATAGGGGTGGTATTTCAACCCCGAGTTATCGATCCCACGAGGACATGCTTGAGATTATTTAATTAGTTATTTAATTTAGAGTACGGTGCAGGAGGAAAGATTTGATTGATTTTTAGAATTGAAATAACAACTAAGCTAATATTTTTGTATTTTTATTTTATATTTAATAAAAGATATGGAGAAACTAGGCAATCTCTAGATCACCTAGGGTTGTAGACGAATTCCGGTTCAGCTATGTAACACGGCAATCCTATTTTAGTTCAGCCGGGTAATACGCTATGACAATATCATGTCGGTCTCATGTCATTTTACGTCTCGGTTAACTACAATCTCCTCTCGGTCTCATGTTGTCTACCGGTCCGTTCTAGCAGGTCATCTACTGGTACGATAACGGGTCCTGTCGGCCCACCGTTTCACGGAACAGCTAAATAATCCTACCGAATCTACCCACACTAAGGCCAATCCTAACACGTCTCCTTTTCGGTCTCGGTGATTCGGGATTGTGTTCAAGTTCTCATCACAATTAGGCTAAGTCACTGTCGTGCACTCATCTAATTAGCTAGCGCGTCCGGTTGATCACTCCTTTCACACTAAGGATTAAGTATAGAACAAGAACATGTAACTAAAATAAACATTAACATTAAGCAGAACTTGAACTATGAACAAACCCTAGTTTTCATGAAGATTAAATCATGACCACGCCGTGTCAATAGGCGAGACTCACTAACAATTTCAAGAAACTAAATATTCATTCAATAGATCAAAGTTTAAACGCATGAGACAAAGTCTAAACCCGGAAAATCATTCGTCTACATAAACCCTAGGTGATCTAGAGATTGCCTAGTTTCTCCATATCTTTTATTAAATATAAAATAAAAATACAAAAATATTAGCTTAGTTGTTATTTCAATTCTAAAAATCAATCAAATCTTTCCTCCTGCACCGTACTCTAAATTAAATAACTAATTAAATAATCTCAAGCATGTCCTCGTGGGATCGATAACTCGGGGTTGAAATACCACCCCTATATTACTTGACCGTGCACTTGCGCATACGTGTTAAGAAATCCCGTCAAGTTTTTGGCGCCGTTGCCGGGGAAAGTGGTAGATTATTTAGTTAGGAGTTAGTTTAGAGTACTTTTATTTTAGTTTTTTTTTCTATATCTCTGTGCTTCACGGGTGTCTTGTGAGTCTGTTTTTCAGGAACACAGGAAGCAAGAGACAATATAAGCATGTGGAGCAAAGAGTGTTATTCGGGTCCCCCCTACCGTTTCCACTGCAGGGGTAACCATGAAGAAGAAGATGCATGCATAACTTGGTGCTACGTATGCGGCATTTGGCATGACCGTAGAGACTCATGTCGAGTACATGCCCCCCAACTTCATCAGCACCAGGAAGACTCGTCAGCGATTATGGCAGAACGGCGTAGTATTATGAATGACATCGAAGTGTGCGCGAAATTTTTGTCCATAGATTCACAATTACCACAAGAGGATTCTGCCACAGGTAGGGATTACGTGAGGGAGATGTTGGAGAGGATAAATAAACGAATAGAAAAATGAGGGGAATCTAGTATTCAAGAGCCACAAGAGGATCCCTTGCCACATGATAGTGAGCCTTACATTGAACTTTCATCATCCCCACCACGAGTGGAAGAAGAGATACCTGAGCCGAACAAAGATTGCAGTGTCCGGGAACCATTGGTGGACACCGCCATTTATGAGGACTCCGAATCTGATTGAGACTGGGGTGAACCTGTGTGCCCAAGATGGGAGGACCTTCCGTATTGCCAGCCAAAACCGCAAGAGCCCTCACTTTCTTGGCATGAATGGTAAGAAACCGGCATTGGAAGCCTGTGGGGTGCCGACGATGAAGCTGATGATTCAATTGTTCCCATACCTATTGAGGTAAAAGTCCCTACTCATACTTTCGAAGAATTCTCCGTATCTCATATTAATCAAGTCTGTGATGAGTTGGAAAGACTTGTGTATGGAGATTCTTATGGGGAAGAGCATCATGAGAAATTTTCAATTCCTTGTCATATTGACGACTTTATTGATGATCCATATGCCATAGTCAAGGAGTTGGAAATCAACAAGTGTGGGGGTGTGGATGAATTTCATGGGTCATTTGAGGAGCATCTAGCACATATGAGGTATTACTGGGATGATTTTATGGCCAGAGATTCATTTGAGCCAAGTGGTACTTGGTGGAAGTTTCTCAAGAAGATCAATTGCAAAATGAAAGGAGTCAGCTTCCACAATTGTCCACCTTCTTCAGAGCACAGGGGTGCACGTGAAGTTCTTGAGAAGAGATGGTGGAAGAAGAAGAAGTGGAGGGATAAAGCAGCCTCCACTATCCTTGTCGATTGAGGTAACCGGGTCGGGCTGTCGACCTTAAATTACAAGCGCTGCTTGGGAGGCAACCCAATGTAGAGTAGGATGCTATTTATTTATGTTCTTTCTTTTAGTTCTCCATATGATTTTGAGGGGTGAGAGAGAGTTGCTTTAATACTTTCAATCAGTGTACAGGAACATAGGTACATAAGACGCTACGGATTCCCCTTCTTAATGCGTGTGATGGAATGTTGAGTAGGCGCATCGGAATCCGGACGCGAGGTGAGACTTTTCCGAAATCTGTCAACGGTCCACAAGACCCCTTCTTGTTGCAGTTTCGCGGCGACGGTGCCCATGTAGGTCCGGGCACTCAGGTACCTCTAACTCTCTCTCTGTTCTAAGTTTGGAGCCATAATTGTGTAGATCCACCGCCAACACATTTGAGCGAGGACACCTCCTAGTATATCTCGAAATTCGTTGAGGACAACGAAACGCTTAAGTGTGGGGGGGTTTGTGTACAATTTTGCTAGCCATGTCAGTTATGCATCGCCAGTTACATGCAGCTGTGTCGTATTGTGTAGTATGCGTGGTTAGTCTAGAATGTTTGATATAGTGTTGTATTGTGATAGTTTTAAATTTTCTGCATTGTTGCACTTTTACATTATTGAGTCACCCTACCCAATCGTGTGATTAGTCGAGTTGGCCAATGCATGGAGTCTAGGAAAATATGAAAAAATTAAAAAAAAAATAGAAAAAAAAATCCATAAAAATCTAAATTTTTTGAGAATAAGGGCAATTGATGAAGCTTGAAAGTGAAGAGAGTTCAATGAAAGAGTCTCGGAGAATAGGAAGCACCGTAGTAGGGATGTCTTTAATTCTTAGTATCTTGCGCACCTGTTTTACGAAAGGAAGTCCCGGGTATTCAGGGAAAAGTGGAATGAAGATGAGGGCACACCTTTAGTTCCTTTAGTGTGCTAGGAAGATTTAGTCTTAAGGTGTTCGAATAGTCTGTTTTCGAGTGGAAACTTGTGGCCTCTTGTAAATCTGGGGTGGACCTTCGTGTAGATTCGGTTCCATGTGGTACGCTGCTCTAGCCTAAGTGAAGTAAGGGAGTGTACACCACAATCCCTTAAGGCGGTTTCAAGAGCTAACCGAAAAAGCCCACACTTAGTAGCTCTAAATGCACGGTTGAAAAATAAATAGAAGATAATGAAAAAATAAAACAATCCAAAATCTTCTCTTGGACTAGATACGGTGAACAGCCTAATGTGCCCCCGTTAGCGCGGGGAATTTGGATTCAAACCAATTAGAGTGTCTAAGGAAAATTAAAGTCAAGCCGTATTACACGGAGTTGTGTCTCCCGTCACTGGGACAACTTGCATTCAATGCAATAACGGCTAAGAGGGTCTGAAAACCTCATATGACTTGGCGACGAAAGACTACTATAGGACTAAGGGTGCCTAGACCCTCTGAGCTAAAGGACGTGCCCGGATCTTGGATTGAGTTTGGTGGATGTTTGGGGACCCCTTAGTGAGCTTGTGCGTAAGATCATTGTATTTTCAAGTTCTTATTTTGGTTGTGTGAATTGAAAAAGAGATTTGTGAGAACTTGATGATTTTGGTTAGTGATAGCGAGATTGCCCGTCTCTTAACTAAAGAAAAAGAAAAAAAATATGTTGTTTCAATTTAAGCATTGTTCTATAATCGAGTTGCATTGTATAGTCATCTAGATTGCATTGTGTGTGTGTGTTTTGTTTGTGTCACATGGCTAGTAAAGTTTTATGCAATTCGGTGGGTTAAAGCGTAGTGCAAGGTTTGATTTTTCTCGGGACGCGCAAAAAGGTAGTGTGGGGGATTTGATAACTCTGTATTAGAGTTATATTTTTTACACAATTTGCTATCGTTTTGTGAGATTTCCGGGTAGAATATGTAAGCTTTACACTATGAACTTGAGGAAATTTAGTAAGTGTATCTTTGAGCGATAACTTGTAAATCATAGCGTTTGTCATATTATTTCATGTATTTTTGTCACGTTTGATCGCACGGGTTGTGTTTCGTGTTGTTTTGGCAAGAAACAGAGCTTGGGAGATGAAGCGGCGAGGAGAAACAAGCTTGGGAGATTAATCGGGAGCTAAAATGATGAAGAAATCGTGAAGAAACAGTGAAAATACATGAAGAGGGGAGGCAAATGCAATTTAATGAAATTTCTGTGATGGCACTTTAACCCCCTAGATGAAAAATGGCCAAACACTTAGTGAAAATTTGGTGGCCATACGTGAGAGCAACTCACTGGAAGTGTAGGATCACAAAAGGTGATCCTACATTCACAAGATCACCCACAAGACCACAATGTGATCCTAGGATCAAAAAAGGTGATCACAAGATCAAGTGCAAGACATCAAACGTGATCCTACAACCACAATGTGATCCTATGATCAAAAATTGTGATCATAAGATCACAATACTTAAAAAACATAAAAGAACGGGGATTCTTTTATTATATGGACGGAAGGGAGAGAAAGAAAAAAGAACACTCACGCTAGGAGAAGAATCACGCAAGAGGAGGCTAGGGTTCAAGAGGAGAACACCTCCATTGAAGATCTAGGTTTTTCTTCTTCTTCTTCCTCTCTCAATTCTTGTATGGAGAAACTAGTAAGAATCAACCAAACAAAGCTTACAAGTTTCTCCATACAAGAATTGAGAGAGGAAGAAGAAGAAAAAAAACCTAGATCTTCAATGGAGGTGTTCTCCTCTTGAACCCTAGCCTCCTCTTGCGCGAGTCTTCTCCTAGCGTGAGTGTTTTTTTTTTCTTTCTCTCCCTTCCGTCCATATAATAAAAGAATCCCCGTTCTTATATTCTTTTTAAGTATTGTGATCTTGTGATCACAATTTTTGATCATAGAATCACATTGTGGTTGTAGGATCACGTTTGATCCTAGATCTGGTCTTGCACTTGATCTTGTGATCATCTTTTTTGATCCTAGGATCACATTGTGGTCTTGTGGCTGATCTTGTGATTGTAGGATCACCTACACTTCCAGTGAGTTGCTCTCACGTATGGCCACCAAATTTTCACTAAGTGTTTGGCCATTTTTCATCTAGGGGGTTAAAGTGCCATTACAGAAACTTCATTAAATTGCATTTGCCTCCCCTCTTCATGTATTTTCACTGTTTCTTCACGATTTCTTCATCGTTTTAGCTCCCGATTAATCTCCCAATCTTGTTTCTCCTCGCCGCTTCATCTCGCAAGCTCGTTTCCTGCCAAAAAAACACGAAACACAACCCGTACGATCAAACGTGACAAAAATACATGAAATAATACAGAGCCGACCCTATAGCTAGGCAGCCGAGGCGGCCGCCTTAGGCCCCCGGGCCGGCAGGGCCCCGTGTTCCACCAGTAATTTCTTTTGAAATATTGCTATAGTTTAGTTAAATACATACTTTAATGTAAAACTTCAATTAGTTGTATGTTAGTTTGATGGTAATTAATAATTTTGCCACAAGTTTGACCCATGTTCGTATCTCGTTGATGACAAATGTGAAAATTTTAGTTTTACTTATCAAAAAATTGTAAGGTTGAAGAACATGAGTTAAAACTAACCTGAATCTAATATATTATACACAATTATTAGAAGTTTACAATTTTTTTAACAAACTCTTTTAGGTGTATTTTTGTTAACTTGGGGCCCAAATTTATTGCTCGCCTTAGGCCCCCAAGTGTCTCGGACCGGCCCTGAAATAATATGAGAAACGCTATGATTTACAAGTTATCGCTCAAAGATACACTTACTAAATTTCCTCAAGTTCATAGTGTAAAGCTTACATATTCTACCCGGAAATCTCACAAAACGATAGCAAATTGTGTAAAAAATATAACTCTAATACAGAGTTATCATAATCACTCATCCCTGTCTTGGTGATCTTGCTCATCCCAGTTGTTCAATGCATCGTCCCTATCTTATCTGACAAGACATGAGCATTTACTCATCCCAGTATCCACACAATCAACAACACACATACTGATACGAGCAACCCTAAACCCCAAAATCCTATTATCATGAAAAAATGTTATTCAATCTTGCTAATAAGGTTAAGTGTAAGTCCTCAACCATAAAACCATGTAATGTAAACTCTAAACGCAAAATCATATAATCCTCAACTCTAAGAACATTGAATTTCCTAAACCTTACACTGTAAACCCTAGATCATCTAAACTAAATCCTATTATGAAAACTAAACCCTAAAAGCTACTAAGTACTATTACTATGGTTACTAAAATTTTTATTCAACTATGTCAAACCCCTTAATCCTAGATCCTCGAACATAGTAGATAAATTTCATGAATGGCTCGCGAAGATAGTTATTCCGTCGTATTTGTAAGTCGACGAATCGACATATATACTTCTTGGGTAGCACGTTAGGATCAAACGTCAGGATATAGGGACGCTTGCTGTATTAAGTATGCATCATATGAAAAAGCTGCAAATGCTCTGTTTGAGGACCAACGACGCCGTAAAAATGATCATACAGGACTACCAACTTCTTACGAGGGAAATGTTCACGCAGGTAAATCCACTTCTTTATAAGTAGTTGCTCGTGCGCATTTGAAATTAAACTCGCTCCTTATTTTCATTGTTGGTTTAGTTGATGGTTTCTTTGTATGCTATCTAATCATGTCGTTGTTATTTGCTCGTGTGTTTTTAATCGGTAGTCATTTGTGAGTTTGTAATCGATTGTTAGTAATAGAACCAAAATTGAAAACGAAAAATCTCATTCCATAACAGCATTTTTGTTCCAAAAGTTTCATCTCATTACAAGTAACTACACCAAGTCTACCTAATGCTCGATCATGTCCTTCCTGTTACCCTTTCCATTGAGAACCAGGAAGTAAAAAGCATTCATCCAAATCAAGGTACAATAATTCAGCTTCTGTATATATAGAGCGTCTCTGTTAAGTTCAGTCAAACCCCTAATAGGATTACATTCCATATGGTGCTCGAGCAATCTCACGACATAGAAGCATGTTTCTTTCTTTTTCTCTGTATTATACTTCGATTTCTCGTATGGTTTGAAGAAGTTATTTATTCTAAATCACTCATTAGCAACCAATTTCTCGTTTGGTATCACCAGATTCTCTGAGCATCTTAGGGAATTCTTTGCAAAGAGCTTCAAGATCCCATTGCTTCTTGCCCGCGCCTTTCAACGCATCTAAGACATAAACCACCATATCATTGACTTCAATGTAAACGAGCAACCAATGCCCTGTGCTCCCACTAATCAGCTTTTTGGAATACCATGAAATTAGCCACTTACGTGCTTTGGAAACCTCAATGCCTTGAATAGGCTTATTCCCATGAACATTTAGAGCCAACTGCTTCTTCCACGCTTATTAATCTAAGGATTTATTTTTGAATGCAAGATACCATTCAAAGTCAGTTGACTATGTATAGCCTGGCTTGGCGTCGAGTCTTCGGTACAATCGCCTTTGCACATAAGATATCTTGTCCATGTGAGACCATGCCAAAGCACATTTATCGAGTAGAATGTAATTGAAGAGTTCTTGTCCAATTATCCTGCATCCACTGTTTAACCCCACATATTCTTTCTAGGTATCGTTAAGCTGTTCTATGAATGCCATTATGAAATCATCCCGTAGTTTAGTCAAATTCTTTAAACACGGATTTGGCACAGTGACACTGGCTAGGAACTTCGTAGGAAGAATATATTTGTGTGCCAGTGCAACCCTATACGTAGTTTTCTCCCATTCAATTTACCTCATTTACGGAGCCAGTAATGTTCCTTACCTTGTGTGTCTCGAAAAATTTTCAAATCATCTTGTCCAAATATGCAATCTAATAATTTGAGCTTGTCGTAATCGTAAAGAAATTCGGGAGTCCAACACTCTTCTAATCTTGTGTGTTCCTCCGATTCAAAAAACAGAATCCAATCAACATGTTCAAATTGATCAATCTGAATTGCTTCAGATATGATTCTTCATGGAGGTTTAAGTAATCCGCCTCCAACCATTCATCTATTTTTGTATCGGTGGATTCTGCGCCTGCTTCTGCTGGCCTGGACCCCCTGCCTCTGTTGCTGCTGTTTCTCTGATTGTGGTTGTCTCGAATGGCCTGGACCCCATGTCTTTGTTTCTCCGATTGGGGTTGTATCGACTGGCCTGGTCCCTGTCCTCCGTTTCTCTGATTGAGGTTGGATCGATTGGACTGGACCCCTTCTATGTTAGATTCAATGCCAACTTTTGTCTCTGCATCCTAAAAATAAGATGGATAGGTTTACTAGGTCATAATTATATTAAATTATAGAAGTCAAACACCGTAAATAAGACCAATATTCATACCTCCCTAAGGTACTGAATGCCGGACGTTGGATCTTTTCGCACTTCTTGCCACCCTTCGTAGATTGATCGTGTGTTGGTTAGGCCCAGTGTCCAAGCTGGTTCAGTCATGCCTTCTCGCGCGTTTCATGCTGGTCGACTGCACCAAGTACCACAACGTTACCGTGCTCATAATCCTTTCTGAAGGTGTACAATGTTTTCTCCATCCGATCCATCCTCTTGCCCATGTCTTCCACTTGCTCTGAAAAATATTTCATGTCATTTCTGATAGGAACCAACCCCTCTTCAAGAGCTTTCAGCATTTCCCATTTGAAGTCTGCTAAGTCAACTCCATCAATTGTTGTAGCTTCGGGTTTAACGGTAGCTGAAGGTGTCACAGATTCTGAAGGTTGGGTTCTCGGTGGAGGTGTGGGTGGAGCCGAGGAAACCACAAGTGCATTCTTGCGCGGTCTAAGTTCCAGGATGACATCCTCCTATTCTTCTTATTTATCCACAAGAGTAACTTCCTTGCGCTTATCCGATTTCTTCTTCTTGGACTGTGGGCCAGCCTCGTCGTCGTTAGCAATTTTTTTCTGCTTCTTCTTCTGTGGCCCAACCCCTTCATCCCTGGCAACATTTGTCTTCTTCCTCTTCTGCGTCGTATGCGTAGCCACTGCCTCATCAGTACGTACCACTCCATCAAAGTTTTAACTTGTTTCGAACGTCCGATTAGCACTCACATCATCCCTAAGCACTGTTCTCTTCTCAAACAGTTCAGTCCACGTAGCGTGAAGTGGCTGGTCAGGGTGAGTCCTCCTGCATTCCATGAAGGTAATCGAGTAGTGTTGTTGTTTCTCTTTCTCCGTTGCGACGAGGGTAGGATGAACAGTCATCATCGCGCTCCAGTGTTGGGATGCTTCTTCCAAGCCCTATTTGCATTTTCTCCATGCCCAATCAGCCATGCGCGACAACTTCCGTTCCTTAACTTCCCTATTTTTTCCCACCAACTCACCAAAATGGGGTATGGCCTCACAAAACATGCCATAAAGATGTGCGAAAACCAATGCATGTTTTACTTGCGGAGACTGAGTGAATCCTTATTTTTCTCCCAAGCCTTCTCACCCACTTGCTTAACGAAATGTGGCCACAAGTACGTGCCCCATCCAAAAATGTTTGCCCATTCAAACTTTGAAAGCAGGCCAAACGGTACCATGGATATTGTGTCCTTATTTGTTTTCACAAACATCATTCGCCTAATTAGGGAGACCATAAGCATTCTCGCATAATAAAACTTCTCCTCGCTCAACTCTTTTTTTGGCTTCAATTTAGACAAAACCTTTTCAGTTTTCGATACGTCGATGTTCGTACCAAGCTTATGGTCGGGGAGATACTTTGAATCCCAACCGTATGAACGCTCTTTCTCGGCTACCCCATTGGTTTTGTTTAAGCTCAAGCCCGAAATTAAACAAAACTCATGCACTCCAAAACGTACATGCATGTTGTTAACGTCGAACCAAAAATCAGGCTCTTTACTCCCAGCGTTCATCTTTGTGTGCATGAAAAGATTCACAACCTGTCCGGGAAAGCTAAAGTTGTCGCTATGAATGTCCAACAGAAACATCAGCTGTGGGAGCGTTTACTCGATCAATTCCGTCACATCCTCGAGGACGTATCTCAAACTGTCCTTGTTTCCCTTTAAAGCTACCCTGGTAGTGGTATTTCCTCTCTCGGTGTTAACCTAGCACAATCAAAGCGGTACATCTCCCAATTTCTGATCCAAATCTGAAACCTTAATTACTTGCACTTAGAAATTAAATTAAAATTTAATTATTAATCAAGAAAAATATCATTACTATTCAAGTTATACTAATTTCTATTTCATATGTTATTGTTTAAAAGTTCAACATTTTTTTAAGTATACTGAAATGTCTCTTATTGTTTAAAAGTTTGTGAATTGGTTAAATTTTAATGTCAAATTGATAATGAAATACTTCAAGTATTTTTAAATTGTATGTTATTATTAAAAAGTTTATGAATTATTGTAAGTGTTCAGTGCCCCAGTGTTAATTAAGTGTTCAGCTTTCAGTGTGTCACTCAGATTTAGCTAAATTTCATTCACATTATTCTTTTTCGAGTGCATACACATTATAAGTGTAGTGTTTAATTTAAAATTTTAAGGGTTCGAGTCACATTGCTCAAATTTTAAGTGATCAAGTAACACTGAAAGTTGCAGAATTTTCCAAGTCTGGCAATTTTTTTTTTTCAAACTGTTTAAGACAAGCACTCGTCTCAGTACATTGCTGTATAATGTACTGTGACGAGCACTACAAACCAAGACGAGCGAAGTGCTCGTCTGTATTTATACTGAGACCAGCAAAGTGCTCGTCTCAGTACATTGCAGTATAATGCCAAACGACCAAAATGCTCGTCGGGCAGGTCCTACTCTGTTCTCGTCTCAGTTTTATCTGTTCTCATCTCAGTATTAATCTGATGATACTGGGGCGAGAATTTCTTGTCTCAATTCCAGATCTAGAACAGGTCATCGTTCTAGTTCTACATCTAGATCTCATTCTCACTCGAGTTCTTGATTTGGATTCAAACACTTTATGTTCAATTTTTATATACACACAACAGATTCAAACATAATTTTCATACATTTTCATACGGGGACATACATCATCAAGTTACAGAATGGAAGAATTAGAAATGAGGTATTTCAAAAACCCAACATGTTCTTCGACGTTGGGTAGGCCGGACTCCGTGACAGTGGTGACGGGGTGGGATGGGGTGGGCCGGAGGCCGAAGCGGAGGAGGAAGAGGTAGCAGAAGCAGTTGCAGAGGACGCCATGGAATAAAAGATGAGCAGCTTCATAGGAGAGAGAGCTTAAGAGTGCGAAGTGAAAAGTAAAAAATGTAAAGAGTAAGGGAAAATATTTATTTTATAAACTGGTCTACTTGAATGTATATTTTAAAAAATTACACTTCAAAAAAAAAATGAGTTCATAAGTCATATGGGTATTTTACAAAGACCCATTTGCCAGATGGCGGCATTGCACCAATTTTCTACCATCATGTTCCTTCCGGAAAATTTTTACTAAAACCTTTCCACAAATCCCTCTTTGTTTTATAACCTTGTCACAATTCAAAATTGGGCATCTAACCTCCATTTGTGAGAGGGAAAAATTGTTTGTCTTTTTCCTCGGAGGTTAGATTTCCAATTCCGAATTCGAGTGAGGTTATATGACCAAAGGAAATGATAAACGTCGACCTTTTTTCTTCACCCTTCAAGTTCATCCCTTATGTGGATGTTTTTGATTGGTGATGTGATTATAGAAATATCTTAAATAAACAGTTCCTTCAATCATATCTTGACACGTAGGAGGTGAACTTGAAGAGTGAAGAAAATAGGGTGAATCATAGCGGCACTCACTATGACCAATTTTCCCGTTCCTTCGACAGAAATGGACCACCAGAATAGCTTTATTCTTTTTGAGAAGATCGACTTGAGATCTAAGAAGAAGGAGATGAAGGTGATGATTTTTTCTCGAACAATCGCGAAAGCTGCTTCAGGAGGAAATGGTGCTTTCTCTTCTTCAATTGTTCCACAAGGCGGTGCCTTTTGTACTCGATTTCTCTGGACTTTTACTCTTGTGAATTCACTTCATTCCCAAACCGAAAACTTGACAAAACCTGATCCGTTCAGTCACCTTAACGTCGACGACGCTGTAAATCAGTTCGAGTCCATGCTTCTTACGCGACCCTTGCCTTCCTTCATTCAAATCAATCAAATCTTCTCTTCAATTGTTCAAAGGAAACACTATTCAGCCGCCCTATCTTTTTTGGCCAAATTGGATTCCTTAGGAGCAGAAGAGCACTACCACAAGATTAGGCCTAGTTTGTACACACTCAACATAGCCACCAATTGTTTCTGCCGTTTGAATAGAGTTTCCTTTGGTTTCTCTCTGTTGGGTATGATTCCCAAACAAGGTTATGAACTAAGTGTTGTGACCTTTAATACCCTTATCAATAGCCTTTGTCTTGCTGGTCGGATAGTTGCTGCCACTCAGCTATTTGACGAATTAGTGGGAAAAGGATATCATCTCAATTAAATAACTTGTAATACTATCATCAATGGCTTGTGCAAGACTGTCCAGAACAAACAACTGAAGCTGTTCGCCTCCTCACAAAGCTCGAAAGAACTCCCCGTTACGAGCCTAACATTGTGACTTACACTACTATCATTGATAGCCTCTCCATAGACCAGCACATGGACGAGGCTTTCAAAATCTTTTCAGAAATGATATCCAAGGGTATTTCCCCAGATGTTGTTACTTACAATACTCTCATTCTTGGAGTTTACAACTTCGGACAGTGGAGCCAAGGTACCAGACTGCTTTCTGAAATGGCAGTCGTAAATATCTCGCCGGACATCTGGACGTTCGACATTATGGTCGATGCCCTTTGAAAAAAAGGGAGGGTTAAGGAAACTTTGCAAGTGGTTGATTTCATGCTTAAAACAGGCATCTGGCAGATACTATCACATATAATTCTCTAATGGATGGATATTGTTTGCTAGGCCAGGTTAGTAAGGCAAGAAAGTTGCTTAGTACAATTTTCTGTAGGGGTTATACTCCTAGCATCATCAGTTACAATACGGTAATCAATGACTACTGCAAGCACAAACAGATTGATGAAGCTACGTCTGTCTTTGAGGAAATGACTTAGGAGAAGGTGTTTCCTAATACAGTCACCTACAATACTCTCACTGGGGGGGGGGGTTGTCAAGCTAGAAGAAATGCAAAATCTCTTCTTCTTCTTGACAAGATGAAAGTTCAAGGCCTGATTCCTAATCGAATAACATGCATTACTATGTTAGACGGATTATGCAAAAAAATGAAACTTGATGAGGCATTGACATTTTTTAGGCAGCTTGAAAAGAATGAATTGGAGCCTGATATTGTAATCCATAAGGTGGTCCTGGATGGTCTATGCAAAGGCGGAAGGCTCATTTCTGCTCGAGAACTCTTCGCGGGCCTCTTTTCCAAAGGATTGAAACCCGACGTGCAAACATTCAATATCATGCTCCATGGACTTTGTAAATAAAGTCTGTTTCATGAAGCAAATGAGTTGATGAGTAGAATGTAAGAAAGCGGATGCTCTCCAGATCATATTTCGTATTCCATTTTCGCGAATGCATCTATTCTATAAAACATCATGGTTGACTTTATTTCAGCCTTTTGATCAAATCAGTCCTAACCTTTAGATCTCACCTACCACACAATTATAGTTAGAATTCCCAAAAAATTGAGGAGGGTGGCAGACCCCCACTTTTTTAACTTCTCCCCACTTCCTCCACACATCTTTAACTCACCAATTTCACTCTCCTTCACCCGAACTTCCTACATGGTGGCTCGAAAAAATTTCCGGTTTCTACTAATTTCATCCTCTTTGTGTTGTCATTCAATTTTTACATCGTAAGTGTAAGAAATGTTTCAAAAAAATTCATTTTTCCCTCGGGCACGGGAAATACCCTAGTATTTTAAGAATAATGATATCTTGAAGGCAGTTACAGTTCTCGAGATAATGTGCATGAGAGGAATTGTGGTTGGTACATGCACAATAAAATTTCTCTTTAAGACTATTCTGGACGCTGATGGATTAGACGATACTTCGAAGGAGGAGGTGCTTAAGGAATATCTGGGTGTCACCTCGGTTGCTTAAGTCACTACCTTCATTAGTTACATTCCTTAGACATGTCTGAGTCTGTACTCTTGTTTATATAATATTTTCAATCTTGTATGCTCGGTCTTTGAATGTATATTATTCCACTAAGTTTAAAATGATGGCATAAATTGGATAAACATTATCACATTATGGCAGATGATTTGAGTGAAATAGAAGGTTCTTTGGCTTTCATATGGTGTAGTACGAAGGGTTCGATTTTGTTGATGCTTTAGCGTTTCCGAAAAGGTTATTGTTGGATCAAGTCTCCTGCTTTGAATAATAAAAATCCCGAAAGAGGAACTGTTGTGGAAATTTAATGTTTTCTAGTGACAACACACTATGAACCATCCCTGAGAATCAACCAGCAATGTGCCCAAGTGTGAATTTCTCAGAATGCTATGTTGGATCATAATTTCCTGAAATCGGTTTCTTAAACTCAAAAACAAAACAAAACATGTGGGCTTTAGTTGAAAACTGATATCACCTCCGTTCCCTCTCTTCCTCTCCATTTTATTTTTAGTACTATTTACTGAGTCACTTTGACCCGATGATTTGATTAAAGAAATGGTGCAAGAATTTGATAATCTTTTTGAGGTATTGTAGAGTAAACTTTATTTTACAACACTACGGAAAAATTACTAAAAAATTGCATCATTTTTCAATCCAAGTAACCGGGTCAAAGTTTAGATGTTCTTGTTCCAGCTTGGATTTGTCAGGGGTCTGGTAATAATGATGTGTAGTATATGTTCGGCTTGATTTTGTGTTGAGTCAAGATCCCTGAATGTGTTTTGGTTGGTAATTGTTTTGAGTGATGAAAGACAAAAGGCTAAGACATAAGAAGCAAAGCATCTCAGTTATCTCAAGGCCTTGAGATTGACTGAACTTCAACGCCTTGAGTTATTCTATTATTCTATATGTTTAAACATTTTTGTGTTGCAAATTGGATATCTGATTATACAAATCAGTGGTTTATTGCATATACTTTTGGATTACATTATTTATATATCTAACACAATTGCAGATGATCATAACAGGAATAAACAAATTTATCTGGGTTTAACTTTGAAAATCTGTGAAGCAGGATCAGAGCTCCAAGGCCTTGAGATGTGCCTTGAGCTGCTGACAGTTTTTACAGAACTTAGTTGATTCTTTCTTGCAGGTTGTGATTCTTAGTATTGTGATTAATTACTCACTTCTAAGTGTCTTAAACTTGTTTTTCATGATTCATATGTTTTAGAAGATATACAAGTTATTGTTCTAAGTTTGTTAAAAAGTTTCATCAGAAACTGTATAACCAAACAGTCATAGCACTGTTATCTTTCTGGATTTTGTTGTTGCTTTGTTTCAATGCTGTTGAAGGGTTGTTAAACGTGCATGAGCAATCTCAACAAACTCCAACGGATATCAACTTGAAGCTGTTTGAATTTCAGTTGAAAACAGAAGGAGGATTTGTAGGAACTGAGATCCTAAAATCTCTCAATCAGTTGCAGCTGTGGATATAAGAGACTGGTTTGAATCTTGAAAGAGACAGAGGCTTGCAGAATACTCAGAGAGGTGAGACAAAATTGTGGGAGATCATTCATTCAAACACACAATCATTCAAGCTTCATTCCAGATTCCTGAAGATCAAATCAATCTAGTTTTCCAGAAGAACACTTCCAGGCTTAAACAGCTTATCTTCATACCGTGTTCGTCACTTGTACATCTATATGTGTATCTTTAGATTATCTTAAACCTCACTTAACCTAGTGGTTGGTTGTTCAAGTGAACAACAAGAGGTTCTTGTTAGCTCAACAGTTAGTAGCTGGAACTAGATAGGTTTGGAACCACAAGCTGTATAGGTGTAAGGGAAATCACTTAGGCTTGAAGATCTAGGGTTGTTTCTGTGTGAGTAATAAGAAGTGTTTGCCCAATCCTGGTGGGATTAGATCCCTCAGGAAGAGATTAGGTCCATTGGGACTGAACTCTGTAAATTGCTTTGTGTTCTTTACTTTTCAGTTTGATTATTATCTGCTGCATACAACTCAAATCAAACTAGGGTTCAAAAGCTGTTTAGAATTGTTTACAGTTCAAGGCCTTGAAGCTTACTATTTTTCCTTTGTAAGTTTCAGAGAGTTTACTAAAATCTCAAGGCCTTGAGATTTAAGTTTCGCACAAAGTCTTTTTGTTAAACTTTAGGTTTTTCAAAAAGTTTTCATACTCTATTCTACCCCCCCTTCTAGAGTATTTAGGTCCTGTATTTAGTCTACATTACACACTTTCAATTGGTATCAGAGCTTGTGTCACTGTTTTTAGATCTAACAATCTGGTGACTACGAGTAATATAGGAGATGGTGGATTCTCACAAGGAAAGGCAGCCAACAGACCTCCATTGTTCTGTGGTGACAACTTCATGCACTGGAAGGCATTGATGAAGATGTTCATCATAGATCAAGACATGGAACTATGGTCAATAGTTCAGAATGGTCCTCATGAGTACTACACTACAATTGATGGAGTCTGAAGTATCAAGTCTGAGGAAAATCTTTCAGTCACTGAACTGGAAAAGGTATCAAAAAAATACAAGGCTATGAATCTGTTATATTGTGCTTTAAATGCAGATGAGTTCAACAGAGTGTCAAACTGCAAGAGTGCCAAAGAAGTATGGGATAAACTGGTGGTGACATATGAAGGAACCAGCCAGGTTAAGAAGACAAAAATCAACATACTTCTGAGGCAATATGAGTTGTTCAAGATGAATTCAGATGAGACCATCAAGGAAATGTTCAAAAGATTCACTGATGTGCTGAACAATCTGGAGTCATTGGGAAAAAAGTTCTCAAATGAAGAGAAGGTCAGAAAGATTCTGTGAAGTTTTCCAAAAACCAAGTGGGAGCCAAAGACAACAGCCATTGAGGAAGCTCAGGACTTGAGTCTTCTTCAGCTAGATGATCTACAAGGAAAGCTGCTCACTCATGAAATGTCTATGAAGGATGTGGAAGGTGATTTGAGTGAAAATATCAAGAACCTAGCACTTAAGGCAAAAGACAGTGAAAAGTCTCAAAGCCTTGATACTGAGGATCAACCGGATGATGAAGAGGCTTTAGCATTGATCTCCAAGGCCTTGGCCAGGATTCTCAAAAAGAAAAGGAACTCTGGTAACAGAGATTACAACAGAGAGATATCAAGACCCTCATGCAGCAAGGATTACAAAGGTAAATCTTCATCACAGTCACATAAAACTAAAGTAATGAATTGTTTTGAGTGTGGTGATGCAGATCATTTAGTAAGGGACTGTCCACAAAAGAAGAAGAACAGGAACTTTCAGAAGAAGGATGGTGACAACAGAAGGAAGAAAGCCATGATGGCTTCTTGGAGTGATTCTGATTCATCAAGTGACTCAGACACAGAAGAAGAACAAGCAAACTTATGCTTCATGGCAAAGCATGATGAGGAAAATTCATCAGACAGACACATTGAAGACATGGTAAAAAATTTACTTGCTAGTCCTTCTGATGTACTTCCTGAAATTCTCAAAAGTATGTTTTTAAATGAGGAAAGTTATAGAAATGAGATTTCTGCTTTAAAGATTAAGATTCATGAGCAGGTAAAAGAAAACCTGGAGCTAGTGTTTTCAAACAAAACTGTTGAAGTTTCTAAGACAAAGCTCGAAAAAGACTTCAAGGCCTTGGACAGCAGGTTCAAAGTCTTGAAGGCACAGATAAAAGAGGTTGTTTATCAAAATACTCTTTTAACTGAAAGATATGCTGATCTAAAGACTCATTATGAGAATTTAGAACAACAGATATGTACTTTGACTGAGAAACTTCAAGAGTCCAAGAAGGTCCTAGCTAGGTTTACTGGCTCATAACACAATCTGAATCTCATTCTTGGAGGAAGTCTGAAATCAATGCATAAAAGTGGGATTGGCTATAATCCAAATTTTCCAAAGAAATGCCAAACTACTTTTGTCAAATCTGGTAGCAGACATTCTCCAAAATGTTATTTCTGTGGAAAAATTGGTCATGTAAAATTAAATTGTCCCTTCAGAAGATCAGAACCACACATTATGGGGAATACTTATCCTTATCAGCTCAAGGGACAGGTTAGGCAGATTTGGGTTCCAAAAAGAATTAGGCCACTAAATATGGCTGATTCTGAGTATGACTCAAAGTTCTGCACTTGGTCTAACATCCTGTAAAGGCAATGATTTGTTTTTGCAGGATGTCACCAAGGCCTTGAAAGATCAGAAATGGATATTAGACAGTGGATGTTCCAGACATATGAGTGGAAAGAAGTCTCTCTTTACTGAACTTACAGAGGAGTCTGGAGGAACAATCACACTTGGTGACAAAGTAAAATGCAATATCATTGGTATAGTTAGTATTGGTAATGGTTCTAAAAATTCTATATCTGATGTTTATCTGGTAGATGGACTTAAGTATAATTTGCTTAGTATCTCTCAGTTATGTGATAAAGGTTATAAAGCTATATTTGACAAGGAGAAATGTGTGGTGCAAGATGAGAAATCTGGTGATTGCATACTCACTGCTCCTAGATCATATAATCTATATGCTATGAATACTAACAGTGTTGCAGGTGACAAGCTAAAATGCCTCAATGCCTTGAAGGAAGATTCAAAGCTTAGGCACAGAAAGCTTGGGCATATTAGTATACATACTTTTAATAAACTCATCTCAAAGGACTTGGTAAGAGGTTTACCATCACATAAATTTTCAGATGATGAGGTTTGCAAGGCATGTGTACAAGGTAAACAGACCATAAGCTCATTTAAGCCAAAGAACTTTGTAAGTACTTCTAGACCCTTAGAATTGTTGCATATGGACTTGTGTGGTTTTATGAGAGTTCAGACTCCAAAAGGTAAGAGGTATATGCCTGTTATAATTGATGATTATTCTAGATTTACTTGGGTGATGTTTATTAGAGACAAAACTAAAGCTTTATCTGAGTTTTCTAGACTATGCAAAGAGCTTCAAACTTTGAAAAATTTACCTGTTGCATCCATTAGAAGTTATCATGGTAGGGAGTTTGATCAGCTTGACTTTGATTTTTTTTTTGTGAAAAGCATGGCATTTCACACAACTTTTCTGCTCCTAGAACTCCACAGCAAAATGGAGTAGTTGAAAGGAAAAATAGGACACTTGAGGATATGTCCAGAACCATGCTTCTTGAAAGTAATTTGCCAAAGTTTTTATGGGCAGAAGCTGTTAACACTACCAATTATGTGCTGAATAGATGCTTAATCAGACGTATTTTGAAAAAGACTCCCTATGAACTTTTTAAAGGGAGAAAGCCTATTGTTTCTTATTTTAAATCCTTTGGTTTTATTTGTGTTGTGCATAATAATGGTAGAGATAATCTTGGTAAGTTTGATGCTAGAAGTGGTGAAGGTGTATTTCTCGGATATTCTCAAACTAGCAAAGCTTATAGAGTTTATAATAGAAAAACCAAGATTGTGGAAGAGAGCATTCATGTAATTTTTGATGAAAGTACTAAGGATTCTCTGAGTGAAAGTTTTGCAGATCTAGATTTGAATAAGCATGAATCAGATGATGATGCTGTGAAAAGAAGACTAAGGCAAAACTAATGTTCATAATCAATCAACAGAATCTCAAGGCCTTGAACCTCCTGCTGAACCAATATCTCAAAGCCTTGAGACAGAAGCTGAAACATTCTATGATGCTCCCTCTACTGTTTCAAGGACTCAAAGTCTTGAAGGACAATACTCTTGGGTACCAAGAAAGAAGTTTAAGTACCTTGCAGACCATCCAGCTGAAAACATTATATCAGATCCATCAACTAGAACTCAGACAAGAGGACAGTTAAAGAACTTGTGTGCTTTTAGTGCATTTGTATCTTTGATTGATCCTAAAGATACCAAAGGAGCTCTGGAAGATGCAGAATGGATCATTGCAATGCAGAGTGAGCTGAATGAGTTTGAAAGGAACAAGGTTTGGAATCTGGTCCCTAGACCTAAAGAGAAATCATTTATTGGAACTTGATGGGTATTCAGAAACAAGCTTGATGAGAATGGCAAAGTGGTAAGAAATAAAGCCAGAATGGTAGCTCAAGGATATAATCGGGAAGAAGGTATAGCTTATGAGGAGACTTTTGCTCCTGTTGCCAGATTAGAAGCTATTAGAATACTTCTTGCATTTGCATCTCACAATCACATAAAGCTTTATCAAATGGATGTTAAATGTGCTTTACCAAATGGATATTTACAAGAAGATGTTTTTGTAGCACAACCTCCTGGTTTTGAAGATGAAAATTTTCCTGATCATGTTTATAAACTGGATAAAGCTCTTTATGATTTAAAGCAAGCTCCAAGGGCTTGGTATGACAGACTTTCAAAATTTCTACTTGAAAACAATTTCAAAAGAGGCTTAGTTGACAAAACTTTTTTCATTAAACACCAACAAAGTGATCTGTTAGTAGTTCAGATTTATGTAGATGATATTTTATTTGGTGCTACTAATGATGCTCTTTCAAAAGAGTTTTCTAGTCTGATGTGCAGGGAGTTTGAGATGAGCCTAATGGGTGAACTGAATTTCTTTCTTGGACTTCATATATTACAAATGAAGAAAGGAATTTTTGTGCATCAAGGAAAATATACCAAGGACTTATTGAATAAGTACAATATGTCACAGTCAGACGTTCTTAAGACCCCTATGCGTTCATCACTCTCTTTAGACAAAGATTCAACTGGTAAGAGTTTGAATCAGAAGGAATACAGAGGTATGATTGGATCACTATTATATTTAACTTCTAGCAGACCTGATATTATGTTCAGTGTTTGTATGTGTGCTAGATTTCAAGCAGATCCTAAGTCATTTAACTGCAGTTAAAAGAATTTTTAGATATTTGAATGGAACCAGAGACTTAGGGCTTTGGTATCCAAGAAGATCTAATTTTATGTTGAGTGGCTATTCAGATGCAGATTTTGCAGGATATAAAGTAGACAGGAAAAGTACTTCTGGATGCTGTCAATTTCTTGGATCTTCATTGATCAGTTGGCATTCCAAAAAGCAAAATTCTGTAGCATTATCAACTGGAGAAGCTGAATACATTGCAGATGGTGCTTGCTGTTCACAAGTGTTATGGATTGCTCAGCAGCTTAGAGATCTTGGCTATAACTTCAGAAATGTGCCTATTCATTGTGACAACACAAGTGCTATTTCAATCTCTAAGAATCCAGTTCAGCACTCAAGGACAAATCACATTGATGTGAGACATAATTTTCTTAGAGATCATGCAGAACAAGGTGATGTTGTATTAAATTTTATCTCTACTTCAATGCAGATTGCTGATATTTTCACTAAACCTTTGCCAGATGATAGGTTTTCATCTCTAAGGCTTGAATTGGGGATGTTAAACAAGATTGCATTGGTTTAGGGGGAGTATTAGTACTTATATGTGTATATGTGCTGGAATCTCAAAGCCTTGAGATTATACTTTCTGAAGCCTTGAAAATATAGCTCAAAGCTTTGAAGTTTCTCAAACTGCAGAAAATCTCAAGTCCTTGAGATTGTTCTCCAGGTCTTGATAATATCTGTATTTTTTTTTAAAAATGGATCATCAAATATTATATCTTATCTTTTTAGATAACTGTATAATATTTGAATTACTCAGAGATTTTCTAAAATATTCCAAAAAGATTTTTCAAGATTCTATTTTTGCATGTTGATATGGCAGAGTCCTTTTATGACTCATCCTTTTCAACCTACTTAAGCTGAAGTCAGAGCTTTTTCTTGTCATTCTCTTTCAATTTTCTGCGACTCTACTCTCTCTCTCTCTCAATTCCTCTCAATCACATTCTCTTCTCAAAACCCTAAACCCTAAAATGGAGCGCAAATAAGCCAGAATTCAGCAACAGGGAAAGCCATCTGGCAGATCCAAGAAGAGATTAAATAAGAAGGAGAATATAGTGATTTCTGATTCAGATTCAGAAAACACTCAAAGTTTGCATGAGGATACCCCTCCTGCAAAGAAGTCCAGGATAGAGAAGGGAGATGACGGCTCAAGTGTTGATCCACAACCAGAGACTCAGGGTGGTGATCAACCTAGGTCAGAGAAGAAGAAAGGGGGAGAAAAGAAAAAGTCTGGTGAAGAGGAAAAATGGAAATCAACTCAGGAAAGCCAGAAGAAACCAACTGAAGGAGGACAAGAAAAGACCAAACCCTCAGAGAAGAAGACTAGGGTTAAGCAAGTTGCTGCTGCAACTAAGAAGGGATATCAAGGTAAGAATGTACTTCCCACAGAGTGGTTTGTTATTTCTGAGGTTAGAACTGTTTGGATGCGAGGTTATGCTTCATCTAAGGTAGCTTTCTGTAGCATGATTTCTGATGAGTTATTGGATAAACTGGACATAGAATGCATGAGAAAGTTGAGAGAAACTGTTGTTTGGAAGGTTCTAAATCCTATTTCAAAGTCTTATCCTAGGTTAAATAGGTTATTTTATCTGAACTTGGTTTCTGAAGGTGATGATAGAATGGTATTGACTTCAAAAGTGGCTGGTGTGGATTTGAGGTTAGATCATAGGACTTTTGCCAAAGTCTTGGGCATTCCTAGAAAATACAATGTTGGAGATTATCCTGATAGGAAGGAATGTATGGATAAGGAAAAGGAGAAGTTCTTTATTGAAGGTGTTCCCTCTGGTCCAAAGCAGTTGACACACTCTGTGCTCAACTGTGAAGCCAAAATCTTGTTTACTATTCTGATGAGGAGTGTAGTTCCTAGGGAAAACTCAAGGGAGTTAGTAACTGATAAGGTTCTGATTTTGATGTATCTGATATCTCAAGGGTTTGAGATAGATTTGCCAACAGTTGTTATGGAGAATATGATTTATTGTGCAACCAGGACTAGAAACCATCCTCTTCCACATGCCAACCTGTTACCTCTTTTCTTTGAATATTTTGATGTTCCTGTGAAAGGAGAAGAAAAGATTACTGGAGGTTTTGGGTTGATAGATGAGACTGCACTTTAGAGGATTGGGGTAGTTCAGACTGGGACAGGGAATTGGAAATTTTATTCTGATTTGTCAAAGGAAGAACTTGCTAAGAAGGAGTTTGTAAAGCCTAATGGGACTGCATCTGGGAAAGGACAAGCCAATGAGGATTACTCTCTGCTGGTTTAGAAGTTAGAAGATCAGCAGGTTGAGATTGAAGATCTCAGACAAAGGTTATTTGACCTGTCAACTGAATTAACCAGTTCAAGGGCTTGATGAATGTTATGAATGGGAAGATGGATGTTGTTATCAAGGGCTTGAATCTGGAGAAGATACCTTCTGCTACTAGTCATGACACCAGTGTGGATTCGGAAGAGAAGCTGGGAGATTTTCTAAAGAAGAAGAAGAAGCCAATTCCAGTAGTGCTAACTTCAAAAGATTTGTATGAACAAACTGATGAAGAAGATGCTGGTGAAGACACAGGTGTTGATGCAGCTACAGAGGTAGATTCAGTACAGGCTAAGAAGAAAGTGGATGAGATAATCCAAGAAGTGGTTGCTGAAGTGGAAGCTGAACAAGAAGGTAATCAGTCTGCAGAAGATGCTGCAAGTGAAGAAGAAATTGGAGAAGGCTCAGAGAAAGGCCAGACATCAAAGAAGAAGTGAAGATCAGAGACTACCAAAGCCTTGACCCTCTATCTCATTCTCTTCTATTTTTTCTGTCTCAAGGCCTTGACTTTTTAGCTAAATTTTTGTTTTAAGTTTATTTTCAGACTCTGAGTAATGATCCTACATTTCTTCAACCTTATTTGATGAAAGTCAAAAAGGGGGAGAATTAATGTGGTTCTTTTGTGTTTGTTTGCAGTATTTGGACTAGTAATAATAAGAATGCCTAGTTGTTTTGGTGAAATTATATTTTTGTGGTAATTTATTTATGTGGTAATTTGTAATGTTTATTCTCATTGGTTATCTGTTTGGTTCAGTTTATATTATCTGCAAATTTTGGTTATTTAATTTTTTGAATATGAGTGGCAGGAAGATCTATACAAGACTGTAGGTTTTGTCTTTCATCAAGGGGAGATTGTTGAGTCAAGATCCCGGAATGTGTTTTGGTTGGTAATTGTTTTGAGTGATGAAAGACAAAAGGCTAAGACATAAGCAGCAAAGCATCTCAATTATCTCAAGGCCTTGAGATTGACTGAACTTCAACGCCTTGAGTTATTCTATTCTGCTATATGTTTAAACATTTTTGTGTTGCAGATTGGATATCTAATTATAAAAATCAGTGGTTTATTGCATATACTTTTGGATTACATTATTTATATATCTAACACAATTGCAGATGATCATAACAGGAATAATCAAATTTATCTGGGTTTAACTTTGAAAATCTGTGAAGCAGGATCAGAGCTCCAAGGACTTGAGATGTGCCTTGAGCTGCTGACAGTTTTTACAGAACTTAGTTGATTCTTTCTTGCAGGTTGTGATTCTTAGTATTGTGATTATTTACTCACTTCTTAGTGTCTTAAACTTGTTTTTCATGATTCATATGTTTTAGAAGATATACAAGTTATTGTTCTAAGTTTGTTAAAAAGTTTTATCAGAAACTGTATAACCAAACAGTCATAGCACTGTTATCTTTCTGGATTTTGTTGTTGCTGTGTTTCAATGCTGTTTCAGGGTTGTTAAACGTGCATGAGCAATCTCAACAAACTCCAACGGATATCCACTTGAAGCTGTTTGAATTTCAGTTGAAAACAGAAGGAGGATTTGTAGGAACTGAGATCCTAAAATCTCTCAATCAGTTGCAGCTGTGGATATAAGAGACTGGTTTGAAAGAGACAGAGGCTTGCAGAATACTCAGAGAGGTGTGACAAAATCGTGGGAGATCATTCATTCAAACACACAATCATTCAAGCTTCATTCCATATTCCTGAAGATCAAATCAATCTAGTTTTCCAGAAGAACACTTCCAGGCTTAAACAGCTTATCTTCATACTGTGTTCTTCACTTGTACTTCTATCTGTGTATCTTTAGATTATCTTAAACCTCACTTAACCTAGTGGTTGGTTGTTCAAGTGAACAACAAGAGGTTCTTGTTAGCTCAACAGTTAGTAGCTGGAACTAGATAGGTTTGGAACCACAAGCTGTATAGGTGTAAGGGAAATCACTTAGGCTTGAAGATCTAGGGCTGTTTCTGTGTGAGTAATAAGAAGTGTTTGCCCAATCCTGGTGGGATTAGATCCCTCAGGAAGAGATTAGGTCCATTGGGACTGAACTCTGTAAATTGCTTTGTGTTCTTTACTTTTCAGTTTGATTATTATCTGCTGCATACAACTCAAATCAAACTAGGGTTCAAAAGCTGTTTAGAATTGTTTACAGTTCAAGGCCTTGAAGCGTACCATTTTGCCTTTGTAAGTTTCAGACAGTTTACTAAAATCTCAAGGCCTTGAGATTTGAGTTTCGCACAAAGTCTTTCTGTTAAAATTTAAGTTTTGCAAAAAGTTTCCATACTCTATTCAACCCCCCCCTTCTAGAGTATTTAGGTCCTGTATTTAGTCTACATTACACACTTTCATTTTGCTTTTACCTTTATACCAGCATTTACATGTACATGAAATGCCTATTTAGTATACTAGTTACTCGACTTACTGTTTAGATGGCAACTTATTATGTCTCCCACTTTCACATTATTCACCATTTTGCTTGGGGTCTTCGTTAAATTTTCATACGAGTTGTTAAGCTTGTTGGGATGGGAGTATTCCTTGAGCTTGTCCCTGTAGCTATATTTACCTTCTTTTACTTCACTGATACACCAGTACCATATGAAAGTGTACCATTTCTGAGCAAATTTTTTGGTCATCTGGGAAAGACAAGAAAACAAAGTATCATTTGAGCTCTTTGACTTTTCATTAACTGTGTTAGCATTTGGTGCGCCCATGCGGGGTGTCCAATGCAATTATCTTAATCTTATGGGGTTAGTTGCAACAATTCTTAAACCTTAGGGGTTAATAGCAAAGGCACAAACCCTAGGGGGTTATGTGCAAACTAGGTATAAGTCTGTCTATATAAGAAGACAGCCTCCTACATTATTATATTAATAATAATACACTACTGTGTAGAGATCATGTGCTGATCAAATTATAGTTCTAGGAAGCCTAGCCTCCTTCTCTAACTGAGCCTCCATTGGTGGAACTTGGTGTGGATCGGAACTTTCGTCCAAGTGATTCGAGCCAGACTGTGGAAGCAAGACTGGTACGTGAAAGCAAGCAACCTACGATCATCTGCTGTGCTAGGAGCTAAGGAAGAAAAGGTACACGCATTAATATTCCGCTATAATTCATGTTGTAGATATGTATGTGATAGATCATGTTATTCCTTCATTGGTATCAGTGCCCTAGGCTTGTTTTTCGTGCCTCGTAAGGCGAACCAGATTCTGATTAGAAGATCGAGTTTCTGAAAGTTCATAATCTGTAGACGAAACCTATATGGTTAGGTAGAGTTTTTCATGAGGATTCTAGAAATATATATTTTATAATTTTTTAGATAAACGATGAATTAGTTATGAATATTTTAAGATTCTGAACTGTATAAATCTGGACAATTTTGATCTTATTGTAATTCGATTTTTTCAAAAGTTGTTAGAATTTATTTTGGAATACATAATCGGAATCAGGTTGAAGAGACGATTCTAGTGATATAATATTCATCGGAAACGGAGGTCGGCAAGGCGGCACGTGGGCTCCACGCGCCACCGACGCCGCCCCTACGCGCAGCCACGCGCCGCACGCGCCAAGGGCTACAGCAGACTGTTGACGTGGCGATGACGTGGCAGTGCCACATCAGTACTAGGGCTGACGTGGCGATGACGTGGTAGTCCACGTGGATGTTGACGTGGCTACTGACATAACACAATGACGTGGCAGCTGACGTCAGCATACATATTACGTGGCGAACCACGTGTCACGCTAAGGTGGCACAAGGCCGACGATCGCGTGTGACGGAGGCAGACCCGCAGCGGCGCGTGCAGCTTCCTCCCGCCGTCATTTTATCGCCAATTTTTTTCTACAGAATAAGAATTAAATTTCCTTTTTTGGGTTTTTTTTCATAATTTTTGGAAAAAGAATTTTTTTTATTAATTTCCAGTTTTATTAATTAGTGTTTAGCACACTTCCCGAGGTAATTGGACGACCTTAAACACACTATTTTGAGCCCATTTTTTTTAAGACTTAGGTCTTTTTTCCCTACTGTCTACCATAGGTGGTGAGTCCTTAGGAGGTTTAGAGCAATTTTCGATCTTTTTAGTTGATTAGATAATTGCTTATTAATTTCCAGTAATTAGTATTTAATTATGAAAATTTTTAGACAATTTCAGTATGTTTATTTTATCATTATACATGCTGTTGTGGGTTGAATGGATGTGTTTGATGCATGGATGTGGCATAGATGGTTTTATATTTGGTTTAGGTTCTGTTTTGAATATGTATTCAAAATACGGCCTGCGTGTCGTGCCTCTCTACATACTCTAGTGTCTTCTCTTCTCATCCAATCGCCTCTATGAGGTTACTTCTTATTAGAAATAAGATAGTTAGTGAATATTGAAGAATAGAAGCTTCAAGAGAGGTGGCCAACCAGAAGCTATGGCGCAAGGTGCATGGAGCAAATAGACGAACCAAGGAGCTTCAAGCGGAGTACTCGAGATAGGCGAGATCCATGAGGCGGGAAGTTCAAGAATTTCTCAAGACGTTCTCTCAATAGTGGGAGTGCACCTTAGGGGCCACATCCATTGCATATTTATTTATGCTTGTGCTTGTTTTATGTTATAACTGCGTGTGATTGGATATAACTGTATAACCTTGCATGCTAAAGAACTAAAACAAAAGAGCTCACATGATTATACATGATTAAAACTAATAGGGAATCATAAGTGACAATATTTGATTCCTAGAATTGCTACTAGGTTTTGGTGGAGTCCTTACGAGGAACTATAAAATTTTAATCTATGTATCATGTTATTTCGGAGCTAAGTAAATGCTAGTATTAATTTCCGAAGCAATGTCTCAAGATCAATCGTGTGTAAATCGAAACTGTAAAGGGTAAAATGGTGATAGTAAACGATATGACGAGACATCGTACTATGTAACCAATCGTTGGACATAGGTTGTCAAAACCACCTACAAGTATGGTCGAACCTGTGATGAATAGTTGTCAGTGCAGCACATGAACATTATCTTTAGGCTAACCAATAGTGGGAGGCAGTCAAGATAATGTCATAGAACATGCTATGCCAAGGTGGGGAAATGACCTCATCAGCAAGTTCTAGACCACTTTGAAATTCAAAGCATTGTAGGTATTTGCCAAAGAAGAATCTTGGATCAACCTTAGCCATTTACCTCATTAAATTGTGAGTAGTGACTCAATATATCCCGCCTTAAACTATGAAACTCAAATCATAAAAAATAGCACTCGAATATAGTGTCTGAGATTAGTACTCAACTATAGCATATGAGATTCATGCCGTTTATGATGAGATGTTTAAGTTATCCGATTAGCAATTTGTTTCTATCTCTGCCACGTTTCATGAAAATGACATGAAAACATTATATGACACACTTTGAGAGTGTCAAGATGCTTGGATCAGACCAAACATCACTCCGCCCTAGGATCTAAGCAACCAAGTGATTGCTAAGAATACTAGTTCAGCATACCTCTGAAGTCTACGCAATATATGATTGTTAAAGGCTGTGAATGAAGTATGATCGGCAGATTTAGTCCCAATCCCGGTATTAGGACCGTGAGGAACATGTGGGGCAAGGATAAGGGAATGAGGGCGCAATATTGGTACATGACCAATAGCCCAAGTCTGGCAAACACAAAACAAGAAAAAGGATGTTTTCCTAAGACTAGAAGGCCATACCTGGCACTAACTTCTTGTCTAAGGATCCATGATATTATCTTTGAAGGAGTAGCCACCAAAGTTGTTTTTGGTCACAGTTTTACTTTGGAATTGGTCATGTCATGTTATAGTTATGCGCTCTTGAGTTCTAGCATGAATAACGCCTCAGAATCTTTGGATATCACCTCTAGAGGAGTAATTTAAGATTATGATATATGGCGTGCTAGATTGAGACACACTATGTCAGGAAAGGATGTTAAGGCTAGCTAAGGTAGGCCTTATTGGAATATGCCCAAGGTACCCTTACATATGTGTGATTCTTGCCTTACATAGAAGGCGAAACGCAAACCATCCAGTAAAGCATTGAGGACTATCGAGTCTTTACTTAATATTCATTATGTTTTTTGTGATCCATTAAAAGTTAAAGCGAAGACATGGTGCTTACTGTTCCATCACATTTGTAGACAAAAGTACGCGTCTCAAATATGTGTGCTAGAAGCCACATAAGTCTGAGGCACTAGAGTACTTCAGATAGGTATCTACAAAAGGTAGAAACACTGGACAAGTGGATATGTCCGTTAGCCAGAATGAGACTGCGAGTGTCTATCTTAGCAAGAGCTATGTGATGGAAAGGAGTAGTAAGGCAGTTGTGCATTCCCCGCACTCCGCAGCAGGGTGCTGTAGCGGATAGGAGGAGTAGGATACTGCCTGAAGATGGTCCGATGTATGATAGCACGTTCAAAGTACATGTTCCCTATCTTGAGGAGATGCTTTGTTAAACGTTTGTCGATGTACTCAACCAAATACCCACCAAGTTTGTAGCCACTACGCCCTACGAGATGTGGACCAAAAGGAAACCTATATGAGGTCACCTTAGGTCATAGGGATCGGCAGCTTATGAGCTAACTAAATTTTCCTAGTCAGGGAGAAACACGTGGAGATGGTATTCTCTACGTAGAAGAGGAACCACTAGATGACACTCAATTTACCACTACTCAAGAGGAATTTATTCCTATGGATCTTGAGAAGAGTGGGAGTGCCTTATCTAGTGAGCTGCCCATCACATATGGTGATGATACTGAAGAATAACCCTCTTTGCGTAGGAGCGCTCGTGGCAGCATACCCCGTCGACAATTTGACATCGAAGGGGGAGGCCATGGTGGTCACCATGCAAGAAGAAGATGAACCTAGGATATCTCCCCAGGATCTTTGATCACCTGAAAAATTTAGACCCTAGATGGAAGAAACTTATATTCATGGAGTAACATATCTTCTCATACTATTCTGAGTACTCTAGGGGTTGCTGGTTCAAAATTCAACAGCCGATAAGTAGTATAACTTAAATGGATTCACAAGATATATGTTTTCTCTTAGGAGATACCCATAATCAAGGGAATATTCGTAGAGATGATGATCTTCGGGAGCATGGAGGAACCGCTATAAAATACCCTGTTCCTTATTCCATTATGAGGAATCAGTCCCTCAAGGATCCTTCGCCCAGTGGGAGTGACTTTCTATGCGAGGTTCCCATCCATAGGGGTGAGAGCAAATTATGATCCTCCAATGCAAAGGAATTGCTCGTAGGAGCATACCCCATCGACTGTTTGAAATCGAAGGGATGATCTTAAGGATCACCTTGCATAAACGATAGGATAGAATACTATGCCTTATCGTTCCCTATTTATGAAGAATGAAAAAGGAAGCTTTACAAGAATATTTAAGAGTCTATAAGGGGGAAACCAAGTCTGAGACTAGGTTGACTTTTTGACTGGATGATTAGACTACAGGAGATCTGTGGATTTCCAAGGTCAATGAGAGTCCCAGACGGAAGCATAGTAAGGCATATGACTTGCATGTATCATCAATAGTTGTGATGATGGACTTAGGGCTCCATTCTCGATAAACGTGAAAACTGAATTTCTCGATAGGGAAATCAGAGAGGTGACCAGTATGAATCGGCCACAGGGTTTCGAGACGTAAGGTCAAATTCACAAATGGGTGCAAACTAATTAAGTCCAAATGTGGTCTTATCTAGTCCTCTGGATAGTAGTATTTCATTGTGAGATTGTTTACTACATGTTTACAATAACGGATGGAAACTAATGCATATCACTCTTACTAGTAGAGAGTTGATAGTCACGATGACACACTATTTTTCAATGGAGCTGGAGAACTATTTGTATCCACCAAGGAGTAGTTATCCTCTCGATTATGACAAAGGATATTGGTAGGGAGAGAAGGCTTCTCGTTCGTTCATAGAAACTTCTTACATTGTCGCAAAAGGCGCAAACCAAGAAGATGCTGTAACGATTCCACGTACTGGATCCAAAGACATAGGATACTTCTGTAGCTCGTTGCAAGATTTTACGAGCCTGAACATGTGCCCTAAAAGAAACCATACAATATTGACAAGATGACCAGAGTACCCGATACAGTGGGAGTCCTCTATACATTATGGTGTGTAACAAGACCCCACAAACCTCACGTAATCGGAGGATTGGATTTCAGGAAATCCAGTTTAAGACACTAGATTTCAACCAAAAGGATACTCTGTACGAGGGATCACGTGCTATGATTATCGGAGATGATGCTTCGACTAGCCATCTATGCATGCTGACTAGGGTGGGGACCTAGATACACGCTGATCCATCTTAGGCTATAGTCCATGCTAGATGACATACGCATGGCATGGAACGGCAGCATAAGTGTTGCACAATCGTATTAGACCGCTCCATCAATCATGGAAGCGAAGCACGATTGCCAGTTCTATCACCGGACAGAAATGTGTTTAGTAAAGAAGGTTTCCGGTAAGCTTATGATCTGTCAATAAACCTATTACCATGAGTTCCCTAGCATATGGCTATGCCTTACGGTAAAATCAAACACATAGAAGAGGGTACCATTTCACAAAAGGTGAAATAACTACCTAAAGAGTAATCTAGGCATATGTACAAAGAAAGATGTTTGTTGCGATTTTTGTTTTTAACCACCCCATATCTTCCTACTTTGGAATGTTTTCAAAGAAACTTGTATCAAACTCCTCCAATAGCTTCTTTGACCAGTTCATAAACACACGCATCACTTTTGATGATGATGGACACTTAATAGCTTCAGTTTCTACAACCGATAAGTCAATGCATGAATTAATTTCATCAATCAATTGCAATGAAATTTTTGGTTGGTTGGGTGCAACAAAGCTATCTCGGCTTCCCCCATTCATAGTTCGCAACATTGGTGAAAGCATAGTGTGAATATTCAAGCGCACATGACTTCCTGTGATAACCTCGTCGTATGAAACTGATGACATAAGAGGGATTCCAAATGGCTTCCATCCCGTTGTGTTTGCACCTTTACCATCATTCCTAAAAGGAGATCAAAACTATTCTTCATGAATAAATACAAAATATGAATGAATATAGGGACTTTAATCGTTAAATACCTTAAGTGAAAATTTCGCAGAATGAAATACAATAGAGTTGTAGAACGATATTCCATGTCAAACAATAGGAATCACATATATAATATTCGATTGGTTAAAATACTATTTTTAGTAGAAAAAAATTATCATTTTGAGAAATAACTTGAATTCAGTTCATTTTAGAAACATAAAAGAGAAGTTGAGTCATGTTTCATGTCAAACTCGACCGTAGATCATCATTGTAACTAGGATAGAAATAATGACTAAGATACCATAAAATGTGCATTGATGTGAAACGATCTACTAATGATGGAGGTTAACTATGAATCGATAATTCATACAAAAAAGTTGAATGTAGAGAATTTAGAAGAAAGATCAGGCTTCCCCTTGATAGAAGACATTATTCACCAACTCATCTTATTCTCTTTTCCATATGAGTATCTTGTTTAATAAATATAGATAATAGAAACTGTTATGGCTAAGTAATACTAGTACAGACATATATGTTTTCATGTAAAATAGCACATTATTGTAATGTAGGCCTAAGGCAGAACATGAGGTAACAATTGCTTTTACTAAACTATCACTATTAGTATGCTTGAAAAGAAACTAAGGTGTATTCGGAAATTAATTGTTTCTTTTGAATTATGAAAGAAATTTTAATAATAGTCAAAAAAGGTATCTTCAATATTTAAATTCAAAGATAAAAAATAAAAATTACTGAATTTAGATACATAACAGTCTTCGACACGATGTATAACCGGAATAGTTTTTTTTTTTTTTTTTTTTATTATTATTATACTGATTCTTCGAAATCTTATAAGCAACAATGATATCGTTATCTTTTATGGACGATAAAGGAATTTGAGTATTTTCCAAGAATCGATCAATCAAGTGCATCTTTATCTGCAAAAAATATATGATAATTTTAAACTTCGCAGAGTTATACTACACGATTGGACTCCATTAAGAACATAAACCATATATAATTTATTGAATGAAAGCTTATCAATTCACCCGTGCCAATAAAAAATTGTTATAATGCTTAAGGGAGCAAGCATTGTCAATGGCTTGGATCAGGTCTTTGCAACGTCCTCGCTTAGACACATTTACAAGGTAAACACTGGGTGGTGCGCTTCCATCACTCGTAAAGACTGTTATTGTCATACTACGAGTAGTTTTAGGCTGAATCGGCAAAGAAACGAGCATGAATGGATCGAAATTTGCCGACACTTTATTACAAACTTGACAAAATATGGTTGACTTATAAAGGCATTGCAAAATTCAGTTCAAGATGGTATACATATAAATGTGTCGATTGAAATAATATGCTAAGAAAGATATCAAAAGAAAGAGAAAAATGTTCCAATTATAATTTAAAAATAATAATAAAGCACAACACATATGCTATCTTATAGTTGGTGTATGCAATTTCATAAAAAAAAAATTCTACTTATGTTCAATTTGTGAGCATGTTTAAACACATATACATAAATATATAAAGGTATATATACATGCATGCATATATGTATCTATATATGTATGTATGCATATGTTTATTTCGTAGATTTTTGCAGTGTAACCATTATTGAGTGTATTTTCATCCAAAAATTAGCATGACGTGTAAATAACTTATATAATATTATTTTAATATTTTGCTAATAATCCAAATTTAATATTTAGTATAAACTTAAAATTATTTGAATTGTTTTCTTTCTTTAATTAATGTGAAGAATTTTGGCTTCTTATATCCTCAATTGGGACGGAGCTGCATACATGGACTAGATGTGAAAGTTTGAATAACTCGAATTTGTTAGACATGTAAATAGAACAATTATGATAGATAAATCAATTATTTCACAAAAATATTCAATGTGCATCTTCAAAGAGATTCAACGTTTTGTGGTGGTGTTGTTGACAGTCATTTGGTTAAAATAAGAGCTTACTTAGGCGAAGTTTTTTATGAGTACTAATAACTTTTTCAATAGTTGTAAAATATACATTGACTCGTATCAGACTTGTGAACAAGGAAGGTTAGCATTAGCTAAATTGCATATACTATTCAAGAAGGTCTTGTAGAACAAAGCCCTTTTGATTTCTCTATGTAGTGTACCTTCAAAGAATATTACGAATAGCATACATCTATCTTCACACACAAGTAGCTTACAAGATTATATGTACATTTACGAATAGCATACCCCCTTAATTAGTTACATTTTCAAGATTATGTTAACAATAATTTCATGTTTTCTAATGTGTTTAAAGATTATGTTGATTAGAAACTTATCTCAATCAACAAACATAACAAAAAATTTATGTGCAATTCAAAACTTCTCAAAGGTCATGCAAAAATTACTTGAAGAACGTCAACAATTGTGGAGTCATTATGTGCTTTGTAATTGGTCCAATACTCATCAGCAATTTCTTAGTTTCATATAAGATACATATTTTTTTGAAATATCATATAAGATACATTAAACATGAAGAAAAAGACATATAGACATAATTTCAAGTATTGATTCTAATAAAGAACTGTAGAAGTATCAAATAATACAAACATTATTTATGGTAAAATCTTACCTACCTTATTTAAAAGAAAGCGTTGGCCATTTTGGCCTGTTGAAATGACGGATTTGCCCTCTTCATTTAATGGAATGGGAAGGGCGTTCAGAGTGGCTGGCATTGTAATTTATAGTGTAGTTGGGGGTTCCAATTAGTTGGTGTGGTTTCCTTAATTTTACCGTTCTTTCCCTCTAGTTGCTTCAAATTACGGCATGCAATAAAGTGAGTTGAGTGCCATTCTTGCTATAACAGGGCATTTGTGGGCATTTGCCCTTGGCTACTTTAATCAGTGGGTGGTCATGCCATAATTTGACGGTTTTGTCCGTGCCTCTTCTTCCTATTTATAGCTGTATGTGTTTGGTATTTGTGTAATTGATGGGCTGTTGAATGTCCCTCTCAGTGGTGCACAGAGCTTCTCAGAGAAGCAAGTAGAACTGTTGTTCCTGTAAGTGGAAGACAGAGAAGAAAGAGAGAGAGAGAAGACAGAGAGAGAGGCCAGGCGATGGCGGAGGCGGAGGCTAGGGCTTCCAACAGAAGCTTGGCTAACATGCATTGGAACTAAACGTCCAGGCTAGGGCTTCCAAGAGTACTCCCGATGGTGAATCTGGATTTGGCTTTGTATGGAGCCCTAATCAGTGTTGATATTAAAAAAAACCCACCTCCCAATTCCATCAGTTCCCCTCCTTGATTTCTTTGTATTTGCATGTTTCGAAATATCTTTTTCTATTTCTTCGCTTCCTGCTCTGGTGTGTTCGACAGATCTCTTGTCTGGAGCCCAATTACAATGGTGAACTGATGGCAGAGCTGAGTTTCTGATGACAGATATGACACTATTGAAAAACACAGATCTAGGGTTTTGAAATGAGAAGCAACGAAGAAGAAGAAGGAGAAAAATACAGTGAAGGAGGAGAAAAAAAAATCAGGCAAAAATGGTGAAAATCCTCCTCAATTGACAAACGGAGCTAACGGTCACTTATATAGGTGACCGTTAGCTACTTAAAACAAAACAACCAATCCGAATGAAGCACGTGTACAAGAGGGGATTAAAAATAACAAACAAAACGACATCGTTATACTTAAATGAAAACAACGATTAGGATTTCACCGATTTCTTGATCCAACGGCTACTGAAGCATCCTGCTTCATGTCATCACTTTGGCACCAATTGCAAATTAGTCCAGACCAGAAATGAGAAAGAAACAATGCTGAATTCCTTGATCTTCAATATGCCCCCTCAAGTTGCTGTAGTGTGGACATTACAGTCAACTTGCTCATGTAATGAAGAAATTGCTGAGCTGCTAAGGGTTTAGTCAAGATGTCTGCTAATTGCTCTGCAGCACAAATATACTGCAACTCATACACACCAGAAGTAACCAAATCTCTAATGAGATGTGTGTCAAGATCTATGTGCTTGGTTCTCTCATGATAGACGGGATTTCTAGCTATTTGAATAGAAGAAGAGCTGTCAGTGAAAAGAACAGGTTTGCAGTCCAAACAAACCTGCAATTCTTGCAGCAATGAGAGAAGCCATTGTATTTCACAACCCAGCAATGCCAAGCCTCTATATTCAGCTTCTGCAGAACTTCTAGCAACCACTGTTTGCTTCTTAGATTTCCAAGAAATAAGAGAATGTCCCAGAAAGACAAAATACCCTGAAGTAGATCTTCTAGAATCTATGCATCCAGCCCAATCTGAATCAGTATAGCCAAGCAACTTTAAAGGAGAAGCAGCTGAGAAATACAAACCCTGGGTAGCTGAACCTTTAAGATATCTCAAAATATGATGAGCAGCAGCCAAATGCTGTTTAGTAGGTTGAGATATAAATTGGCTGAGCTTGTGTACAGAGAAGCATAAGTTTGGTCTAGAGTTGCAAAGATAGAGAAGTTTTCCAACTAACTTCTTGTAATCAAGAGCTTCTGAATCCTCAAGAACCACACCTGAGTGAATACTAAGCTTGCTAGAAGCTATCATGGGTGTAGTAGCTGGTTTGCAGTTCAAATATGCAGCAGTAGTTAAAATTTCAATAGCAAATTTTTGCTGAGATAGGAAGATACCTTCTTCATTTCTGGAGATCTCAAAACCAAGAAAATAAGATAGAGCTCCCAAATCTTTGAGCTTGAAGTGTTGAGATAAATCTGACTTGAATTGATTCAGAACATCAATGTGTGATCCTGTTAGCAAAATATCATCCACATATACCAATAGAAAAGCAACAGAATTGCCTTCATGCTTCATAAAAAGAGTGTAGTCAGACTTGCAATGCTGAAAACCCAACTGGCACAAAGTTTCTGTAAATTTTAAAAACCATTGTCTTGAGGCTTGTTTTAAACCATAAAGTGACTTATTGAGCTTGCACACCTGAGGAGCTGAACCTGGAATGATATTCTGCAATTCAAAATAGCCTTCTGGGAGCTTCATATACACTTCTTCATCAAGGTTTCCATGAAGGAAAGCATTGTTGATATCTAGTTGAAGTAGAGGCCATTGATATATAGCAGCTAAAGTCAACATAGTTCTGAATGTAACTAACTTAGCCACATGAGAGAAGGTTTCAAAATAGTCAATACCCTCAGTCTGAGTATACCCTTTTGCTACTAGTCTTGCTTTGTATCTATCCACCGTCCCATCTGACTTATATTTGATTCTATATACCCACTTACAGCCAATGACTTTATGTCCTGAGGGCAAAGTGGTCAATTCCCATGTGTTGTTCAACTCTGGAGCATGAAGTTCCTCTTTCATAGCTTCTATCCATTCTTGTGATTGCTTTGCTTGTAAATAAGAGTGAGGTTCTATCTGACTGTGAAAGTTGACCAGATCAAGGTGATTGATATATGAGATTGCAGACATTACCAGAGAACTACCAAGATTGTAGGTAGAGCTAAGAACTACATTGCCTCCATGATGATGGTTTGTGATATAATCCTGCAAGTACTTTGGTGGATTTCTAACTCTTGTAGTAGCTCTAACTGGCACAATTGAGCTGGGAGTCTGGAGAACATCTCTATAACTGGGAGGTGATGTTGACACTATTGTTGGAGGAGGCACAGAAGTGGTTGAGGCAGAAGAATCAGAAACAGACATAGTCTCATCAGTGACAGGCAAAGGGATAACTGCATTGTTGTGAGGAAGAACAATAGCATTTCTTTCCTTAAAAGGAAATAGATGCTCATGAAACACTACATTTCTGGAAACAAAAAACTTTTGTTGCTGTAAATCATAGACCTTGTACCCCTTTGTTCCAAAAACATATCCAACAAATACACACTTCACTGCTCTTTCATCAAACTTAGATCTCCCATGAATCAGAGTACTAGCAAAGCACAAACATCCAAACGCTCTTAACACACTATAGTCTGGTTGTGCATTGTATAATATCTCAAATGGTGACTTTCCTTTCAACTTGGGAGATGGGGTCCTGTTGATCAAATATGCTGCTGTCATAACACAATCTCCCCAAAACTGTATAGGCAAACCACTTTGAAATCTTATAGCTCTAGCCACATTTAGCAAGTGTTGGTGCTTCCTTTCTGCAACTGAATTTTGCTCTGGGGTCTCCACACAACTATGTTCATGAACCACTCCATTTTCTTGAAAAAATTTAAAAAATTCCAATTCTGGTGCATTATCACTTCTGAATCTCTTAATAGAAACATTGAACTGAGTACTAATCATCTTCCAGAAAGCAGGGATGATTTGTTCAACATCTGACTTGTGATTCATTAAATAAATCCAGGTGGTTCTGCTGCAATCTTCAACAAGTGTCAAGAAATATCTATGTCCTTGGTGAGTAGGAGTTTTGTAAGGACCCCATGTATCACAATGCACCAGATCAAATAGATTTTGAGTAATGTGACCAAGACTGGGAAATGGCAGTTTCTTTTGTTTTGCCAGTGGACAAATTTCACACACAAAATCAACATTATCTTTCAAATTCTTATCCAAATAACCTGACATGCTGTGCAACTTTGAATGAGATAAGTGTCCCAATCTTTGATGCCAAAGTTTCACCTGATTAATAGTAACTTCTCCAGCACATGCAACTGCTTTAACTTTTGAAAAACTATGTTTCAAAACATATAAACCACCTTGCCTTATTCCTTCTGCAAGAATCATGTCATGTTTGTCCTTGATCCAACAGCCATCAGTGGTACAATGGAAGTTGCAGTTATGAGATTTTGTCAATCTTGAAATGGAAATGAGATTGAACTTGAAAGATGGTACAAACAATACATGTTCCAAAATCAAATGAGAGTTCAATTTAATTGTACCAACATGAGTCACTTCAGAAGGTTTCCCATTTGGAAGATGCACAAAAGTGTCAATAACTGTGTGCATTGAATCAAAATATTGCAAATTTGAACACATGTGATCTGTAGCACCTGTGTCTACTATCCAGCTATCTGGTGCAATGTGATCAGAAGTTAAACCAGACTGAAAAGTACTGATGATACCTGCCATAAAAGGATGACCACCATAGATTGAACCAGAAGAACTAGAAGGTGATTGAAGTGGAGAATCCATATAACCTCCATGACTAGAACCAGGAGAGCCATAAATGTGTGATGCAGGTGGTTGTATTTGAGCTTTGGACAGTTGCTGATTCATAGAATTGATGGTACCTGACATATTACTAGCTGGAATGTCAGTACTCCCAGAAGTGACCTCAGTGTTCACATTATTTGCTCTAGGCTTAGACTTTGTGAATTTGAAATCTGGAGGAAATCCATGTAACCTGTAGCACTTTGCTTTGACATGTCCCTCATTACCACAGTGATGACATATCAACCTCCCATTTCTGTTTGGAGGTGCAGAACTGGACTGACCACCACTTTGTTTATGCATAAAACCACCACCATGTTGATTATGAACAACATTGACAAGTGAAGGCCTGTATTGTGGATAAGAACTTTGCATATAGGAATCACCACCATGCGCATACATTGCCAAGTTTTGTGATTGAAAAACACTTTGTGATTGTAACTCCACTTGTCTTTCTTGTTGAATAATCTTGGCAAACACAGAATTTATAGGTGGCAATGGATCTGTTAGCAACAATTGATCTCTCACAGGAGCAAAATGAGCATTTAAACCATTCAAAAATTGCATGATCCTTTCTTGTTCCTGATAATTTTTCAGCTGACTAATGATGTTGCACTGACATTGAGACAGAACTCCACAAGTGCAACTTGGATTAGGCTTATAATTAGCCAACTCATCCCACAAACTCTTCAATTGTGTAAAATAAGCAGTAACATATCTATTATCTTGTCTTAGAGCTGAAATCATCTGTGTGAGTTGAAAAATCCTTGGAAAATTTCCTTGTGAAAAACGTTCTATGAGATCTAACCAAATTTCTCTAGAATTAGATCTGCAAACCACACTACTAACAATCTCCTTTGAAATTGAGCTAAGAAGCCAAGACATCACCATACTGTCACATATCCTCCACAAAACATACATATCAGAAGTTGGAAGAGGCTCCGTGATACTTCCATCAACGAATTCTAACTTGTTTTTAGCTCGAAGAGCAACAATGATTGATTTGTGCCATGTATAAAAATTAGATCCATCTAATTTCTCAGAAACCAAAATTGCACCAGGATTGTCAGAACTATGAAGAAAGAAAGGAGAAGCAGCTTCAATACCTTGCTGCGAAGCTCGCGAGTGAGAACCATGACCGGTTGATTCGTGATTCGACATTTGAATTGAAACCAGCAAATACCAGATCCACTCTGATGAAACTCAAATGATGAAGCTGATCTTCAAACGAAACTAGCTGTGAATTGATCTAGCCGAACCAGGATCTGATACCATATTGAAAAACACAGATCTAGGGTTTTGAAATGAGAAGCAACGAAGAAGAAGAAGGAGAAAAATACAGTGAAGGAGGAGAAAAACAAATCAGGCGAAAATGGTGAAAATCCTCCTCAATTGACAAACGGAGCTAACGGTCACTTATATAGGTGACCGTTAGCTACTTAAAACAAAACAACCAATCCGAATGAAGCACGTGTACAAGAGGGGATTAAAAATAACAAACAAAACGACATCGTTATACTTAAAAGAAAACAATGATTAGGATTTCACCGATTTCTTGATCCAACGGCTACTGAAGCATCCTGCTTCATGTCATCACTTTGGCACCAATTGCAAATTAGTCCAGACCAGAAATGAGAAAGAAACAATGCTGAATTCCTTGATCTTCAATAGACACATGCAACCTTCGAAGAGTGAAAAATTGAAGCAATTGTGTTCATCGATAGCTTCCAGCGCCGTTCCCTCTAAGTTGTCCATATAGTTCCCTCTCAGTCTAGGTAAATAGTTTCATAAAATTTAATTTACATGCCCTGCTCTTAGCAACGCCCCTTCAATTTTAGTTTTCTAATTTTTCCTTTTTCGGTTACGAGCGAGGACAATGCATTTAAAAATTGGAATTGCAAAGCTGTGAAACCCAACAGCTCTGAAAAAAGATGTGATGTTCAGATTCTGCAAAGGCAGAGCAATGTGAAAAGATTTTGCGGTAAATTCGGCCCTATTTTGCTCAGATTATGTCTTGTTGGTAAAGAAATATTGTTATCATATGTGATTATCTATTGGGTGCAATTTGATCAATGAATTATATCTTATATTCACAGGGCTACTTTGGTACCAGCAGTGTAAGATTCATTCTGTGCTTCACCCTAAGTCCAAACTTTATTTGAATCTCATTAGTAAGTAGCATATCAGATGTGATAAAAGCTTAAGAAAGCATGCCATCTTCATCTACGTTTTCTTGTCCATTTTAGAATATTCTAATCAGTTTCTTACAAATTCTTGACACGGCATCAATGAGCAGTAATTTTTCCTGTTTTGGGAAATATGAATCTTATGGTGTGTGGAGTCTGAATCCGACTGTCGTATTTCTTCCACATAATTTTATTTCTTTACTGTACGAATACTGTGAACAACAATTATAGGATATGCAAATACAATTGGTTTATATAAATTGAGTTAAGACGTAGGTGGTCTAAAGTAAAAAAACAAATTATATCACTGGAACTAACTGCCTCCATACTTCTAATAGTTACACACATGATGGAAATTATTGCTTGCAATGTTTGCTTAAATTAGTTCACAGGATCTGCCTGAATCAGGCCACGCCCAGTTGGTTTTCATATCATGAAGTCCTGGAGGATAGGCTTTAGTGTGCTTTGGCTTCCTCTGCATGGATTTTTACCTTTCCAATGTTCGGAGCTGCACGAGCAGAGCAGCTGGTAGAATTTGACCATGTCGCGTCAAAGGATGAGAGATGAGAGTCATTAATTTCTGCTAACACCTTATAGAATTTATAGAAATCACTAGGGGTCGACATTAGGGATACTTAATGAGAGATGACAGTTGCCCTCTTGTGCTTATTAGATTTCCACGCGGGCTGTTTTAGGAATTATTATAACTTTAAATGGGCGAAAGTATAATTAAGCTAATGCAGATATAATACATATGATACTAATGGCTCGATATATGAAAAGGCTGTCCTTTTGAATGAAAATTGCAATAAAATCTGTAAGTTCTCAGATGCGGCAACTTCAAGGGTTTTCAAACTCAACTGCTCAAGCTTGAACCCACATAAGCTGCTCCTTTTTCCCTTCTCATTCTTATACCTAATCTACGCTTTTCCGTATTTTCCGTCTGTTAGTATAAGAATGCAAATATATAAAAATATATAATATTGTTGATGTATCCCTGATGCCACTCGTTGTTCCAAATTGCATCATAACTTAGCTGTTTCTTTGGGTTAAAGTAGCAATTCACCCCCTTCTGGTTTTGGTTATGAGGCTGTGATGATGGATTCTATGGAGTAAATGATTCAGGCACGGATATCGGTTCCGCGTGTTGGCGGGGCGATTCGGTGGTATTTTTGCCACTGTCGTTGCAGCCACGGTGGGTTCGTTCTCTGCCGATCACTCCTAGCTTTGATTACCAAGTTGGGACTGTAATGGGTTCCATTTGATCAGGGTTTTAGAGTATGCAATACATGATCGTGATGATTCTGTTTGCAGCATAGAAATGGTTCCTTCCATTTGATGATATTACAGTTTATTGTTTGACTGTAATGGGTTCTGATTGATCAGGTTTTGGGTTATGAAATACATGACTGGTGGTGATTCAGTTTGCAACAGCGTTACTATCGCAATCAATGCATTATGGATATCTTAGTAGTTTGATTTGTGATTTCTGAGATGGGGTTCTTTTTATTTCTTCTTATTTCAGCCTATCTGTCATAATTGTGGGATTTTCTGCTTCTTCTTGGTCATCTCAGGAGGATTCTCTAGCATGGTGTGATAACTTTGAAAGCTGAGGAGTATTATGTCCATGCCCAAAAGTGCTGGGTGAAGTTAATTGAAGTCTCCGAGTTTGCTGATTGAGGGTGAATTTTCCCTTAATCCGTGCACAACCTCTATGTAAGGGTCATTTGTTTCGACTAATTTCTCAATCGCTATTCGTTTTCCAGTTTATTTGCAACTCTCTGGATGCATATCGTAATGGATAAGTTGGTTGATATGCGGATGGTGATGTCGATTTTGTCGACCAGAGTTTGCTGATTGAACCCGGGAAGAGTTTAAGAAGCATAGGCTTCGAGCTGCTCAAGACTGTTATGCCACCACGAATGGCAACCATGAAAGCATTCCTGGATCAGTACCCATCTTTTTTCTGTTTAATGTTTGATGGATGCTTTGATTACAATTTCTGCTTCCTGCATTCTTGCTCTCATGCTCTGACCTAGACTCTGTCCTAAAAGGTAAGATTTATTTTGATTCACAATTTGTGGTGATGGAATTCCATATAAATTTTGTGAAAATGAGACTTGCATACTGGAGGTTGTGACTAAGAATTGGAAAGTGTTATTACTGTGTTACTTTTGAATTGAAAATTGGCTAATTCTATATCAACTGATCTTGCTAAGAAGTTGCGATCTAACTAGAGATAGCGAGGTTGAACTAAAAGTTGGGGATTTCCATATCTAAGGGCCTTGTTAAGTCTCTACTTCCATTCTACTTCTTCCCCTGTTTATTTCTGCTGCAGAAGTGTTCTTTACATACAACTGATATATTATTTATTGATAATGCAAAGTAACTCCGTGTTGCTATTAACTGATTTATTCTGGTGGTAATTGATCTTTGATTTTCTTACAAATATGTTCATTTGATATTATTTTATAGGGATAAAGGAGGATTAACTTTGTGATATGAAGAACTGGCGCGAGTGGCCCTCTGCTAAAATCCATGCGAAAATAAATATAATGGTATGTTTGGGAATCAAATTACAATCAGTTTTAATTAGAATCGGTCATTTTAATTCGATCTATCCACTAATTGTTTTACAATTTTGGATTAAAATTTGTTTGGACGAAAACTTTACCTATTATCGAATTTGATTGCAATTTTTTGGAATGGGGGTTGAAGACTTCAGGGGTTAAATCTAGGGTTATGTGCATGTTGTCATCAGAGTCATTTCTGAATACTTGATTCACACTTTAGACTTCCAATGATTTGAATTGGGTTTTCATCACCTTGCTTTTTGTAGGACAATTTTTTCCCTGGTTGTTATGGAAGACCTTGGCAATTATGCCCTCATTCGACTCAGAATTGACAGGTGCATCCATAAAGATGTTAACATCCCAAGATATAGCATCAGGAGCTGAGCAACAGACTTCGCCGAAGCCGGATGACTGTATCTCTCTACGCTACGGTTATTGTTTAATGAATCGAACCAAAATTCAGATGTCTCAGATTTCTTGCTGAATAAGATGAATGCATGAGGAATTGACTAATTTTTTTTGGTGTGTTTTGCAGGCTGAGGCTGAACGGTCACCGGGGACAACTCGGATGACTATGTTCTACCACGGATCTGTTGTCATTTTTGATTTGCAGAGTAAGTTGATATTTTTTCCAACTTCTTTCTTCCAGTTGAGGTTTTGATGTATTTTAATTTTGTAGAAAATTTAATGATTTATTCTTTCTATTCAATTATGCTACGATTCGAGGTTTCAGAGAATATCTGATAGTTTAGCGGTGATGTGCTATGGTGATTTTGCAGTTCCTGTTGCGGTTTATTTTCTTAGAAGATGTTACCTGCATTGAAGAAAAGATTTCTGGGTTTTACTTGCCTTTGTTGATTCAACTACTTGACTAACTCATGGAGGAAGGAGGTGATAATACAGAACCTGCCATAACTGGAGTGATAATGTAAGTAGTAGTAGAACTCTGTATCTTGCTCTATGTCGAAATCGTTGTTGTTCCCAAATTGTTTTTTAACTTATATTTCAAATTTGCAACTTTACATCAACTCCAGACAAAGTATCAAACAAATGCTGCCTTGGACCTGCACGCCTTCGAGATGATGGCCAGGTACAATGCTAGATCAGGAACTCCCAATGCTCGAATAGAAAAGCGCAGAGCTGGAGAAGAAACTCTCTTCAAAAAAGGAGCTGGCTGGAATGAAAGGCCAATGTTTGAAGATCATCGAAAAGGATGCCCGGACAAAGTCCATGGTGAAATGCTTTCTTGAACGGTCTTTAGCGCAAGGCTTGCTGTGAGTCTGTTACACATATCTGATACTATCATCTAGCCGTGGTGTGAGCAGTGCTGAATCCACCTAAAGAACCAAGCCAAACAGAAATCAATGGTGATGTTGTTGGTTTGCATTTGCTTGGAAATGACTGTCCCTCGCCTCAGGTAATGGAAATGAAATTGTCTTGTTTTGATGTGGAGGAGTGGTGCTTCTGTGGTTCATTAGAAAATGAAGTGGTCCAGTTTGCTAGATATACGTACCTGAAAATGTTGACAGTGCTCTCCTGGGTTATTTGGGAGTCCAAGGACATCGATTGTGACATTTTTTCAAATTTCTTAAATTTATACTAATATTATTGGTGTCTTTCTAAATCTGCAGCTTGATGTTCTTTCCAATGGAAACGACCCCACTGAGTGTGTTCTACAATGGATGTGACTCCATTTCTGGTATTTTTCCTGACTTAGTAGTTAGTACTACGTTACCTGATTTCTTCGCAATTCATTTGTTTCTAAAATATTTGTTTGCTTTTGACTTTTGAAGCATTTGTGATTTATTGAAAATTATTCATAATTTTCAAGTAGAATATATAAAAGTCGAACTCCAATTTATCTGAGACAGAGTTATATAGATTGTTTTGGTTTTTCAGGGATTAAGAACATAGGAAAACTTTGTGTCCGAGAGGTGATTAAGATATGCCACTAGAACCCCGACTACTCTTAGATTGCCTCTGTATAGGCCCCAACTACAGATATGGTGCTAAACTATGATGTGCTCCCAAGATTGATGTGACAAGTGTATTTAGTGTTTGAAACTTAGTTGAGCTTCTCCTTGTTTATTTTAATCTATGTTACAGTATATGCAAGAGACTTTACTGTAGTCCGTTTATGTTTGTAGCTGCTTTTTGCCATGATCTGATGTTCCGAGTCGTCATCTCTCCCTTTTGCAGCCATGGTGATTGGACTGCAGTATGATGGGATTCACGTATCTGAGCCTGCTGTTTGTTGATGCGTATAGATTCTCCTGTCTTCCTTATGGATCCGTTCAGCGTGAGAGATTGATATTTACTTAATTTTCATGTAGTGTACAGCAGTACAGGTAGAAAAATGTCTCATTACTTTGTTACTCCCTCCGTCCCACCCGTTTCTTCAAAAATACTATTCACCGATCACTTTGGTATGATTATTTTAGTTAGTAAAACGATACAAGAATTTTGTAATTTTTTCATGGTGTTGTAGAGTATACTTAACTCTACATCATCATGAAAGATTACCAAATTCTACCATCGTTTTGGTTACCAAATCATCGGGTCAGAATGACTTGGAAAAGTCAATTTTGAAGAAACGGGTGGGACAGAGGGAGTATGTCTTTATTTTTAGTGATGTTTAGAGAATTGGTATAACGGACTCATGCCTGATGTCCTCTTGCAACTATCAAGTCTCTGCAATGCTAATTTTATCAGCAAAGGTGCGAGCTATCCCTTGGACGGCTAAACTCGGTACTGATCCACTGTTTCTGAAGAAATGGCTCTGAAGGTAGTTTACAGATACTGTATGTATAAATGAACATCAACCTTAGCCACTTTTGCCATTTTCTTAACTCTCCAAACTTGATAGATTCTAATAAGTCAATCCATAGCATATCTGAACCTTAATGTTACTTCGGCTTTTTGGTTTGATAATGAGGCCAATATTGTAGCGAATCACCTGTTACCGCTTTCAATTTGGTAACGTTTAATACTAAAAAATTACTTTTTTATTAATGGGATAAGGAAGCAAGAAGTGTTAAGTTTAACTCAGTGTCGGGTATGATTATGGAGTGCATAGAATCAGCTATACTGAATCAGTTATTGGGAAGCGTTTGAAGAGATAAAGTCACAGATACTTCTCCACATTACTAAACAGTACGATCTCTTTCTTGTTTCTTTTTCATCCAACATGTTTATCTTGTAATGAAGCTGAGTAACGTTGCTGTGTAGGCTAAACTCCTTTGTTTTAGGTACTTTCTCAGAGCAAGAATTTTGCTAGTTATTCTTTTTATATCTTGTTGTAGAACTAAGCTTTCCATCAATTGTGATTTTGTGCGGTTAGACTTATCACTGTTTGGATCGTCGAAAAGAGTCCCCTATTTTGTCCAGCAGATGGCTCTACAATTGGTCTTTGCCCAGAAAAAAATCATTATAATGGATCACAGAGTGTTGAGAAAATAAACTGATGCTCCGAGAACCAAAAGGAGATAGGTTAAGAGTTTCCATTTGTGCTGATTATCTGGAATTAATTTGAAATATCTTTCAGTATATCACTGTTCTCATATATTTCAGGCCTGTATGAGCTTTTTAAGCTCTCAGACATGAATCTCACGCTTTTCATCTTCTGATTTGTTGGAACTACAGAAGATTTCAGACTTCCCAAAAATTTATCTATTGACCCGATTATTTAGAATAATGAGACAGACCTCACTAAATCTTCATGTAGCTTCAATATTGTCCCTAGAGAAACCAACTGTTTGTTATAAGAAATTTCCAAATTAATCTTTAAATAGAGAGGGTTGCAGTTTTAACTTTGCAAATGTTCTCTTTGTGCTCTAACATGTTAAGTGCAAACAGGTCAACCCTCCTGGGGAACTTTCAGAAGTATACAAGCATGCTTGCTAAGGTGCTTTGAAGGGAATTTTGAGAGTCTCGAGCCAACTGGAGGTGAAGGTCTATCTACCATGGCAAGGAATTGAAAAAGCAAACACAAATGTTTACTGAGGAACTGTTACTCACAAGCAACTGCACATCAAAAATGAAGCAACCAAGATGGTACAATTGCTGGGCTCAGTACTGAGGAAGTAGAACAAGGTTTATGAAGATAATAGATGGTATCCTTGCAGCACCAACTCAACAAACCTTTGGAAACCCCAAGAATGGTTCCAGAATAGGGTCAGCGGAGCTGCTATCCCACCTACACAAACGTTTGTTTGTATTTTTGTAATATTCCCATAACATCGTACTTTTAATGCACCAGATGCTATACTGCAAATCATATATACATATATAAGCAAGCGCATGACAGAATTGCGCGCGGAGTGTTTCCTAGTAATAATAAAATAACTCACATAACCAGTTTATTTATTCTTTTCACTTGTAAATATTTCAAGCACTAGAAAAAATACTTTTTTATAGAATTACATCATATAGGCGTGTCAGAGCCTCATACATCATGCAGGGACTTTAAATACTCTACCACTGAGCTAGCACATATTTGACTAGAATAAATACATAAGGCACTTTACTTTTTTTTTTCGGGAAACTAAGGCAATTTACTTCAGTAACTCTATTATGTTTAAAAAATAAGATATTACTTTATTGGGTATCTAGTTATTCATATCTCAATAAACTTTTTACAATTTGGCCATCAGTGAAAAACGAATTTTCTATTATTTAAAAGTGTGGTGGTAATATTTATTTGTGGATACTTCCCTCCTTCAATTATTTTCTTACTAAGTTACTCCTTAAATGTAGACAATAACATAAACGAATAGATATCATCATAAAGGAGCATGCTCAGCATGTCTCTTCGAATGATAGACTTTAAATGCTTTACAAGACATAACGAAATATTTCCAATCGTGTTCAATTGTAGATTTCGATTGGATCGAACAATTCCCTAGTACTTGTGGTGCAATCTATACTATATACTATTTCAAAATGTCCTCTTCGACTTTGCCTGAGGAATTGTCTCATGAAATTAATATTTTACTTATTTTTATATTTTTAATTAAATAATGGCAATTGTCAAAGTGCATAAAAGACAATATTTCTCATATCAAATTTAATATTCTAGCTGCAGCAAAAGTAGAAATAATTTAAGTAAAGAAAATGATAATGAATAAGACCAGGAAAAAGGTAGATAAAAAATGAATAAACGTAAATGTCAAATGTCATAGTGACAATAAACATGAGTCTAGATTCAAAAAATATAAACTAACCATGTTGCTGCCTAAGAATTGAACAATATAAGGAAATATAAATTACTCATTTAATTATGATCGGTACTAATTAGGAAACACATATCTGGATAATACTATAAATTGTTAAATGATGTAAGAAGAGTCTCCTGTTATATATTAACATTTACATCCATTAATTGACGGGATCTTCTTACATACATAATCGGTAATTGAAAGTATAATTTCCACCAAAGTCATTGATTCTCATTCTAATAAGAGGTTAGTTATCTTTTAGTTCTTTCGCACTGTTAAATCTCATTTCAAACTTTTTTTTTTTTTTTTTTTTTTTTTGTTTTTTGAGGAAGAGAAATATTATTAAGTATTTGGGCCGGAGCCCATCACCAGGTCCAAATCAAGTACATCTTTAATCCACCATGGATCATTGTAAATCCAAAACAAGTCCGAACCTTCTAGAACAACCCGCTGGGCTACTAAATGGGCCAGTCGGTTACAGCTACGAGGCGCATAAACGGCCGCGTATTCGGTGGAGTTCTCCAGAAGACGCGTGCACCGGTTCAATATTCGATGCCTAGATGAGTTGTCCTCCACTGCTTCATCTTCTCTCTTCTGGTGTAACAACCGTTCCAATTCTCTCTCTCTACACCGATTCCACAGAGCAATGAGAGATTTTGAATCACTCTCAAAGATAACCGGTGAAAAATCTTGCTCCTTTGCTAGTTTGACTCCTTCGAAGAGGGCTAGCGCTTCAGCTTCTCTCGGCGAAGGAACGAACGGCAGTTTTATTCCTTTCCCGGCGATGAGGAGTCCGTTCTCATCACGAACAACCACTCCGGCAGAGGCAGTCTGTGAATCCTTCTTCCAGCTGGCGTCCGTGTTGATCTTGAACCAGTTTTGGGGGAGGTTTCCTCCAGGCCGCCGCCGGAGTTGGGGAGATCTGAGCCGGTGGAGCCTCCTTCTGGTCATGCATGTGTAGATCTATGAAAGATAAGTTCGAAATGACTTCCTCTAGCAGTTGATCTTTTGACTTTCTAGATTTTTGATGGATAATCTGATTTCTGTTGTACCAAATGTGAGCGAAGCCGATACAAAATTTGACTCTGTCTTCTTTTTGAAGGCGCAGAAAAGTCTCCGGGATCCAAGTTGAAGGAGGGAACATAAGATTATCAAAATCAAAGTTCGGCAGAAGACTCCGCCATAGGGCTTTGGCAATTTTGCACCGGCGAAAAAGGTGGTCGTCGTCCTCATCTGCTTCGTGGCACACTGGACAAATTACAGATAGGTTAACCCCCCTCCTCCGTAGATTGGTCCTTGTTGGTAGTCCTCTGTTCATACTTCTCCAGATTGGGAACATAAATCTTTTTGGTAACTTTTGTTTCCAAAAGATTGTCCACCAGCTATTCGTGTTATCTGAAGAAGATTCAACGTTTCTCAATCTTGTCTCTTCTAACATTCGGTACCCTGATTTGACCGTATAATTCCCTTTTTCTTCGTAGTGCCAAACCAGGCGGTCCGACTCAGGAATCGGAGGGAGATTGATTCGAGAGACCTCGGAGATTTCCACTGGGAATAAGTGGTGATTGAGGGCTGTCATATTCCAGGTATGCGTCTCTTCTTAAATTAGATCTGCAACTTTCAGATTTGGGTTATGGCGAGTAAGGGAAACTACCTTCAGGGACGTTGGTCTGGTTAGCCATCTGTCCTTGTAGACGCTGATATTTTCCCCATTTCCTATCTCCCAGCGAGAACCTTTTTTAATAACCTTCTTCCCTGCCACAATACTTCTCCAAGCAAAGGAGCAGTTAGAACCTGTTTTTGCTTTTAGCATTGTAGACTCTGGGTAATACTTTGCCTTGAAAACCCTTGCAACCAAAGAGTTTGGGTTAAAAATAAAACGCCAGGATTGTTTTGCAAGAAGGGCGAGATTGAAATCTCGTAGGTCTCTAATGTTGAGGCCACCGTTCACTTTAGGGTACTTCATCTTCTCCTTTACAATCCAGCAAATGGGCTTTGATTTATTTTTTGCTCCCCACCAGAAGTTAGAAATCAGCGACTCAATTTTTTGACATAATTCTTGTGGAAGTAAGAAACAAGACATTGAATAGGAGGGTATAGCTTGAATGACAGACTTAATTAACAGCTCTTTACCCGCAAAAGATAGAAACTTCTCTTTCCAGTTCTTCAATTTTGCTGCAATCCTTTCAATGATTTGTTGGAAGTTTGACATTTTCTTTCTGCCTATCATTGTAGGGAGGCCAAGATACCGCTCATAGAGAGATTCCAGCTTAACACCACACAGTTCACTCAAAGACCGCTGCTGATCTGGAGGAGTGTTAGCCGAAAAAACAACTGCAGATTTTTGTAGATTTATCTTTTGACCCGTTGCACGTTCGTAGAGTTGTAGTAGGGCTTTGAGTCTTATAATTTCTTCTGTATTAACACGTGTAAAAAGCAAACTGTCATCCTCAAAGAAGAGGTGGGAGACCGTAGGACCTCCTCTCGATGCGGAGAGACCCGACAACAAGCCATCCTCCGTTAGTTTCGTGAGTGATCGCGAGAGGGCTTCGCCACAAAATAGAAACAAATAGGGAGAGAGCGGACAACCTTGACGAATACCCCTTTGCGGTTTAACGTATCCCATAGGTCTGCCCTTGTAATTGATTGAGAAGGAGGCCGTGGTGATACACTTCATAACCAATGAGACCCACTTCTGCCCAAAGCCCATTTTTTCAAAAACTGCCTTCAAGTAGGGCCATTCAACCCTATCATAGGCTTTGCTAATATCAATCTTTAGAGCTAAAAACCCTGTCTTCCCCTTCTTTCGGTATTCCATCGTGTGGAGGAGCTCAAAAGCGGTCAGGACATTGTCCGTTATTAATCTCCCCGGGACGAAAGCCGATTGAGTTTCAGAAATAATGTCCGGAAGGATCTTCTTTAGTCTGTTAGCCATCGTCTTTGTAATCAATTTGTAGATCACCGTACAAAGGCTAATAGGCCTAAAATCAGCAGCAGTCCTAGTTTGTTTCACCTTAGGGATTAAGGTTAAAACAGTATGGTTAATTTCACTAGGATCTGTATCACCATTCAACACATTTAGGACAAACTCACTTACCTCATCGCCTATGATAGTCCAATATTTTTGATAGAAAAGGGCTGGGAATCCATCTATTCCCGGGGCCTTCGTAGGTCCCATTTGCTTGAGGCTGTTTTCTACTTCATCTCTTGTATAAATTCGATCAAGCCAGTCCTTTTGGGAACTCGAAATCTGGGTGTTAACATTCTGCAAAAGAGCAGCAATGTCTTCTTCATTCGGGCTTTCCGAGTAAAACAGGTCGCTAAAGTAGCGTTCCAATACCTCGATAATTTTGTCGTCTTCCGTGTTCCAAACTCCGGCTTCATCTTCGATTCCAGAAATATGGTTTCGAGCTCTTCTGGCCGAAGCTTTATGATGGAAGAATTTGGTGTTTCGGTCCCCTTCCCGAAGCCATTGAATGCGAGAGCGTTGTCTCCAAATTTGTTCCTTCGAAATCAGGAGATCATTAATCTCCATTTTCAGGACACGCTTCCTATCCAGCTTATGTTGAGAATGTTTACCATTCTCTAGCCTCTCTAGCTCGGATCGGAGGCGTTTGAGTTTATTCCTGACGTTTCCAAAAACTTCTTTGTCCCATTTGTGCAATTCCTGTCCCAGGTTTTCGAGTTTCTTCATGCAACCATCTCCTACCCCGTGATGCCACTGGTCGGAGATAAGGTTCTTTAGCTCCCCGTGTCGAGTCTAACAAACTTCAAACTGAAACCTCCGCTTACCCATAAGATTATTGTTGGGAATGGGATAGAAGGTCACCTCAATCGGGCTGTGATCCGATGTGGTAGTAATCAAATTATTTACTCTAGCATTTCCAAACTTGGATCGCCACTCCAGGTTTGCATAGGCTTTGTCAAGTCTTTCGCGGATAAAGGTTTCTGCGTCGTGATTATTACTCCAGGTAAAAGGACATCCTCGATATCCCAAATCCTGTAAATCACAATAATCAATAGCATTTCTGAAATCCTCAATCTGCCTGAAGTTGACTATACGGCCTCCCTCCTTTTCTTCAACACTACAGATGGCATTGAAGTCTCCAACCACCAACCATGGAATGGAGTTGGTCGGTTTAAGCCTCTTCAGAAGCTCCCAGGAGTGATGGCGTTCCGATCGCAGCAGATCGCCATAGAATCCTGTAAAAGTCCAAGGGTCCCCTCCCTCGGATAAATCCACGTTGCAGTGGATGTGATAGAAGGACTTAGAACGTACAGAGATAGTTACCTCCTCTGTCCACAGGAGAGCAAGTCCCCCACTCCGATTTATGCTATCGACATAAGCGGAGTTTTGCATACCTAACCTCGTCCTTATTTCCTCCATCTCATCTCCCAACTTCTTTGTTTCCAGTAGGAAGATTATGTTGGGACGCTTCTCCTTGACTAGATCAGCCAAGGCTAGAACGTTGCGGAGGATCCCAAGCCCCGCACTTTCCAGCATAACAGACTCATTGGGATAGGCAGTGGTGCATAGCATCCGCTGCCTCTGGTTGTTCAACTTGTCCCTCTTCCATCACCATCAAATGGTTTTCTTCTGTGGATTCATGGTCTTCGTTCGTAGGAATGTTTAGATCCACTTGGGAAATGTCATCTTCCCCGGTCTGACAATGCTTCTTTGACTTACCATTCCTTGCTTTGTCCTCTTTCTGTTGAGGGGGGAAGGTTGCCTTCCTCTTGGACAGAATTTTCCGCCCCTTACCTTCTGTCGCTGATTGCTTCGCCTGTCCTTTCTTGTTGGTTGACTTTCCTTTATTAGAAGTCTTCCCAGCAGAGAAGGAAATATTTGTGGGTAAAGGGGCGAGAACTGTAGGATCGTTAATTAACCCGTTCTCCTCTGATCTCGGGATTACTATGATCTTCTCGAGATTGAAGACTGGCCCAATTTTCTCCTTGGTTGTAGGCTTGACCTGATTCAAATCAGATATTTCTTTATCCTTTCCTTTCCCCTTTGACTTTCCTTTCCCGCCAGCTGCCCCGCCTCCGCCCTTGGACTTTGAGTTTTCCGGCAGCCTTCTTTGCCTCGGGTCGTCTAAGTTTTTTGGCCACTCTTTCCGTTACGGGGCAGATTGTGATTTTCCAGTTTTACGGGCTTTCTTCCGATTGGAAAGAAGCCAATACCCGTATTCCCGATGGGAAGAACTGACAATCGTGGGTTTGTTTGGACATTGACTCTGGGAGTGATCTATACACCCACACCATTCGCAAATGGTAGGGATTTTCTCGTATTTGAAGTCCACCCAAATCGATTCTCCGTCTTCTATCTCAACCGATCCTCTTCGGAGAAGCGGTTGATTGGTGCTCATTCGAACACGCACCTGAATGTACCGCTCACATTCAGGTCCTTCTTCCATTGGTTCAGCCGAATAGACCTCTCCAATAGATGAGCCAATAATCTCTCCAACCTCTTTATTGATTAGGTGGAAGGGTAAGCCCCAAATCTGGACCCAGACTGAAACATTGTTAAAAACAACATCTTTTGTTTTCCTCCCCAGGGTCCAGTCTTTCAACAACAATAGCTGGTCATCGAAGATCCACAGCCCTCCTCGTTTGACCCGGAGTAGAGTATCCTCACTTTCAAACTTGAAAATGAAGATATTTGGTTCCAGATCTATGATACGTAGATCTTCAGCCTCTGGGCACCATAGGCGCTTGAAGAGGTCTTTCATGAAATTTCCATTGATGACTTTGTCTCCCACAAATTTCCCAATCAAGCAGTGTTCAAAACTCTCGATTGCTCGATTATAGAGATCCTTCCCGATCCATATCGTCTTCATCTCCCTTTCTGTGAGTTGGATCTTGTTGATCCAGTCCGTCTGGTACGTCGCCATGGCCAAAGGGTTTTCTCTCTCTAGGGTAGAGAGAGAACACAATTTATTTAGAAAGAAAATTATTTCACACTGTTAGTGTGTGTGTTTGTCTATATATATGGACGTACTTGTTACTAAAAATGATTAATGTACGGCAAATTTCATAAAGATATACTCCATCTGTCCAAAACTAGTAGTTGATTTCACTTTTCATAAAATTTTATTTGGTAAACAAGATTATCATTTTTCAAATTTGATATATTTTCTTGGAAACTAAATCTAAATGAATGATAAAAGTGATATGTATAGAAATAAAATGAACGAGTAAGCACTAATTTATGAATAGGACCAGAAATATACAACAGAAAATGCATAAGAAATATAAATATAATATTATATTTAAAAATCAATGCAATAAATATGATATGTATATATGTTTCAGTTGATAAGTTTACAACATTATTGTTCGTCAATTTGATATTTACTTTCCTGATAGTAAATCTATATAAAAAAGAAAATTGTATTTGTGAAAATAAGGTGAAAGAGCATGCATACAATTAGAAATATATAATAATAAAAGTAAGGCAGGAATAGTACAAGATATATAAATATAAAAATAAATTTCTTTTTTTTTTATAAATTAATTAAATTAATATTATAAGTGTATGTGATATATATACATCTTATTATCAAAATTATTCAAATCATTTATCTTAGAAAATAATTTAACGAGCCACTTTACGAAAAAAGAGATTCACTCGTTCATCTAAATTAATGAACATAAGAAAAATAAGCATTTGAAGAGTTAAAGTATGTGTCAAGATATATGCAAATTTACAATATGTATAAATTAACAAATTCTATGAATTGGTCTTACATTTACACAACATATTTCCAATCAAGCTTCTAAATCATAATCACCTGATGGATGCACTAGGAAATATTGAAATTGTACTTACTCCTTATATTATTAGAACTTCTTTAATACAGGAGCGACCATACATAGAACCCTCATGGCAACATGCCCCCACCAAAATTTTATTTCTTAATATTCTTATCGATAATTTTTATGTAAAAGTAGCTCATAAAACTACAAGAAAAATATGTGTTACAAAAGATTAAAATTTAAATGACCATACAATTTTATTAATATGCAATTATATGGGAAAAACAGTTATATTGATTTCATAATTTTTTTAATATCATTTATTTGAAATTGTATGTATGCTCCTATAGAATAAAATATATGCGCCAACTTTAAAAAAAAATCTTCGCGTATTTTTTATAAAATCTTCACATGTCGCCCTATTTTAGGTGTGCGAGAAAAATTCATAGTGACAAAATATTTCACATCTTTACAGTATGACATTCCCATGTCTTGTAGACTATATAATTGAAATTCTGAAATCTATGTGTTAAGAAGATTAACATTTTTCGTGAGACATAGTAACTTGCCACATTTGAAATACAATCACATTGTGTTTCCTCTTTATGAAATAAATATTATTAATCTATGATAGATATTACATTTGTTGATTGGGAAGTGAATCAATTTGATTTGTAACATATAGATCTAATTATTATATTTTACAAATATTAAATAAACTGTCTCAATTTTTACTTTTTTGCCTTAAAAGTGTAATATGATAAAATATAACATGTTGAAATATTGTTAAGTTATGTAAACTTCTTTTTTTAATATACTGCAAATCTAACAAACACATCTGCAGAGGGTAGATGCAAGGTGAACAAGAGTTTTAGAGGAAGGGGAAGCAATAATGAAGGCTATAATTTAATGTAACCAATTAAGTATTAATTTTTCAAACATCATTCCGGAAATAAAGGAACAACCATATATTGCGAATAGATAGAATGAAATGGGAGATTCCCAGATAGTACCTAAAAGGATTTGATTGTTAAGGAAACTTATACATCTATCATGAATTGTATGACTTCATATGTGAATTTGAACTTTAGATAATTTTTACAAGTAAGGTTTAATCAAAGGGATACACATTTCTTTGTTTTTATTGGTAGCTTAAATTGAGATTGTAATTAATAATCAAGTCATGAACAAAAAGTTGTGATAACTATCAAACAAATAGTAAGGAAATAGTTCGTGATAGAACTATTAATTTAATAATTTGGATACTGACTTTAATATTACGGAAGTCACATTGGTCATTGGAACTTGTTACCTTGTTACATGTTATTTTGTCATATGCAGTATTCTTATACATGGAGGTCTCTTAGAAATGGTATGTTATGAATATCATTCTTTAATTTGGGCTTATCATCTCATTTAGAAACATAATTAAATTTCTAAAGTGTGCCCATAATATATTGAAACTAATTGGTAGTAGTACGAGATGTCTTATTGAGGATGAGGAAAACATGAGACACAATACTAGTTAACTTCTCTAACTTCCCCAACAATTTTTCTTTTGCTAGGCATTTTTTCGATAATGATGATACATTTTCTACCTAAAAGCCTGCTAAAATATAACCAATTACCTTCTTAAGTCACGAAAATCTACTATTGATTTAAATTGGATGTCATGCATGTCCTTCGGTAAGATTTTTTATCAAACTTTGCTCGTCATTTTCTTCTGATACATTCTTTTTCAAATGATCATGTCATGCTTCGAATGCTTCATCATCCCATTCCCAGCAGGCTACTTCTAATTTGAAAGCGCGATTCATGACCTAGTTTAAGGGAAACTCTGGGGTCTCGCCACTCATGGAAAAATAAATTTGTGCTTGTGTAAGATCCTCCATGATTTCACATCTGTTAACCCTCTTTCTTTAAAGTCTATTAGCAGATCATCCCTCGACTTCCTCATTTTGTTATTCTATTGCTGAAAAAATCAAACACCTTCCCTTGATTGTCTGGAAGTTGCTCGATTAGTATATCATCCAACTTACTTTAAGACAATATCTTAAAGAATTGAATTTCCTTTTGAATCATTAAATCATACCATAACATCTCCACATCCACCTAGACGTGGATGTCATGCCATCCACATGACATACACATTTTGTAATTGATCTTGGATTGCACTAGCCATCAACTCTCACTTAAAATATTTATCACTTCCCGAAGTCGCTTGTATGCGGCCCGATATTTTGCAGAAGGCAAACCTTATCCCCCAGTCTCCTTGCATATGAGCGACGTGATATTTCATATGATGAATCAGAGCGAGTGTATTTTAACTGTGGACAGTTCATGTAATGTCGGATCTTTTAATAGAAGTACTAGAATCAAAATTGAAATTGGAGGATAGCCAATTCAATAATGCAGTGCACACCAGCTGCATTACCTCATCCCTTCTCAAGATTGAGCTCATGGTTATTTAACACGGTCTTGCCATTGCATCATGTTTACATTCTTATTATTCAAATATTTCCACTGATTGTCTAAAAGTTTTTAACATCTTGTAGGGGCGTGATCCGATGGCGTTCCCAGTTCAATGGGTTATTCGAAAGGTTAAAAGGAAGAACTGGATCTTGGTTTTTGATCTCTTGAAAGTTTCATGGAGAAAAAGTAGAATTTCATATTTAGGCAGGAGGCACCACGTCGTTCTTAGGAGCCAATTATGTTCCCTCTTGTAATTTGTAATTGGTTTCCTCCTTGCTGCTGGCTTGTAATTACGTCAACCTGTTTTAATTTGTGGAATCTTGATTTGTGGCATGTACTTTTGTGATATTTCTTATTGTAGACGAGGAATTGATAAAGAGGGTTCCCCTTTGTTCCTGCAAGTGGAAGAACAAAACAAACGACACCTGGTTAACATGTTTTGGGACCGGAGATGAGAGTCGGTTTGTGGTAAGAGCAAGGAAACGTAGGTTATCCAGATTTGAGACAGTGATGGTTGAGCTGAGTGTTGTAGTGTTTTTAGTTGTTCCCCGTTGGTTGTGTTTTGTTCGTTATGAATGGGACAAATCCTTTATATACATGCCATTAGACAGACGTAGGTGAGCACACACATCAATATTGGAACCCCTTGTTGCCTTAGCATCCGCCTAATTGAGCGGCTCGCGACCCGTATATGTAGGGATCAAGGTCCATGTCTTTGGGGACGTGACAGTCTGTTTGCGGGTCTCTGGATAACATACTAGAGTTGCACGCGAGATTGGCACCTCTCACGCGATATACCTTACTCTATCCTCAAAGCCACTCGCACACCCATGTCTCATGAGCATAAGGAGCATATGTGAAGGACCCTGCCTCAAAGTCCCTCGCATACGCGTAGGCGAATGATGCTTTTCGGTGCTATGCGTAGCACAACAGCTGCACACATTTCCCTTATTCGGGATGCCATATCGTCAACGGTATCACGCTTTCGGGTATCTACTCAAATGAAGTTTATCTTTTTTTTTCGGAAAAAAACTATCTCAGTTATAGATACTTGTAAATGATATTCCTTTTGTCTCGGTGCACTGAGAGTGTACTTATTGAGAAGACGGTATTCTAGTTAAACCTTTGGATGATCTCCCTTCTTGTATAATATTTTGTAAGAAATGCTTTACAAATAAAACAAGGGCCATGTTTGTGATGGCGGATTGAAAATTGAATATCTTACGGATATACCCATTTCATTGAGTGTGGGAGGTGAAACGACATACTCACAAGTGTTGGTTATCCATTTCCCCACAGCTATTTGCCTATCATGGAGTACCACATGATTCAATGAATATAATTAAATTAATAAAAATCGAGATGAGGCCTTCATAAAACATACATGGCACATGCATGTTCACTTATTCATTTTCATTTCTGTCGTGTAGACACAATATGTTATATCCACGTACAGCACATTTTTCGTATTATCTTTCTTGCAAAACTTTGATGCAACATCACCCTCGACATTATTAAGGTAGAAAACTTAATTGACAATGGTTTAATCATTTTGTCACTATGTTGTAGAATTAATATAGATAGATATGAATTTATACCTAAGAATCCGAGCATTGATACAAAAAGATGAGTATTTATAGTTCACCACGCCAGCCCTAGCGGTGCACCCTCAAACTGAACAACCCCCATATAGCTCTTCGATGTTGAATGGCCTTTCGGGCAAGAAAGAAATTAATTCAAGGGTACATATCCCTGAACCTATCTTCGTTATGAAATAACTATTAGTAGAATTTGTTCACCAAATCTTCCTGTGAAAGAATGGGTTCATTTTCCAATTTGGAACAAAGTATACATACCCAACATGTTGCACTTAGCATAAGAATTGGACAATGAAGATCGTATACAAGGATGTAAGGTCACAGGTTTCATGGACTTGAAATACTTAGGTACTTCAAGGCCTTGAACCAGCTTTCAAAGCCTTGTATCAGGTTTGTTCAAGGCCTTGAACTAGGATTCAAAGCCTTGAAACTGTCTGAGCTGCATACATTTTCTGAAGGGGGGGTTTTTCTAAAGTCTTTTGATTTAATTCGACTCCTCTCATCCCTGTAATTGATGTGTTATTATTTGATGATGAAAGAAAAACTGTTTTCATATATCTAACATGTTTTAATCCATCAGTTTGACTCAGGTTTGCAGAGAAATTTTGTTTCCTAAATATGCAGGATTTGTTTCCTTATCTGACTTTTGCAGGAAGGAAATTACTTAGTGAATATGATCATGTGATCAAAAGAGACACATGACATCTTCTCAATTTGTTTAAAGACAAGATTACAACCATATCTTCTGAAGATTGTTATCAACTGTCCGTTGGAGAAGGCTGTTGAAAGAGAGTCATAGCTGAAAGATCAGGTTGTGCAAGACTTGGAATAGCTTAGCTATTTCAAGGACTTGAACCAGCTTTCAAAGCCTTGAATCAGTATCAGAGGCTTGAAAATATTTTGGCTATTTTCAAGGCCTTGAAACGGGTTCAAAGCCTTGAAACTGCTTAACCTGTTTGCACACTCTCAGGGGAAGTTTTTTGCAAACTCTCTGAGTTGATTTACTCTCTCTCTTTCATATGCTTGATTCTTTGTTATTAGATGATGGAATAAAAATTGTTCTAACAGGTTTTGATCGTAAGATATAATCTGTTTGACCATGATAATGCAGGAAATTTTGTTTCTAAGTTTTGCAGGATTGTTTCCTAAACTGAATTACTGCAGATTTGGAAATAGTTGGACACTTTGATCCTGTGACCAATGAGACGGGTATGAAATATTGTCATGGTGTTTAAATGAAATATTACAACAAAATATCTGAAGATTGTGATCATCCAAGTGTTGGAGAAGATTTTAAAGTAGTCAAACTCTGTTTCCTACAAAATAGGAAGTTTGCTGCTGAAAATCTGGGGAGATTTGCAGATCTGTTTGAAGTTTAATTAGAGCTCAAATCCGAAGCAAAAAGATAAAATACTCAACGGGCAAAAACAGAGAAAGATTTATGGATTGAAAATCATCAAAGAAGTTCATCATTCTTCCAATCCGTTCACAGAAGTTCACTGCATTTTCACTGCAGTTTTCTACTCTTAGTGTTTTTCCGTATTGAGCTATATTGGTAGATCACTTCTGTATTATTTCTACATCTATTCTAAAGGATTGTTCAAAGTGAACAATAGAGAATTCTTAGTTAATCAGTTAGCTAGAGCCGGTACTAGACAGGTTAGGGAAAACCACAAGCTGTAACAGAGTAAGGGAACTCTCTGAGGTTGAGTTCTAGGGCTTAGCTTTTGATTAATAAGAACTGATTTGAAAATCCTGCAGGGATCTAATCCCTGGGGTAGAGACGAAGGTCCAAGTGGACTGAACTCTATAAATCACTTGTCTTCTGCATTTTTAGTTCATTCACTTTCATATCTTTTGCAGCACACAAAAACTGTTTATTTTTCAAGGGTTTCAACTTGTTTTCAAGGCCTTGAAAAAGGCATACTTGCTCTCTACTTTCTGCATCTTCTTCAAAGGCTTGGAATAGCTTTCAAGGGCTTGAACTTCATTGTCTGCACAAATTTTCATCTTCCTAGCAAGTTTTGCAAAAAGTTGGCATACTATATTCAACCCCCCTTCTAGAGTATCATAGCTGCTTATACATTTGCATACTCACACTTTCAAAAGCTGCTGCCTAAAATACAGGAAGCTGTTGCTGAAAATCTGGGAAGATTTGCAGAGCTTGAACTAGTATAAATGGAGCTCATTTTGAAGCAAAAAAAAGAGAGACAACACTCAACGGGAAAAAAGACAAACAATTCTGGATTGAAAATCATCAGAGAAATTCATCACTCTCACAATCCAACTCACAGAAGTTCACTGCATTCTTTACTACAGTTCTACACTCCAGTGTTCTTCTGTATTGTGCTTTATTGGTAGATCATTTCTGTAATACTTCTATACTTCATTCTAAAGGATTGTTCAAGGTGAAAAATAGAGAATTTTTAGTTAATTAATTAGCTAGAGAAGGTACTAGATAGGTTAGGGAGAACCACAAGCTGTAACAGAGTAAGCCAATTCTTTGTACTTGAGATCGAGGGCTTAGCTTTTGATTAATAAGAACTGAGTTAAAAATCCTGCAGGGAGAAGATCCCTGAGGTAGATTCGAAGGTCCAAGTGGACTGAACTCTATAAATTTTGTCTCTTGCATTTACAGTTCATTCACTTTCATAGTTTTTACTGCATTCAAACTTGTCTGTTTTTCACGGGTTTGAAACTCTTTTCAAGGCCTTGAAAAGGACTAGTCTGTTTCAGTGCAAACTGTATTTCATTCCAAAGGCTTGAATTTGTGTTCAAAGCCTTGAACTCCTTTGCAGTTGAACTAAAACTCTTTTCCTCCTCAAGTGTAGTAAAATGTTGGCATGCTCTATTCACCCCCCATTCTAGAGTATATGTGCTGCATATTCATCTGCATACTCCCTTTCAAAGGATCTCAAAAAATATAATAGGATTATCACAAACATTCACCTCCTACTATCACACCAAACATTTAGTTAAGTATGGAAGATTTCTACTTGGACCACGTTAGGCGTAGGGTGGGCAAAGTATACATAGTAGGATACTAGAAATATTTGTGCAACGGTGGTTGTTGTAGTAATGGTTTGCGTGTTGGTTAAAGGTCAATATTGTCACATTTCAGAACGAGGGACCTCAAATCTATTGAAAGAAGATGTGTTGCTTCAACACGAAAGGATTTGGTATGGTGACTTGGAAGAATTCTAGATGGGCGTGGCATGTTTCCCTGAACGCGTTTAAAATATAATATGTCTTTTATCAAGCAATTCTCTATAACATGTCTGAACCTTTATTGTCTCCCATATGGTGAAAGAATCTCAATATGCAGTTCATGGAATTGTTTCAACGACACAATATTGGAAGTGTTGAGACTCGTTGTGTTTCCCAGATTGAGACTCTGGTTGCTTCGATAGTGCTTAATAATATACTTGGGCTACTAGCCTTACTTCCAATTGTTGTTTAGGTGGAACCTCATTATTCTTAACATGGTATCAGAGCCATGTCCATCCGTCTAATCTGAATCTGTTATGGTTATGTTTTGCATGTCTCAGTTTCACACGTTACGCGTGAAGGGGCGTGTTGGGACTCGTCGTTTTTCCCACATCGAGACTCTGGTGGCTTCCTCTATGCCTAATAAGATACTCAAGGCCAAATATTAAGAAAGTATCCTTAGTTCTTCTCAAGTACTTTAGGATGTTCTTGACCGCAATCCAGGGACTCTCACCTGGATTGGATTGGTATCTGCTTGTCATACTCAAGGCATATGACACATCTGGTCTAGTACATAACATGGCGTACATGATAGATCCTATGGCCGAGGCATAGGGAATTCTACTCATGCGTTCCTTCTCAATCTCATTAGAAGGACAACCACTCTTCGAAAGAGTGATTCCATGTGACATGGGCGAGAATCCCTTCTTGGAATCTTGCATGTTGAACCGTTTCAACACCTTGTCAATATATGTACTTTGAATTAGGCCTAGCAGTCTCTTAGATCTATCTCTATAGATCTTTATACCGAGTATATAGGCTGCTTCCCCTAAGTCCTTCATTGAGAAACACTTCCCTAGCCAATCTTTAACAGATTGCAGCATGGGAACGTCGTTTCCAATGAGTAGTATGTCATCCACATACAAGACCAGAAAAGCTACAGAGCTCCCACTAACCTTCTTGGAGACACAAGACTCATCTTTGTTTCTGATGAAGCCAAACTCTTTGACTACTTCATCAAAAAGTCGATTCCAACTCCTAGAAGCTTGCTTTAATCCATAAATGGATCGTTGCAGCTTACAGACTTTGTTGGCTTGCTTTGGATCCTCAAAACCCTCTGGCTGTATCATATACACGTCCTCAAGGAGATTCCCATAAAGGAATGTTGTTTTGACATCCATCTGCCAAATCTCATAGTCATGGTATGCTGCAATCGCAAGTAGGATTCGGATGGATTTGGTCATAGCGACTGGTGAAAAGGTTTCATCATAGTCAGTACCATGAATCTGTCTGAATCCTTTAGCCACCAATCGGCCCTTGTAGGTAATCACATTACCATCCATGTCGATCTTCTTCTTGAAGATCCACTTGCACCCTATGGGTCGCGCCCCTTCGGGTGGTTCCACCAAAGTCCATACTTTGTTGGTATACATGGGTTCCATCTCGGATCTCATGGCTTGTAGCCACTTCTGAGAGTCTGGGCCCTTCATGGCCTCTTCATAGGTAGTAGGCTCATCATCTATGAGCATCGTGTCACCGGAATCGGTCACGAGAAGTCCATACCTCTCGGGTTCCTGGCGCACTCTACTAGATCTACGAAGCTCTTGTGTTACCTGAACAGGCTGCTCCACAACCGCTTGTGGTTCCTGTTCATGTTCCATAATCGGTTCAGTGATTTGTGGTTCCTGAACCTCTTCAATTTCTACAATCCTCCCACTTGGTTCTTTAGAGACAAACTCTCTTTCTAGAAACACGCCGGTCCGAGCAACAAACACTTTGTTCTCGGTTGGATTGTGGAAGTAGTAACCCTTAGTTTCCTTAGGGTAGCCCACAAATTTACACTTATCCGATTTTGGCCCTAGCTTGTCTGATTGTAAACATTTTACATAGACATCGCAGCCCCAAATCCTCATGAACGACAGTGTGGGACGCCTCCCACTCCACATCTCATATGGTGTCTTCATGACTGATTTAGATGGAACACGGTTAATGGTGAAAGCTGCACTTAATAGAGCGTGGCCCCAAAATGATAATGGAAGATCAGTTTGACACATCATAGATCGAACCATATCCAATAGGGTTCGATTCCTCCTCTCAGACACGCCATTCCATTGTGGCGTTCCAGGTGGAGTGAGTTGGGACACGATCCCACACTCTCTAAGATAGTCGTCAAACTCTTGGCTCAAGTATTCTCCTCCACGATCCGATCGTAGAGCCTTGATATTTTTGCCAAGTTGCTTCTCTACTTCATTCTTGAATTCTTTGAACAATTCAAAGGATTCGGATTTTGCCCTCATGAGGTACACAAATCCATATCTACTGTAATCATCAGTAAATGTAATGAAGTAGACGTAACCACCCCTGGAAGGCGTGGCAAATGGCCCACACACATCAGTATGTATGAGCGCCAATTGCTCACTAGTCCTCTCACCTTTCTTATTGAAAGGGGACTTTGTCATTTTTCCCAATAAACAAGCCTCACATGTCTCATATGATTCAAAATCAAATGAGTCTAGTAGTCCATCTTTATGGAGTCTAGATACACGTTTCTTGTTTATGTGGCCTAAACGACAGTGCCATAAGTAAGCAGGATTTAAATCATTTATTTTAATCCGCTTGGTATTAATGTTGTAGACAGGATTGCTTAGATCAAGGACATACAGTCCATTAAATAATTGCGCACTACAATAGTGAATTTATTCAAATAAAAGGAACAACAATTGTTCTTTATTGAAATAGTAAAACCATCCTTGTCCAAACAAGAAATAGAAATAATGTTTCTGCTCATGGCAGTCACAAAATAGCAATTATTTAATTCTAGAACTAATCCTGAAGGCAGAGATAGCTCGCACACGCCCACGGCCAACGCATCAACTTTTGCTCCATTCCCAACGCGCAGATCTATCTCCCCTTTAGCCAATCTTCTACTTCTCTTTAGATCCTCCACATTTCGACAAATGTGAGATCCACATCCAGTATCTAATACCCATGATGTAGAGAGAGTTAAATTGACATCTACAACAAAAATACCTGGTGGTCGTGGAATCACTATTCCAAGCCTCTTGTCCTCCAGATATTTCGGCAGTTCCTCCTCCAGTGTCCAGGCTGACTGCAGTAGTGACACTCACATTTAGTCACACCTTTGGCAATGCCACCAACAGGCTTAAGGGCAGGTTCCTTGGACTTGGCAACTGACTTGCCTTTTCCCTTGGAGGATGAGGCAAACCTTTTGCCTTTCCTTTCTGCACCATCATAATGGCCTTGCCTTTAACCTTGTTGATGCTCTGTTCAGATGTCCTCAACATATTGAGCAAATCTAGCAGTGGTTTCACGATCTCGTTCATATTATAGTTCATGATGAACTGTCCATAACTCTCGGGCAACGATTGCAACACGAGATCGGTTGCCAACTCTTGGCCGACCGGGAACCCTAGTCGGGCGAGATTCTCCAAGTATCCGATCATACGGAGTACATGGCGTCCCACCGGGTTCCCTTATGCCAGATGACACTTGAACAGTGCCTTAGAGACTGTTGAGTCAAGATCCTTGAATGTGCTTTGACTGGTAATTTTTTTGAGTGTGGAAAGACAAAAGGCTAAGACATTAGCAACAAAGGCATTTCAGTTATCTCAAGGCCTTGAGATTGACTGAACTTCAAAGCTTTGAGTTATCTTATCCTGCTATGTGCTCTAACATTTTTGTGTTGCAGAATTGGATATCTGATTATGCAAATCAGTGGTTTATGGTATATACTTGTGGTTTATACTATTTATATATCTAACAGAATTGCAGATGGTCAGAACAGGAAGAATCAAAGTTATCTGGGTTTAACTTTAAAATTCTGTGAAGCAGGTTCAGAGCTCCAAGGCCTTGAGATATGCCTTGAGCTGCTGACAGTTTTTACAGAACTTAATTGATTCTTTCTTGCAGGTTATAATTCTTAGTATTGTGATCATTCACTTACTTCTAAGTTTCTTAAACTTGTTTTTTCATGATTTATGTGTTCTAGAGGATATGCAGATTATTGTTCTAAGTTTATTAAACAGTTTTTTCAGAAACTTTATAACCAAACAGTCTTAATACTGTTAGCTGTTTAAATTTTTTTGTTGCAGTGATTCCATGATGTTGCAGGGTTGTTAAACGTGCAGGAGAAATCTCAACAAAATCCAACGGATATCCACTTGAAGCTGTTTGAAGTTAAGTTGAAACAGAAGGAGGATTTGTAGGAACTGAGATCCTAATATCTCTCAATCAGTTGCAGCTGTGGATAAAAGAGACTGGTTTGAATTTTAACAATGAAGAAGCTTGCAGAATACTCTGAGAGGTGTGAAAAATTCGTGGGAGATCATCCATTCAAACACACAATCATTCAAGCTTCATTCCAGACTTCTAAAGATCAAATCAATCCTGTTTTTCAGAAGAACACTTCCAGGCTTCAACAGCTTATCTTCATACTGTGTTCTTCATCTGTACTTCCATCTGTGTATCTTTATATTATCTTAAACCTCACTTAACCTAGTGGTTGTTTGTTCAAGTGAACAACAAGAGTTTCTTGTTAGCTCAACAGTTAGTAGCTGGAACTAGATAGGTTTGGAACCACAAGCTGTATAGGTGTAAGGGAATTCACTTAGGCTTGAAGATCTAGGGCTGTTTCTGTGTGATTAATAAGAAGTGTTTGCCCAATCCTGGTGGGATTAGATCCCTCAAGCAGAGATTAGGTCCATTGGGACTGAACTCTGTAAATTGCTTTGTGTTCTTTACTTTTCTGTTTGATTATTATCTGCTGCACACAACTCAAATCAAACTAGGGTTCAAAAGCTATTTAGAATAGTTCACAGCTCAAGGCCTTGAAGCTTACAAGTTTGCCTTAGTGAGTTTTAGACAGTTTACAAAATCTCAAGACCTTGAGATTTGAGTTTCACACAAAGTTTTTCTGTTGAACTTTAAGTTTTGCAAAAAGTTTCCATACTCTATTCAACCCCCCCCTTCTAGAGTATTTAGGTCCTGTATTTAGTCTACATTACACACTTTAAATTGGTATAAGAGCTTGTGTCACTGCTTTTAGATCTAACAATCTGGTGACTATGAGTAATGTAGGAGATGGTGGATTCTCACAAGGAAGGGCAGCCAATAGACCTCCATTGTTCTGTGGTGACAACTTCATGCATTGGAAGGCATTGATGAAGATTTTCATCATAGATCAAGACATGGAACTATGGCCAATAGTTCAGAATGATCCTCATGAGTACTACACTACAATTGATGGAGTCAGAACTGTCAAGTCTGAGGAAAATCTCTCAGTTACTGAACTGGAAAAGGTATCCAAAAATTACAAAGCTATAAATTTGCTATACTGTGCTTTAAATGCAGATGAGTTCAACAGAGTGTCAAACTGCAAGAGTGCCAAAGAAGTGTGGGATAAACTGGTGGTGACATATGAAGGAACCAGCCAAGTTAAGCAGACAAAAATCAACATACTTCTGAGGCCATATGAGTTGTTCAAAAGGAATTCAGATGAGACCATCAAGGAAATGTTCAAAAGATTCACTGATGTGGTGAACAACCTGGAGTCATTGGGAAATAAGTTCTCAAATGAAGAGAAGGTCAGAAAGATTCTGAGAAGTTTGCCAAAAGCAAAGTGGGAGCCAAAGACAACAACCATTGAGGAAGCTCAGGACTTGAGTCTTCTTCAGCTAGATGATCTACAAGGAAAGATGCTCACCCATGAAATGTCTATGAAGGATGTTGAAGGTGATCTGAGTGAAAATATCAGGAACCTAGCTCTTAAGGCAAAAGACAGTGAAAAATCTCAAAGCCTTGAGACTGAGGAGGAACCTGATGATGAAGAGGCTTTAGCATTGATCTCCAAGGCCTTGGCTAGGATTCTAAAAGAGAAAGGAAACTCTGGTAACAGGGATTACAACAGAGAGAGATCAAGACCCTCAGGTAGCAAGGATTACAAAGGTAAATCTTCATCACAGTCACATAAAACTAAAGTAATGAATTGTTTTGAGTGTGGTGATGCAGATCATTTAGTAAGGGACTGTCCACAAAAGAAGAAGAACAGGAACTTGCATAAAAAGGATGGTGACAACAGAAGGAAGAAAGCCATGATGGCTTCTTGGAGTGATTCTGATTCATCAAGTGACTCAGACACAGAAGAAGAGCAAGCAAACTTATGCTTCATGGCAAAGCATAATGAGGAAAGTTGATCAGACAGACACATTGAAGACATGGTAAAAAAATTACTTGCTAGTCCTTCTGATGTACTTCCTGAAATTCTCAAAAGCATGTTTTTGAATGAGGAGAGTTATAGAAATGAGATTTCTTCTTTAAAGATTAAGATTCATGAGCAGGTAAAAGAAAACCGGGACCTAGTATTTTCAAACAAAACTGTTGAAGTTTCTAAGACAAAGATGGAAAAAGACTTCAAGGCCTTGGACAGCAGGTTCAAAGTCTTAAAGGCACAGATAAAAGAGGTTGTTGATCAAAACACTCTTTTAAATGAATGATATGCTGATCTAAAGGCTGATTATGAGAATTTAGAACAACAAATCTCTACTTTGACTGAGAAAATTCAAGAGTCCAAGAAGGTCCTAGCTAAGTTTACAGGCTCAGAACATAATCTAAATCTCATTCTTGGAGGAAGTCTGAAATCAATGCATAAAAGTGGGATTGGCTATAATCCAAATTTTCCAAAGAAAGGCCAAACTACTTTTGTCAAATCTTGTAGCAGACATTCTCCAAAATGTCATTACTGTGGAAAAATTGGTCATGTCAGATTAACTTGTCCCTTCAGAAGATCAGAACCTCATATTATGAGGAATACTTATCCTTATCAGCTTAAGGTACAGGTTAGGCAGATTTGGGTTCCAAAAGGAACTAGGCCACCAAATATGGCTGATTCTGAGTATGAACCAAAGTTCTGCACTTGGTCTAACAGCCTGTTGAGGCAATGATTTGTTTTTGCAGGATGTCACCAAGGCCTTGAAAGATCAGAAATGGATATTAGACAGTGGATGTTCCAGACATATGAGTGGAAAGAGGTCTCTCTTTACTGAACTTACAGAAAAATCGGGAGGAACAATCACACTTGGTGACAAAGCAAAGTGCAATATCATTGGTATAGGTAGTATTGGTAATGGTTCTACAAATTCTATATATGATGTTTATCTGGTAGATGGACTTAAATATAATTTGCTTAGTATTTCTCAGTTGTGTGATAAAGGTTATAAAGCTGTATTTGACAAGGAGAAATGTGTGGTGCAAGATGAGAAATCTGGTGATTGCATACTCACTTCTCATAGGTCATATAATCTATATTCTATGAATACTAACAGTGTTGCAGGTGACAAGCTAAAATGCCTCAAGGCCTTGAAGGAAGATTCAAAGCTTTGGCACAGAAAGCTTGGGCATATTAGTATACATACTTTGAATAAAATCATTTCAAAGGACTTGGTAAGAGGTTTGCCATCACAGAAATTTTCAGATGATGAGGTTTGCAAAGCATGTGTACAATGTAAACAGACCAGAAGCTCTTTCAAGCCAAAGAACTTTGTAAGTACTTCTAGACCTTTAGAATTACTTCATATGGACTTGTGTGGTCCCATGAGAGTTCAGACCCCAAAAGGTAAGAGGTATATGCTTGTTATAATTGATGATTATTCTAGATTTACATGTAATGTTTATTAGAGACAAAACTGAAGCTTTATCTGAGTTTTCTAGATTGTGCAAAGAGCTTCAAACTTTGAAAAACTTACATGTTGCATCCATTAGAAGTGATCATGGTAGAGCGTTTGATCAGCTTGACTTTGATTTGTTTTGTGCAAAGCATGGCATTTCACACAACTTTTCTGCACCTAGAACTCCACAGCAAAATGGAGTAGTTGAAAGGAAAAATAGGACACTTGAGGATATGTCCAAAACCATGCTGCTTGAAAGTAATTTGCCAAAGCTTTTATGGGCAGAAGATGTTAATACTGCCATTTATGTGCTGAATAGATGCTTGATCAGACCTATTTTGAAAAAGACTCCCTATGAACTGTTTAAAGGGAGAAAGCCTACTGTTTCTTATTCCAAGCCATTTGGTTGTATCTGTTTTGTGCATAATAATGGTAGAGACAATCTTGGTAATTTTGATGCTAGAAGTGATGAAGGTGTATTTCTTGGATATTCTCAAACTAGCAAAGCTTATAGAGTTTATAATAGAAAAACCAAGATTGTGGAAGAGAGCATTCATGTAATTTTTGATGAAAATACAAAGGATTTTCTGAGTGAAAGTTTTGCAGATCTAGATTTGAACAAGCATGAATCAGATGATGATGCTGTGAAAGAAGACAAAGGCAAAACTGTTGTAAAGAATTAACCAGCAAAATCTCAAGGCCTTGAACCTCCTGCTGAACCAAAATCTCAAAGCCTTGAGACAGAAGCTGAAACTTTCTATGATGCTCCCTCTACTGTTTCAAGCACTCAAAGCCTTGAAGGAGAATACTCCTGGGGTACCAAGAAAGAAGTTTAAGTACCTTGCAGACCATCCAACTGACAACATTATATCAGATCCATCAACTGGAACACACACAAGAGGACAGTTAAAGAAATTGTGTGCTTTCAGTGCATTTGTATCTTTGATTGAGCCTAAGAATACCAAGGAAGCTCTGGAAGATGCAGAATGGATTATTGCAATGCAGAGTGAGCTGAATGAGTTTGAAAGGAATAAGGTTTGGAATCTGGTCCCCAAACCTAAAGAGAAGTCAGTTATTGGAACCAGATGGGTATTCAGAAACAAGCTTGATGAAAATGGCAAAGTGGTAAGAAATAAAGCTAGACATGTAGCTCAAGAATATAATCAGGAAGAAGGTATAGATTATGAGGAGACTTTTGCTCCTGTTGCCAGGTTAGAAGCTATTAGAATACTTCTTGCATTTGCATCTCACAATCACATAAAGCTTTATCAAATGGATGTTAAATGTGCTTTTCTAAATGGATATTTACAAGAAGATGTTTTTGTAGCACAACTCCCTGGTTTTGAAGATGAAAATTTTCCTGATCATGTTTATAAACTGGATAAAGCTCTTTATGGTTTAAAACAAGCTCCAAGGGCTTGGTATGACAGACTTTCAAAATTTCTACTTGAAAATAATTTCAGAAGAGGCTTAGTTGACAAAACTCTTTTCATTAAACACCAACAAAGTGATTTGTTAGTAGTTCAGATTTATGTAGATGATATATTATTTGGTGCTACTAATGATGCTCTTTCAAAAGAGTTTTCTAGCCTGATGTGCAGGGAGTTTGAGATGAGCTTAATGGGTGAACTGAATTTCTTTCTTGGACTTCATATATTACAAATGAAGAAATGAATTTTTGTGCATCAAGGAAAATATACCAAGGAATTACTGAATAAGTACAATTTGTCACAGTCCAAGGTGCTTAAGACCCCTATGAGTTCATCACTCTCTTTAGACAAAGATTCAACTGGTAAGAGTGTGAATAAGAAGGAATACAGATGTATTATTGGATCACTATTATATTTAACTTCTAGCAGACCTTACATTATGTTTAGTGTATGTATGTGTTCTAGATTTCAAGAAGATCCTAAGGAAAGTCATCTAGCTGCAGTTAAAAGAACTTTTAGATATTTGAATGGAACCAGAGACTTAGGTCTTTGGTATCCAAGAAGATCTAATTTTATGTTGAGTGGCTATTCAGATGCAAATTTTGCAGGTTATAAAGTAGACAGGAAAAGTACTTCTGGATGCTGTCAATTTCTTGGATCTTCATTGATCAGTTGGCATTCCAAAAAGCAAAATTCTGTAACATTATCAACTGCAGAAGCTGAATACATTGCAGCTGGTGCTTGCTGTTCACAAGTGCTATGGATTGCTCAGCAACTTAGAGATCTTGGCTACAACTTCAGAAATGTGCCAATTTATTGTGACAATACAAGTGCTATCTCAATCTCTAAGAATCCAGTTCAGCACTCAAGGACAAATCACATAGATGTGATACATCATTTTCTTAGAGATCATGCAGAACAAGGTGATGTTGTTTTGAATTTTATCTCTACTTCAATGCAGATTGCTGATATTTTCACTAAACCTTTGCCAGATGATAGATTTTCATCTCTAAGGCTTGAATTGAGGATGTTAAACAAGGATGGATTGGTTTAGGGGGAGTATTAGTACCTATATGTGTATATGTGCTGGAATCTCAAAGCCTTGAGATTATACTTTCTGAAGCCTTGAAACTATAGCTCAAAGCGTTGAAGTTTCTCAAGCTGCAGAAAATCTCAAGGCCTTGAGATTGTTCTCCAGGTCTTGATAATGTCTGTATTTTTTTTAAAAAAATTTAGATCATCAAATATTATATCTTATCTTTTTAGATAACTGTATAATATTTGAATTACTCAGAGAATTTTCTAAAATATCCCAAAAAGATTTTTCAAGATTCTATTTTTGCATGTAGATATTGCATAGTCCTTTTATGACTCATCCTTTTCAACCTACTTAAGCTGAAAGTCAGGACTTTTTCTTCTCATTCTCTTCCTAGTTTCTGCGACTACTCTCTCTCTCTCTCAATTTCTCTTAATCACATTCTCTTCTCAAAACCCTAAACCCTAAACTGGCGCGCAAATCAGCCAGAATTCAGCAACAGGGGAAGCCCTCTGGCAGATCCAAGAAGAGAGCAAACAAGAAGGAGAAGATAGTGATTTCTGATTCAGATTCAGAAAACACTCAAAGCTTGCATGAGGGTACCCCTCCTGCAAAGAAGTCAAGGACAGAGAAGGGAGATGAAGGCTCAAGTGTTGATCCACAACAGGAGACTCAGGGTGGTGATCAACCTAGGTTAGAGAAGAAGAAAGGGGGAGAAAAGAAAAAGGCCACTGAAGAAGAAAAAGGGAAGAAAACTCAGGAGAGCCAGAAGAAATCAACTGAAGGAGTACAAGAAAAAACCAAACCCCCTGAGAAGAAGACTAGGGTTAAACAAGTTGCTGCTGCAACTAAGAAAGGATATCAAGGTAAGAATGTACTTCTAACTGAGTGGTTTATTAGTTCTGAAGTTAGAACAGTTTGGATGCAAGGGTATGCATCATCTAAAGTGGCTTTCTATAGCATGATTTCTGATGAGTTGTTGGATAAACTGGACATAGAATGCATGATAAAATTGAGGTAAACTGCTGTTTGGAAAGTTTTAAATCCTAGTTCAAAGGCTTATCCTAGGTTAACTAGGTTATTTTATCTGAAATTGGTATCTGAAGGTGATGATAGAATGGTTTTAACTTCTAAAGTGGCTGGTGTGGATTTGAGGTTCGATCATAGGACTTTTTCCAAAGTCTTGGGCATTCCTAGGAAATACAATGTTGGAGATTATCGTGATAGGAAGGAGTGTTTGGATAAGGAAAAGGAGATGTTCTTTGTTTAAGGTGTTCCCTCTGGTCCAAAGCAGTTGACACACTCTGTGCTCAACTGTGAAGCCAAGATTTTGTTTACTATCTTGATGAGGAGTGTAGTTCCCAGGGAGAACTCAAGAGAGTTGGCAACTGATAAAGTTCGTATTTTGATGTATCTGATATCTCAAGGGTTTGAGATAGATCTGCCTACAGTTGTTATGGATCATATGATTTATTGTGCAACCAGGACTAGAAACCATCCTCTTCCATATGCCAACCTGTTACCTCTTTTCTTTGAGTTTTTTGATGTGCCTGTGAAAGGAGAAGAAAAGATTACTGGAGGTTTTGGGTTGATAGATGAGACTGCACTTCAGAGGATTGGGGTAGTTCAGACTGTGAAAGGGCATTGGAAATTTTATTCTGATTTGTCAAAGGAGGAACTTGTTGAGAAGGAGTTTGTGAAGCCTAAGGGGACTGCATCTGGAAAAGGGCAAGCCAATGAGGATTACTCTCTGCTGGTTGAGAAGTTAGAAGATCAGCAGGTTGAGATTGAAGATCTCAGACAAAGGTTGTTTGACCTGTCAACTGAATTTAACCAGTTCAAGGGCTTGATGAATACTATGAATGGGAAGTTGAATGTTGTCATCAAGGGCTTGAATCTGGAGAAGATACCTTCTGCTACTAGTCATGACACCAGTGTGGATTCAGAAGAGAAGCCAGGAGATTTTCTGAAGAAGAAGAAGAAGAAGCCAATTCCAGTGGTGCTAGCTTCAAAAGACTTGTTTAAACAAACTGATGAAGAAGATGCTGATGAAGATACAGGTGTTGATGCAGCTATAGAGGTAGATTCAGTACAGGCCAAGAAGAAAGTGGATGAGATAATCCAAGAAGTGGTTGCTGAAGTTGAAGCTGAACAAGAAGGTAATCAGTCTGCAGAAGAAGCTGCAAGTGAGGAAGAAATTGGGGAAGGCTCAGAGAAAGGCCAAAAATCAAATAAGAAGTGAAGATCAGAGACTGTCAAAGCCTTGACCTTCTGTCTCATTCTCTTTTATCTTTTCTGTCTCAAGGCCTTGACTTTTTAGCTAGTTTTTTGTTTTAAGTTTATTTTCAAACTCTGAGTAATGATCCTACATTTCTTCAACCTTATTTGATGAAAGTCAAAAAGGGGGAGAATGTATTTGTGTTTTGTTTGCAATATCTAGTAATAATAAGAGTTGGCTTTTAGTTATTTTGGTAAATTTGTATTTCTGTGGTAATTTGTAATATTCTCACTGGTTATCTGTTTGGGTTCAGTATATATTTTGTATCTGCAGATTGTGGTTATTTAATTTTTGAATATAAGTGGCAGGAAGATCTATGCAAGACTGTAGGTTTTGTCTTTCATCAAGGGGGAGATTGTTGAGTCAAGATCCCTGAATGTGCTTTGACTGGTCATTGTTTTGAGTGATGAAAGACAAAAGGCTAAGACATTAGCAGCAAAGGCATTTCAGTTATCTCAAGGCCTTGAGATTGACTAAACTTCAAAGCTTTGAGTTATCTTATCCTGCTATATACTCTAACATTTTTGTGTTGCAGAATTGGATATCTGATTATGCAAATCAGTGGTTTATGGTATATACTTGTGGTTTATACTATTTATATATCTAACACAATTGCAGATGGTCTGAACAGGAAGAATCAAAGTTATATGGGTTTAACTTTGAAATTCTGTGAAGCAGGTTCAGAGCTCCAAGGCCTTGAGATATGCCTTGAGCTGCTGACAGTTTTTACAGAACTTAATTGATTCTTTCTTGCAGGTTATAATTCTTAGTTTTGTGATTATTTACTTACTTATAAGTGTCTTAAACTTGTTTTTTCATGATTTATGTGTTCTAGAGGATATGCAGATTATTGTTCGAAGTTTATTAAACAGTTTTTTCAGAATATGTATAACCAAACAGTCTTAGTACTGTTAGCTGTTTGGATTTTGTTAATGCAGTGATTCCATGATGTTGGAGGGTTTTTAAACGTGCAAGAGAAATCTCAACAAACTCCAACGGATATCCACTTGAAGCTGTTTGAAGTTAAGTTGAAACAGAAGGAGGATTTGTAGGAACTGAGATCCTAAAATCTCTCAATCAGTTGCAGCTGTGGATAAAAGAGACTGGTTTGAATTTTAAAAATGAAGAAGCTTGCAGTATACTCTGAGAGGTGTGAAAAATTCGTGGGAGATCATCCATTCAAACACACAATCATTCAAGCTTCATTCTAGATTTCTGAAGATCAAATCAATCCAGTTTTCCAGAAGAACACTTCCAGGCTTCAACAGCTTATCTTCATACTGTGTTCTTCATCTGTACTTCCATATGTGTATCTTTATATTATATTAAACCTCACTTAACCTAGTGGTTGGTTGTTCAAGTGAACAACAAGAGTTTCTTGTTAGCTCAACAGTTAGTAGCTGGAACTAGATAGGTTTGGAACCTCAAGCTGTATAGGTGTAAGGGAATTCACTTAGGCTTGAAGATCTAGGGCTGTTTCTGTGTGAGTAATAAGAAGTGTTTGCCCAATCCTGGTGGGATTAGATCCCTCAGGCAGAGATTAGGTCCATTGGGACTGAACTCTGTAAATTGCTTTGTGTTCTTTACTTTTATGTTTGATTATTATCTGCTACACACAACTCAAATCAAACTAGGGTTCAAAAGCTATTTAGAATAGTTCACAGCTCAAGGCCTTGAAGCTTACAAGTTTGCCTTAGTGAGTTTCAGACAGTTTACAAAATCTCAAGGCCTTGAGATTTGAGTTTCACACAAAGTTTTCCTGTTAAACTTTAAGTTTTGCAAAAAGTTTCCATACTCTATTCAACCCCCCCGCCCCTTCTAGAGTATTTAGGTCCTGTATTTAGTCTACATTACACACTTTTAGAGACCTCATACTTCTCAACCCTTGCCTGCTCTTGGAAGAGCTGCTTCACATGCTCGATCATATCGACATCATTCATGTTTTCGTGTTGCTTCTGAAGCTCAGAAGTCATGGTGCATAGCATAAGGCAGGCCGCATCATTAGCGTCATCTACACACTATTGATACGCCTTTAGGGCAGCAGGTGTTTGGTTCGCTGGACCTTATGGAACATGGTCCTCTATTGCGTTCAATTTCTTCTCTTGCTTGAGAATGATTCTCAAGTTTCTGTACCAATCAAGAAAGTTGGTTCCAGAGAGCTTGTCCTTCTCAAGGACAGATCGTAGGGAATGTTGTGAACTCGATGAGTTGTTTGCCATTTGGAATTCTACAAAAGGAAAATACGCAAGTTTTAGTATTTTCGAATTTTGACTATATTCAATAATGGCTAGTTTATCAAATATAGCTCCCACTATTTTTCTACGGATTAATAACCCTCAAGATATTAATGTGGAAAATATCTTTATATTTTCTAGTGGGCCAAGATCCATTTTTCATCTCCTTATGAGCTTGCTTTGGCAAGTCACCCATAATTTGACTACTTTAGGTAGGAACAATTCCAATTGCATCCCGTATGCAACTCTTGGTTCAATTGGACAAATAACTCCTTATTTATCCATCCATATGGATAATCCCAATTGATTGCCTATAGGTTTATTAATCATATTAATAGCCTAGTTGTGTCCAACCTCTTATTTAAACAATTGCACATTACTAGCTTGTGCCATCGCATTCCATCATTATGAACCAAGTCTCCATGCTTTGGCACGCACGAACTTGATAAATCATGATGATAATGAGTGTTTAAATAACGAGAAGGCAAGAACACAATAAATTTTGAGGGATTTTTAAATACAATTTTTTATTGTTTTGTTGATCAATATCAACTAATCTATCTATTTGAGTTTGGGCACAACTCCAAATAATAGATCCGGGTAGTCTAATTATCTTATTATCCTAATTGCATGCATCAACCATACACCAACCACAAAATAATAAGATAATAAATTAAACAACCACAAAACATAAATAAAACGTGATGTGGATATGGCCTTTTCTAGACTAAGATAATTCCAAGCCAATGGAATTATCTATGAACCTTAAAAGCAAACACATCTCCATGCGTCTTGATCTTTTGTTCCATCCTTCACAGTCATGTGGAATGCTCCATGCTCCATGCTCCATCTTTTGTGGCTCCTTTTGGCTTTGGGCTTCTTTTCTTCAATCTTGGCTAACAATCTACTTTATCTAGCACTAGCTAACTTCTATACTACATAAAATAAATCTCACAAGTTCATAAAAAAAATGGCTCGCAGGCCATAAAACCCCTAATTAATTATTACAATTAATTGATCAGCTCGCAAGCCGTAAACCAAACCACAAAATTAAACATCCACAACAAACCACATCCTAAGGCCATATCCAATCACCATGCGAATTGCATATAAATAGTTAAAATCCAATTTTAACGCGCTTGGTCAATTTTAATTGATTTTAGGATATTCTAGGGTTAAAACGGTCCATGGGGCCCAACAATCCAATTGCCCGGGCCTAAAAAGTGAACCGCAAGGCCAAACCTCTTAGGGAATTGTTTCCAAAACAACTCCCTTGCTTGGTGCCCAAGTTTGGTTGTTTCCTTATTTGGGAAGAACACCTTCTTCCCCAAGGATGCCCAAACCCTAGATCTAATATCCTAAAATTGCTCAAACTCACTAATTCATGCATCCAATGCAAAAACTAGATCTTGTTATGATAGATTATTGACAAATTGCATCACATGCTTGATTTGTCTTGTTCTACGCGATAAACAACAATTTTAAGGTGTAAAACTATCAAAACGTAACACATAAACCACGTTTATGCTCTACGACCTGTGGCTCTGATACCACTGTAGGGTTTTGATTCATGGATGCGCAACGGAAACAATAATTAAACATGCAAAAACCCTCCAAGGATCACAAGTCAAGAGACATAACGATGGTAAAGGAAGAAATCAATTAACACACCTTAGGGTTCTCCTTTGATGACTTCAAACGCGAATTGTGTCACGTTCTCTATAGTTGATCAACGCCTAGAGTTGATTTCTAGGTCTCCCACTCCTTGGTGCTAGCCCGGAAAGAGGAAGAGGAAGAAGAATCACGCAAAACGAGACAAACTGAAGGAGGTTCGGCCTCCTTGTGGCCGACGGGGACGGGCGGCGGCGAGCTAGGGGGCGGCGGCTCCTTAGCTTGCTTGCTCTCTCCTTTTGTTCTCTCCCACTTAAGTTATGATCTAATGAATCATAAGTGTGGGAAGGAAGGAAGGAAGGAAGTTCCTTTATATAGTCCAACAAATCCTTGCCAACTACCTAAAGGACTTATTCTAGTACTACTAGAATTCAATTTAGTCCCTTCCTTGCAAATTAGTCCCTACTAAGTTTCCAATCCACATTTTCTCGATCCATGGGAATAGCCTTATTCGTGCAAATAACATCAATATCCAATATTGATTTATTTGAGTCTGGCCAGACATTCTATAAGCACTATCCCTCGAGTGGCCTATGATATTTGCTCCCGTTATGTGGGAGGGACAAATTCTATCTACGTCCACTAGGATCTCTAAGCTTGCTTATTATTGTATCTGGTACACGCCTTTATAACTACCCAGTTACGGTGTAGCGTTTAACGCTACCAAAGTCACAATAATCTACAACTAGAATATCTAGTGACTTCAAGTCTAAGGATGACAATACCATTGCACCGCGAGAAGCACTTGTGACTCAACATAACATGTATGTAGCCTTCTCGGAGAAGGGTCAATCCATTGCGTCATTACCCTTAATGCACACCTATGTGTTGGATCATGATATCTCCATATCAATCCAACCCCATACTAGTCTATAGATGATTGTCCCAGTAATCATTATACTGGACTAGGGATATTTAAGATAAACAACACAATTGTAAATCTAAGGACTTCATTATATTAAATATCAAATAAATAATAAATGAATTTCTAGCCACAAATAAATTCATACTAAACTAGATTGCCTCTAGGGAATCTATTCCAACAACCCCATGATTCTTAACAGGAAGAATGTTAGAAATGATATGAGGTCATGAAAAATCTTCCTACTTTCACCATGAAGTTGAGATGCACTTATTCTTAATATACATTCTTCACAAGTAGATTAATGTTTGCACATGATAAGTCTGAATCTCCTTCATATTAATATGCGAATGCATAGGCAAGAGCTTTGGTTCCTTGATGATGAAAGCTTGAACACAAGCAGGAAATTTGCCTAAGTATCAACACTTCAAAGCTTTGAGGAACTGTAGCTATGTGTATATATATATTTTTCTAACTAGTTTGTGCAGGTTTTTGGTTTTTGATATGGAAGGAAATTATGCAGGCATTAGTAATCTTTTTTCTGATTAACAATATATGCAGGACTGAGTTGGATTGAAAATCCAAGTTCATCCTGATTAACTAGCAAGAAAAGCTTCAAAGCTTTGAGATTCACTGGTTATTCTTCACTGCTAAGTTCATCTAACTAATTTTGTGTATGCAGGTTATTTCTGTGTGATTCAGAATCTGTTATGGATCTATTATTAACTAATAATACTTGTTCTATACTGCTTACATGCTATATTCATTAAATTGTATATATCGAAGCTAAGTTTTATCATCAGACAAACCTAGCCCAGTTTTCTCATGAACTGATAGCATACTGCTGATCAAATCTTGATGCTAGATTGTCTTGATGTTGTTTGATCTTGTATGGTGAGTTTATGCAGATTTGTTTGGCGTTTCAACGTTCATAAAAAAATCAAGTAGCTATCAAGACATAGTTGTTGAAAGAAGCATATCAGGGAAGAGGATTTATAGGATTTATGTTCCTAAAATCTCTCAATTGGTTGCAGACTGTTATTTAAACTGATGAACACCTTGATTTGAACAGAGACACAGATATTGAGACTGATCTTCGTGAGATTTGAAGAGTGCTACAAACAGGAGAGTCTATATCATTCAAATCTTCAGAATCATCAGGCCATTGACACTGCAGAAGCAAGATCATTCATCACAGATTGAAGAACACTTCCAAGATTTTCTGATTATCTTTATTCTGTGTTCTTCACACTTGTACTAAACTTGTATTATTATTTTGTGTTCTTATACCTCGCAAACTTTGAAGTTTAGTTTTTCAAGTGAACAGCAAAGAGGTTCTTAATGTTTCAACAGATTGTAGCTGGAACTAGATAGGTTGGGAACCACAAGCTGTAATAGGTGAAAGGTAGCTCACTTAGGCTTGAAATCTAGGGCTAAATCTGGGTGATTAATAAGAAGTTGTGTTTGAATCCTAGAGGGATAAGATCCCTCAGGCAGAGACTAGGTCCAATTGTGGCTGAACTCTGTAAAATCCTTGTGTTCCTGCTGTTTACTTTTGTTATCTGTACATTCAGTCTAAACAGGAAGTTTCAAAGCTTTGGAGCTTTCCAAATCTCAATGCTTTGAAGCCTCTGTATTCTGCAGTTATATCTTCAAGTTTCTCAAAATTGTTTCAAAGATTTGAGATATCAACTGCTTACTCTACTCAAGTTTTAAAAGACTTTCTTTTGGAAAAAGTTAGCATACTCTATTCAACCCCCCCTTCTAGAGTATTTAGATTCTGTTTTTACACTTACATTACAAACTTTTAATTGGTATCAGAGCTTTGGGTCACTGTTTAAGGATCTAACAATCTTGTGACAATGAGTAATGTAGGTGATGTAGGATTCTAAATAGGGAAGAGCAGCTAATAGACCTCCACTGTTTTGTGGTGATAACTTTGTGCATTGGAAGGCATTGATGAAGATGTTCATCATAGACCAGGACATGGAACTATGGTCTATTGTTGTGAATGTATTAAATCTATTCTATACTACTACCAATGGAGTCAGGACTATCAAACCTGAAAAAGATCTCTCAGTTACTAAACTGGAAAAGGTATCAAAGAATTACAAAGCTTTAAACTTATTATATTGTTCTCTTAGTGCAAATGAGTTTAACAGGGTATCCAACTGCAAAAGTGCAAAAGAGATATGGGACAAGCTGACTGCTGCTTATGAAGGAACTAGCCAAGTCAAGCAGACAAATATTAATATCATTTTGAGACAGTATGAACTGTTCAAGATGAATTTTGATGAATCCATCAAGGATATGTTCAAAAGGTTTACAGATATTATGAACAACTTAGAATCTTTGGGAAAATCTTACTCAAATGAGGAAAAGGTCCGGGAGATACTCAGAAGTTTTCCAAAGGAAAAATGGGAGCCTAAGACAACTGTAATTGAGAAGGCTCAAGACCTAAGCATTCTGGAACTTGATGATCTACGAGGAAAATTGCTCACTCATGAGATCTCCATGAAGGAGGTAGATAGTGACGTGAGTGACAACATCAAGAACCTGGCACTCAAGTAAAAGGAAAATGAAAAATCTCAAAGCCTTGAACAGAAGGATGTTGATGATGATGAAGAATCCTTAGCCTTGATTTCCAAAGCCTTGGCAAGAGTTCTGAAGAAGAAGAGGAACTTTGAAAGCAAGGACTACAGCAAAGAAAAAATTCATATCCTCAACCAACAAGGATCAGAAAGGTATGTCTACTTCACATTCATATAAACCTAAAGTTCTGAATTGTTGTGAATGTGGATATGCAGATCATTTGGTAAGAGATTTCCCTCAAAAGAAGAAAATCAGACAATTTCCTAAGAAGGAAAATGACAACAGAAGGAAGAAGGCAATGGTAGCCTCATGGAGTGATTAAGACTCTTAAGACTCAGATTCAGATGCGGAGCATGCCAATCTCTGCCTAATGGCTAGACATCAAGAAGACCACTCTATTGAGAAACCAATTGAAGATATGGTAAAGAATCTTTTATCTAGTCCTTCTGATGTTTTACCTAAAATCCTCAAAAGCATGTTTTTGAATGACGAAAGTTACAAGAAGGAAATTGATTACTTGAAAGTAAAGGTTCATGAGCAAGCAAAAGAAAATTTATATTTGGTTTTTCAAAACAAATTTCTTGAAGCTACTAAGTTGAAAATTGGCAGTGACTTCAAAGCCTTGGACAGCAGATTCAAAGCATTGAAATCACATGTCAAAGAAGTGGTTGATCAAAACACTGTTTAACTGAAAAATTTGTTGATCTCAAGAGTCATTAAGATGATTTAGAACAACAGAACACTTCATTGACTAGTGAGCTTCAAGAATCTAAGAAAACTCTTTCAACTTTTGCTGGCTCAGAACATAAGCTAAATCTTATAATTGGAGGAAGTATGCATTCTGTATACAAAATTGGAATTGGTTACAATCCAAATTTTCCAAGAACAAAAAAATCCACATTTGTAAAATCAGAAGCGGACATTCTCCAAAGTTTCACTATTATGGCAAAATTCGACATGTGAAATTAACTTTCCCCTTTAGAAGGACAGAACCTCACATAGTGAGGAACACCTATCCTTATCAACTTAAGGGATAAGTGAAACATATTGGATTCCACAAGGATTTAGACCACCTAACATGGTTGATTCTGAGTATGAATCAAAATTCTAAAATTGGTCTAATAGCCGGTTAAGGCATTGATTGATTTTGCAGGATGTCACCAAAGCTTTGAAAGATCTAGACAAGGATTTTGGATAGTGGATGTTCCAGGCACATGAGTGGAAAGAAATCTTTATTCACTGAGCTTAAAGAGAAATCAGAGGAAACAATTACACTTGGTGAAAAAATAAAAGTGCAACATAATTTGTATAGGAAGTATTGGTAACAATTTTGCATATTCAATTTCAGATTGTTTATTTAGTTGATGGTCTTAAGTATAATTTATTGAGTATTTATCAGCTTTGTGATAAACGACATAAAGTAGTTTTTGACAAGGAGAAATGTGTGGTGCAAGATGAAAAATCAGGCAATTGCATACTCACTGGTCCCAGGTCACATAATGTTTATGCACTATGTACTGACAAAGTTGCAGGTGATAGTCTGAAATGTCTCAAACCTTTGAAGGATGACTCAAAGCTTTGTCATAGACAGCTTGGTAATATAAGCATGCATACTTTGAACAAAATAATCTCAAAATATCTGGTAAGGGGATTACCAATCTTGAAATTCAAAGATGATGAGATTTGCAAGGCATGCACTCAAGGTAAACAGACCAGAAATTCATTCAACCCAAAGAACTTTGTAAGTACTTCTAGACCATTAGAATTGATGCACTTGGAATTGAGTGATCCTATGACGGTTCAAACACCAAGAGGTAAGAGATATGCTTGTTGTGGTTGATGATTATTCTAGATTTACTTCGATTATGTTTATTAGAGATAAGTCTGAAGCATTATCTGACTTTTCAAAACTTTGTAAAGAGCTTCAAACTTTTAAAAATTTACCTGTTTCATCTATTAACAGTGATAATGGTAGGAATTTGATCAACTTGATTTTGATTTATTTTGTGCAAAGCATGGCATCTCACACAATTTTTCTGCACCTAGAACTCCTCAGCAGAATGGTGTAGTTGAGAGGAAAAATAGGACTCTTGAAGACATGTCTAGAACCATACTACTTGAAAGTAATTTTCCAAAGTTTTTGTGGGCAGAAGCTATTAATACTGCCAATTATGTGCTCAATAGATGTTTGATCAATCATATCTTGAAGAAAACTCCTTATGAATTGTTCAAAGGCAGAAAGCCTAGTGTTGCTTAATTCAAGCTTTTTGGTTGTACTTGCTTTGTGCATAAAAATGGCAAAGATAATCTTGGTAAGTTTGATGCTAGAAGTGATGAATGTGTTTTTCCTAGGTTATTCTCAAACTAGCAAAGCTTACATGGTTTACAATAAGACAACTAAGATTGTAGAGGAGAGCATTCATGTAATTTTGATGAAAGTACTGATGATTCTCTGAGTGAAAGTTTTGCAGATATCAATTTGAACAAGTACGACGCTGATGATGACTATGACAAAGTCAATAGAAGCAAAACCAAGCAGCAGAAACATTCAGAAGAATCTCAAGGCCTTGAACTCCATGTTGAGACAAAATCTCAAAGCCTTGAGAATGAGATTGACAGGAAATATGATGCTCCTTCTACTGTTTCAAGAACTCAAAGCCTTGAAGGACCATACAATTGGACACCCAAAAAGAAGTTCAAATATTTATCATGTAATCCTGCAGAGAATATCATATGAGATCCAACTACTGGAACTTACATAAGAGGCCAACTTAGAAATTTGTGTACTTTTAATGCTTTTGTATCACTTATTGAGCCCAAGAATGCAAAATAAGCATGACACGCTCCAACTTCAAGTATACAGTTAGTGATAAAATTTCGGAAATCTGGGTTGTCGAACCCAAGAGACTTCTTGTAAATTAGTATAAAATCCAATCCTTATGTGGGCAAAGCGCAGTTGTTGTTTCTAATAATTCTACTAAATTAAAGGAAACATGAATCTCAATTAATCGATTAAATTGCTTCACGATTAATAAAAATAAATTATTTTAGGTTTTTCTCAAAGTTTGACAACGTCAGGATATCTCTACGAGTAACTAGGTATTTCACACTACGTTGGATTTACGTCCTACTAACACGATGATTCTTTGTTCTAGATAGACGAGCACGTTTATGTTGAAGATGGCTCAACCAACACCTATACTTAAACTTATCAAAGCTGATTTCTCTAACCTTATCAAGTCTAAGCACGCTTTACGATCATTAGTCCACTCTTTGTTCTTAGCTTACTAGCAAGATTTCTCAACCCTAGATACGACTAGTGTGTGTTTCAAGTTCGGGGAAATAAACGTTGATGTATATAACATTCAATACCTAATTCAATCCTATTAATACCAATACCAATAGAAAAGAAGAGTGATCAGCATACACATAACTAGATAAAGAAATCATAAATTACACTCAAACGCTTGAAAGCAAATCCATAAATAACCAAACATAGCGATCAATACCTAGATCCCTACGAGATATCCATAGAAAAAGGTTGAGCTACTCATAAACATGATCACAAAACAAGTTTTCATGATCAAAATCCAATATCTAGAAAAGAAACCGAGTTTAGAAAGCAAACGAAGAATCTCCAAGCACACGATCGTTCTCTAGCTTCAAGCTCTTCCCAAAACAATGTCTCTCCGGTCAAAATAAGCCCCAAACAAGTCTAAGTATGTTCCCCCAAGTGTTTAGAACAAATTAGGAGTAATGACAAAGTAACCCCAAAACGTTCCAAAAGATTCTGCACCCGACTAGGTCGTGCGACCTACTTGACTAGGTCGTGCGACCAAGTCCCCATACTTAGAAAATTTCATGATCAGCAACAAGGTTGTGCGACCTCTGAAACTAGGTCGTGCGACCTAGGTGTAAAAAAATCTGCTCACGGCCTCCTTGGGACTAGGTCGTGCCACCTGTTTACAGCGGTCGTGCGACCTGTTGCTACTTAGCCAAATTTCATCTTCTTTCCACTTTGTTGCTCGTGCTTCCGAATCATCTCCCCAGCATCGATTCTTAACTAAATCCTCCATTTTGAGCTCTCCTTTCAATTGCCACCGGTCTCACTTCCATCTTCATTGTAGAACTCAAAATATCCTCAAAACATCCATAATTTGATCTAAAATATCCTTGAAAAGCAACTAAGCTTTTTGAAAATCAAATAAGGACCCGAATTTTGATCCCGAACTCCGATGAAAGTGATTTTTGCACATTTGGATTCCTTTTACGACATAAACTTCGATCATGTAGAGAAATCCGTTTCCGGACGGTTTTCTTCTTTTTCTCAATTATTGTCCAGATTTGGCAAAAACATCTAAAACGCGCCAAATTTGTCTTTTTCTTCTATTCCGAAGCTCGTTTCTTCTCTCCTCTTGATTCTCGCATGCGTAATTCCTGTCAAACAACAACACGAACAATACCATGAAGATCAAATGTGATAAATTATCAAAATAATACTCAAAATCGTTAAGAAACGCCCAGATTGTACTTTAACGCTTAAAAACATCCAAAAGTGCATTTTCGTTATATTTTTTACTCAAATCTCGTCACTTTGCACCGAAACGCACACAAATGAAAATGTATAGTGTACTAAAGACAACTCTTATGAAGGAGTTATCAAATACCCCTTAGACATGCCATTTGCGCGTCCTGAGGAAAGTCTCATCTATTGCATTTAAATGTCTACTAGCCAATAAGACTCAGACGACACTAAGACGACTCACGACACAACTAATGCAGCAAGATGATGCAATGCAAATCTAGACTCGACTTAAACACATAAAAGCTTTTAGATTATTTATTTTCGTGAGATCAGGCAATTTCGATAACATATACTGGTGCTCATGGATGATGAAAAAGTTAGGCAAGAGGTGTGAAGCGCAACTAAATTCGAAAACAAGTGATTCCCCATAGTTAGTATAGAAATCTTAACTGTACTATAAAGAACAAATTACCTCTTCATGTGTGCTGATAAAATTAAGAGGCTAACCAATGCTAAGCCACACTCACAGTCCAAGCTCCTATTTCGCTAATGGTCAAATATGATGAGGCTTAGGGACAAAATGGATATAACTTGTATGAAGCAAACAATCCTAAAGCGTTACATAAGCTCATCAAACCCCATATCTCACACACCCTCACTCTGATGGTTGGAATCCACAACCTGAATCTCACCGACTCCGACCCTCAATCCCCTGAAACCCCGATACCATGTCAATCCCGCAGCCATCAAAGCGAATGATATGGAAAACTCAATATTTGTGTTCAATCTGAAACTAGGAACTTTCACCACTCGTTTTCCAATAAGCATAATGTATTCTTTCTTCATTCCTCTTCTTTTTTTTTCTCTCTTTTTTTTATTCTTTTTCTTCTCTCAATAAAACATAATACAATCAAACAACTATGAGTGTCCTCCTTCAAGAATCAAGCAGCAATAATAGTATCATGGGAAGGAAATAAACAAAACAATGAATAAGTATCACAAGAATAATTCATCTCCCTCTGACTCCATGAAGCGCATGATACCACAAACCGTCAAAGTCAAATCAAATCGTGTATGGGGGTGGAGTCATCAAAGCACAACCTCTATGTCCGTAGTCAAATTTCGACAACCCCCACACTAGAATGTAGTCACGTCCCCCTCTCCAGTAGTGAGATAATATATATCACGTGCCTAATCCAACAGAACCTCCCACACCAAGATGAATGAAAACCAATACCTAGCATGATCCACCAATTAAGTACAACCAACCCCATTTTCATGCGGAATAGACCTCACGGGATCTGGCTCTCCACTACAGTGTCCACGATGTAATGACATGGAACACCGCCACACCTTAGTGTGCAAGCCACCTCACTCACCCTTGCATCCCCTCGAAGATATCAAATGAAGCATATGCGATCTGTAGAACTCACATAAATATGTAATGAAACACTCCCTCAACTAACCCCCTCAACTACTTCTCCCTCGTGACGCTCTAGAAAGGTGATTCTAACGATATACGATGAAGGCCAAGAATCGTCTCCTAAGTCAAAGAGGCTAACAATAAATCCAAGGATCACTTAGGGTTTACTAGTGGTCCTACAAGGTAATATCTAAAAAGCAGTGAGGTTTCTAATACACATCCTCGCACAGCTGTTCTGTGTGCCACTACGAGGCGGGCTGGCGACTACCTAAGGCGGACAACGTGAAAGTTCGGCTTGTTTAGCAAACACCAAGCTCAACTCCTTTAGAGAAAAACAACACACACATTATCTTTTAAAATTTAGTTTAGTTTGAAAATAGGTAGGCATTCACGTAATGAGATTATCTCTATACATACTAGGGGGAACTAAAAATGTCACTCTCGGTCAAAATTCACGCCCTATGCCTAAAGTTTTCACATCTCACTAAATCAACCAATTCTAAGCTTCTCTCAATTGCCCTTTCTCAAATTTTTCAATTTTCTCATTTTTTGTATAGATTTTCATAATATCCTAACTCTATATGCAAGGCTTTGACTCAAAATTTTTACTCTACACAATTTACTTTATTGGTGGGGATACACAATTATGTAAAAGTGAAAACCAAATATAAATATATCCTACACAATACGACAATATAAGTAAAATCGTAAATAAAAAACCACAATACTGACTCACAATACAACCTAAAACCCTACATGTAAATGAATGTGCAAGACACATTGGCTAGGAAACAGATAAACCACCCCCACACTGAATGCTTCGTTGTCCTCAATGAATTTAAAGATCATAACAGAGAACTCAGCAATCAATGCGTAGGACCAATAGATGAGATGGAGCATGACATATATAATAAAAGAGAAACAAAAATGAGCTAAAGTAAATAGATACTCACAACCACCTCGAGGATGGGGAAGAAATACGCGCCAAGCAGTCCCCAAGCATTGGTAGTGACTCCTCCACCATGCTCATATACAGTCAATGTATTCTCGCACACCCGGGTCAACTGCTCTCCTCTACTAAAACCCATGTCTAAAGAGTCCGCAACTCGCCTGCACGAGTCCGTGTGAAGGTCATGAGCGCTATGGCACACTGGGGGTAGATTCTACCATAACCTGCTCATATATGTCACTTGGAAACATCATTAGACCCTCTCACTCATCTCTCCATAATATAAATATAACACAACACAGCCGAATTAAAAACACACTCCCTAATCTAATGCAAATAAATAGGTTGGGTTGCCTCCCAACAAGCGCCTTGTAATTTAAAGTCGACGACCCGACCCAACTACCTCAAAAGATTTTAAGGAGGTCTAGCAAGACGTGCCTCCTCCTTCAATTTCTTGTTCATGATATTTTGAACCACATCACGTGCACACACCACATTTGGCGTCTCCTCTGATTCGGGTGGATCGGGCTGAAAAATTGTAGGCAACCCAAGAGTAGGATCCACACGATCTTCTCAAAATGTGATCATGGCCGATTTACTCTTCCCTTTGCCCGACACAAATGCCTTGAACACAAGTGATGAATCTAGATCTTTGATTGTCAAATCCTCAGTCTCTAAAACCACATTTGCGTGCATTGTCTTCAAAAGTGGTCTTCCAAAGATAAGTGGAACATCGCGATCCTCCTTGATATTCACTATCACAAAGTCAGCTGGAAAGACGAATGTGCTCACTTTGACAAGCAAGTTCTCAATCACCCCATTCGCAGTAACAATAGAATTGTCTGCCAATTGCAAACCCATCTTCACCGGGGCTTGCGCACCAATGCCCAATCTCTGAAATAGGGATAGTGGCATGAGATTAATACTCGCGCCCAAATCACAAATCCCATGCGTATTATATCCACCCCCAAGAGTTCAGCCTAAAATGACACTGCCTGGATCTCTCATCTTGGGAATGTCTTTTTGAATTACAGTACTACATGTCTCTGTCAGCTTCACCGTGGCATAAGGGTCTATGGTCTTCTTTCCCCATAGAATTTCCTTCAAGAATTTCTTGTACTTGGGCATTTGAGCAAGTTCTTCCACAAGAGGAATGTTGATATGCAATTGTTTGAATATATCCAAACTCTCCCAAAGTGTTCCTCATCATTCCCCTTTATTGCCGCCGGATATGGTATCCGCGGCTCATAAGTCGCCGGATTTGGAGTGTTCTTGGGCTCTTCTTTCTTCTCAACCGTGTCGTTTGATTGGGGAATCACGACCTTGGGAAACTCTTCACCCAATTCCTTCTATTTGTCCTTTGTAGCTTTAGCCCTCGCATGGCTATGTTATGGAGGATCCTGAGTAGTAATGTCACTGCGAGTAGTAATTTCCTTGAGCTACTCACTAGGGAGGATGGTGTTAGAAGGAAGCATACCTGCTAGAAATTTAGCATAATGATTGGCTATTTGCCCAATCTGCGTCTCATGGCTTTTCATTGTGGCTTCCGTGGAGACAATTTTGCACTTCATTCTATCTTGATTAGCAAGCACTTCATTCTATAACGTTCAATACCTAACTCAATCCTATTAACACATATACCAATAGGAAAGAAGAGTGATAAGCATAAAACACACATAACTAGATAAAGAAATCATAAATTAAACTCAAACGCTTGAAAGCAAATTCATAAATCACCAAACATAGCGATCGATACCTTGATCCCTACGAGATATCCTGTGAAAAAGGTTGAGCTACTCATAAACATGATCACAAAACCAGATTTTATGATCAAAATCCAAAATCTAGAAAAGAAACGGAGTTTAGAAAGCAAATGAAGAATCTCCAAGCACACGATCGTTCTCTATCTTCAAGCTCTTCCCAAAAAAATGTCTCTCCGATAAAAATAAGCCCCAACCAAGTCTAAGTATGTTCCCCCAAGTTTAGAACAAATTAGGAGTAATTACAAAGTAACCCCAAAACGTTCCAAAAGATTCTGCACCCGACTTGGTCGTGCGACCTACTTGACTAGGTCGTGCGACCAAGTCCCCATACTTAGAAGATTTCCTAATCAGCAGCAAGGTCGTGCGACCTTTGAAACTAGGTCGTGCGACCTAGTTGTAAGAACATCTGCTCACAGCCTCCCTGGGACTAGGTCGTGCGACCTGTTTACAGGGTTGAGCTGCTACAACCCCCAAAGTGTCTGGTAACTTGGATTTCTCACAAATACTGGACAGGATTGAGGTTTTTTAAGATGGAGTGGAAGATATGAGGCAAAGTTTGTTTGAACTTTCTACTGAATTCACCAAGTTCAAAGGATTGGTGAACAACAAGCTTGAATTTATCATAAAATGTTTGAACCTAGAGCAGATACCCTCTTCTGAAAGCAGAGAAACAAACATTGATTCAGATGAGATTATTGGAGAAGCTCTCAAGAAGTATAAGAAGAAAAAAGGAGTTCCTATTGTTCTTACTTCTAAAGATATCTTTGAACAGTCTGAGGATGCGGCTGGTGCTGAATTTGCTACATAAACTGCTGAAAAGGAAGCTAATGATTCGGACAAGCTTGTTGATGAAGTTGTGGAGAAAATGGAAACTTAGGACGCACATGGTGAAGAAAGTACTGAAAAAGTTGAGCAAAGAGAAGAACCAGCTGAAGCTGAAGGAGATTCAGAGGCTGAAACAGTTGAAGAGGTTCAGGAAGAAGTTCAGGACAAGGGAAAGGGAAAAGCCAAGTCTGGAAAGAAGTATGCAAAGAAGGATCCTGAAGCTAAATCTTCAAAGCCTTGAAGTCTACCCTTCTATTTCTTTTTGTTATTCTTTCGTCTTTCAAAGTCCTGAATTTCGTTTAAGTTTTCTGATTCATGTTAAAACACTCTGAACTAGATCCTACATTTCTTCTACTCTTTTGTTGAAAGACAAAAAGGGGGAGAAGATTATGTGCGTTTGTGTTAAGTTTTGTAATAAGTAGGATGGATGCTGGTTGGTTACTGATATGATCATGCATTTTTTTTGAAGTATTATATTCTGTTTAAATATGATCTTTGTTTTAATATTGTTATCAGAACTTGTGAATCACTTGTGTTTGTGAGTTGCGGGAAGTTCATTCAAAATCAAAATTTCAATAATTTGTTTTGTCTTTCATCAAGGGGGAGATTGATAAGTCTGAAGATCCTTGCTATTAGTATGTGAATGCATAGGCAAGATCTTTGATTCCTTGATGATGAAAGCCAGAAACAAAAGCAGGAAAATTTCCTACGTATCAAAGCTTCAAAGCTTTGGGGCACTGTAGCTATGTGTGTATATATATCTGTTTAACTGTTTTGAGCAGGTTTTTGGTTGTTGATATGGAATGACATTATGCAGGCATTAGTAATCTCTGTTCTGATTAACAAAATATGCAGGACTGAGTTGGATTGAAAATCCAAGTTCATTCTGATGAACTAGCAGGAAAAGCTTCAAAGCTTTGAGATTCACTGGTTATTCTTCACTGCTAAGTTCATTTAACTAATTCTATGTATGCAGGTTATTTCTGTGTGATTCAGAACCTGTTATGGATCTATTATTGACTAATAATACTGGTTCTATACTAGTTACTTGCTATATTAATTAAATTATATATTTAATCTAAGTTTTATCATCAGACAAATCTAGCCCAGTTTTCTCATGAACTGATAGCATACTGCTGATCAGATCTTGATGCTATATTGTCTTGATGTTTGAAAGTGTGAGTATGCATATTATAATGCAGCTAAGATACTCTAGAAGGGGGGGGGGTTGGATAGAGTATGCCAGCTTTTTTCAAAACTTGCTAGGGAGATAAAAACTTGTTCAAACAATGAAGTTAAAGGCCTTGAAAACTAGTTCAAGCCCTCGAAGAAGATGCAGACAGTATAAAGAAAGTATGCCTTTTTCAAGGCCTTGAAAACAAGTTCAAACCCTTGAAAAACAGACAGTTTTGCATGCTGCAAAATCTGTGAAAAGAAATGAAATGTAAATGCAAGTGACAAGAGATTTATAGAGTTCAGTCCACTTGTACCTACGTCTCTACCTCAGGGATTAGATCCCTGCAGGATTTTCAACTCAATTCCTATTAATCAATTGCCAAGCCCTAGAACTCAAGCCCGGAGAGTTCCCTTACTCTGTTACAGCTTGTGGTTTTCCCTAACCTGTCTAGTACCTGCTCTAGCTAACGGATTAAATAAGAATTCTCTATTGTTCACCTTGAACAATCCTTGAGAATCTATGTAGGGATAATACATAAATGATCTACCAATACAGCTCAATACAGAAGTACACTTCGAATGGAAAACTGTAGTGAAGAATGCCCGTTTAGTCTCGTATTTTGTTGCTTCAAAGTGAGCTCTATTTAAACTGTTTGATGCTCCGCAAATCTTCCCACATTTTCAGCAACAACTTCTTATTTTGTAGGCAACAACTTTGACTCTCTTTAAAAGCTTTCTCCAACAAATAGTTGATCACAATCTTCAGAGATATTGTTGTGATCTTGTCCATAAGCAATCTGAGAAGCTGTCATAAGTCTCTGATTGATCACAGGATCAAACTGTACAACTATTTCCAAACTGCACAAACTCAGTTTAGGAAACAATCCTGCAAATATTAGAAACAAAATTTCCTATAATATCAAAGTCAAACAGATGATATTCTATGGTTAAAACATGTTATAATAATTTGTCTTTCATCATATAATAACACTCAATCAAACTTATAAACGATAGAAAGGGAATCAACTCAGACAGTTTGCAGAAAACTCCCCCTGAGAATGTTCATACATGTTAAGCAATTTAGCTATTTTCAAGCCTCTGAGACTGATTCAAGGCTTTGAGAGCTGATTCAAGGCCTTGAAATAGCTGAAATATTTCAATCCTTGCACAACCTGATCTTACAATCTCCCCCTTGATGAAAGACAAAACCAAATTATGTTTGATCCTTAGTCTCTGCAAAATAAACTGATTAGTTCACAATTTATGATAACACAGTAATTACAAAAAGATCCAACTTATTCGTAATACCAACAGAAACTAAACAATTCAGCAAAAAGTAAATAAAGAAGATAAACCTAGAGATAAAAACTACTAAATCCTAGAATTTTTCCCCCTTTTTGACTTTCATCAAAAAGATAGAAGATGTTGGATCAAATGTCTGGAAAATTTTGAAAACTTAAAGAAAAACTTTTAAGAAGAGAGAATGGTCAAGAAATAGTAGGCAAGATTAAGGGGTGGGATCTTCATCTTCATCCTGATCTCCTTCCTCTTTATCATCTTCTTCATCAGTCTTGTCCTTCAACTCTTGTTCCTCTGTATTCTCACCAGCAACAGTTGCTTCTTCAGTCTTGTCCTTTGCAGCAGCCTTTGGAGACTTCTTTTTCTTCTTCAAGGTAATCAACAGCTCATCTGAGTCAGGGCCATTGATATCATATTCTTACTGTGAGGCCTGTTTTGCTACCTTCTTTCCCTTATCTAAAACTAGAGCAACCTATTCCTGGTCTGAATGCTCACTAGGAAAATCCTTGTCAGAGTCTCTTTTCTTTATACATTCAACATCCTCAAGGACATCAAGCAAATTCATGCTTCTGAAGATGCTTTCCACCATGTACTTGACTTGCCCAATTTCATTTTCTAGTCCATAGACAGTTGCTTTGATATCCTCCATGTCCAACTCCAAACCATCAAGTCTCTGATTGTCTGTTGGCTGAGAAGTCTGACTTGAAGTGGGAGTCAAGGCCTTGGGCTTAGGAAACTTCTTTGCACCTAGTTATTCTTCAGTCAAGTCTGAGTAAAGTTTCCAAACTTTTTCTTTGGTTTTTACCACTCCAATTTTCTCAAAGGCTTTCTCATTAAGTACTCCAAATCCAGATGTGACTGATTCTTCTCCAGTAGTTGGAATCTCAAAGTGTTCAAAGAACAAGGTGAGCAACTTTACATAGGGCAGAGGGTGTATCCTTTTACTGGTAAGGCTAAAGAGCATATGTTCAATCACTAGTTTTGGGAGATCAATCTCATGACCATGCATAACCAGATACATGATGGGCGGCATTCTCTCAGTCACCAATTCTCTTGAATGCTATATGGGAAAGATACACCTAACTAGGATGGTATGAAGGACTTTGCTTCAACATTCAACACTGAATGTGTTAACTGTTTGGCTGAGGTGGAGATGTTTGGAAGAAATAACTCATCTTTGGCTAGCTTCAGGGTCTCTGACTTTGGTGGATGGTTCCTAGTGTCATATCTTTTTGGACACCCTAGCACATTGGCAAACTCAGAGTGATCCAATTCAATTACTACCCAGCAACTTTAGATTTGATCACCAAATGTGCAAATCTCTTAAATTGGGTCAAATTCAGGTAGAAGAGTCTGGTGAGTCTAGGGTAGGCTAATTATTTAGGATTCAGCATACACCACAAAGAACTCTTCTTCAACAGAGATATGCACTTATGTTTCATGTATTCCACAACATGCTTAGTGATCATACTACATAAACCAATAGATCTAGAAGCAAAACCATCTAACCACTGACCTTTAGAGATGTTTGAGACAAACCAAGTCTCATCTGGGGCTGAGTTGTTTGTTGAGGCTTGTGAATACATCTGCAATGCCTTATCCAATTGACCTTCTGGTTGTGCTTCTCTCACCTTTCCTTTCCCTTTTTCTTTCTGGTTGCTTTTCTGTAACAGCTTTCTGCTTCTTTTTCTTTTCTGAAGAGGAGGTTGTAACCTGCTTGACCTTCTTCTTGGGTGGAGGAAGATCTGGAACTTCCTCTGCACTAGGGGTTCTGGAGCTAGAGTCCCCCCTGACTTCTTGAACTTCATCTACCACTGCCTTTATTTTCTTCTCTGAAACAAGTTTCGATCCACTAGCCATCTTGATTATGTCTGAGGTTCTCCTTGTGCTCATTCAGGTTTGGGAGAAGAATAGAGAGAGATGGAATGATACGGAAAGAAGGAGAAGAGAAGAAGATAAATAATGAAAGAGTTTGAGTTTGAAAAGGAAACTAGTATATCTCTGATCTCAAAATATTTGCAATAATCAGAGGGATTTCAAAAAAATTCTGCCGTTGGAAAATAAAATATCTCTAATACTATTTTTGCCTAAAACAAATTTTTGAAAAGGGTAGGGGCTATATTAGGTAAATATTTACAGAGATATCACTCAACACAGAATGATCCAAGACTATTGACTATCAGTGTAGCTTATTTATTTTCAAGGCTTTGAAAAGGCTTTCAATGTCTTGAAAAACAGTAACACTGCAACAAATAAAGAACAAGGATTTGAAATGATTTTCAAGGCTTTGAAAATCAGTTCAAGACTTTGAAATCAGATACAACTTACCTTGCTTACCTGATGCTCCCCCTAAACCAATGCATCTTTATTTAGCATTCCCAATTCCAATCTTAGAGCTGAGAAACTTTCATCTGCTAATGGTTTAGTTAAGATATCGGCAATTTGAATGTTAGTAGCAATAAATTCAAGAACAGTATCACCTTTCTCAGGATGATCTCTGATGAAATGGTGCCTGACATCAATGTGCTTGGTTCTTGAGTGTTGTACTAGATTCTTTGTAATTGAAATTGCACTGGTATTATCACACATGATAGGTATGCTTTTGAAATCAAATCCAAGGTCTCTTAGCTATTGAGAAATCCATAGCAGTTGTGAGAAACATGCTCGTGCAGCTATATATTTAGCTTCGACTGTTGATAGAGCTACTGAATTCCGTTTCTTGCAATACCAACTGATCAAGGATGATCCAATAAATTGGCAAGTTCGTTAAGTACTTTTCCTATCAACCTTGTAACCTTCAAAGTCAGCATATGAAAATCCATGCATAAAGAAGTTAGAATGTCTTGGATACCAAAGCTCTAAGTCATTGGTACCATTGAGATATCTGAATATTCTCTTCACAGCAGTCAAGTGTGATTCTTTTGGATCAGCTTGAAATCTAGCACACATACATACACTAAACATAATATCTGGTCTGCTTGCTGTGAGATATTAATGATCCATCATACCTCTATACTCCTTTACATTGTCACTCTTACCAGATTCATCCTTGTCTATGGATAGTGTAGAACTCATAGTAGTCTTGTCTTCCTTACATTGAGCCATGCTATATTTGTTTAGTAAGTCTCTTGTGTACTTGCTTTGATGCAGAAAGATGCCCTTCTTTAATTGATGTATTTGAAGTCCTAGGAAGAAGTTCAGCTGTCCCATCATGCTCATTTCAAATTCCATGCTCATAAGACTTGAGACTTCTCTACACAATTGATCATTAGTTGCTCCAAACAATATTTCATCAACATATATCTGAACTACAAGTAAATCTTTCTCATTAGTCTTTATGAAAGACTCTTGTCTACTAAACCTATTTTGAAATCATTTTCAAACAGAAACTTTGACAGTCTTTCATACCAAGATCTTGGAGCTTGTTTCAAACCATAAAGAGCTTTGTCAAGTTTGTAAACATGATTTGGAAACTTGTCATTTTCAAAGCCAGGTGGTTGTGCAACATAAACTTCTTCTTGTAAATAGCCATTCAAGAAAGCACACTTCACATCCATTTGAAATAATTTCATGTTCTTGTAAGATGCAAATGCAAGAAAAATTCTAATTGCTTCTAACCTGACAACTGGAGAAAAAGTTTCCTCATAATCAATACCTTCTTCTTGATTGTAACCTTGAGCAACAAACCTTGCTTTGTTTCTGATCACATTGCCACTTTCATCCAAATTATTTCTGAATACCAATCTGGTATCAATGAAAGACTGGTTTGAAGGTGGAGGAACCAGGTTCCAAACCTTATTCCTTTCAAACTCATTAAGTTCACTTTACATAGCAACGATCCAGTCTGATTCTTGTAAAACTTCCTTCACATTTTTAGGTTCTACAAGAGAGAAAAAAGCATTAAAAGCACATAAGTTCTTCAACTGTGATCTAGTTTGCGTACCAGTGGTTGGATTTGAGATGATATTATCAACTGGATGAGATGAGAGATATTTGAATCTCTTTCTTGGAACCGTGGTTCAGGCTGTCCATAGATCTTCTCTGGTATTGAAGCAGTGCCTTTGTCACTTGAATCCTTCTGATCATCTTTTTCAAGACTTTGAGGCTTATTTTGAAGGCCTTAGCACCATTTTCAAGGTCTTGAAAATGTCTTCTATTTTCTTCTGAGCCTTTCTTGATTCCTAATGGATTCTCACTCTCTTCCTCTGACTCATGCTTGTTCAAATTCAAGTATGCAAAACTTTCACTCAAAGAACCATCATAGCTTTCATCAAAAATAACATGAATGCTCTCTTCAACCAATTTGGTTCTTTTATGGTAAACTCTATAAGCTTTGCTATTCAGAGAGTAACCTAGAAATATACCTTCATTACTTATTGCATCAAACTTACCAAAATTGCCTTTTCCATTGTTGTGGATAAAACAAATACATCCAAAGGGTCTGAAGAATGAAATGTTTGGCTTCCTCCCTTTGAATAGTTCATAGGGGGTCTTCTTCAGAATAGGTCTGACAAGCACCTGTTCAAAATATAGTTTGCTGTATTCACAGCTTCTGCCCAATAAAGTTTTGGCAGTTTGTTCTCCAGAAGAATTGTTCTTGACATATCTTCAAGAGTCCTGTTCCTTCTTTCAACAACACCATTCTGTTGAGGGGTTCTTGGAGCAGAAAAGGTGTGAGTAATACCATGCTTATCACAGAATAAATCAAATTCTAACTGATCAAATTCTCTACCATGATCACTTCTAATTGAAGCTACAGGAAGGTTTTTCAAGTTTTGAAGTTCTCTGCAAAGCTTTGAAAATTCAGAGAGTGCTTCAGATTTTTCTTTGAGAAACCTAACCCAAGTATATCTAGAAAAATCAACAACAACAACTATCATATACCTTTTACGTTTTGGAGTAGGAGTTCTCATAGGACCACAGAGATCCATATGAAGCAGTTCAATAGGTCTAGTTGTACTTACAAACTTCTTTGGCTTGAAGGAGCTTCTGGTCTGCTTGCCTTGAGCACAGGTTTTGCACATTTCATCTTCTTTGAACTTGATGGATCACAATCCTCTTACCAAATCTTTGGAAATCAACTTGTTCAAAGTATGCAAACTGATATGACTTGTGCCAAATCTTTGAATCCTCTTTCAAGGCCTTGAGACACTTCAAACTTTTAACTGCAACTTTGTTCGTCTGAAAAGTATAAACATTGTTTGATCTAGAGCTGTGAGAATGCAATCTTCTGATTTATCATTTAGAACCACAAACTTCTCTTCATCAAAGATGACTTTGTTGCCATTATCACAAAGCTGAGATACACTAAGTAAGTTAAATTTCAAACCTTCAACTAGATACACATCAGAAGTAGAGTTTTCAGAATTTGTACCAACTTTTCCAATACCAAGAATATTTCATTTGCCTTTGTCACCAAGTGTAATTGAACCTTCTGATTGCTCCTTTAATTCTGAGAATATAGATCTCTTTCCACTCATATGTCTTGAGCAACCACTATCCATAAACCACTTCTGTTCTTTGATATTGGTGACAACCTGCAAACACCAATCATTGCCTTACCCAGCTGTTAGGCCAAGTGTGGAATTTGGATTCATATTCAGGATTGTAGATAGTGCTTTCTGAGCAGACAGATCTTGGCCACGTGGCGATCATCCAGCACACCATATTGTGCTCCACACACACTGGATCACCAGCTGCGCTGATCCACGTGGGGGCTGCGAGACAGGGCCCTCGCATACCACTGCACGGGACTTGTAGGGACTTAGTGGTTTGGAGGCCAGAGTAAGTCTTGTCGCGTGCGAGCCTAGCCCGCGCGCGACCTTTAGTAACTGCTTTTGAGAGATTTATGGCACGAGCTCCATAAACTCGGTCAAACCGGTCAAACCCGGTCAACCCCATAACGGTTCCGGTATTCGCGCATAACGTGCTGTAACGGTCCCTATATACGCTGACGAACGTGCCGTTGTGGTTAAGCTAATTAAGCCGCCATTGATGGGCGCATTAACCACATTGCAACGGTCACATTCTCCGTTATATATAGGACGCTAACCTTTCCATACAAAGGATAACACACCAGACATACGCGGAAGCTCTGCCAAACCCCTGTCTCTCTCTCAGACATTACTACTGCCTTACTCTCTCCCTACACACAACCCAACACTTCCTGTGCCATTTCTAATCCTCTGCCTTCGGTGTACACCCTGCCGGATTCTCTTGTGCACATTTTGGTGAACCCGACGTGAACTTACCATCGCAAGCAACCATGTCTCAGGAGGATGATGTCAGTAACAGATCGCCTTCCACGGAGGCCGCCTCAGGAGAGGAGATTCTCCGTACTCCTAAAGCTACCGGTGAAGTTCCGACGCTAGAAGCCTTGGACGCCACCATCCAGAGTCAGGCGAAGGCTCTCAAAGCTCAATCTGCGCAGCTAGAACGGATCATGGCTGTCTTGGGGACCCTCACTCCAAACCCCGCACCAGCCACTGCCGTCTCTCAGGGAGGAGGAGTCTCCACCACTCAAGGATTGGGAGTGTCAGCCACACCACCAAACCCTAGTCTGCAAACTCCACCGGCGACTACGCAGCTACCCTCAATTCAGGGGTCAACAGCTCAAATGTTGCCTCTCGCTGCTCATACTCCTCAGCCTCCGGCTTTGGTACCTAATCCGGCCTCACAGTATCCCTTGCCTCCTCCAACGGCAATCTGGGGTAACGTGAATTCACAATATGTCCCTAGTCCTCCTGCGACATATGTGTCGCCTCCACCTGCGGTAACCCCTCCTCCCGCTGCCGAGGGAAGTACTCCGGAGTGTATGACGTCTCTGCAACGACGCATAGACACTATTCTGGCTCACCAATCGTTCGCGGATACTATCATCCCGAAGCTTGACAACGATCCGCCAATCCCACGAGAGATCTATCTCATGCCTAACCCTGCTGGGTACAAGGCTCCTAAATGGGACAAATTCGAAGACGTCAACGGGAACGCCCATGAGCATGTCATGCGTTTCATTGATGTGATGGGGCCGTATGGGGCTGATCCTAAGCTGCTGATGCGCGAGTTTCCGAAATCCTTGGGGAACGTGGCTTACAAGTGGTACAGGACATTGGAAGCCGGATCCGTGAAGACTTGGGACGACATGGTCCAGAATTTTTACACCAAGTTCTTCCAGATGGAGGAAAAGGTGACGATGATTCATCTCTCACGGATGTATCAGAAGCGCGAGGAGGACGGAATAACATTCATCAAGAAGTTCAGGGCCAAGTCCTTGGAATGCAAAGATGTGATACTCGAAAGCAGACTCGTTGAGATCTGCCTGCAATGCATGCGAGACGAGTATAAAGGTATGCTTATCAACCTGCAGACGCCTACGTTTTCGAAGTTAATCGAATGCACGAATAATATCGAGCCTATAGTTGAGAGGCAGAAAAAGAGGAACGCCCCTGAGCGATCCTCGGGCGGTACTACTTTCAAAATCGGGAGATTCAGCTACAAGAGGGGACGCGAGGCTGAAGTGAATACGGTCTCACCCCAAAAGCAGCCGAAGATAGTGAACTTTCATGCACCACCTCTGCCATGTTCGGTGGAAGAAGCAAGCGACCTTTGCAGACAATGGCGTAAGGAGGATGTCCTACCGCCGCTCGAAAAGGCACCCTCCAGGGAGATGGTGAGGGACCCGAAGTGGTGCGAGTATCACGGAAAGGTTATGCATCCCACGGCGGATTGCAAGAAGCTCAGAATCGTGTTTAGCGAAAAGATGAAGAATGGCGAACTGATCGTCAGCGATCAAAGGCAGGATGTGCGCAACAATCCACTCCCTGCCCATGCGGAGCAAGAATCGAAAGGCAAAGAGGTCGCTATGATCTCGATTGTGGATCTTTAAGAGGTCGCAGAGGATGGTCTACCCATCATTGCCGAGATCCATGATGATGAGGACTACAGCATAGACACGGAGGACGAGCGTGCCGACCGGATGAAGGGGTCGCACGGGTTCAGCAGCTTCTTCGACGAGATGAATTTCTAAGAAAAGTGCCGGACGGAGATGACAAAGGAGATTTTAAGGATAGCAGAAGACTACGAGGAGGATCTCGTAGTCTCCAATGGGAAAGTCGTTAGGGCGTCTCGCTCTACAGAAAAGGTCATAACCTTTTCCTCAAGCGACAAGAAGACAGATGCGAGCCACCAGAGGCCTCTGTACGTGACGGCTATCATCAATGGCGTTGAGTTCAAAAGAGCGTTCGTTGACGGAGGAGCAGCAGTTAATGTTGTTTCGCTCCATACATTAAAGCTAGCGGGAATTCCAGAGTACATGATTGTCAAGCGTCCATCCCTGCTGATGGGATTCGAAAGTGACTCCAGAATGACGATAGGATGGATCCGCCTGGGTATCCAGATCGGCAAAATCAAGTGCTCAGCAAAATTCTATGTCATAGATGCGAACACTACGTATCACATGATCATAGGTCGAGCCTGGATTCATCGCTTTGATGCAGTCCCTTCAACAGCTCACCAAGTGATGAAAGCCATTTGGAATGACAGAATAGTCGAGATACCAGCTTCGACAAATCCATTCAACATGGATGAAGCGCATCTCAGTGAGGCGGTGTGGTTCACTGAGATGGCAGATGAGCAAACGCCGGGACCATTAAACCCCACTCCTCTGCCCCGCTGGAAGGACATCAAAGATCAGTCACCTGCGGGAGTGATGGTTACAAGAGAGGATGCCAAGGAAAAGCCACCCACGCGAGAGGAGGCGCCGCGGATTGCCTACCAGCAAAAGAACGTGTACACTCTGAAAAGAATAGCAAAGCATGATCCTGAAGGCAAGGAGATAGAGAGTTTCAACGCCAACGGGAAGAAATGCTATTCGCATATGAAGGTGCGCGGGGGTGTCCTCACGCGGGCATGGGGATATCCCTGAGCAAATCAACCAAATTGAGCAGGTTTCGGAGACAGAAAAACCAATGCCAAGCACTCTAGAAGAGAAACACAAAGAAGCACCCGAATGCATGGAAGACAAACCCAGACCACAAAAACAGGAGCTGAAGGATGTATTCCTAAGCCCGAGCGAAGAAAAGAAGAGGACAGTCTTTCTAAGTGCGGACCTCGCAAGCGAAGAGGAAGAAAGATTGCTACAGCTCTTGACTGAGTACAAGGACGTATTCGCATGGGAGTACGATGAACCCCATGATGGCCCTGTTCCACGACATGATGCACAAGGAAGTGGAATTCTATGTGGATGACCTAGTTGTCAAATCCAAGGAGGAGGCAGACCATCTAGCGGATTTGCGAAAAGTGTTTAACAGATGCAGATGCTTTCAATTGAAGATGAACCCCATGAAGTGCGCATTCGGGGTAACATCAGGGAAGTTCTTGGGATGCGTGGTACATCGTCAAGGAATAGAGCCTGACCCTGCGAAAGTATCACCCATCACTGGCATGACTCCGCCGCATAACCAGAGTGCCTTGAAGACCTTCTTGGGTAAGCTATCCTATCTGCGAAGATTCATCCCAGCGATCGCCGAAATCACCTTCTGTTTCAGTGATCTTCTCAAGAAAGATGCTGTATACAACTGGACTGCGGAACACGAAGCTGCGTTCGGGAAACTAAAGGAGCTGCTGACATCATCAAAAGTAATGATCGCACCCCAGCTCGGATCACCACTCTTGTTGTATCTGACGTCAACAAGGAGGTCTATAGGAGCTCTCCTAGCTCAGGAGTATGAGGGTCAAGAAAGGCCCACCTACTACATCTCTCGCATCGTGCAGCCTGCGGAATCAAGGTACACGGACATCGAACGTCATTGCCTTGCTTTATTCTTCGTGATAGAGAAGTTGAGACACTGTTTTGCTTCGCACAAAGTGGTAGTAGTCACCAAGAGCGATTCCATACGATATCTTATGACTCACACCACTCCTGGGGGAAGATTGGAAAAGTGGTATATGACCATTTCCCAATATGACATCAAATGCGTTCGGCCACGGGCGAGCAAGTCGCAGGCGGTGGCGGATTTGCTAGCGCAGTTCCCCGATAATAGTCATGAGCCTGTGATTGAAGAAGAATTGGAGGGACCTGAAATCTACGCAGTTGAGCCGCCCTATTGGACGCTTCATTTCGACGGCTCGTCAACAAGGAAAGGTGGAGGCATCGGGATAGTCTTGGAAGCTCTCATCGCGGGACTCCGCGCGGCAAAGGCCTTGGAAGTAAGCAATGTGACGGTTATGGGGGACTCCAAGCTAATCGTCAAACAGGCCTCGGGCGAGTATGGTTTGAAGGAGATAAACTTATTGCCCTACCGGACCTTGGTACAGAAATTGGTGCAACAGTTCTGCGATGTTAGATACGAGCACAAACCTCGGGCGGACAATAGGCATGCTGACGCTTTAGCTACCTTGGGATCCAAGGTCAGTGCGGACAAATGTCCCGCAAGAATCTCGATTGAAGTGCGAACATCCTCGGCGTTGACAGAAGACGCGTGCGACGATGAATGCATGGACAATGCGGACTGGAGAAAGGCAATCTTACGGGCCATCGCAGAAGGCACGAGCAGCGAGAACTGGGCACTCACAAAGGGGTATTGCATACATGACAACACTCTTTACTACAAGGGCCCTGGTGGAATACTCATGCGATGCGTCACCGAGCAAGAGGGACAACTGCTGTTGGAAAAGATTCACCAACATGCTTGTGGGGAAAGTGAGGTGTCAATCTATTGGAAAGCCCAGAGGTATGGCATTCATTGGCCGGACATGTCAACGGACGCAGCATTGATTCAAGGAAAGTGCGAGAGTTGCGCACTGATCAAGGACTCTTTACTCATTGCTCTGACCGAGGATGATGCGGATGGGAAGAAACCACTCTTTGATTTTCTTACCCAGGGTATTGTACCCGAGTCGAGAAAAGAAGCCGAGAAACTAAAGAGAAAAGCAGCCCGATATGTGGTGCAAGAAAATTTTCTTTGGCGAAGGGGCCATGAAGGTAATTTGCTACGATGTCTAGACAGCAAGGAAGCACAAGAAGTGATGGACCTTTCTCATCAGGTGGAACATCAGGGAGGTGCGAAATTATGCAGGCAGCTCCTCTCAATTGGATATTTCTGGCCCACTATGGAGGCTGATTGCCGCACCAAAGTAAGACGCTGCCAGGAGTGTCAATTCAAGGGTAATCTAGTGCACGCTCCTGCCGTAGATCTACACGCATTGGGAACACCATGGCCGTTTCACACATGGGCTCTGTATTTCATCGGTCCCATTCGACCGACCTCGCACGGGAATCATTTTATTCTCACCGCGACCGAGTTGTTCACCAAGTGGGTAGAAGCAATACCACTAAAGATAGCAAATGCGCTAGCCGTGGTCCATTTCATCCAAGAAAGCATCATATGCAGGTTCGGAATTCCAAACACCATCCTTTCGGATAATAGCACTCCTTTTGTTAATCTCCAGGTGGCTGCAAAGCTAGCAGAGTACAACATCAGGCAGATATGCTCCACTCCATACTACCCGAAGGGGAATGGGCAAGCAGAAGCAACCAACAAGACGTTATTGAGAATTTTGAGCAAGATGGTCGCAGATGACCACAAGAAATGGGCTGATTCTTTGAACATAGCCCTGTGGGCTTATCGGACTTCTCCAAGGACGCTCACAGGGGCCTCGCCATTTCTCTTATGCTATGGAGCTGAAGCTGTGGTACCTGCGGAAGTGAAGGTTAACTCTGCGAGGTTGGCTTTTCATGCATTATATGACAATCAACGCGACCATGACTTAGTCCTGCTAGAAGAAAAGCGGGAGCAAGCTAAAAGGACTAACAAACGGTACCAAGAACGGATCGCTCGTGCGTACAACAAAATAGTCCAACGTCGAGATTTCACAGTTGGAGATTTGGTCTTGCGCGCGTCTGACCATTGCATGCGAGAGGCAGCTCACCCAAAATTCGCAGCCAATTGGGAAGGACCCTTTGAAGTCACAGAGGTCTTTGACAGTGGCTACTGCAGCATACGGAGGTTACATGGAACGACCTCAACCCCAAGCTCAGTCAACATGCGCTGGATTAAGAAGTATTATCCTTAACTTCTCTCATTATATGCGTTATATTACAGCGTTTTCTTTATGCTCTGTATTGCTATGATTCGCACATCTTCTCTCCCATATGAGAGAATTGTAATCTCATCTCTCCCATATTAGAGTTTTATAATAAAAAGGCTTCTCCCAAATGAGAAAAACTTTATGCTTTCAGCTGTCTTTATTGCTCTGTTTATTTCATTATTTCTGTTAGCGAAAGCCTATCTACCGTGATAGCAACCCGTGCGAATACGATCTTAAGTGATCTTCTACAGCCTATCCGTCGTGATAGCAGCCTATGCAAATACGATCTTAAGTGATCCTCTAAAGCCTATCCGCCGTGATAGCAGCCCATGCGAATACGATCTTAACTGATCTTTTAAGCCTATCTGCCACGATAGCAGCCCATGCGAATACGATCTTAACTGATCTTTTAGGCCTATCTGCCACGATAGCAGCCCATGCGAATACGATCTTAACTGATCTTTTAAGCCTATCAGCCACGATAGCAGCCCATGCGAATACGATCTTAAGTGATCTTTTAAAAGCCTATATGCCACGATAGCAGCCTATGTGAAAACAATCTTAAGTGATCTTAAAAGCCTATCTTCCACGATAGCAGCCTATGCGAGTATGATCTTGAATGATCTTTCAAGCCTATCTGCTACGATAGCAGCACTACACGAATGCGATCCCAAAATGATCTCTTAAGTCTATCTGCCATGATAGCAGCATTATGCAAAATGATCTTAAGTGATCTATAGAAGCCTATCTGCGGAGATAGCGCTCGTACTTGGGTTTAACCTTAAGTAAATCTCAAGCCTATTCGCCAAGATAGCAAAGCTACACAAACACGATCTCGAACGATCTAAAAACATATCTTCGAATCTATCCGGCATATAGCAAATCACAAGCGACAATGCAAAGTGTGTATACAGCACTAAAGGAGTCGAAATTTGCCAATACGCATGCGAAATCGTAATTTGTTGTAACAAGACAGCAAATCATACAAAGCGATTTATCATTATGAGTCAAAATGACTTACAATTTATCTGTCTAGATAAAAGCTTACAAGCGAAAAGCTCAGATCAAGCTAGTTACGCAGCCAACATGGCTTACAATGCATCTAAATAGTAACCTACAAGTAGAAGTTACACATCGCGGGAATCCTAACTTGAAAAGGATCGACCTAATGGTTCTAGCAGAAGCTACGCGATACAAAGATCTGCGACCAAAGATCTGTAGCAAGTAGGGTGTTCCTACGAAAGGAACAGCCCGCAGCCCGCCATGTCTACAAGACCTACGCGACGCTATGTTCAAGATCCCAGGATCTGACAAGGCCATTCTTTGGTCTTACACCCAAGATACGTGCCTGAGGAACCACCTGTTCCGACGTATGCGGCTGTGCAAGACAGGGAAGCAGTCATTCCTCGGGCAAGAGGCTCCTTGTCCACGGAGACGAGCGCATTGGCTCGCCTCCCTGAGCTCGCGAACGTGGTGGCGAATGATCAACCTCCGGGCATGCTGGAGGAGAAACCCACCGTTCATTACGAGTCGGTAGCAAGGTCAGTACGGCGCTGCACCTCGCCGGGAGGCGGCCGGAAACATGACCTGCAAGCATAATAGACGAAGAAAATTCTTCGAGCAAACATGAGGTATTCTCTGCATCTTCTTTATGATAATTATAAAGATCAATACGCTTTTTGAAGCAGATCTTGGAAACTATTTCTATAGCACAAAGCACAAACTCAGGTTTCTCAACTTGAAGCTGCCATGAATCAACGAAAAACAAGCGTTGAAGCCAGCAGTCGTAAGGACTCACGCCAAGCCACATTGTGGGATGAAGAACCCAAATAGCAAAAGGAAGGGTTCATATTGAACTTGTGGAGACTCTTCAGTTGCCGGGATGAGTCAGCAGAACTTGAAAAGAGGGTAAGGATCAATCACTTACGCCTTGAAAAGAGGTAACAATCAATTACCCTACTAAAGGCTACGACGATTCGGTTGCGTATCCTAATTAATGACGGATGGTCATGATTCGGATGGACTTCCCAAGGAAAGCGTGCTTATCTAATGAGCAATTAGCGCAAAAATCAAGGCAGAATATCAATTGCTGATGTCATAAATTGATATGCACAGAGATATTCGAGCAAATCCCGGGAAGGGAAAAACAGGCATTTCAATTCTTTTTGAAAAAAAGGGGGGGGGGGGGTGAAACCCTAGCAACATTACAGTAATGTTTTAGCTACTTATTTTCTACTTTTCAAAACAAGCCCTTGTTCAAGGAGTCATTAGGAGTAAACTGACGGCTCATATTTTCCACTTGATCCACTTCTTGCTTCAATTGCTCGCGTTTGGCGTTCATCTCATGAAAGAGCTTCACAGCCTCTTCAACCTTTTTCCTTTGCTGCTCTACCTTCTGCTCCTCAGCTGCGAGGTTATGGTAGCCGCATTTCAAAGTCATGGCCGCGCGAATGAGGGTGACTCTTTTGACAAGAAACCCAAGGCCCAGCTTGCCTTGAACTTTGGCGAGAAGGTTTTGGCAGATGCCAAAAAGCAATTCCACGCTCTGAGGAGAAATGGTCGCAGGTGTGGCCGCGGACAGCTGCTCCAAAATCCAGATGGATTCAGTCAGAAACAGCCTCCTGTCGAAGGGCCCTATCTCCAGAGACCTCGCAAATGATTGGGCGTAGGAGAGGCGCATCCGAACTAGCCAGTCCACGTCAGCTTGCTTCAACCCTAAAGCAATGTCAAAGCCAAGTTAAACTGTCAAACTCGCAAGTAAAGAATGCAAGATGCGAACAACAAATCACGACATACCAGTTCCTTCAAGGATCTCGCGCAGAGAAGGAATGCGCATTGCCGGTGCAGTTGAAGACTGTCCTCGCTCCATTGCCCTTCTATCAGCTGCAAGCTCTAACTCCTCATAGTTGGGGGGAAGAGTATAAGCCGCACCAGGTGCGATTGCAGCCCCGACCTGCGAACCCCAAAAGTTCCACGCAGGAAGAGGTGCCTCAGGCTTAGTCATTGCCGGAGGCATGACAGCAGTAGAAGTTGCAGCTTGATTAGGGATGCCTTCAGGTGCGATAGCATCAGCAGCGTTCGTTCCTGTTTCCTCAGCACCAGCATGGGCATCCTCCTCCATCAACACGGTGTCAGCTTCGGCATCATCAGAAAGTTCAATGACGTCCTCGAAGGGCTCTCCTGCATATTCAGCAGCTGCGACGGGCTTCTCAGTATGAGAACTCGGCACCGGGACATAGGATGCAGAAGGTTGACTCCTTTGCTCCAACATGGCTTCATTAGCATTGCATGCGATACAAAATACGATGATGTGAGGTAACTCGTATTGTATAATATTTTATTATCTTTGGTAAGCTAAGAGCGAGGACCTCCACGCGAAGGTGGGATCGCAGCATCCTCGTCATATGCTAAGGACGTGGAACCTTGCCCTATTAAATGTACCTTCATTAAGCATGTCTTTAAGGTGAGTGTGACCTGGGGCGCGAAGAAGCCAGTCATGATTATGTTCGGGTTGCTAAGCCTAGTTCACACATGTTGCTCAAATGATTACCTGAAGGTTCACCGCACTTGCCTACTAGCCAACGGCGAATGTCAGCTTTTGACACATCGTGCTTTAGCGCACCGACAATAACATCTCGGTAAGTTACTGCGAGATTAAAAATCTCACCTTCATTACCGCCAGCGATTTCTTCAAAGTCTGCTTGGGCTAGCTATATAGCTGCCGCATCTTCTTCTGGAGCCGCATCCTCCTCGTCAACTTGAGGAGCCACCTCTTCTGGAAGCACATCTTCCTCATCAGTCGGACGCACTAGGTCGTCGACGTGTTGCTCTTCTAGGCTCCTTTGCTTCACGCGTTCGAGTTCCTCTTCTTCTCGCTTTCTTCTTCTTTCAGCAGCCTCCGCAGCTGTTCTCCTGGACTCGGCAAGAATGTCCTCGCTTATGGTTTCATCGGAAACACCAGAATGAGAACCCCTCTTCTGCTTCTTGGCCAAAAGGCCACTGATGGTCTCATCGTCATCATCTGCGAAGAAACAATTCGTTCAAACAAGACTGCAAAAGAGTTAAGATAATGAGAAGAGAAGTACGATTGAGATACCTCCTGACTCTTCCTCTTGTATCGCATCTCTCTCTATCTCTGACATCTTCAATTCTTTCCTCTTCTTCATCTCCTTCTCTTGTCTCTCTTCTCTCCTCTTCTTCTTCCTGACCAAACGGAACAAAGGTCTCCACTGCGAGCTCCTTCCGCGCTTTACTGGTCATGCGACCTTTACTTTTATCCCTGGCAGTAAGGGATCTTGCAGGAGGGGAAGTTGGAGCGCTCCTAAGGGAAGAGATTGTGATTCCTCTTTGTCTGGGCCTTTTCGCCCTCGGAGCAGCAGTCGCTGGAGGAGATGGATCATTCCTGGGAGGAGACAAGGCTGGAGTATTTTCTATCAGCGAATCAGCAAAAGCATTCATGATCTCGCGAATTTTGGTCTCAACCGCGGGATCCATCTTCGATGCCAGTCGAACTGGTTGTCCTTGTCTTCTTGCAGTAACAATGGTGGTGACCAGCGATTTGGAACGCTCACCAGATGCAAACCTCCTCACATGGCACTGCAGCAGAAAGTGAAGCATGAAGCTTTTGACATATTGGAATAGCAACCATATTCAGACTCGTCCAGGCTACAATTGGGACAAAAAGGGAAAGAATTCCTTTTGATCACAGGAGCACTGCTTGGCTGAGGGACCGACTGCGTCTCAAACCTTGTCTGCTGGGCATTCCAGTAAGCGATCCAGTTTCTGGAATAGCCACCTTCGCGGTTACCTGGAGGTTGCTCGAAGGGAAGATTGCTCATCAAGATTGTTTTACACTCCTTAGACAATAACCGCTTGTAGCAGCCTCTGATGATAGACTGCGACCAGATTGATAGTGCCACTGCATCGAAGCCAAACTGGGGAGAAACGCGAGTGGGATCAACATCCACGGTAATCCTCTCGTACCTAGGCGCGAGCTCACGAACATGCTCTGCAAGAGCAGGAAGAGAACCTTTCAGACACCAGCAAAAGAATTCGCGATAGCGCTCGTGGAAATTCTCCCCGCCCTCGAAAAGGAGCTCTTTTGAGAAAGAAACAGCCTTGGAGGGATACAATTTTGGGAACCATCGCACATTCTCAACGCGCATGGCATAAGGCCTGGCTATAAACTCTTCCCGATTATCGCATATCAGGCTCCAAACGCACTTGGGAAAGTTAGTTCCGAACCACCTCGCAGCCCTGCCGCTATTACGCTCCTCCTCCGCACCTGGGGGACACCATTTGCTGGGATTAGAAGCGACTGGGGCATAAGAGGGCCATCGCTCGAAGACCCACATTGTCAAGAAAGCAATATTAATGTAAGTCAGTACGTCGAGGCGACCACGCGATTCCTTCATTGCCACGACCAGCTGATCCAACCTGTAGTACAGCGTGCCCAAGACTAAGGGTCCAAGTGCGACTTTCTGACCGAGGGCCAATTTCACAGCAAGAGGCAGAACATGATAGAAGACCCCATCATGCGGGTGGCCATCGAATAAGTACCTCGACAACCAGGCACAGAGGAAGGCGCATAGGGTCAAGTGATAACCCTTGCCATTCACATAGTTCTTAGCCTTCGGGTTTTGGCTCAGAAGCTTCTTGGTGATACTCCTGTTCGCATAATCATGGAAAAAGTATTGCACCCACTTGTTCCAAGTGTTCTTCGCAGATATGTCAACCAACTGCCAGTCAGGAAGGACTTCTGTAGTAGCCCACCGGGTGGAAATTTTCTTCACTTCTGACAAGCACTCTTCCATCTGCTTGTACAAAGCGATCTCCGCATCAGTTCTCAAGGGACTCAAAGGATCCACTTCGCCCACGGGAGAAAGATCGTACATCATGTGCACATATTCGAGCGTGGGAGCAGCCTCAAACTCAGCAAAATGGAATGTGTGAGTCGCGGGCGAGTAACGAGAAAGAAGGTTTAGAAGCATGGACTGGTCCAGCTTCACGGCAGCACCCTTCATAGCACGAACTGCGAAGTATACGCCAGCATCGTTTAAAGTCATGGCGTGATGAGTCAATACATGGTCAATCCACTCATCCATGAAGTTCAATTTTTGAACAAAAGCTTGAGTGGAAATCGCAGTATACGGGAAATATCCATTTTCGACTCCCAATCGAACCACATCTTCGGAATCGATCAATTCGAGCAGGGCCGAGTTAACTGGAGGGGTTAACGTTTGCAATCCTTCACCAGGGACAGGGATTGGCAGCTTCTTCGCCTTAACCCTAGCATGGTCGAAGTCTTTGCCACCCAGATAGGGGGCTTTTCGCCATACGGCCCGCGGAAGATCAGGTATTTCTTCGACCTCCTTAATGGGTTTGGTTCCTTTTGTCTTTGCCATTCCTGCGGAAAAGCAAGAAAAAAAGGGGGGAGAAATATTCACACTTTAGTTTGAATTTCAAGATTCAGTTCAAATCATACGAGGATCTATTGGAAGAAAGATGAACAGTCCAGTGGAAATCTTCAAAATTAGAGATTGGAATCGTTTGCATTATCAGGGATTTCAGAAACCCTACATTCAAGATCCTTATCATCTGGGGATTAAATCAAAATTGGATTCAAAGATCGAGAGCTTCTTCATAAGTTTTCAGTGGATAATATGTTATGGGTTTGCAGATCCAACGCAGTTCAAAGCACATATCAGTATATTAAACACAATTGAACAAGGCCAACCTTGTTTTGGTAAAGCTTGCTTGGATGCGTACAATTGAAGAAGACGATTGACAAGAGAGAACTGGTGATTGATTATCTGAATCTGCTCTTGAAGGCTTCCGGGTATCATTCACTTTAAGAGAAAGAAGTGATGCTTTTGCAACAATGGAGAGTACAGAGTATTTATCCAAAAACAATGAAGGGTTGCGTCCTTTCAGTAGTCGAATCGCAACCGTCAGCGTCGAATCGCGCAATCACAGGACAAGCTGACGTCACGCCTAAAACCCTAAAGGCCAGACGGCACGACTCTAGGCGTTTAGGTCATAATGGCATGCACGGGGGCTGAACTTGCTCATATTTGAATTGGTGCGTGGCGGCGACGCGTACGTTGGTTTCTGCGCATGGAAGTCTATCCGGCTATGAGTCTTCACGCGCAGAAAGGGGGCTAATGTAGATAGTGCTTTCTGAGCAGACAGATCTTGGCCACGTGGCGATCATCCAGCACACCATATTGTGCTCCACACACACTGGATCACCAGCCGCGCTGATCCACGTGGGGGCTGCGAGACAGGGCCCTCGCATACCACTGCACGGGACTTGTAGGGACTTAGTGGTTTGGAGGCTAGAGTAAGTCCTGTCGCGTGCGAGCCAAGCCCGCGCGCGACCTTTAGTAACTTCTTTTGAGAGATTTATGGCACGAGCTCCATAAACCCGGTCAAACCGGTCAAACCTGGTCAACCCCATAACGGTTCCAGTATTCGCGCATAACGTGCTGTAACGGTCCCTATATACGCGGACGAACGTGCCGTTGTGGTTAAGCTAATTAAGCCGCCATTGATGGGCGCATTAAAAACATTGCAACGGTCACATTCTCCGTTATATATAGGACGTTAACCTTTCCATACAAAGGAGAACACACCAGACATACGCGGAAGCTCTGCCAAACCCCTGTCTCTCTCTCAGACATTACTACTGCCTTACTCTCTCCCTACACACAAACCAACACTTCCTGTGCCATTTCGAATCCTATGCCTTCGGTGTACACAAAGTTCTCCCTGCCGGATTCTCTTGTGCACAAGGATCAACAATGTTAGGTGGCCTAACCCCTTTAGGAACCCAAATCTACTTAACTTGTCCTTCGAGTTGAAAGGGAAAAGTGTTCCTCATTATGTGAGTATCTCTTCTTCTAAAATGACAAGTCATCTTAACATGACCAGTTTTGCAAAAGTAATGACATGTAGGAGAAGTTTTGTTTCAAGCTTTCACAAATCTTCTATTGTTCCTCCTTGAAAAGTTTGGATTGAATCCAATACCAGCTTTGTGAACAGAGTGTGAACTTCCTCCAAGAATCAAGTTCAAATTGTGTTATGATCCTTGAATTTGACCAATTCAGATTCTTGAATTTTCTCAGTAAGAGTAGTCTTTTGTTTATCTAATTCATCAATATGATGTTTTATATTAACAAGGCTGTCACTCATTGAGGAGTTTTTAGTGACTACTTCCTTCACTTGTGTTTTCAAGGTTTTGAAACTGGGTTTCAAGGCCTTGAAATCACTATAAGTTTTCTTTTGAGAGATTTCAAGATTCTGATTTAGGCAAACAAGTTGTAAGTTTTCTTTGGCTTGCTCATGAACTTTTTCTTTGAGAAGTCTGGTCTCTTTCAGATAATCTTTCTCATTCAAAAGCATTGTTCTGAGATATTTTGAAAGAGCTTCTTTTGGTTTTGAAATCAGACAATTTACCATTACCTCAATGTTCTTCTCAGAACTTTCATCATGCTTGGCCATGAAGCATAGGTTGGCATGTTCTTCCTCAGATTCAGATTCACTAGAGCTATCTGAATCACTCCATGAAGCTATCGTGGATTTCTTTCTTCTTTCATGATCTTTCTTTTGAAACCTCTTTCTTTTCTTGTGTGGACAATCTCTTATCAAGTGTCCTGCATTACCACATTCAAAAGAGTTCGTAACTTTTGATTTATTTTTTGAAGAGGACTTACCTTTGTAGTCCTTACTGCTGGATGATCTATGCCTTTCTCTGTTGAAGTCTTTGTTTACAAGGTTTTCTTCATTTCGAAGATCCTTGTCAAGACTTTGGAAATTAAGGCAATTGGATCTTCATCATCACCATCCTCAGTTTCAAGGTTTGTGTTCTCTTATTCTCTTTGGCTTTGAGAGCTAGTTCTTGACACTTTCTGGTAGTTCTCCATCAACTTCATTCATAGATATCTCATGTGTCAGGAGCTTCCCTTGTAGGTCATCAAGTTGTAGAGTTGATAGATTCTGAGCTTCTTCAATAGCTGTGGCCTTTGGTTCCCACTTTCCCTTTGGAAGAATTATGAGAATCTTCCTTACTTTTTCTTCATTGGAAAAATGTTTTTCCAGTGAATCAAGGTTGTTGAAAATGTCAGTGAACCTCATGAATATGTCTCTGATGGACTCATCTGCATTCATCTTAAGCAGTTCATATTGCCTGAGATAGATGATGATATTAGTTTGCTTGACTTAGCTGGTTCCCTCAAAGGTAACCACAAGCTTATCCCAGATTTATTTAGCAGTTGTCATCCAGTGATCCTGTTTAATTTATCAGTACTCAAATCACAATACAAAATGTTAATAGCTTTGTAGTTCTTAGAATATTTCTCTAATTCAGAAGAGGAGAGGGAGTCTTCTGTTTTGAGAGTTTTAATCCCATCTTTCTCTGTGTAGAAAGTATGAGGTCCATTTTGTATAATGGTCCAAAACTCTAGATTTTGATCAATGATGAATATTTTCATAAGGGCTTTCCAATGAGCAAAATTTTCTCCACAAAATAGAGGAGGTCTGTTACCAGCTCTTCCCTGTGAGAAACAACCATCACCTGCAGTACTCACGATCACCAGATGGTTAAATCTATACAGTGATACAAGCTCTGATACTAATTCAAAGTGTGAGTATGCAGATGTTAATGCAGCTAAGATACTCTAGAAGGGGGGGTTGAATAGAGTATGCCAGCTTTTTGAAAAACTTGCTAGGGAGATAAAAACTTGTGCAAACAATGAATTTCAAGGCCTTGAAAACTAGTTCAAGCCGTTGGAGAAGATGCAGAAAGTATAAAACAAGAATGTCTTTTTTAAGACCTTGAAAACAAGTTCAAACCCTTGAAAAACAGACAGTGGTGTATGCTGCAAAATCTGTGAAAAGAAATGAACTGTAAATGCAAGTGACAAGAGACTTATAGAGTTCTGTCCACTTGGACCTACATCTCTACCTCAGGGGTTAACTTGCTCTAGCCAACTGATTAACTAAGAATTTTCTATTGTTCACCCTGAACAATCCTTGAGAATAGATGTAGAGATAATACAGAAATGATCTACCAATACATCTCAATACGGAAATACACTTAGAATTGAAAACTGCAGTGAAGAATGCAGTGAACTTCTGTGGAATGGATTGAGAGTTTGATGTTCTTCTTTGGTGCTTTGTCAATCCAGATTCTTGTCTCTTTCTTTTGCCCGTTGAGTCTCGTATTTTGTTGCTTCAAAGTGAGCTCTATTTAAACTGTTTGAAGCTCTGCAAATCTTCCTACATTATCAGCAACAACTTCCTATTTGTAGGCAACAACATTGACTCTCTTTAACAGCTTTCTCCAACGGATAGTTGATCACAATCTTCAGAGATGTTGTCGTGATATTGTCCATAAACAATCTGAGAAGCTGTCATAAGTCTCTGATTGATCACAGGATCAAAATGTCCAACTATTTCCAAACTGCACAAACTTATTTTAGGAAACAATCTTGCAAATATTAGAAACAAAATTTCCTGCAATATTAAAGTCAAAAAGATGATATTCTATGGTCAAAACATGTTAGAATAATTTGTCTTTCATCATCTAATAACAATAAAACAAACATATAAAAGACATAAAGGGAATCAACTCAGAGAGTTTGCAGAAAACGCCCCCTGAGAATGTTCATATAGGTTAAGTAGTTTCAAGGCTTTGAATCCAGTTTCAAGGCCTTGAAAATAGCTAAACTATTTTCAAGCCTCTGAGACTGATTCATGGCTTTGAAAGTTGATTGAAGGCCTTGAAATAGCTGAACTATTTCAAGCCATGCATAACCTGATCTTACAATGTTATTTAATCTTGTTTTCTGAGTTTATGCAGGTTTGTTGGGCGTTCCAACGTCCATAAACAAATCAAATAGCTATCCAAACATAGCAGTTGAATGAAGCATATCACGGAAGAAGATTTATAGGATTTCTGTTCCTAAAATCTCTCGGTTGGTTGCAGACTGTTATTTAAAGTGATTAACACCTTGATTTGAACAGAGACACATAGATTGAGACTAATATTCGTGAGATTTGAAGAGTGCTAAAAATAGGAGAGTCTATATTGTTCAAATCTTCATAATCATCAGGACATTGATACTTTAGAAGCAAGATCATTCATCACAGATTGAAGAACACTTCCAAGCTTTATTGCTTATCTTTATTCTGTTTTCTTCACACTTGTACTAAAATTGTATTATTATTTTGTGTTATTAAACCTCACAAACTTAGAAGTTTAGTTGTTCAAGTGAACAACAAAGAGGTTCTTATTGTTTCAACAGATTGTAACTGGAACTAGATAGGTTGGGAACCAATAGCTTTAATAGGTGAAAGGTAGCGCACTTAGGCTTGAGATCTAGGGCTAAATCTGGGTGATTAATAAGAAGTTGTGTTTGAATCAAGGAGGGATAAGATTCCTCAGGCAGAGACTAGGTCCAATTGTGACTGTACTATGTAAAATCCTTGTGTTCCTGCTGTTTACTTTTGTTATCTGTAAATTCAATCTAAACTGGATGTTTCAAAGCTTTGGAGCTTTCCAAATTTAAATCTTTGAATCCTCTGTATTTTGCAGTTATATCTTCAAGTTTCTCAAAACTGTTTCAAAGCTTTGAGATATCAACTGCTTACTCTACTCAAATTTTAACAGACTTTGTTTTGGCAAAATTTAGCATACTCTATTCACCCCCCTTGAATATTTAGATTCGGTTTTTACACTTACATTACAAACTTTCATCACAGACCCAATAACATTAAATGGTGTTGTTTGGGGTAGGATCTAAATATGTCAAGATGAGAAAAATAGTACAATACTAGCGACGAGGGGACGGTACACATCTTTTCACAAATCTTTGAATATATAGATACTTAGGGTGTTAACGAATCATTGACATTAGGAAATAGATTATATTTTAAAATTTAATTCCATATTAGCCTACTATTTGTTGGTCCATGTAGAGGTGCACGTCTATCGCTACCCATCGGACCATACGGGTAGATTCTTAATTCCGAGGAATCATAATTTCGGATCAAAAGTCGCTTAAATTGTGTTTCCCGAAATAACGCCCCCAATTAAATGTCGGCTTTAAATAAATATAGGACCTCTATGGGAAGCGGGCACATTGCACCAGATCTAATCTCGCTGCTTCTTAACACACCCAAAAACATATCTAGTTTGTTTCTCGTCATTAGAGCACAATAAACTTAGAATTATAGAAAGCCCAACTTTAAGTAACAACACAATTAACTTGTTACATTGATTCCTCCTAAGTCATCTGTCTTCTCCTTGAAGCCTCCATATATTCTCTTTAATGATCTTCTCATTAGTTCTGACTCGAGCACTTATACCACTTTTTATGCGTGCAAAATCATGGGTGGTATCAAAATGTAAATGAACTTGGAAATATTAATAGAACGTATTCACCAATATTTTATGTGGCTCGAAAAGTTTCCTGAATCCACAATGCAAAGAACATGATAGTTTGTATTCAAAACAAATGAAGAAAGGAGAAGAAGATTAAAGTGGACCGTAGTCCTCCTTGTAGCCTACGCTACTCTTGAATTCGCCCATGTGGTGGTGAAAAAATTGTCTATTTTTATCCTCTCCACACTATTTGTTAATACATAGTTAGATCTCACTTTTATACACTCACATCTCCAGGTGAAGAAAATAACTGCTTAGGATTGACCTATGTATAGGTTAAGCATCCTAGACTTCTCATAATCTTGCAGTCTTACAAATTCTATACTCTAAGAAATAGATATTAGAATAATCTCAAGACATAATTTCAAATATATCAAAGGGGTTAAATAGTTGGCCAAATATTCTTGATTCATCTTCATGCTTGAATCTTCTAGCGAATCATGAGTAGACCCATTGCGCGGTTCTTAAGCTACGATCTCCTAGCATATCTTGATAAAATCTTCATCACATCGTGGATGATCATGATGATATCTTCATCCTTCTTCAGTATGCTAGACGCATCCGCGAAAATCTTGAGTCGCATAATTAAGAATAAAATCATAATCAAATCCAATCATCTAAGGAGGTGATAAACTGAAGAGCAAAACCCTAATGGGTTGGCCATTTCACAGGCGTTGACCCAAGTCAACGCCATAAAGTGTTTAGATGGATGATTTTTTTTGTCTATTCGTTTTATGCAAATAAAAAGTACCATCCACCAAAGTACCCTTATGTACAAGAGTACTCATGTCATGAATAGCGAGATTGTACTAATTATGAAGAACTAAATCAAAGATAGAGATAGAATGGATAGCTTAGGAGAGAAAAAACGTTAATGTGCTTCTTCCTCCATGAAACGACACAACTCCGATGCAGACAATATTGAACTAATTATCTTGTCCCATACAAACTACTAGGGAAGATCATATATATAGAGGAATTCTAGAAATTATGCAATCATATGAACTTATCGCCTTGTCCAAAGGACTTTGTTGAATCATTGCTCGTTGAATATCTTCCATGAAGTAGGTAGAAAATTTTGAGGTGTGAGCAAGGCATTGGAAAGCACTATTCAAATAGCATGTTTTTCCAAGATTGGGATATCCAATCTTGGAAAAACATGCTATTTGAATAGTGCTTTCCAATGCCTTGCTCACACCTCAAAATTTTCTACCTAAATTCAATATTGGAAAAACATGATATTTGAATAGTGCTTTCCAATGCCTTGCTCACACCTCAAAATTTTCTACCTACTTCATGGATGATATTCAACGATCAATGATTCAACAAAGTCCTTTTGACAAGGCGATACTCCTATATATTAGTTAAATATAGAACTTATCGCCTTGTCCAAAGGACTTTGTTGAATCATTGCTCGTTTAATATCTTCCATGAAGAAAGTAGAAAATTTTGAGGTGTGAGCAAGGCATTGGAAAGCACTATTAAAATAGCATGTTTTTCCAAGATTGGCCAATCCAATTAGACCACCACGGATTTGTCCGGCGCTAATTCAACCTATTGCAATATTATTACGCGGTTCTTAACCAGGGGATGTGAAGTTATCAATCTCTAACACATGCGGATCATCACTTCCAGCAATTCGTTTGCCTGCTGAAAAAACTCCTACATAGATTAATGGTTCAACGAAAAAAGTGCTACAAGAACATGCAATAGCAAAATGAATTGTTACCAACTTACCATTATCAACAATCTCCACCAGTATCTGTTCAAGACATAGCAAAATGAAGTTGAAGTTAGAAATAAGAGGCTTCAAAGAGTGTACTTGTTCAAAAATGAGTGACATACATCTTGAACCATTTGTAGGTTGGCACCCGCGAGCGTTTGCTCCATTTGACTCAACACGGAAAATCTCGAGAGATTATAATAATCCCAAAACAATATCTGCAGCACTTGAAAGACTTACATTGCGGGACTACAAGCACTATCGAGAAGCAAAGTAAAGTAAACAAAAATAGCTCAAACAAATAAATAGAAATAGAGGGATATTTTGTTTACTTGCTCTTCCTTAAATCAAAAACATCACTGAATTTTTTGTAAAGGCCACAAATGGTTTCCTGTTGAAGAAATCTTTAATATGTTAGAGAAATTATGAAGAGCTATATAGGGAAGGAATTTGTGGAACTTAGAGCAAGACGTTTACTTACCATTTTGCTTAATCTTATAGTGGACTTGCCACTCTTTGGCGTTAGATGCAAATGAAGACGCAAGGGGTACACTTCCACCGACAACTCACCATTTGATACGATAACCTTGCGAGCCAATGCAGGGCCTCCTCCATACCTGAAAAAAATAAATATAAATATATGTAGTAACTCTATATTATTCGGTATTCTTATAAGAAAATAAATTCTTCAAAATAAATTAGTGTTTAAACATACTCTCAAAGTGGAGAGAGCGGGTGGGTGAGGAAGCGTTAGTTACATTCTAGTGTATTATATATTATCTCAACTATTGTTCAGTTATATAGTATGGTACTACACAGGTAAGCGAGTAAATTATTAGAAATACTTATTACAAGATGGTAATCGAAATAAGGACATGATTAATGGTCATATGCAAACAAATAAAATTGAGAGTAGAAATTTTCATCAATATAATTGAGAGTAATGCAACTTAAAAAATAGTTGTTTCTCAAAAGACCTTATCGTAGAGATAGATTAATTATAAAAAAAAATCTATATTAAGATTCAAAATTGATAATGGAGATTTTCAGATCGTAGGCCAGCAAATAAAACAAGAAAAAAAATTTCATTTGCATAAATTTTACCAAGCATGTAACTGTTTCCAAACTTTTTCTTGAACGATAATGTAATCGGTGCCTTATATCAAAGTATCATGGAGCTCTATATAAGAAATAGACTCAGCTGCTTCATTTATCATATTTGTATTATCTATAGCGGATGGCCTCTTTAGATTGCTCTGCTGAGCAGTATTTGCATTAGTTGCTAGAATCTGAATGCAGTACTCGTTCCATTCATTCCACCACCTACAAAACTCACACATTAAGAGGGGAATCAGTCCTTCATATTCATTTTTACGTGGAACTTTTGAAACTATACTTTAGAAGTGCATAAAATTGATAATCAAAGCAAGATACGAGATGTTAACAACTTTCATGAATGCAAAATTAAGACATTGTTGACTATAAAAACTCATGATTCACTAAGTAACAAACTTTGGGCAATTTAATCACAAAAAATGTGTATTTTGACAAATTTGTATGCGCATATGTGACTTAGTTCCACAGCTAGACAATGATAGGTTTGAAAAGAACCATAACAAACAATAATCTCATGGAATATCAAATACAGCGATGTTTGGGGAATTATTTTTTATTTTCATTGGCATGAAAGGTTTTTTTCTACATTTGGTTTCGATTCAAACCATAACTTACATGGAAATATTATGAGAGGAGACATGCAACAAGTATACCTAAGACAAGACATTAACCATCAATGTTGACAATTGTGTAGAATTGAGGAAATCCTAGAAACCATTTCATTTTCCCCCAATGTAGTTAAGATATCAATACTAAATAATAAAATTTAATGTTACTATTGAATTAACTTGATATAATTGGAATAACAACCGACCCTATATTTCAATTGAATCAACCTTGATTCATTTAGAAATTATGACGGGTACATAATTTGTATGCGGTACTGGTCCGATCATTTGAAGTCCAAATCAGATCATACATGAAACCAACGAGCCATATCGGATCCGAGTATGTAATGCTTCACAACTAATCACTCGGATCGTATAAAATCTCCATCATTTCAATATCTAATTTCATTGATTTTGATGTTTAACTAAATTAAATTGAGGAATTAATTTCTTCAAAATTGAAGAAATCAATACGAAATGATTTAGTATTAATGAATTTGTAAACGAAAGACTTATTGTATGCATGAACATCTTGTATCCCTCATACACATAATAATGCTTTGACATAAAGAGAAAAAAAGGAAGTTTATCCCATTGAATTGCCATCTTCCATTGATTCTGTATCGAAATTCAACTAATGTTTACTATTGGAGATAGGCAGAATTGATGAAATAAGAGAATATACGGAATTAACAGTTATACCTTTGATTAAGAAAATAGAAGGTGTCTCCTTCTTTAGAACTAGCCTCAGCAGCACGGGCAAGTTCACCAATTATATCATCTTCATGGTTTGGATTAACAACTGATGAACTGCTAGTCGCCATCTCCAAGAGAAGAAATGTTTCTAAGATAGAGAGTAAGAGAGTAAGATAAAGGGGAGACAATGGAAGAGAAGCAAGGAGAGATAATTGAAGAGTTGTGTTGAAAGAGAAAGCGTTATAAAGGGAAAAACTTCCGTTACAACTTCATCACTGTAGAGGGTTGGTAGGGGTTGAAAAAGGGAAGAGGACGAGAAAGGGAAGGGGGGTTTTAAAACTTTTTTGTCACTTCTCCACAAAACAAAATTTCCCCCGCACACTGCCAGAAGAGCCTGTGAAGCAGTGGCCTCCACTGTAACAATTAAACCCTAATTTGCACTTATCGTCCTTCTCTTTTGACTAATATTGTTATTAACCTTTGTAGTTTTTCCAACCACATGAACCACCACCAATTTTTTTTTCTAGTTAGTTTGTCCAAAGAATGTGATAATTAGTTGTAGGGTTTTGATCATGGATACGCAGCGGAAGAAAGAACTATCCATACAAGACCCTCCATGGATCACAGGTTGAGAATCATAACGATGGTAAAGGAAGAAACAAATAACACACCTCATATATCTCCTGTGATGACTTGTAACGTGAATTGTGTCACGTCTCTAAGGTTGATCCACGCCTAGGGTTGATGTCTAGATCTTCCTACTCCTTTGTGCTAGCTTAACCGGAGGAAGAAGATGAAGAAATCACGCAACGAGGACCAATCTTTGTGGCCGACGGGTCGGGGCGGACGCAAGGGGTCAGTCGGCCTCCTTGTGGTCTTGCTCTATCTCATTTGTTTCCTTTGCACCCAATTTGTGTTATGAGAATTATTGTGGGAAGGAAGCTAGGAGAGTCCTTTATATAGTCCAACAACTCCTTGTCAACTACATAAAGTCCCTTCCTAATCCTACATGAGTTCGGATCAGTCCCTTCCTTGCATATTAGTCCTACTAAGTTTGCAAGGTGTTGCAAAAGTGATCCTTCTAATTAATTAATCATATTAATTAATTCCCAAATCTAGTTCAACCCTATTGGGCATGTGACCCTATAGGTTCTATCCAGTTGGTAGCAAAAAGTTACTAATATGGACCGGTCTCTAGCAAGACATCCATTCTAGCCAACTAATAGAATCGTCATCCGACATACCTTGTGAAAGTAATTGTCTCATCCCTTTGTCTCTATATCTGGATTGGACACGGGACATACAAGTCACACTCGTATATCCAATCCATAGTTTCTCAATCATGGGAATAGCCTTATTCGTGCAAATAACATCAATATCCCATATTGATTTATTTGAGTCTGGCTAGACATTCCATAAGCACTATCCTTCGAGTGGTCTGGGATATTTGCTCCCGTTATGTGGGAGCTTGCTTCTTATTGTATGCGGTACACGCCTTTAAAGCTACCCAGTTACGGTGTAGCGTTTGACGCTACCAAAATCACAATAATCCACAACTAGACAATCTAGTGACTTCATGTCTAAGGGTGACAATACCGTTGTCACCACGAGAAGCGCTTGTGACTTTACATAACATGTATGTAGCCTTCTCGGAGATAGGTCAATCCAGTATTCCATTACGCTTAATACATTCCCATGTGTTGGATCATGATATCTACATATCAATCCAACCCCATATTAGTTTATAGATGATTGTCCCATTTAATCATTATAACGGACTAGAGATATTTAAGATAAACAACATAATTGTAAATTTAAGGACTTCATTATATTAAATATCCAATAAATAATACAATGAATGTTGTTGCCAAAATAAGTTCACACTAAACTAGATTGCCTCTAGGGCATCTATTACAACAGTCTCCCACTTGCACTAGAGCCAACCTGATGCATCTCGTATGCCAATGCTCCTAGTGTGCCCTTCATGCTTGCGCTGAACAAGCGGCTTTGTAAGTGGATTTGACAGATTCTCATCTGTAGGAATATTGCATATTCGAACGTCTCCTCTATCGATTATATATCGAATAACATGGAACTTCCTGAGCACGTGTTTGGATTTATGGTGTGACCGGGGATCCTTTGATTGTGCGATCGGCCCAGTGTTGTCACAGTACAAATCTACTGGATCCGCAATGCAAGGAACCACACCAAGTTCGGAAACAAATTTCATAATCCAAACAGCTTCCGTTGCTACGCCATTTGCAACAATGTACTCAGCCTCTGTTGTAGAATCAGCCACCGTCTCTTGCTTGTAACTCTTCCAGCTCACCGCTGATCCATTAAGGCAAAATACATATCCCGATTGTGAACTGAAATCATCTCTGTCGGTTTGGAAGCTTGCATCCGTGTAACCCTTTCCACGCAACTCTTCCTCATCACCAAATTCAAGAAGGCATCCTTAGTTCTTCTTAAGTACTTAAGAATGTTCTTGACTGCAATCCAGTGACTCTCACCTGGATTGGACTGGTATCTGCTTGTCAAACTCAAGGCATATGACATATCTAGTCTAGTACATAACATGGCGTACATGATGGATCTTATGGCCGAGGCATAGGGAATTCTACTCATGCGCTCCTTCTAAATCTCATTAGAAGGACAATCACTCTTCGAAGGAGTAATTCCATGTGACATGGACAAGAATCCCTTCTTGGAATCTTGCATGTTGAACCGTTTCAAAAATTTGTCAATATATGTACTTTGACTTAGGCCTAGAAGTCTCCTAGATCTATCTCTATAGATCTTTATACCAAGTATATAGTCTGCTTCCCCTAAGTCTTTCATTGAGAAACACTTTCCCAGCCAATCTTTAACAGATTGCAACATGGGAATGTCGTTTCCAATGAGTAGTATGACATCCACATACAAGACAAGAAAAGAAACAGAGCTCCCACTAACCTTCTTGTATACACAAGACTCATCTTCGTTTCTGATGAAGCCAACTCTTTGACTGCTTCATCAAAACGTCAATTCCAACTCCTAGAATCTTGCTTCAGCCAATAAATGGATCGTTGCTGCTTGCAGACTTTGTTGGCTTGCTTTGGATCTTCAAACCCCTCCGGCTGTATCATATACACGTCCTCGAGGAGATTCCCATAAAGGAACGGTCTTTTGATATCCATATGCCAAATCTTATAGTCGTAGTAAGCTGCAATTGCAAGTAAGATTTGGATGGATTTGGTCATAGCGACTGGTGAAAAGGTTTCATCATAGTCAATACCATGAATCTGTCTGAATCCTTTAGCTACCAATTGGCCCTTATAGGTAATCACATTACCATCCATGCCGATCTAATTCTTGAAGACCCACTTTTACCCAACGGGCCACCCCCTTTCGGGTGGTTCTACCAAATTCCATACTTTGTTGGTATACATGGATTCCATCTCGGATCTCATGGCTTCAAGCCACTTCTTAGAGTATGGACCTTTCATGGCCTCTTCATAGCTAGTAGTCTCATCATCTATGAGCATCGTTTCACCAGTACCAGTCACGAGAAGTCCATACCTCTCTGGTTCCTAGCTCACTCTACTAGATATACGAAGCTCTAGTGTTACTTGAACAGGTAGCTCCACAACTACTTGTTGTTCCTGCTCATGTTCCGTAGTAGGATCAGTGCTTTGTGGTTCTTGAACTTCTTAAATTTCTACAGTCCTCCCACTTGCTTCTTTATAGACAAACTCTCTTTCTAGAAACACGCCGGATCGAGCAACAAACACTTTGTTCTCAGTTGAGTTGTAGAAATAGTAACCCTTACTTTCATTAGGGTACCCCACAAACTTACACTTATCCGACTTAGGTCCTACCTTGTCTGTTTGTAAACGTTTTACATAAAGATAGGAGCCCCAAATCTTCATGAGCGACAGTGTCTGGTTTCTAGGATTTCCTCAATTCTACACAATTGTCAACATTGATGGTTAATGTCTTGTCTTAGGTATACTTGTTGCATGTCTCCTCTCATAATATTTCCATGTAAGTTATGGTTTAAATCGAAACCAAATGTAGAAAAAAACCTTTCATGCCAATGAAAATAAGAAATAATTCCCCAAACATCGCTGTATTTGATATTCCATGAGATTATTGTTTGTTATGGTTCTTTTCAAGCCAATCATTGTCTAGCTGTGGAACTAAGTCACATATGTGCATACAAATTTGTCAAAATACACATTTTTTGTGATTAAATTGCCCAAAATTTGTTACTTAGTGATAATGAGTTTTTATTGTCAACATTGTCATAATTTTGCATTCATGAAAGTTATTAACACCTCGTATCTTGCTTTGATTATCAATTTTATGCACTTCTATAGTATAGTTTTAAAATTACCACGTAAAAATGAATATGAAGGACTGATTCCCCTCTTAATGTGTGAGTTTTGTAGGTTTTGGAATGAATGGAACGAGTACTGCATTCAGATTCTAGCAACTAATGCAAATACTGCTCAACAGAGCAATGTAAAGAGGCCATCCGCTATAGATAATACAAATCTGATAAATGAAGCAGCTGAGTCTATTTCTCATATAGAGCTCATTGATACTTTGATGGAAGGCACCAATTACATTATAGTTCCACAAAAAGTTTGAAAACAGTTACATGCTTGGTAAAATTTATGCAAATGAGATTTTTTCCCTTGTTTTATTTGCTGGCCTATGATCTGAAAATCTCCACTCTCAATTTTGAATCTTAGTATAGATTTTTTTTTTTATAATTAATCTATCTCTACGATAAGGTCTTTTGAGAAACAGCTATTTTTTAAGTTGCATTACTCTCAATTATATTGATGAAAATTTCTACTCTCAATTTTATTTGTTTGCATATGACCCTTAATCATGTCTTTATTTCGATTACCATCTTGTAATAAGTATTTCTAATAATTTACTCGCTTGCCTGTGTAGTACCATACTATATAATTGAACAATAGTTGTGAAAATACATAATACACTAGAATGTAACTAACGCTTCCTCACCCACCCGCTCTCTCCATTTTGAGAGTATGTTTAAACACTAATTTATTTTGAAGAATTTATTTTCTTATAAGGATACCGAATAATATAGAGTTACTTCATATATTTATATTTTTTTTTTCAGGTATGGAGGAGGCCCCGCATTGGCTCGCAAGGTTATAATATCAAATGGTGAGTTGTCGGTGGAAGTGTACCCCTTGCGTCTTCATTTGCATCTAACGCCAAAGAGTGGCAAGTCCACTATAAGATTAAGCAAAATGGAAAGTAAACGTCTTGCTCTAAGTTCCACAAATTCCTTCCCTATATAGCTCTTCATAATTTCTCTAACATATTAAAGATTTCTTCAACAGGAAACCATTCGTGGCCTTTACAAAAAAGCCAGTGATGTTTTTGATTTAAGGCCAGAGCAAGTAAACAAAATATCCCACTACTTCTATTTATTTGTTTGAGCTATTTTTGTTTACTTTACTTTGCTTCTCGATAGTGCCTGTAGTCCCGCAATGTAAGTCTGTCAAGTACTGCAGATATTGATTTGGGATTATTATAATCTCTCGAGATTTTCCTTTTTGAGTCAAATGGAGAAAACGCTCGCGGGTGCCAACATACAAATGGGTCAAGATGTATGTCACTCACTTTTGAACAAGTACACTCTTTGAAGCCTCTTATTTCTAACTTTAACTTCATTTTGCTATGTCTTGAACATATACTGGTGGAGATTGTTGATAATGGTAAGTTGGTAACAATTCATTTTGCTATTGCATGTTCTTGTAACGCTTTTTTCGTTGAACCATTAATCTATGTAGGAGTTTTTTCAGCAGGCAAACGAATTGCTGGAAGTGATGATCCGCATGTGTTAGAGATTGATAACTTCACATTACCTGGTTAAGAACCGCGTAATAATATTGCAATATGTGGAATTAGCGCCGGACAAATCCCTGGTGGTCTAATTAGATTGGCCAATCTTGGAAAAACATGCTATTTGAATAGTGCTTTCCAATGCCTTGCTCACACCTCAAAATTTTCTACCTACTTCATGGAAGATATTCAACGAGCAATGATTCAAAAAAAGTCCTTTGGACAAGGCGATGAGTTTTATATTTAAGGAGTATCGCCTTGTTCAAAGGACTTTGTTGAATCATTGCTCGTTAAATATCTTCCATGAAGTAGGTAGAAAATTTTGAGGTGTGAGCAAGGCATTGGAAAGAACTATTTAAATAACATGTTTTTCCAAGATTGGCCAATCCAATTAGACCACAAGGGAATTGTCCGGCGCTAATTCCGCCTATTGCAATATTATTACGCGGTTCTTAACCAGGTGATGTGAAGTTATCAAACTCTAACACATGCGGATCATCACTTCCAGCAATTCATTTCCCTGCGAAAAAGCTCCTACATAGATTATTGGTTCAACGAAAAAAGCGCTACAAGAACATGCAATAGCAAAATGAATTGTTACCAACTTACCATTATCAACAATCTCCACCAGTATCTGTTCAAGACATAGCAAAATGAAGTTAAAGTTAGAAATAAGAGTCTTCAAAGAGTGTACTTGTTCAAAAGTGAGTGACATACATCTTGACCCATTTGTATGTTGGCACCCGCGAACGTTTGCTTTATTTGACTCAACACGGAAAATCTCGAGAGATTATAATAATCCCAAATCAATATCTGCAGCACTTGAAAGACTTACATCGCGGGACTACACGCACTATCGAGAAGCAAAGTAAAGTAAATAAAAATAGCTCAACCAAATAAATAGAAATAGAGGGATATTTTGTTTACTTGCTCTGGCCTTAAATCAAAAACATCACTGGCTTTTTTGTAAAGGCCACGAATGGTTTCTTGTTGAATAAATCTTTAATATGTTAGAGAAATTATGAAGAGCTATATAGGGAAGGAATTTGTGGAATTTAGAGCAAGACGTTTACTTACCATTTTGCTTAATCTTATAGTGGACTTGCCACTCTTTGGCGTTACATGCAAATGAAGACGCAAGGGGTACACTTCCACCGACAACTCACCATTTGATACGATAACCTTGCGAGCCAATGCAGGGCCTCCTCCATACCTGAAAAAAAGAAATATAAATATATATAGTAACTCTATATTATTTGGTATCCTTATAAGAAAATAAATTCTTCAAAATAAGTTAGTGTTTAAACATTCTCTCAAAATGGAGAGAGCGGGTGGGTGAGGAAGCGTTAGTTACATTCTAGTGTATTATGTATTTTCTCAACTATTGTTCAGTTATATAGTATGGTACTACAAAGGTAAGCGAGTAAATTACTAGAAATACTTATTACAAGATGGTAATCAAAATAAGGACATGATTAAGGGTCATATGCAAACAAATAAAATTGAGAGTAGAAATTTTCATCAATATAATTGAGAGTAATGAAACTTGAAAAATAGCTGTTTCTCAAAAGACCTTATCGTAGAGATAGATTAATTATAAAAAAAAATCTATATTAAAATTCAAAATTGATAGTGGAGATTTTCAGATCATAGGCCAGCAAATAAAACAAGGAAAAAAATTTCATTTGCATAAATTTTACCAAGCGTGTAACTGTTTCCAAACTTTTTCTGGAACTATAATGTAATCGGTGCCTTCCATCAAAGTATCATGGAGCTCTATATAAGAAATAGACTCTGCTGCTTCATTTATCAGATTGTTATTATGTATAGCGGATGGCCTCTTTACATTGCTCTGCTGAGCAGTATTTGCATTAGTTGCTAGAATCTGAATGCAGTACTCGTTCCATTCATTCCACCACCTACAAAACTCACACATTAAGAGGGGAATATGTCCTTCATATTCATTTTTACGTGGAACTTTTGAAACTATACTTTATAAGTGCATAAAATTGATAATCAAAGCAAGATACGAGGTGTTAATAACTTTCATGAATGCAAAATTATGACAATGTTGACAATAAAAACTCATTATTCACTAAGTAACAAATTTTGGGCAATTTAATCACAAAAAATGTGTTATTTGACAAATTTGTATGCTCATATGTGACTTTGTTGAATCATTGCTCGTTGAATATCTTCCATGAAGTAGGTAGAAAATTTTGAGGTGTGAGAAAGGCATTGGAAAGCACTGTTCAAATAGCATGATTTTCCAAGATTGGCCAATCCAATTAGACCACCAGGGATTTGTCCGGCTCTAATTACACCTATTGCAATATTATTACGCGTTTCTTAACCAGGTGATGTGAAGTTATCAATCTCTAACACATGCGGATCATCACTTCCAGCAATTCGTTTGCCTTCTGAAAAAAACTCCTACATAGATTAATGGTTCAACGAAAAATGCGCTACAAGAACATGCAATAGCAAAATGAATTGTTACCAAATTACCATTATCAACAATCTCCACCAGTATCTGTTCAAGACATAGCAAAATAAAGTTAAAGTTAGAAATAAGAGGCTTCAAAGAGTGCACTTGTTCAAAAGTGAGTGACGTACATTTTTACCCATTTGTATGTTGGCACCCGCGAGCGTTTGCTCCATTTGACTCAACACGGAAAAACTCAAGAGATTATAATCATCCCAAATTAATATCTGAAACACTTGAAAGACTTACATTGCGGGACTACAAGCACTATCGAGAAGCAAAGTAAAGTAAACAAAAATAGCTCAAACAAATAAATAGAAATAGAGGGATATTTTGTTTACTTGCTCTGGCCTTAAATCAAAAACATCACTGGCTTTTTTGTAAAGGCCACCAATGGTTTCCTGTTGAAGAAATCTTTAATATGTTAGAGAAATTATGAAGAGCTATATAGGGAAGGAATTTGTGGAACTTAGAGAAACACGTTTACTTACCATTTTGCTTAATTTTATAGTGGACTTGCCACTCTTTGGCGTTAGATGCAAATGAAGACGCAAGGGGTACACTTCCACCGACAACTCACCATTTGATACGATAACCTTGCGAGCCAATGCGGGGCCTCCTCCATACCTGAAAAAAAGAAATATAAATATATGTAGTAACTCTATATTATTCGGTATCATTATAAGAAAATAAATTCTTCAAAATAAATTAGTGTTTAAACATACTCTCAAAATGGAGAGAGCGGGTGGGTGAGGAAGCGTTAGTTACATTCTAGTGTATTATGTACTTTATCAACTATTGTTCAGTTATATAGTATGGTACTACACATGTAAGCAAGTAAATTATTAGAAATACTTATTACAAGATGGTAATCAAAATAAGGACATGATTAAGGGTCATATGCAAACAAATAAAATTGAGAGTAGAAATTTTCATCAATATAATTGAGAGTAATGCAACTTAAAAAATAGATGTTTCTCAAAAGAACTTATCGTAGAGATAGATTAATTATAAAAAAAAAATCTACATTAAGATTCAAAATTGATAGTGAAGATTTTCGGATCATAGGCCAGCAAATAAAACAAGGAAAAAAAATTCATTTGCATAAATTTTACCAAGCATGTAACTGTTTCCAAACTTTTTCTGGAACTATAATGTAATCCGTGCGTTCCATGAAAGTATCATGGAGCTCTATATAAGAAATAGACTCAGCTGCTTCATTTATCAGATTTGTATTATCTATAGCAGATGGCCTCTTTACATTGCTCTGCTGAGCAGTATTTGCATTAGTTGCTAGAATCTGAATGCAGTACTCGTTCCATTCATTCCACCACCTACAAAACTCACACATTAAGAGGGGAATCAGTCATTCATATTCATTTTTACGTGGAACTTTTGAAATTATACTTTAGAAGTGCATAAAATTGATAATCAAAGCAAGATACGAGGTGTTAATAACTTTCATGAATGCAAAATTATGACAATGTTGACAATAAAAACACATTATTCACTAAGTATCAAATTTTAGGCAAATAAATCACAAAAAATGTGTATTTTGACAAATTTGTATGCACATATGTGACTTAGTTCCACAGCTAGACAATGATTGGTTTGAAAAGAACCATAACAAACAATAATCTCATGGAATATCAAATACAGCGATGTTTGGGGAATTATTTTTTATTTTCATTGGCATGAAAGGTTTTTTTCTACATTTGGTTTCGATTTAAACCATAACTTACATGGAAATATTATGAGAGGAGACATGCAACAAGTATACCTAAGAGAAGACATTAACCATCAATGTTGACAATTGTGTAGAATTGAGGAAATCCTAGAAACCATTTCATTTTCCCCCAATGTAGTTAAGATATTAAGATTAAATAATAAAATTTAATGTTACTATTGAATTTACTTGATATAATTGGAATGACAACCAACCCTATATTTCAATTGAATCAACCTTGATTCATTTAGAAATTATGAGGGGTAATAATTTTTATGCGGTACTGGTCCGATCATTTGAAGTCCAAATCAGATCAGACATGAAACCAACGAGCCATATCAGATCCGAGTATGTAATGCTTCACAACTAATCACTCGGATCGTATAAAATCTCCATCACTTCAATATCTAATTTCATTGATTTTGATGTTTAACTAAACTAAATTGAAGAATTAATTTCTACAAAATTGAAGAAATCAATACGAAATGATTTAGTATTAATGAATTTGTAAACGAAAGACTTATTGTATGCATGAACATCTTGTATCCCTCATACACATAATAACGGTTTGACATAAAGAGAAAAAAAGGAAGTTTATCCCATTGAATTGCCATCTTCCATTGATTCTCTATTGAAATTCAACTAATGTTTACTATTGGAGATAGGAAGAATTGGTGAAATTAGAGAAAATACGGAATTAAAAGTTATACCGTTGATTAAGAAAATAGAAGGTGTATCCTTCTTTAGAACAAGCCTCAGCAGCACGGGCAAGTACACCAATTATATCATCTTCATGGTTTGGATTCACAACTGATGAACTGCTAGTCTTCATCTCCAAGAGCAGAAATGTTTCTAAGAGAGAGAGTAAGAGAGTAAGAGAAAGGGGAGACAATGGAAGAGAAGCAAGGAGAGATAATTGAAGAGTTGTGTTGAAAGAGAATGCGTTATAAAGGGAAAAACTTCCGTTACAATTCATCACTGTAGAGGGTTGGTAGGCGTTGAAAAAGGGAAAAGGACGAGAAAGGGAAGGGGGGTTTGAAAACTTTTTTGTCACTTCTCTACAAAACAAAATTTCCCCCGCACACTGCCAGAAGAGCATGTGAAGCAGTGGCCTCCACTGTAACAAATAAACCCTAATTTGCACTTATCGTCCTTCTCTTTTGACTAATATTGTTATTACACTTTGTAGTTTTTCCAACCACAAGAAACACCACCAATATTTTTTCTAGTTAGTGAGTCCAAAGAATGTGATAATTAGTTGTAGGGTTTTGATCATGGATACGCAGCAGAAGAAAGAATTATCCATTCAAGACCCTCCATGGATCACAGGTTGAGAATCATAACGATGGTAAAGGAAGAAACAAATAACACACCTCAGATATCTCCTGTGATGACTTATAACGTGAATTGTGTCACGTCTCTAAGGTTTATCCACGCCTAGGGTTGATGTCTAGATCTTCCTACTCCTTTGTGCTAGCTTGACCGGAGGAAGAAGATTAAGAAATCACGCAACGAGGACCAATCTTTGTGGCCGACGGGTCGGGGCGGACTCAAGGGGTCAGTCGGCCTCCTTGTGGTCTTGCTCTATCTCATTTGTTTCCTTTGCACCCAATTTGTGTTATGAGAATTATTGTGGGAAGGAAGCTAGGAGAGTCCTTTATATAGTCCAAAAACTCCTTGTCAACTACATAAATGCCCTTCCTAATCCTACATGAGTTCGGATTAGTCCCTTCCTTGCATATTAGTCCTACTAAGTTTGCAAGGTGTTGCAAAGTGATCCTTCTAATTATTTAATCATATTAATTAATTCCCAAATCTAGTTCAACCCTATTGGGCATGTGACCCCATAGGTTCTATCTAGTTGGCAGCAACAAGTTTCTAATATGGACCAGTCTCTAGCAAGACATCCATTCTAGCCAACTAATGGAATAGTCATCCGACATACCTTGTGAAAGTAATTGTCTCATCCCTTCGTCTCTTTACTTGGATTGGACACGGGACATACAAGTCACACTCGTATATCCAATCATAGTTTCTCAATCATGGGCATAGCCTTATTCGTGCAAATAACATCAATATCCCATATTGATTTATTTGAGTCTGGCTAGACATTCCATAAGCACTATCCTTTGAGTGGTCTTGGATATTTGCTCCCGTTATGTGGGAGCTTGCTTCTTATTGTATCCGGTACACGCCTTTATAGCTACCCAGTTACGGTGTAGCGTTTGACGCTACCAAAATCACAATAATCCACAACTAGACAATCTAGTGACTTCAATTCTAAGGGTGACAATACCGTTGTCACCACGAGAAGCGCTTGTGACTTTACATAACATGTATGTAGCCTTCTCGGAGATAGGTCAATCCAGTATGCCATTACGCTTAATACATACCCATGTGTTGGATCATGATATCTACATATCAATCCAACCCCATATTAGTTTATAGATGATTGTCCCATTTAATCATTATAACGGACTAGAGATATTTAAGATAAACAACATAATTGTAAATTTAAGGACTTCATGATATTAAATATCCAATAAATAATACAATGAATGTTGTTGCCAAAATAAGTTCACACTAAACCAGATTGCCTCTAGGGCATCTATTACAACAGTCTCCCACTTGCACTAGAGCCAACCTGATGCATCCTTTATGCCAATGCTCCTAGTGTGCCCTTCATGCTTGCGCTGAACAAGCGGCTTTGTAAGTGGATTTGACAGATTCTCATCTGTAGGAATATTGCATATTCGAACGTCTCCTCTATCGATTATATATCGAATAACATGGAACTTCCTGAGCACGTGTTTGGATTTATGGTGTGACCAGGGATCCTTTGATTGTGCGATCGGCCCAGTGTTGTCACAGTACAAATCTACTGGATCCGCAATGCAAGGAACCACACCAAGTTCGGAAACAAATTTCATAATCCAAACAGCTTCCGTTTCTACGCCATTTGCAACAATGTACTCAGCCTCTGTTGTAGAATCAGCCACCGTCTCTTGCTTGTAACTCTTCCAGCTCACCACTGATCCATTAAGGCAAAATACATATCCCGATTGTGAACTGAAATCATCTCTGTCGGTTTGGAAGCTTGCATCCGTGTAACCCTTTCCACGCAACTCTTCCTCACCACCAAGTTCAAGAAGGCATCCTTAGTTCTTCTTAAGTACTTAAGAATGTTCTTGACTGCAATCCAGTGACTCTCACCTGGATTGGACTGGTATCTGCTTGTCAAACTCAAGGCATATGACACATCTAGTCTAGTACATAACATGGCGTACATGATGGATCTTATGGCCAAGGCATAGGGAATTCTACTCATGCGCTCCTTCTAAATCTCATTAGAAGGACAATCACTCTTCGAAGGAGTGATTCCATGTGACATGGACAAGAATCCCTTCTTGGAATCTTGCATGTTGAACCGTTTCAACAATTTGTCAATATATGTACTTTGACTTAGGCCTAGAAGTCTCCTAGATCTATCTCTATAGATCTTTATACCAAGTATATAGTCTACTTCCCCTAAGTCTTTCATTGAGAAACACTTTCCCAGCCAATCTTTAACAGATTGCAGCATGGGAATGTCGTTTCCAATGAGTAGTATGACATCCACATACAAGACAAGAAAAGCAACAGAGCTCCCACTAACCTTCTTGTATACACAAGACCCATCTTCGTTTCTGATGAAGCCAACTCTTTGACTACTTCATCAAAACGTCGATTCCAACTCCTAGAATCTTGCTTCAGCCAATAAATGGATCGTTGCTGCTTGCAGACTTTGTTGGCTTGCTTTGGATCTTCAAACCCCTCCGGCTGTATCATATACACGTCCTCGAGGAGATTCCCATAAAGGAACGCTCTTTTGATATCCATATGCCAAATCTTATAGTCGTAGTAAGCTGCAATTGCAAGTAAGATTTGGATGGATTTGGTCATAGCGACTGGTGAAAAGGTTTCATCATAGTCAATACCATGAATCTTTCTGAATCCTTTAGCTACCAATTAGCCCTTATAGGTAATCACATTACCATCCATGTCGATCTTATTCTTGAAGACCCACTTTTACCCTATGGGCCACCCCCTTTCGGGTGGTTCTACCAAATTCCATACTTTGTTGGTATACATGGATTCCATCTCGGATCTCATGGCTTCAAGCCACTTCATAGAGTCTGGCCCTTTCATGGCCTCTTCATAGCTAGTAGTCTCCTCATCTATGAGCATCGTTTCACCAGTACCAGTCACGAGAAGTCCATACCTCTCTGGTTCCTAGCTCACTCTACTAGATATACGAAGCTCTAGTGTTACTTGAACAGGTTGCTCCACAACTACTTGTTGTTCCTGCTCATGTTCCGTAGTAGGATCAGTGCTTTGTGGTTCTTGAACTTCTTAAATTTCTACAGTCCTCCCACTTGCTTCTTTATAGACAAACTCTCTTTCTAGAAACACGCCGGATCGAGCAACAAACACTTTGTTCTCAGTTGGGTTGTAGAAATAGTAACCCTTACTTTCATTAGGGTACCCCACAAACTTACACTTATCCGACTTAGGTCCTACCTTGTCTGTTTGTAAACGTTTTACATAAAGATAGGAGCCCCAAATCTTCATGAGCGACAGTGTCTGGTTTCTAGGATTTCCTCAATTCCACACAATTGTCAACATTGATGGTTAATGTCTTGTCTTAGGTATACTTGTTGCATGTCTCCTCTCATAATATTTCCATGTAAGTTATGGTTTAAATCGAAACCAAATGTAGAAAAAAACCTTTCATGCCAATGAAAATAAAAAATAATTCCCCAAACATCGCTGTATTTGATATTCCATGAGATTATTGTTTGTTATGGTTCTTTTCAAGCCAATCATTGTCTAGCTGTGGAACTAAGTCACATATGTGCATACAAATTTGTCAAAATACACATTTTTTGTGATTAGATTGCCCAAAATTTGTTACTTAGTGATAATGAGTTTTTATTGTCAACATTGTCATAATTTTGCATTCATGAAAGTTATTAACACCTCGTATCTTGCTTTGATTATCAATTTTATGCACTTCTAAATTATAGTTTTAAAATTTCCACGTAAAAATGAATATGAAGGACTGATTCCAATCTTAATGTGTGAGTTTTGTAGGTGGTGGAATGAATGGAACGAGTACTGCATTCAGATTCTAGCAACTAATGCAAATACTGCTCAACAGAGCAATGTAAAGAGGCCATCCGCTATAGATAATACAAATCTGATAAATGAAGCAGCTGAGTCTATTTCTCATATAGAGCTCATTGATACTTTGATGGAAGGCACCAATTACATTATAGTTCCATAAAAAGTTTGGAAACAGTTACATGCTTGGTAAAATTTATGCAAATGAAATTTTTTCCTTGTTTTATTTGCTGGCCTATGATCTGAAAATCTCCACTATCAATTTTGAATCTTAGTATAGATTTTTTTTTTTTATAATTAATCTATCTCTACGATAAGGTCTTTTGAGAAACAGCTATTTTTTATGTTGCATTACTCTCAATTATATTGATGAAAGTTTCTACAATTTTATTTGTTTGCATATGACCCTTAATCATGTCTTTATTTCGATTACCATCTTGTAATAAGTATTTCTAATAATTTACTCGCTTACCTGTGTAGTACCATACTATATAATTGAACAATAGTTGTGAAAATACATAATACACTAGAATGTAACTAACGCTTCCTCACCCACCCGCTCTCTCCATTTTGAGAGTATGTTTAAACACTAATTTATTTTGAAGAATTTATTTTCTTATAAGGATACCGAATAATATAGAGTTACTTCATATATTTATATTTCTTTTCTTTCAGGTATGGAGGAGGCCCCGCATTGGCTCGCAAGGTTATCATATCAAATGGTGAGTTGTCGGTGGAAGTGTACCCCTTGCGTCTTCATTTGCATCTAACGCCAAAGAGTGGCAAGTCCACTATAAGATTAAGCAAAATGGAAAGTAAACGTCTTGCTCTAAGTTCCACAAATTCCTTCCCTATATAGCTCTTCATAATTTCTCTAACATATTAAAGATTTCTTCAACAGGAAACCATTTGTGGCCTTTACAAAAAAGCCAGTGATGTTTTTGATTTAAGGCCAGAGCAAGTAAACAAAATATCCCACTACTTCTATTTATTTGTTTGAGCTATTTTTGTTTACTTTACTTTGCTTCTCGATAGTGCTTGTAGTCCCGCAATGTAAGTCTGTCAAGTGCTGCAGATATTGATTTGGGATTATTATAATCTCTCGAGATTTTCCGTTTTGAGTCAAATGGAGAAAACACTCGCGGGTGCCAACATACAAATGGGTCAAGATGTATGTCACTCACTTTTGAAAAAGTACACTCTTTGAAGCCTCTTATTTCTAACTTTAACTTCATTTTGCTATGTCTTGAACATATATTGGTGGAGATTGTTGATAATGGTAAGTTGGTAACAATTCATTTTGCTATTGCATGTTCTTGTAACGCTTTTTTCGTTGAACCATTAATCTATGTAGGAGTTTTCTCAGCAGGCAAACAAATTGCTGGAAGTGATGATCCGCATGTGTTAGAGATTGATAACTTCACATCACCTGGTTAAGAACCGCGTAATAATATTGCAATATGTGGAATTAGCGCCGGACAAATCCCTGGTGGTCTAATTAGATTGGCCAATCTTGGAAAAACATGCTATTTGAATAGTGCTTTCCAATGCCTTGCTCACACCTCAAAATTTTCTACCTACTTCATGGAAGATATTCAACGAGGAATGATTCAAAAAAGTCCTTTGGGCAAGGCGATGAGTTTTATATTTAAGGAGTATCGCATTGTTCAAAGGACTTTGTTGAATCATTGCTCGTTAAATATCTTCCATGAAGTAGGTAGAAAATTTTGAGGTGTGAGCAAGGCATTGGAAAGAACTATTCAAATAACATGTTTTTCCAAGATTGGCCAATCCAATTAGACCACAAGGGATTTGTCCGGCGCTAATTCCACCTATTGGAATATTATTACGCGGTTCTTAACCAGGTGATGTGAAGTTATCAAACTCTAACACATGCGGATCATCACTTCAAGCAATTCATTTCCCTGCGAAAAAGCTCCTACATAGATTATTGGTTCAACGAAAAAAGCGTTACAAGAACATGCAATAGCAAAATGAATTGTTACCAACTTACCATTATCAACAATCTCCACCAGTATCTGTTCAAGACATAGCAAAATGAAGTTAAAGTTAGAAATAAGAGGCTTCAAAGAGTGTACTTGTTCAAAAGTGAGTGACATACATCTTGACCCATTTGTATGCTGGCACCCGCGAACGTTTGCTCCATTTGACTCAAGACGGAAAATCTTGAGAGATTATAATAATCCCAAATCAATATCTGCAGCACTTGAAAGACTTACATCGCGGGACTACACGCACTATCGAGAAGCAAAGTAAAGTAAACAAAAATAGCTCAACCAAATAAATAGAAATAGAGGGATATTTTGTTTACTTGCTCTGGCCTTAAATCAAAAACATCACTGGCATTTTTGTAAAGGCCACGAATGGTTTCTTGTTGAATAAATCTTTAATATGTTAGAGAAATTATGAAGAGCTATATAGGGAAGAAATTTGGGGAACTTAGAGCAAGACGTTTACTTACCATTTTGCTTAATCTTATAGTTGACTTGCCACTCTTTGGCGTTACATGCAAATGAAGACGCAAGGGGTACACTTCCACCGACAACTCACCATTTGATACGATAACCTTGCGAGCCAATGCGGGGCCTCCTCCATACCTGAAAAAAAGAAATATAAATATATGTAGTAACTCGATATTATTCGGTCTCATTATAAGAAAATAAATTCTTCAAAATAAATTAGTGTTTAAACATACTCTCAAAATGGAGAGAGCGGGTGGGTGAGGAAGCGTTAGTTACATTCTAGTGTATTATGTACTTTATCAACTATTGTTCAGTTATATAGTATGGTACTACACAGGTAAGCCAGTAAATTATTAGAAATACTTATTACAAGATGGTAATCAAAATAAGGACATGATTAAGGGTCATATGCAAACAAATAAAATTGAGAGTAGAAATTTTCATCAATATAATTGAGAGTAATGAAACTTGAAAAATAGCTGTTTCTCAAAAGACCTTATCGTAGAGATAGATTAATTATAAAAAGGAATCTTTATTAAGATTCAAAATTGATAGTGGAGATTTTCAGATCATAGGCCAGCAAATAAAACAAGGAAAAAAATTTCATTTGCATAAATTTTACCAAGCGTGTAACTGTTTCCAAACTTTTTCTGGAACTATAATGTAATCGGTTCCTTCCATAAAAGTATCATGGAGCTCTATATAAGAAATAGACTCTGCTGCTTCATTTATCAGATTGTTATTATGTATAGCGGATGGCCTCTTTACATTGCTCTGCTGAGCAGTATTTGCATTAGTTGCTAGAATCTGAATGCAGTACTCGTTCCATTCATTCCACCACCTACAAAACTCACACATTAAGAGGGGAATATGTCCTTCATATTCATTTTTACGTGGAGCTTTTGAAACTATACTTTATAAGTGCATAAAATTGATAATCAAAGCAAGATACGAGGTGTTAATAACTTTCATGAATGAAAAATTATGACAATGTTGACAATAAAAACTCATTATTCACTAAGTAACAAATTTTGGGCAATTTAATCACAAAAAATGTGTTATTTGACAAATTTGTATGCTCATATGTGACTTTGTTGAATCATTGCTCGTTGAATATCTTCCATGAAGTAGGTAGAAAATTTTGAGGTGTGAGAAAGGCATTGGAAAGCACTGTTCAAATAGCATGTTTTTCCAAAATTGGCCAATCCAATTAGACCACCAGGGATTTGTCCGGCTCTAATTACACCTATTGCAATATTATTACGCGTTTCTTAACCAGGTGATGTGAAGTTATCAATCTCTAACACATGCGGATCATCACTTCCAGCAATTCGTTTGCCTTCTGAAAAAAACTCCTACATAGATTAATGGTTCAACGAAAAAAGCGCTACAAGAATATGCAATAGCAAAATGAATTGTTACCAAATTACCATTATCAACAATCTCCACCAGTATCTGTTCAAGACATAGCAAAATGAAGTTAAAGTTAGAAATAAGAGGCTTCAAAGAGTGTACTTGTTCAAAAGTGAGTGACATACATCTTGACCCATTTGTATGTTGGCACCCGCGAGCGTTTGCTCCATTTGACTCAACACGGAAAAACTCGAGAGATTATAATCATCCCAAATTAATATCTGAAACACTTGAATGACTTACATTGCGGGACTAAAAGCACTATCGAGAAGCAAAGTAAAGTAAACAAAAATAGCTCAAACAAATAAATAGAAATAGAGGGATATTTTGTTTACTTGCTCTGGCCTTAAATCAAAAACATCACTGGCTTTTTTGTAAAGGCCACCAATGGTTTCCTGTTGAAGAAATCTTTAATATGTTAGAGAAATTATGAAGAGCTATATAGGGAAGGAATTTGTGGAACTTAGAGAAACACGTTTACTTACCATTTTGCTTAATTTTATAGTTGATTTTCCACTCTTTGGCGTTAGATGCAAATGAAGACGCAAGGGGTACACTTCCACCGACAACTCACCATTTGATACGATAACCTTGCGAGCCAATGCGGGGCCTCCTCCATACCTAAAAAAAAGAAATATAAATATATGTAGTAACTCGATATTATTCGGTCTCATTATAAGAAAATAAATTCTTCAAAATAAATTAGTGTTTAAACATACTCTCAAAATGGAGAGAGCGGGTGGGTGAGGAAGCGTTAGTTACATTCTAGTGTATTATGTACTTTATCAACTATTGTTCAGTTATATAGTATGGTACTACACAGGTAAGCAAGTAAATTATTAGAAATACTTATTACAAGATGGTAATCAAAATAAGGACATGATTAAGGGTCATATGCAAACAAATAAAATTGAGAGTAGAAATTTTCATCAATATAATTGAGAGTAATGAAACTTGAAAAATAGCTGTTTCTCAAAAGACCTTATCGTAGAGATAGAATAATTATAAAAAAGAATCTGTATTAAGATTCAAAATTGATAGTGGAGATTTTCAGATCATAGGCCAGCAAATTAAACAAGGAAAAAAAATTCATTTGCATAAATTTTACCAAGCGTGTAACTGTTTCCAAACTTTTTCTGGAACTATAATGTAATCGGTTCCTTCCATCAAAGTATCATGGAGCTCTATATAAGAAATAGACTCTGCTGCTTCATTTATCAGATTGTTATTATGTATAGCGGATGGCCTCTTTACATTGCTCTGCTGAGCAGTATTTGCATTAGTTGCTAGAATCTGAATGCAGTACTCGTTCCATTCATTCCACCACCTACAAAACTCACACATTAAGAGGGGAATATGTCCTTCATATTCATTTTTACGTGGAACTTTTGAAACTATACTTTATAAGTGCATAAAATTGATAATCAAAGCAAGATACGAGGTGTTAATAACTTTCATGAATGAAAAATTATGACATTGGTTACAATAAAAACTCATTATTCACTAAGTAACAAATTTTGGGCAATTTAATCACAAAAAATGTGTTATTTGACAAATTTGTATGCTCATATGTGACTTAATTGAATCATTGCTCGTTGAATATCTTCCATGAAGTAGGTAGAAAATTTTGAGGTGTGAGAAAGGCATTGGAAAGCACGGTTCAAATAGCATGTTTTTCCAAAATTGGCCAATCCAATTAGACCACCAGGGATTTGTCCGGCTCTAATTACACCTATTGCAATATTATTACGCGTTTCTTAACCAGGTGATGTGAAGTTATCAATCTCTAACACATGCGGATCATCACTTCCAGCAATTCGTTTGCCTTCTGAAAAAAACTCCTACATAGATTAATGGTTCAACGAAAAAAGCGCTACAAGAACATGCAATAGCAAAATGAATTGTTACCAAATTACCATTATCAACAATCTCCACCAGTATCTGTTCAAGACATAGCAAAATGAAGTTAAAGTTAGAAATAAGAGGCTTCAAAGAGTGTACTTGTTCAAAAGTGAGTGACATACATCTTGACCCATTTGTATGTTGGCACCCGCGAGCGTTTGCTCCATTTGACTCAACACGGAAAAACTCGAGAGATTATAATCATCCCAAATTAATATCTGAAACACTTGAATGACTTACATTGCGGGACTACAAGCACTATCGAGAAGCAAAGTAAAGTAAACAAAAATAGCTCAAACAAATAAATAGAAATAGAGGGATATTTTGTTTACTTGCTCTGGCCTTAAATCAAAAACATCACTGGCTTTTTTGTAAAGGCCACCAATGGTTTCCTGTTGAAGAAATCTTTAATATGTTAGAGAAATTATGAAGAGCTATATAGGGAAGGAATTTGTGGAACTTAGAGAAACACGTTTACTTACCATTTTGCTTAATTTTATAGTGGACTTGCCACTCTTTGGCGTTAGATGCAAATGAAGACGCAAGGGGTACACTTCCACCGACAACTCACCTTTTGATACGATAACCTTGCGAGCCAATGCGGGGCCTCCTCCATACCTGAAAAAGAGAAATATAAATATATGTAATAACTCTATATTATTCGGTCTCATTGTAAGAAAATAAATTCTTCAAAATAAATTAGTGTTTAAACATACTCTCAAAATGGAGAGAGCGGGTGGGTGAGGAAGCGTTAGTTACATTCTAGTGTATTATGTACTTTATCAACTATTGTTCAGTTATATAGTATGGTACTACACAGGTAAGCAAGTAAATTATTAGAAATACTTATTACACGATGGTAATCAAAATAAGGACATGATTAAGGGTCATATGCCAACAAATAAAATTGAGAGTAGAAATTTTCATCAATATAATTGAGAGTAATGCAACTTAAAAAATAGATGTTTCTCAAAATACTTTATCGTAGAGATAGATTAATTATAAAAAAAAATCTACATTAAGATTCAAAATTGATAGTGGAGATTTTCAGATCATAGGCCAGCAAATAAAACAAGGAAAAAAAATTCATTTGCATAAATTTTACCAAGCATGTAACTGTTTCCAAACTTTTTCTGGAATTATAATGTAATCGGTGCGTTCCATCAAAGTATCATGGAGCTCTATATAAGAAATAGACTCAGCTGCTTCATTTATCAGATTTGTATTATCTATAGCAGATGGCCTCTTTACATTGCTCTGCTGAGCAGTATTTGCATTAGTTGCTAGAATCTGAATGCAGTACTCGTTCCATTCATTCCACCACCTACAAAACTCACACATTAAGAGGGGAATCAGTCATTCATATTCATTTTTACGTGGAACTTTTGAAACTATACTTTAGAAGTGCATAAAATTGATAATCAAAGCAAGATACGAGGTGTTAATAACTTTCATGAATGCAAAATTATATCAATGTTGACAATAAAAACACATTATTCACTGAGTATCAAATTTTGGGCAATTTAATCACAAAAAATGTGTATTTTGACAAATTTGTATGCATATATGTGACTTAGTTCCACAGCTAGACAATGATTGGTTTGAAAAGAACCATAACAAACAATAATCTCATGGAATATCAAATACAGCGATGTTTGGGGAATTATTTTTTATTTTCATTGGCATGAAAGGTTTTTTTCTACATTTGGTTTCGATTTAAACCATAACTTACATGGAAATATTATGAGAGGAGACACGCAACAAGTATACCTAAGAGAAGACATTAACCATCAATGTTGACAATTGTGTAGAATTGAGGAAATCCTAGAAACCATTTCATTTTCCCCCAATGTAGTTAAGATATTAAGATTAAATAATAAAATTTAATGTTACTATTGAATTTACTTGATATAATTGGAATGACAACCAACCCTATATTTCAATTGAATCAACCTTGATTCATTTAGAAATTATGAGGGGTAATAATTTGTATGCGGTACTGGTCCGATCATTTGAAGTCCAAATCAGATCATGCATGAAACCAACGAGCCATATCAGATCCGAGTATGTAATGCTTCACAACTAATCACTCGGATCGTATGAAATCTCCATCACTTCAATATCTAATTTCATTGATTTTGATGTTTAACTAAACTAAATTGAAGAATTAATTTCTACAAAATTGAAGAAATCAATACGAAATGATTTAGTATTAATGAATTTGTAAACCAAAGACTTATTGTATGCATGAACATCTTGTATCCCTCATACACATAATAACGGTTTGACATAAAGAGAAAAAAAAGGAAGTTTATCCCATTGAATTGCCATCTTCCATTGATTCTCTATTGAAATTCAACTAATGTTTACTATTGGAGATAGGAAGAATTGGTGAAATTAGAGAAAATACGGAATTAAAAGTTATACCGTTGATTAAGAAAATAGAAGGTGTATCCTTCTTTAGAACTAGCCTCAGCAGCACGGGCAAGTACACCAATTATATCATCTTCATGGTTTGGATTCACAACTGATGAACTGCTAGTCTTCATCTCCAAGAGCAGAAATGTTTCTAAGAGAGAGAGTAAGAGAGTAAGAGAAAGGGGAGACAATGGAAGAGAAGCAAGGAGAGATAATTGAAGAGTTGTGTTGAAAGAGAATGCGTTATAAAGGGAAAAACTTCCGTTACAACTTCATCACTGTAGAGGGTTGGTAGGCGTTGAAAAAGGGAAAAGGACGAGAAAGGGAAGGGGGGTTTGAAAACTTTTTTGTCACTTCTCTACAAAACAAAATTTCCCCCGCACACTGCCAGAAGAGCCTGTGAAGCAGTGGCCTCCACTGTAACAAATAAACCCTAATTTGCACTTATCGTCCTTCTCTTTTGACTAATATTGTTATTACACTTTGTAGTTTTTCCAACCACAAGAAACACCACCAATGTTTTTTCTAGTTAGTGAGTCCAAAGAATGTGATAATTAGTTGTAGGGTTTTGATCATGGATACGCAGCGGAAGAAAGAATTATCCATTCAAGACCCTCCATGGATCACAGGTTGAGAATCATAACGATGGTAAAGGAAGAAACAAATAACACACCTCAGATATCTCCTGTGATGACTTATAACGTGAATTGTGTCACGTCTCTAAGGTTGATCCACGCCTAAGGTTGTTGTCTAGATCTTCCTACTCCTTTGTGCTAGCTTGACCGGAGGAAGAAGATGAAGAAATCACGCAACGAGGACCAATCTTTGTGGCCGACGGGTCAGGGCGGACTCAAGGGGTCAGTCGGCCTCCTTCTGGTCTTGCTCTATCTCATTTGTTTCCTTTGCACCCAATTTGTGTTATGAGAATTATTGTGGGAAGGAAGCTAGGAGAGTCCTTTATATAGTCCAAACACTCCTTGTCAACTACATAAAGGCCCTTCCTAATCCTACATGAGTTCGGATTAGTCCCTTCCTTGCATATTAGTCCTACTAAGTTTGCAAGGTGTTGCAAAGTGATCCTTCTAATTAATTAATCATATTAATTAATTCCCAAATCTAGTTCAACCCTATTGGGCATGTGACCCCATAGGTTCTATCCAGTTGGTAGCAACAAGTTGCTAATATGGACCAGTCTCTAGCAAGACATCCATTCTAGCCAACTAATGGATTAGTCATCCGACATACCTTGTGAAAGTAATTGTCTCATCCCTTTGTCTCTTTACTTGGATTGGACACGAGACGTACAAGTCACACTCGTATATCCAATCATAGTTTCTCAATCATGGGAATAGCCTTATTCGTGCAAATAACATCAATATCCCATATTGATTTATTTGAGTCTGGCTAGACATTCCATAAGCACTATCCTTCGAGTGGTCTTGGATATTTGCTCCCGTTATGTGGGAGCTTGCTTCTTATTGTATCCGGTACACGCCTTTATAGCTACCCAGTTACGGTGTAGCGTTTGACGCTACCAAAATCACAATAATCCACAACTAGACAATCTAGTGACTTCAAGTCTAAGGGTGACAATACCGTTGTCACCACGAGAAGCGCTTGTGACTTTACATAACATGTATGTAGCCTTCTCGGAGATAGGTCAATCCAGTATTCCATTACGCTTAATACATTCCCATGTGTTGGATCATGATATCTACATATCAATCCAACCCCATATTAGTTTATAGATGATTGTCCCATTTAATCATTATAATGGACTAGAGATATTTAAGATAAACAACATAATTGTAAATTTAAGGACTTCATTATATTAAATATCCAATAAATAATACAATGAATGTTGTTGCCAAAATAAGTTCACACTAAACTAGATTGCCTCTAGGGCATCTATTACAACAGTCTCCCACTTGCACTAGAGCCAATCTGATGCATCACGTATGCCAATGCTCCTAGTGTGCCCTTCATGCTTGCGCTGAACAAGCGGCTTTGTAAGTGGATTTGACAGATTCTCATCTGTAGGAATATTGCATATTCGAACGTCTCCTCTATCGATTATATATCGAATAACATGGAACTTCCTGAGCACGTGTTTGGATTTATGGTGTGACCGGGGATCCTTTGATTGTGCGATCGGCCCAGTGTTGTCACAGTACAAATCTACTGGATCCGCAATGCAAGGAACCACACAAAGTTCGGAAACAAATTTCATAATCCAAACAGCTTCCGTTGCTACGCCATTTGCAACAATGTACTCAGCCTCTGTTGTAGAATCAGCCACCGTCTCTTGCTTGTAACTCTTCCAGCTCACCGCTGCTCCATTTAGGCAAAATACATATCCCGATTGTGAACTGAAATCATCTCTGTCGGTTTGGAAGCTTGCATCTGTGTAACCCTTTCCACGCAACTCTTCCTCACCACCAAATATCAAGAAGGCATCCTTAGTTCTTCATAAGTACTTAAGAATGTTCTTGACTTCAATCAAGTGACTCTCACCTGGATTGAACTGGTATCTGCTTGTCATACTCAAAGAATATGACACATCTGGTCTAGTACATAACATGACGTACATGATAGATCCTATGGTCGAGCAATAGGGAATTATACTCATGCGTTCCTTCTCAATCTCATTGGATCGAAGGACAATCACTCTTCGAAAGAAAAATTACATGTGACATGGGCAAGAATCCCTTCTTGGAATCTTGCATGTTGAACCGTTTCAACACCTTGTCTATATACGTACTTTGACTTAGACCAAGCAGTCTTCTAGATCTATCTCTATAGATCTTGATACCAAGTATATGGGCTACTTACCCTAAGTCCTTCATTGTGAAACACTTTCTTAGCCAATCTTTAACAGATTGCAGCATGGGAATGTCGTTTCCAAGGAGTAGTATTTCATCCACATACAAGACCGGAAAATCAACAGAGCTCCCACTAACCTTTTTGTAGACACAAGACTCGTCTTCGTTTCTAATGAAGCCAAACTCTTTGACTACTTCATCAAAATGTCGATTCCAACTCCTAGAAGCTTGCTTCAACCCATAAATGGATCGTTGCAGCTTACAGACTTTTTTAGCTTGCTTTGGATCTTCGAAACCCTCCGGCTGTAAGATATACACGTCCTCGAGGAGATTCCAATAAAGGAATATTGTTTTGACATCCAGATGCCAAATCGCATAGTAGTGGAATGCTGCAATAGCAATAGGATTCAGATGGATTTGGTCATAGCGACTGGTGAAAAGGTTTCACCATAGTCAATACCATGAATTTGTCTGAATTATTTAGCCACCAATCGGTTCTTATAGGTAATCACATTACCATCCATGTTGATCTTCTTCTTCAAGACCCACTTGCACCCTATGGGCCGCGCCCCTTCGGGTGGTTCCACCAAAGTCCATACTTTGTTTGCATACATGGATTCCATCTCGGATCTCATGGCTTCAAGCCACTTCTGAGAGTCTGGCTCTTTCATGGCCTCTTCATAGGTAGTATGCTCATCATCTATGAGCATCATATCACGAGACTCAGTCACGAGAAGTCCATACCTCTCTGGCTCCAGGCGCACTCTACTAGATCTACAAAGCTCTTTTGCTACTTGAACAGGTTGCTCCACAACTATTTGTGGTTCCTGCTCATGTTCCATAGTAGGATTAGTGCTTTGTGGTTCTTGAACTTCTTCAAGTTCTACAATCCTCGCACATCCTTCTTTAGAGACAAACTCTCTTTCTAGAAACACGCCGGACCGAGCAACAAACACTTTGTTCTCGGTTGGATTGTAGAAGTAGTAGCCCGTACCCCACAAATTTACACTTATCCGACTTGGGACCTAGCTTTTCTGATTGTAAACGTTTTGCATAGAAATTGTAGCCCCAAATCTTCATGAACGACAGTGTTAGACGCCTCCCACTCCACATCTCATGTGGCGTCTTCATGACTGATTTTGATGGAACACGGTTAATGGTGAAAGCTGCACTCAATATAGCATAGCCCCAAAATGATAATGGAAAATGAGGCTAAACACATCATAGATCTAACCATATCCAATAGTGTTCAATTCCTCCTCTCGGACATGCCATTCCACTCCGGGTGGAGTGAGTTGGGACACGGTCCCACACTCTCTAAGATAGTCGTCAAACTCTTGGCTCAAGTATTCTCCTCCACGATCCGATCGTAGAGCTTTGATACTTTTGCCAAGTTACTTCTCTAATTCACTCTTGAATTCTTTGAACCTTTCAGTTGATTCGGATTTTGCCTTCATAAGGTACAAAAATCCATATCTACAGAAATCATCAGTAAATGTGATGAAGTAGACATAACCACCCCTGGCAGGCGTGGCAAATGGACCACATACATCAGTATGCACGAGCGCCAATTGCTCACTTTCCTCTCACCTTTCTTATTTAAAGGGGAATTTTTCATTTTTCCCAACAAACAAGCCTCACGTGTCCCATATGATTCAAAATCAAATGAGTCGAGAAATCCATATTTATGGAGTCTAGATACAAGTTTCTCGTTTATGTGGCCTAAACGCCAATGCCATAAGTAAGCAGGATTTAAATCATTCATTTTAATCCTCTTAGTATTAATTTTGTATACATGATTTCTTAGATCAAGGACGCACAATCCATTAAATAATTGCGCTTTACAATAGTGAATATTATTAAAATAAATGGAACAACAATTGTTCTTTATTGAAATAATAAAACCTTCCTTGTCCAAACAAAAAATAAAAATAATGTTTCTCCTCATAGCAGGCACAAAATAGCAATTATTTAATTCTAAAACTAATCCTGAAGGCAGAGAAAGCTCGTACACGCATACGGATAATGCAGCAACCTTTTCTCCTTTCTCAACGCTTAGGTCTATCTCACCTTTAGCCAATCTTCTACTTCTCCTTAGATCCTGCACATTTCGACAAATGTGAGATCCACATCCGGTATCCAATACCCATGATGTAGAGATAGTTAAATTGACATCTACAACAAAAATACCTGGTGGTGGTGGAAACACTATTCCAAGCCTCTTTTCCTCTAGATATTTTGGGCAGTTCCTCCTCCAGTGTCCAGGCTGATTGGAGTATTGACATTCACCTTTAGTCACACATTTTGCAATGCCACCAACAAGCTTAAGGGAAGGTTCCTTGGACCTGGCAACTGCTTTGCCTTTTCCCTTGGAGGATGAGGAAAATCTTTTGCCCTTTCCTTTCTGCACCATAATAATGGCCTTGCCCAATCCTTTGTTGATGCTTTGTTCAGCTGTCCTCAACATATTGAGTAAATTTGGCAGTGGTTGCACGATCTCGTTCATGTTATAGTTCATATTGAACTGTACATAACTCTCAGGAAATAATTGCAACACGAGATCGGTGGCAAACTCTTGGCCGACCAGGAACCCTAGTCGCACGAGATTCTCCAAGTACCCGATCATACGGAGTACATGAGATCCCATAGGGTTTCCTTCAGCCATATGACATTTGAACAATGCCTTAGAAAATTCATACCTTTCAACCCTTGCCTTCTCTGGGAAGAGCTGCTTCAAGTGTTCGATCATATCCATTGCATTCATGTTCTGATGTTGCTTCTGAAGCTCTGAGGTCATGGTTCATAGCATGAGGAAGGCCGCATCATTAGCTACGTCAACACGCTTATGATACGCCTTTAGGGCTGCAGGAGTATTGTTTTCTAAATCTGCCGAAACTTGCTCCTCTACTGCGTAGAGTTTCTTCTCTTTCTTGAGAACAATTCTCAAGTTCCTGTACCAGTCGAGAAAATTTGTTCTACAAAGGTTTTCCTTCCCAAGTACAGAGCGTAGGGAATGTTGTGAACTCAATGAGTTGTTTGCCATTTGGAATTCTACGCAAGGAAAATACGCAAGTTTTAGTATTTTAAAACTTTTCACTATATTTAATAATGGCTAGATTATCAAACATAGCTCCTACTATTTTTCTACGGATTAATAACCTTCGAGATATTAATGCGGAAAATATCATTATATTTTCTAGTGGGCCAAGATCCATGGTTCATCTCCTCTTGAGCTTGCTTTGGCAAGTCACCCAAAAATTGACTACATTAGGTAGGAACAATTCCAATTGCATCCAATGCAACTCTTGGTTCAATTGGGAAAATAACTCCTTATTTATCCATGTGCATGGATAATCCCAATTGAATTCCTCTAGGTTTTAATCATATTAATAACCCAGTTGTTTCCAACCTCTTATTTAAACAATTTCACATTACTTGCTTCTACCATCGCATCACATCATTATGAACCAAGTCTCCTTGCTTTGGCATGCACGAGCTTGATAAGTAATGATGATGATGAGTGTTTAATTAACGAGAAGGCAAAACACAATATTTGAATTTTGAGGGATTTTAAAATTCAGTTTTAATTGTTTTGTTGATCCATATCAACTGATCTATCTATTTTGAGTTTGGGCACAACTCCAAATAATAGATCCGGGTTCTTTTCTCCAATCTTGGCTAACTATCTAATCTATCTAGCACTAGCTAACAACTATACTAAATAAAATAAATCTCACAAGTTTAGAAAAAAATTCGGCTCGCAGGCCGTAAACCCTAATTAACTATTACATTAATTGATCATCTCGCAGGCCGTAAACCAAAACAAAAAATATATAAAAATCACACTAAACCACATCATAAGGCCATATTCATAAACAGTTAAAATCTAATTTTAACTTGCTTGGTAAATTTTAATTGATTTTAGGATTACTAGGATCATAACGGTCCAAGGGGCCCACCAATTCATGGCCGAACCTACTTGGAGCCGCACCGGGCCGAGCCTAGGCCGGCCGGCTCACCCCTTGGGCGGAAAGGAAGGAGAGGGGCGGTTCCTAGGGCCGAACCTCTTGAGTTGTTTCCAAAACAACTCCTTCCTTGTTGCCCAAGGCCAAAATGTTTCCATATTTGAAACTAGTTTCCAAATTGGTGCCCAAACCCTAGATCTAAGATCCTAAAAGTTCTCAAACTCACTAATTCATGCATCCAATGCACAAACTAGGTCTAATTTTTAAAATTATTGACAAATTGCATCATATGCTTGATTTGTCCGTTTTACGCGATAAACAAAAATTTTAAAGTGTAAAACTATCAAAACGTAACACGTAAACCACGTCTATGTTCTACGACATGTGGCTCTGATGCCACTGTAGGGTTTTGATCATCGATACGCAGAGGAAGAAAGAATTATCCATTCAACACCCTCCAAGGATCACAGGAAGAGAATCATAACGATGTTAAAGGACGAAACAAGTAACACACTATAGAGATCTCCTGTGATGAATTGTAACATGAATTGTGTCACGTCTCTACGTTTGATCCAAACCTAGGGTTGATGTCTAGATATTCCTACTCCTTTATGCTAGCTTGGACCGGAGGAAGAGAATGAAGAAATCCCACAACGAGGACCAAAGAGAGGCTTCGGCCTCTCTTTGTGGCTGACGGGTAGGGGCGGTCGGACTCCTTGTGGTCTTGCTCTCTCTCCTTTGTTTCCTTCCAACCCAATTTATGTTATGACCATTAGTGTAGGAAGGAAGCACGGAGTGTCCTTTATATACTCCATGAACTCCTTGTCAACTACCTAAAGGCCCTTCCTAATCCTACATGAGTTCGGATTAGTCCCTTCCTTGCATATTAGTCCTACTAAGTTTGCAAGGTGTTCCAAAGTGATCCTTCTAATTAATTAATAATATTAATTAATTCCAAAATCTAGTTCAACACTATTGGGCGTGTGACCCTATAGGTTCTACCCAGTTGGTAGCGACAATTTGCTTATATGGAGCAGTCTCTATCTAGACATCCATTCTAGCCAACTAATAGAATAGTCATCTGGCGTACTTTGTGCAAGTAATTGTCTCATCCCTTGTATCTATATCCGGATTGTACACAAGACATACAAGTCACACTCGTATATCCAATCCATAGTTTCTCGATCCTGGGAATAGCCTAATTCGTGCAAATAACATAAATATCCCATATTGATTTATTTGAGTCTGACCAGACATTCCATAAGCACTATCCTTCGAGTGGCCTCAGATATTTTCTCCCGTTATGTGGGAGGGACAAATTCTATCTAAGTCTACTACGATCTCTAAGCTTGATTCTTATTGTATCCGGTAGACGCGTTTATAGCTACCCAGTTACGGTTTAGCGTTTGACGCTACCAAAATCACAATAATCCACAACAAGACAATCTAGTGACTTCAAGTCTAAGGATGACAATATCATTGTCACCACAAGAAGAGCTTGTGACTTTACATAACATGTATGTAACCTTCTCGGAGATGGGCCAATCCAGTATGCCATTACCCTTTATGCATACCCATGTGTTGGATCATGATATCTCCATATCAATCCGACCCCATACTAGTCTATAGATGATTGTCCCATTTAATTATTATAATGGACTAGGGATATTTAAGATAAACAACATAATTGTAAATATAAGGACTTCATTATATTAAATAACCAATAAATAACACAATGAATGTTCTAGACAAAGTAAGTTCATACTAAACTAGATTGCCTCTAGGGCATCTATTCCAACATTAGTCTCCCGCACCTAAAAAAAACTTAATAGGCTTCTTTATTTTTTTATTTTTTTATATTGGACACCAAGAAGGTTATATTTTGTGTCATTTTATCATTCATGATGAGAAAAACTTGAGAGTCTTGTTTTTATTAAAAAATAAAGAGTGATGTTTGTTACTTCCGAAATTCTAAGGAGTTCTTATTATTAGTCTATGTTATGAGGTTAAATTCAATAATTTAGCTCATACAGATAGTTACATTCTATTTTAAAAGAATTTTTGTTCACATGAACTGAATATGATGCGTTTTAATGGCTATGAACTAGTCACTTTAAATTGTTTCTACTAAAAAATTAAATTCACCGATTTGGAAGAAAAAGAAAAGGAAGTTCATTGAATGAGTTCATAATGCCTATGAATTTTCAATGAATCCAAAAAACTTATTAGAAATCAGTATTCAATTTCGATGTTGAAAGGTAATCGGTACTCAGTTTTTAGAGAGCTTATAATATATTATAATAACTGAAGTAATTACTTCAAAAAGTTGTTCGAATAATTAATTATTGACCGCTTCTGGCAAGTGGATTTTTTCTTCCATGTTAATCTCTCTATGGGACATATAAATACACTAACAAATGACATGTGGCCGCGCGACACTTATAATATGTCACTTGACTTACATGTGGCCGTAGGGAAATTATAAAATATATATTATTTGACTTTTATTCAATTTCTTCGGACATGAAACGAACTTGCAAATTAGTCATACTAAGTTTTCAAGTAGTTGCGTATTGATATTTCTAATTAATTAATCATGTTAATTATTTTCCAAGTCCGGTCTAGTCCATAGGGAGTGTGACCCCATAAGTTTCCATTTAGTTGGTAGTAATAAATACTAACATGGAGCGGCCTCTAGCAAGACATCCACGCTACCCAACTAATTGAAATAGTCATCCAACAAACCTTATGCCCAATGTTCATGTGTTGTCTTATCCCTTTGTCTCCATATCCAGATTGGACACGATATATATTAATCACACTCATATATCCAATCCATAGTTCCTCGATCCTGCGAATATTCTTATATGTGGAGATAACATCAATATCTCCATATTGATTTATCAGAGTCTAGATAGGCATTCTATAAGCACCATCCCTCGAGGGGCCCATGGATATTTACTCTCATTATGTGGGAGGGACAAATCATGTCTGCGTCACTACGATCTCTAAGCTTGCTTAATACCATGACCGATAACTACCTTTATAGTTACCCGGTTGAGGCGCAACGTTTGATAATATCAAAGCATGATATTTCACAACTAGAGTATCCAGTGACTTCAAGTCTAAGGATTACAATAGCATTAGCACTACGAGAAGCGCTTGTGACTTTAACATAATCTAATGTAGCGTTCTTGTCGTGGGTCAATCTAGTATGCCATTACTCTTAATGCATACCCCATGTGTTGTATCGTGATATCTCCATATCAATCTAACCCCATACGAGTCTATAGTTGATTGTCCTGTTAATCAATATAATCGACTAGGGACATTTATGAGTATATCATTTATATTCTAAGGACTTCATTCATGTTAACATATCTCCATATCGATAACATAATGAATCGTAAGTCCATATATCTTCGTCACGATAAATTGATTGCTTCTAGGGCACAATTCCAACAGGTTTTAATGGTATGAACTAATCACTTTAGATTGTTTCTGATAGGCAATTAAATTCACCGATTTGGAAAAAGAAAGAGCAAGTTCATTGTATTTGTACATGCTTTAATGCCTACGATTTTACAATAATTCCAAAAACTTGATTAGTAATCAGTACTCAGTTTTGAGAGAGCTTATTATACATTATACTCGTAATAACTTCATTAATTACTTCATATGTACAAAATAAATTAATTACTCCAAATTGTACAAAAATGTAATCACTTCAAAACGTTGTTTGAATATTTAACTTTTTACCGATTCTTGAAAAATAGTTTTTTCTTCTACATTAACCTCTCTATGGGACATATAAATTAAATACATTTAATGGGTAGAAAAATCAAATTACAATTCGGGCATTATATTTTACTTTCGTCTAAAATTGTGATTTAATTTTTCTTTTCTTTTTTATTATACGTGAACACCAAGAAGGGTATTTTTACTTTCATCATGAGACAAACTCAAGAGTTTTTTAATTTTTTTATACAAAATTATGGGGGACTTCTTATTATAAGTCTATGTTATGAGGGTAAATTCAATAATTTAGCTCATTAAAAAGATCAATTCTCTTAATAAAGGAAATTGTGTTCCATGAAATAAATATGATGGGTTTTGTTAGGTCTTAAGAATTTAAATTCACCTGTTTGAAAAAAGAAAAAAAAAGTTCATTGAATTAGTACATGCTTTAATGCCTACGAATTTTCAATTAGTTCACAAAATCGAACAGTAATGACTACTGATTTTTTTTTTCCTTTTCAGAAATTGTTTTTTATCGCCAACCGGGTTTGAACTTGAAACCTCATGCAGGGGATTCCAACGTTCTACCACATGAGCTACCACTGCAATGACCAATAAGTACTCAATCTTTTTTTGGGAAATAACTACTCAAATTTGAGAGAGATGATTATGGATTATAATAACTTAATTAATTACTTCAAAAAGTTGTTTGAATAATTAATTAATGACCAAGTCGTTTGAATAATAAATTAATGAACAGTTCGTGAAAAGGATGGTTTTTTTCTCCATGTTAACCTCTCTATGGGACAAATAAATACTTATAATGGGCAACACTTCAATTTACACCCCATAAGTTAGGGTTGATTTCAAATGTATCCTCATGTTTTTATTTTTCCAATTCGGCCCTTATATTTTACTTCCGTCTAGGTATAGTGATTTTCTGTCAAAGAACCACTAAGCCACCAAAAAATTATGCGACATAAAATTGATAATAATATTTACCAAATCATAATAATTAACGTAACCTATCTAATATCTGTTTGGTAGGGATGTAAACGGTTTTGTTCGGTGTGGTTTGTGCGAAAACTATAAACCAAACTAAATAAATGAATTTACTAGTAACCAAACCAAACAATTTGAACGGATGAACCAAACCAAACCAAACCAAACCAATTGATTCGGTTCGGTCGGTTTGCGTAAATATTATTAAATGGATATTATACTATTACATTGTCAAAGAAAATCAAATTTAAGTGAGAAAGAGATTAAATAGACGTAAATAACTTCCACAACTATTGTGTTAGAACAAATACGCTAGAGAAATGGAAAAGATTAAGATCAATATGCTCATTTTAATTGAATGTATATACTTGTGTTCTATCTTTTTAGATTATTTAATATATGTTGCGCAATGTATATTTTAATAAAGTACATTAGGCACATATCGGTTCGGTCCGGTTTGGTGCGGTGTGATATTTTTACAAACTCAAAATCGAACCGATTAGACCGGTTTGGGAAAACTTGAACCGTTCATAAAGTTGGAATAGATGTCCTAGAGGCAATCTTATTTACTATGACATTATTTTGACTAAAATAATCATTGTATTATTTATGTATATATTTAATATGATGAAGTCCATATATTACAAGTGCTGTTTATCTTAAATACCCCTAGTGGTTTATATTGATTAATAGGACGATCAACTATATACTAGTATGTGGGTAGATTGATATGGGGTATCCAGTCTAGCACATGGATATGCATTAGGGAAGATGGCATACTGGAATGACCCACCATGAGAAGGCTACATACAAGTTATGTGAAAGTCACTAGTGCTTCTCATAGTGACAATGGTGTTATGGTCCTTAGACTTGAAGTCACTAGTTACTCTAGTTGTGGAGTATTATGTTTTAATATCTCCAAACGTTGCGCCGTGGCTGGGTGAACATAAAGGCGGTTATCTGACGTGCCTATATTACACTTATTGCGCAAGTATATGGTTAATTAATACAGTAGAGTATTTGGGACTCCAAGTTATTGAACTAATGGGACGATATTTACTATTCCAAGTTTTAACAACTAAATCTAATTCACTAAGTAACCAGTAAGATAGGATTGTTGAATTGAGTTGTTTAACCCTCAATCAAGTGACTAGCAATTGTAACTAAATAACGGAAAATAAATATTTTACTTGTATCAAGATAGAGAAAGATGGGCAATCTATAGATTACCTAGGTTAGTTTGACGATTCCGAATTCCATGTTGTAACAGATAAATCATTAATTAGCTACGCTGGGTAATAGTATTGACAATCACATCTCAGTCTCTTGTTTTACTACACATTGGCACCATCCTGTTCCTCTCAGGCCACTTTGGCTACCAACACGTTCTAGTAGGCTAATGACAATGTAAGGAAACGATGCCCTTTCGGACCACCACCACACAAACACCTCACTGTATCCTACCGAATCTACCCTCTACTTGCCACTCCCCCTCAACTCACCTCTCGTTCTCATTAAATTAGGAATGCACTTGTATAATCATCCCAACTAGGGTAGAGTTGCTTTCACACACTCACTAGTTAATTAACAAGTTCGGGTCATGACTCGTACCTTGCCAAGGATTAAGCACATCATACAAATGATTAACTAACTAAGATCATCATTAAGCTATGTTTAGTTCTTGAATGAGAAAAATATAGCATTCATTACAAATCTTATCTCTAGTATGTCAACAAAAGATCTCAACATGATTAAACCAAAGAAATCTCATTCAATCACAAACCCTAAAGCATAAAAGTTCATGAATCCGGAAAATATCATCAAAACATAAAACTATGCTCTCCATAGATGCCTAGGTATGAGTTTAGCTACTCATAACTAAAGAAACCATGTTTGAATATTCCATACAAGAATTAAACGAAGAATATAGATCAAACCCTAAAAAGATGATTATGGCGTTGATCCAAGCTTGTTCCTTGCTTTTTGATGCTCCCCAAAAGCTTCTCCTTAGCTCACCTTGTTGTTCTTGAGTATCTCTTCTCGTCCTTTGTTTCCGAGGTCGACGTAAAGAAGTCCAAGTCTCAATATTTTCAAAACAGCCCCACAAATCTGGGCCAAGTCCCGACCATTTCATGCGAAATGGGGACCCTTAGATGCTGTAATATTATAGATCCACATCTAGTATCCAATACCCAAGATGAAGAGATAGTTAAATTGACATCTATAACAAAAATACCTGGTGGTGGTGGAATCACTATTTCATGCCTTATATCCTCCATATACTTTGGGCAGTTCGTCTTCCAGTGTTCAGGCTGACTGCATTAGTGACACTCACCATTAGTCACGCCCTTGGCAATGCCACCAGCAGGTTTAAGGGCAACTTCCTTGGGTTTTGCAACTAGCTTGCCTTTCCGTTGGAGGTAGAGGCAACTCGCTTGCATTTTTCTTTTTTCACCATCATTATGGCCTTGCCATTTCCCTTGTTGATGCTTTGTTCAGCTGTGCATAACTGTTAGGCAACGATTGCAATAGGAGATAAGTGGCCAACTCTTGACCTATTGGAAATCCTAGGCGTGTGAGATTCTTCAAGTACCCGATCAGGTGCAGTGGGCGAGGTCCCACAGGGTTTCCCTCTGACATTTGACATTTGAATTATGCCTTGGAAACTTCATACCGCTCAACCCTTTCCTGCTCTTTAAAGAGTTGATTTAAGTGTATGATCATGTAAAATGCAGCCATGTTCTCATGTTTCTTTTAGAGCTCAAAGTTCATAGTGCAAAGAATGAGGCATGCCAAATCAGTAGCATCATCAACGATCTTCTGATATGCCTTTAAGGTTGCAGCATAATTATTTTCTGGACCCTCAGGAACTTGCTCCTCTAGAATGTTAAATTTCTTCTCTTGATTGAGAACGATTCTAAAGTTCCTATACCAGTCTAAAAGTTTGTTCCACAAAGATTTTCCTTCTCACGGACCAATCGTAAGGAATGTGATGAATTCTATTAATTGTTTTCCATTGGAATTTTTCAAAATGAGAAATATACAAGTTTTAGTATTTTTTGAACAAATAAATACATTTAATAATGGCTAGATTATTAAACATAGCTCCCACTATTTTCTTTGATTAATAACAATCCATATTAATGCGGAAAATATCACTATATTTTCTAGTGGTCCGAGATCCATATTTCACTTTCTTTTGAGCTTGCTTTGGCAAGTCACCCAAAATCAGTTGTTTAGGTAGGAACAATTCTAATTGCATCCTATGAAACTCTTAATTTAATTGGGCAAATAACCTCTTATTATCAATCCCATAGATAATCCCAATTGTTTGCCTCTAGACTTTCAATCCAGTTGAAGTAGCATAGTTCCGTCCAACCTCTTACTTCAAAAATCGCGCATTACTAGCTTGTGCCGTCTCGCCACGTTATGATGAATCAATTCGCCTTGCTTTGGCAAGCCCGAACTTAATAAATCATGATCAAGACGGGTGTTTCCGTAACGAGAAGGCAAAAAACGCAAAATTTAATTTGAGGGACTTTTTTTATTTAATTTCAGTTGATTTGTTATCTATATCAACTGATCTACTTATTTGGGTTGGGCATTCCCAAAATAAAAGATCCGGGTTATTCCTACCTTGTTACCAATTTGCATGCATCCTCAATAAACCAACAATAAATAACAAGACAATAATTTAAAAAACCACAAACAATAATAAACAATGTCCACTCCTAGGATTGATCCCGGATCCTCAACACCTTTGTTATAGCAAGGGAAGTAGGAGGAAGAATAATATCATGCAAAAGGATACCAAAAGAGGCCACACCTCTTTGGCCGACGGCGAGGAGGGGCAGACGGGGTGGGGGGGGGGGGGGAGGGGGTATCGGTTCGGCCATCCTTGTTAGTTGTCTCCTTCATTATTTCTCTCTCTCTCATGTGATAACAGTATGACACAACTCTTGAGAAAATAAGCTAGGACTGTTCTTTATATAGTCTAACAAATCCTTATTAACAACATATTAGCTCTACTAATCGTGTCTTACATGGATTAGTTCACCTTGCAAATTATTCCTACTAAGTTTGCAAGTAGCTTCATATTTATCCTTCTATTTAATTTGTCCAACTAATTAATTCCCAAGTCCGGTTTAATCCATATGGAGTGTGACCCCATAGGTTTCTACTTAGTTGGTAGTAACAATTACGTACATAAATCGGCCGGCCCCTAGCAATACATCTATGCCACCCAACTAATAGAAATAGTCGGTAATCCGACAAGCTTTGTGACCAATGTTACCATATAATATTATCCATTTGACTCCATATCCGGATTGGATAGGAGACATACAAGTCACACTCGTGTATCCAATCCATAGTTTCTCGATCATGGGAATAGTCTTATCCATGCAGATAACATCAATTTCCTACAATTATTTATCTAAGTCTGGTCACAAATTTTATAAGAACTACCCCTCGACTGGCCACAGATATTTGGTCCCGTTATGTGGGAGGGACAAATCCTCTCTACATCACTACCATCTCTAAGCTTGCTTCCTATCATGCCCAATAACTACCTTTATAGTTTCCCGGTTTAGGCGCAACGTTTAATAACATCGAAGCATGATATTTCACAACTAGAATATCTAGTGACTTCAAGTCTAAGGACCACAATACCATTGTCACTACGAGAAGCACTTGTGCTTTACATAACTTGTATGTAGCCTTCTCGTTGTGGGTCAATCCAATATGCCATTACCCCTAATGCATACCCATGTGCTAGACTTGATATCTCCATATCAATCTACCCACTTACTAGTTTATAGTTGATTGTCCTGTTAATCAAAATAATTGACTACAGATATTTAAGATAAACAACACATTGCAATATAAGGACTTCATTATATTAAATATCTCCATTGAAAGTTTTTAATGTAAGTATCAATGAGATCTTAATACTCTAGAAGGGGGGGGGGTGAATAGAGTATGCCAACTTTTGCTAAAAAAAATAGTCCTTTAAAACTTGAAGAGAATATGCAGTGGATATCTCAAAGCTTTGAAAAGAATTTGAGAAACAAGAGATAAAACTGAAGAACAAAGAGGCTTCAAAGCTTTGAAATTTGAAAAACTCCAACGCTTTGGAACTTCCTGTTTAGACTGTAATGAAAAGATAAAAGAAGTAAGCAGCAAGACACAAAGATTTTACAGAGTTCAGTCACAATTGACATAGTCTCTGCTTGAGGGACCTTATCCCTCCAGGATTCTAACACAACTTCTTATTAATCACCTAAATTTAGCCCTATATCTCAAGACTAAGTGAGATACCTTTCACCTATACATCTTGTGGTTCCCAGCCTATCTAGTTCTAGCTACAACATGTTGAAACAATAAGATCCTCTTTGTTGTTCACTTGAAAAACTAACCTTCTATGTTTGTGTTAAGAACATAAAATGATAATACCAGTTTAGTACATGTGTGAAGAACACAGAATAAAAATAAGCAATAAATCTTGGAAGTGTTCTTCAATCTCTAATGAATGATCTTGCTTTTGCAGTGTTAATGGCCTGATGAATTTGAAGACATTAATGATTTGTTCGCTCTTGCTTGTAGCACTCTTGAATTCACACGTTGATCAGTATTTTCTCCTTGTGTCTCTCTTTGAAGTTCAAAGGCATGATCAATTAAATAACAGCCTGCAAACCTGATATGCTTCTTTCAAAAACTATGCTTGGATAGCTATCTGATTTATTTATGGATGTTGAAACGCCCAACAACCCTGCATACACTCAACAAACAAGATCGAAAAATATCAAGACAAACTAGCATCAAGATCTGATCAGCATTATGCTAACAGTTCATGAATAAACTAGGCTAAATTTTGTCTGATAACAAAAACAATTCATACATCCAATTAAAAGGATAGACCAAATAATCATTATAGAAAAAGTAATAATAGATTAGTATAAGTCCATAACACATTGTAAAACCAAATGAATTGACCTGCATACACAGATCAAGTCAGATAAACTTAGCAGTAGACAGTATTCAGAAATTCTCAAAGCTTTGAAGCTTTGACTGCTACTTAATCACAAAGATCTTGGATTCACAATCCAACTCAGACCTGTACCATGTGTTATACCAATCAAAACATGATTCCATACCATTTGTAGAACAGTAGAGAATAACATAATCATTCAAAAACCAACTGATAGACCTTCAAAATATAAAACAGTCAAGAACATATAAGGCAATCCACAGTGTCTCAAAGCTTTGAAGCTTTGACACTTGTGTTTCTAGCTTTCATCACCAAGGAACCAAAGCTCCTTCTCTTTATATATATATATATATATATATATATATATATATATATAATAAAACAGAACGGTGTGAGTCCCATGCATATTTTTAAAACATATTTTCAAGGAGACATTTTAAGGAGACATTTTTGGTCGTTGGATTTAGGTTTCTTAATACATCCTTTTTCATCCATTCGATATCCCGCCCCTCTATCCGTACACGTCTTCATCTTCCGTCTCGGCTCGAGGTTTTGTGTTTCCGCCTTCTTGATCTTCTCATGTTTGATTTTTCTCTTCTGTTTGACGATACTCGGCTTGATTGCATCTCTTAATCAGGTTCGCGTTCTTAATCATTGGGTTCAATTTCTTGCTATTGTAATTCGGCTTGATTTACTTATCGATTTGAACTTCAGAAAATCGTGGCCGTCGCATTAGAATCAGTTGTTTCGCCGAGTTTGAACAACCTCCAGGTATGTCTCCTGTCTCTCTCTAAATTAGCAACTTCTCAATCTTCTTCGTCTTCTTCATCTTCTTCATCTGCTAAATCTAATTCAGTAGTGTGTTCGATTGGGTTTTTCTTCAGAGTTTTCCAACGCCTCCTGCGATTGCTCTCCGTCGCATCAATCGCTCTCGGAATAAGTGGTTTCACTAGGTTTTTAAAACTTTCAGGTACGTCTCCTCTCTCTACTGAATCTGCGTTTCTGAATCTGCTACTCCATCTTCTTCGTATTCTTCAGCTGCTAAATCTAATACCGTGTTTCATTCAATTTTTGTAATTTCTGTTGTTCTTCGTGTTTGGTCAGGTATCTATTCGGTCAATGTCAAAGAGTATTCATCTTTATTTCCACTGTCAAAATTGAATAATTCTTCAATTCGTTGTTCGATTTTGAGTTGTGGTTCAATCTTAGTTTTGTGGGTCTGTTTCAGATCAAATTAGTACTTATGGAAGTTCATATATCAATTCTTCGTTTCCTGCAATCAACCTATTATGTGTTGTCTCTCAAACTCTTACTCTCTTGGTTACAATTTTGGTTCATTCTTCACTCCATCTAAGGTATATTCTTTTTCCGATCCAGGTTCTTTGATTTGATTCTAATTCTTTTTCGATTCCATTCTCAGGTTCCCAGGTTTTTCGATCTACGAATCAGTGATCTGCAATGTCTATTTGATCGGAACCGCTCACGTTTATCAGGTACATAAAGCAATTAGCTTCCTTGGTTCCCCGTGAAAATGAAGGGAAAATATGATTTTTGGTTTTCGATTCACCTGTGAAACACATATTTTATCTTTGATTCCGTTTTGGATCGATTCTATCAATCGATTTCGTTATGCTTTTCACCCATTACATACCTGGTTTTTATTAAAACACGAAAGCTATTACGTAAATGCTCTGGCATTCAATTGCGCATTTGTCATTGTTTGACCAGGATTCACTTAATCACAGGTTAACCCTGTACACACATCCCATAAATCCTCAAATATACAATAAAAAATGCACCATGCCATAGCCACGGTACAGATTCACCATTCCACCAATTCATGTTTTGTTTCTTTACTCGGTATTTTCTGTTTGTTTTTTGAGAACGGTATTTTCATTATGTTAATTACATTAGTTTATTTTAGTTTAGTTCCTTTTTAAGGTTTTCTATGCTATTTGGTGTGTGTTTGTGTGGATGTTATTTTTTCTCCAATCCAGATTAAAAACCCTTCATCTACCTTTAATCTAGCTTAGGGACTTGAAAAAACTGCAGCACCAATGCTTTGGTCTAATAATAATGGTGTGTATTTGATCCGCCAGCAGCTCGGAGTACCTTTTTCCGTAGTCGCTAAGTCACAGAGAAGTTCTATTAATGTCCCTTTAAAGAATGTGAACTAACTTCTTATGAGTTTCACTTCTCTCTACCTCTTTATGCTTGCATCTTATAACCTATCGAAGAGTTGACTCGATTAAAGTTTTGGGATTCTCATTTGAGGTCATTGACAATGCAATTCAATTGAATGAAATATAATTTTTAAAGCCAGACAGTATGCCGCTTTATTTTCTTTCTTCTCACTGTGGAATTGATTTTGAAAGTGATTCCATCTATTTCAGCAGTCGTCTATGCAAATCATTCTTTTCAGTCCAGGTTTATCTTTTCTTCTTTTTTGGTCGTCATTCGTGTTTGGTATGATGTCAGTGACTGTTTGTTACTTTGTTTCCATGGAATAGAAGGTTGATGGACTGAGGATGCTTACTATGGTCCCAAAAACTCCAGGTTAGTACTTAAGACCCGACCATAAATTTGTTTGGGCACAAATTACTCTATGCGCCCCCAAAAGAGATCTCTCCACCAGTTTTTTATCAAAGAGATTCAGGTATCACGCTCAAATGTCTGTGGCACTATTTTTTTATTAATTCACTTAACGAGTTACTCTATGCTGCTATCAAGTTTTAGTATTGGAGCATATGCCTCTATATGTTGGACTCATATTCATTTATTTTCTAGATTCTTGATGATGTTTCTCAGTGTATCTTTTTGTGGACATGTAGGTTTTATAAAGAATGCTTCAATTCCACAGTGTCACAGGCTCACAAAGGAAGAAACTGAAAGCAATGTTGAGACTGAGCTGCATTTGATCTCTTCATGCTATCAGGCAAAGCAGGTATGGAAGTGGTATCCTGTTAGTTTCATTTATTCTGTTTACTCTGTATCATATATGCAGGAGTGGTGGAAATGTGTTTTTAATCTGCATCATGATGCTGAAAAGAAACCGTTAGCTCTGGGTAGTATTGGTCAACTTTTCTGGATTTGTGGAAGGCTAGATGTGATTGGGTTTTCAGCAAGGAAGCTACACCAAATCTCCTCTAAGGAAGAGCCAACGTTCTATGAAGTTTATGACAGAAAAAAGAGAATTCATTCAGGTCCCCCTATAACTACTTCTTATGTTGATAGTTGTACCACGTTGCCTGATTTAGAGGTGGTTTTTCATTGCGATGCAGCTGTGGAAAATTTTAAAAGAGGTGGAGGTATTGGTGTTGTCATAGAAAAGGTGAATTCCAAGTTAAGTGAAGAGGCATCAAATCAAGTCCCACTGATTATTAATCCTCCTATTCTTGAATACTTGGCTATTAGAAAGGCCCTCTTTTTTTATAGCTGCAGGAATTTGTCTGAAGGATCAGGATTATATAAGATCAAAGTTAGCAATTGACTTCCTTTGCTCAAGTTCTTGCTAACTAATGCTTTCTCTATGCCTCTTGACTGTAAGCAGTTAGCTTCCTCCTCTAATTTTATTCTTTTGTCAAGACAGACCTGAACTGGGCTGCTCATTTCTGTGCTAAAAGAGCAGTTTCATTTTTGTAATGTTCTTATTTGGAACTAAAAAAATTAAATGAAAGCAATTTCTCATCGTAGCCATGCATAGGCTGTTAAATATTGCTGTACTTGGTTCATTATATTTTATTTTATAATTTGGCACTAGCTTTGTTATTAATTAAAGTTGTTATGAATTGCCGATTTATATGATTGGACTAAAATGAGAGGTTCAGTCTTGTAACATTTTCTTAAAGTACTTTGTGGGCTATTTCATGTAATGGAATGTGTTGGAACTCACATTTTTACTGCCTTTAACGGAATGCTCTACGTATTTGCCTCTTTCATCGTGCCTTTAGGCACGGGCAATACCTAGTATATATATATATATATATATATATATATATATATATATATATATATATATATATATATATCCACATATTGACACACAAGAGCTTCCAATCTATCAATATCCCCCTTCATGAAAGACAAAACACTATTATTGATGTCAATAAATCTTGAATATTTCCCTGCAGCTCAAACACAAGTGATTCCCAAAATACTACAAATAAAATAAACTTAAAAAGTTTTAACTGTTTGAAAATATCATGACAACACAATTAACAAAACAAATAGTATTAAAATAGCAAAAAGACCAGAGCATAGAGCCCCATAGCTGGCATCCTACAATATCCAGAAATTATTACACAGACTTAACAAAAACTAAAACACGTAATCTTTTCCCCCTTTTTGACTTTCATAAAAATAGCAGAAGAAATGTAGGATCTTGTTCAAATTGTTTTAAAAGAAAAGAAATTTAAAATACTTCAGGACTTAGAAAACACAAAAAGAATCAGAAGAAAAGGTTCAAGGATTTGAAGACTCAACTTCAGGATCCTTCTTTGCAGATTTCTTTTCAGTCTTAGCTTTTCCCTTTCCCTTTTCCTGAGCTTCTTCCTGTTCTTCCTCAACTGTCTCTCCCTCTGAATCTCCTTAAGCTTCACGGGTTCTCCTCTTTGCTCACCTTGTTTAGTAGCTTCCTCACTCTATGCTTCCTCAGTTTCAGCTTGCATTTTTTCCATCACTTCATCAATAACTCTATCCACTTTTCAGCAGTCTCTGCAACTATTTCCTCACCACCAGCCTCATCCTCAGATTGATCAAAAAGATCCTTAGAAGCAAGAACATTAGGAACTGGTTTCTTCTTCTTCTTCTTTTGCTTCTTGAGAGCTTCTCCAAGTATTTCATCGGAATCAATGCTAGTGTCTCTACTTTCTGAAGAGGGTATCTTTTCTAGGTTCAATCCGTTGATGATGATATCAAGCTTATTGTTCACCAAACCTTTGAACTTAGTGAAATAAGTAGAGAGGTCAAATAACCCTTGTCTCAAATCCTCCACTCCATCTTCCATAACTTCAACCCTATATATTATTTGAGAGAAATCCAAATTACCAGACACCATTGGGGTTGTAGCAGCTCAAGGTTTGATAAACTCCTTCTCCTTCAACTCTTTAGCACTCAGTTCAGAATATAATTTCCATTTTCCTGTGACAGTCTGAACTATCCCAGTCCTTTGAAAATATGCCTCATTCACCAACCCAAAACGAATTTTTAATCTTCTCTTCATCTTACAAAGAGACTACAAAGTGTTTGAAGAACAGGCTAACACATTGGCATAAGGCAGGGAATAGTTCCTAGTCCTAGTGCCACAATACACCATATGCTCCATCACAACAGTAGGTAGATCAACTTCAAACCCTTGACATATCATATACATTAGAATGAACACCTTATCTGTCACCAACTATTTGGAATACTCCCTGGGAACTACAAATCTCATAATGATAGAAATAGAACTTTAGCCTCACAAGTAAACACAGAGTGTGTTAACTGTTTTGGTTCAGTAGGGGTTCCCTCAAAGAAAAACAAGTCTTTGGCTTTCTCCAAATTTCCTTTCTATCAGGATGTTCACTAATTCAATATTTTCTAGGGACTCCCAAGACTTTGAAAAAAAAACCTGTGATCCAACTTAATATCAATACCAGCAACATTTGATGTAAGAATGTAATCGTCGCTATCATCCAATTCTTGAAACAAGTTAAGATAGAAAAGTATGGTCAGCCTAGGGTAAGCCTCCGATGGTGGATTTAAAAACCTCCCAACAGATGATTCTCTTAATATCTTAATGTAGTCTAAGTCCAGTAAATCCAACAACTCAGTACTAATTAGACTAAAAAATTAAATCTTGGAAGATGCATATACACAGTCTTAACCTCTGAATTGATAAACCAAGTATCAGGCAAAATGTTCTTACCAAAGTTTGTAGCCTTCTTGGTCTTTACTGCACTGTGTTTCAATATTTTCTTCTCTGGAGTTCTTTCATCCTTCTTCTCATCAGCTTTCTTTCCCTTTGAAGATGGTACATTCTTTTTCTCACTTTTTCCTTCAGCCTCTTCCTTCTTCTTCTTGCTTGATTTTTCTACCTGATCCTCACTCCCCTGTTCTTTAATCTTCACCACTTCTTCTGTTTCAGAATCAGATTCTGACACATCCACTGCTTCTTCTTGAACTTCCTTTTCCTTCTTGACCTTCTTTGAGGGTGGTGAAGTCTCATGGACACTAGATGTTTCTTCTGAATCTGATCCACGAATGGTGATCTTCCTGCTAGCCATCCTCTTTATCCTCTTGTTGGAAGTATGTACTTGTTGCTTTATCCTCTCAGATTTGCACTCCATTGGTTTGGGCTTGAGAGGATTAGAGAGAGGGAAGAGAGAGAAAGAGAGATAGGTACGAAGAGAAGAAAGATGAGAATGAAAGAAATAAGCCCTGACATTGACTTAAGTAGGTAGAAGATTCTGATTTAAAAAGGGATTTGCATGCAAAAGTGATTGCATAAGATTTCAAGACATATTTTTGGGATATTTTGTCAAAATCTCTGAACACTTGCACTATTCTGTAATTATCTAAAAAGATATTACAAAATATTCCACGATCCAATTTTTAATAAAACATATATCCAGTAAATCAAAACAATGTATTGTAGTTCAAAGCTTTGAGAAGTTTCATACCAACACAGAAACCTTCAAAGCTTTGAGCCATACTTTCAAGGCTAAGAAAGTATGATCTCAAGGCTTTGAGATTACATATATAATACACACAGATACTAATACTCCCCCTAAACCAATTCATTCTTGTTTAACATACCCAATTCAATCCTTAGGGATGCAAAGCTCTCATCTGGCAATGGTTTAGTGAAAATATCAGCTATTTTAATAGTATTAGAAATAAAAGATAGAACAATGACACCTTTTTCAGCATGATCTCTAAGAAAATGATGTCGCACATAAATGTGCTTTATCCTTGAATGCTGAACTGGATTCTTTGATATAGAAATGGCACTTGTATTGTCACACTTGATAGAAACATTTAGGAATTCATATCCAAGATCTCTTAGTTGTTGAGCAATCCATAGAACCTGAGAACAACTGGCTCCAACTGCAATATATTCAGCTTCTGCAGTTGATAGAGCTACTGAATTTCTCTTCTTTGAATGCCAACTAATCAGTGATGAACCAAGAAATTGGCAGCATCCTTAAGTACTCTTTCTGTCTACTTTGTATCCTGCAAAGTCTGCATCTGAATAACCCACTCAATATAAAGTTAGATCTTCTTCGATACCAAAGTCCCAAGTCTTTGGTTCCATTCAAGTATATGGAAATCCTTTTTACATCAATCAATTGACTTTCTTTAGAATCTTCTTGAAATCTAGCACACATGCATACACTAAACATAATATATGATCGACTTTCAGTTAGATACAGAAGTGAACGAATCATACCTCTATAGTCCTTTTGATTCACACTCTTACCACTTCTATCCTTGTCCAAAGATAATGAGGAACTCATTGGGGACTTAACAACCTTGGACTGTGACATGTTATATTTATTTAACAAGTCATTGGTGTATTTCCCTTGATGCACAAAAAATCCTTTCTTCGTTTGATGCACATGAAGTCCAAGAAAGAAATTTAGTTCTTCCATTAAGCTCATCTCAAATTTCCTGCACATTAGACTTAAAAACTCTTTTGAGAGAGCAAGATTAGTAGCACCAAATATAATATCAACATATATATATATATATATATATATATATATATATATATATATATATATATATATATATATATATATATATATATATATATATATATATATATACTACTAACAAATCATTTTAATGATGTTTGATGAAAAGAGTTTTGTCAACAAGTCCTCTATTGAAACCATTTTCAAGTAAAAACTTAGAGAGTCTATCATACAAAGCCCTTGGAGCTTGCTTAAGTCCATAAAAGGCTTTGTCCAATTTGTAAACATGATCTAGAAAAGTGTCATTTTGAAAACCTATTGCTTGAGAAACCTATACTTCTTCTTGCAAATATCCGTTCAGAAAAGCACATTTGACAACCATTTGAAAAAGCTTTGTATGATTATTTGATGCAAATGAAGTATTGTGATAGCTTCTAACCTTGCAACAGGGGACAATTTTTCCTCATGATCAATTCCTTCTTCTTAATTGTATCCTTGTGTAATCAGTCTTGCTTTATTTCTCACAACCTTACCTTTTTTTTCATCGAGCTTGTTTCTAAACACCCATCTAGTTGCAATCATTGATTGATTATTGGGTCTAGGAACCAAATTCCAAACTTTTTTCCTTTCAAACTCATTCACCTCATTTTGCATTGCAATGATCCAATCTGCATCTTCTAGTGCTTCTTTTGCATTTTTGGGCTCTATAAGTGATACAAAACCACTGAAAGCACACAAATTCCTCAATTGACCTCTTGTCTGAGTTCCAGTGGTTGGATCTGATATGATGTTCTCTACAGGATGATCTGATAAGTATTTGAACTTCTTTATAGGTGTTCAAGTGTGTGATCCTTCAAGGCTTTGAGTTCTTGACACAGTAGAAGGAGCATCATATGTCCTCTCAGTCTCAAGGCTTTGAGATTTTGGCTCAGCAAGGGGTTCAAGGCCTTGAGATACTTCTCAATGTTTCCGCATCTTATTTTTGCTTCTGTTAATTTTTTCATTGCTATCATCAGCATCATACTTATTTAGGTTGAGATCTGAAAAACTTTCACACAGAGAATCATCAATACTTTTATCAAAAATCACATGAATACTCTCCTCTACAATCTTAGTTCTCTTATTGTAAACTCTATAAGCCTTGCTAGTTTGAGAATAACCAAGAAAAACACCTTCATCACTTCTTGCATCAAACTTATCAAGATTATCTTTGCCATTGTTATGCACAAAACAAGTAAAGTCAAAAGGCTTGAAATAAGAAACAGTGGGCTTTCTGCCTTTGAACAATTCATAAGGCGTTTTCTTCCAAATAGGCATGATCTAACATCTATTGAGAACATAATTGGCAGTATTAACAGTTTCTGCCCACAAATATTTTGTCAAATTATTTTTAAGTAGCATGGTTCTAGACATATCTTCCAGAGTTCTATTTTTCCTCTTAACTACTCCATTATGTTGAGGAGTTCTAGGTGCAGAAAAGTTGTTTGAGAGCCATGATTTGCAAAAAATAAATCAAAATAAAGTTGATCAAATTCTCTACCATGATCACTCCTAATAGATGCAACAGGTAAATTTTTCAAACTTTGAAGCTCTTTACAAAGCTTTGAAAATTTAGATAATGCTTCAGACTTATCTCTAATGAACATAACCCATGTAAATCTTGAATAATCATCAATCACAACAAGAATATATATCTTACCTTTGGGTGTTTGAACCCTCATAGGACCACACAAGTCCATATGCATCAATTTTATAGGTCTAGAAGTACTTACAAAGTTCTTTGGCTGGAATGAACTCTTGGTCTGTTTACCTTGAGTACATGTATTGCAAATCTCATCATCCTTAAGTTTGAGGATTGGTAAGCCTCTTACCAAATATTTTGAGATGATTTTGTTCATAGTGTGCATGCTTATATGACCAAGATTTTTATGGCAAAGCTTTGAGTCATCCTTCAAGGCTTTGAGACATTTTGAGGTTTTCACCTACAACTTTGTCAGTACTTAGAGCCTAAAAATTATGTGACCTGGGAGCAGTGAGTATGCAATTGCCTGATTTTTCATCTTGCATCACACATTTCTCCTTGGCAAAAACTACATTATTTACTTTATCACAAAGCTGAGAAATACTCAATAAATTATACTTAAGACCATCAACTAGATAAACAGTTGAAATTGAACATGCAAAGTTATTACCAATACTACCTATACCAATGATGTTGCACATTGCATTGTCACCAAGTGTGATTGTTCCTTCCGATTGCTCTTTAAGCTCAGTGAATAAAGACTTCTTTCCACTCATGTGTCTGGAACATCCACTTTGCAAAATCCATTTCTGATCTTTCAAAGCTTCGGTGACATCCTGCAAAATTCAATCAATGCCTTAACAGGATATTAGACCGAGTTTAGAATTTGGATTCTTACTCAAAATCAACCATGTAAGGTGGTCTAATTCCTTCTGGAACCCAAATCTGTTTCACTTGCTTCTTAAGCTGGTAAGGATAGGTGTTCCTCATTATATGAGGTTCTTTACTTCTAAAGGGGCAAGTTAATTTCACTTTCCAATTTTACCACAATAACGACATGTTGGAGAATGTCTGCTTCCTGATTTTACAAACGTGGTTTGGTTTCTTTTTGGAAAATTTGAATTATAACCAATTCCACTTTTGTATACAAAATGCATACTTCCTCCAAGCATAAGATTTAGCTTATGTTCTGTTGTTCTAAATCATATGAATGACTCTTTAGATCAACATATTTGTCATTTAAAAGAGAGTTTTGATCAACAACTTCTTTGACTTGTTATTTCAAAGCTTTGAATCTACTGTTCAAGGATTTGAAGTCACTATCAATTTTCAACTTAGTAGCTTCAAGACATTTTTTTTGAAAAACCAAATATAAATTTTCTTTTACTTTCTCATGAACCTTTACTTTCAAGGAATCAATCTCATTCCTATAACTTCCCTCATTCAAAAACATGCTTTTTAGGATTTCAGGCAATACATTAGAAGGGCTAGATAAAAGATTTTTTTTACCATATCTTCAATTGGCTTCTCTGTAGAGTGATCTTCTTGATGTCCAGCCATCAAACAAAGGTTGGCTTGCTCTTCATCAGAATCTAAGTCTGAAGAGTCTGAATCACTCCATGAGGCTACCATTGCGTTCTTTCTTATGTTGTCATTTTTCTTCTGAGGAAATTGCCCACTTTTCTTCGTTTGAGGGCAATCTCTTACCAGATGATCTGCATCTCCAAATTCAAAGGAATGCAAAAATTTAGGTTTATATGAATGTGAAGAAGATTTACCTTTCAGATCCTTGCTGGTTGAGGATCTCAATATTTCTTTGCTATAGTCCTTGTTTCCAAAGTTTCTCTTCTTTTTCAGAATTCTGGCCAAGGATTTGGAAATTAAGGCTAAGGCTTCTTCATCATCGTCCTCCTGTTCAAGGCTTTGAGATTTTTCATTCCTTTGCCTTGACTGTCAGGTTCTTGATGTTATCACTCTATCCACCATCTACCTCCTTCATGGAGATCTCATGAGTGGGAAATTTTCCATGCAGATCATCAAGTTCCAGGAATGCTGAAGTCCCGAGCCACCTCAATTGAAGTTGTCTTAGGCTGCCATTTAGTGTAATACGCCGAATTTTAATTAAGTTTTATTTGGTAAATTCGGAAAAATATTTGACGATTTCAAGAAATACTATTTCAAGTTATTATGGACTTAATTTTAGTTTCTAAATTATATGGGTATTATGTGGCATTTATGAGTATCTAGTATTCCGTTTTGGGCTTATCTGAAGTTTATAAAAGTTTGGATATCTTTAAGTACTTGTTATTATTAATATCGAAATATATAATAATATAATTTTGTGTTAATTTTCATTAGTTAGTATCGCATTCCGAAAATACCCCTCTCTTATGCGTAATCTTGTACTTACCATCAATTTTCAATATTCACATCTCAACCCTCATTTTCTTGTTATTCTAAATTTCTACCACAACTAATTTGTTGGGAAAATGGTAATTGCTCATAAGTCCCCTCCACCACTATCAAGTCAATCCAATTAAAATAATAGTCCTACTAGTCATGATATGACTATATGATGCATACCATCCCACCTTACCCTCATATGATTCTTTCCATCACTCTTCAATACATCTCTTTCTCTATTTGGGGCTGAAACAACCCAATCAATTCAGCTCCATCATCATCTTCTTCATCTCCTTCATTCATCTTCCTCTTTTTCTTCATATCCTCCATGGAAGCCTCTTAAGCTCTTCAAGACCCAACCTCTCCAAGGCCTCCAAACCCTTCTAATCCTGGGGCTGGTATTGTAAGTAGTATTCACTATATATCTCTTTTATACCTTGTGCATGTTTAGTTTAACATCATGTCTTGTTGGTGATTTCTTGGATTGTGATGCATGTGTGTCTAGAACATGAATTAGAGACTTTAAACTTGTTTTCTTTCAACTTCTTCACATGATTCCCCAAATTTCTTGTTTGATATCTTTTTGTATGTCTAATTGGTTGTATTTGAGTATAAAAACATGTTTCCTAAGTTGCATGTATCATATGATTGATTTGATCATGTTTTGAGTGTTCTTGGCAAAATTGCATGTTGTTACAATCTGACCAGCTTGTCAAAAACGTCGTATAACTTCAACTTTTGTCTCTGTAAAATTTTCAAATCTTACATTTTATAAAACTAGACTCAGAGGGGGTCATTTTGAGAAAAAAATCAACTCCATAGCTATTTTGGTTAGGGAGATATGCTCATTTTAAGTTGCATGTTTTCTGAAAATCTGCTTCTGGACCAATCTTTTCCATTTTTATTGAAACCCTCATTTCCAGTAACTCATAGCACCCAATCTTTTTTGTGAAGAAACTAGACACATAGGGGATTCATTCTGGAGAAGGTGAGCTTTATTTCTATTCTCCAAGTGGTAGTAATCCCCTTGCAAAGTTGAAACTTTTTGCCAAACTCTTCTCTGCATAGCAGTTTCTGTTATTTTTGTAACTTGAGTTTTATAATAGCTATGCATGATTTTCTTGACGTTTCTGAAAGTAGACACATGTAGGTTCATCATAAATTAATTTCACGATTTTAGGAGATGTTTTGATATAATAAATGTGGCTCTAAAGTCAGAGCTACAATTCTGTCCAGAATTGTAGCTTCACATGTTTTAGAAAACTTGAAGTTTTGAATTTCTAAATGTTTTGTTGGACTTATTTTGATATGTGAGCATCATTATATGTGCATTAGTGACACTCAGAACAATATTAATGTAGAGCTTGTATCCGACACATGAACACACCACTTGAAACCGATGTATTAGGATAATTTGGGATGGACTTAGTACCCTACCTAGACAAACATCCATGCATTAGTTTACTTGGAAGTAGAATCATTGTGACTAGATACTTTTAAATTGTAGGCGACTAATTTGTATACATGGGCTACTTGAACTACGCGTGAAGATTGTGAATCGCTATCTCGGTGTAAGGTGAGATTACATGCTTAGCCTCGTGTGCCTTGCTTCCTTCGTGTCAAAACATGATTTTATGTCTTGTCTCAAACTGTACTTGTGATCTTACGTTATTAGCCTTGTGTTCCTTGCTTCTTTCGTGTCGAAAGTTGATTTTATAACTTGTCTCAAAATGTTTTTGTGATTCGCATGTTTTACTTGAGTTTGTTTACGTTTCGGAATGGTTGCCTTGAAACTGTCACACGATAAATAATAAATCGCTAATAACGTGAAGTGGAAGTATTCGCCTGTACCGGAACCAGTTATGTTACTTATCACGGGTTTCGATCCCTTGGATTTTAAACCCTAAAATGCGGGACTCCGTGTGCCCCTGACTCCTTTCGACGTAGGTTGGAGTACTGCTTCTAGATACCACTCCTTTGATTGACGCTCTTAGGAGGGTGTTGCAACACTTAAGGTCTAGAATGTCTGATGTGGTCATGATGGCTAGCGGGACGCGGGATGCAATCCACAACGCTTGGTAGAGAGGTTTGGGTTCTTACACCCCCTATACACCAGTACCATCTTTTACTTTGTTCTGGTCTACCCGGGTTAAAGCGCGACACATTGAAATTATTTTCCCCGATGTTGGAATAGTAAGACGGTTTGAATTTAAATAAGTGGTTTTACTCTTGCGACATTCATAATTGGTTATCAACACTGCAAATTTTGAATTGTTTTCACTCATACTCTGTCACTTTTACTTTATTTTAACTTTTCCTAGAAGTTTATATTCTCTTTCCTGTTTTACATGCTATGGTGTATCTCATTCAGTATTTATTGATGACTTTGAAAACTGCGGTTCTTGTCGTTTTCTTCCCACCGCAGGTCTAGGAGCTGGGGAATTATAGAATAGAAGGGGCGCGAGACTCACTTAGAATATGAACGCCACCATTAGTTGATATAGAATTTTTATTTAATTAGTGTGTAATAGTAATCAGCTAGTGTGTAAGACTTAAATTTTAATATAGTTGTTTAATGTTATAAATATGTGTTGTGGATTATATTGTTTTTGATCTCCGCCAATTCTATTAAGCATCGTCCTCCCGGTCTCGTCCGGAGCCGGATAAAAGGGGGTTGTTGCATTTAGCCTTTGGCAAACTTCTGAGTATCTTCCTGACCCTTTCCAAGGATTCCAAGTTGTTCGCAATATCTGTAAACCTTTTGAACATATCCTTGATGGATTCATCAGAATTCATCTTAAACAGTTCATACTGTCTCAAAAGGATATTGATATTTGTTTGTTTTACTTGGCTAGTTCCTTCATAAGTAACGGTTATCTTATTTAATATCTCTTTTGCACTCTTGCAGTTGGATATCCTGTTAAACTCATCTGCACTAAGAGCACAATATAGTAAGTTCAAAGCTTTGTAATTTTTTGATACCTTTTCCAGTTCAGTAACTGAGAGATCTTCTTCTGTTTTAACAATTCTGACTCCATCAGAAGTGTATAGAACAATGTTTGGCCATTCACAACAATAGACCGTAGCTCCATGTCTTGATATATGATGAACATTTTCATCGGTGCCTTCCAATGCAAAAAGTTATCACCACAGAACAGTGGAGGTCTATTAACTGCTCTTTCCTGCGAGAATCCTCCATCACCTACATTACACATTGTCACAAAGTTGTTAGATACTTAACAGTGACCCAAGCTCTTATACCAACTGAAAATTTGTAATGTAAGTATCAACAGGATCTAAATACTCTATAAGGGGGGGGGGGGTTGAATAGAGTATGCTAACTTTGTCAAAAAAAGTAAAGTCCTTTGAAACTTGAAGAGAATATGCAGTTGATATCTCAAAGCTTTGAAAAAGATTTGAGAAACTAGAGATATAACTGCAGAGTTCAGTCACAATTGGACCTAGTCTCTGCCTGAGGGATCTTATCCCTCCAGGATTTTAACACAACTTCTTATTAATCGCCCAGATTTAGCCCTAGATCTCAAGCCTAAGTGAGATACCTTTCACCTATACAGCTTGTGGTTCCCAACCTATCTAGTTCCAACTACGACATGTTGAAACAATAAGAACCTCTTTGTTGTTCACTTGAACAACTAAACTTCTAAGTTTGTGAGGTTTAAGAACATAAAATGATAATACCAGTTTAGTACAAGTGTGAAGAACACAGAATAGAAATAAGCAATAAAGCTTGGAAGCGTTCTTCAATCTCTGATGAATGATCTTGCTTTTGCAGTCTTAATGGCCTGATGAATATGCAGACTTGAATCATATGATCTCTTAGGTTTGTAGCATTCTTCAATTCACACGTTGATTAGTCTTTTATCCTTGTGTCTCTCTTCAAAATTCAAAGTTCTGATCACTTAAATAACAACCTACAACAACCAGAGAGATTTTAGGAGCTGAATGCCTAAAAATCCTCTTCCCTGATATGCTTCTTTAAACAGCTATGCCTGAATAGCTATCAGATTTATTTATGGACTTTGGAACTCCCAACAACCATGCATACACTCAACAAACAAGATCCAACAATATTCGGACAAACAAGCATCAAGATCTGATCAACATTACGCTAACAGTTCATGAATAAACTAGGCTAAGTTTTTTCTGATAACAAAAACTGTTCATACATCCAATTAAATGGATAGAACAAATAATCATTATAGAATCAGTAATAATATATTAATGTATGTCCATAAAACATTGTAAAACCAAATGAATTGACCTGCATACACATATCAGGTTGGTTAAACTTAGCAGTATACAGTATTCAGAAATTCTCAATGCTTTGAAGCTTTGACTGCTAGTTTATCACAAAGAGCTTGGATTCTCAATCCAACTCAGACCTGTACCATGTGTTAAACCAATCAAAACATGATTCCATAACATTTGGAGAACATTAGAGAATAACATAATCATTACAAAACCAACTTATAGACCTGCAAAATATAAATTAGTCAAGAACATACAAGGCAATCAACAGTGTCTCAAAGCTTTGAAGCTTTGACACTTGTGTTTCTAGTTTTCATCACCAAGGAACCAAATATCCTTCTCTTTAAATATATCCACGTATTGACACACAAGAGCTTCTGATCTATCATCCATAATTAATACAATGATTATTCTAGCAAAAAACAATGTTCATACTAAATAAGATTGCCTCTAGGGCATCTTTTCCAAAATATAAGTATGCATACAATGAACACTCTCATCACAAAGAATTTGGTAAGAGGATTACCAATTATGAATTTTAAAGATGATGAGATTTTCAAGGCATGTACCCAAGGTAAACAGACAAGGAGTTCATTCAAGCCAAATAACTTTGTCTGTACTACTAGACCTTTAGAATTTATGCGTATGGACGTGTGTGGTCCTATGAGGGTCAAAACACCCAAAGATAAGATATATATATATGCTTTTTGTGTTAGATGATTTCTATAAATTTACTTGGGTTATGTTCATTAGAAAAAAGTCTGAAGGTTTATCTGAATTCTCGAAGCTTTTTAAAGAGCTTCAAACTTAGAAAAACTTACTTGTTGCATCTGTTAGAAGTGATCGTGGTAGAGAATTTGATCTGTTTGATTTTGATTTAGTTTGTGCAAAGCATGGAATATCACACAAATTTTCTGAACCTAGAACTCCTCAGCAGAATGGAGTAGTTGAGAGAAAGAATAGGACACATGAAGATATGTCTAGAACCATGCTACTTGAAAGTCATTTGCCAAAACATCTTTGGGCTGAAGCTGTTAACACTACCAATTATGTGCTAAATAGGTGAATAGGCCTATTTTGAAGAAAACTCCATATGAACTTTTCAAAGGCAGAAAGCAAGTGTTTCTTATTTTAAGCCTTTTGGTTGTACTTTTTATGTGCATAATAATGATAAGGATAACCTTGGTAAATTTGATGCCACAAGTGATGAAGGTGTATTTCTTGGCTATTCTCAAACTATCAAAGCATATAGACTTTTCAATAAGTGAACTAAGATTGTAGAGGAGATAATTCATGTGATTTTTGATGAAAGTACTAATGATTCCTTCAGTGAATGTTTTGAAGATCTAAATCGAAATAAGTATGAGGCAGATGATGATTTTGAGAAAGAAAAAGGAAGCAAAAGTAATCTGCAGGAACAACCTTAAGAATCTCAAAGCTTTGGCCAGTCTTCTTAATCAAAATCTCAAAGATTTGAGACTGAACTTCATAAAGCACAAAGTGCTCCAGCGACTGCATCAAGTTCACAAAGGAATGAAAATATTACTGGAGAATCAGAACTATGGATACCAAGGAAGAGGTTCAATTATTTATCAGCTCATCCAACAGATAATATCATTTCAGATCCAACAAATGGTACACAGACCAGAGAAAAATTGAAGAACTTGTGTGCCTTCAGTGCTTTTGTATCCCTTCTTGAACCTAACAATGCAAAGAAGGCATTAAAAGATGCAGATTGGATCATTGCAATGCAGAGTGATCTGAATGAATTTGAGAGGAACAAGGTACGAAACCTGGTTCCTAGGCCAATTACTCAATCAGTTATTGGAACTAGATGTGTTTTAAGAAATAAAGTTGATGAAAATGTTCAGGTTCTGAGAAACAAAGCTTGACTTGTGGCACAGGGATCTAATCAAGAAGAAGGTATTGATTATGATAAGACATTTGCTCCTCTTGACAGGTTAGAATTTATCAGATTACTTCTTGCATTTGCATCTCATAAACATATAAAGCTTTATCAAATGGATGAGAAATGTGCTTTTCTAAATGGTTATTTACAAGAAGAAGTATTTGTTGCGCAAACTCCTGGTTTTGAAGATGACAGTTTCCCTGATCATGTTTACAAATCAGACAAGCTCTCTATGACCTCAAGCAATCTCCAAGGGCTTGGTATGATAGACTTTCAAAGTATTTACTTGAAAATAATTTTAAGAGAGCCCTTTAGACAAAAATATTTTTAGTAAGACTCATGAAAAAGACATCTTAGTAGTACAAATTTATGTTTATGGTATATTATTTGGTGCTACTAATGATGCTCTGTCTAAAGAATTTTCAAGTCTAATGTTCAGGGAATTTGAAATGAGCTTGATTGGAGAGTTTAATTTCTTTCTTGGACTTCAAGTACATCAAATGAAAAAAAGTAATTTTTTGCATCAAGACAAATATACCAAGGACTTGCTCAATAAGTACAATATGTCTCAGTCCAAGGTAGCTAAGACTCCCATGAGTTCTTCATTATCCTTAGACAAGGATGGAAATGGTAAGAGTGTGAATCAAAAGGAATACAGAGGTATGATTGGTTCACTATTGTATTTAACTGCTAGTAGACCACATAATATGTTTAATGTATGTATGTGTGAATGATTTCAAGCATATCCTAAGGAATATCACCTAGTAGTTGTCAAAACAATCTTTAGATATCTGAATGGTACCAAAGACTTGGGGCTTTGGCATTCAAGAAAGTCTAACTTCTTCTAGAGTGGATATTCAGATGCAGACTTTTCAGGATACAAGGTTGACAAGAAGAGCACGTCAGGGTGTTGCCAATTTTTGGGTTCATCAGTGATTAGCTGGCATTCAAAGAAGCAATATTAAGTAGCCTTGTCAACTGCTGAAGCTGAATACATTGCAATTGGAGCTTGTTGCTCACAAGTATTATGGATTGTTCAACAGCTGAGAAACCTTGGCTGTGATTTCAGAAAACTGCCTATCAATACAAGTGCCATTTCAATCACAAAGAACCCTGTGCAACACTCCAGAACTAAGCATGTTGATGCAAGACCCCATTTCATAAAAGATCATGCTGAAAAAGGTGACGTGTCTTTATCTTTTATATCTAATGCTATGCAAGTTGCTGATATTTTCACTAAACCATTTCCAGATGAGAGGATTGCATCTCTAAGGCTTGAACTGGGCATGCTAAACAAGGATGCATTGGTTTCGGGCGAGTATTAGATCATATGTGTGCTGGTGTGTGATAATCTCAAAGCCTCGGATCCATACTTTCCTAGCCTTGAAGTATTCTTCAAAGCTTCGAAGTTTTATGTTAAGTCTGCCGAATTCCAAAGCATTGAACCTCTACTTCAACGTTTTGAGAATAAACTGCTTATTATTATTCAATAATTGGATCAGAAATATTTTGTATTATCGTAATAGATAATTTCATAATATTTGTTTTTTTCAGAGATTTATTCAAAATATATCCTTTAAGATATGTTTTTGCATGTGTTTTCAAATGAGTCATTTTTAAACACAATCAGTTGAGAAATATTTCCAACTTATAAGCTACTCTTCAGGTCTTCTCCTCTCCATCTCAATCTCAATCTCTTCGTTATATATTCAAACAACGCCTTGTTACTACATAAAGGCCCTCTCATAATCCTACTCAAGTTTGGATTAGTCCAACATGCATATTAGTCCTCATAAGTTAGCAAGTTGTTGCGATTTGATCCTTATAATTAATTAATCATATTAATTAATTCCCAAGTATAGTTCAATCCATATGGCGTGTGACCCCATAGGTTTCTACTTGGTAGTAACTACTTACTAGCATGGAGCGGTGTCTAGCAACACATCCAATCCACCCAATTAATAGAAATAGTCATCCAACAAACCTTGTGCAAGTATTGTCTCATCTCTTTGTCTCTATATCCGGATTGGAAACGAGACATACATGTCACACTCGTTTATCCAATCCATAGTTCCTCGATCCTAGGAATAGATTTATTCGTGCAAATAACATCAATATCCTATATTGATTTATTTGAGTCTGGCCATACATTTTATAAGCACTATCCCTCGAGTGGCCGTGGATATTTTCTCCCGTTATGTGAGAGGGAAAAATTCTATCTACATCACTACGATATTTAATCTTGCTTCATACTGTGTCCGATGTACGCCTTTATGACTACCCAGTCACGGTGTAGCGTTTGAAGCTACCAAAAACACAATATTCCACAACTAGATGATCTAGTGACTTCAAGTCTAAGGATGAAAATACCGTTGTCACCGCGAGAAGCACTTGTGGCTTTACATAACATGTATGTAGCCTTATCGGAGATGGGTCAATCCAGTATGCCATTACACCTAATGCACACCCATGTGTTGGATCGTGATATCTCCATGTCAATCCAACCCCATACTAGTCTATAGATGATTGTCCTGATAATAAGTATAATGGACTAGGAAAAACAAAACAATTGTAAATCTAAGGACTTTATTATATTAAATATCTCCATAAATAATACAATGAATATTCTAGCCAATTATTGTTCATACTAAACTAGATTGCCTCTAGGGAACCTATTCCAACACCATAGTCCAACCTCCTCCAACTTTTCTTTCACCATATGGAAATACCTGTTAGCAATGAAGTGACAATCACTACCGGTTTTGGAATGATAATGAAAAAACTTTTCAAAGGATCGAAATTGTGAAAACCAGTGAGGGAGAATGGAAGTTCTACTCTGAATTGTCTGCAGATTAGATGAAAGCCAAATATTTCTCTAAACCTTAATCCTTAACAAATCCAGTAGCCCTACCTTCTACCACTCAAGACCAATCTCAAGTTCTTCAAAAGCTGGACTTATTGAGAATGAGCTAGATGAGCTCAAGCAGGGTCAGCATCAGCTGGGTTATGAGTTCAGCCAGACGAACATGATTGAGAGTGTTTTCAAGAGTATCAACTTTTTACATGTAGAATAAGAGTATACACCAGTTCCATAAGGCTCAAGGAAGTAAGGATCTACCAGAGGCTTATTTGATGAGCCCAGTTCCGGGGATAAGGCAGTTGTGGATAAGGAAGATAATTCAAAGGTGGATGAGGAAAAGGAACTTGGTAATTAAGGAAGCCTTAACTCAGGGGTGCTACTCACAGAAGCTCTACACAAGAAGAAACAGAAAGGAAAGGCTCCAACAATTCTCACTTCAGAAGACATGTTTGAAGAAGACATGGCGTTTGATGAGCCTGGTCAAGAAGTTACTCAAGATGATGATGCACATGAAGAAGAACATCAATAGGAAGAGGAAGAGGAAGAAGATGATCAGGATGCTGCTGCAGGGCCTAAGACAACTGAAGATACAAAGCCAATAATCCATCCCTTTCTTTCTTCTTTTTCAAAGCCTCGAACCCTCTCCATTCTTTCCAAACTTATTTTATTTTATTTAAAAATTTTATGTTTTCAATAAGGTTTGATCCAACATTTTCTCACTTTTTTGTTGAATGTAAAAAATGGGTAGAAGTTTAGGGGTATTTTTTTAGTTGCAAGGAGAATACGGTTTTGGATGTTTTGGATATGTGGCAGTTGTACTGCTAAAACTGCTTATTTTCTTAGTTTGCTTTTATCTGCTTAGTTTGATTTTGATCCTGCTTATAACTGTTTGATTATTTGGTTCTAATCTTATATAATTGTTTCTGCTATGCTACTAATGTCTATCTTTTGCAGAAATACAGTTCAAACAGATTAGTGGGTTTTCATTTCATCAAGGGGGAGATTGTAAGTTCACATTTGGGGAGATTGTAAGTTCACAGTTGAAGAGATTTTAAGTTCAAAGTTGTTTCAAAGATTTGAAACAAATTTCATATCCTTGAAACTGAACAGCAGTTCATAGCAAGAACTCAGGAGGAGTTCTTCCTCCCAATCAATCTCTAATCTCATGTGTTTGACTATGCTATATTTTATGATGAAAGACAGAATAATTTTGTGTTATAACATGCTTTGATCTTATCTTTTGCCTAAGTTAATTTTAAGGGATTATTAGCTTTCTATTTTGCAGGAAATTTCTTTATTAACATGTATGCAGAGAAGGAAATCAAAGTCTACAGATTAATCCTAGTATTATGGAATGATGTATGGACCTTCCTTAAGCATGCAGATGGAAGATCAGATCAAAATTAATGAGGAAATCAAGCAGCTAGCCGTTGGTAGCAAGTTGTTGAGAGTCAAATATCTCTGGAGGATTTTTAGGGATTTATGTTGCAGAGTTCCTTATATATCCGCAATTCAAATTGATTGTGGATAACACAAATTGTGAGAGATTCAAAAGTAAAGATATTTTCACAGGCATTCATACACTCTCATGGATTGACAAGCATCACTGAAGGAGATCAAGCAATCACTCAATCCATTCTCGTTTCCAGAAGAACACTTCAACCTTCACATCTTCATTGTTTTTACAATGTTATTAATCTGAGCTTTATTTGTATATGTTTTTGTTGTACTTCTTAATTATCTATTCTCGTGAGTTGTTCAAGAGGAACAATAGAGATTCTTATTGTATCATTTAGCTAGAGCAGGTACTAGATAGGTGGAGAAGAACCACAAGCTGAAACATGGTAAGGCAATTCTCTCGGCTTTATATCTAGGGCTTAGCTTTTGATAAATAAGAAGTTGTTGAAATCCTAGAGGGCTTAGCTTTTGATTACATACCTGCATAACAATCTTCAGAAAATAACAAAAAGTTGTAGTTTTCAATCATGTGACTATCTAAGAGTGTAAGAAGATGATTTCACATTGTTGAGCATGATTTAACTTGGTCAGGGAGTTTAGGCTAATCCGGAGCTTAAGTGTAATTTCATAAAATTTCAAGAACTTTAGTGTAAAAATCAGAACTGAGATACAATCTCAGGTAGACAACTTGGAGAATTAGTAACTCTTAAGACTTGCAGTTAGGCATGACTAAGGGGTTCAGGGATAGTCAAGGACTGTATTAATAAGACTGATTGAAGAGCCTACATTACTCGTATTGCGCAAGTATACCGTCAACTAGTAAAAATTGAGAATTTGAGACTCCGAGTTGTCCAACCCACAGGAATAAAAGATTATCAGCAAATTGTTAATGAAATATTGGATACAACCGGGAGGAAATGTTTAATTGATTGAAAGTTTGCCACTCACAACCAAGTTGATGAAAGTAAAGTAATGAATAAAATTATTGAAATAGATGAACTATTGATATGGAGAAACTAGGTAGTTTATGGTTCCTAGGGTATTCAACTTATTGCGAAATATGTTTCACAACACTCTACTCTCTCTTTGATCATACCAGGTCATACTTGCTAAGCGCATCTCGCAATTGTGCATAACCTTGTAATTAGATTGGAAATAAATCCTCTCAGACGAATACTACCTCTCATGCTGCTCTAGCCACCGTGTTAAGATCATTCACAAAACCTCTCTTCTTGTAAATTCTACCAATCCTAATATTGTCAACCAAAACAACCCTTAGTTGGTCATCCTCATTCTATTGCTTTTCAGCCTCATGAAAGATGAGAATGTCGACCTACTCTTCACGGATCTAGGTTTGGATTACTTTCATACATCAACCTCGATAACTAACATGCTATGGGCGATCAAGCCTCAAATGCTAAGAATTAACAACTTGAGTAGGAGATTAACTAAAATCAAGAGTAGAATTAAGTATTAACGTGAGATGAATTCATAATTCGGAAATCAAGCAAAGTAAACCCTAGTTCTCCATAAACTCCTAGTTGTGACTTTATCTAGACATAGAGTAGCTTAACATCAAAAGTATCTCCATAAGAATAGTACAAGAGATGGGAAAGAGGTTCTCAAACAACGAAATCTCCATGATGTATCATCGTCGTCTCCTGTGACTCCTCTTCTTCTCGTATCCCTCTTCCTATACCGTGTTCTCTCATGTCCTGATATTAATATGTTCCTAATTCTTCTCTTTTTGGTTATAAGTTAGCTCTAATTTCATTTTTAGCCCCAAAAGAATTTCCTCCGTTTCAGTGGCATTCGTGCGAATGCTTCGGGCTTTCGCACGAAATACTTTCGTACCAATAATATTTCCTTTCGTTCGAAATAGTTCAGGAAAACTCCTTGAAGCCTTCTTGCCTTTCACTCGTCACCCTTGAATATTCTTTCCCTATATCCTCATCTTCTTAAGTTCTGTTTGTAATGAATTCTTCATAGTGTCCTAACCACAACAAGCAACTACACCCCGCGATCAAACCCAACAAAGATAAAGCTAAATCATAAATGAAACGTGCTCGGACTATATTTATAATATATCATTACATGTGACAGAACATCCAATTAACCAAGTATTAAGATAAAAAAATTCCCTCATTTACCCTCAATACAGTGGCCAAACAAGCTCACATAATAGCACCTAAATGGAGCTATCAAATTCCCCAACACTGCTTGTTGCTTGTCCCGAGCGAAAACATGCTTCATAATCCCAATAGCTTGCATATATATTTCATAGCCTTGCGCCAAAAAGGACTCAAGCACAGGACTATGCAATCTACAAGACTTAAAACAATGCAACTCGAGTATGTACAATGGAACAAAGTAAAAGAACGTATATTTTTCATTAGTTGAGATTGGTAAAAGAACTATATCTTTCATTAGTTGAGATAGGGGAATCTCGAAAAGTAAACCGGTAAGTCATAAGGCTCTCTTATGCCATTTGAAAATTCTACAACTTTGGTGATGGGTAGAACTTGCGGCCAATTTCGTTAGACAGAACACGCACGAGCACTTAATATTCTGCTTTCACACACTCACCAAACATATCCTAGCACTTACCTTCCGAGCTATTTATCCACGGGTTAAATCTGTTGACGGCATAGGACGGGTAGCATAGGATATTTAGAAGCGTAGTCCTACACGTCATGATAAACTAACAAAACCGGATTCTCTGACTCCATCACAAACTTCCAAGGAACCCCACCAAATCTCACCTACTCCAGCCCTCATTCCCTCAATTCCGGTGCAACGCCGTTCTCGCGGACATGAATGTGAAAGAGTGTTCAAAAGATAAATATCTAGTCTCCTCGTTTCTTCACAGATTCCAACACAAGCTCCTTTATTTCATTCACATCCTATTTTTTTCTTAACAATTTACTTCCCGCAAACAGTCAACACATGGAGCTACAATATAATAATAACAAACCCGAGGAGACAAAATATCCAAGTATATAACATCGGGGTGGAATGTGTCAAATCAAGAATGTAACAAATAATAGTCGACACCCCCACACTTCATGTCAACCAACTCTCACGACCCGGTATTCAATTTTATATGTGCTTTCCAACCGATCCTCCTTACCTAAGATATAGAGAGCATAATAAAAATCACAGCACGTCCTCCTATGAAATCAATCAACCAAACCCCATATCGTGCGGAAGGAATGTCTTGCAATACGGAACTCTTCCTGTGATCGTAGTGTAAGCTCTCGATTCACCGCCACACCGAAGTGTGCTACCGTCTACAACTCACCCACACATCTCACATACAAGTACAAATCATAAGGAACTAACATAAGGAAAATATTCACAACTACTCCTAGTTTGGGTTGCCTCCCAAAGCACTTGTAATTTACGTTCGATGGCCCGACCCAGTTACATCACTCCTCCTTGGGCAAAATTGAAGTAAATTGCCTCTATTTTGACCTGTAAGGTCACAGGTTTCATGGAATTGAAATACTTAGGTATTTCAAGGCCCTGAACTTGTTTTCAAAGGCTTGAATCAGGTTTCACAGGCTTGATATAGCGGACAAGGCCTTGAACCAGGATTCAAAGCCTAGAAACTGTCTGACCTGCATGCATGTTCAGAGGGGGAGTTTCTCTAAACTCTTTTGATTTAATTCTATCCCTCTCACCCCTTTAATTGATGTGTTATTATTTGATGACGAAAGACAAACTGTTTATATAAATCTAACATGTTTTAATCCATCATTTTGACTCAGTTTTGCAGGGAAATTTTATTTCCTAAATGTGCAGGATTTGTTTCCTTATCCTGCTTTTGTGGGAAGGGAAACACTTAGAGAAGGTGATCATGTCATCAATTAGAGACTCATGACAGCTTCTTAGATTGTTTAAAGACAAGATCACAACAATATCTCGGAAGATTGTGATCAACTATCCGTTGGAGAAAGCTGTTAAAGAGAGTCAAAGCTGTTGCCTACAAAATAGGAAGTTGTTGCTGAAAATATTTGCAGAGCTTTAAACAAGTATAAATGGATCTCAATTTGAAGAAACAAGAGACAATTCTCAACGATAAAAAAAAGAGACACAATTCTGGATTGACACGCATCAAATAAGTTCATCACTCTCACAATTCAACTCACAGAAGTTCACTGCATTCTTCACTGCAGTTCTACATTCTAGTGTTCTTCTGTATTGTGCTTTATTGGTAGATCATTTCTGTAATACTTCTATATTTCATTCTCAAGGATTGTTAAAGGTGAACAATAGAGAATTATTAGTTATCCAGTTAGCTAGAGCAGATACTAGATAGGTTAGAAAGAACCACAAGCTAAATCACAGTAAGGAAACTCTCTATGCTTGAGATCTATGGATTTGCTTTTGATTAATAAGAATTGAGTTTAAAATCCTGCAGGAAGAAGATCCATGAGGTAGAGACGTAGGTCCAAGTCGACTGAACTATATAAATCCTCTGTCTCTTGCAGTTACAATTTCAGTTACATACTTAGTTCTGCTGCATTCAAACTTGTCTGTTTTCAAGGGATTGAAACACTTTTCAAGGCCTTGAAAAAGACTTGTATGTTTTTTTGCAAACTGTATTTATTTTCAAAGGCTTGAATTTGTGTTCAAGTCCTTGAACTCCTTTACACTTGAACTAAAACTCTTTTCCTCCACAATTTTTGCAAAAAGTTGGAATACTCTATTCACCCCCCCCCCCTTCTAGAGTATCTGTGCTGCATATTCATCTGCATACTCCCCTTTCAATTGGTATCAGAGCTTGTATAACTGTATAAGATTTAACCATATGGTGATTATGAGTATTGCAGGTGATGGTGGTTTCTCACAGGGAAGAGCTTCCAACAGACCTCCTCTATTTTGTGGAGACAACTTTGCTCACTGGAAAGCCCTGATAAAGATGTTCATCATCGATCAGGACATAGAGCTTTGGACCTTTATTCAGAATGGACCTCACACTTTCTTCACAGAAAAAGATGGGATCAAAACTCCCAAATATGAAGAATCACTCTCTTCTTCTGAATTAGAACAATTTTCTAAAAATTACAAAGCTATTAACTTCTTTTATTCTTCTTGAGTACAGATGAATTCAACGGGATTTCAGGATGCAAGACTGCTAAAGAAATCTGGGATAAGCTTGTGGTTACCTTTGAAGGAACCAGTCAAGTCAAGCAAACCAAAATAAACATCTATCTCAGGAAATATGAGTTGTTCAAAATGAATGCAAATGAGTCAATAAGAGAAATGTTCAAGAGGTTCACATACATTGTCAACAACCTTGATTCATTTAGAAAACATATCTCCAATGCAGAAAAACGTGAGGAAGATACTGAGAAGTCTTTCAAAGGCCAAATGGGAGCCAAAGACAACAGCCATTGAAGAATCTCAAGATCTCTCATCACTAAAACTTGATGACTTACAAGGGAAGCTCCAGACACATGAAATATCCATGAATGAAGCTGATGGAGAGTTACCTAAAGGAGTCAAGAACTTAGAACTCAAGGCCAAGGAGAATGAGAAAATTTAAAGCCTTGAAACTGAAGATGATGATGATGAAGATCCATTTGCATTAATCTCCAAAGCCTTGACCAGAATTTTCAAGATGAAGAAAAAATTTGGAAACAAAGACTTCAACAGAGAAAGAGATAGATCATCCAGTAGCAAGGACTACAAAGGTAAGTCTTCTTCACATAATAAATCCTAAGTCATGAACTGCTTTGAGTGTGGTGATTCAGGACACATGATAAGAGATTTACCACACAAGAAAACCAAGAACTTTCAGAAGAAAGACCATGAAAGGAGAAAGAAAGCTATGATAGCTTCATGGAGTGATTCAGACAGCTCAAGTGAATCTGACTTTAAATATGAACATGCCAACCTATGTTTCATGGACAAGCATGAGGAAAGATATGAAAAGAACATTGAGTGATTCGTGTTTGCAGGTTGTCACCAATATCAAAGAACAAAAGTGGTTTATGGACAGTGTTTTCTCAAGACACATGAGTGAAAAGAGATCTCTATTCTCAGAATGAAAAGAGCAATCTGGAGGTTCAATTACTCTTGGTGACAAAAGCAAATGCAACATTCTTATTTTTGGTAAAGTTGGTACAAATTCTGAAAATTCTATCTCTGATGTATATCTAGTTGATGGTTTGAAATTTAACTTGCTTAGTGTATCTCAGCTTTGTGATAATGGCAATAAGGTTATCTTTGATAAAGTGAAGTGTGTGGTGAAAAATGAGAAATCAGGCCGTTGCATTCTCATTGCCTCTAGATCAAACAATGTTTATACTTTTCAGACTAACAAAATTGCAGGTAGAAGCTGAAAGTGCCTCAAGGCATTGAAAGAGGATTCAAGGATTTGGCACAGAAAGCTTGGTCACATTAGCTTGCATTCCTAGAATATATTGATCTCCAAATATCTGGTAAGAGGATTACCATCTATCAAGTTCAAAGAAGATGAATTATGCAAAGCTTGTGCTCAGGGTAAGCAGACCAGATGCAGATTCAAACCAAAGAAGTTTGTAAGCACTTCTAGACCTATTGAACTACTTCCCATGGATTTTTGTGGTCCTATGAGGACACAAACTCTGAAAGGTAAGAGGTATATGCTAGTTATTGTAGATGGTTATTCTATATATACTTGGGTTATGTTTCTGAAAGAACAATCTGAAGCCCTCTCCGAATTTTCAAAGCTTTGCAGAGAACTTCAAAACTTGAAAAACCTACCCATTGCTTCAATTAGAAGTGATCATGGTAGAGAGTTTGACCAATTAGAATTTGATTATAATTTGATTTGTTCTGTGCTAATCATGGTATCTCTCACAATTTCTCTGCTCCCATAACTCCTCAACAGAATGGAGTTGTTGAAAGAAAGAACAGGACTCTTGAAGATATGTCAAGGACAATGCTTCTAGAAAATAAGCTGCCAAAACATTTTTAAGCAGAAGCTGTGAATACTTTAAACTACATTCTGAACAGAAGCTTGATCAGACCTATCTTGAAGAAAACCCCCTATGAACTCTTCAAGGGAGAAAGCCAAACATCTCATACTTCAGACCCTTTGGTTGCACATGTTATGTCCACAAAATTGGTAAGGACAACTTTGGTAAGTTTGATGCAAGAAGAGATGAAGGTATATCTCTTGGTTACTCTCTTACTAGCAAAGCTTATAGAATCTATAATAAAAGAACCAAGCTGGTTGAAGAAAGTATTCATGTTATTTTTTATGAAAGCTATGATGGTTCTTTGAGTGAAAGTTTTGCAGACTTGAATATGAACAAGCATGAATTAGAAGAAGAAGTTGAGAACTCTCTTGGGTTCAATACAGGTTTAGAAGGTAACAGAAGCCATTTTCAAGACCATGAAAACAGTTCTGAATGCCTTGAAAATAGAGATCAAAGCCTTGACAAAGATGATCAGAAAGAGATGAATGATCAAGCCACTACTTCAAGACCAGAGAAGATATATAGAGAGCTTGAACCCTGGTCTCCAATAAAGAGATTCAGATATTTTTCATCTCATCCAGCTGACAACATCACCTCTGACCCAACATCAGGTACACAAACAAGATCACAGTTGAAGAATCTTTGTGCTTTCAAGGCTTTCATTTCTCTTGTAGAACCCAAAACTGTGAAGGAAGCTTTACAAGAAGCAGACTGGATTATAACTCTGCAAAGTGAATTCAATGTGTTTGAAAGAAACAAGGTATGGAACCTTGTTCCTCCACCTACAAATCAGTCTGCCATTGGTACCAGATGGGTGTTCAGAAACAAATTGGATGGGAATGGCAAGGTGATCAGAATCAAAGCAAGGTTAATTTCTCCAGGTTATAATCAAGAAGAAGGTATTAATTATGAGGAAACTTTTTCTCCAGGTTCCATGTTAGAAGCAATTAGAATTCTACTTGCATTTGCATCTTTCAAAAACATGAAACTATTTCAAATGGATGTGAAATGTGCATTTTTGAATGGCTACTTACAAGAAGAAGTTTATGTAGCACAACCTTCTGGTTTTGAAAGTGATAAGTTTCCAGATCATTTTTATATGAAACAAGCTCCAAGAGCTTGGTATGAAAGATTGTGAAAGTTTCTGCTTGAAAATAATTTCAAAAGAAGATTGGTAGAGAAGACCTTTTTCATAAAGACCCATGAAACAGATTTACTTGTAGTTCAGATTTATGGTGATGATATTCTGTTTGGAGGTACTAATGATCTTCTATGCAAAGAACTCTCAAGTCTTATGAGTAGGGGATTTGAAATGAGCATGATGGGAGAGTTGAACTTCTTCCTTGGTCTCCAGATACATCAGTTGAATAAGGGCATCTTTCTGCATCAAAGCAAGCACTAAGGACTTGCTGAACAAGTACAATATGTATCAATCCAAAGAAATCAAGACTCCAATGAGTTCAGCACCGTCTTTACATAAAGATGAATCTGGTAAAAGTGTCAATGTAAAAGAGTATAGAGGTATGATTCGATCATTACTATATCTTACTCTTAGTAGACCAGATATCATGTTCAGTGTATGTATGTGTGCCAGATTTCAAGCTGATCCAAAGGAATCGCACTTGACTGCTATGAAGAGAATATTCAGATATCTCAATGGTACCAAAGACTTAGGGCTTTGGTATCCAAGACATTCTAACTTCTCTTTGCATGGATTTCCATATGCTGACTTTGCATGTTACAAAGTTGATAGGAAAAGCACTTCTGGAACTTGCCAATTTATTGGATCATCTCTAATCAGTTGCTTTATAAACAGCTGAAGCTGAATACATATATGCTGGAGCATGTTGTTCACAAGTATTATGGATTGCTCAACAATTGAGGGATCTTGGTTTTTATTTCAAAAGTATTCCCACCAAATGTGACAACACTAGTGCAATATCTATTACAAAGAATCCAGTACAGCATTCAAGAACCAAGCATATTGATGTCAGACACCATTTCATCAGAGATCATGCTAAGAAATGTGATATGGTTCTTGAATTTGTTTCTACTAACATGCAACTTGCAGATATCTTCATTAAACCATTGCCATATGAAAGATTCTCATCTCTAAGACTGGAATTAGGCATGCTAAATAAGGATGCATCGTTTTAGGGGGGGCATCAGGTAAGGAAGGTAAGTTACTATGTGTTTCAAAGATTTGAACTGATTTTGAAAGCCTTTAAAATATGTTCAAAGCTTTGATCTTATGTGTTTCAGCTTAACAGCATTTCAAGACCTTGAAACTATTTTTTAAAGCCTTGAAAATAAGTATGATAACTGATTAGTGAATAAGTTTTGGATCATTCAGTATTGGGTGCTATCTTTGTAGATATTTTCTCTATATTTTCCCTACCTTTTTAAAAATTGATCAGCCTAATATAGTATTAAATTATTTATTTCCAACGGCTTCAAAGATTTGAATCTTAGTTGATCATTACAGATCTTTTTAAGATCACAAAAAATATTGCTTTTCAAATACAAACTCTCTGAGAACTAGAAGAGCCTCGGACAGAATCAAAATGGCCGGAGGTTCAAAACAGAGTACAGAAAATAAGAGAAAGGAAGCAGTGGATGAAGTTCAAGAGATTAGTGGAGACTCTAGCTCTAGAACTCCTAGTGCAGAGGCAGTTGCAGAGCTTCCTCCACCCAAGAATAAATTCAATAAGGATGCAACTCCTTCCTCAGAAAAGAAAAAGAAGAGGAAAGAGAAAGATGCTGCAGAGAAGCAACCAGAAACAGAGATCTCTAGCCCCAAGAAGTTGAAGAAAAACAAGAGCGCAACTGAAGCTGAAAAAGGGAAAGGAAAGATAATAGAGCAACAGCCAGAGGAAAATGTGGAGAAAGCTTTGCAGATCTACTCAAAGAATACTGCTCCTGACGAATCTTGGTTAATCTCAAACACTTCAAAAGGTCACTGCTTGGATGGTTTTGCATCTAGAAAGATTTCTTTCTGCAGTTTGATCTGTATGCATATGTTGCTTGGAATGAATCTGAACAGTATCACTATGTTGAAGAAAATCCCTTTGTGGTTCATGCTAAACCCCCCTGAGCTAGCCTATCCTAGACTCACCAGATTCGTCTGTCTCAACATGAAGCAGCTTAAGAATTCTCCACACTTAGTTATCAAGTCTTTAGTTGCTGGAGTTACAATGGAACTAGATCATGCTGAGTTTGCATCTTTCCTAGGGTGTCCTAAGAATTATGACACACAGAACTACCCGCCCAAGAATGAAGCTATGAAATTGGCCAGAGAATATTTATTTCTACCCAATGTCCCTGCATCATCAAAACAGTTAACACACTCTGTGCTAAATGTTGAGGCTAAAGTGTTATTCACTATATTGATGAGATGCATCTTTCCACGGGAACAATCAAAGGAGTTAGTTTATAAGAGGGTGTTGTACATTAAGTATTTGATCGTGCATGGCTATGACATTGATCTGCAGAAATATGTAATGGAACACATGCTTTTCAGTCAAACATATTAGAGAAAGCATCATTTCCTTATGAAAACTTTCTCACTCTGTTCTTCCAACACCTCCAGATTCCTACTGCTGGTGAACAGCATATCACTTCTAGGATTGGTATGTTAAATGTGAAAGCTTTTGAGAAAATTGGGGTGGTAAATACCAAAGAGAAAATTTGGAAGTTGTATTCAAATTTACAGAGGAAGAGCTGAATGGAAAGAAATTTGTTAAGCCCAAGGCCTTGAACCCCACTTCAAGCCAGACATCTCAGCCCCCTGATCTGTCTTCAATCCTTCAAAGACTTGATGGTCTAGAGATGGACAATAGTGGGATCAAAGAGAATCAGCATGGGTTTGAGACTGATCTCTCACATGCCAAATACATGGTAGAAACTATCTTTAGAAGCATGATTGTGTTTGATGTCCCTGAGGATGAAGAAGGTGCCAAGAAAGATGGCTCTGAAAAAAACTTTCCAAGTGAACATTCCAACCAGGAAGATGCTGGTTCAGTCAAAGATAAAGGAAAGCAGGTGGTAGTTGAACAAGCTGCTCAAGAAGGAGATGAAGTAAACAGTCCTGACTCAGATGATTTGCTGATTACTCTGAAGAAGAAGAAGAAGAAGAAGAAGAAGAAGAAGAAGAAGAAGAAGAAGAAGAAGAAGAAGAAGAAGAAGAAGAAGAAGAAGAAGAAGAAGAAGAAGAAGAAGAAGAAGAAGAAGAAGAAGAAGAAGAAGAAGAAGAAGAAATCTCCAAAGGCTGCCATTAAGGACAAGACTGAAGAAGTGACTGCTGCTGCTGAGAATGAAGAAGAACAAGGAGAACAGGATAAGACTGATGAAGACAGTGAGGAAGAAGAGGGACATCAGGATGGAAATGAAGACACAACCCCTTAATCTTTCCTACTCTTTCTTTCCCACTCTTCTTTTCAAGTTTTATTTTCAAAATTTTCCAGACATTGATCCAACGTCTTCTCTTTCTTTTTGATGAAAGTCAAAAATGGGGAGAAAAATCTTAGAATATTTTGTTTTTATTTCTGTTTAGATGACCTATCTTTTGGTCAGTAGGATCTGCGGCAACTTACTTGCAGTTTTTGCTTTTGTTCATCAATAAGTTGGATCTTTTGGAATTATTGTGTAATTATTAATTGTGTGAATTTTGTAATAATCAGTATTTTTTTTCAGAAACTAAGAATCAAACAGATTGAGGATTTGTCTTTCCTCAAGGGGGAGATTGTAAGGTCACAGGTTTCATGGACTTGAAATACTTAGGTATTTCAAGGCCTTGAACCAGTTTTCAAAGCCTTGAATCAGGTTTCACAGTAGGTATTTCAAGTCCATGAACCAGTTTTCAAAGCCTTGAATCTGGTTTCACAGGATTGAACTATTCCAAGGCCTTGAACCAGGATTCAAAGCCTTGAAACTGTCTGACTCTTTTTGCTTGATGTGTTATTATCTGATGACGAAATACAAACTATCTTGATATACCTAACATGTTTTAATCCATCAGTTTGACTCAGTTTTGCGGGAAATTTTATTTCCTAAATGTGCTTGATTTGTTTCCTTATCTGGCTTTTGCAGGAAGGGAAATAATTAGAGAAGATGATCCTGTGATCAATTAGAGACTCATGACAGCTTCTCAGATTATTTAAAGAACAAATCACAACAATATCTCTGAAGATTGTGATCAACTATTCGTTGGAGAGAGTTGTTAAAGAGAGTCAAAGCTATTGCATACAAAATAGGAAGTTGTTTCCGAAAATCTGGGAAGATTTGCAGAGCTTCAAAATAGTATAAATGGAGCTCATTTTGAAGCAACAAGAGGCAATACACAACGGGAAAAAAGAGACACAAAATAATTGATTGGAAAGCATCAAAGAAGTTCATCACTCTCACAATCCAACTCACATAAGTTCACTGCATTCTTCACTGCAGGTCTACACTCTAGTGTTATTCTGTATTGTGCTTTATTGGTAGATCATTTCTGTATTACTTCTATATTTCATTCTCAAGGATTTTTCCAAGTGAAAAATATAGAATTCTTAGTTAATCAGTTAGCTAGAGCATGTATTAGATAGGTTAGGAAGAACCACAAGCTGTAACAGAGTAAGGAAACTCTCTGTGCTTGAGGTCTAGGGCTTAGATTTCGATTAATAAGAATTGAGTTGAAAATCCTGCAGGGAGAAGATCCCTGAGGTAGAGACGTAGGTCCAAGTGGACTGAACTCTATAAATCCTTTGTCTCTTGCAGTTACTGTTTCTGTTACATACTTAGTTTTGCTGCATTCAAACTTGTCTGTTTTCAAGGGTTTGAAACTCTTTTCAAGGCCTTGAAAAACACTTGTCTGTTTCATTGCAAAATGTATTTCTTTTCAAAGGCTTGAATTTGTGTTCAATGACTTGAACTCCTTTGCACTTGAACTAAAACTCTTTTCCTCCACAAGTTTTACAAAAAGTTGGCATACTCTATTCAACCCCCCCCCCTTCTAGAGTATATGTGCTGAATATTCATCTGCATACTCCCCTTTCATGAACTTTGTTGGTGCTGAAGGATGGTACTGTTTTACGTGAATTCTGTTAACACAAAAACACGTCTTGTTATGAGGATCCTCCGGCTCAACAGCTCCCCATGGATAAACTTGGTGAATCCGTAATGGTCCATACCACCTTGAGTGCAACTTGCCCGGAAAGAGCCTCAGTATAGAGTTGAACAGCAACACATGTTGTCCCGCATGGAGCTCCTTTGGTTTTATGTGGTTTTCATGCCACCTCTTAGTATTTTCTTTGTAGATTTTAGAGCTCTCATAGGCCTGCAACCGCCATTCCTCTAGCTCCAGCACTTTAAACTTGCGTGCCTCCCCAGCTAACTTGGGATCCATGTTCAACTGTTTTATTGGCCAATAATACTTATGTACAATCTCAACAGGAAGATGGCATGACTTACAAAACACTAGTTGAAACGGTGACATGTTTAGGGGAGTCTTCCATGCTGTCATTATGCCCTTAATGCTTCGTCTATCTTAATGGCCCAATCCTTTCTTCCATCATTGAAAGTCTTCTCGAGGATCCCCTTAATCTCTCTGTTGGAGAATTCTTCTTGCCCATTTGTCTGAGGGTGATAAAATAAAGAAAACTTATAGACATACATCCCATATGTCTTCAACACCTTGGCAAAAATTAAGTTAATGAAGTGGGATCCTTCGTCACTCACCATTGCTCGTGGAGTGCCAAACCGAGTGAAAATGTTCTTTATCAAAAACCTCTCCATAGTAGCTGTATCATTTTTGAGGCAATCTATTGCTTCTATTCATTTTGTCGCGTAGTCCACAGCTAGCAGAATATATTGGTTGCCATATGAAGATGGGAATAGATCCTTAAAATCAATTCCCACAAGTCAAAAGGTTCAACTTCTAGCCATGTGTTCATCAGCATCTCATCCTTCTTTGACATATTTCATGTTCACTGGCATCTATCACAACCTTCCATGTGACGACCCGTCACAGTTTTAACAATAAAATATCAATTTTACGATAAAGACGACCCGCCACACTTTAGTTATTAAATTATCAATTTACGATTAAAAAAATCACGATTTATCGTCAACCCATCTGACACTTTCAGACGTCCAAAACTCAACCAGCATGACACACAGTCCTCCAAAACAATATTTTTTAATTAAATTTCTATAAAACTGATACGTGACTGAAATTACTAAAAAGTTATATCAGCTTGTGAAAAATGACATTTTATATAAATATCTGGCCCAAATTAGTAATTTACAACGAATAGCTAAAAATTGCTAATAACAACTTATTTATCAAATAAATGCTATATAGCAACTACTCCGCGATCCAGTCGCACCACGGCTCAACTTGTAAAACAAAGGGGTGAGCCAAACAGCCTAGTAGGTACTGCCTCACCACTGGCGTAGAAATCTAAAATCTACTTACACAACAGCCAGTTATTACATCAGCATGCGGCCCAAATACACAAATAACGTAATTTATCAATCACCTAAACAATTATCAGATTGCCAAAAAGCAGTAAAATCACACCAGCAGTATATACAATTATACGCCGTAACTGCAGGAAATTTAGAAATTAGATTTACCCTACAGAAATTTGAATGTCTGGCATGAAAATGGAAATTCATAATTCAAAAATGATCCATACCTTCCTCTAACCAAGAAAACTAGAATAGACTAACGTTATTCTCTGAATTCCTTCAAACATGAAGTATAGTGGTGAAGAAACACTTAGAATCCCCTTTCATTCACTTTTGATGGAAAAACTCACACTAATTTGAACCCCCTCTCACTGACTGCCTGTTACCCGCCACCGTGGAGAGAAATTATTCCTCTCCCTCTCTCTCAAAAAGGAAGTAATTTTCTTTCTTTTTTTCCTCTACCAAGCTTCGTTAAGCATCATGAAAGCTTTTAATAAATAATAGTATAATGCTAAAAAGAAAATATGGACAAGTGTTTTGCATACAACCTGTTACGAGTCATCCAGTCAGGTGAGATTAAACAGGAGGTGGCAAGTAAGTTCATCCAAATGATAAACATCATAACACCAACTAAAAATATATTTCTAATTAACCCTGTAATTGTCTCTAATTACAAAATGACACCAATAAAGATATGTCATACTCCACGCATGCACATGCACATGAATAAAACATCACATGCAACTTGTTTCTACAACACTTTTAACATCCTCTAACTATATTTTCTATTCACATAAATACTCACACTAACCACTGTACCATTAAATATGCACATGAAAATATAGAGAAAAACACTATATAAAAAGTTTCAAATATATATAGAGACAAATGTGTAATCCTTCATTTTCTTTAAATAGAGTCAAATTACAGAACTTTGCCTTTTGTTAATCAAGAGCGGTAATTAACTAAATAAATTACAAGTATGGTAATTCTCAACCATGCAAAAACGAAAAAAAATATAGTGAACTAAATCACTTGTAAACAATCATTGAAACACGAGCCCACAACTTTTTTTTTAATATTAGGTCTTCACATTCCACCCAATCATAACAATCTTTAAATATTGTGGGCTAGAAGAATCCAGACTGTAAAACCTTGCTTGTAGTGCGTGGTCCATTGAAATAACCCCGAGATGGTGCTGAATGGAAATGCTCAATCACCTCTCCTATCTCATGAGTAGGAACACACTTCCTGATAATATTGTCACCTCCTTGAGTCGTATTGTGACAACACTGGGGCGACCGTACAATCTAGGAACCCAGGTCACATCATAAATCCAAGCACGTACTCAGGGAATTCCATCTTATTCGAGAGATCATCCATAGAGGAGATGTGAAGATATGAAAGATTCCTACATATGAAAATCTGTCAAATCCACTTACAATGCCGCTTGTTCAGCGCAAGCATGAAGGACACACTAGATCTTATAGGCATACGAGATGCACCAGATTGGCTCTAGTGCAAGTGCGAGACTGTTGGAATAGATTGCCCTAGAGGCAATCTTATTTAGTATAAACATTATTTTGGCTAGAATAATCATTGTATTATTTATCGAGATTTTTAATATAAGGAAGTCCTTAGACTACAATTTGTTGTTTATCTTAAATATCCATAGTTGTTTATATTGATTAATGGGACGATCAACTATAGACTAGTATGTGGGTAGATTGATATGGAGATATGAATTGTAGAACATGGGTATGCATTAGAGGTAATCACATACCGGAATGACCCACCACGAGAAGGCTGCATACAAGTTATGTGAAAGTCACAAGCGCTTCTCGTAGTGATTGTTGTATTGTGGTCCTTAGACTTCAAGTCACTAGATACTCTAGTTGTGAAATATCATGCTTTGATATTGTCAAACGTTGGTCTTAACCGGGTAATTATAAAGATAGTTATTGGGCATGATAGGAAGAAAGCTTAGAGATGGTAGTGATGTATAGAGGACTTTTCCCTCCCACATAACGGAAGCAAATATCCATGGCCACTCGAGGGGTAGTGCTTATAGAATGTCTGGCCAGACTTAGATAAATCAATATGGGATATTGATGTTATCTGCTTGGATAAGACTATTCCCAGGATTGAGAAACTATGGATTTGATATACGAGTGTGACTTTAATGTCTCGTGTCCAATCCGAAAATAGAGACAAAGGGATAATACAATACTTTAACATTGGTCACAAGGTTTGTCGGATCACTGACTATTTCTATTAGTTGGGTGACATTAGATGTGTTGCTAGACACCGCTCTATGTTAGTAATTGTTACTACCAACTAAATAGAAACCTATGAGGTCACACGCCCTATGGGTTAAACTAGACTTGGGAATTAATTTCTAGGACTAATTAAATAGAATGATCAATACGCAATCACAAGCAAACTTAGTAGGATTAATTTGCAAAGTGGACTAACCCGTGTACGGACATGATTAGTATTGGGGCTACTATGTAATTAATAAGGATTTATTAACTATATAAGGGCACTCCTAAATTATTTTCTCATAAGTGCAACCTTATTGAGAGAGAACATAGCAAGGACCCGTCGGCCTCCTGAGGCGAGCGGCCCTTGGGGTGCCTCGTTGTGCATGATCTTCTTCTTCATCATTCCTCCCTTTGCAAGCACATTGAAATTGGAACGAATCTATTGCAATCCTAGGAGTGGATATTCATACAGACGTGGATGGAATTCTAGGTGGAGTGATCTATCACAAAAACAAGGTACACATCTTTTCTACTCATACCACGTTATGATGCCTTACGTGCGATTCATGGAGGATTTTGAACGAAATATTTATTTTTATATCCGATGCGTAATCCGTATTAAAACCCTACAGTGGTTTTATGTGTTACTTTACATTCAGTTTTGCACCATAACCGCTAATTTTTGCATAAAATTGAAATTGGCATAATGGTGCAAACTCAATATGATTCAGTAGAGAATGAGCTAATTTTACATATCGTGTAAAAATTATTGAAATTCGTTCACATATGATGTGTCTTTTTGGACTTTGAAAAGCTAGGGTTTGGGCAAAATTAAGAAAAACGGGTTATACTTTATTGGAAACAAGCACACAAGGAAAGGGCGGAAGGACATAACCCTAGTGTTTGACAGTAGGGTCGTCCGCCTCCCTCCTTGCGCGCCAAGAAAGACACGGACAAGGGGCAGGCCGGCCCAAGGCCTTGTTGCAGGCCTTGTGGGTTCAGCCAAAGTAGTTTGGTTGGCCCCTTGGACCGTTTTGACCCTAGAAAATCCAAATTCAACCTAAAATTGATCAAGCCCGTTAAAATTGGATTTTAACTGTATTATCCTCTATTGCATGGTGATCGAATGTGGCCTTAGAGTTGAATGTTGTGAATGTTTATTTTGGTTGTTTGTTTTATTGTAATTAATGTAATTAATTAAGTTTTACGCCATGCGTGTCGTCTTCTCCTCTAGGGAATCTACTCCAACATGAACATGGATATGATTCATGATTGTATTTAAGTTAATTAGTTGATATGGTCATTACAATTTCCGGACGTCTGGCTGCTGCGGTGGCGGACATACATGGGAACCTGTGGCTTTCAGTCGTACATTACTAGCTCCCGACTGTAGGCAACTAGTACTACTCTCTGGACTGACGATCCGGTACGCGTGTGCACACTTAGGTATAGTTTGTCTTCGTGGATTATTGGATACTAGGATAAGAAACTGAGTCAGGATATGTCATAACTGGGTATTAACGATATCGAAAGACAGTATGTAGGAAACCAATACAAGATCAATTCTCTAGTAGGGGGTTGAATATAGTATGGAAACTTTTTACAAAAGAGTGGTTTTAAGAAAGTTTGTATGAAACATGAAGTGTTTCAAGGCCTTTAAATAAGTTTCAAGTCCTTGGAATAAAAAAGATAGTAGAAAAGTTTGTTGATAGTTTTCAAGGCCTTGAATTGCCTTTCAAGGCTTTGAACAAAAAACCTGTTTTGAGCAGTTAACTTGTGCAATATAGAAACTTATAAGTGAAGAGCAGAATACACAAAGAATTTAGAGAGTTCATTCCATAATGACCTACGTCTCCGCCCGAGGGATCTAATCCCTGCAGGATTTGCAACTCACTTCTTATTAATCAAGAGCTAAGACCTAGATCTCAAACACAGAGAAGTCCCTTACTCTGTTACAGCTTGTGGTTCTCACTAACCTACCTAGTACCTGCTCTAGCTAAATGATCTAATATAATCTCTGGTTGTTCCTCTTGAGCAAAACCACGAGATTAAGATAAGAGAAGTATTAAACAAAATGATATACAACTGAAGTACAGAATGAAGAACACAGTAACACAGTGATGCAATTAATTCTGCAGTGCTCTTCTGATGCTTGGATTGTGTGAATTGATTCTTCCTCTGTGTTGCTTGTCAATCCTTCAGAGTGATTGAATGTTTATGCAAAATTTGTGTACAAATTCTCTCAACAATCTCCTTTTTCGGATTGTTGAAAATACAGAATTTATTGGATCTTCTTCAACAAAATTTCCTAAAATCAAGCAGCATGTCTTTAACTCCTTAACAGTTTAATCCCAACAGCTAGTTGCCCAGTATCTTCAAAGATATTGATATGATCTTCTATATGAAGGTCTTAAGAAAGTCCAGACATGATTCCATAAGAGTATGATTCATTTGCAAGCTGGATTTCCTTTTCTGCATGTAGACAAGTTAGGAAATAGTTCCTGCCAAATTGGTAGCTAGTAAATCCTACAAAAACTCAGTCAACCAATGAGATTAAGTCATGATCAAACATCATATTATTTTGTATTTCATAATCAAATAAGGAATAATCAATCAAAGGAGAATAGAGATCAAATTAGAAGTAAAAACTCCCCCTGAGTTCATGCTCTGTATTGCATTGCTATTTCAAGGGATTTGAAAGATGTTTCAAGGCCTTGAAACAGTCTGTGAACTTACAATCTCCCCCTTGATGAAATACACAACCACTAATCTGTTTGGTACTTATATTCTTCAAAGGATATGTATTAGTAGCATGGCAGAACAGACATATGGAATAAAAAAAATCATAATAATATCATAGCAGAAACAAAAACAACTAAATAAATTCCAAAAACACTAAAGCAGTTCAAGTATTTAAATAGCTTACTGATCTTCACAAGATCTTATCTAAAACAAACACCTAAATTTCTCCCCATTTGAATTTCATCAAAAAACTGAGACAAAATGTTGGATTAAAAGTTTTTTCAAAATAATGAATAACTTAAACAAATATTGAATGATAGGAGAATATTTTCAAGGCTTTGAAAAATATTCCAAGGCTTAGAAAATATGGTAGAAAGAACGGCTAGAATCAATTATTTGGGTCAGTATTTGTCTTGTCTCCAGTATCTTCCCCTTGATCACTTTCTTCCTTTTCTGAATCTTCAGCATCATCACCCTGAGCAGCTTCTTCTCCAGGTTCATCAGCAACCACAGTTTCAAACAAGTCAGAAGACCTCATAGGTTCCTTTCCTTTCTTCTTCTTCTTCTTCTTCTTCTTCTTCTGCAAAGTCTCTTTGAGAAGCTCTTGAGTGTCAATGTTGTCTTCATCAATAAATCCCTTGTCTTCTGCAATCTTTTTACCAACTTCCCCTTTATCAGCAACTTGTTTCCCAGTACCCTTATCACCTGCAGCTTCATCCTCAATAGTGTTTTCATCAAACAAATCAGCTATTGAGCCTGCCTTCTTTGATCCCTTTGGAACTTGTGAGACCTTTTCCTCAACATGGATCAAATTAATACTTTTCAAGACACTTTTAACCATGTATTTCTTCTGTTTGAATTCAACACCTAATTCAAACTGTCCCTGCTTCAATTCATCAAATTCATTTTCAATGAAATCTAGCCTTTGAAGCACCAGTGATTGGTCTTGATATGTAGGGGTAGAGTTGAAGGAGATGGTAGGGACTTAGGTTTACGAAACTTCTTAGATCTTAACTCCTCTGTAGACAATTCAGAATAGAATTTCCAAACTCCCTCACTGGCTTTAAATTTTCCAATCCTATGAAATGCCTTTTCATCAAGCATTCCAAAGCCAGTTGTGATTGTCTATTCCCTTTCTACAGGTATGTCTAAGTGATAAAAGAACTGGGTGAGGAGATTTTCATAAGGTAGGGGGTTCTTCCTTTTCTTGGTACAGGACTAAATCATGTGTTCCTTGGAAAATCAATCTGATAACCATGCATGATCAGATACATCAAATATAGTACTCTGTGAGAAAGCAACTCTTTAGAAATTAACTTTAGGAACTACACACCTCATCAAAATAGTAAACATAATTTTAGCTTAAACAGTCAACACAAAGTGTGTCAGCTGTTTTGTAGAGGTAGCTGCATTGGGTAGAAAGAATTCATCCTTGGCCAATTTTAAGGCTGCACCTCTACTAGGATGATTGTCATTGTTGTACCTCTTAGGACACCCCTGAACATTAGCAAACTCATTGTGATCTAAATCCATCTCTTTTCCAACAAACTTGGAAGAGATAGCTAGATTCAAGGTCTTGATTTGCTTCATGTTTAGATAAAATAGTCTGGTAAGACTAGGGTATGAAAATTCTGATGGATTAAGAATCTTCCATAAGGAAATTTGTTTCAACCTCCTAATGAACTCTAGATTCATACCATTCAAAATGCTGATGCTGATCATACTACAATATGCAATTGGGGAAGAGGCAAAACCATGCAACCAAATTCCTCTTGTTGAATGACTAACGAACCACTTACTAGAAAGAACTTTCTTACCAGGGGAGGTTTTGTTTTTTCAGAAAAGATCTGAATATTTTTTCCAGTGTCCTTCTGTGGTAACTCAATCTCTTTGATAGTGACCTTATCTTTTGCTTTGTCTAATTTCGGAGGCTTCTTGACTTAGGGATTCAAATCAGAATCCCTTTCTGTTTCCCAAAATCCCCTGTTGGGTCTGACTTCTTCTTCTTTCTTGAGGCAGCAGTCTGTTCGTCCTTGTCCTTCTTTATCTTCTTCTTTGGTGGAGGAGAGGAGGGTTTAGGTGGACTACGAGTTATGAAACTATATCCATCACTGATGTTTTGCACTTCCACTTCTGCTGTCTTCCTCTTTTTCCGTGAACTATTCTTGGAGCATCCAACCATCTTGATTATGTCTGAGATTCTTCGAGAGTCCATTAGGGTTTGGGGTATTTAGAAGAGAGAGGAATATGTGATTGATACGAGAAAGAAGAGAGGAGACAGGCAGTAAAGAGTTTGAGTTTGAATAGGAAACACAATATTCCCATATATTTGAGAAAGGAAGTATGACTGAAATTAAAAATCCTCAGGAAATAAAATAAATTGCTATTAGTTTTAAAAAGAATTGATTTTAATTTCAAAAGAAATGTTAGGAAATTAACTACAGAGATGAAACCCGGCATTGGTGATCGATTCATTGTCTATGAAGTATACAGTTTTATTACAAGGATTTGAAATCAATTTCACGACCTTGAAATACTATAGTACTGAAACAAGTAATTTCAAGGCTTTGAAAAAGATTTTCAAGGCTTTGAAAAACTTTTCAAAAAATTTGGAAACACATAACCTTACCTGATACTCCCCCTAAACCAGTGATTTCTTATTTAGCATGCCCAGTTCTAATCTCAAGGCTGAGAATCTTTCCTCTGGCAATGGTTTAGTGAAGATATCTGCAAATTTCAAGTTAGTAGGCTCAAATTCAAGAGAGATATCACCTTTCTCTGCATGATCTCTTATAAAATAGTGTTTGACATCTATGTGTTTGGTTCTTGAGTGCTGGACTGGATTATTTGTAATATATATTGCACCAGTGTTGTCACATTTGATAGGAATATCTCTGAATTCATGTCCCAAGTCTCTCATCTGTTGAGCTATCCATAGTACTTGTGAGAAGCAAGCTCCAGCTAATATGTATTCAACTTCTGCAGTTGACAATGTTACTAAGTTTTGTTTCTTAGAATGCCAGATTATTAGGGATGATCCAAGATATTGGCAACACCCTGAAGTGCTTTTTCTATCAACTTTATACCATGCAAAGTCACCATCTGAATATCCATACAGAGAGAATTTAGACTATTTTGGTAACCAAAGCCCTAAGTATTTGATACCATTGAGATATCTAAAGATTCTTTTGACAGAAACTAAGTGTGATTCTTTTGGATCAGCTTGGAATCTAGCACACATAAACAAACTGAACATGACGTCTGTCCTACTAGTAGTAAGGTAGAGAAGTGAACCAATCATACCTTTATGCTCTTTCTAGTTCACACTCTTAACATTTTTATCCTTATCTAAGGGTAGAGTGGAGCTCATAGGGGTTCTGACTACCTTGGACTGGGGCAAATTATATTTTTTAGCAAGTCATTGGTGTACTTGTTCTTGTGTAGAAAAATTCCTCTCTTCATTTGATAAACATGAAGTGAAAGAAAGAAATTTATCTCTCCCGTCAAGCTCATCTGAAACTCCCTGCTCATAAGACTTGAGAAATCATTGGAAAGAGAATTATTAATAGCACCAAATCGAATATCATCAACATATATATGTACTAAAAGAATATATTTCTCATGAGTCTCTATGAAATGATTTTTGTCCACAAATCCTCTTTTGAAACCATTTTCAAGTAGATATTTTGACAATCTTTCATACCATGCTCTTGGAGCTTAATTCAAACCATAAAGGACTTTTTCATGTTTATAGAAATAGTTTGGAAACTCATCACTTTCAAAACCAGGTGGTTGAGAAACATAAACTTCTTCCTGCAGATAACCATTCCGAAAGGCACATTTAACATACATTTGAAAAAGTTTGATGTTCTTATGAGATGAAAAGGCAAGTAACAATCTAATTGCCTCTAGCCTGGCTACAGGAGAAAAATTCTCCTCATACTCTACCTTCTTCTTGATTGTATCCTTGAGCAACTAATCTAGATTTTTTCTGATAATCTTACATTCTCATCAACTTTTTTTCTGAACAACCATCTTGTGCCAATAACAAACTAATCTTTGGGTGGAGGAACTACATTCCAAACCTTGTTCCTTTCAAACTCATTGAGTTCACTTTTTATAGAAATGGTCCAGTATGCTTCTTGTAATGCTTCCTTCACATTTTTAGGTTCTAAAATAGAAACAAAAGCATTAAAAGCACACAATTTCTTCAATTGAGATCTAGTTTGAGTACCAGTGGATGGATCCAAAATAATGTGTTCTGATGGATATGATGAAAGTTATTTTAATCTCTTTCTTGATGTCCATGGTTCTTGTTCTCGAGGAATCTTTTCAAGTCTTTGAAAGATTGAAGAAGTGTCTTGATAACTCTTCTTTTCTTGAGGATATGTTTCAAGGATTTGAGATACATTTTAAAGTCCTTGAAAATCTTTTCAGTTTTCCCCTATGTTTTCTTTGGAACCGCCTTCTGGATTTTCATCATCTGACTCATGCTTGTTCAGATTTAACTATGCAAAACTTTCTCTCAAAGAACCATCGTATCTTTCATAAAAAACAACATTATTGCTTTCTTCAAAAAGCTTGGTTCTCTTGTTATAGACTCTTTAAGCCTTGCTAGTCAGTGAATAACCAAGAAACATACCTTCATCACTTATAGAATCAAATTTGTCAAGCTTGTCCTTACCAATGTTGTGTAAAAAAATAAATACACCCAAAAGGCTAGAAGTAAGAGATATTTGGCTTTCTCCCTTTGAAAATTTCCTACGGAGTTTTCTTAAAGATTGGCCTAATTAGGCACCTGTTCAGAAAGTAGTTCGAAGTGTTTACAACTTCTGCCAGAATGATTTTGGCAAATTGTTCTCCATAAGCATTGCCCTAGACATGTTCTCAAGAGTCATGTTCTTTCTTTCAACTACTCATTTTTTTGAGGAGTTCTAGGAGCAAAGAAATTGTGAGATATAACAAACTTAGCACAGAAAAAATCAAATTCAAGTTGATCAAATTCTCTGCCACGATAACTTCTGGTAGAAACAACAGGCAGGATTTTCATAGTTTGAAGCTCTTTACAATGCTTTGAAAATTCAGAAAAAGCTTCATATTTTTCCCTTAAAAACATTACCCAAGTAAATATAGAGAAATATGTTGGAATTGTTCCCCAGAGGCAATCAATTTATTGTGACACGTATTTGGACTTACTATTCATTATGTTATCGATATGCAGATATGTTCACATGAATGAAGTCCTTAGAATATAAATGTTAAATTCTTAAATATTCCTAGTCAAGTACTACTGTTAAAAGGACGACTGTATTGCATCAAGACTAGTGTGTGGGTAGATTGATATGGGGATATCAAGTCTATACATGAATAAGCATTATGAGTAATGGCATACTGGATTGACCCGCCATGAGAATGCTACATGGGAGTTATGAGAATGTCACAAGCGCTTCTCATAGTGACAAAGGTGTTGTGATCCTTCGACTTGAAGTCACTAGATACTTTAGTTGTGAATTGTCATGTTTTGATATTGTCAAACTTTATACCGTAATTGGTAAATATAAAGGATTTAATCGGACATGATATGAAGCAAGCTGAGAGATGGTAGTGATGAAGATGGGATTTGTCCCTCTCAGATAACGGGAGTAAATATCCACGGCGACTGGATGACTGAGACTTAGTGTAGGGTTTTGGTTCATGGATGCGCAAAAGAAACAATAATTAACCATGCAAAACACTCCAAGGATCAAAAGTCAAGAGACATAACGATGGTAAAGGAAGAAATCAATAACACACCTTAGGGTTCTCCTTTGATGACTTCATACGCGAATTGTGTCACGTTCTCTATAGTTGATCCACGCCTAGAGTTGATTTCTAGATCTCCCACTCCTTGGTGCTAGCCCAGAAAGAGGAAGAGGAAGAAGAATCACGCAAAACGAGACGAACCAAAGGAAGATCGGCTTCCTTTGGGGCCGACGGGACGGGCGGCGGCAAGAGGGGCGGCGTGCTCCTCTTTGCTTGCTTGCTCTCTCCTTTTTGTTCTCTCCCACTCAAGTTATGATCAATATGAGCATAAATGTGGGAAGGAAGGAAGGAAGGAGTGTCCTTTTTATAGTCCAACAAATCCTTGCCAACTACCGAAAGGACTTATTCTAGTCCTACTAGATTCAATTTAGTCCCTTCCTTGCAAATTAGTCCCTACTAAGTTTGCAAGGTTTTGCAAAGTGATCGTTCTAATTAATTAATCCAATTAATTAATTCCCAAATCTAGTTCAACTCTATGTAGCGTGTGACCCCATAGGTTCTATCTAGTTGGTAGCAACTATTTGCTAATATGGAGCGGTTTCTAGCAAAACATCCATTATAGCCAACTAATAGAATAGTCATCTTGACAACCTTTGTACAAGTAATTGTCTCATCCCTTTGTCACTATATCCAGATTGGAAACGAGACATACAAGTCACACTCGTATATCCAATCCATAGTTTCTCGATCCGTGGGAAGAGCCTTATTCGTGCAAATAACATCAATATCTCATATTGATTTATTTGAGTCTGGCCAGACATTCTATAAGAACTATCCCTCGAGTGGCCTAGGATATTTGCTCCAGTTATGTGGGAGGGACAAATTCTATCTATGTCCACAACGATCTCTAAGCTTGCTTCTATTGTATCCGGTACACGCCTTTATAACTACCCAGTTACAATGTAGCGTTCAACGCTACCAAAATCACAATAATCCACAACTAGAATATCTAGTGACTTCAAGTCTAAGGATGAAAATACTATTGCACCGCGAGAAGCACTTGTGACTCAACATAACGTGTATGTAGCCTTCTCGGAGATGGGTCAATCCAGTGCGTCATTACCCTTAATGCACACCTATGTGTTGGATCGTGATATCTCCATATCAAGCCAACCCCATACTAGTCTATAGATGATTGTCCCATTAATCATTATACTGGACTAGGGATATTTAAGATAAAAAACACAATTGTAAATCTAAGGACTTCATTATATTAAATATCCAATAAATAATAAATGAATTTCTAGCCAAAAATAAATTCATACTAAACTAGATTGCCTCTAGGGCATCTATTCCAACAGTATCCCACTTGCACTAGATCCAATCTGGCGCATCTCGTATGCCCATACTCCTAGTGTGCCCTTCATGCTTCCACTGCGTGAGCGGCTTTGTAAGCGGGTCTGACAGATTCTCATCTGTAGGAATCTTGCATATCCGAACGTCTCCTCTATCGATAATATCTCGAATCAGATGAAACTTCCTTAGCACGTACTTGGATTTCTGGTGCGACCTGGGTTCCTTTGATTGCGCGATCCAAACAGCTTCCTTTGCTGCGCCAATTGCAGCAATGTACTCAGCCTTTGCTGTAGAATCAGCCACTGTCTCTTGCTTGGAACTCTTCCAGCTCACCGCTGCTCCATTCAGGCAAAACACATATCCCGACTGTGATCTAAAGTCATCTATGTCGGTTTAGAAGCTTGCATCAGTGTAACCCCTTACACGCAACTCTTCCTCACCGCCAAATATCAAGAAAGCATCCTTAGTTCTTCTCAAGTACTTTAGGATGTTCTTGACCGCAATCCAGTGAGTCTCACCTGGATTGGATTGGTATCTGCTTGTCATACTCAAGGCATATGACACATCTGGTCTAGTACATAACATGGCGTACATGATAGATCCTATGGTCGAGGCATAGGGAATTCTACTCATGCGTTCCTTCTCAATCTCATTGGAAGTACAACCACTCTTCGAAAGAGTGATTCCATGTTACATGGGCAAGAATCCCTTCTTGGAATCTTGCATGTTGAACCGTTTCAACACCTTGTCAATATATGTACTTTGACTTAGGCCTAGCAGTCTCTTAGATCTATCTCTATAGATCTTTATACCGAGTATATAGGCTGCTTCCCCTAAGCCCTTCATTGAGAAACACTTCCCTAGCCAATCTTTAACAGATTGCAGCATGGGAACGTCGTTTCCAATGAGTAGTATGTCATCCACATACAAGACCAGAAAAGCTACAGAGCTCCCACTAACCTTCTTGTAGACACAAGACTCATCTTTGTTCCTGATGAAGCCAAACTCTTTGAATACTTCATCAAAACGTCGATTCCAACTCCTAGAAGCTTGCTTCAATCCATAAATGGATCGTTGCAGCTTACAGACTTTGTTGGCTTGCTTTGGATCCTCAAAAACTTCCGGCTGTATCATATAAACGTCCTCGAGGAGATTCCCATAAAGGAATGCTGTTTTGACATCCATCTGCCAAATCTCATAGTCGTGGTATGCTGCAATCGCAAGTAGGATTCGGATGGATTTGGTCATAGCGACTGGTGAAAAGGTTTCATCATAGTCAATACCATGAATCTGTCTGAATCCTTTAGCCACCAATCGGCCCTTAGAGGTAATCACATTACCATCCATTTCGATCTTCTTCTTGATGACCCACTTGCACCCTATGGGCCGCGCCCCTTCGGGTGGTTCCACCAAATTCCATACTTTGTTGGCATACATGGATTCCATCTCGGATATCATGGCTTCTAGCCACTTCTGCGAGTCTGGGCCCTTCATGGCCTCTTCATAGGTGGTAGGCTCATCATCTATGAGCATCATGTCACCGGAATCGGTCACGAGAAGTCCATACCTCTCGGGTTCCTGGCGCACTCTACTAGATCTACGAAGTTCTTGTGTTACCTGAACAGGTTGCTCCACAACCGCTTGTGGTTCCTGTTCATGTTCCATAATCGGTTCAGTGATTTGTGGTTCTTGAACCTCTTCAAGTTCTATAGTCCTCCCACTTGCTTCTTTAGAGACAAAGTCTCTTTCTAGAAACACGCCAGTCCGAGCAACAAACACTTTGTTCTCGGTCGGATTGTAGAAGTAGTAGCCCTTAGTTTCCTTAGGGTACCCCACAAATTTACACTTATCCGATTTCGGCCCTAGCTTGTCTGATTTCAAACGTTTTACATAGACATTGCAGCCCCAAACCCTCATGAACGACAATTTGGTACGCCTCCCACTCCACATCTCATATGGTGTCTTCATGACTGATTTAGATGGAACGCGGTTAATGGTGAAAGCTGCACTTAATAGAGCGTGGCCCCAAAACGATAATGGAAGATCGGTTTGACACATCATAGATCGAACCATATCCAATAGGGTACGATTCCTCCTCTCAGACACGCCATTCCATTGTGGCGTTCCGGGTGGAGTGAGTTGGGACACGATCCCACACTCTCTAAGATAGTCGTCAAACTCTTGGCTTAAGTATTCTCCTCCACGATCTGATCGTAGAGCCTTGATACTTTTGCCAAGTTGCTTCTCTACTTCATTCTTGAATTCTTTGAACACTTCAAAGGATTCGGATTTTGCCCTCATAAGGTACACAAATCCATATCTACTGTAATCATCAGTAAATGTAATGAAGTAGACCTAACCACCCCTGGCTGGCGTGGCAAATGGTCCACACACATCAGTATGTATGAGTGCCAATTGCTCACTAGTCCTCTCACCTTTCTTATTGAAAGGGGACTTTGTCATTTTTCTTAATAAACAAGCCTCACATGTCTCATATGATTCAAAATCAAATGAGTCTAGTAGCCCATCCTTATGGAGTCTAGATACATGTTTCTCGTTTATGTTTCCTAAACGTCAGTGCCATAGATAAGCGGGATTTAAATCATTTATTTTAATCCGCTTGGTATTAATGTTGTAGACAGGATTGCTTAGATCAAGGACATATAGTCCATTAAATAATTGCGCACTAAAATAGTGAATATTATTCAAATAAAAGGAACAACAATTGTTCTTTATTGAAATAATAAAACCATCCTTGTCCAAACAAGAAATAGAAATAATGTTTCTGCTCATAGCAGGCACAAAATAGCAATTATTTAATTCTAAAACTAATCCTGAAGGCAGAGATAGCTCGCACAAGCCTATGGCCAACGCAACAACTTTTGCTCCATTCCCAACGCGCAGATCTACCTCCCCTGTAGCCAATATTCTACTTCTCTTTAGATCCTGCACATTTCGACAAATGTGAGATTCACATCCAGTATCTAATACCCATGATGTAGAGACAGTTAAATTGACATCTACAACAAAAATATCTGGTGGTGGTGGAATCACTATTCCAAGCCTCTTGTCCTCCAGATATTTTGGGCAGTTCCTCCTCCAGTGTCCAGGCTGAATGCAGTAGTGACACTCACCTTTAGTCACACCTTTGGAAATGCCACCAACAGGCTTAAGGGCAGGTTCCTTGTACTTGGCAACTGACTTGCCTTTGCCATTGGAGAATGAGGCAAACCTTTTGCCCTTTCCTTTCTGCACCATCATAATGGCCTTGCCCTTACCCTTGTTGATGCTCTGTTCAGCTATCCTCAACATATTGAGTAAATCTGGCAGTGGTTTCACGATCTCGTTCATGTTATAGTTCATGATGAACTGCCCATAACTCTCGGGTAACGATTGCAACACGAGATCGGTTGCCAACTCTTGGCCGACCAGGAACCCTAGTCGGACGAGATTCTCCAAGTATCCGATCATACGGAGTACATAGGGTCCCACCGGGTTCCCTTCTGCCAGATGAAACTTGAACAGTGCCTTAGAGACCTCATACCTCTCAACCCTTGCCTGCTCAAGGAAGAGCTGCTTCAGATGCTCGATCATATCGACAGCATTCATGTTTTTCGTGTTGCTTCTGAAGCTCAGAAGTCATGGTGCATAGCATAAGGCAGGCCGCATCATTAGCGTCATCAACACGCTTTTGATACGCCTTTAGGGCAGCATGTGTTTGGTTCTCTGGACCTTCTCGAACATGCTCCTCTATTGCGTACAGTTTCTTCTCTTGCTTGAGAACAATTCTCAAGTTTCTGTACCAATCAAGAAAGTTGGTTCGAGAGAGCTTGTCTTTCTCAAGGACAGATCGTAGGGAATGTTGTGAACTCGATGAGTTGTTTGCCATTTGGAATTCTACAAAAGGAAAATACGCAAGTTTTAGTATTTGTGAATTTTTGACCATATTCAATAATGGCTAGTTTATCAAATATAGCTCCCACTATTTTTCTACAGATTAATAACCCTCAAGATATTAATGCGGAAAATATCCTTATATTTTTAGTGGGCCAAGATCCATGTTTCATCTCCTTATGAGCTTGCTTTGGCAAGTCACCCACAATTTGACTACTTTAGGTAGGAACAATTCCAATTCCATCCCTTATGCAACTCTTGGTTCAATTGGGCAAATAACTCCTTATTTATCCATCCATATGGATAATCCCAATTGATTGCCTCTAGGTTTCTTAATCATTTTAATAGCCTAGTTGTGTTCAACCTCTTATTTAAACATTTGCACATTACTATCTTGTGCCATCGCATTCCATCATTATGAACCAGGTCGCCATGCTTTGGCACGCACGAACTTGATAAATAATGATGATAATGAGTGTTTAAATAACGAGAAGGCAAGAACACAATATTTGAATTTTGAGGGATTTTGAATTAAAATTTTAATTGTTTTGTTGATCAATATCAACTAATCTATCTATTTGAGTTTGGGCACAACTCCAAATAATAGATCCGGGTTGTCTAATTATCTTATTATCCTAATTGCATGCATCATTCATACACCAACCACAAAATAATAAGACAATAAAGTAAACAACCACAAAACAAAAATTAAACGTGATGTGGATATGGCCTTTTTTAGACTAAGATAATTCCAAGCCAATGGAATTATCTATGAACCCTAAAGCAAACACATCTCCATGCGTCTTGATCTTTTGGTCCATCCTTCATAGTCATGTGGAATGCTCCATGCTCCATTCTTTGTGGCTCCTTTTGGCTTTGGGCTTCTTTTCTTCAATCTTGGCTAACAATCTACTTTATCTAGCACTAGCTAACTTCTATTTTAAATAAAATAAATCTCACATGTTGAGAAAAAAAATGGCACGCAGGCCATAAAACCCTAATTAATTATTACAATTAATTGATCAGCTCGCAGGCCTTAAACTAAAACACAAAAAATTAAACATCCACATCAAACCACATCCTAAGGCCATATCCAATCACCATGCGATTTGCACATAAACAGTTAAAATCCAATTTTTATGCGCTTCGTCAATTTTTAATTGATTTTAGGATTTCTAGTGTTAAAACGGTCCATGGGCCCAACAATCAAATTGCCCGGGCCCACAAAGGTGAACCGCAAGGCCCTAGGGCCGGCCCGGCCCCTAGCCCACGCGACTAGGCCGCGAGCTAGGGCTCCCCGGCCCCTAGGGCGGCCATGCTTGGGCGGCAAGCAAGAGGGGCGGTCCCTCTAGGGGGGGCCGAACCTCTATAGGGAGTTGTTTCCAAAACAACACCCTTGCTTGGTGCCCAAGTTTGGTTGTTTCCTTGTTTTGGAAGAACTCCTTCTTCCCCAAGGATGCCCAAACCCTAGATCTAAGATCCTAAAATTTCTTAAACTCACTTATTCATGCATCCAATGCAAAAATTAGATCTTGTTATGATAGATTATTGACAAAATTGCATCCCATGCTTGATTTGTCTTGTTTTACGCGATAATAAATTTAAGGTGTAAAACTATCAAAACGTAACACATAAACCACGATTATGCTCTACGACCTGTTGCTCTGATACCCACTACTAGAAATATTAGTAAAAGCATCATTAGATTAATGCGGTATTTGCTAAAATTAATGTTGTATTTAGCAAAAACAGCATTAATTGAAGCATTAATGCTAATGCTGCATTAGCCAGTGCTGTATTTTGCATTGCAGCATTAAGCTAATGCTGCTAGCAAAAACAGCACTACTTGCAGCTTAATGCTGCACATTTCTACTCACACTTTGCAGCATTAACACACTAATTCTGCATATGGAATCAAATTGCAGCATTATTGGACATTAATGCTACCTTTTTTAATAAAATTTGCAGCATTATTTGAGCTTAATGCTGCATTTTTGAATCAGATTGCAGCATTATTAGAGCTTAATGCTGCATTTTACATACTTCATTTGTATATCTTCTTTCTTCTATTTACTTTCTTTTTGAAAGAATTCTTCTACTTATCAATTTGTCACAGCAAAAACAAGAACAGATCTAAACAATAACAATAAAAACAAATCTAAACATAAATAATTACAATAACAAGAACAAATGTAAACATAAACAATTACAATAACAATAACAGCCAGAACAGAAATCTCTATGAAATTACAAGATTCGGATTACAAAAAGTTTAATGAAGAAATTACAAATTTGATCTACAACACAACAACTTGCAGAAATCTCTCAAAAGTTAACACATTCTGAGAAAAATTACAAGGGGAAGAAGAAAAACAACACAATTACACAAAACTAGCGAACATAGCAACACAAAACCACCCTTCAACCGGCGAACACAGCTACACAAAACTAAATCCAAGTAATTGAAGAGTAAACTTGAAAGGGTCGCCCCTGTCACGGCTAGAATCGAATTTGGTACCATCAAGCAAAATCCCTGTGTAATGAACTGCACAAATCAATTTAACACATCAAAAATATGAAAAAGCTGAACAAAATTTCACATAAATCAAACAAATAGAGAAACAGACACGATTCTGGGTAACGGGGCGATTGAAGAACGAAGGCGGTTCTGGGTTTGGAGTGGTTCAACCACCCCCAAATCTTCAACCGCGCCGTTACCGCTACTGTTACGGTCGCCAGTGCAACAGAACCCAGACGGAGAGAGAGAGAGAGATAAGGACGGAGAGAGGGAGAGAGAACACTCACCAGATCTGGAACGCAGAGGGAGAGAGAGACTCACCGTCGAAATCATCGCCGTTCACCGTCCCCGCCGCCATCGCCGTCGTCGGCTGATTCTTGCCCAGAGCCATCAACGCCCCTCTCTCTTCAATCGCCGCCGCTGAAATCACCACCACCGCCGAAATCACAGCCCTATCTCCGGTAAGGAAGTAGATCTGTAGATGAACAATAAGAAGATGGAGAAATCACAGGCCTATCTCCGGTAAAGAGAGAGTAGAGAAAAAAAAGTAGAAGAAGAAGAAGAAGAGGAAGAAGGACCGCCTCTCCGCCACTTTAACAGTTCGCCTCTCCTCGCCGTTCTGCTCGGAAGTAGCCGCCTCACCAACAGAATCGCCATCTTTTCCATTTCTCTCTCTCCCTCTTCCGATCTGGAATTGAGAGGGATAGAGAGGGCAACCGCCGTCGCCTCCCGTTTGTCTGCGTTAGAGAGGGCCTGGATCAAGGAGGTTTGGGTGTGAGAGAGGGTGTGTATGGTGGACGACGTTGACCGGTGTTGAGGATGGGTGGTGGTGATGGTGACGGTGGTAGTGGTTGGGGGTGAAGAAGAGAGGGTCAGAATGTGAAGTGAGAGAAAGAGATTGTAGGGTTAGGGTGAAGATAAGGTGTGAAAATTTTGTTATTTTCAATTTCCCCCCAAATATATTTTGAAAATTTGAAAGTCCGTCCAAAATTATTTGTGATTGCAGCATTAATGTGATTAATGCTGCAATACTAAGCAATTTTTTTGTAAAAAACAGCATTAATGTGATTAATGCTGCAAATGTATATTTTTTTAACTTTTTTTTGTTGCAGCGTTAGTTTGTTAATGCTGCAAAGTATAACATTAGATTTGTGAAAAAGCAGCATTAATGTGATTAATGCTGCAATTTGTATGAACATTGCGGCATTATTGGATTAATGCTGCAATTTAAAGGCTCTTTAGCCAAAAATTGCAGCATTATAGAATTAATGCTGCAATATTACAGCATTTGCTTTGCAACATTAATATTAATGCTGCTTTAGGGTACCAATTACCGCATTTGTTCAAATGCTGCAAATAAAATGTAGTATTTGCTAATATTTCTAGTAGTGACCATTGTAGGGTTTCGGTTCATGGATGCGCAACGGAAACAATAATTAACCATGCAAAACCCTCCAAGGATCACAAGTCAAGAGACATAACGATGGTAAAGGAAGAAATCAATAACACACCTTAGGGTTCTCCTTTGATGACTTCAAACGCGAATTGTGTCACGTTCTCTATAGTTGATCCACGTCTAGAGTTGATTTCTAGATCTCCCACTCCTTGGTGCTAGCCCGGAAAGAGGAAGAGGAAGAAGAATCACGCAAAACGAGACGAACCAAAGGAGGTTCGGCCTCCTTTGGGGCCGACGGGGACGGGCGGCGGCAAGAGGGGCGGCGTGCTCGTCTTTGCTTGCTTGCTCTCTCCTTTTTGTTCTCTCCCACTCAAGTTATGATCAATATAAGAATAATTGTGGGAAGGAAGGAAGGAGTTTCCTTTATATAGTCCAACAAATCCTTTCCAACTACCTAAAGGACTTATTCTAGTCCTACTAGAATTCAATTTAGTCCCTTCCTTGCAAATTAGTCCCTACTAAGTTTGCAAGGTTTTGCAAAGTGATCCTTCTAATTAATTAATCCAATTAATTAATTCCCAAAATCTAGTTCAACTCTATATAGCGTGTGACCCCATAGGTTCTATCTAGTTGGTAGCAACTATTTGCTAATATGGAGCGGTTTCTAGCAAAACATCCATTCTAGCCAACTAATAGAATAGTCATCTTGACAACCTTTGTACAAGTAATTGTCTCATCCATTTGTCTCTATATCCGGATTGCACACAAGACATACAAGTCACACTCGTATATCCAATACATAGTTTCTCGATCCATGGGAATAGCCTTATTCGTGCAAATAACATCAATATCCCATATTGATTTATTTGAGTCTGGCCCGACATTCTATAAGCACTATCCCTCGAGTGGTCGAACACCCCTAGGAACGCAAATCTGTCTATCTTGTCCCATAAGTTGCAGTGGAAAAGTATTCCTCATAATGTGAGGTTCACTACTTCTAAAGGGACAAGTCATCTTGACATGACCAATCTTATTGCAGTAATGACATTTTGGAGAAGTTCTTCTACTTTCTTTCACAAATTTGGTACTGTTTTTTTTTTTTTGGAAAATTTGGATTATATCCAATGCCAGTTTTGTGAACAGATTGTAGACTTCCTTCAAGAATCAACTTGAGGTTGTGTTCTGAGCCAGCAAGCTTGGTCATAACATTTATAGAATCTTGAATTTTCTCACTAAGAGTAGTCTTTTGTTCCTCCAATTCATCATGTTGATGTTTTAGTGCAACAAGATTGTCACTCAAAAGAGAGTTATCGGTGACTACTTCTTTGACTTGTGTTTTCAAGGCCTTGAAATTGGTTTCCAGGGATTTGAATCTCTGTCAGTTTTGGCCTGAGAAATTTCAAGGTTCTTGTTTTGACATACTAATTACAAATTCTTCTTTTTCAAAGTCTTTATTTCATTTAGAATATATTCCTCATTAAAAAACATTATTCTAACTATTTCAGAAAGAATATTTGCAGGTTTGGACATAAGACTTTGTACCATTACCTCAATGTTCTTTTCAGAACCTTCATCATGCTTGGTCTTAAGGAATAGGTTGGCTTAATCTGCTTCAGATTCAGAATCACTTGAAGAATCAGAATCACTCGAAGAGACTGCCATAGCTTTCTTCTATCATGATCCATCTTTGAAAAATGTTTTCTTTTCATGTGAGGGCAGTCTCTAATCAAGTGTCCTACATCACCACAAAGCAATTCATTACTTTAGGCTTATGAAAAGAAGTTTTACCTTTGTATTCCTTGCTACTGGAAGATTTGCATGTGTCCCTAAATCTTTGTTTCCAAAGTTCTTCTTCATCTTGAGAATTCTGGTCAAGGGTTTGGAAATAAAAAAGGGATCTTCTTCACTATCTTCCTCCTTTTCAAGGTTTTGAGATGGTTCACTCTCTTTTCCCTTTAGTGCTAGGTTCTTCACACTCTCTGGTAGTTCTCTATCAACTTAATTCTTGGAGATTTCATGTGTGAGTAGATTTCCCTGCAAATCATCTAGTTGGAGAGATGATAGATCTTGAGCTTCTTCAATGGTAGTGGTCTTTGGTTCCAATTTGGATTTGGGAAGGCTTCTGAAGATCTTCCTGACTTTCTCTTCATTTGAAAAGGACTTTCCTAAGGAATCCAGATTGTTGAAAATATTTATGAACCACTTGAACATATCTTTGATGGATTCATCTCCATTCATTTTAAGTCGTCCATAATGTCTAAGGAATATGTTGATCTTTGTTTGCTTCACTTGGCTGGTTCCTTCAAAAGTCACCACTAGCTTGTCCCATATTTACATAGCAGTTTTGCAGCTTGATATCCTTTTGAATTCATCTGCGCTCAAAGCACAATATAAGAGATTCATATCTCTGTAGTTGATAGAAAAAAACATTTCTAATTCAGAAGTAGAAAGTGAGTTCTAATCCCATCCGTTTCTGTGTACAATGTATGAGGAACATTCTGGATGATGGACCTCCTCAACATCTTGATCAATGATGAATGTTTTCATCAAGGCTTTCCACTGCACAAAGGTGTTGATGCGCAAATTAGCATGCTAGTCGCAAATATACGAATCAAGTAATATAGAGAGTATTTTCAACTCGGGTTATCGATCCCACGAGGACTTTGCGGTTTTCTTCAGTAGTCGATTTTAACGAAAAGAGTGTAAAAAGGAAAGGAGGAATTTGATATTATGATTGTGAACTAAAAATTAAAGACTAAAACTATAAATTTTTTTGTGAGAGTTTTCTGGATAGTCGTCAGTGTTGTAAATCTAGAGTTTTAAGGCACTAGGTCCCGGGATCCCCTAGGGTCTCTTCAGTTTTTTGTTCTTTTCGATATGAAAACATACAGTAGTCACTTATCCGTGTCACGTGCCAATTATGCAGTATCTCTTCTTTTCCTGCACGTCATCACAATTCTACAGATTTTCAGATCATGTTAAGCTACCTAAATCTGCAGCCTCGTTCTAAGTATGCTACGGGTTCTAACCTATCCTAAATTCCTCGCTCAGAAAGTGTAATAGTTGGTCTAACATTTTTTAGGCTAGTTCTATCTCCCCTTCTCTGTTCGGTCTATCGAAGTAAGGTGCTAAATTCTTTCTTCTCTTCCTAACCCTAACCAGGCATTTTCACCTACCGGGTCGAGTCTGTAGCAATCCTAGTTAGCTACTCTGATCATGCATAAACAGTAAAATGAAAGACAGAATAACGAATAAAAACTGCTTATATTATGATTCTGAGACCAGGAATCCATAGTCGAAAACAGAACTAGATACTTAATACAAACCCAAGGTTCACCGAGAACCTAGGTAAAAAGTTTAGCTACTAAACGACATAATTAAATAAATTGTTTGAATAAAAGAGAAAATTGAGATCAAACGAGTGTTCTTGATTTTCTGGATATACGCTTCCGTGATCTCCGAGGGTAATATGAATTCTGCTTAAGTTTATTGTGGGAAAAACAAGTTGTGGACATGTCTTTATATAGTGCTGCAAAATTTCCAAAATGATTGCATGAAATTAGCAAAATTCCACTGTAGCCACCGCCTCAGAGCTGTGTGCGTATTTGGCATCCTGATGTGCGTATTTTACATCCTGCTATGCGTATTTCCCCTCTGATGTGCGTATTTTACCTCTTTTGTGCGTATTTTTACCTCTGTTGTGCATATTTTGAACAGTAATACGCACACAGCAGCTCTTGTCTTGTCCTGGCTTCCTGTTGTGTGCGTATTTTACATTGTCTTGTGAGTAGTTTGAACAATAATACAAACACGGCGGCTTTATGCTCCATGCCTTAGCCAAAAATCACCCTCTCTTCTTGCTGTGTGCGTATTTGGCATCCTGATGTGTGTATTTGAACAGTAATACGCACAACAAATACGCACACAGCAGCTTCTCAGCTTCTCAGCCTCTATTTTCCCCACTATTTTTCACGAGACCTGTTTTTTATTATTTAAATAAATAATTAAATAATACCTAGCAAGTTAGCGTGCTAGTGATAGTATACGAATCAAGTAATATGGAGAGTATTTTTAACTCGGGTTATCGATCCCACGAGGACTTTCCTGTTTTCTTCAGAAGTCGGTTTTAACGAACATGGTGTAAAAAGGAAAGGAGGAATTTGAGATTATGACTGTGAACTAAAAAGTAAAGACTAAAACTGTAAATCTTTTTTTGAGAGTTTTCTGAATAGTCGTAAGTTTTTTAAATCTAGGGTTTAAGGCACTAGGTCCCGGGATCCCCTAGTGTCTCTTCAGTTTTTGGTACTTTTCGATATGAAAACACACAGTAGTCACTTATCCGTGCCACGTACCAATTAGCTACCTAAATCTGCAGCCTCGTTCTAAGTCTGCTAGGGTTTCTAACCTACCCTAATGACCTCATTCAGAAACCGTAGCAGTTGGTCTAACGTTTTTAGGCTAGTCCTATCTTCCCTTCTCTGTTCGGCCTATCGGGGTAAGGTGCTAAATTATGTCTTCTCTTCCTAACCCTAACCAGCCGTTTTCACCTACTGGTTTGAGTCTGTAACAATCCTGGTTAGCTACTCTGATCATGCATAAACAGTAAAATCAAAGGAAGAATAACGAATAAAAATTGCTGGTATTAAGATCCTGAGATCTTGAATCCATAGTCAAAAACAGAACTAGAAACATAATACGAAATCCTAGGTTCACCGAGAACCTAGGTAAAATTTTAACTACTAAATGACATAATTAAATAAAAAATTTTGAATAAAAAGAGAATTGAGATCAAACGAGTGTTCTTGAATTTCTGATTTGCGCTTCCGTGCTCTCCGAGGGTACTCTAAATTCTCATTGGGTTTATTGTGTGAAAAACAAGCTCTCGAAATATCTTTATATAGTGATGGAATGTTTCCTAATCGATTGCTTTTAATTACTACAAATTCCACTACAGCCAATGCCTCAGAACTGTGTGCGTATTTGGCTTCCTGCTGTGCATATTTTACATCCTGTTGTGCGTATTTTACCTCTATTGTGCGTATTTTACCTCTGTTGTGTGTATTTTACCTTTGATGTGCGTATTTTGAATAGTAATACAATCATAGCAGCTCCTGTCTTGTCATGGCTTCCTGCTGTGTGCGTATTTTACTTTGTTTTAAGTGAATTTTGAACGTTAATACACACACAGTTGCTTGATGATCCATGCCTTAGCCAAAAATCACCCTCTCTTCCTGCTGTGTACGTATTTGGTATCCTGTTGTGCCTATTTGAACAGTAATACACACAACACATATGCACACAGCAGCTTCTCAGCTTTTGTTTTGCCTCCTCATGCTTTCCTGCTTTATCCCCACTGTTTTCACGAGCCCTGTTCCTTTATACACAACACGAACATACCCGCGATCATATCCAAAAAATGCATAAACTAAGCAGTATTTCTTGAAGAGCTAAAAAACATATCATTCTAACTTTCGAAGCTTCCTAAGGGCAAATCCGGGCTACAATTGCATCTTTTTACACAAACACTCCTCCATTTAAGCTCAAATATAACTCCTAGTGGGGAGTTATCAAATACCCCCTGATAACTCTGTATTAGAGTTATATTTCTTGCACGTTTTATATCACATTGCGTGCTTTCCGGGTTGATTATCTTGGTGTTACACTACGAATAGAGAGAAAACGTATGAGTTTCGCTTTGAGCATTAATTAGTAAATCCGGGAGTTTTTCGCATTATTTACATTTATTTTGTCACTTTTGATCGCACAGGTTGTTTTCATGTTGTGTTTGACAGGACACAGAGCTCATGGATCAAGAGGAGAGGGAAAATGAACTTCAGCACATATGCGGAAACACGGGAGAGAAATAAATCGCAAAAAAAAATAAAAAAAGATGGCAAGAGGGGGTTAAAGTGTCAATTTAACAAGTTTGATTAATGACACTTTAGCACCCTGAAAAGGAAGAGACAAAAGACTTAGCAATATTTGGCGGAAGAAAGTTGGGATCCCACTGTTTTCACGATCAGAGTGGATGGTCGTAGGATCTAAGGAGATTGCAGGATCAGAGGTAAGATCTGAAGCCCCGGAGATCACACGACCAGACATAAGACCCGAGCAGTTCGCACGACCAGGAAACTGAGTTCATGCGATCTGAATTCAAGATCAATGCACGCACGGGAAATAATTAAGGGGTCTTAGGGATATTAATTAATAGTCTTTTTGCTGATTAATTATAATGCCCTAGACCTAAGAAAGGAAGGACGTGAGAAAGGAGAGGAGGAGGACGAAGGCTACGCACGAAGAACAACCAAGAGTCGGAGACCTCCATTGAAGACTCAAGTTTGATTTCTTCTTCTTCTTCTCTCTCAATTCTTGTATGGAGAAACTTGTAAGTTTTTTTTGGTTGATTTCAATTAGCTAAGCACTTTAGCTAGGCGTCTCTACGAGAGCCTAGGTTTTATGTAGGTGATACTTTTCCGGATTGAATCTAGTTTCATGTGTATTTGATTTCATCTTGTTGAACCAATGTTAGTTTTTGATTATTGTTAGTAATCCTAGACTATTGACACGTTTAGGAGAAGATTTAAGGTTTATAAACTAGGGCTTGGCTCATCAAGTTGATTCATGCTTAAAGTTCATTTCGTATTAAGTCAATTGTTCATAATCTATGCTTAATTCTTAATGGGGATTGAGTAATTAACCAGAGTCGTTAGTTGGCTGGTAAAGTGCGCGACAGTGACTTTAAATAGCTAGGATGAGATATGAGCATCAATAAAATATTACCGAGACTGGCAGAAGAAGTGAGTAGGATTGGCTAGTGTGGGTAGATTCGGTAGGTCATTTTGATTGTTTCGTGCAATGGTGGACTGACAGGACCCATTATCGTGCCAGTAGATGACCTGCTTGAACCGACTAGTAGACAACATGAGACTAAGAGGAGATTGTAGTCAAATGAGACGTAAAATGACATGAGACCGACAGGCGATTGTCATAGCTTATTACCCGGCTTGATTATGCTATATTTAACGTGTTACTCAGATAATCCGGAAATTGTCTACAGCTAGGTGATCTAGAGTTCGCCTAGTTTATCCATATTTATTAATTAAAAATAAAAAAATACAAAAAACATTAGCCAAGATGTTATTTCACTCCTTAAATTAATCAAATATGTCCTTCTGTACCGTAATCTAAATTAAGTACCTAATTAGATAATCTGAAGTTTGTCCTCGTGGGATCGATAACTCATGGTTTAAATACCACCCCTATATTACTTGACCGTGCACTTGCGCATACGCGTTAAGAAATCGCGTTAAGTTTTTGGCGCCGTTGCCGGGGACCGAATTAGATTATTTAGTTAGGAATTAGTTTAGAGTACTTTTCTTTTAAGATTAGTTTTATTTTGTTCTATTCTCTATCTCTGTTCTTCACGGGTGTCTTTTGAGTTTGTTTTCTCAGGACCACAGGAACCAGGAGATTCTACTAAGCATGTGCAACGAAGACTACTATTCGGGTCCCCCCTATTGTTTCTATTGCAGGGGTAACCATGAAGAAGAGGACACATGCATAAGTTGGTGATATGGATGCGGAATTTATCATGACAATAGGGACCCATGTCAAGTTCTTACATCCCAGCTTCATCGGCACCAAGAAGACTCAGCAGCGAGTATGGGAGAACGGCGTAGTATTATGGAGGACATCCAAGTGTGCTCCAACTTTTTGTCCATAGCTGCACAATTACCAACAAGAGGATTCATCCACAGGTAGGGAATACGTGAAGGAGATGATGGAGAGGATAAAGAAACGAGTAGAAAAATTGTCAACAGCAGGGGAACCTGGTATTCAAGATCCACAAGAGGAGCCCTTGCCACATTACAGTGAGCCTCATAATGAACCTTCATCATCACCAACACAAGTGGAAGAAGAGATACCTGAGCCGAGCAAAGACTGCAGCGTCCAGGAACCATTGGGGGACTCTGTCATTTATGAGGACTCAGACTCTGATTCAGACTGGGGTGGATCTGTGATCCCAAGATGGGAAGATATTTCGTATTACGAGCCAAGACCACAGGCGCCCTCACATCCTTGGCATGAATGGGAAGACACCGGCATTGGAAGCCGGTGGGGTGTCGAGATGAAGCTGGTGAAACACTTGTGGTCAGTGATATTGAGGTAAAAGCTCCAACTCTTATTAATGATGAGTTCTCCATATCCTATGTCACGTAAGTCTGCGACGAGCTGGAAAAATTACTGTATGGAGATTATTATGGGGAAGAACGTGATGAGCAACTTACAATCTCTTGTTCTATGGGCGATTCTATTGATCATCCATATTCCATAGTCAAGGAGTTGGAAGTCAGCAAGTGTGGGGATGTGGATGAATTGCATAGGTCATTTGAAGAGCATCTAGTACCAAGGAGGTACTACTGGGATGAATTTATGGAGAAGGATGCATGTGAGCCCAAGCGTACCTTGTGGAAGTTGATCAAGAAGATAAATTGCAAGATGAAAAGAGTCAGCTTCTACAACTCTCACCATCCGCACAGCACAGGGGTGCACTTGAAGTTATCAAGAAGAGATGGTGGAAGAAGAAGAAATGGAGGGATAAAGCAGTCTCCACCATCCTTTTCGGTTGAAGTAACCGGGTCGGGCTATCTACCTTAAATTACAAGCGCTGCTTGGGAGGCAACCCAATGTAGAGTAGGATGCTATTTATTTTTGTTTTTTTTCTTTTATTTCTCCATATTTAATTTTTAGGGGTGAGAGAGAGATGTGTGAATTCTTCCAATCAGTGTGCAGGGACACAGGTACAGAAGACGCTCCGGTTCCCCTTCTTGATGTGTGCGATGGAGAATGTTGAGCAGGCGCATCGGAATCCGGATGCGAGGTGAGACTTTTCCGGAAACTGTCAACGGTCCACAAAACCCCTTCTTGTTGCAGTTTTGCGGCAATTGTGCACATGTAGGTCCGAGCACCCAGATACCTCTAAATCTCTCTCTCTCTCTATCTCTCTCTCTCTCTCTCTCTCTCTCTCTCTCTCTCTCTCTCTCTCTCTCTCTCTCTCTCTCTCTCTCTCTTGTTTCTACGTTTTGAGCGTTAATGGTTGAAATCCACCGCCTACGCATTTAAGCGAGGAAACCTCATAGTTGATCTCTAAATTCGTTGAGGACAACGAAACGCTTAGTGTTGGGGAGTTTGTGTATAGTTTCACCAGACATGTTTTGTCTTGCATAGCCTTGTTACATGTAGTGTGTGTAGTACTGTGTAAATGTGGTTAGTGTAGAGTATTTTTATACAGTGTCGTATTGTGATAGTTTTAAATTTCTGCACTGTTTAGCACTTTTACTTTATTGAGTCCCCTACCCAATCGTTGTGATTATCGAGTTGGCCAAAAGCATATAGAGTTTAGGAAAATATGAGAAAAGAAAAAAAAAATAGAGAAAAAAAACGAAAATTCATAAAAGTTAAAAATTTTGAGTTGGGCAATTGATGAAGCTTGAAACCAGAGAGAGTTCAGTGAAAGAGTCTCAATGAATAGTAAGCGTCGTAGTGGGGAAAACCTTATCGTCTTGCGCACCGGTTTCACGAAAGGAAGTCCCGAGTATTCAGGGAAAAGTGGAAAGTAGACGAGGACATACCTTTAGTTCCTATTGTGTGCTAGGAGGATTTGGTCTTCGGGGTAGTCAAATAGTCTGTTTTCTGTGGAAACTTGTGGCCTCTTGAAATATAGGGTGGACCTTCGTGTAGAGTTGATTTCATGTGGTATGCTGCTCTAGCCTAAGTGAAGTTAGGGAGTGTACACCACCATCCCTTCCGGCGGTTTCAACAGCTAACCGAAAAATCCCACACTTTGTTGCTCTAAAGGCATGGCTGAAATAACTAGAAAAAAACGAAAAAAAAAAAATCAAAATCTTATCTTGGACTAGATACAGTGAACAGCCTAATGCGCCCCCGTTTTCACGGGGAATTTGTATTCAAACCAATTAGAGTAACCAGGGGAAATTAAATTCAAGCCCTATTACACGGAGTTGTGTCTCCCGTCATTGGGATAATTTGCATTCATTGCAATAACGGCTAAGAGGGTTTGAAAACCTCAAATGACTTGGCGACAAAAGACTACAGCAGGACTAAGGGTCCCTAGACCCTCTGACCTAAAGGACGTGCCCGGATCTTGGATTGAGTTTGGTGGATGTTTGGGGACGCCTGAGTGATCTTGTGGGAAGGGTCATCGTATTTTCAATTTCTTGTTGCAGTTGTGTGAATTGCAAAATAGATTTGTGAGAACTTGATGATTTTGGTTAGTGATAGCGAGATTGCCCGTATCTTAAGAAAAAAAAAATGCGTTGTTTCAATTTTAGCATTGTTCTATAATCTAGTTGCATTGTATAGTCATGTAGATTGCATTGTGTGTGTGTGTTGTTTGTGTCACATGGCTAGTGGAGTTGTATGCAATTCGGTGGATTAAAATGTAGAGTGTGATTTGATTTTGCTCGGGACGCGCAAAAATGTAGTGTGGGGGATTTGATACCTTTGTATTAGAGTAATATTTCTTGCACGTTTTATATCGTTATGTGTGCTTTCCGGGTTGATTATATTGTGTTACACTACGAATAGAGAGAAAACATATGAGTTTATCTTTGAGTATTAATTTGTAATTCGGGCGTTTTTCGCATTATCTACATTTATTTTATCACTTTTGATCGCACGGGTTGTTTTCTTGTTGTGTTTGACTGGACACAGAGCTCATTGATCAAGAGGAGAGGGAAAACGAACTTTAAAACATATGCGGAAGCTCGGGAGAGAAAGAAATTGCAAGAAAAGATAAAAAATATGGCAAGAGGGGGTTAAAGTATCATTTTAACAAGTTTTATTAATGACACTTTAGCCCCCTGAAAAGGAAGAGACAAAAGACTTAGCAACATTTGCCGGAAGAAAGTTGGGAGCCCACTGTTTTCACGATTAGAGTGGATGGTGGTAGGATCTAAGGAGATCGCAGGATCAGAGGTAGGATCTGAAGCCCAGGACATCACACAACCAGACGTAAGACCAGAGCAGATCGCACGACCAGGAAATTGAGGTCTTGTGATTTAAAGTCAACATCGGTGCACGCACGGGAAATAATTAAGGGGTCTTAGGGATATTAATTAATAGTCTCTTTGGTGATTAATTAATATGCCCTAGACCTAATAAAGGAAGGACGTGAGAAAGAAGAGGAGGAGGACGACGAAGGCTACGGACGAAGAACAACCAAGATTCGGGGACCTCCATTGAAGACTCAAGTTTGATTTCTTCTTCTTCTCTCTCAATTCTTGTATGGAGATACCTGTATGTTTTTTTTGGTTGATTTCAACTAGCTAAGCACTTTTGCTAGGCGTCTCTACGAGAGCCTAGGGTTTATGTAGATGATACTTTTCCGGATTGAATCTAGTTTCATGCGTATTTGATTTCATCTTGTTGAACCAATGTTTGTTTTTGATTATATTTAGTAATCCTAGACTATTGACACTTTTAGGAGAAGATCTAATGTTCATAAACTAGGGTTTGGCTCATCAAGGTTATTCATGCTTAAAGTTAATATCGGTCTAAGTCAATTGTTCATAATCTATGCTTAATTCTTAATGGGGATGGAGTAATTAACCAAAGTCGTAAGTTGGCTGGTAAAGTGCGCGACAGTGACTTCAAATAGCTAGGATGAGATATGAGCATCAATCTAGTATTACCGAGACCGGTAGGAGAAGTTAGTAGGATTCGCTACTGTGGGTAGATTCGGTAGGTTATTTTGATTGTTTCATGCAACGGTGGACCGACATGACCCGTTATCGTGCCAGTAGATGACCTGCTTGAACCGACTGGTAGACAACATGAGACTGAGAGGAGATTGTAGTCAACTGAGACGTAAAATGACATGAGACCGACAGGAGATTGTCATAGCTTATTACCCGGCTTGATTATGCTATATTTAACGTGTTACTCAAATAATCCGGAAATTGTCTACAGCTAGGTGATCTAGAGTTCGCCTAGTTTCTCCATATTTATTTATTAAAAATAAAAAATACAAAAAATATTAGCCAAGATGTTATTTCACTCCTTAAATTAATCAAATATGTCCTCCTGTAGCGTACTCTAAATTAAGTAACTAATTAGAAAATCTGAAGTTTGTCCTCGTGGGATCGATAACTCGGGGTTGAAATACCACCCCTATATTACTTGACCGTGCACTTGCGCATACGCGTTAAGAAATCGCGTTATGTTTTTTGCGCCGTTTCCGGGGACCGAAGTAGATTATTTAGTTAGGAATTAGTTTAGAGTACTTTTCTTTTAAGTTTAGTTTTATTTTGTTCTATTCTCTATCTTTGTTCTTCACGGGTGTCTTTTGAGTTTGTTTTCTCAGGACCACAGGAACTAGGAGATTCTGCTAAGCATGTGGAACAAAGACTATTTTTCGGGTCCCCCTACTGTTTCTATTGCAGGGGTAACCATGAAGAAGAGGACGCATGCATAAGTTGGTGATATGGATGCGGAATTTATCATGACAATAGCGACCCATGTCAAGTTCTTACATCCCTGCTACATCGGCACCAAGAAGACTCAGCAGCGAGTATGGGAGAACGGCGTAGTATTATGGAGGACATCCAAGTGTGCTCCAACTTTTTTTCCATAGCTGCACAATTACCACAAGAGGATTCATCCACAGGTAGGGAATACGTGAAGGAGATGATGGAGAGGATAAAGAAACGAGTAGAAAAACTGTCAACAGCAGGGGAACCAAGTATTCAAGAGCCACAAGAGGAGCCCTTGCCACATGACAGTGAGCCTCATAATGAACCTTCATCATCACCACCACAAGTGTAAGAAGAGATACCTGAGCCGAGCAAAGACAACAGTGTCCAGGAACCATTGGGGGACTCTTTCATTTATGAGGACTCAGACTACGATTCAGACTAGGGTGGATATGTGAGCCCAAGATGGGAAGATATTTTGTATTACGAGCCAAGACCGCAGGCGCCCTCAAATCCTTGGCATGATTGGGAAGACACCGGCATTGGAAGCCGGTGGTGTGTCGACGATGAAGTTGGTGAAACACTTGTGGTCAGTGATATTGAGGTAAAAGCTCCAACTCTGATTAATGATGAATTCTCCATATCCTATGTTACGTAAGTCTACGACGAGCTGGAAAAATTACTGTATGGAGATTATTATGGGGAAGAACGTGATGAGCAACTTCCAATCTCTTTTCTATGGGTGATTCTATTGATCATCCATATTCCATAGTCAAGGAGTTGGAAGTCAGCAAGTGTGGGAGTGTGGATGAATTGCATAGGTCATTTGAAGAGCATCTAGTACCAAGGAGGTACTACTGGGATGAATTTATGGAGAAGGATGCATGGGAGCCCAAGCGTACCTTGTGGAAGTTGATCGAGAAGATAAATTGCAATATGAAAAGAGTCAGCTTCTACAACTCTTCACCATCCGCACAGCACAGGGGTGCACTTGAAGTTATCAAGAAGAGATGGTGGAAGAAGAAGAAATGGAGTGATAAAGTAATCTCCACCATCCTTTTCAGTTGAAGTAACCGGGTCTGGCTATCTACCTTAAATTACAAGCGCTGCTTAGGAGGCAACCCAATGTAGAGTAGGATGCTATTTATTTTTTATTTTATTTTTTCTTTTAGTTCTCCATATTTAATTTTTAGAGGTGAGAGAGAGATGTGTGAATTCTTCCAATCAGTGTGCAGGGTCACAGGTACAAAAGACGCTCCGGTTCCCCTTCTTGATGTGTGCGATGGAGAATGTTGAGTAGGCGCATCGGAATCCGGATGCGAGGTGAGACTTTTCCGGAAACTGTCAACGGTCCACAAGACCCCTTCTTGTTGCAGTTTTGCGGAAACTGTGCCCATGTAGGTCCAAGCACCCAGATACCTCTAACTCTCTCTCTCTCTCTCTCTCTTGTTTCTACGTTTTGAGCGTTAACGGTTGCAATCCACTGCCTGCACATTTAAGCGAGGAAATCTCATAGTTGATCTCTAATTTCATTGAGGACAACGAAACGCTTAGTGTGGGGGTGTTTGAGTATAGTTTCACCAGACATGTTTTGTCGTGCATAGCCTTGTTACATGTAGTGTGTGTAGTACTGTGTTAATGTGGTTAGTGTAGAGTATTTTTATACAGTGTCGTATTGTGATAGATTTAAATTTCTGCATTGTTTAGAACTTTTACTTTAGTGAGTCCCCTACCCAATCATTGTGATTATCGAGTTGGACAAAAGCATATAGAGTTTACGAAAATATGAGATGCGCACCGGTTTCACGAGGGAGTTCAGTGAAAGAGGGAGTTCAGTGAAAGAGTCTCAATGAATAGGAAGCGTCGTAGTGGGGAAAACCTTATCGTCTTGCGCACCGGTTTCACGAAAGGAAGTCCCGGGTATTCAGGGAAAAGTGGAAAGTAGACGAGGACATACCTTTAGTTCCTATAGTGTGCTAGGAGGATTTGGTCTTTGGGGTAGTCGAATAGTCTGTTTTCTGTGGAAACTTGTGGCCTCTTGAAATATAGAGTGGACCTTCGTGTTGAGTTGATTTCATGTGGTATGCTGCTCTAGCCTAAGTGAAGTTAGGGAGTGTACACCACCATCCCTTCCGGCGGTTTCAAGAGCTAACCGAAAAATCCCACACTTTGTTGCTCTAAAGGCATGGCTGAAATAAATAGAAAAAAAAACCGAAAAAAAAAAATCAAAATCTTCTCTTGGACTAGATATGGTGAACAACCTAATGTGCGCCCGTTCGCACGGGGAATTTGTATTCAAACCAATTAGAGTAACCAGGGGAAATTAAATTCAAGCCCTATTACACGGAGATGTGTCTCCCGTCATTGGGATAATTTGCATTCAATGCAATAACGGCTAAGAGGGTTTGAAAACCTCAAATGACTTGGCGACGAAAGACTACAGCAGGACTAAGGGTCCCTAGACCCTCTGACCTAAAGGACGTGCCCGGATCTTGGATTGAGTTTGGTGGATGTTTGGGGAATCCTTAGTGATATTGTGGGCAGGATCATCGTATTTTCAATTTCTTGTTGCAGTTGTGTGAATTGCAAAATAGATTTGTGAGAACTTGATGATTTTTGTTAGTGATAGCGAGATTGCCCGTCTCTTAAGAAAAAATATATGTTGTTTAAATTTTAGCATTGTTCTATAATCTAGTTGCATTGTATAGTCATGTAGATTGCATTGTGTGTGTGTGTTGTTTGTGTCACATGGCTAGTGGAAATGTATGCAATTCGGTGAATTAAAACGTGGTGTGTGATTTGATTTTGCTCGGGATGCGCAAAAATGAAGTGTGGGGGATTTGATAGCTCTGTATTAGAGTTATATTTCTTGCACGTTTTATATCGTTTGGTGTGCTTTACGGGTTAATTATATTGGTGTTACACTACGAATAGAGAGAAAACATATGCGTTTAGCATTGAGTATTGATTTGTAATCCGGGCGTTTTTCGCATTATTTACATTTATTTTGTCACTTTTGATCGCACATGTTATTTTCATGTTGTGTTTGACAGGACACGGAGCTCATTGATCATGAGGAGAGGGAAAACGAACTTCATAACATATGCGGAAGCTCGGGAGAGAAAGAAATTGCAAGAAAAGATAAAAAAAACTATGGCAATAGGGGATTAAAGTGTCATTTTAACAAGTTTGATTAATGACACTTTAGCCCCCTGAAAGGAAGAGACAAAAGACTTAGCAAAATTTGGCGGAAGAAAGTTGGGATTAGAGTGGATGGTCGTAGGATCTAAGGAGATCGCAGGATCAGTGGTAGGATCTGAAGCCCAAGAGATCACACGACCAGACATAAGACCAGAGCTGATCGCACGACCAGGAAACTGAGGTCTTGTGATCTAAAGTCAACATCTGTGCACGCACGGGAAATAATTAAGGGGTCTTAGGGATATTAATTAATAGTCTTTTTGGTGATTAATTAATATGCCCTAGACCTAAGAAAGGAAGGAGGTGAGAAAGAAGAGGAGGACGAAGGCTACAGACGAAGAACAACCAAGAGTCGGGGACCTCCATTGAAGACTCAAGTTTGATTTCTTCTTCTTCTTTCTCAATTCTTGTATGGAGATAATTGTATGTTTTTTTTGGTTGATTTCAACTAGCTAAGCACTTTTGCTAGGCGTCTCTACGAGAACCTAGGGTTTATGTAGATGATACTTTTCCGGATTGAATCTAGGTTCATGCGTATTTGATTTCATCTTGTTGAACCAATGTTTGTTTTTGATTATATTTAGTAATCCTAGACTATTGACACTTTTAGGAGAAGATCTAATGTTCATAAACTAGGGTTTGGCTCATCAAGTTGATTCATGCTTAAAGTTAATATCGTTCTAAGTCAATTGTTCATAGTCTATGCTTAATTCTTAATGGGGATGGAGTAATTAACCAGAGCCGTTAGTTGGCTTGTAAAGTGTGCGAAAGTCACTTTAAATAGCTAGGATGAGATATGAGCATCAATCCAGAATCACCGAGACCGGTAGGACAAGTGAGTTGGATTGGCTAGTGTGGGTAGATTCGGTAGGTTATTTCGACTGTTTCGTGCAACAGTGGACCGACAGGACCCATTATCGTGCCAGTAGATGACTTGCTAGAACCGACCGGTAGACAACATGAGACTGAGACAAGATTTTAGTCAACCGAGACGTAAAATGACATGAGACCGACAGGAGATTGTCATAGCTTATTACCCGACTTGATTAGGATATAATTAACGTGTTACTTAGATAATCCGGAAATTGTCTACAGCCCTAGGTGATCTGGAGATCGCCTAGTTTCTCTATATTTATCTATTAAAAATAAAAAAATATAAAAAATATTAGCCTAGATTTTATTTCACTCCTTAAATCAACTAAATTTGTCCCCTGTACCGTACTCTGAATTAAGTAACTAATTAGATAATCTGAAGTCTGTCCTCGTGGGATCGATAACTCGGGGTTGAAATACCACCCCTATATTACTTGATCGTTCACTTGCGCATAGGCGTTAAGAAATCGCGTCACCCCCGCACTAAGCTGGGCTCGTCCCGAGGAACTCCAGCTATATACTACCACTAAAAAATATCCTGAATCAATCCACATCTTTGCAACTGCATTTATTTAATAAACAATATAAGTACTATAAAAACAACTTATCTTTGTGGTGAGACTGGGCAATCTCTTCAACTCAAACTAGACATCATCAGGCTCTCATATTCCCCTAGACTTCTGAAACTGCAGTGATCGGAAGAACTTGCGGCCATCCTAGGTTAGGAACAAGCATGGACACTACTTACTTCTTCTTTTGCACGCAAATCGAGTGTATCCCTAACACACATCTTCCGTGCTTTTCCCCGGGTGTAATGTAAATTTGCCGGCTTTGGGACGGTAGGATAAGTCATTTTGAAGCGATTTCCTAAACGTCACAGCACACTCCCACATACCCCAATATCACACTCCCTTATAAATACGATGAAAACTGACCCAAATCACCTAAGACACTCAATTTCCTTAATCCCGGTGTAAATGTCGTTCTCGCGGCCACAACTGTGAAGGAATGTGAAACTGTTATAAAAATTGCCGGCCTAGCGTTTTGAAATCAATTAAACACCCGAAATTTATGTCTTTCCTATTTTTTTCCTCATTTTTTCCTTTTCTCTCTTTTCTTTTTTTTCAAATGCGGGGAAACTCAGTAAATAACAATAAAATATTCCAGGCCAGTTATGTGATAAACCAAAAACGTGTTGTGGCAGAAAAATACTGAAATAAAACCTGAAACGACCACCCCCACACTTATTTCGAACCATGTAGTCAATATGTAATATAATCGCGCTTTCCCAACCAAACCTCCTCACTCCAAGGATGTCTAAATATCTCTCTGCGTCCTCCAAATAACCATGTCAACCCAAGTCTCCCATGCTGTGCGGAAAAATGTCACGCACTATTGCTCTCCTCCTATACTCACGGTGTAATGTCGTGAGTCACCGCCATAGCGAAGTGTGCTGCCATCACTATCTCACCCTTTCACACCCTCAAATATAACAATATGACGCTCATCCGCTATCAAATATGAAAAATCTACTCTACCCCAGAAAATCCACATCGACTCAACTCCCCTGTGCCATGACGCGTAGGAAAGCTAAAAATACTAACGATGACGCAAGTATAAAAAAACGGCTTCCTAAGTCAAGTGGTTACCAAGAAAAGGCTTAAGGGATCAACGGGTCTCAATAATGAACCTAAGGCGCAAGAAAGGACGTGAGGTACCCTATAGCCGATAACTCCACCAAATGATGTGGTGACCGTGATGGAGGGTCGACGACTACAGGGTGACGGTGGTCTGGCAGCTCGTCGGATACATGGCTCGGGAGACAGCTACTTACGTTTTCTGAAGCGAATTGGCTCTATTAAATCCCCTAGATAGATTCTCGTAGCTCTTCCTCACTTAAATCCGTCCACTTTCGAGAAATTTTCTATCATTAAGCTCTCTCCAGTTTAAAGCTCAATCCTTCGCCCAATCTCAAAATTTTCATTTTTTTTATTTTTTCTCATTTTTTACAGTAAAATAAGACTAATGCAGCTACAACGCCACCACCCCCCACACTGGATGGTGTCATGCCCTCATGGAACTAATCATCAGGAATATAATATGGATTGGATGAGCTGGCGTGCCTCCTATACTGGGATTAGCTGGTGGCATACGCATAAAATACTGAAAGAGATAGAAATTGAACCTGTGCACCCAGAGTCAGTTCTTTCAGGGGCTGACTTTTCGGCAGATTCCGGCAGGGAATGACCGCTGACCGGTCGCCGAAAATTTCTCGACGGAAGTTGTCAACCTTCCGGGCTCTGTATGCACTCTTCAAATATGCAATCCCCAATAACCATTGTGAGTGACAATGTGCTCCCATATGGTCGAGTGTATTTTCGTACACCACGGTCGATTTCTTAGTTTCTGCAGAAAACGAATCCTAAAGAATCGCCAACTCGTATGAGTCCCTGTGATGGTCGAGTGTGGCAGAGCACACCGGGGTCGATTCTTCAAGATTTTGGAAAACTGTCTTTTCTGCTCACTTTTCCTCTCGGTCACCTGTTTTTCTGCACATACTCAATTAAGCATTAAATTCCTCTCATCTCACATCTCTAAAATTTATTAAAACAGTAAATAAAGTAACAACATAAACCTACTCCTAGGTTGAGTTTCCTCCCAACAAGCGCTTTGTAAGCTCAATGCAGGATAAAGACTTGAAATAGCTTGTCTATTTCAAGGCCTTGAAACAGCTTTAAAAGCCTTGAAACTTGTTGAGCGTCACATGCATGAACTTAGGGGGAGTTTCTGATCTTAATCAAACTCCTAAACCACTTTGCATGATTAGTTAATACTTGATGATGAAAGACAAAGTATTTTGACACTGTTTTCAGAATCTAACATCATTCGTTTGACTCAGTTTCGCAGGGAATTTTGTTTCCTATTTTATAGGAACCTGTTTCCTAACTTATGTTTTGCAGATATGGTAACTACTTGATGATTGATTCTGTGATCAATATGCAATGTTTAAAAGCTTCCCAACATTCTTCTAACAAGATCAAATCAGTATCCCTAAAGATACTGAGCTACTAGCCGTTGGAAGAAGTGTAGGGTTTTGATTCATGGATCGCGCAAACGGAAGCATAATCAAACAAACAACCATGCAAAACCCTCCAAGGATCACAAGTCTAGATGCATAACGATAGTGAAGGTAAGAAATCATAAACACACCTTTGGGTTCTCCTTGATGACTTCAAACGCGAATAGTGTCACGTTCTCTATAGTTGATCCACGCCTAGAGTTGATCCTAGATCTCCAATCTCCTTGGTGCTAGCCCGGAATGAGAGGAGGGTGAAGGAATCACGCAAAACGAGGCACAAAGAGGGGGTTCGGCCCTCTTGTGGCGTCGGGGACGAGGGGGCGGCGGCAAGGGGGCGGCGTCCTCCTTGTTGCTTGCTCTCTCTCTCCTTTGTTCTCTCCCACTCTTGTTATGTTCTCTTTAGAGCATAAGTTATGAGGAAGGAAGGTAGGAGGGTCCTTTATATAGTCCAACAACTCCTTGTTAACTACCTAAAGGACTTATTCTAGTCCTACTAGAATTCAATTTAGTCCCTTCCTTGCAAATTAGTCCCCACTAAGTTTGCAAGGGTTTGCAAAGTGATCCTTCTAATTAATTAATCCAATTAATTAATTCCCAAATCTAGTACAACTCTATATAGCGTGTGACCCCATAGGTTCTATCTAGTTGGTAGCAACTCTTTGCTAATATGGAGCGGTTTCTAGCAAAACATCCATTCTAGCCAACTAATAGAATAGTCATCTAGACAACCTTGTACAAGTAATTGTCTCATCCCTTTGCCTCCATATCCGGATTGGACACGAGACATACAAGTCACACTCGTATATCCAATCCCTAGTTTCTCGATCCATGGAATAGCCTTATTCGTGCAAATAACATCAATATCCCATATATTGATTTATTTGAGTCTGGCCAGACATTCTATAAGCACTATCCTTCGAGTGGCCTAGGATATTTTCTCCCGTTATGTGGGAGGGGCAAATCCTCTCTACGTCCACTACGATCTCTAAGCTTGCTTCTCATTGTATCCAGTACACGCCTTTATAACTACCCAGTTACGGTGTAGCGTTTAACGCTACCAAGATCACAATGATCCACAACTAGAATATCTAGTGACTTCAAGTCTAAGGATGACAATACCATTGTACCCGAGAAGCACTTGTGACTTAACATAACGTGTATGTAGCCTTCTCGGTGATGGGTCAGTCTAGTGCAACATTCCGTAATGCACACCTATGTGTTGGATCGTGATATCTCCATATCAATCCAGCCCCATACTAGTCTATAGATGATTGTCCCATTTAATCATTATACTTGACTAGGGATATTTAAGATAAACAACACGATTGTAAATCTAAGGACTTCATTATATTAAATATCCAATAAATAATAAATGAATTTTCTAGCCAAATACAAATTCATACTAAACTAGATTGCCTCTAGGGCATCTATTCCAACAGTCTCCCACTTGCACTAGAGCCAATCTGGCGCATCTCGTATGCCCATACTCCTAGTGTGCCCTTCATGCTTCCACTGCGTGAGAGGCTTCGTAAGCGGGTCTGACAGATTATCATCTGTAGGAATCTTGCATATCCGAACGTCTCCTCTATCGATAATATCTCGAATCAGATGAAACTTCCTGAGCACATGCTTGGACTTCTGGTGCGATCTTGGTTCCTTTGATTGCGCGATCGCCCCAGTGTTGTCACAGAACAACTCCACTGGATCCGCAATGCTAGGGACCACACCAAGTTCAGAAACAAACTTTCTGATCCAAACAGCCTCCTTTGCTGCGCCATTTGCAGCAATGTACTCAGCCTCTGTTGTAGAATCAGCTACCGTCTCTTGCTTGGAACTCTTCCAGCTCACCGCTGCTCCATTCAGGCAAAACACATATCCCGACTGTGATCTAAATTCATCTCTATCGGTTTGGAAGCTTGCATCAGTGTAACCCCTTACACGCAACTCTTCCTCACCGCCAAACATCAAGAAAGCATCTTTAGTTCTTCTCAAGTACTTTAGGATGTTCTTGACAGCAATCCAGTGACTCTCACCCGGATTGGATTGGTATCTGCTTGTCATACTCAAGGCATATGACACATCTGGTCTAGTACATAACATGGCGTACATGATAGATCCTATGGCCGAGGCATAGGGAATCCTACTCATGCGTTCCTTCTCAATCTCATTGGAAGGACAACCACTCTTCGAAAGAGCGATTCCATGTGACATGGGCAAGAATCCCTTCTTGGAGTCTTGCATGTTGAACCGTTTCAACACCTTGTCAATATATGTACTCTGACTTAGGCCTAGCAACCTCTTAGATCTATCTCTATAGATCTTTATACCGAGTATATAGGCTGCTTCCCCTAAGTCCTTCATTGAGAAACACTTTCCTAGCCAATCTTTCACAGATTGCAGCATGGGAATGTCGTTTCCAATGAGTAGTATGTCATCCACATACAAGACCAGAAAAGCTACAGAGCTCCCACTAACCTTCTTGTAAACACAAGACTCATCTTCGTTTCTGATGAAGCCAAACTCTTTGACCCCTTCATCAAAACGTCGATTCCAACTCCTAGAAGCTTGCTTCAATCCATAAATGGATCATTGCAGCTTACAGACTTTGTTGGCTTGCTTTGGATCCTCAAAACCCTCCGGCTGTATCATATACACATCCTCGAGGAGATTCCCATAAAGGAATGCTGTTTTGACATCCATCTGCCAAATCTCATAGTCGTAGTATGCTGCAATTGCAAGTAGGATTCGGATGGATTTGGTCATAGCGACTGGTGAAAAGGTTTCATCATAGTCAATACCATGAATCTGTCTGAATCCTTTAGCCACCAATCGGCCCTTATAGGTAATCACATTACCATCCATGTCGATCTTCTTCTTGAAGACCCACTTGCACCCTATGGGCCGCGCCCCATCAGGTGGTTCCACCAAAGTCCATACTTTGTTGGTATACATGGATTCCATCTCGGATCTCATGGCTTCAAGCCACTTCTGCGAGTCTGGGCCATTCATGGCCTCCTCATAGGTAGTAGGCTCATCATCTATGAGCATCGTGTCACCGGAATCAGTTACGAGAAGTCCGTACCTCTCGGGTTCCTGGCGCACTCTACTAGATCTACGAAGCTCTTGTGTTACCTGAACAGGTGGCTCCACAACTGCTTGTGATTCCTGTTCATGTTCCATAATCGGTTCAGTGATTTGTGGTTCTTGAACTTCTTCAAGTTCTACATTCCTCCCACTTGCTTCTTTAGAGACAAACTCTCTTTCTAGAAACACGCCGGTCCGAGCAACAAACACTTTGTTCTCGGTTGGATTGTAGAAGTAGTATCCCTTAGTTTCCTTAGGGTACCCCACAAATTTACACTTATCCGATTTAGGCCCTAGTTTTTCTGATTGTAAACGTTTTACATAGACATCGCAGCCCCAAATCCTCATGAACGACAGTGTGGGACGCCTCCCGCTCCACATCTCATATGGTGTCTTCATGACTGATTTAGATGGAACACGGTTAATGGTGAAAGCTGCACTTAATAGAGCGTAGCCCCAAAATGATAATGGAAGATCGGTTTGACACATCATAGACCGAACCATATCCAATAGGGTTCGATTCCTCCTCTCGGACACGCCATTCCATTGTGGCGTTCCGGGTGGAGTGAGTTGGGACACGATCCCACACTCTCTAAGATAGTCGTCAAACTCTTGGCTCAAGTATTCTCCTCCACGATCCGATCGTAGAGCTTTGATACTTTTGCCAAGTTGCTTCTCTACTTCATTCTTGAATTCTTTGAACACTTCAAAGGATTCGGATTTTGCCCTCATAAGGTACACAAATCCATATCTACTGTAATCATCAGTAAACGTAATGAAGTAGACATAACCACCCCTGGCAGGCGTGGCAAATGGCCCACACACATCGGTATGTATGAGCGCCAATTGCTCACTAGTCCTCTCACCTTTCTTATTGAAAGGGGACTTTTTCATTTTTCCCAATAAACAAGACTCACATGTCTCATATGATTCAAAATCAAATGAGTCTAGCAATCCATCCTTATGGAGTCTAGATACACGTTTCTCATTTATGTGGCCTAAACGACAATGCCATAAATAAGCAGGATTTAAATCATTTATTTTAATCCGCTTGGTATTAATGTTGTAGACAGGATTGCTTAGATCAAGGACATAAAGTCCATTAAATAATTGCGCACTAAAATAGTTAATATTATTCAAATAAAAGGAACAACAATTGTTCTTTATTGAAATAATAAAACCTTCCTTGTCCAAACAAGAAATAGAAATAATGTTTCTGCTCATAGCAGGCACAAAATAGCAATTATTTAATTCTAAAACTAATCCTGAAGGCAGAGATAGCTCGCACACGCCTATGGCCAACGCAGCAACCTTTGCTCCATTCCCAACGCGTAGATCTACCTCCCCTTTAGCCAATCTTTTACTTCTCTTTAGATCCTGCATATTTCGACAAATATGAGATCCACATCCAGTATCTAATACCCATGATGTAGAGACAGTTAAATTGACATCTACAACAAAAATACCTGGTGGTGGTGGAATCACTATTCCAAGCCTCTTGTCCTCCAGATATTTTGGGCAGTTCCTCCTCCAGTGTCCAGGTTGACTACAGTAGTGACATTCACCCTTAGTCACGACCTTGGCAATGCCACCAACAGGCTTAAGGGCTTGTTCCTTGGACTTAGCAACTGACTTGCCTTTGCCCTTGGAGGAAGATGCAAACTTTTTGCCCTTTCCTTTATTCACCATCATAATGGCCTTGCCCTTACCCTTGTTGATGCTCTGTTCAGCCGTCCTCAACATGTTGAGCAAATCTGGCAGTGGTTTAACGATCTCGTTCATGTTATAGTTCATAATGAACTGTCCATAACTTTCAGGCAACGATTGCAACACGAGATCTGTTGCCAACTCTTGGCCGACCGGGAACCCAAGCCGGGCGAGATTCTCCAAGTACCCGATCATTCGGAGTACATGGGGTCCCACCGGGTTCCCTTCTGCCAGATGACATTTGAACAGTGCCTTTGAGACCTCATACCTCTCTACCCTCGCCTGCTCTTGGAAGAGCTGCTTTAGATGTTCGATCATATCGACAGCATTCATGTCTCATGTTGCTTCTGAAGCTCAGAGGTCATGGTGCAAAGCATTAGGCAGGCCGCATCATTAGCGTCATCAACACGCTTTTGATACGCCTTTAAGGCAGCAGGTGTTTGATTCTCTGGACCTTCTGGAACATGCTCCTCTATTGCGTACAGCTTCTTCTCTTGCTTGAGAACAATTCTCAAGTTTCTGTACCAATCAAGAAAGTTGGTTCCAGAGAGCTTGTCCTTCTCAAGGACAGATCGTAGGGAATGTTGTGAACTCGATGAGTTGTTTGCCATTTGGAATTCTACAAAAGGAAAATACGCAAGTTTTAGTATTTGTGAATTTTTGACTATATTTAATAATGGCTAGTTTATTAAATATAGCTCCCACTATTTTTCTACGGATTAATAACCCTCAAGATATTAATGCGGAAAATATCCTTATATTTTCTAGTGGGCCAAGATCCATCTTTTTCATCTCCTTATGAGCTTGCTTTGGCAAGTCACCCATAATTCGATTACTTCTTAGGTAGGAACGATTTCCAATTGCATCCCATATGCAACTCTTGGTTCAATCGGGCAAATAACTCCTTATTTATCCATCCATATGGATAATCCCAATTGATTGCCTCTAGGTTTCTTAATCAAATTAATAGCCTAGTTGTGTTCAACCTCTTATCTAAACAATTGCACATTGTTACGTGCCATCGCATTCCATCATTATGAACCAAGTCGCCATGCTTTGGCACGCACGAACTTGATAAATAATGATGATAATGAGTGTTTAAATAACGAGAAGGCAAGAACACAATATTTAAATTTTGAGGGATTTTCAATTTTAATTATTTTGTTGATCAATATCAACTAATCTATCTATTTGAGTTTGGGCACAACTCCAAATAATAGATCCGGGTTGTCTAATTATCTTATTATCCTAATTGCATGCATCATCCATACACCAACCACACAAATAATAAGACAATAAATAAACAACCACAAAACAGAAATTAAACGTGATGTGGATATGGCCTTTTCTAGACTAAGATAATTCCAAGCCAATGGAATTATCTATGAACCCTAAACAAACACATCTCCCTGCGTCTTGATCTTTTGGTCCATCCTTCATAGTCATGTGGTGTGCTCCATGCTCCATGCTCCATCTTTTGTGGCTTCTTTGGCTTTGGGCTTCTTTTCTCCAATCTTGGCTAACAATCTACTTTATCTAGCACTAGCTAATATCTAGACTAAATAAAATAAATCTCACAAGTTGAGAAAAAAAATGGCACGCAGGCCATAAAACCCTAATTAATTATTACAATTAATTGATCACCTCGCAGGCCGTAAAACCAAACCACAAAATTAAACATCCACATCAAACCACAACCTAAGGCCATATCCAATCACCATGCGATTTGCACATAAACAGTTAAAATCCAATTTTAACGCGCTTGGTCAATTTTAATTGATTTTAGGATTTCTAGGGTTAAAACGGTCCATGGGCCCAACAATCCAATTGCCCGGGCCCAAACAAAGTGAACCATAAGGCCCTAGGGCCGGCCCGGCCCAAAACCCGCAAGCTAGGCCCGCGGGTTAGGGCCGCCCGGCCCCTTAGGGCGCCAAGCTTGGGCGGCAAGCAAGGGGGCGGTCCCCTAGGGGGCCGAACCTTCTTGTGGAGGTTGTTTCCAAAACAACCTCCTTGCTTGGAGCCCAAGTTTGGTTGTTTCCTTGTTTTGGGAGAACTCCTTCTTCCCCAAGGATGCCTAAACCCTAGATCTAAGATCCTAAAATTTCTCAAACTCACCAATTCATGCATCCAATGCAATAATTGGGTCTTGTTATGATTAATTCTTTGACAAATTGCATCCAATGCTTGATTTGTCTTGTTTTACGCGATAAACAACAAATTAAGGTGTAAAACAACAAGAATGTAACACATAAACTACGTTTATGCTCTATAACCAGGCTCTGATACCACTGTAGGGTTTTGATTCATGGATCGCGCAAACGGAAGCATAATCAAACAAACAACCATGCAAAACCCTCCAAGGATCACAAGTCTAGATGCATAACGATAGTGAAGGTAAGAAATCATAAACACACCTTTGGGTTCTCCTTGATGACTTCAAACGCGAATAGTGTCACGTTCTCTATAGTTGATCCACGCCTAGAGTTGATCCTAGATCTCCAATCTCCTTGGTGCTAGCCCGGAATGAGAGGAGGGTGAAGGAATCACGCAAAACGAGGCACAAAGAGGGGGTTCGGCCCTCTTGTGGCGTCGGGGACGAGGGGGCGGCGGCAAGGGGGCGGCGTCCTCCTTGTTGCTTGCTCTCTCTCTCCTTTGTTCTCTCCCACTCTTGTTATGTTCTCTTTAGAGCATAAGTTATGAGGAAGGAAGGAAGGAGGGTCCTTTATATAGTCCAACAACTCCTTGTTAACTACCTAAAGGACTTATTCTAGTCCTATTAGAATTCAATTTAGTCCCTTCCTTGCAAATTAGTCCCCACTAAGTTTGCAAGGGTTTGCAAAGTGATCCTTCTAATTAATTAATCCAATTAATTAATTCCCAAATCTAGTACAACTCTATATAGCGTGTGACCCCATAGGTTCTATCTAGTTGGTAGCAACTCTTTGCTAATATGGAGCGGTTTCTAGCAAAACATCCATTCTAGCCAACTAATAGAATAGTCATCTAGACAACCTTGTACAAGTAATTGTCTCATCCCTTTGCCTCCATATCCGGATTGGACACGAGACATACAAGTCACACTCGTATATCCAATCCCTAGTTTCTCTATCCATGGAATAGCCTTATTCGTGCAAATAACATCAATATCCCATATATTGATTTATTTGAGTCTGGCCAGACATTCTATAAGCACTATCCTTCGAGTGGCCTAGGATATTTGCTCCCGTTATGTGGGAGGGGCAAATCCTCTCTACGTCCACTACGATCTCTAAGCTTGCTTCTCATTGTATCCAGTACACGCCTTTATAACTACCCAGTTACGGTGTAGCGTTTAACGCTACCAAGATCACAATGATCCACAACTAGAATATCTAGTGACTTCAAGTCTAAGGATGACAATACCATTGTACCCGAGAAGCACTTGTGACTTAACATAACGTGTATGTAGCCTTCTCGGTGATGGGTCAGTCCAGTGCAACATTCCGTAATGCACACCTATGTGTTGGATCGTGATATCTCCATATCAATCCAGCCCCATACTAGTCTATAGATGATTGTCCCATTTAATCATTATACTTGACTAGGGATATTTAAGATAAACAACACGATTGTAAATCTAAGGACTTCATTATATTAAATATCCAATAAATAATAAATGAATTTTCTAGCCAAATATAAATTCATACTAAACTAGATTGCCTCTAGGGCATCTATTCCAACAAGAAGTTGTTAGAAGATTCAAGATTTGAAGCAAATTTTCAGGAAAATTTGTTTCTAAAGATCTTCCATTCAAACTGAGTCCTTAAAAGGAGACTTGCTGAAGGTTTTGGAAGACACAACAACACAGAGAAATTCAAATAGACACTCAAAAAATTCAAGGATTGATAAGCAACAAAGAAGCACATTCATCTCTCAATCCAAGCATCAGAAGAACACTGCATACTCACAGTAGTTTCATTACATGTGTTCTTCTTTTCTGAACTTCATTTGTATATCATTTTGATAATACTTCTAGTTCTCATTATCAAGGATTCTTCAAGGTGAATAATAAATAATTTTTAGTTAGTCAGATAGCTAAAGCAGGTACTAGATAGGTTAGTGAGAACCAAAAGTTGTAACAGAGTAAGGCATCTCTCTGTGCTTGAGATCTAGGGCTTAGTTGTGGATTAATAAGAATTGTGTTGAAAATCCTACAGTGAGAAGATCCCTGAGGTAGAGACGTAGGTCCAAGTGGACTAAACTCTATATATCTTGTGTCTCTTGCATTTACTTTTCAGTTACATACTTAGAACTTTTGCAGCACTCAAAACAGTTTCATTTCAAGGGTTTGAAAATCATTTCAAGGCCTTGAAATAGACTTTTTCCTTCCTTACTCTAACTGTTTTCATTCCACGGGCTTGAAACTCATTTCAAGGCCCTTAATCTCTTACAAATCTTTTGAAACCACTATTCTTGCAAAGTCTAGCAAAAGTCTGCATACTCTATTCACCCCCCCCCCCCTTCTAGAGTTTTGATCATATATTCATACCTACTGTACACCCCTTCGATTGGTATCAGAGCTCGTATCACTGCATACATTTAACCATCTTATGATTATGATTACTGTAGGTGATGGTGATTTCTCTCAGGGAAGTGCTGCTAACAGACCTCCTCTCTTCTGTGGAGAAAATTTTGTCCACTGGAAAAACTTTGATGAAAATGTTCATCATTGATCAAGATATGGAACTCTGGACTATCATTCAAAATGGTCCTCATACTATCTACACAGAGAAAGATGGTATTAGAACTCCCAAATCTGAAGACTCTCTTTCTTCATCTGAGTTAGAAAAATTTTAAAAAATTATAAAGCTACGAATCTCTTATATTTTTCTTTGAGTGCAGATGAGTTCAGCAGGATCTCAGGTTGCAAGACTGCCAAGGAGATATGGTATAAGCTTGTGGTGACTTTTGAAGGAACCAGACAAGTCAAGCGAACCAAGATCAACATATATCTCAGGCAATATGAGCTATTGAAGATGATTGAGATGAGTCAATCAGAGACATGTTCAAACTATTCATTGACATTGTCAACAACCTTGATTCATTAGAAAAGCACATTTCCAATGAAAAAAGGTTAGAAAAATTTTGAGAAGTCTTCCAAAGAAAAAATGGGAACCAAAAACTACTGCTATTGAGGAAGCTCAAGATCTCTCATCACTCCAACTTGATGACCTACAAGGAAAGCTCCTTACACATGAAATATCCATGAATGAAGTTGATGGAGAACTACCAGAAGGTGTCAAGAACCTGGCTCTCAAGACAAAGGATAATGAGCCATATCAAAGCCTTGAAACTAAATATGACGATGAAGATACAATTGCCTTGATTTCCAAAGCCTTTACTAGAATTCTTAAAATGAAGAAAAACTTTGGAAACAAGGACTTCAGCAGAGATAGACACAGATCCTCCAGTAGTAAAGACTACAAAGGTAAATCTTCTTCACATGGTAATAAGCCTAAAGTCATGAAATGCTTTGAGTGTGGTGATGCAGAACACTTGATCAGAGATTGTACACACAAGAACAACAAGAAATTTCAGAAAAAAAGATCATGATAGAAGAAAGAAAGCTATGATAGCTTCATGGAGTGATTTAGAAATCTCAAGTGACTCTGAATCTGAAGAAGAACATGCCAACCTATTCTTTATGGCAAAGAATGATGAAAGTTCTGAAAAGAACATTGAGGTAACTGTAAACTTCTTGATCTCAAAACCCACAGAAGCCCTCTCTGATTATCTTAGAACAATGCTTTTAAATGAAGAGGACTATCTGAATGAGATTAGAGTTCTGAAAGAAAAGTTTCATGAGCAAGAAAAATAGAACTTACATCTTGTTTGTCTAAATCAGAATCTTGAAATCTCTCAAAAGAAAACTGAAAGTAATTTCAAGGCCTTGAAAACCAGTTTCAAAGCCTTGAAAACACAAGTCAAGGAAGTAGTCACTGAGAACTCTCTCTTGAGTAACAGTATTGTTAATCTAAGACATCAAGTTGATGAATTTGATAAACAAAAGACTGCTCTGACTGAGAAACTTCCAGAATCCGATTTGGTCAACAACACTTGCAGGCTGACAACATAACTTGAACATGATTCTTGGAGGTAGCTTAAAGTCTATTCACAAAACTGGTATTGGATACAATCCACATTTTCCAAAGAAAAACAATCGCAGATTTTTGAAAACTAGAAGCAAAACATCTCCTAAGTGCCATTACTGCGGTAAGATTGGTCATGTTAATATGACTTGTCCTTTTAGAAGAAGTGACCCTCACATATTGAGGAACAGTTTTCCCTTCCAACTCAAAGGACAAGTTAGACAGATTTGGGTTCCTAAAGGGGTTAGACCACCTAACATGGTTGACCCTGAATATGAATCCAAATTCAGCACTTGGTCTAACAGCTGGGTAAGGAAGTGAACGGTGTTTGCAGGTTGCCACCAAGATCAATGAGAAAAAACTGTTTATGGACAGTGGTTGACACATGAGTGGAAAGAGATCTATATTCTCGTAAACTGAAAGAGCAATAAGAAGGATCAATTACACTTGGTGACAAAGGCAAATGCAACATTCTTGGTATTGGTAAAGTTGGTACGAATTCTAAAAATTCTATTTCTGATGTATATCTAGTTGATGGTTTGAAATTTAATTTGCTTGGTGTATCTCATCTTTGTGAGAATGGCAACAAGGTTATCTTTTATAAAGAGAAATGTGTGGTGCAAAATGAGAAATCTGGAAATTGCATCCTCACAGCCTCTAGATCAAACAAGGTTTATACTTTTCAAACTAACAAAGTTGCAGGAGAAAACTTGAAGTGTATCAAGGCCTTGAAAGACGATTCAAAGCTTTGGCACAGAAAGTTGGGACACATTAGCTTGCATACCTTGAACAAGTTAGTATCCAAGAACTTAGTAAGAGGTCTAGAAGCTCATTCAAGCCAAAGTACTTTGTAAGTACTACTAGACCTATTGAAATATTTCATATGGATCTTTGTGGTCCTATGGTAACTCTAAATCCAAAGGGTAAGAAGTACATTCTTGTTATTGTAGATAATTTCTCTAGATATACTTGGGTTACGTTCCTTAGAGAAAAATCTGATGCTCTCACTGAATTTTTAAAGCTTCGTAGAGAACTTCAAACATTGAAAAACCTACCTATTGCTTCCATAAGGAGTGATCATGGTAGAGAGTTTGATAAACTTGAGTTTGATGTATTATGTTCTAAGCATGGCATCTCTCACAACTTTTCTGCTCCTAGAACTCCTCAACAAAATGTAGTTGTTGAAAAAAGAACAGGACTCTTGAAGACATGTCAAGAACAATGCTTCTGGAAAACAAGTTGCCAAAGTATTATTGGGCAAAAGCTATGAATATAGCAAACTATATTCTTAACAGGTGCTTAATCAGACCTATTCTGAAGAAGACCCCCTATGTGTTGTTCAAAGGAAGAAAGCCAAACATTTTTTACTTCAAACCTTTTGGTTGTACTTGTTTTGTCCACAATAATGGTAAGGAAAATCTTGGTAAGTTTGATGAAAGTAATAGAGGTATTTTTCTTGGATATTCACAGAAAAGAAAATCCTATAAAGTTTATAATAAGAGAACCAAGCTTGTTGAAGAAAGCATTCATGTTATTTTTTATGAAAGTTGTGATGGTTCTTTGAGTGATGGTTTTGCATATCTCAATATGAAAAAGCATGAAACAGAACCTCCATAGAAGACAGCAGGAACAATACAGGCATTTTCAAGGCCTTGAAACCAAGTTTCAAAGCCCTGAAACAGAACCTCCAGAGAAGACAGCAGAATAAGCTACTGCTCCAAGCTCTCAGAGACTTGAGAAGCAAACTGGAGAGCCTAAACCATGGACACCAAGAAATATATTTAAATATATCTCAACTCATCCTGCTGATAACATTATTTCTGATCCAACCACTGGTACACAAACCAGATCACAGTTGAATAATCTTTCTGCTTTTGATGCTTTTATTTCTCTTGTAGAACCTAAAACTGTGAAGGAAGCATTACAAGAACCAGACTGGATTATAGTAATGCAAAGTGAACTCAATGAGTTTTAAAGGAACAAGGTCTGGAATCTAGTTCCTCGACCAAGAAATCAGTATGTCATTGGCACCAGATGGGTATTCAAAAAGAAGTTAGATGAGAATGGAAAGGTAATCAGGAAAAAAGATAGATTGGTAGATCACGGCTACAATCAAGAAGAAGGTATTGACTATGAAGAAACTTTTGCTCCTATTTCCAGGTTAGAAGCAATTAGAATTCTACTTGCATTTGCATCTCACAAAAACATGAAACTATTTCAAATGGATGTGAAGTGTGCATTTCTAGATGGCTATCTAAAAGAAGAAGTTTATGTTTCTCAACCTCCAGGTTTTGTAATTGACAAGTTTCCAGATCATGTTTACAAACTTGACAAAACTCTTTATGGTTTAAAACAATCTCCAAGAGCTTGGTATGAAAGATTGTTAAAATTTCTACTTGAAAATGATTTCAAACGGGGATTGGTAGACAAAACCCTTTTCATACAGACTCATGAGAAAGACATGGTTTTAGTTCAAATTTATGTTAGTGATATTATGTTTGGAGCTACTAATAATCTTCTGTGCAAGGAATTCGCAAGTCTTATGAGCAGGGAATTTGAAATGAGCTTGATGGGAAAATTGAACTTCTTTCTTGGACTTCAAATGTTGGAATAGATGCCCTAGAGGCAATCGTATATTTAGTATGAACATTGTTTTGGCTAGAATATTCATTTATTATATATTGTGATATTTAATATAATGAAGTCCTTAGATACAGTGTGTTGTTTATCTTAAATATCCCTAGTCCACTATATTGATTAATAGGACGATCAAATATAGACTAGTATGTGGGTAGATTGATATGGATATATCAAGACTAACACATGGGTATGCATTAGGAGTAATGGCATACTGGATTGACCCACAACGAGAAGGATACATTAGATTATGTCAAGTCACAATCGCTTCTCGTAGTGCTAATATAATTGCAATCCTTAGAAATGAAGTCACTAGATACTCTAGTTGTAGAATATTGTGCTTTGATGTTATCAAACGTTACACCGTAACTGGGTAATCATAAAGATAGCTATCGGGCATGATAGGAAGCAAGCTTAAGGATCGTAGTGATGTAGATAGGATTTGTCCCTCCCACATAATTGGAGTAAATATCCACGGCCACTCGAGGGACGAGGCTTATTGAATGTCTGGCCAGACTCAGATATATCAATATGGAGATATTCATGTTATCTGCTAGCATAAGCATATTCCCAGGATCGAGGAACTATGGATTGGATATACGAGTGTGACTATTTATGTATCGTGTCCAATCCGGATATGGAGACAAAGGTAAAGTGCAATATAAGATATTGGGCACAAGAGGTTTTCGGGATCACTCACTATTTCTATTAGTTGGGTTGCGTAGATGTGTTGCTAAACACCGCTCCATGTTAGTAAAAGTTACTACCAACTAATTAAAAACCTATGGGGTCACACGTCAAATAGAGTAGAGCTAGATTTGGTATTAATTAATATGATTAATTAATTAGAAGGATCATTGTGCAACACCTTACAAACTTAATAGGACTAATTTGTAAGGAAGGGACTAATTCTAGTTCATGTGGAACTAGGAAACACCTTTATGGAAACAACAAGGAGTTGTTGGAGTATATAAAGGAGGCTCTAGCTTCCTTCCCACTGAATTTGAATGTTAATGTTATTAGACATAACAAAGAGAGTGGAAGAGAGCAAAAGAGAGAGAGCAAGAACACCTAGAGGCGCACGCCCCTAGGCCGTCCGCCCCTTCCCGTCGGCACAAAGAGGAGGCGGAACCTCCTCTTGTCCTTGTTACTTTGATTCCTCTTCCCACTTCCTCCGGTTCAAGCTAGTACTTGCAAGAAGGAAGAATCTAGATCTCACCTCTAGACGTGGATAAACCGTAGAGGCGAGGACATCATTCTTCGTGTGACCTCACAAATCAAAAGGTACACAATACTATGTCTTTTATCATGTTATGATGTCTCCTCCTGACGATCCGTAGTGGGCTTTTAAGTAGGATTAATTTTTGTTATTCCGCTGTGTTACCTACGTCAAAACCCAACAGTGGTATCAGAGCCACAGGTCCTAGAGCATAACATGATTTTATGTGTTACGATTTCAGTTTATACACCGTATTATTGTTTATTACGCAAAAACTGAAAATAATTGGCATAGTAAATGCAAATTGAATGTGATTCAATACAAACAAGATCTAATCCAACATTGGATGTTGGAATTGGTGAGTTTAATCACATAGGATGTGAATAATTGAGTTCTTGAAAATTAGGGTTCATGAGCACATGATTGAAAAGGGGTTTTCAATTATGGAAACAAATTTAAGGAAACAATTCCATAATGGAAACAACCTTGCCTGGGCAACAAGGAAGAGGGAAGGAGGCTAGGGCCGAAACCCTAGCCGTCCCCCCCCCCCCTCCTTGCGCGCCAAGAAAAGGCCGCGGGCCACAATGGGGCGGCCGGACTTGGGCCGGGCCTAGTGGCGGGCGGCAGTCCTCCTAGGGGTTCGGGCCCTTGTTGGCTTGAACTCCTTGGACCGTTGTAACCCTAATTACCCAATTCAATTAAAATTAAACAAGCGCGTTAAAAAAAAAGTTTTAGCTGTATTATATGCTTTGTTGCATGGTGGATGGATATGGCCTAGGATTGTGGATGTTTATTGCTTTGTGGTTTTGTTTACGGCCTACGAGCTGATCAAATTAGTGTAATAATTAATTAGGTTTTACGGCCTGCGAGTCGTCTTTTATCCTTGACATGTGAGGCTTTTGTTATTTATTTATTCTAGATGTTAGGCTAGAATTAGAAATATTTAGATGATATCCAAGAGCATGGAGAAGAAGACCGGAGAACCAAGGGAGCCAAAAGACAAAGAAGACATCCCCTAGGCGTGCGGCTATGGTGGAGCACATGGAGATGATCTTGTCACTTTAGGGCAATTGGATATTATCATTGGCTTGATAATATCATTAGTCTAGGGGCCATATCCATGCCACGTTTTTTTAATTTTGTGGATGTTTATTATTTATGTCTTTTTATTTAATTTTGTATGTATGGCGATACTAGCGAAAATGATAACAAGATAATAATAAACAAGGTTGGTCTTTTATTATGGATTGCCCAATCCAAATAAGTAGACCATGTTGATGAGATCAACCAAACAAATTAAGAAAGAAAAATCCCTCAATTAATTATTGCGTTTTGCCTTCTCTTGCCAAAACACCCTTCATGATCAGGGTTCATTAAAATTCGGGCTTGCCAAAGCAAGGCGATTTTAATTTACCATGGTGTGTTGCAGACGACACAAGCTAGTAATGTGTGTATGTTGAAGCAAGAGGTTGGACGCAACTGGACAAGAATCAATTGGATTGATGAGCCTAGAGGCATGACAATTAGGTGTTATCCATGGGATAAAGAATAAAGAGTTATTCACCTAATTGGACCAAGAGTTGAATGGGATGCAATTGGAATGGTACCTAAATAACCTATTCTTGGGTGACTTGCCAAAGCAAGCTCAAGAAGAAGTGAAAAAAAGGATCTTGGACCCACTAGAAATTATAATGATATTTTCCGCATTAATGGTGAGAGCTATTAATCCCAGAAAATAGTGGGAGTTATATTTGATGATCTAGCCATTGTGAAATATAGTTAAAATTGTTCAAAATACTAAAAATGCACATTTCTCGTTTTGTAGTATTCCAAATGGCAAACAACAACACATCGACTTCATCCCTACGGTCTGTTCTTGAGAAGGATAAACTGTCTGGAACAAATTTCCTTGACTGGTACAGAAACTTGAGGATTGTCCTTAAGCAAGAAAAGAAGCTGTACGTCTTGGACACTCCAATTCAAGAACCACCGCAAGATGAGTATGTTCTAGCGGAAGTAAGGGCACGTCAGAAACATATTGATGATTCTAATGACGTGACTTGTCTCATGCTTTGTACCATGACTCCTGAGCTTCAGAAGCAGCATGAGAATATGGAAGCCTATTATATGATCATACACTTGAAACAATTGTTTCAGAAACAGGCTAGGCATGAGCGCTATGAGGTGTCTAAGGCATTATTCAAGAGTAGTCTTGCAGAGGGGAATCCAGTAGGACCTCACGTACTCCGAATGATCGGGTACATATAGAACCTTGAGAGACTAGGATTCCCACTGGGCCAAGATTTGGGTACTTATCTTGTCTTGCAATCGTTGCCTGACAGTTATAATCAGTTCATCATGAACTATAATATGAACGAGATCAGTAAAACTCTGTCTGACCTATTGAACATGCTAAAGACAGCGGAACAGAGAATTAACAAAGGCAAGGGCAAGGCCATAATGATGGTGCATAAGAAGAAGGGCAAGTCAGTTGCCTCTACTTCCAAAGGAAAGCGCAAGAAAGTTGCGAAATCCAAAGAAGCCATAAAGCCTAGTGGAGGCGTGGCTAAGGGTGAGTGTCACTACTGCAGCCAGTCGGGTCACTGGAGGAGGAATTTCCCTAAATATATGGAGGACAAGAAGCTTGGAATAGTGATTACACCACAACCAGGTATTTATGTTATAGACGACAATCTTTCTATTTCTTCATCCTGGGTATTAGATACCGGATGTGGTTCTCACATTTGTCGTAATGTGCAGGATTTGAAAAGAGATAGAAGATTGAGTAAAGGGGAGATAGATCTACGCGTCGGGAATGGAGCAAGAGTTGTTGCATTAGCTATAGGCGTTTATGAGCTATCTTTTCCTTCTGGACTTATTTTATAATTAGACAATTGCTTTTATGTGCCTGCTATGAGCAGAAACTTTATTTCCATTTCTTGTTTGGACGAGAAGGGTTTTTCTATTTCAATAAAGGACAAGTGTTGCTCCATTTATTTTGATAGTATGCACTATTGTAGTGCGCATTTGTCTAATGGATTGTATATGCTTGATCTAAATAGTCCAATCTATAATAAAAATACTAAAAAGATTAAAAATAATGACTTAAATCCTACATATCTATGGCACTGTCGTTTAGGCCATATAAATGATAGACGCATATCTAGACTCCATAAGGATCGACTACTAGACTCATTTGATTTGGAATTATATGAGACATGTGAATCTTGTTTATTAGGAAAAATGAGAAAGTCCCCTTTCAATAAGAAAGGTGAAAGGACTAGTGAGTTATTGGCATTCATACATACTGATGTATGTGGACCATTCCCCACGTCTGCCAGAGGTGGTTATACCTACTTCATCACATTTACTGATGATTTCAGTAGATATGGATTTGTATACCTTATGAAGGACAAATCCGAATCCTTTGAATAGTTCAAAGAATTCAAGAATGAAGTAGAGAAGCAACTTGGAAAAAGTATTAAGGCTCTACGATCCGATCGTGGAGGAGAATACTTAAGCCAAGAGTTTTATGAGTATCTTAGAGAGTGTGGGATAGTATCCCATCTCACTCCACCCGGAACGCCACAATCGTATGGCGTGCCCGAGAGGAGGAATCGCACGCTATTGGATATGGTGAGATCTATGATGTCTCAAACAGATCTTCCGGTATCCTTTTGGGGACATGCTCTAATGACATTAGCTTTTACCATTAACCGTGTTCCATCCAAGTCAGTCCTGAAGACACCATATGAGATATGGACTGGGAAGCGTCCCATAGTGTCGTTCATGAAGATTTGGGGCAGCGATGTCTCTGTAAAACGTTTACAAACAGACAAGCTCGGGCCCAAAGCGAATAAGATTAAATTTGTGGGATATCCTAAGGAAACTAAAGGATATTATTTCTACAATCCCACCGAGAACAAAGTTTTTGTTGCTCGGACTGGCGTGTTTCGAGAAAGAGAGTTTGTCTCTAAAGAAGCAAGTGGGAGGGTTGTAGAACTTGAAGAAATTAAAGAACCACAAACCACTGAACCGATGATGGAACATGAACAGGAACCGCAAACTGTTGTGGATGAACCTGTTCACGTAACACAGGAACTCCGTAGATCAGGAAGAGTGCGTCATGAGCCAGAGAGGTATGGACTTCTCGTGAATGAGCCCGATGACGTACCACTCATAGATGATGAGCCTACAAACTACGGGGAAGCCATGAAAGGCCCAAATTAAAGAAGTGTCTAGAAGCCATGAGATCCGAAATGGATTCCATGTACACCAGCAAAGTATGGACTTTGGTGGAACCACCCGAAGGGACTCGGCCCATAGGGTGCAAGTGGTCTTCAAGAAGAAGACCGACATGGATGGCAAGGTAGTTGCCTATAAGGGGCAATTGGTAGCCAAAGGGTATAGACAGATTCATGGTATTGACTATGATGAGACCTTTTCGCCAGTCGCCATGACTAAATCCATTCGAATCCTACTTGCTATTGCACCATACTACTACTATGAGATTTGGCAGATGGATGTCAAAACAGTGTTCCTTTGTGGGAACCTCCTCGAGGATGTGTATATGACACAACCAGAGGGTTTTGAGGATCCAGAGAATGCCAATAAAGCCTGTAAGCTGCAAAGATCCATTTATGGATTAAAGCAAGCTTCTAGGAGTTGGAATCGACGTTTTGATGACGCAGTCAAAGAGTTTGGCTTCATCAAGAACGAAGCTGAGCCTTGTGTTTACAAGAAGGTTAGTGGGAGCTCTGTAGTATTTCTGGTCTTTTATGTGGATGACATACTAATCATCGGCAACGACATTCCTACTTTGCAATCTATTAAAGATTGGCTAGGAAAGTGCTTTGCAATGAAGGACTTAGGAGACGCAGCCTATATACTTGGTATAAAGATCTATAGGGATAGATCTAGAAGGCTGCTCGGTCTAAGTCAAAGTACATATACAGACAAGGTGTTGAAGAGGTTCAACCTGCAAGATTCCAAGAAGGGATTCTTTCCCATGTAGCATGGAGTCACTCTTTCTATGAATGACTGTCCCTCCAATGAGATTGAGAAGGACTGCATGAGTAGGATTCCCTATGCATCGGCCATAGGATCCATCATGTACACCATGTTGTGTACTAGACCAGACGTATCATACGCGTTGAGTATGGTGAGCAGATATCAGTCCAATCCGGGTGAGAGTCACTGGATTGCTGTCAAGAACATCCTAAAGTACTTAAGAAGGACTAAGGATGTGTTCTTGATATTTGGAGGTAAGGAAGAGCTAAGTGTAAACGGTTAAACTGATGCAAGCTTCCAAACCGACAAAGATGACTACAGATCGCAGTCTAGATACGTGTTTTGCCTGAATGGAGGAGCTGTGAGCTGGAAGAGTTCCAAGAAAGGGACAGTTGCTGATTCTACAACAGAAGTTGAGTACATTGCTTCTGCGGAAGTTGCAAAAGAGGCAGTTTGAATAAAGAAGTTTATCACTGAGCTCGGTGTGGTCCCTAGCATCGTGGATCCCATAGAGTTGTACTGCGACAACTCCGGGGCGATCGCACAAGCCAAGGAACCAAGATCACACCAGAAACCAAAGCATGTACTTAGGAAATTCCATCTTATTCGTGATATGATCGATCGAGGAGATGTGAAGATGTGCAAGATTCCAACGGATGACAATCTTTCAGATCCGCTCACAAAACCTCTTGCGCAGCGAAAGCATGAAGGGCACGCCAGATCTACATGTAGGGTTTTGATTCATGGATGCGCAACGGAAACACAAACAATCATAAAACCATGCAAAACCCTCCAAGGATCACAAGTCAAGAGACATAACGATGGTAAGGGTAAGAAATCATAACACACCTTAGGGTTCTCCTTTGATGACTTCAAACGCGAATTGTGTCACTTTCTCTATGCTTGATCCACGCCTAGAGTTGATCCTAGTTCTCCCAAGTCCTTGGTGCTAGCCCGGAAGAGGAAGAGGAAGAAGAATCACGCAAAAATAGACCAAAAAGGAGGGTCTCGGCCTCCTTGTGGCCGACGGGGACGGGCGGCGGCAAAGGGGCGGTCGGGTCCCTTTGTTGCTTGCTCTCTCTCCTTTTGTTCTCTCCCACTCTTGTTATGTTCAATTATGAGCATAAGTTATATGGGAAGGAAGGAAGGAAGGTCCTTTATATAGTCCAACAACTCCTTGCCAACTACCAAAAGGACTTATTCTAGTCCTACTAGAATTCAATTTAGTCCCTACTAAGTTTGCAAGGTTTTGCAAAGTGATCCTTTTAATTAAATAATCCAATTAATTAATTCCCGAATCTAGTTCAACCCTATGTAGCGTGTGACCCCAGAGGTTCTATCTAGTTGGTAGCAACTACTTGCTAATATGGAGCGGTCTCTAGCAAAACATCCATTCTAGCCAACTAATAGAATAGTCATCTTGACAACCTTTGTACAAGTAATTGTCTCATCCCTTTGTCTCTATATCCGGATTGGACACGAGACATACAAGTCACACTCGTATATCCAATCCATAGTTTCACGATCCATGGGAATAGCCTTATTCGTGCAAATAACATCAATATCCCATATTGATTTATTTGAGTCCGGCCAGACATTCTATAAGCACTATCCCTCGAGTGGCCTAGGATTTTTGCTCCCGTTATGTGGGAGGGAAAAATTCTATCTACGTCCACTACGATCTCTAAGCTTGCTTCTTATTGTATCTAGTACACGCCTTTATAACTACCCAGTTACGGTGTAGCGTTTAACGCTACCAAAATCACAATAATCCACAACTAGAATGTCTAGTGACTTCAAGTCTAAGGATGACAATACCATTGCACCGCGAGAAGCGCTTGTGACTCAACATAACGTGTACTTAGCCTTCTCGGAGATGGGTCAATCCAGTGCAACATTCCCTAATGCACACCCATGTGTTGGATCGTGATATCTCCATATCAATCCAACCCCATACTAGTCTACAGATGATTGTCTTGTTAATCATTATACTTGACTAGGGATATTTAAGATAAACAACACAATTGTAAATCTAAGGACTTCATTATATTAAATATCAAATAAATAATAAATGAATTTTCTAGCCACAAATAATTCATACTAAACTAGATTGCCTCTAGGGCATCTATTCCAACAGTCTCCCCCTTGCACTAGAGCCAATCTGGCGCATCTCGTATGCCCATACTCCTAGTGTGCTCTTCTTGCTTCCACTGCGTGAGAGGCTTTGTAAGCGGGTCTGACAGATTATCAATTGTAGGAATCTTGCATATCCGAACGTCTCCTCTATCGATAATATCTCGAATCAGATGAAACTTCCTGAGCACGTGTTTGGACTTCTGGTGCGACCTTGGCTCCTTCGATTGCGCGATCGCCCCAGTGTTGTCACAGAACAACTCGACTGGATCCGCAATGCTAGGGACCACACCAAGTTCAGAAACAAACTTTCTGATCCAAACAGCTTCCTTTGTTGCGCCATTTGCAGCAATGTACTCAGCCTCTGTTGTAGAATCAGCTACCGTCTCTTGCTTGGAACTCTTCCAGCTCACCGCTGCTCCATTCAGGCAAAACACATATCCCGACTGTGATCTAAAGTCATCTCTGTCGGTTTGGAAGCTTGCATCAGCGTAACCCCTTACACGCAACTCTTCCTCACCGTCAAATATCAAGAAAGCATCCTTAGTTCTTCTCAAGTACTTTAGGATGTTCTTGACTGCAATCCAGTGACTCTCACCCAGATCGGATTGGTATCTGCTTGTCATACTCAAGGCATATGACACATCTGGTTTAGTACATAACATGGCGTACATGATAGATCCTATGGCCGAGGCATAGGGGATTATACTCATGCGTTCCTTCTCAATCTCATTGGAGGGACAACCACTCTTCGAAAGAGTGATTCCATGTGACATGGGCAAGAATCCCTTCTTGGAATCTTGCATGTTGAACCGCTTCAACACCTTGTCAATATATGTACTTTGACTTAGGCCTAGCAACCTCTTAGATCTATCTCTATAGATCTATATACCGATTATATAGGCTGCTTCCCCTAAGTCCTTCATTGAGAAACACTTTCCTAGCCAATCTTTAACAGATTGCAGCATGGGAATGTCGTTTCCAATGAGTAGTATGTCATCCACATACAAGACCAGTAAAGCTACAGAGCTCCCACTAACCTTCTTGTAGACACAAGACTAATCTTCGTTTCTGATGAAGCCAAACTCTTTGACCACTTCATCAAAACGTCGATTCCAACTCCTAGAAGCTTGCTTCAATCCATAAATGGATCGTTGCAACTTACAGACTTTGTTGGCTTGCTTTGGATCCTCAAAACACTCCAGCTGTATCATATACACGTCCTCGAGGAGATTCCCATAAAGGAATGCTGTTTTGACATCCATCTGCCAAATCTCATAGTCGTGGTATGCTGCAATTGCAAGTAGGATTCGGATGGATTTGGTCATAGCGACTGGTGAAAAGGTTTCATCATAGTCAATACCATGAATCTGTCTGAATCCTTTAGCCACCAATCGGCCCTTATAGGTAATCACATTACCATCCATGTCGATCTTCTTCTTGAAGACCCACTTGCACCCTATGGGTCGCGCCCCATCGGGTGGTTCCACCAAAGTCCATACTTTGTTGGTATACATGGATTCATCTCGGATCTCATGGCTTCCAGCCACTTCTGAGAGTCTGGGCCACTTATGGCCTCCTCATAGGTAGTAGGCTCATCATCTATGAGCATCGTGTCACCGGAATCGGTCAAAAGAAGTCCATACCTCTCGGGTTCCTGGCGCACTCTACTAGATCTACGAAGCTCTTGTGTTACCTGAACAGGTCGCTCCACAACTGCTTGTGGTTCCTGTTCATGTTCCATAATCGGTTCAGTGATTTGTGGTTCTTGAACCTCTTCAAGTTCTACATTCCTCCCACTTGCTTCTTTAGAGACAAACTCTCTTTCTAGAAACACGCCGGTCCGAGCAACAAACACTTTGTTCTCGGTTGGATTGTAGAAGTAGTATCCCTTAGTTTCCTTAGGGTACCCCACTAATTTACACTTATCCGATTTTGGCCCTAGCTTGTCTGATTGTAAACGTTTTACATAGACATCGCATCCCCAAATCCTCATGAACGACAGTGTGGGACGCATCGCACTCCACATCTCATATGGTGTCTTCATGACTGATTTAGATGGAACACGGTTAATGGTGAAATCTGCACTTAATAGAGATAGCCCCAAAATGATAATGGAAGATCGGTTTGACACATCATAGATCGAACCATATCCAATAGATTCGATTCCTCCTCTCGGACACGCCATTCCATTGTGGCGTTCCGGGTGGAGTGAGTTGGGAAACAATCCCACACTCTCTAAGATAGTCGTCAAACTCTTGGCTCAAGTATTCTCCTCCACGATCCGATCGTAGAGCCTTGATACTTTTGCATAGCTGCTTCTCTGCTTCATTCTTGAATTCTTTGAACACTTCAAAGGATTCGGATTTTGCCCTCATAAGGTACACAAATCCATATCTACTGTATTCATCAGTAAATGTAATGAAGTAGACATAACCACCCCTGGCAGGCGTGGCAAATGGCACACACACATCGGTATGTATGAGCGCCAATTGCTCACTAGTCCTTTCACCTTTCTTATTGAAAGGGGACTTTGTCATTTTTCCCAACAAACAAGCCTCACATGTCTCATATGATTCAAAATCAAATGAGTCTAGTAATCCATCCTTATGGAGTCTAGATACACGTTTCTCATTTATGTGGCCTAAACGAAAGTGCCATAAATAAGCAGGATTTAAATCATTTATTTTAATCCGCTTGGTATTAATGTTGTAGACAGGATTGCTTAGATCAAGGACATAAAGTCCATTAAATAATTGCGCACTAAAATAGTGAATATTATTTAAATATAAGGAACAACAATTGTTCTTTATTGAAATAATAAAATCATCCTTGTCCAAACAAGAAATAGAAATAATGTTTCTGCTCATAGCAGGCACAAAATAGCAATTATTTAATTCTAAAACTAATCCTGAAGGCAGAGATAGCTCGCACACGCCTATGGCCAACGCAGCAACCTTTGCTCCATTCCCAATGCGCAGATCTACCTCCCCTTTAGCCAATCTTCTACTTCTCTTTAGATCCTGCATATTTCGACAAATATGAGATCCACATCAAGTATCTAATACCCATGATGTAGAGAAAGTTAAATTGACATCTACAACAAAAATACCTGGTGTTGGTGGAATCACTATTCCAAGCCTCTTGTCCTCCAGATATTTTGGGCAGTTCCTCCTCCAGTGTCCAGGCTGACTGCAGTAGTGACACTCACCTTTAGTCACACCTTTGGCAATGCCACCAACAGGCTTAAGGGCAGGTTCCTTGGACTTGGCAACTGACTTGCCTTTGCCCTTGGAGGAAGAGGCAAACCTTTTGCCCTTTCCTTTCTGTACCATCATTATGGCCTTGCCCTTACCCTTGTTGATGCTCTGTTCAGCCGTCCTCAACATATTGAGTAAATCTGGCAGTGGTTTAACGATCTCGTTCATGTTATAGTTCATAATGAACTGTCCATAACTCTCGGGCAACGATTGCAACACGAGATCGGTTGCCAACTCTTGGCCGACCAGGAACCCTAGACGGGCGAGATTCTCCAAGTACCCAATCATTCGGAGTACATGGGGTCCCACCGGGATCCCTTCTGCCAGATGACACTTGAACAGTGCCTTAGAGACTTCATACCTCTCTACCCTCGCCTGCTCTTGGAAGAGCTGCTTTAGATGTTCGGTCATATCGATAGCATTCATGTTTTCGTGTTGCTTCGGAAGCTCAGAAGTCATGGTGCAAAGAATAAGGCAGGCCGCATCATTAGCGTCATCAACACGCTTTTGATACGCCTTTAGGGCAGCAGGTGTTTGGTTCTCTGAACCTTCTGGAACATGCTCCTCTATTGCGTACAGTTTCTTCTCTTGCTTGAGAACAATTCTCAAGTTTCTGTACCAATCAAGAAAGTTGGTTCCAGATAGCTTGTCCTTCTCAAGGACAAATCGTAGGGAATGTTGTGAAATCGATGAGTTGTTTGCCATTTGGAATTCTACAAAAAGGAAAATATGCAAGTTTTAGTATTTGTGAATTTTTGACTATATTCAATAATGGCTAGTTTATCAAATATAGCTCCCACTATTTTTCTACGGATTAATAACCCTCAAGATATTAATGCGGAAAATATCCTTATATTTTCTAGTGGGCCAAGATCCATCTTTCATCTCCTTATGAGCTTGCTTTGGCAAGTCACCCATAATTTGACTACTTTAGGTAGGAACAATTCCAATTGCATCCCATATGCAACTCTTGGTTCAATTGGGCAAATAACTCCTTATTTATCCATCCATATGGATAATCCCAATTGATTGCCTCTAGTTTTCTTAATTAAATTAATAGCCTAGTTGTGTTCAACCTCTTATCTAAACAATTGCACATTGTTACGTGCCATCGCATTCCATCATGAAGAACCAAGTCGCCATGCTTTGGCACGCACGAGCTTGGTAAATAATGATGATAATGAGTGTTTAAATAACGAGAAGGCAAGAACTAATATATCAACTAATATATTAGTTGATATATTTGAATTTTGAGGGATTTTAAAATTAAATTTTTAATTGTTTTGTTGATCAATATCAACTAATATATCTATTTGAGTTTGGGCACAACTCCAAATAATAGATCCGGGTTGTCTAATTATCTTATTATCCTAATTGCATACATCATCCATACACCAACCACACAATAATAAGACATTAAAATAAACAACCACAAAACAGAAATTAAACGTGATATGGATATGGCCTTTTCTAGACTAAGATAATTCCAAGCCAATGGAATTATCTATGAACCCTAAAACAAACACATCTCCATGCGTCTTGCTCTTTTGGTCCATCCTTCATAGCCATGTGGAATGCTCCATGCTCCATGCTCCATCTTTTGTGGCTTCTTTGACTTTGGGCTCCTTTTCTTCAATCTTGGCTAACAATCTACTTTATCTAGCACTAGCTAACTTCTATACTAAATAAAATAAATCTCACTAGTTGAGAAAAAAAAATATGGCACGCAGGCCATAAAACCCTAATTAATTATTAAAATCAATTGATCAGCTCGTAGGCCGTAAAACCAAACCACAGAATTAAACAACCACATCAAACCACATCCTAAGGCCATATCCAATCACCATGCGATTTGCACATAAACAGTTAAAATCCAATTTTAACGCGCTTGGTAAATTTTAATTGATTTTAGGATTTCTAGGGTTAAAACGGTCCATGGGCCCAACAATCAAATTGCCCGGGCCCAATAAGATGAACCACAAGGCCCTAGGGCCGGCCCGGCCCAAAACCCACAAGCCTAGGCCCGCAGGTTAGGGCCGCCGGGCCCCTAGGGCGGCCAAGCTTGGGCGGCAAGCAAGGGGGGCGGTCCCTAGGGGGGCCGAACCTCCTTATGGGAGTTGTTTCCAAAATAACTCCCTTGCTTGGTGCCCAAGTTTGGTTGTTTCCTTGTTTTGGGAGAACTCCTTCTTCCCCAAGGATGCCCAAACCCTAGATCTAAGATCCTAAAATTTCTCAAACTCACCAATTCATGCATCCAATGCAAAAATTGGATCTTGTTATGATTAATTATTGACAAATTGCATCCCATGCTTGATTTGTCTTGTTTTACGCGATAAACAATCAAATTAAGGTGTAAAACAACTAAAACGTAACACATAAACCACGTTTATGCTCTACGACCTGTGGCTCTGATACCACTGTAGGGTTTTGATTCATGGATGCGCAACGGAAACACAAACAATCATAAAACCATGCAAAACCCTCCAAGGATCACAAGTCAAGAGACATAACGATGGTAAGGGTAAGAAATCATAACACACCTTAGGGTTCTCCTTTGACGACTTCAAACGTGAATTGTGTCACGTTCTCTATGGTTGATCCACGCCTAGAGTTGATCCTAGATCTCCCAAGTCCTTGGTGCTAGCCCGGAAGAGGAAGAGGAAGAAGAATCACGCAAAACGAGACCCAAAAGGAGGGTCTCGGCCTCCTTGTGGCCGACGGGGACGGGAGGCGGCAAAGGGGCGGTCGGGTCCCTTTGTTGCTTGCTCTCTCTCCTTTCGTTCTCTCCACTCTTGTTATGTTCAATTATGAGCATAAGTTATATGGGAAGGAAGGAAGGAAGGAAGGTCCTTTATATAGTCCAACAACTCCTTGCCAACTACCTAAAGAACTTATTCTAGTCCTACTAGAATTCAATTTAGTCCCTTCCTTGCAAATTAGTCCCTACTAAGTTTGCAAGGTTTTGAAAAGTGATCCTTCTAATTAAATAATCCAATTAATTAATTCCCGAATCTAGTTCAACCCTATGTAGCGTGTGACCCCATAGGTTCTATCTAGTTGGTAGCAACTACTTGCTAATATGGAGCGGTCTCTAGCAAAACATCCATTCTAGCCAACTAATAGAATAGTCATCTTGACAACCTTTGTACAAGTAATTGTCTCATCCCTTTGTCTCTATATCTGGATTGGACAATAGACATACAAGTCACACTCGTATATCCAATCCATAGTTTCTCGATCCATGGGAATAGCCTTATTCGTGCAAATAACATCAATATCCCATATTGATTTATTTGAGTCTGGCCAGACATTCTATAAGCACTATCCCTCGAGTGGCCTAGGATATTTGCTCCCGTTATGTGGGAGGGACAAATTCTATCTACGTCCACTACGATCTCTAAGCTTGCTTCTTATTGTATCCAGTACACGCCTTTATAACTACCCAATTACGGTGTAGCGTTTAACGCTACCAAAATCACAATAATCCACAACTAGAATATCTAGTGACTTCAAGTCTAAGGATGACAATACCATTGCACCGCGAGAAGCGCTTGTGACTCAACATAACGTGTATGTAGCCTTCTCGGAGATGGGTCAATCCAGTGCAACATTCCCTAATGCACACCCATGTGTTGGATCGTGATATCTCCATATCAATGCAACCCCATACTAGTCTATAGATGATTGTCCTGTTAATCGTTATACTTGACTAGGGATATTTAAGATAAACAACACAATTGTAAATCTAAGGACTTCATTATATTACATATCCAATAAATAATAAATGAATTTTCTAGCCACAAATAATTCATACTAAACTAGATTGCCTCTAGGGCATCTATTCCAACACTACAGGCATACGAGATGCGCCAAATTGGCTCTAGTGCAAGTGGGAGACTGTTGAAATAGATGCCCTAGAGGCAATCGTATATTTATTATGAACATTGTTTTGGCTAGAATATTCATTTATTATATGTTGTGATATTTAATATAACGAAGTCCTTAGATACAATGTGTTGTTTATCTTAAATATCCCTAGTCCACTATATTGATTAATAGGACGATCAAATATAGACTAGTATGTGGGTAGATTGATATGGAGATATCAAGTCTAAAACATGGGTACGCATTAGGAGTAATGGCATACTGGATTGACCCACAACGAGAAGGATACATTAGATTATGTCAAGTCACAATCGCTTCTCGTAGTGCTAATATAATTGCAATCCTTAGACTTTAAGTCACTAGATACTCTAGTTGATGAATATTGTGCTTTGATGTTATCAATATTACACCATAACTGGTTAATCATAAAGATAGCTATTGGGCATGATAGGAAGAAGCTTAGATATCGTAGTGATGTAGATAGGATTTGTCCCTCCCACATAATGGGAGTAAATATCCACGGCCACTCGAGGGATGAGGCTTAGTGAATGTCTGGCCAGACTCAGATAAATCAATATGGAGATATTGATGTTATCTGCTAGCATAAGCATATTCCTAGGATTGAGTAACTATGGATTGGATATACTAGTGTGACTATTTATGTCTCGTGTCTAATCCGAATATGGAGACAAAGGGAAAGTGGAATATAAGATATTGGGCACAAGAGGTTTGTCGGGATCACTGACTATTTCTATTAGTTGGGTTCCGTGGATGTGTTGCTAGACACCGCTCCATGTTAGTAAAAGTTACTACCAACTAATTAGAAACCTATGGGGGTCACACGTCAAATAGAGTAGAGCTAGATTTGGGATTAATTAATATGACTAATTAATGAGAAGGATCATTGTGCAACACCTTGCAAACTTAGTAGGACTAATTTGAAAGGAAGGGACTAATTATAGTTCATGTAGAACTAGGAAACACATTTATGGAAAGAACACGGAGTTATTGGAGTATATAATGGAGGCTCTAGCTTCCTTCCCACTGAATGTGAATGTTAATGTTATTAGACATAACAAAGAGAGTGGGAGAGAGAAAACGAGAGAGAGCAAGAATACCTAGAGGCGCACGCCCCTAGGCCGTCCGCCCCTTCCCGTCGGCACAAAGACGAGACTGAACCTCCTCTTGTCCTTGTTGCTTTGATTCTTTCCCTCTTCCTCCGGTTCAAGCTAGCACTTGCAAGAAGGAAGATTCTAGATCTCACCTCTAGACGTAGATCAACGGTAGAGACGAGGACATCATTCTTCGTGTGATCTCACAAATCAAAAGGTACACAATACTATGTCCTTTATCATGTTATGATGTCTCCTCCTGACGATCCGTGGTGGGCTTTGAAGTAGGATTAATTTTTGTTATTCCGCTGCGTTACCTACGTCAAAACCCAACAATTTAAGAAGCCCAACGTTCCAGAGATTGTGATTGATGCTGATTTGTTTGAGGGAAAAGGCGAAAAAGATGATGATTTGGCTCAACAAGAAGAAGAATAGGATGATGAGGGAGACAATAAGGAAGAAGATTCAGAGTAGCAAGGATATGAAGACCCTACCCCTTAACTCGTGCCTACTCTTTCTTCTCCTTTTCAATACCTTGAAATCCTTTTCAAAGTCTTTAAAATTGTATCTTTTCAAAACAATCTTTTTGAAATCTTTCCAAAAACTGATCGAACTTATTCTCATTCTTTTTTTATGAAAGTCAAAAAGGGGGAAAAATTTAGGATATTATGTTTTACTTTTTGTGGTTAGAAACCTGCTTTTGGTAAGTAGGACTACGTGAAACTGTGATGTTATTTGCTACTTTCAGTTTGTTTTATAAGTTGGATCTTTTGGAATTTATGTTTTGACATTATATGATTTTTTCTGATATGTGCTAATGAGAATTTGCTGCAGAAACACAGATTGGAAGACTGTGGTTTTGTCTTTCATCAAGGGGGAGATTGTAAGTACAATGCAGGATGAAGACTTGAAATAGCTTGTCTATTTCAAGGCCTTGAAACAGCTTTCAAAGGCTTGAAACTGGTTGAGCTTCACATGCATGAACTTAGAGGTTCTAATCTTAATCCAACTCATAAACCCTTGTGCATGATTAGTTGATACCTTATGATTAAAGACAGAGTATTTTAACACTATTTTCAGGATCTAACATCATTTGTTTGACTCAGTTTTCCAGGGAATTTTGTTTTCGGTTTTATAGGAACTTGTTTCCTAACTTTTGTTTTGTAGATATGGTAATTGCTTGATGATTGATTCTGTGATCAATCTTATATGTTTAAAAGCTTCCCATCATACTTCCAACAAGATCAAATCAGTATCCCTAAATATACTGAGCTACTAGCCGTTGGAAGATGTTATTAGAAGAGTCAAGATTTGAAGCAAATTTTCAAGAAAATTTGTTGAGAAGATTTTGAAGATCTTCCATTCAAGTTAAGTACTTAAAAGGAGAATTGTTGAAGGATTTCGGAGACACAATAAAAAAGAGCAATTCACAAAGACACTAAAAACATTCAAGGATTGATAAGCAACAAAGAAGCAGATTCATCTCTCAATCCAAGCATCAGAAGAACACTGCATACTCACTGCAGTTTCTTTTCATGTGTTCTTCTTTTCTAAACTTCATTTGTATATCATTTTGATAATACTTCTAGTTCTCATTATAGGATTGCTCAAGGTGAATAATAGAGAATTCTTAGTTAATCAGATAGCTAGAGCAGGTACTAGATAGGTTAGTGAGAACCACAAGTTGTAACAGTTTAAGGCATCTCTCTGTGCTTGAGATCTAAGGATTAGCTATGGATTAATAAAAATCATGTTCAAAATCCTACAGGGAGAAGATCCCTGAGGTAGAGACGTAGGCCAAGTGGACTGAACTCTATATATCTTGTGTCTCTTGAATTTACTTTTCAGTTACATACTTAGAACTTTTGCGGCACTAAAAACAGTTTCATTTCAAGGATTTGAAACTCATTTCAAGACCTTGAAATAGACTTTTTCCTTCCTTACTCTAACTGTTTTCATTCCAAGGGCTTGAAACTCACTTCAAGGCCTTGAATCTCTTTACAAATCTTTTGAAACCACTATTCTTGCAAAGTTTATCAAAAGTCTGCATACTCTATTCAACACCCCCCCCCCCTTCTAGGGTATTGATCATGTATTTCTACCTACTGTAGACCCCTTCACGCATGTAATTTAAGGTCGACGTCCCGGCCCAGTTACCTCGTGTTTGCTCAAGGGACGTTAAAACATTCTTCCTTAACGACTGCTTCTGGGTCTTGATATGGCTTGACCCAAGTTCTGTTCACCCTGACAATCGTATTGTCTTGTGGATTCTCCAATTCCACTGCATCCCATGATAATATATCTTTGATGATTAACGGTCCTGACGGCCTGGATCTCAATTTTTCGTGGAAAAACTGCTTCTGAGAATCGTAGAGAAGTACTTTCTTCCCTACTTGAAACTGCTTTGGTTGCCCTGAAATTTGATGGCTCGGGGGCGGTTTCAGCTCCAGAGTTGGTGGCTCTTTGAGTGATGGGACCAGGGCCAATTTCTGCCCACCTTTTTCATCCAGCTGTAAAGTGGCCCGGTTTTCAACTTGCATAGCCTGCTCCTCCTAGAAACTCTCCTCGTTCTCTATGTCCACTCTGTCAATCTCTGCCCATAGCTCATCCATCTCCTCGTTTTACCAGCCTTCTTCGAAAAATTCCACAACGAATATGTCTTCATGCTCGTAATAATTTGGTAGCTAGAGAGATTTGAAGACGTTAAATTTCACCTTGTCCTCATTAATCTTCATAGTAAGTTCTCCGCTCTTGTAGTTTATGGCCTCTCCAGTGGCCAGAAACGGTCTTCCCGGAATGAGTGGTACATCTCCCGCCTCCATTTCCAAGATTACAAAAACTCCCGGAAAAATCAACTCTCCGAATTTCACCAGAATATCCTCAATGACTCCATATGCTTGTTCTACGGACATGTCCACCATCTGAAGCATGATTCTGGTTGGCTTGAGTTCACCAACTATCAAGGTTTTAAAAATCGACAAGGGCATCAGAATGATACTCGCCTCTAGGTCACACAGAGCCTTTCTTATGTAAGCATTACCTAGGGTCACCGGGATGACAAAAGTGCCAGGGTCCTTCCTCTTCCTCGGTAGCCCATTCTTCATAAAATTTCTCACTTGTGCCGTCAGATTTATGGTCTCGAAATTTCTCATCCGCCTCCTTCTGTATAGAATGTCCTTGGGGAATTTGGCATAAGTGGGCATCTTTGCTAACGCCTCGTGAAATGGTATGTTGATCTGCAGCTGTTTGAACATCTCGAGAAATCTAGCGTAGTCTTTGCTATCATCCATATTCCATGTCTTCAAAGGATATGGTACATCTCGATAAATCTAGCGTAGTCTTTGCTAGCATCTTTGCCAACGCCTCGTGAAATGGTATGTTGATCGGCTGAATTGTTATACTGGCCAAAAACTCAGTGTTCGACTTCCTTCAACTTTTCTGCACGTGCGTGGCTAGGGTACGGCGGATCCTATAGTGCTAATCGTCTCTGAGTGGTGATGGCGTTGATATGAGCACGTGGATTGTTCACTCTATTCGAGGGCAAGTTCCCTGGATGCCTCTATGCTAGTTGCTGTGCCAACTGCCCAACCTGTACTTCCAAAGTATGCAAAGATGTTTTGGTAGATTGTAGGTCAGCTGCAAGGGCGTCCATCTGTGAAAATCGGGATTCCATAGTCTGAAACATGGACTCGATTTTCTTCATATGACTGTCGTACTACTGTGCAGATGGGCCCGACTGAACCTGCGGTACCAGTGCGGCCTGCTGAGCCGGTGGCTTGTGCTGGAATCCTGGCGCATAAATTGCGGAATTAGGATTTCCGTGCCGGAACCCGGGATGATCTCTCATGCCTGGTCTGTACCGGCTCGGATCCCACTCCTGCTATACGTAATTGGCATCTTCACTTCTGAGCCCCTCAATTGTTGTGTCCAAATCCGATTCTCCTACAGCTGCAACAACCTTCTTTTCCGAGTAGACTTTCTTGACCAAATCTTGTACGTTCTTGATCAGATGTCTATTTGGTCGTCTTTCACTGGCTCAGCTCGGGCGGCAAGCCTGCGATCGTCAAACAGTCAAGTGTCCTATTTGGCGAGCTGCTTCATCAACTCATAGGCTCCATCCTTATCCACATGGTACTTAATTTTCTCCGGCTTCTCTGTCAATCCTGTCAGCATTCTCCCTGTCTAGGTCATGGTAGAATACTTGCAGAATCTTTGGGTCCCAAAAACCGTGATTAGGCCACTTTTTCACCAATCTCATCAATATGTCCCATGCATCTTCCACCGTCTCTCCCATCTTCTGTTTGAATGACAAGATCTCGCTCTACAGTTTGATTCCCCGGGAGGCGGCGTAAAATTTTGCCAGAAATCAGTAATGCAACCTTCCCATGTAGTGATGGATTTTGGCGGTCCGGATTTGAGCCAATCTTTGGCTGCTTCGTATATGCAGTACGGGAATAATATTAGCTTGAGTGTCTCTGCATCGACTCCCCTTTACTTGACTTTGTTTCAGTATTCATCAAATTTCCCGATAAAGTCGTTCGGGTCTTCATCGGCTCTCCCATGGAACGGACGGTGAGTTTGGGCAGTCCGGATGGTGGAGGATTTCAGGTCAAAGTGCTCTGCGGTGATCTCTGGCACCACAATAGATGGCTCATGTCCTCCCGTAGGGCCCTCAAAATTTTCCACAAACGCCTTTCAAGACTTGTTGTACGTCCTCTGGTTGTTCCAGGCAGCAAAACCTGTGGCGATCAGATCCACGATGTAACGAGCCATCTGAGCTGGGGTACGTGTCTCGGGCAGTTCTGGCGTTCCTTCGGTATTGTTGCCCATCCTGCTTTCCCAATTTATGCGGTTTCGGTCTCTGTCAAGCTATTCCGGATTGTCGAGTGGCTGCACCAAGTCGCGTAGCAATCTGGACATCAACTAAACAGTCCAGAAAAACAAAGATCTCAAGAGCAGTGAGATAAACAAAATAAAATAAAAATAAAAATAAAAAATAAGAGAAAAACTCTAAAAATTAATTATGACTACTAAATAAACCGTAAAAGTCCCCGGCAATGGCGCCAAAAACTTGATGTGCGAATTAGCGTGCTAGTCGCAAGTATACGAATCAAGTAATATAGAGAGTATTTTCAACTCGGGTTATCGATCCCTCGAGGATTTCTCGGTTTTCTTCAGTAGTCGGTTTTGACGAACAGAATGTAAAAAGGAAAGGAAGAATTTGAGATTATGATTGTGAACTAAAAATTAAAGACTAAAACTGTAAATCTTTTTGTGAGAGTTTTCTATATAGTCGTAAGAGTTGTAAATATAGAGTTTAAGGCACTAGGTCCATGGATCCCCTAGGGTCTATTCAGTTTTTCGTTCTTTTCGATATGAAAACACACTGCAGTCACTTACCGTGCCATGTACCAATTATGCAGTATCTTTTCTTTTCATGCAGGTTAGCACAATTCTGCAGATTTTTGGATCATGTTAAGCTACCAAAATCTGCAGCCTCGTTCTAAGTCTGCTAGGGTTTCTAACCTGTCCTAAAGGCCACGGTCAGAAACCGTAACAGTTGGTCAAACGTTTTTAAGGCTTGTCCTATCTCCCCTTCTTTGTTCGATCTATCGGGGTAAGATGCTAAATTATGTCTTCTCTTCCTAACCCAAGGAAGCCGTTTTCACCTACCGGGTCGAGTCTTTAGCAATCCTAGTTAGCTACTCCGATCATGCATAAACAGTAAAATCAAATACAAAATAACGAAAAAATACAGTCGATAAATCCATATTCAAAAACAGAACTAGATACTGAATACGAAACCCTAGGTTCGCCGAGAACCTAGGTAAAAAGTTTAGCTAATAAACGATATAATTAAATAACAATATTTGAATAAAGTGAGAATTGAGATCACACTATTGTTCTTGAATTTCAATATCTCCGCCTCCGTGCTCTCCGAGGGTACTCTGAATTCTGCTTGGGTGTATTGTGTGAAAAACGAGCTCTGGACATGTCTAGATATAGTGCTGGAACGTTTCCAAAATGACTGCCTGAAATTACCAAAATGACACTGCAGCCACCGCCTCAGAACCATGTGCATATTTGGCATCCTGATGTGCGTATTTTAAATTCTGAAGTGCGTATTTTACCTCTGCTGTGCGTATTTTGAAAAGTAATACGCACACAGCAGCTCGTGTCTTGTCATGGCTTCCTTCTGTGTGCGTTTTTTACTTTGTCTTGTTCGTATTTTGAATAGTAATATGCACACAGCAGCTTTATGCTCCATGCCATATCCAAAAACCATCCTCTCTTCTTGCTGTGTGCGTATTTGAAATCCTGATGTGCGTATTTGAACAGTAATACGCACAACAAATACGCACACAGCAGCTTCTCAGCTTCTGTTTTGCCTCCTCTGCCTTCTCATGCTTTCCTTCTTTATCCCCACTGTTTTCACGAGCCCTGTTCCTGCATGGACAACACGAACACACCCGCGATCATATCCAGAAAATTCATAAACTAAGCAGTATTTCATGAAGAGCTTATAAACATCTCATTCTAACTTTTGAGGCTTCCTAAGGGAAAATTCGGGCTAAAAGTGCATCTTTTGACACAAACACCCCTCCATTTAAGCAAAAATATAACTCCTAGTGAGGAGTTATCAGGTGTCTCCACAGAACAAGGTAGGTCTATTAGCAGCTCTTCCCTGCGAGAAACCACCATCACCTGTACTCATGATCACAAGATTGTTACATATGTACAATGATACAAGCTATGATACCAATTGAAAGACGTATGTAGGAAACTAATACAAGATCAATACTCTAGAAGGGGGGTTGAATAGAGTATGTCAACTTTTGTCAAAAGAGTGGTTTTAAGCAAGTTTGTATAAAACAGGAAGTGTTTCAAGGCCTTGAAATAAGTTTTTAAGTCCTTGGATAGAAATGTTTGCATATAGTTCTCAAGGACTTGAAATGCCTTTAAAGGCTTTAAACAGTAAAAAACATGTTTTGAGCAATTAACTTGTGCAATTTAGAAACTGAAAAGTAAAGAGCAAAAGACACAACGATTTTACAGAGTTCAATCCACAATGACCTACGTCTCTGCCTGAGGGATCTAATCCTTGCAGAATTTGCAACTCACTTCTTATTAATAAAACGCTAAGCCCTAGATCTCAAGCACAGAGAGGTCCCTTACTCTGTTACAGCTTGTGGTTCTCACTAACCTATTTATTACCTTCTCTAGCTAACTGATCAAACAAGAATATCTTGTTGTTACTCTTAAACAACACCACGAGATTAAGATAAGAGAAGTATTAAACAGAATGATATACAATTAAAGTACAGAATGAAGAACCCTGTAACACAGTGATGCAGTTAAGTCTGCGGTGCTCTTCTGATGCTTGGATTGTGTAAATTAATTCTTCCTCGGTGTTGCTTGTCAATCATTGAGAGTGTTTGAATGTTTCTTCAAAATTTGTGTACGAATTCTCACAACAGTCTCCTTTTGCTTATTGTTGGAAATACGTAATATATAGGATCTTCTTCAACAGAATTTCCTAAAATTAAGCTGCATATCTTTGACTCCTTAACAGTTCAATCCCAATGGATAGTTGCTCAGTATCTTCAAATATATTGATCTGATCTTCTCTCTAAAGGTATTAGGACAGTCCAAACATGATTCCATAAGAGTAGGATTGATCTGCAAGCTGGATTTACTTTTCTGCATATACACAAGTTAGGAAATCGTTCCTGCAAAATAGGTAGCTAGTAAATCCTGCAAAAACTCAGTCAATCAGTGAGATTATGTCATGATCAAACATCAGATATGTTTGTCTTTCATCATCAAATAAGGCCAAATCAGTCAAAGGAGAATATAGATCAAAAGGAAGGAAAACTCCCCCTGAGTTCATGTTGTGTATTGCAGTGCTGTTTCAAGGGTTTTGAAAGTTGTTTCAAGGCCTTGAAACAATTTGGGAACTTAAATATATCTATTTTACTGGTATAGCGTTCTCTGTACTCTTTGTTCTGGGTCAGGTTGTTGAGCCATATGTATTACCTGTACATGTTAAACGTTTTCAAAACCGTATATATATATTTTCAATACAAAGTTATTTTGTTAGTTGTAGTATGATGTCGTGACGTCACTGCCTTCTATACTTGGCAGGTGAGTCCATGGGAGACCGATAAGTAGACCATCACTTAAAAGTTATCACATCAGTATGCGCAAGCTATAATAGTAAGTTTATATTAAGTTTCTTTAATTCGTAACAGAACTGTTAGGGTTGGACTCCTTGCTGAGTATTTTCGTGCTTAGCGGAGGACATCTCCGGAGAGTCTAGGGGATCCAAGTGTAACTCTCCAGTACTCTAGGATAGGGTGTTACAAAAATGGCACTGGAAGATGAAAAGAAATCGCATCACTCATGTAGGCTTTTTCCACTACACAACCACGCTGTTCGGCCTCAAGATGCAGGAGCAACCTACCAGAGAACCATGATGGCACTATTCCATGATATGATTCACAATGACATGGAATTCTACGTGGGCGACCTGGTGATCAAATCAGCAGAATAGAGGTACCATTTGAAATATATACGAAGGTTCTTTGAAAGATGTGAGGCATTCTAGCTCAAAATGAACCATATGAAGTGCGCATTTGGGATCGCGTCAAGAAAATTTCTTGTAATTCTTATACACAGACATGGGTCGAGCCATACCCAGTCAAAATTTCTACAATTACGAGTCTGCCATTCTCAAAATAACAAACCCAACTCAAGAGCTTTCTCGGGAAGCTATCATATTTGAGGCGATTCATACTTGTGGTAGCCAAACTCTCCCATCCATTCAACGGCCTGCTAAATAATGGAGCAATCTTTGAATGGACACAACAGCACAGGGAAAGCTTAGAAAAAATGAAATCCATGCAAACTTCCCCTCACGTCATGACCGCACCTCTAATAGCGAGTCCACTAATCTTGTACCTCACTTAAACACCCATTTCGACCGGGGTCGTGCTCGCGCAAGAAGTGGACGATCAAGAGAGACCGGTCTACTACATCTCAAAAGTAGTGCAAGTCAAAAAGATAATATATCCACCCATAAAAAAGCATTGACTGGCATTGATTTTCGTGGTCCAAAAGTTGAAGCACTACTTCATCTCTAATAATGTAACGATTGTGACCAAAAGCGACCCTATATGGTATCTTTTGGCACTTCCCGCACCAAGTGGAAGACTTGCAAAATGGTTGTAACCTTGTCAGTTTACGATATCACCTACACCCGACCCAAATCCCTCAAATTGTATCCATTTCCTGACCTCCTTACACAGTTCCCTTATGAGCCGCACGAACCCAAATCCGAGAAAATCTCTAGGGATATGAAGATCTATAGCCTTTAATGGTCGCTTCACTTTGAGGGATCGTCTATAAGAACAAGGGAGGCACAGGAATCGTACTGAATTCACCATTTGGCAAAGTGGTGTAGATGTTGTACAAGCTGGACTTCAAGCTTTCTAGAAATGAAGCATAATATGAAGCTCTCATAGAAGGTTTATTTGCACCAAAGAGTTTAGGAATCAAACATCTGGTCATCATGGGAGATTCCAAGCTCACAGTTAAGGAGTCCTCCGAGGAGTTCTCACTGAAAGAAATGAACCTGCTAAGCTACCGCACCATTTTTCAGAGGCTAGCGGCCAGTTTTGACATAAAGGTACCGTCGTATTTATACTATTCAGACTAGGGAAACCAATGGGAGACATGTGGTCATACGGACGGTTCACAACCCATTCTGATGGCGGCGTAACCTAAATTCCTAGAGGACAGTCACAATTTACGTTAAACCTAGTATAAAGAAGATGATAGAACAAGTCGGATCTCGTTCAAGGTGATGAAATGCGAGGAACACCGCCTCATGGTCCCTCCATGTGCGTTATGGCATGATCTAGTGCTTCAGGAACACAATTGTGAGGACACTTGTAGGCTACTAATGGGTCCACGTGGCAGTGACACAGTTCTATTCTTTTGAGTGTCTACGGTGGTATAAATTCAATTTAGCTAGGGGAGTGGTTTTATATAGAAGATTGTCAAAAGTTAGCTAATTTTCTAGCTTGTTCTCAATTAAGCATTAATGCTTAACTTTTTATTTTAGATATTTCTTAACACATAGGGTGTAAGAGCATCTCCAAGAGATGGTTAAAACATTCTTTGGCACAAATATAGGCCAGATTTGGCCAAAAACTGGCTCCAACATATGGTGTAAACCTTGTGTGAATTTACACCGGGATCAAAATTACGACGAAGCCGGTGGAAAACTAAGATAACTGTAGCTGGTGGAAAACCAATTAAAATATATTTAATTAACCTCCCTCCTGTTGCAACTCTCATGCAACCCCTCAACTCTTCCAACGTCCATCCATTGTGCAAACGGTAAAATTGAAAGAATCTATAAATACCTAGCAATTATTAAAGTGAAAACACAAAAAAACATTACAACAAAATACCTTGTATTGGATATTCAACATCAGTAGAAGCTCTAGATCCACAGCAAAATCATCAATTGTAGCTTCAATTTGGTATGTAATATGTGTTTCCCCAAATTTTAACATACACTGATTGATGGAGATGGAGGGAGATGATCGAGGTTTTAGACGAGAGAAAGAGATAGCTAGGGGAGAACAGGCAGAGGAACGCGAGAGAGATGAGATACCGACGAGAGAGGAGGGTAGAGGGATAAGAGACGAACGGGGGAGGCGGTTGGATGTTAGCGCTCCGATACCAAGTGTGACACCCCCGATTACCACGCCAAATCCAAAGACCAAAGTGGTCTCCGTACAGGGAATTATCTTTTCCTACAAGGAGTAGTAGTAACAAATAAGTTAAAACGAACATCCAACAACTGATTAATAATTTGAAAAGCTTACATAGCTCATGGCTGAGTCCAAACTGGACAACAAGCCTGAAAAACATAATTGACAACAAAATGTGGCTCTCCGATTATTTACTAGGTTCCACTATTTGCATGAAGGAATGAGTATGTGATCCATGTCGCATTACCCTAAGCAAAACAAGCATACACCTGCGAGTGAAATAAAACACAATACCGCAGTTTTGCGAGAATCAGTAAAAAATGAGTAAGACATTACCTTAGCATGTAAAACATAATAGCAAGAATGGTCATGGGATTTCATGTTTAAAATATGTTGAAAAGTAACAGATTTGTGTAAACTATCAGCGTTTACATGTTCATAAGTAACATAATGGTTGGGAAATGATAGTTTCCAGGAAAAGATGTGATCTCACAAGTAACCAGTTCATTTACTAGAATATTCAATAAGGACTTCCAAAATGTTAAATGTTTATGTAATAATATCCTTCCCAAGAAGCATTTCCATACGGGACACGACTTTGAAAAAACAATTCATGTCATTTCACATAAAATATGACCACGACTTATAAAACAGTTACTCTTATTTCACAAGATGTGTAACTAATAATACATTAAGTGTTCAAATTCCAACTTCATAAACAAAATAGCCTTATTATTATATTCCACGATAGTGAAAAAAAAACTGAATTGATATCTCTAGCCTACAAGGACATCCACGACCAACAAAGGAGCTCAACCTTATCCCCTAGACCTTAAGTGTTTTGACGCCGCCTTAAGAAGCAAAAGTCCAGAAGGGTGAGTACTAGATCGGAATTTAGTCAACGAGGAAAAGAGCCTACCAACAAAGGGAACATCCAACCCACAAGGGGCATAAGAGTCTGCCAACAAAGGGCACATCAAACCCAAAAAAGGGGCAAAGAGTCTATCACCAAAGGGGACATCCAACCCAACAAGGGGCAAATAGTACATTCCGGCACATGTGATCTTTTACATTACATTATTAATGATTTGCAACCAAGTGTGACATTGGAATAACAAAGTCTTTCTCAATGTGAGTACATACAGTGGAATAAAAGGCATTCCCAATGAAACAGGTTTACTAATAACTCCACTAAGATTTATCTTTGAGCATGATTTGAGGGGTAAGTGTGTCAATATTGAGTGTTTTAGCAAGATTTTAGCCCTGATTAGCCTTGAATTTTTACGACTGAGTATTTTGAGCTACCTTATGCATTACTGCTTTATTTCATGCATTTCTAGATATGATCACGGGTTTTGTTCATGTTGTCTATGCAGGAATATGGCTGGTGAAACAGTGGGGAATAGAGCAGGAAGGCATGAGGAGGAGCTGAGACGGATGAAGAAGCAGAAATAGAGAAGACAAGGCTGCGACCTGCGTATTGGATGTGTATCTGAGCCAAATAAGCAGGGAATATATAGCCCGAGGGTCAGCGGGTCTGATATCGACTAAGTCAGGAAAGTATTGGTTGCTTCCTGCGTATTTGGCTGTGTATCTGAGCCAGAAACACAGGGAATACACAACCGGAGAGAAACATAGGAGGAAAACGCAGAAAAAGAAGGCCAGGAGGTTCGGCCTGCGTATTGGCTGCGTATCTGAGCCAAATACGCCGGAAATACATAGACAGTGAGGAATTCTGAGGCAATTGGCTAGTGGCAGTGTCGTAAATTCAGACAGTTTTTGCAGAAGCTTCTCAATACTATATAAAGGACGTCCAAAGCTCGTTTTTGACACAGAACAACACCCAATGAGAAGTCTAAGTACCCCCGGAGAGAACAAAAGTGCAGATCCAGAATTCAAGACACTCATTTGATCTCAATTCTCTCTTTATTTCAGAAACGTTGTTAGTTACTTCAGTGGCTAAAGTCTTTACCTAGGTTTTCGATGAACCTAGGGTTTCGTATCCAGTACATAGTTCTACTTTGACTATGGATTCATGATCTTAGGATCTTAATATCAGCAGTTTTATTTGTTATTATGTCTGTTATTTTACTGTTTATGCATGAACAGAGTCATGAATTAGAATTACTACAGACTCAACCCGGTAGACGAAAGTGACTGGTTAGGGTTAGGAAGAGAAGACAAAATTTAGCACCTTACCCTGATGAACCATACAGAGAAAGGGAGATAGGACTAGCCTGAGCGTTTGACCCACCGTTAGAATTTTTGACCAAGGCCTTTAGGAGAGATTAGAAACCCTAGTATCCTTAGAACGAGACTGCAAATCTAGGTAGCTTAACAAGATCCGAAAATCTGCAGAATCATGACAATGTCTAGGAACTGAAAATCTATGGCACTACTGGTAACGTGGCACAAATAAACTGACCACTGAAAGAAAATCTGGAAAAACCCTAGGGGATCCTAGAATCTAGTATCTCAACCCTATATTTACAACCTTAAGAATTATTCAGAAAACTTTCACAAAAAGATTTACTTTTCAATTTTTACTTTCAGTACTTAGTTCGTAATCATAAACTCAACCAAATCCTCCATTTTACACTCTGATTCTTAAAACTGATTACATGAGAAAACATGCAAACGTCCTCGGGGGATCGATAATCCAATTTGAGAATACGCTATGTATTACTTGATTCGTATACTTGCGAATAGCACGCTAAATTGCGCATCAAGATTTTAGCTTTGTTGCCTGGGACTTTTTAACTATTTATTTAGTAGTAAGAATTAATTTTCGGAGTTTTTATTTTTATTGTTCTTTTATCTCACTACTCTTGAGATCTCTGTTTTTCAGGAACTTCTAGTGTATGCCCAGATTGCCCCGTGAACTGGTGCAGTCACTCGACTATCCAGAAAATATTTTCATAGACCACAGACGTAGACACCGCGAAAGCATGATGGCAGATTTACCAGCTGATCAAGAGGCTCACACTCCAACTCAGATGGCTCGGTACATCGAAGAACATTTCGCTTCTGAATTTTCTGCTCGGAACAACCAACGAACATATAATAGATCGGGAAAAGCTTTGGTGGAGAACTTTGAAGTCCGTTCGGGACGATGAGCCAGCAATCGTAGTGCAAGACGTTACTGCTTAGCACTTCGATTTAAAAACCTCCACCATCCAGACTGTTTAGAATCTTGTCCGTTACTCGGTAGATCCGTCGAAGACCCGAATGAATTTATCGGGAAATTCGAAGACTGCTGCAAAAAGGTCTGATACAAGAGAGTCGATGCATAGGCACTCAAGCTGATTTTGTTCCCATACTGCCTGTTCGGAACAGCGAGGGTTGGCTCGAATCCCGAGCACCCATATCCATCACTACATGGGAGGGATGTGTTGTATATTTTCTAGTAAAATTCTACCCCGTCTCTAGGGTTATCCAACTGTAGAGTGAGATCATATTCTTCAAACAGAAGATGGGAAAGACGGTGGTAGATTCATGGGAAAGACTGATGTGATTGGCGAAAATGGGCTCAAACCATGGTTTTGGGGACCCGAAGATTCTGCAGGTAATCTACCATGCCCTAGACAGGGAGAATGCTGACCGGATTGACAGAGAAGTCGGTGGAAACTTTTTGTACCATGTGGATAAGGACGAAGCGTATGAGTTGATGAAGCAGTTAGCCAAGTAGGACACTCGCATGTTTGATGACCGCAGGCTCGCTACCCGGGCTAACCCAGTAGTCGATGATCGAACAGAGGATGTGACCAAAATTTTTACTGAGCTGGTCAAGAAGGTCTACGCAGAAAAGAAGACTATTGCAGCAGTGGAGGAGCCAGACTTGGAAGCAGCTATCAACGAGCTCAGAACATAGCATGCCAACTACGTGCAGCAACAGTGGGATCCAAGTCGTTACAGGCCAGGAACACGGGACCATATTGGGTTCCAGTACGAAAATCCTAATTCTACAATTTATGCACCAGGATTCCAATATAAGCCACAGGCACAGCATTTCGCACTTGTCCAGCAGCCCATCAAGGAGATGGCGGCAGCCAAGGCCATGATACAAAATATGACCACCAGTTTTAATGGCAGATTCAAACAGATCGACACAGCTATCAACACCTTGAAAGTCGATCTCCACTCAACTAAAATAGCACTTCGCACATTAGAGGTGCAGGTTAGGCAATTGTCACAGCAGAAAGATGTAAGAGAGCCAGGGAACTTACCCCTCAAACAAAGTTAAAAAATCCACGTGCTCATATCAATGCCATCACCCCTTGGAGTGGAGTAGCGATGCAGGATTCTCCGTATCCCCAACCATGCTCATGCAAAAAATTCAAAAAATATCAAACAAAAACTTTTTTACAGGGAGGACAATTCAGCTGGTAGCCCCAATCCGAAGGGAGCGATCGGACACGATGCAGTGCAGAATGAGAAGGATGAACCTGAAACGGTACCAGTCTCCAAGGAGGTACGGTATCCTATGAAGGCACGGAAGAGGGATGATAGCAAGGGCTATGCCAGATTTCCCGAGATATCTAAACAGTTGCAGATTAACATACTCTTTAATGAGGCTTTGGAAAAGATGCCCACTTATGTCGAATTCCTCAAGGATAATCTGTATGGGATGAGGCGTATGAGCAATTACGAGACTATAAATCTGACGAAATAAGTGAGAAAATATATGAAGAATGGGCTACCAAGGAAGAGGAAGGACCCTGGAAGCTTTTTCATCTCGGGGACCCTAGGTAATGCTTACACAGGGAAGGCTATGTGTGACCTAGGGGCCTGTATCAATCTGATGTCCTTGTCGATTTTCAAAAGTTTGAAGGTTAACCCAGGCCCACCAGAATCGTGCTTCAGATGGCATACATTTCTGTAAAACAATCATGTGGAGTCATTGAATATATTTTGGTGAAAGTTGGAGAGTTGATTTTTCTAGAATATATCATAATTCTGGACATGGAGGCGGGAGATGTATCACTCATTCTGGGAAGACCGTTTCTGGCCACTGGGGAGGCCATTATAAACTGCAAAAACGGAGAACTATCCATGCAGGTTAATGAGGACAAGGTGAATTCAACGTCTTCAAATCTCTCCAGCTTCCAAATTATTACAAATATGAAGACTACTTCGCTGTGGAGGTATTCGAAGATGGCCTGGAAAACGAGGAGTTGGAAGAGTTGTGGGCATAAATCGACAGCATGAACAACGAGGACGAGGAGAGGTTTCAGGAGGAGCATGCCATGCAAGCTGAACATTGTACCACTTTACACCTGGTCGAAGAAGGTGGGCATAAATTAGCCCTGGTCCCGTCACTCAAGGAGCCACCAACTCTGGAGCTGAAACCGCCCCCGAGTAATCATAGTCTAGAAGGAGATAAGAGAAAAATGGCGCCTCTTGAATTGGAGGAATTTTGTAAGACGACATTCGAGAGCGCCACGATTTACAAAGAGAAGACAAAGAAGTGGCATGATCAGAGAATCAAGCCAAGTAGTTCCAATAAGGGGATAAGGTTCTTCTCTACAATACTCGGATGCAGTTCTTTCGAGGGAAACTGAGATCTTGGTGGTCAGGATCGTTAATCATCAAAGAGATATTATCATGGGGTGCGGTTGAACTGGAAAATCCCCAAGACTATTCCCCTTTAAGGGTGAACGGAAAATGGGTCAAGCCATGTTTGGACCCAGAAGCGGTCGTCAAGGTAGATTGTTTTGGTGATACTTCATCGAACATGAGGTAACTGGGTCTGCCCGTCGACCTTAAATTACAACCGCTGGTTGGGAGGCAACCCAACTTATGAGTAGATTAATTTATATATTTTTTTCAAATAAAGAGAGGTGAGATGAGAGTGATCTAATGTTTATGCGAGCATGTGCAGAAAAAACAAGTGAAGAAATTGCATAAATTGAAGCATAAATCACAGTAACAAACCTGCTGTCTGCATATCTGAAGCCAGATACGCAGCCAATACGCATGTCGAGAGAAAAAATGGGTTCAGAAAGTGACGAAAAAGCATGTTGTCCACATATATGAATCCAAATACACAGTCCATACGCAGGCAGAGGTCAAGACATTGTACAATTTTGCATAAAATAGTTGTTGTTTGCGTATCTGAAGCCAAATGCGCGGCCCATACACGGCCCCAGGAGAATTTTTGGACGTAAAGTGAAGAAAAAAACAAAAGTGCCAGATAAGACCTTGTCTGCATATCTGCGTAGGGACAGTCATATACGCAGGAGAAAAATCATAAAATTATTCAACTCCATGGGCATCTTTGGAAATTCAGTCTAGAGAGGAAATTCAGTCAAGAGAGTATTTAAGGCGGGGCGGCCGAACCTAGCCGTTTTTGGATGGTTCTCTCTCTACCTCCAAACTCTATCCAATCTCTCAAGGCCCAAAAGTAAAACTTCTCGGAATCAAGAACCGAAGACATTTCTGTGATCCACTTCAGCATCCACCTCCTTGTTTCGGAATTTAAAAATACGCTACGAGCAAGTGTGTGGGTGAAAGTCAAAACAAGGGTTTTCACGTAGAAAATCTCAGATCGACAGCGTTCGGGCAAGATTCAGCAAAAGGAGGAAAATGGAAGGAGGAAGAGGAGGTGAAAAATCCACAGCTTGGCCGATTCATTTTTTCTGACAACTTTTTCGGCGACATTTTTTGGCGACCAGTCGAGGTCCATATTGCCGGACACTGAAAATCGCACCCGTAAGACTTGCCTTAGGTGCACAGGTCCAATCTTTTACTTTTCTTTATTTTCAATTTTAGGCACGGAACCGGACTCGGGTCAAGATTTTATGTGTTATTCTCGATTTCCTTGTTGTGATTGGTTGAACCCCTGGTAGTTTTAGGAGGTTATTTGATGAGACGCACGACTCACGCGCAGGATAATTTGGACTTAATTTCTGAACATTTTTCTGTGTCTTTTTATGTGCCTGCCTATTCAAGTGAGTACGCTACAAGCCGGTCAGAAGAGGCTGATTCGAGTCACCAAGCTAGTGATCCGCCTCTAGAGCTGTCTGACACACTATGCCTGGAACCATAGATTGGGTTTCAGACCCGACTTATGCGCCAGTTCAGTTTGTGCAATGAGGGCATGCCACCTCTTAGTGTGGGGGCGGGAGTCGTGTCTCCATCACCACGCCTGCACGTTTTTTCAGCTTTATTTGCAGTTTTATTTCTATTTTTGGATTCTGCACGTTTTCTTTATTTTGAGCCAACCCACCACAAATTTCTGACCTTGCATTATAGATAGTTATTAAAAAATTAGAAAATATAAAAATCTGAGAAGGCCTACAAATTAAAAATTCGAAAATCCTAAAAAATGAAGTTATAAAATTTTGAAAAAGGGAAATTGAGATGACAAAAACTGGGAAGAGTTCAATGATAGTCTCTAACACGAAAGAAAAACCGCACCGAGGTGTAGTAGATTGGGCTTTTGTATGGTTTGGTTAGAGCCAGTGCGCCTCAGAATCATCGAGTAGTTGTCTCCTGAGCAAGAAATCTGACTAGTTGCCACACCACCGTCACTTAGGTAGTCGACAACCTGCCTCGGGCGCCATCACGGCCATCGCATATTTTGGTGGAGTGATTGACTCATAACGGACCCACTGTCCTGTTTCTTAACCCTAGGTCCAATTAGTTAGCCCGGTTAAAGTCGTTTTCCCCTGTTATTCATATCCATAGTAGCCTAGGGAGCCTTCTTTGTGACTCTCATCACTCGATAGTTGTCTGTTTCTACGCGTTGCGACAGAAGGAGTGAGTTAGGGAGGGTTTCTACAAGTGATAGCTTCATGACATATCATTGTTGGACATAACTATTTATGCACATTTTTCGGGGTTGAACAAGGTGAGTTAGAGGCGACTGCATTGATTTGCGGAGGTGATTCACTGCATTACACGGTGATCACAGGAGGAGAAGTCGCGTGCGATGCATCTTTCCGCACAAAACTTGGTTCCGGGGGTTGTGGGGTTAATTGGTGGTCGTGCTAATTTTCTACATCTTTGGTAATGAGGAGGTTCCGTAGGGCTGCACGTCTATTTTTGGCTACAGGATCGACACTTTCATGATTAGTGTGGGGTACTACACATGAATACATTTTTCGTACCCCGCGACATTGGATTATTTATGCGCCACTCAGCTTATATAAGTTTGTTTTTATTTATGCTAGTTGTATTTTTATTTATTAGAAAAAAAATTGAAAAGAAAAATAAAAAGAAAAAAAAATGAGAAAAAAAGAGATGTTCAATTTTTACAGTTTTTAAGTTAGTTTTTTATCTAGTTTAAAGCTCAGTAGGTGGACAGTGCTCTAGATTCGACACCGCTTCACATTTGTGGACGAGAATGGCAAAGACACACCGGGAGATCGGAAAATTGAGTGAGCAGAAAGTTAGGTGTTTCGGTCAGTTTTTTGGGAACTTGGTGAGGGGTGTGAGTTGGGAACAGTGAGAATGCCATAACAAGTAGGGTCATGTCGTACCCTGTTACATATATATCCTACCTGTTAAACTTAGGTTCCTTGATTCAGAAATAGCTCGGATGGTTGGTTAACTAGAGATTTGCTTAGTTTGAGTACGGAAGTAACAATATGAGGCGCCAGTGCTTATTCTCCACTCTTAAGTCTGGCCATGCTCACCAATCGCTTGTGCATTAGTTTTCTTGGAAAGAGGGTGAGGTCTTGATGACACACCGGTTTGCGTTTTGAAGATTTCCCAATCTCACCAAAAAGAATTTTTTTTTACAACTTTTTGAGTCTGTGTTTATTGAGTTTGTGTACATTCTGTCTGATTCAGTCGTATAGTTGAGTCATCTGGTACTTAACTAAGATTGGTTCTGCAGGTTGGTATGCAATGGTGGTGGTATGCAATGCAGGTCAATATGCAAATGGTTTGCTTGGGACGAGCAAAGAGCAGTGCGGGGGTATTTAGTAACTCCCCACTAAGAGTTATCTTTAAGCATGATTTGAGCGGTAAATGTGTCAATATTGAGTGTTTTAGCTAAATTTTAGACGTGATTAGCCTCGGATTTTACAATTGAGTGTTTTGAGCTTCTCTATGCATAACTTCTTTATATCACGCATTTCTAGATATGATCACGGGGTTTGTTCATGTTGTCTATACAGGAACAGAGCTGGTGAAACAGTGGGGAATAGAGCAGGAAGGCATGAGGAGGAGCTGAGAAGGCTGAAGAAGCAAAAAAAAAGCAGACAAGGTTACGGCATGCGTATTGGCTGCGTATTCTAGCCAAATACGCAGGGAATAAGCATCCTGAGGGAGGTTAGAAACCGGCTAAGTCTGGACAGTGTTGGTTGCTGCCTGCGTATTGGCTATGTATCTGAGCCAGATACGCAGGGAATACGCAGCCCAAGAGAAAGAGAGGACAAAAAATGCACAAAAGGAAGGCCAGGAGGTTCAGCCTGCGTATTAGCTGCGTAGGAACTAAAAAGCTATTGCACTACTGGTAACATGGCACAAACAAACTGACTGTTGTGTGTTATCATATCAAAAAACAAAAATATGGAGAAACCCTAGGGGATCCTAGAATCTAGTATCTCAACCCTAGATTTACAACGTTACGAATTATACAAAAAAAAATCATAAAAATATTTACTTGACAGTTTTAACTTTCAGTACTTAGTTCGTAATCATAAACTCAACCAATTCCTCATCTTTACACTCTTCTTCTTAAAATTGGTTACTTGAGAAAACCTGAAAAATTCCTCGTGGGATCGATAATCTGAGTTGAAAATACTCTCTATATTAATTAAATCATATACCTGCAAATAGTACGCTAAATTGTGCATCATTTACTAAGCAGAGAATCAAGTACGACAATTTTTTCAGCAAGTAGTTTCACATGTACAAATTTTGAACAAAAGTCTATGCATGTAAACTCACCGTGAGAGCCAATGAAATGCTAGCAAATGTCTTTACTCGTAAATCACGCATTCCTCTACGTGCTCGCTGAAGTCATGCTCTACAACATACACACGTAATCCCAATCACAACCAAGTCCACACTGACACGCATTTAACAATCCACATGTCCTATATGAATGTGTATCTGAACAAGATGCAACCAACTCAAGACATACTGTCACCAAGGAAAAAAAACTTCCAAAATGATATTTTAAAACTCATATAGCTAAAATGTGAGGTCATTGGATTCATAGACACAATAGTGATTAAGGAGAGTCAAAGCACTTAGGACATTATAAAACTCATATTTTCTGACTTGGCTTCTCGGCTTTGGTAGACATACTAACCCACTGAGTTAGACCATGAAATTTTGGAATGAAGATAAATTAATTTCAAAATAATGAATAATCAATTGAATTCATAACAGATTGACAGAAACAAGTCCAGAACTATTGATGTGAAAGGGAGAAGCTCATAAGAGAGCAGCTGACTTTGAAGAAGTAAAACTCTCACTTCCCAAAGTTTTTTTGGGTTAAATGTTTTCTGAGAGAAATATATTCAAATATAGTTTAACTTGTAGAAAGAATGGAGCAAAAAAAGTGACAAAGTTTGAGAAATCAAAGTTTTACCAAAACTGATCCAGAGAAAACCGATTCTCCATAGTCAACTTTGAAAGCTTGTATCCATTTCACCACAATAGCTATGAGGGTGATACTTCTTAAAAATGAAAGATATGAGAGTATAGTTTAATAGGGTGTTAATTTTTTTCATGAAAAGGAAATTAAAAGTGAAGTACTTTCGGAAATACATAAACTGTTAAGATTCGGAACAAAACAGAGTAGTCAATTTTGAAAAATCATAATTAAAAAACTAGAAAAACTTAGAGGTTGATTCAACTTTGAGAATTCTCTCATTGGATTCGAATTTCAGGAAAAATGAAATTTGAAGTCGGAGAACATTTTAAAATTCGAACACATCCCAAAAACTCACTGCCTAGAAAGTAGTTTGAAGCTTAAGGACACAGGCATGAGCTAAGTGAAAGAGTGAGTGCTTAATAAAATTTATAGGCCGTGAATCTACCATGAGAGGTTAGTTAAGAATTCATTAGATACATGAAACAGTGCTACCCAAGAGAGTCATATGCATTGAGTGCTTGAAATGATACTAGGGAGACGATTTACCTAGCTCCAAGCTTGGTTGAGATGAAGAACACCAAGAAAATTTAGAGAGAAATTTGAGAGTTGAAGAGTGATTAAAGTGAGATGAATGACCAGCCAAGATCTAATGTTTATATTATAGAGGATGGTACACTGAGTGGTGCAATGATTAATGTTCACAGCCTACAAAAAGGTGAAATGTTTAAGAGGGTTTCTTCATCCTACAAAAGTTGAAACGGTCAAGAATTTTGAACATTTATTTTATCGAGAAGTTAGATTTGGGGTATTTCAGGATCGAAAGCCTCAACTCCCTCCGAAGTTCGTAAGAAAAGCAGGCGATTCATCATGAACCTCCTTCAAAATAGATTGGGTGAATAAACTGGCAATGTCAAATAGTCTTGATACAGTTGCTCGTAGCCTTGAGCCATATTCCGGTTGATAGTGGCATGACTAGAGATTGAACCACGACGTGGCGGATGGGCAAACATTTATCTCTTCTTCTGCGATAGTTGCGGCTATCATATCGAACTCATCGTCTCGTCCACGATTGAGAAGTAAGTACATTATTCTATTGTAACCAGCTATTTATAAGGTAAAGAAGTTTTTCAAGCAATGATGTTGTGGATTTTTTCAAAGGTAAACAAAAATTAGATAGTTTAGCTAATGGAGATGCTCTAAGACAAATTTTAACTTTTTTGGGTGTGACATTTTTAACATTTTTGAAATTTTTTTATTCAGACTCCATCCCTAACCAAATCCTATATTTGACCTAGATTTAATCTTGTAATTAAATATATGCTAAGTTTAAAGAACTAGAGTTTGTAGGTATATTTTCATACCAAGAAGATGAGTTTTGGTAGGATTGAGATCCACAATTTATATCAAAAGGTAGTGAATCGTACCCAAACACAGATATCTAGGGTTTCCAATCTAACAAGTGGGAAAACACTAATAGAGGCCTATAAGAGTGACAGTCAGCCTCCCATAGTAACCCGTACGCTTCCACTCTCCTTTAGGCTCATCTCTTCTCTTCTTCTCTCTTCTTTAGTTCTGTTTAGCTTTCAAGGGTCCTTCCAAACCATTGCATCTTGGCTTCTCCGCCAAATCCAAGGATTGTCTACATGTTTTAGTCACCTATGTAAGCGGTCATGGAACGAGGGGTATATGAGAAGAATTGCGAGAAAAAATGAGTTTTGTAAAGTTTATACAAAGTTCAAGTCTTGTTTCTTGTTTTGCAAGAAGACTTTTGGAATTAAGTACATCCGTTTAAGTCAGATTCACCAAATAACTTGGAAGACATCATTTTTTTTTTCTGAAAAGCTTTCCTTTTTTCAAATGATCGATGAGTTTAAAGAATAAGTCTTGAAAGACATCTATCCGTTAAGGATAATCAGACTTCTCCCATATCGGTTGAGTTTTTTTTTTTTTTGGTGATAAGCATTGGTATCATGCTTAGTCATGATTCGTAGTTCTGTTTATTTTAGTTATATGTTAACTTTTTTGTAGTTTTGTTAAATTAAATAAATAGCCATTTTTTCAAATTCATGTGACAAAACATATTTTTTTTATTTATAGAATGAAATAAAAAAAAATATGTTTTGTTCATGGCAATGATATTTGATTATCGTGCTTCATTGGCTCTCGCGGATTTTCCAACTGGATGTGAATGATGTGTGTTTGATTTATTCTATATGCTCCTTGCTAATCCAACTATGATTTTTTAATAGTTTGGAGATCCTAATAATTTCACGTCCATATCTTTTATTTTTTCATTCTATATGAATTTTGGAAACAAACAAGTACATTGTCAATCATATTGATCTCAATTGGTATTATGCATGCTTGATAACTTTTTTATGAATTTATGTTACAATTCATATTAAACTTTGTCATTTGTATGGGGTGTTTGATATTCATGTTTGAAAAGAACAAATGATGAATGTAACAAAATTTGAAGACAAAGTCGATTTATTCTTGATAGGCAACGAGTGGAACATACACGATGAGAAAGACGATGCAAAAAAATGAAGACTAGTATAGTTTGTTTTCTTTTATGAATTCAGAGAGAGGATTTTGTCCCCAAATTGACAAAGAGGGAGATTGAAAACTGATGAGTAAGAATGTGTTCAATCTAGGATCCCGCACTATTTTTAAGTGTTGGTTAATTTTAGAAAAAAACACTCATGTCACGTAGTGCATTGTATAAAATTATTATAAATGATCTGAGTCTTTTTATTTAGATACTATGTGATGCTAACCCATGTTCTTGCAGGCAATTCAGGCAACTTGAATTCGTCAGAAGTCACCAGTATTTTGATCCTCGGGTTTCGGGTATTCTCATAGAAGTTTTTGAGTCATTATTAGGTATAGGATTATTCGTGTAGCATCTATCCAAGTGTGTAGGACTAAACTGTCAAAACTACACAAGAGAAAAGGACCAAAGAGCAGCATAAGCTCTCTGGCGGCCTAGGGCTCTGCATGAAATTCTTGGAGGTCATGGGCGTTGAGATCGAGCTCTAAAAGCTCTTTTACTTTTCTCTAATTGTTTTGGTAGTTTCAGTCATAGTCAATTATTCTTCTGGAGAGATTCTCTAGGATTTATTCCTTGTATTCCAAGAAATAAGAGCTTAAATTGGAATAAACAAATTCTTTTATGAAATAATTTGTTTAGTGATAATTATCACAATAAGATGTATTTTCCTATGAAAAATCTATTATGCATTTAATTAGTTTTGTAACTAAAATAATTTGAAATACTTTTTGTATAAATAAAATTTAATATAGTTCTTTTATTTTATATATTTCGTATCATACTATATTCTATATTTCAACGTTTTTGATTTTGTATAAGTATGGGATTATATAATTTGGTTTATATTATATATATATATATTATTTGATTTATATTGATTTGAAATCTTTACTTAACTAGAGAATATATTTTCGTAATTACTAAAGAAGAATACTACCTCTGTTTCTTCTCTTTTAGCCTACTTTCCTAAACGGGGAGTTTCTTCTCTTTCAGCCTACTTTCTATTTTTTGTAAGTTCTTTTAAAATGTCCTAACTACCCTTCCCCACCAATTAACCCTACCTAACCCACACCACCGCCCATTCTCCTCGCCACACAATTTTTGGACATATTTTTACAAAGAGAGAAAGTGAAAGACAAAGATAAGGAAGAATATGAGGGGATCGATGAGAGAGGGAGAGAAAAGGAAGAGGAGGAGTAGGAGATCAGCAAAGATGAGGAGACCATCGGAGTAAGTGGCGACCGCAGACCTGGTTCCCTCCTTCCGTCCTTATCTCTCTTTCCCTCTCAATCTCTGTCTCAAGATCAGGGTTTGCCGGAGGAAGATGCGACCGCAGATCCTGTCGAGCTCCTCTGCTCCGGTTGTCGATTTGTATCTCTAGTCGACTTCCTCACCCGAATCGGTGAAGCTAGAGAGTGGGTTCATCTTCTCATAAATTAAATTGGATTTGATTCTTTACAATGAACTGAGTCTTCAACGAGTTCATGAATTAGGTCAGATTTTTCAATTTCTTTTGAAATTTTCAGTTTTCAACATAATTCTCTCTCTCTCTGTGTGTGTGTGTGTTTGTGTGTGTGTGTGTGATTCGAATTGAAATCTGAACAAGTTCTTGAAGTCGAAGAACTGTGTTTATTTTTCTGTGAATTGAATGGTAGTTTTTGTTATTGTTTGATACTTTGATTACATCGCCCATCTCTCTTCATCTGTTAGTTTTCTTCTTTTCTTTTATTTTTTTTTTATATTTTGGTTTGTATCTATTATAGTTTAGATCTGTTATGGTTATTCTTGGTGGTTGTGGTTGTGGTTGTTGCGGTGGTGGTGGTGGTGGGGATGGTGGTGTCTTAATGTGTAATGAGAGAAAAGGAAAAAAAAGAGAGGTAGTAATTAATTAGTAGAGCAAGGCTATAAATGTAAAAGGCACATGTTTATTTAAACATGTCCCAAGTTTCTCTCAGCTCAACCTTAACAAACAGATGTAGTATTTTGTACCTTAATTTCTATTCTAAGTAAATTTAAATTAATTTTTGAAAAGATTGTTTCTTTTATGTTAATTACTTTATTTAGAATTAGAAATTAAAAATGGATATTTCTTTTATGAAATTTAGATTTTCTACAAGTAAAATTATTTTTTTACTAATAATTGAATATTATATAAATAGATTTTGACTTTAACTAAATTCTAAAAGTCTAGATTTTATAATTGACTTTATCTAGAACTCTCTTGTTTGGATAATAAGGAATATCAATCTATAAAAAGAGGGTCCGGTTTAGAGAAAATATAAAATGTAAGCTAGAAGCAAATTAGCGTTAGCCTCCCTTTAGAAAAATGTGTGAGAAAGAGAGAGTGCTTGGAGGTTCGGCCAGCTCCAAGGAGACCGACGGTTCGACTTCCCTGCGGATGCTGCCATCTCGACTTCCCTCCAGCAGCGCTTCAGCTTCCTTCAGCTTTGAAACATATTTTGAAGTTGTTTATTCTATAATCAATCCACGTTAGTCTAATCTTGTTCTTAATTGAGTATCTTGATCAATCTTCTTTTATTGATCTAGAACAAGTCTTTTGTCAGTTATATGTTTCTTGAATACGTTATTGTTTACATAGACTCAACCATAATCTTATTCTTAGTTTGGTTTTGCGTCCGATCTGTGTTTCAGACGATCTCTTGATTCCCCTTGGTTGGGACATGTAGAGTCAACCATAGCCTTATCTAGAGTTTGTCTCTTACACTTGTGAGGTCTAGGATTCGTTTTGAGTTTTCTAAAGTATCCTATCCTATACAGGTTCCCTTACGTTATTGGTATCTATTTTGTAGATTTTTTCACTCACGGACAAACGTTGTTTCCACTGTCCAACATCCACGTATCAACATCCACGTATCAAAATATCATGAGGATTGACCGACTGTGGTGTTGACCGCAGGTGTGTTGGTCACAACTTAGTGGTTGTGGACGCGCAAGAAGTGTTTAAGTTTGCGACAGTGCGAACGACATGTCCTGCGAAGTTGAAGAAGCGACGGAGCTGCTCAAGACGCCCATGTTAAGTCGCAGATGCTTGGGAAATACGCGACTCATTTCGCACATTTAATGAAATGTTTTGCCGATCTTGGTTGCCAGAGTGACACTGGGAGTGGGAAAATTCCTCGTGAGGAATGTGCTTCAATTTTTTTCCATATACCTAACGTAACACTGGTTTGAATTTGATAGTGCCCTTAGGGCACGGGTCATTCAGAAGTATTAATACATGAGAGATGAGTTACATACAAATGTATGATTTGCTAAACTATGAAATACGAAGGAAGATAATAACAACATATAACTAATTCCATAAATCATGGAATAAACGTTGGCTAATCAACACAAATCAGGGAAGAGATAAGTGATGATGATCTCATTCCTTGACATCCAGAACCATTTACAAGCCTTTTTTTCACTGTACTCCTTTCTCAAACAACTCAATGAAATGCTACAATATTTAATTTTAACGTTGCCAGAATATACACATTACCTGTGCCTGAGGGTCTGAGTATTGCCTGAGAGAACGGGTCATTCACTAGGGACAAGCACAAGGGACTACTGATTCAATATTTCCAACCTTTGGCAAATATTTAAAGTCAAGCTTTCCAAACAATATTAAGCAAAATGAGACGACACTGAAGGTGAAATTGAGTATACAGACTGAGTTCAAAAGAACAGAAAGATCATTTATCTACTTGATTGAGTTTTCCCAGACCCTTGCAATTAGCACATACAATCTGAACCTCGTCTTTCCGCGCCGCATTCGCCCTCAGTGTCGCACCCGTCTTCCGAACAAAACCCGCACCATCACAAACAGGGCACCTACCATAAGTCCACACAAACACAGAGATCGATTACCACAACAAATTAGTCCACAAACATCACATGAAAAGAGATGAAGAGAGGGGGAACACTTACAGGTCTTTCCGTGAAAAAAAGATAGGGAAGGCTGTTCCTACGAGTGCCACGGCAACAGCGCCAGCAATCAGATAATTGGTACCATCTGCTGATACATCTCCAAATGCAGAAACCACTGTCAATGGTCTGTGCTGCTTGTTCCTCCTGTTGTCACTCAATTTCAGTGATGAAACTTTTGGAACTCCAACAGATGACCCATCGCTGAGCTTTGTCGAGCATGTTGAAGAGAGAGTCTGAACAGGAATGATTGATGCCATTTGTTTGAGGTTCTGTCAATTTTCTGGTTGACAGAGTTAGATTTTGTATTGCTCAGAGCAAGTATCTCTGTCCATTGACTCTGTATCGTCCACAGGTATGCACCACATTAGTGGATAAGGCCACATCAGAAAAAATCAAGATATTTTTGAGCTGATAAGGATGGTCCCATCAACTTATCTGGCCAATACTGCTGGCTTCCATGTGTGCTGACCATTTGATCACAAAAGTTCAAACTATGAACAAAAGAAATCAACTAGAGGTAAAACGCAAATGGTTGCTAGCTTATTTAGTAAAAACCTTGTAAGCACCATGCATCATTCTCACCCTCACGCTTCAAATTTTATGATAGATTGATACAGGATAATAATATTATTGAATAACAATATTCTTTAGTTATTTATTACTTAATTGTTATTTAATTATTATTATTTAGTGTTTATTTAGTTAGCACATAGAGTAGGCCCATTAAGTTAGGGTTAGGAGTTAATTATCTAAGCGATGTAATCTTTCAGTATTAGACTATTAGTCAGTTAATAAGAAAATATTTTAGAATCCTACTCTCTCTTTTGTGTCTTCAATTCGTCTATCAATTTCTCTAAATTTCTCCACAGTCTCCCTCAATGTGATTTCACTGATAACGACGGTCAGCTCTTCTCTGCGTCGTTTTTGTTATCAAGCTTCATCAAACATTGATTCACCGGTCACGATGGCGGATCTCGTTGCTGCCCTGAACGACTGCATTAACACGATGTGTCGCGTAAACAAAGATGCCGATCCGAACTATTACGAGGATCTGGTCCATGATCTAACCACCGCGGCGAATCAACAATCACAGCAGGAGTTTCAACCGCTGTCACCACCGCCGGAAGAAACACCGCAGTAGCAGCATAGTGCTGCCTCGCCGCTGCAGCCACCGGCCAGACCAACACAGCCGTTGCCTTCACAACAAACCCAGCAGCCGCTGGTACCAACCCCGCCACCACAACCCCGGGAACCACAACCGCCATCAATTCCGGCGTCCCAAATCCAGCCCCAATCGGCCGACCAAACAGCAGCCAACAACGACGTGAAACTCATGTCATCAAAGCCAATGAACAATCCAACACCGTCACAAGAGTCACAATAGTAGGAGGTACTATTCAGGCCACCTGCACCAGCAAACATCAAATCAGCCGAGCTCTCCATCGCCGTTTTTCCGGCACTCAAGTATCCAACAGTGCCGGATTGTCAGTTGGCACCCACGACTGCCAAAGTTCCCGTCGTCCAATCAACCGACGACATACCATCGTAGCCGCCAGATCCGACCTCCACCAGGACCCAATCAGCCACACCGCCTCCGCAAACGTCGTCCAAACCCACGTCAAAATCTCCGTTGTCGCCGCTCCAGCAACCGGTTGGACCAACGGCAGAGTCCGGCGCCAGCGATCCGAACACCGTAGCCTCCAAAACCCAACTACCGGCTACAGCCGCCCCTCACAGCACCAGACGTCCGCCGGTCGGTCCCCATCTCGCCATCACCGCCGCTGAACCAGAGGTGGCTCATATTAACCATCGTAACTAAGTGTCGGCTCAAATTAGTCGAGGAGATGAAGTTGGCTCAATTCGGCTAGATCTAGACGCGGCTTCACATTTGGCACGGCTCGAGCCGCCGGATCATAAACAACTCAGCTTTCTTTCGACTCCAACCAAGCCGACGGCTCCGCATTGGCTCCAAGTGAGCCATGAACTCATTTTTTGCTAATTCTTGAGCCGCGAATCCAAATTTTAAAACCCCGGACTCTTACCTAGGGTTTTTCGCCCTCCCGGACACAATTCTGACATCCATTTTTCAATATTGGGCCTCCAAATTAATTGCTCAAGCTTGTTCGATGCCAATTCGACCCGGGCAAGAATATGGAGATTTTTTTCAACACCCACCTTGAGGGAAAGGTTGTTCTTAAGGGTGGGAGAGTGATACGGGATCATAATATTATTGAATAATAATATTCTTTAGTTATTTATTAGTTAATGAGTAATTGTTATTTAATTATTATTATCTAGTGTTTATTTTGTTAGCCCGTAGAGTAGGCCCGTTAGGTTAAGGTTAGGAGTTTATTATTTAAGCGATGTAATCTTTCAGTATTAGACTATTAGTCAGTCAATAAGAAAATATTTATGAACCCTACTCTCTTTTGTCTCTTCAATTCGTCTATCAATTTCTCTAAATTTCTCCACAATCTCCCTCAATTTCTTCATCTACCTACCAATTCTTCTCTTAAATACACACTTATGTATAATAGATGCAAGTGTTAGAGATTATAGTTTAATATATCATTACTTAGTTTCCTAGTTATTATTTTTCATAAGAGATTTATGATAAATATGTTTTCCTTGTTTAGGTTATTTATATCTTTTCCTTATCTGGTATAAAGGCCCACATTGTTCATATCATACACAGTTCAATATTATATCTCTCATTCTCCCACAAATCTAACATGGTATCAGAGCTCTTACACACCTGGTGACCTAATCTGCGCTTTCGCCTCTGGCAGGCAACACCGCAATTGGCCGCCCGCTGGAATTGTTTGATCCTCAATTTGTTTTCTCTCGTTCGTTCTTCTTTGTTTCTCCATTTCGTCAAGCATTCAACCGACGGACTGCTCTCAGTTTGGTCATCATCCGTTTTTCCAGTTTATCTCACCACCAAGGGCATTCTAATCGGAATGGGATTCCGACCAAATTCCAGAAATTTCACAGTGAATGGTGGCCTGACATGCTCCCACGCTCCGTGGGAAGTTCACACTTCGCTGCCCCACATTAAAACTGCTCTCCTACGCTCCTGTACTTGTGGCTCAAGGCTCACGTGCGACTTCCGTGAGAGCTGCTCCAGCGCCATATCATATTCGCTCTAGCCGCCATGGCCTTTCCAGCCCTCCGCGCACCTCTCTCGCCGCCTTAGCTCATCTCGACTTCTGAAGCCGTCTTCTAGGGATCGGCTCAACCCGCTCTGTTACCGGCTCATGGATTCCTTGTGGACCGTCGGCGTCCGTTTGCTGCTGAGATTCAGATTGTGGCTCCTCCTGATCCATGACCCCACTTTGGCTACATTTTTTGCTTCACCAAGCTTCTCAATTATTTCGACATTTTCTATATAGTTTTGGACCGTCCCGGACTGGATCCCTAGGTTTTTCAGCGTTATGAAGCCGATTTCGCGGTCTATTTTTCTAGATTCAGACTTATCATATTGGTTCTTGGTACTCCAGGGTTTACGTACCCTCATTTATGAACCGTTTCGGCCCTTCATATCATTTAACAACAACTTTGGCTCCGCTATGAGATCTCAGGATATTTCGACCTCAACATGTTGTTAAACTGTATGGTTTCAGTTCTCACTCAGATGTGAACCGTCTCGATTAGACCTCAATAAACTATATGGCTTCGGTTATGGATTCGATTTGATTATGTCCCTAGCCCTATCGATCCGCTTTTTTACCTTGACATGTCAGTAACTGTTGTTCGATTTTGACCTGGACATGTCTATAAATTGTCGTTCAGATTTTCAGCTTCGTCGTCAGCACCGTTTCTTGCTCATTGGCTGGGTTTATGGCTCGAATTTTGATTCTTTTTTCCTGTCTTTGCCTATTTCAATCTCTACGCATATTACATATGCCTTGAGTTTGAGGGGGGGGTAGGGAATGGAAGATTAGGTACATGGGTGTGCGACATCAGACATCACAAGTCACATCAAGTACACGGGAGTGCGCCACATCAGACAAGATGGATTACACCATAAAGATCAGACATACATGCCAGTCTCAGATTGCCAGATCACCACTCTCGGTTTGTTAGATTATCTCCGGCCTTCTCAACCACATTGGCCTTCTTCCGCTGCTCTGCTTTCATCTTGCAAACTCATTGTTGGCACGTTGAGCTTGAGGGATATTAGTGATAGCGCCTTTTAGGAGCTATCTATTATGATGCAAGAGCTAAGTCACCAGACGAGGCCGAGCTGTCAGATGCGACTAATCTGGCGATTCACTATCATGACGTGGAAGACAAGCGCAAGAGAGGGGCAAAACGGTCATTTTTAGTCACGCCACATGTTTGGGGCGTAACTTGAGCTGCGGGGATCAGAATGACTATTACAGCATGTTTTCGGAAAGCTCTCGGCGAGACAAACACGATAAATGGGGCTCTCCGCCCCATCACGCATGATTTCAGCCCCGGAAAAAGACGTTTGACCAATCAACGGAAGCTCCGAAGACGCATTTTATTATTTTTGGCAGTTTTTCCCTTTTTCACGTTTAACTTCTTTAAGTAGCCCGATTAGGGTATAATTGATATCTCGTGTTATTTTCAATAAGGCCAATAGTTTTTGGCCAGTTTTGTAATTTTGCCATTTCTGTCAAAATTAGGTTTTCAGCTATAATACCCGGCTTGTGGGTAATGGGAAGTGAGTTTTGTATTAATAGATGTTTTCTTAGAACCCTAGAGAGCCTCTCTACTGGTTTATGCTTTTCTGTTCGTTGTTCTTCTGCGTTTGATCCCTCGCCTTGATTTCGGCGTCATGTTACCTCTATTTTTCCACATTATCACGAGTGATTTGAGCCTAATGTTAGAGAATATGAGTCGTTTTATCACTTGTTGCTCCTTCATGCGCTATATTGTTAGTCCGAGCGTTTCTATGCATATTTCGTTTTTGTCAAATATAATCGCTTGGTATGGTTATTCATGTTGTCTTGACAGGAACGGATTCTAATCGGTTGAAAGGAGGCATGGAACGAACCTCGGAAACAACAGAAGCTCAAGTGGAGCGAAGAGAAGCCAAGTTTGAGGAGCTAGAATGACTAGTCTTCACTAATCTGATGATATCTGAAGTTCTAAAATTAATTTGGGTGTGAGACCAGTGCCAAATGAAAGGAGACTCAAAGATATTTCGAACGATAGGTCACAGAGCTTAATCGGAGTCCGGATGAGAGAGTAATGGCCCGCGCAAGATCAGCTTACAATTCTGTCCGAGAATGACTACTCGAGGGGTTGAAGTGCAATTTTGGCCAAAGTACATTAAAAACTCGCCCCCAACTGGTAAAAACGGGATAGAAGACTTAGAGGGAGCCATTCACGTTCAGGAGAGGCAAGGAAGAAAGAGGAGACGAATAATTCACCATTGGAGAACCTTGTTTGATTCCTTCTTCTCTTTTCTTAATCAAATTCATGGAGAAATTATTTGCTATTTTTTATCGTATGATAAGTGGCTAAACTTTCATAGCTAGGCATCTTATGAGATCCTAGGGTTGATGTAAACGTATTTTTCCGGATTGAATCTAATTTAATGCCTTTATGATTTCTTCTATTGAATAAGTTGTAGTTTCTTGATTCCATTAGCAATCCTAGTCTATTGACACGAGTAGGAGATAAACTAATAATCATGAGCTAGGATTTTGTTCATTAGATGATGCATGATTAATTGTTAGTGCGTTCTAAACTAATTGTTCATGTACTATGTAGTTAGCGAGTGCACGAATATGACTTTAACTAGCTAGGGTGATATGAACATCAATCCTAACTATTGAGACCGAAAGGAAAAGTGTTAGGATTGGCCATGTGGGTACACTCAATAGGATCATTTAGCTGTTCGTGAAACGGTGGACCGATAGGACGAGTTAGTACATCAGTAGAGAACCTGCTAGAACGAACCGGTTGACATAGGTAGACTGAAAGGACCCTAGGTGAACCGTGACGTACTAAAGACCTGAGACCGAGACGAGATGGTCGGTGCTAGTATCCGACTTAGTTAGACCGAATTAACGTGTTATTCAGATTATTTGGAAATCGTTTATAGCCCTAGGTGATCTACGAGATTGCCTAGTTTTTCCATTAGTTGATTAAGACTTCTTCTTAATTCACTTTTCTACTATTTTAGTCATTACGTACAACCACTTGTTTGGGGTGGCAACCTCATAATTCTCAACACTTTTTACCGGTTACTTAGTAAACTCAATTAATTTTCTAATTATAGCTTGTTACAAGCTTGTCCTCGTGGGATTTGACAACCGAGTATTAAATATACTCACACTTTATTACTCGACAGTGCACTTGCGTACACACATAAGAATACGTGTCAGTTAGAGATCATAGTTTAATATCTCATTATTCAGTTTCCAAGTTATTTAGAATTACTTCGTAATCAGAGATTTAGGATAATTATGTTTTCTTTGTTTATGTTATTTGATATCTTTTCCTTATCTGGTAGGGGTTTGCCTATATAAAAGGCACCAATTGTACATATCATACACAGTTCAATATTCTTTTCCCATTCTCCCACAAATCTGACAGTAAGTACGAGAGATTGTAAGTTCATGCCATACGATAACTTTTTTGGAAGTGTATTATATATTTTGTTAATTTCTAGTGAATAATGATTATTGCTTATCTATTTCCTACAAGATAGTTTTTGAGGACGTGTCCCACTACATAGTTTGGTGGCTTAATAAATAAATGAGGAAGATGTCACTGGAGTGATAAAAGCAAAATGGTAGACTGTAATTTTTTTTCTAAATTACAAAAGCAAAAAAATTGAGAAAATGTAAAATTTTAAAATTGTAGTGCTCTACATAACTTCTCCTAAGTCCAAACTTAGGAGGCATGTTGTTATAACGGGGTCGCAGGAACGAAGTCACTGATTTAACTGACAGATTTGTTAGCTACCTCCACGGGAGAGAAAAAGAATGCCTATTACTAATGGGAGAAACCCGAGAATACACCAAACTAGACTAAAGTCACGGAATACATCAATATATAGGCATTAGAAACCCTAATTTGCAGCTCGTGCGAGCACATGTATGCTCGTGTGAGGTCATGTATGCTCGTGTTAGCACCATCATGTGACTGCTAGCGCAATCCTGACTTGTTGTAATTTGTTTCCTCTACCTTTTGCTGACTTGTTATCTTGCTAACTTGCTTTGTCGATTTAAGTCATTCCAACAAATCTCCACCTTGACTTGAATCCTCCCAGCAACCCGAATTCGAACCAGATGCTTCTCCCCGGACCGGATATCGATGCACTTCTAGAGACAGAAAAAACCATCCAGAACGGGAAACAAATGCATTCACTGTGATAATCACTGCTTCGACATCGACTTGTTAGTTAGAAACTTCGTCATGTAATTGCTCCCCAACGTCAACCACAAAGCAGCCACCATCTCCTAATGTGACAACAAGATCATTGTGTGTGCCTTCTCCTCCAACATCTCATATGCAGCGGTGCATGTATCTACGTCCTTCGAGAGCCAACGGAATCAAAGACTGTGCTCTTTCAACAAAGCACATATCTTGATTTGTCACAGCCTGAAGCTATTCTCCCGGTAACTGGTGGTTAACCGGAACCAAGTGCAGCTCTACCTCTACCGGACAAAAAATTTGATGTATACAGATGGGAGAAACCTGAAAATACACAACACTAGACTAAAGTAACGAAATACATTAACATATAGGCATATGAAATCCTAATTTGGAGCCCAAACCAACCAAAACCGGCCCAGGCCCAATCCTGCTCGTGGGAGCACATCCCCGCTCATGCGAGCACATCTCTGCTCGTGCGGGCACATGTGCGCTCGTGCGAGTTCTTGTCTAATCGTGCTAGCACAATCCTGACTTCTTGACTTGCTAAGTTGCTTGGTTGATTCGAGTCATTCCAACATTTATCATGCTTAAATCTCCATCCTTAACTAATGCTTTTTTTTTCCCAACCATCCCTAATTAATATGAGACTCTGTAACTTGCCATGTATAAGGACAATTTATTTACTCCCCACTTAGAAGTTTGAACTATCCTAGCCTCTTACTCAAAGCCTTCCGCACACCCTCAAACTTTCAAATAGGACAAGACTTACTTTTTTTTGGTTAGGATAAGACTTGCTCAAACCTTTTTTTCAACCAACAACACTAAAACGAGAAGCTAACTCAAGTTTTGAGTGCCATTTTACCCAAATTGGGCTAATGGAAAGATGGAATAAATGGATCCATACAAATGTGTCTTAATGGCCTGATAGTTTTAGTCGGACCTCTGCTTTCAATGATTTAAGGCCCAACAAGATAGACCAACGCGGAACTAACCTACAATTCAAGAAGACTAGGAAGTCTTCAAATAAAACAAAAAACACTCGGTGTCTCTCGGTTTCGATCCTTCCAGAACGTACAAGACGTTTCCCGGACATTTGTTCACGAACGGCGTCGGTATATAACTAGTTCGGAGATATCAGAATTCATATTCACCGCCGTCGTTGCCTAAGCTTATTGTTTCCTTTGGTTTCGAAGAGAACAAGGGGTTTGTTATTCTCCTTCTAACCTCGCTGCTTTTTCTGGGATCTAGTAATGGCTAAAGAAGGACCGAATTGGGAGGGGCTTCTAAAATGGAGTCTTGCTCATTCTGATGGAACCCAACCCAATCGGAATCTGAGGTAACTTCTAGGTTCTTCAATTCGAATCGCACAAGTTCAGTTTTGTTATGTATTCTTCGTGTTTATTCTGTGTACTATTACTGTTGGTTTTCTACAATATAATTAGATTTTAAATCCAATATTGTTTCAGTTAAAAACTCGAATTAGATCCTTATAGGTTGAGAAAGTTAGATTTTTAACTCAGAAATTCGCATTATGTAGGCATAACCTAAATTTTCTCGGACCATCATGGAACAATTGAGCTAGACTTCATGGCAGATAGAAGTAACAAGACATGAAGCTATATCCCAGAGAATGAAACCTTAAACATGTGACTACAGTTATAAGGGAAGGCTGTTTTCACTTGGACTTCAGGAATACAATCACCAATACCCCAGAGAGTCTTTTTCCAAATTAATTTCCAGTTGCGATAGGGACTAAAATGTTGAAGTGAAAAGAGCTTGCCAAGTTGAATATTCATGGTGCCTTAAAATTGAGTGTAACGGAGTAGAGTTTGAACTTGATGGCCTGTTCAAGTTGGTAGGAATCATGAAAGGAAGTATCATAACAAGGTTCAAAATTTAGTGAAATTTCCAGCATTACGTCCGAAGATTTCAGAGTAGAGTTCATTGATCCACACACCACTATTATTCCAACAAATTTAGGTTCTCTCAAAGCCTAAAAGACGCCAAATTCTGAAGCTCTTTGAAAGGGGTTAGAAGTGGATCTGTATCCCCCCTGGTACTCTTTCACCATAAAAAATCAATTTTCGGTTCTCTTGCTGCATTCTGAATGTGCATCACACTTTTGATCAATTACTTCGAGAACCCGTAATTGTGCAATAATGTTTGCCCACCTTTGTTAATACTAGCGAGCGTGGCATATGCGATGTGTGTACGCTATGTATTTATTTGACTTTATTATGATTTGGGGGTGCTTTTATAGTGAGGAAGATAGGAGATGGTTCATGGAGGCTATGCAATCCCAAACTGTGGATGTTATTAAACGGATGAAAGAGATTACTCTTGTTATGAAAACTCCTGAGGAAGTTCTGGAATCTCAAGGGGTTACTCCTGCTGACATTGAAGGTATTGCGCGTTAACAAACATGTATATATGCCTTCAGAATTACAAAGTCTGATGCTTAATTCTCTCAAAAAAAAGGTCTGATGCTTAATTAATTTGTATATTTACGCAGATATGTTAGACGAGCTACAGGAGCATGTTGAGTCCATTGACATGGCCAACGGTAAGATTTCTTTGTCATAGCTAGTATGAAACTGTGTGTGTTTCTGGTATGATGTTTGTTTCATTATAGCTGAGTTACCAGAAGAACATTTCGGGTTATTAGATTTGTGAGAAGTGCTCTTTAACAAACACAGTTTTTGGAAAATTCTTTGCACATATTGTTCTTTAAGATTTTCCCAGTCTCTCCTTACTTAAGTTGTCGTGCTAGGTTGTCACATTGTTATGTTTTGAAGATATCTTTGTAGTTGCCTGAAAATTAGCACTGGTAGTAGATACATGGCTTCCTACTGTGTTTAAGGCTCTTGGAGTGGTGCAAGGAGACGGAAGCTGTGCACTATAGTAGATACATGGCTTGAATAGGTTAAAACCAAAATATTAATTATATTTTGAAATTGCCTGCATAAGGATGACTTCAGTTATTTTAGATGGATTACACGTGTTTAAGGCTCTTTAAGTGGCTGCATACATCTGCCGCCTACTAAAAGTAGATACATGGCTTGAATAGTTCAAACTAAATGTTGAATGCACCTTCAAGTCTGGAAAAGCATAAGGTGTTTCAATGATAGCAGAAGCTATCGTTACGAAGCGATTCGAGATGCTTCAATCTCTGTTGTAGCGATTCGAGATGCTACCGTCCCTAGTCGATAACTAAAACTAGGGTTTTGACCGAAGAAAGAAAATTCTTATTCCATTCATTCAATAATACCAACTGAACCAGAGCAACATATACATATTAATTGGCTAACGACTAATTATCCTAACATCCCCTCTAACAATTAACTAATTATGTTAAACCCCCAAACAATTAAAATATGTCCTAATACTTTAATAATTAAAATAAACTAGTAAATTAAATACTATGCTGCCATGTCCAGTGCCATGTCCGTTGGTAAGTACTCGTATCATTTAATGTAGGTGTTGCCCATTATTAACTGAATATATAAGAGGGCGTAGTTGAAATATTTCAATATATTTTCTTCATAATAAAATTGGCTTAGAGTTTTGCTGAAACATGAGTTTGCTTTAAAAAAAGCAACTGTTTGAGGCTTGTGCTGATCATCTCATTTTCCCAGATCTTCACTCTATTGGTGGTTTGGTTCCTCTACTCGGTTACCTGAAGAATCCACACGCTAATGTTCGTGCAAAGGCTGCAGACGTGGTGACCACAATTGTCCAGAATAACCCCAAGAGCCAACAACTAGTTATGGAAGCAAATGGCTTGGAGTTTCTTCTTTCCAATTTCACTTCAGATCCTGATGTTGCAGCTCGTACCAAAGCCCTTGGAGCAATCTCCTGTGAGTTTCTGTTGCTTTTGAGTTCTCTCCTGCATTTCCTGGAGAATATATTTTCTAGTTAAAAGGTCAATGAGTCATTCTAACGATGGTCTACCTTTTCCAGCTTTGATCAGGCATAACAAGCCAGGAGTTGCTGCATTCCGTCTCGCAAATGGCTACGCGGGTCTCAAAGATGCTTTGAGTTCTGAAAGCGTGAGATTTCAAAGGTAGACTAATCAGTCAACTGACGCTTTGAGTCCTGCTGTTTGCACTGTTGATTCTTTCTCATAAAAGTTGTGTGTTTTGCAGGATTTTTTCTCATAAAAGTTGTGTGTTTTGCAGGAAAGCACTTAACCTTGTCCAGTATTTGCTTAATGAGAATCAGTCTGACTGTGATGTAGTGTCTGCACTAGGGTTCCCACGCATCATGACACACTTGACTTCCAGCGAAGATGCAGAAGTTCGAGAAGGTGCACTGAGGGGTCTTCTTGAGCTTGCTCGAGAGAAGCCTGATGGGACAAGTGGAAGTCTGAATGAGGAAGATGTGAATTTGAAGCAAGTTCTCCAAGAGCGCATTAATGGTATCTGCTCAATGTCAGAAGAAGATCTTGGTGCTGCTAAGGATGAGAGACACCTCGTGGACTTGCTTTGGAATGCTTGCTATAAGGAGCCATCTTCACTTAGAGAGAAGGGTCTACTTGTTCTTCCAGGAGAAGATGCACCTCCACCAGATGTTGCAAGCCAGCATTTTGAACCTCGCCTCAGAGCATTGTCTGCAAAGCCAGATAGCAGTTCTGAAAAGAAGGAAACACCCTTGTTGCTAGGTCCATAGTGTGGATAGGCATTGTTGTGTTTGTAGGTATTTTTCCAGGTTTTTGCTGAATGATTTTGTCGAATCTTTATGTCACAGTTCATGTTGAATGGTATTTTCTGTCACTTCTATTAAAATGAATTTTATTTTTGGCCATTCGAGATACTGCTGACTTAAATGCAAGGCCCTTCCATCAGACTAAATTAGATATGATATGGTCTGGACTTGCTTTCTCTAAGTTTTTCTACAGCAGGGATTTACAAGTTGCAAAAATCACTCATGGCAGAAGTGAGTTATTGCATCTCTCGGTGATACCTGAAAATATACAGCAGGTCAAGATTGTGTTATTCATGGCACTGCAGATTTTACCTGGATGATATTTCTAGCTTTTCTTAGAGAGCATCTGGGATGGGCCAAAGCGGCATACTCTCTTCTTCATGTTGAATCTTCATTTTATCTGGCCTGAATTGAGTTGGATATGATTGATGCTCATGCCTTGTTCATATCGTTGTGCGTTTTAAGTATAACATCACCAACCCCATAATATGATATAGGAGCTGCTTTGAATTCTTAGAATATGTTTTGGGCAGTTGAACTTTCTTTATGTTCCTAATTTGGGGAGATATAGACTTATATTTTTTGCCAAATACATAGAGCATCATTATAATAAATTTCTACTAATCTAGCCTTCGAAAACTTGGAATTTGAGATTTGGTGCTGGGGCTATAAATACTCGTCCACTGAGCTATCTCCTATTTGTTATAATTTCACCTGGTGAATTGTATGACCTCTGTTACACATCCTACAGGAATCGGGTAGAAAATAAGAACTAGGATTGCTTCTGGTCTTCTGATATGAAATCCGAAGTTGATATGAACGTAGCAAATTACCCGAAACCAGTGAAAGCTTTTTTCACCTCTTCTTGTGAACTTATATCTACAATTGTTTAGTAGTAACAAAGTAAAAGATGAAGAAGTGATTATTGCAATTAATTAGGTCCCTCTGACAATCAGCATGCTGTGCATAATCTTAGTGCATACATCACAACTACGATTACAAAAGTACTTCCAACTTACAAAAAAATCTAAACACAAGACCACCAGAGAAAAGAAAATATGTCCTTGAACGGTCCTGATCAAGACGATCAACACCCTCAAAGAACCCCTAAAAGTTTAGGTTATCTATCTAAATCTCATTTTGGTGGGCAGAAAGTAATTACATACCGCGAAGCCCTGCATTTGTTAAGGCTAGAAGAGTCATCAAAGGCATAGCTATAAGCCTTGGGACAAATAGCCTTAAACAAATGTGCAAACAGTGTAGGCTTACAAGTATTAGGGTTAGCATAGCTCCCAGTGCAACAATACTTAGCAGTCTGCATAGCCAAGCAAGCACTCTTACACCCCACAACCCTGCCGCCTCTCCTCACCTCCAACGCTGATGGACAACAAACATTCAAATCCACCCCACACGCCGCCACGCCGCAACCAACTCCGCCACCCACCGGAGCCATAGCAACCGGGAGGTTAAACCCATCAACCAAGCTCACATCATAGAAATGCAAAGGTGAGGCGGATGACCCAAGTGTCATTTCCACTATGGTGGCTGGCGGCACGCCGCCCATGCCGCGGCATTGGAGTTGGCCGGAGCAGTCTCCTGTCTCGCAGGTGCCGCTACCGTTTGAGTCAAAATTGCAACCTTGTCTTGCCCATATCCTGCCTGACCACTTCTCTGACACGTCGATGACTACTTCCTGGCCGCTGCTGAGGAGGAATCCGCCGTCTTTTGGGGTCGGTTTTCCGGCGCTTCCCAGTATGCCGGGCCATATGTTCTCATTGCAGTTGTTGACTAGTATAAGCTGAGCTCCATCTAAAACAGGACAGAAGAAACAATCATAAACATTATGGCTCTGTTTTGTTCGCCGTAAAATGTTTTTAAATGGAAAATATTCTACGCGCAAATATTGTGTGCAATTTTTTTGTTCTGCAATTATTTTCTCGTGTTTGGTTAACAGTTGCCAAAACAGTGGGCGGTGACGGTAGTGGCAGTGATGGGTGGCGGTGAAGGTGGGTGGCGGTGATGGGCAGGTCGTGGTGGAGGTAGGTTATAGTGGTGGTTATTGGTGGTGGAGGTTTTAGTAACGAATTTGAAATGTGTAAATCATTTTACATCTGGAAAATATAATATTTTACCTCCTGTAAATATTTACCCTCCAACCAAACAGCACTAAAACACCAAAACACCAAAACAAGGGAAAACATTTTACAGGAAAATATTTTACCACCAACCAAACGGAGCCTAGATTCAACATAAAAGAGTGCTAAACAAAGTATAAGGGAGGATTATGAAGAAGTACCTATTATAGAGGAAGTGAAGATCAGGAGAAGAAAGCAGAAGGATATGTAGGAGGAAGTTGCCATTGTTTGAGTTCCTGTTACCACAATGGTAGTCTTGGAGAATGGCTGAGGTTTATAAAGTACTCCTTCTCTCTTTCCTTTTCACTTTAGCTAAAAAGAGAGCGTATCTGCATTGCTTGCAATGGAGGGTTTAATCTTTTTGTCATTGGCCACTCGGTTTTATAGTATATCTTATCCTCTAGCTCTTCTCTTACAAGTTTCTCTCATCTTGAACCATTTCATATTCCAGCTTAAACTTTTTTTCTCAAAATGAACAGTAATGAAGTCTGGGATCTTGAAATGGAGCACCTAGGGACGTAAACCTCATTCTTGACAAATGTGAATTAATATATACCGTTCTCGGATACCATAAAGTTCGGATCACCACAAGTTCCAACCTTGGTTTCGGGTTTAAAGAGGTTATGTTGATTACTACTATAGACCTTCTCCTAGGTAAAGATGAAAACTGAGATCAGAATAATCCAGATAGTGCAACGCTCTTTTGTGATATAAAAAATCTGAAGTAGATATAATCTCTCAGCAATTATACCATCTATGTAAAGGAATCAAAGCTATGAGTATATATACTATAATCAATGACTACATATGACTATTCCTTGTAGTTTAAGACATAAAATACCTGAAATAATTATGCTTACTTTAGGCATTAAAGTTAATTTAAAGACCACAAATTGTGAGGTGGGTGCTTGAAGCCTTGAACTATGGATTTGGTATATACTGCAGAATGTGCATTCCAGAATTCAACGATGGTTACCCTTGGGATTACAATTGAGTTGGTTAGGCACAAGTCTTTAGGCGTTTCCCTGGAGGTCTTGAGTTCGGAACTTGAGTAAGCTATCTATTAGCCTTCTTAGTTGGCAGTGTCTGTCAGAGCTAGCTCATGCTGGCAATGCACTCAGGAAGGGCGGCTGCAGGTTCCACTATCATTAAAAAGCAAAATCAATAAATCGTCGATCTTCCGCACAATTATGGAAACTAAAAGCTTGCTCTGTCTCTTCACTGTTCTGATCCTACAAATATGTGATGCAGATCAATATTCGGGAACACAAGTCTTAAACCACATGTATACAAAATGAACTCTTCCATCAACTATTTTACACTATCTTCCTCCATAGAGGTTGGAGTCAGCAACGGACATTGGATGAGAAAACACCTTTGTAGATAGTGCTTTCTGGACAGACAGAACAGCCACGTGGCAGCAATCCAGCACACCTATCTGTGCTCTACACACACCGGATCACTACCTATGCTGATCCACGTGGGGGCTGCGAGACAGGGCCCTCGCGTACCAACAGGGGACCTGTAGGGACTTAGTGGTTTGGAGGCTAGGGTAAGGCTCGTCGCGCGCGTGCGACAATCAAGCTCGCACGCGACCTCTGGTAACTGACTGAGAGGTTCTAGGCTTACGTGTCCCATAAATGCGGCTGATCTCATAACGGTCTCCAATACTTGCGGGCAGATACGTAACGGTTCCTATATACACGGTCGAACGTGCCGTTGGGGGTCTATCATTAAAGCCGCCATTTATGGTGCATTAACCCCTCAACGATCACTTCCCCACTATATATAGGATCGTTAGCTTTCCATTACAAGAGAGGACTGAGTACGGACCAGTACATCTCAGCTCTTGGAACGCTAAGCAACCGACTCTCTCTCTCAGCCTACTGCCTCTCTCTCAAGCAGTTACTAGTGCTTACCCTCTCCCTACACATACCCTACATCTCTGTGTGTTCCTATTCTCTACTTGAGGTGCACACTTGGATCTCTCTGAGAGATTCCTGTGAGCACAATTTGGTGAACCCGACGTGAAACATCCACCTTCAACTCTTTTTAAGCCTTTCCATAATGTCTTCTGATGCAAACGCTCGTGATGGCGATCGGTCCCCTTCCCACGAGGAGACCTCGGGAGAAGAGGGACTTCTCAACACCACTGCCAATCCCAGCGTCCGTGCGCAAGTAGCTGCTGGAGGAGGGCCCTCTTTAGAGGCACTCCAAGCCACGATCCAGAGCCAAGCACATATGATGCAAGCCCAGTCCGCCCAGATTGATCAAATCATGACAATTTTGGGGAGGATTGCTCAAAATGCCATCACAGGGGCTTCAGTGTCACCACTGACAGCTTCGTTGCCTCTACCGGTGGCGGCAACCGCGTCCATAGTGCATACGTCTGTTGCACAATCTTCCTTTTCGAGTGGCCTAGGGCCTCAGGCTCCGGGCATCCCGACAAGCTCCTCCCTAATGACGGTGGGGAATCCTACGTCATACTCGGCGGTGCCCTACCACGCAGTCGGGAATCTGAGCGGCCATGCACTTCCGCCACCACCTCCATATGACCCAATTATGCCTTACGTTCCGGGCTTTGCGGCCCTGGAACAGCGTATAGACAGCATCATTGCAAACCAGAACCTCGCAGATACTGTCATCCCGAAGATTGACAGCGCGCCTCCCATTCCGCGGGACATCTACTTGATGCCCAACCCTGCTGGATACAAGGCGCCCAAGTGGGACAAGTTCGAAGATGTCGGCGGTAATGCACACGAGCATGTGATGCGATTCATTGATACGATGGGCCCGCACGGGGCGGATACCAGGCCGCTGATGCGCGAGTTCCCCAAGTCTCTGGGGGCTGTCGCGTACAAGTGGTATAGGACCCTGGAAGCAGGATCTGTCAAGACGTGGGAGGACATGGTAAAGAAGTTCTACACCAAATTCTTCCAGGTCGAATAAAAGGTCACCACTATCCACCTCTCACGCATGTACCTGAAGCATGACGAGGAAGGGGTCGCCTTCATCAAAATATTCAGGACCAAGTCCTTGGAGTGTGTCGATGACGTCCTGGAAAGTCGTATGGTGGAGATATGCCTTCAAGGCACGCGCGACGAATAAAAAGGTATGCTCATTAACGTGAATATGCCTACCTTTTCCAGATTGGTGGAAAGCACCAGGAACATGGAGCCGCTGGCGGAAAAGATGAAGAAGAGGTCTGCTAATGAGCGTACACAGGCGAATCCCAACTTCCAAGTGGAGAATCTCAGCTACAAACGGACGCGAGATGACAATGGCCATGCAGTATCATCCCCCAATAAACAGCGGCGACCCGCGCGCCGGGAAGCACCACTTCTGCCCTGTTCGGTTGAAGAAGCAATCAGTCTTTGCAAAAAGTGGCGAAATGACAGAATTTTGCCAATACTAGAACATAGGCCAACAGGGGAGCAACTGCGAGACCCCAAGTGGTGCGAATGCCACGGACAGGTCAGACACCCTACCAAAGAATGTAAAAAGCTCAGATGGCTGATAAGTAGGCAAATCGGGGAAGGGAAGCTACTCACTGAGAAGGCGCCCAAAGAGGTGCGTAGGAATCCCTTGCCATCTCGTGCGCAGAGGAGCACCAAGGGGAAGGAAATATCCATGATTTCGATCTTAGACCTTGAAGAGGTCGCGGATGGAGGAGTCTTGGACATTGCAGAAATCCATGATGGTGAAGACTATGGTGTAGACACGAAGGATTCGCGCACCGAGTGGTTAAAAAATTCTATAAGGTTCGCTGAGCTCCTTCGTGGAATGAATCTCTCAAACGATTGCAGACACGAGATGACAAAAATGATCCTCAAAGTTGCAAAAGACCATGGTGAAGAGTTGGTCGTCTCCGATTGGGAAGATATGAGGGACGCAAAATTGGGAGGATCGGCCATAACATTCGATGACATGGACAGAGATATCAACGACGAACATCATAGACCGCTGTACGTAACGGCCACCATCAACAATGTCAAATGCAAGCGGACCTTTATCGATGGTGGAGCCGCGGTAAACGTAGTTTCACTCAAAACCATGCAACTAGCAGGAGTCCCTCAAGGCAGAATCGTAAAGAGGCCATCGTTACTGGCAGGCTTTGGAAATGACTCCATAATGATGGCCGGTTGGATTCGATTAAGGATCCAGATTGGGCAGATTAGCTGCTCTGCCAAATTTCACGTCATCGACGCTGATGCGACTTACCATATGATCCGTGGGCGAGCATGGATTCATCGCTTTGATGTCGTGCCTTATATGACGCACCAAGTAATGAAAGCTATCTGGAAGGGCAAGGTGGTCGTCATACCCGCCTCAGTGAGTCCCTTTGATCTAGAGGAAGCACACCTACCCGAAGCAGCGTGGTTTATAGGAAGAACCACCCCAACCTCAAATCAGACGACCCCACTACCAAAGGAGGAAAACGTACAAGGTCAAATATCGCTCGGAGTAATGATGACGCGAAAGGAGCCAATGGAGAAGCAGCCCAGGCAGGAAAAATCTCACGAAGAAGCTGACATCAATGAAAAATTTTATACCCTGAAGAGAGCCGTACAACATGACGGTAAATAGAAACACGACGAGAGGAAGAGCTACCGCATCCAAAGACGCGCGGGGTCACCCTTGACTTGCCCCGTTGGAAGTGTCTCTGGAAAAGTCTATGAGCTGACAAAAGCTCCAGACAAAGACGAGAATTTATTACCAGGAGAAGTCAAGGAAGCCCCCGAATGCATTGAAGACCGCCCAAGGCTACAGAAGAAAGAATTAAAGGAGGTATTCCTAAGTCCCACCGAGGAAAAGAGGAGACCTGTCTTCTTCAGTGCGGATCTCAGCGAGACGGAAGAACACGAGCTGATCCAACTATTGAAGGAGTACAGGGATGTGTTCTCATGGGAATATGATGAGATGCCTGACTAGATCTAGGCATCATTATTCATAGGCTGGATATTGTTCGAGGGTCAAATCCAATCAAGCAAAGTGCGAGAAACTTTCGGCCCGAGATAAATGTCAAAATCAAGGAGGAGATCGTCAAGTTGTTGAATGCCAAATTCATTGAGCCTAATCACCATCCGACTTGGATCGCAAATATAGTCCCTATTGTGAAAAAGAATGGGAGCCTTCGTGTATGTGTCGATTTCAAGGACTTGAACAAGTTCTGCCCGAAAGACGATTTCCCTTTGTCGAACATAGACCTGTTGATTGATTCCACTGCCGGCCATGAAATGTTCAGCTTCATGGATGGATTTAGTGTCTATAACCAGATCAAGATGGACCCATAAGATGCGAAGAAAACGACATTCATCAGGTCTGTAGGGGTCTTTAATTATACAGTTATGCCATTTGGGCTAAAAAACGCAGGGGCAACGTATCAGCACACAATGATGGCATTATTCACGACATGATGCTCGCTGAGGCTGAATTTTATGTGGATGACCTGGTGGTCAAATAGAAGCGAAAGCAAGATCACCTAAGGGATTTGAGGAAGGTTTTCGACAGATGCCGCACCTTCCAGCTGAAAATGAACCCGATGAAGTGTGCCTTCGGCGTAACATCTGAGAAATTCCTAGGCTGCGTAATCCACATACATGGGATCAAGCCTGAGCCAGCCAAGATCTCAGCAATCACAAGCTTACCTACACCACAATCTCAAACTGAATTAAAAGCGTTCTTAGGGAAATTGTCGTATCTGCGAAGGTTAATACCGGCTATTGGGGAGTTGACCTTTTGCTTCAGCAACTTGCTCAAGAAGAACGTGACATTCCTATGGACGGAGGGGCATCAGGCCGCATTTGAGAAGTTAAAAGGCCTACTAACATCTTCGAGGGTCATGATCGCACCTCATCTAGGTTCACCCCTACTGCTGTACCTAACCTCAACCAAGAGGTCCATTAGAGCATTACTAGCCCAGGAGTTTGAAGGGCAAGAAAGGCCAGTGTATTACATCTCGCACATGATCCAATCCGCGGAATCCTGGTACACAGAAATAGAGCGACATTGCTTGGCCTTGTTTTTCGCTATTGAGAAGTTAAAGCATTATCTTGCTTCTCATAAAGTGGTTGTTGTGACTAAGCATGATCCCATACGTTATTTTCTGGGACATTCACCTACTTCCGGGAGACTTGCAAAATGGTACATGACCATCTCCCAATATGACATAACATGTATGTGACCAAAGGCAATTAAGTCCCAAACATTGGCAGATCTACTAGCCCAGTTCCCTGACCAAAGTTACGAGCCTGTGTCGGAGGAATCCGAAGGACCTGAGATATATGCGATCAGCGATCAGTATTGGAAACTACACTTTGATGGGTCTTCGACAAGATCAGGAGGAGGAATCGGAATCATGTTAATAAAGCCTGACTAGGAAGTCATCCAGATATTGACAAAACTAGACTTCGCGGTGACCAACAATGAAGCCGATTATGAGGGCTCCTCGCAGCCAAAGCCTTGGAGGTCCAGAATATGATTGTCATGGGAGATTCGAAGCTAATCGTGAAGCAAGATGCATGAGAGTACGCTTTAAATGAAATTAAATTGCTCAAATATCGGTCAATAGTACAGAAGTTGGTCTAGAAATTTGAATATGTCAAATACGAGCACACTCCCAGATCCGATAATCGTCATGCCGACGCACTAGCTATCTTGGGGTCAAAAATTAGCCCTGACAAATGCCCAGCCCATATATCGATTCAAGTCAAAGTGACACCGGCCTCGGTAAAAGAGTTATGTGAGGAGAAGATTTCTGAAGAGACAGATTGGAGAAAGCCCATTCTACGCGCGATGGCTGACGGAACCAATAAAGAAACTTGTGTTTCTGTCAAAGTATTTTATACACGATGGCTTGCTATACCACAAAGGCCCTGGGGGCATCCTCATGCGATGTGAAACGGAAAAAGAAGGGCGAGCAATATTGGAGAAGATCCACCAACATTCATGTGGAGACGATGAGATTTTCATCTATAGGAAAGCTCAACGGTATGGGATCCACTGGCCGCAGATGTCATACTTTGCGGCTATCATACAGAGCAATTGTGGAAAATGTGCATTGATGAAAGACTCACTGGAAATCTCCACAATCGAGGATAAGGATTGGTGAACACCAATAATTGACTACCTATGGGATGGGACCCTGCCCACTGGGAAAAAGGAGGTTGATAAACTGAAGAGGAAAGCAGCTCGATACATCTTGCAGGAGGGATTGTTATGGCAAAAAGGACATAAGGAAAATTTGCTCAGATGCTTAAGTGGGAAAGAGACCCAGGAAGTCATGGAAATGTCCCATCAAGTAGAACATCAAGGAGGTTAAAATTTATGCAGACAACTCCTAACAGTCGGGTACTTCTGGCCAACCATGGAAGCCGATTGCCGTGAAAAAGTCAAAAGATTCCAGCAATGCCAATTCCATGGAAATTTGGTCCATGCTCCCGCCGTCGACCTGCACGCGCTAGGCACTCCATGGCCGTTCCATACTTGGTCATTGGATTTCATCGAACCAATACGACCTCCTTTGCGCGGAAATGAATATATACTCACGGGAACAGAGCAATTTACCAAATAGGTTGAGGCAATCCCACTCAAGACAGCAAACGCAGCGGTCGTGATCAAGTTCACACAGGAAAACATCGTTCATCACTTTGGCATCCCTAATACCATATTATCTGACAATGGGAACCTTTTCGTCAACTGCCAAGTGGCCGAAAAATTAATGGAGTACAACATTAGACAAATATGCTCGACGCCCTATTATCCAAAGGGGAACGGGCAAGCAGAGACCACCAACAAAACGTTACTGCGGATATTGAGCAAAATGGTCAACGATGATCACAAAAGATGGGCAGATTCCTTGGGAACATCACTTTGGGCATATCGCACATCGCCTAAGACTCCTACGGGGGCTTCTCTGTTCTTATTATGCTATGGGGCTGAAGCAGTTGTCCCCTCTGAAGTCAAGGTAAACTCAGCAAGACTGGCTTTCAGTGCCCTCTATGACAACGAGCGTGACCATGATCTCGTCTTACTAGAAGAACGACGCGAGGAGGCTTAAAAGGAAAACACAAGATACAAGGAAAGGATCTCGCGCGCCTATAACAAAAAGGTCCAGCATAGGGACTTTGCTGTAGGTGACCTAGTTCTACGGGCCTCTGACCATTGCATGCGCAAGGCAGCCCACCCAAAGTTTGCGGCTAACTGAGAAGGACCCTTTGAGGTCAAAGAAGTCTCCGACAGTGGTTACTGCAACATCCTGCGTTTCCACGGAACGGCCACCACGCCAACTCCGCTCAACATGCGGTGGCTGAAAAAGTATTATCCCTAACTCTTAGTCAAATATTTGCAAATCCTCCCATACGAGGAACCATAAATAATAACTCTCCCATATGAGAGCTCTTTTATTAGCTACGAATCTTATCTGATCCTTCCGAAAGTGTAAGCCTATCTCATATGATAGCAGTATAAAAGCCTATCTGCCTAGATAGCAGCCAAGCATAAATGCAAGCCTATCTCATATGATAGCAGGATTGCAAACTTAAAAGCCTATCTGCCTAGATAGCAGCCAAACATAAACGTAAGCCTATCTCATAGGATAGCAGGATTGCAAACTTAAAAGTCTATCTGCCTAGATAGCATCAAAACATAAACGTAAGCTATCTCATATGATAGCAGGATTGCAAATTTAAAAGCTTGTCTCATATGGCAACAACCAAGCACAACCATGCGCGAATATAGAACAACTATGCGCAGCTACGCGACGGGCCTTACAAAAGCCCGAGCTTGATAGTGATATCATTCAAGGAAGCAAACACGAGACTTCGGGAGCATGAAAGAAAAAAACAAAAAGACCAATCAAAAGCATAAAGGCATCATCTCAAAAATACGCGGAGCCAGTATGCGAAAAATATAAGCAGATAATCGAAGGATCGCAGCTACAAGTTGCACAAAGGGTTACATCAAAATAAAATTCAAAAAGCAATGGAATAGTAGTACTGATATTTTAATCTTCGAAGAAATCCTTCAGGAGGGAGTCTCTCGCTGACAACTTGAGTGAATTAGCAGCGAGCTTCTTGATACGAGTCTTGTTCTCCTCATGATGCTTCACAGCAGCCTCATATTCCTTAGCCATTTGTTCTAGCGCTTCCCTACGTGCATTGAGAGCGACTGTCTCCTCCCTATAACCAGCGAGATCAGATCGTAGAATGACAGAGATCCTGATTCTGGCCAACCTCTGCATGAGGAAGTTCAAGTCCAATCGTCCAGCAGCGGTTTGCTGAAGCCTTTGCCTGCTTGTAAGAAAGTCCTCAACACTGGCAACTGTGGTGCTTGCGGGAGTGGCCTCATGAATCTTTCACAAGATAATGGTCAGTTCCTTTAAAAGCTTCCCTCTTTCTATTGGTGACAGTTCCAGTACTCTAGTAAATACGGTCGGGAAGGATACACGCACTTTCATCAGCCATTCAAGGCAAGCCTGATCAACACCTATGCATAAAAACATGACGATGCTCAGCAAGATGCAAGTCTAAAGAGCAAAATGTTAACAAAAAGGGGGAGGTCCTTACCAGTCCCCTCGACAATTCGCTACAGAGGGGCGATGAGTGGTACTAGCTGCGAACTAGAGCCTGCTGCTTTAGATAATCTTTGATCTGCTCGAGCCTCGCGCAAAAAGTACGCTTCAGGAATCACGAATTTCTTCTAAGCTGTAACTGTTCTCATAATCTGCGAACGCTGCACTTCAAAAAGGTTTTCAGAAAAAGAGCATCTAAATCGGAATAAAAACCAAATGAAGGGATGGCACTCTGTGGAACATCGGGTTTGGAAGAGACATTGGGCTCAACAGATACAGTATCCTTCACCAGTTAAGCAGAAGAGGGGAAGTTTTCAGAAATAACATTTGCAGTAGTCCCCTTGACCAAAAAAACCCTTGAGTCTGCCTGTTTAGAAACCTCAGTTCGAAAACGTTTTGATTGTTGAGTGATCGCGTCATTGGTATCAGGATCATCGCTGGATCTTTTCCTTGAGGAACTTCCACTATTCGAGGCCACAAAAGCCTCTAATGCGTTGGAAATTAGCTGCTGGACCTTGGGAGTCAGGGGCATTGCCATTTCAATATGGCTGTTAAGTGAGGAAGACTTCCTCAAGACTGCCTTCTCCTCGCGCATACGATTGATGAAACTTACGCTAGGATCTCCAGAAACAAAGCGCCTCAGAAAACACTAAAACCAAAGGACAAATTAAAACAGGCATTACATATATAAGATAGAGGAGGATGCGCGATAATACCTGAATGAAGGAGTCCGCATACTCGACCCTGGACGCGAAAGATTTGCGTATAACAATATCAATCTTCTCACCAAGGATCAGTTGGGCACAGATATGCCGATTCTTGGCTAATAGAGAATAGTAACTATAGAGGGAGTCAGCCCGACTACGGGACGTCTTGAAGGGGTATTCGCTGGATGAAAATATCAGCGTCTTGCTAGGACGAGGAAGGGAATAAGTAGGATTGTTTCCAAAATTGATAAGACGGTGGGTCTGGAAATTCGAGAAACTAACCCAACCGGGAGTATTCCGGCCTCCCTACCACGCACGGGTTGGATCAAAGGAAGCTCAATAAGCAGAAAGCTGGTACTCCTGTTATATATAAGTCCATCATAACAATCCCTGGAAATGGAGTCAAGGCACAACGGAGGTGGGACAGCATCGTATCCGAATTGAGGACTTACGCGAACGGGATCAAAAGGGACGGTAATATGTTTTCAATCATCAAAGATTTCAGAGAAAGGAACATACTCTGGCAAAGCAGGTAGATACCCTCTTCGGACCCTGTTAACAAATCTGCTGAAGACCCAATCTTTCTTGACTATATGCTTGGGAGTAAGTTCGAAATCCTCATCAGGATAAAAATCTTCCCAGAAATCTATGTTTTCGTCCTCCAACTGAGAGACATAGGGTCTGGGATTAAAGTAATGGATTGTCGCATACCAAAGCAAAGGGATACTGGGGAGCCTTCGTTTTATACCAATGGCATGCTCGGGGACAGAGAAAGACTCTGGTGGCGTTGGGAGTATTCCATAGCTCCACATCGCCAGGAATAGGGGCATACGCGGGCCATCTCTCAAAATCCCACATGGACAAAAACGCAGTGTTAACAAAATTACTAACATCAACTCTCCCCTGTGATTGCTCAGCATGTGTCACAGCCAGGTCAAGGCGATGATACAAAGAACCTAAGACAAGAGGTCCTAAAGCTATTTTCTGTACAAGGGACAATCTCACGGCAAGAGCGAGAACATGGGGAAAATGCAATCACGAGGAAACCCATCTATCAGAAAGCGTGACAACCACACGCAAAGATAGCCGCAAAAAGTAAAATGAAACCCTTTTCCTTTAACACCAATAACGGCTTCTTGATCTTGGTCTCGCCACTCGGGGGATACACGCGGATCAACGTAATCCTTAAAGAAATACATCACCCACTTCGACCAACTTTTCTCTAAACTGGAGGATGCACGAACAAATGTTTCACAGGGTTTGGCCGCGCCTGGCTTCCATCTCGAAGCAGCTCTCCTCATATCGGCGATAAAGACCTTCATATCCTCGAAATGTTGGAGCTCGTCCGGATCGGTTAGAGGGGCCAACGGATCATCATTCCCCATGCTTGGAAGATGCAGCAAGACTTCTACGTCCTCCAAAGTGGGCGCGGCCTCAAAATCAGAAAAATGGAAAGTATGTGTCCTTTCGAATACCGGGAAAAAGTGCCTGTAGCATGGCACTATCAGTCCAAATATGGAGACCTTTGGTGGCGCGGACGGGATGGAAGATATTACATTTATTAAGCTCGCTCGCGTAGTTACTGGGGATATACTCTGTCCACTCCTCCGTCCAGTCAATTTCCTCCACAGAGACCTGAGGAAGAATAACAGTAAAACCAAACAAACCAGCTTCAAGACCAAGGCGATGCACATCTTCAGTATTAGCCAGATCCCAGTCAGATCTCACTGGTTCAGGCACAAGCTTTAGAGCGTCGTTTAACGGGGATGCTCGGAGCGTAGAGGCCTTGTGTAGATAGTGCTTTCTAGACAGACAGATCACGGCCACGTGGCAGCAATCCAGCACACCTAGCTGTGCTCTACACACACCGGATCACTCTTTACACTGATCCACGTGGGGGCAGAGAGACAGGGCCCTCGCGTACCAAGACGGGACCTGTAGGGACTTAGTGTTTTGGAGGCTACGGTAAGGCCCGTCGCGCGCGTGTGACAACCAAGCTCGCGCGCGAACTCTGGTAACTAACTGAGAGGTTCTAGGCTTACGTGTCCCATAAATGCAGCTGATATCATAACAGTCTCCGATACTTGCGGGCATATACGTAACGGTTCCTATATACACGGTCGAACGTGTCGTTGGGGGTCTATCATTAAGCCGCCATTTATGGTGCATTAACCCCTCAACGGTCACTTCCCCACTATATATAGGATCGTTAGCTTTCCATTACAAGAGAGGACTGAGTACGGACCAGTACATCTCAGTTCTTGGAATGCTAAGCAAACGACTCTCTCTCTCAGCCTACTGTCTCTCTCACGAGCAGTTACCAGTGCTTACCCTCTCCCTACACACACCCTACATCTCTCTGTGTTCCTATTCTCTAATTGAGGTGCACACTTGGATCTCTCCGAGGTATTCCTATGAGCACAATTTGGTGAACCTGACGTGAAACATCCACCTTCAACTCTTTTTAAGCCTTTCTATAATGTCTTCTGACGCAAACACTCGTGAGGGCGATCGGTCCCCTTCCCACGAGGAGACCTCGGGAGATGAGGGACTTCTCAACACCACTGCCAATCCCAGTGCCCGTGCGCCAGTAGTTGCAGGAGGAGGGACCTCTTTAGAGGCACTCCAAGCCACGATTCAAAGTCAAGCCCAGATGATGCAGGCCCAGTCCGCCCAGATTGCTCAAACCATGAGAATCTTGGGAAGGATCGCTCAGAACACCACCACGGGGGCTTCAGTCTCACCACTGACAGCTCCGTTGCCGCTACTAGTGGCGGAAACCACGTCTATAGTGCATACGTCTGTTGCACAATCTAATTTTTCTGGTGGTTTTTGGCCACAGGCTCCGGGCATCCCGACGAGCTCCTCCCTGATGGCGACGGGAAATCCTACGTCATACTCAGCGATGCCGTACCACGCAAGTTGGGATCTAGGCACCCATGCACTTCCACCGCCACCTCCCTATGATCCAAAAATGCCCTACATTCCGGGCTTCGCACCCTTGGAACAACGTATAGAAAGCATCATTGCAAACCAGATCTTCACAGATACTGTCATCCCAAAGCTTGACAGCGCACCTCCCATTCTGCGGGACATCTACTTGATTCCCAACCCTATTGGGTACAAAGCACCAAAATGGGAAAAGTTCGATGACGTCGCCGGGAACGCACACGAGCATGTGATGCGATTCGTTGACATGATGGGCCCGCACGGGGTAGACACCAAATTACTAATGCGTGAATTTCCCAAGTCTCTGGGGCTGTCGCGTACAAGTGGTATAGGACTCTGGAAGCAGGATCCGTCAAGACATGGGAAGACATGGTCAAGAGGTTCTACACCAAATTCTTCCATGTCGAAGAAAAGATTACCACTATCCATCTCTCACGCATGTACCAGAGGAATGACGAGGAGGGGGTCACCTTCATCAAAAGATTCAGGGCCAAGTCCTTGGAATTTGTGGATGATGTCCTGGAAATTTGACTGGGGGAGATATGCCTTCAGGGTATGCGCGATGAATACAAAGGTATGCTCATGAACCTAAACATGCCTACCTTTTCCAGATTGGTGGAAAGCACCAAGTGTTGGAATAGATGCCCTAGAGGCAATCTAGTTTAGTATGAATTTGTAATTGGCTAGAAATTCATTTATTATTTATTGGATATTTAATATAATGAAGTCCTTAGATTTACAATTGTGTTGTTTATCTTAAATATCCCTAGTCAAGTATAATGATTAAATGGGACAATCATCTATAGACTAGTATGGGGTTGGATTGATATGGAGATATCACGATCCAACACATAGGTGTGCATTACGGAATGTTGCACTGGATTGACCCATTACCGAGAAGGCTACATACACGTTATGTTGAGTCACAAGTGCTTCTCGGGTACAATGGTATTGTCATCCTTAGACTTGAAGTCACTAGATATTCTAGTTGTGGATCATTGTGATCTTGGTAGCGTTAAACGCTACACCGTAACTGGGTAGTTATAAAGGCGTGTACTGGATACAATGAGAAGCAAGCTTAGAGATCGTAGTGGACGTAGAGAGGATTTGCCCCTCCCACATAACGGGAGCAAGTATCCAAGGCCACTCGAGGATAGTGCTTATAGAATGTCTGGCCAGACTCAAATAAATCAATATATGGGATATTGATGTTATTTGCACGAATAAGGCTATTCCATGGATCGAGAAACTAGGGATTGGATATACGAGTGTGACTTGTATGTCTCGTGTCCAATCCGGATATGGAGGCAAAGGGATGAGACAATTACTTGTACAAGGTTGTCTAGATGACTATTCTATTAGTTGGCTAGAATGGATGTTTTGCTAGAAACCGCTCCATATTAGCAAAGAGTTGCTACCAACTAGATAGAACCTATGGGGTCACACGCTATATAGAGTTGTACTAGATTGTGGAATTAATTAATTGGATTAATTAATTAGAAGGATCACTTTGCAAACCCTTGCAAACTTAGTAGGGACTAATTTGCAAGGAAGGGACTAAATTGAATTCTAGTAGGACTAGAATAAGTCCTTTAGGTAGTTGACAAGGAGTTGTTGGACTATATAAAGGACCCTCCTCCTTCCTTCCCTACACACTTTTTATGCTCTAGAGAGAACATAACAAGAGTAGGAGAGAACAAAGAAGAGAGAGAGCAAGCCACAAAGAGGGACGCCGCCCCTTTTGCCGCCGCCCCTTGTCCCCGACGCCACAAAGGGCCGAACCCCCTTTTGGTGCCTCGTTTTGCGTGATTCCTTCACCCTCCTTTCAATCCGGGCTAGCACCAAGGAGATTGGAGATCTAGGAACAACTCTAGGCGTGGATCAACTATAGAGAACGTGACACTATTCGCGTTTGAAGTCATCAAGGAGAACCCAAAGGTGTGTTTATGATTTCTTACCTTCACTATCGTTATGCATCTAGACTTGTGATCCTTGGAGGGTTTTGCATGGTTGTTTGTTTGATTATGCTTCCGTTTGCGCGATCCATGAATCAAAACCCTACAGTGGTATCAGAGCCACAGGTCATAGAGCATAAACGTAGTTTATGTGTTACATTCTTGTTGTTTTACACCTTAATTTGTTGTTTATCGCGTAAAACAAGACAAATCAAGCATTGGATGCAATTTGTCAAAGAATTAATCATAACAAGACCCAATTATTGCATTAGATGCATGAATTGGTGAGTTTGAGAAATTTTAGGATCTTAGATCTAGGGTTTGGGCATCCTTGGGGAAGAAGGAGTTCTCCCACAACAAGGAAACAACCAAACTTGGGCTCCAAGCAAGGAGGTTGTTTTGGAAACAACCTCCACAAGGAGGTTCGGCCCCCTAGGGAGCCGCCCCCCTTGCTTGCCGCCCAAGCTTGGAGCCCTAAGGGGCCGGGCGGCCCTAACCCGCGGGCCTAGCTTGCGGGTTTTGGGCCGGGCCGGCCCTAGGGCTTTATGGTTCACTTATTTGGGCCCGGGCAATGGGATTGTTGGGCCCATGGACCGTTTTAACCCTAGAAATCCTAAAATCAATTAAAATTGACCAAGCGCGTTAAAATTGGATTTTAACTGTTTATGTGCAAATCGCATGGTGATTGGATATGGCCTTAGGATGTGGTTTGATGTGGATGTTTAATTTTGTGGTTTGGTTTTACGGCCTGCGAGCTGATCAATTAATTGTAATAATTAATTAGGGTTTTATGGCCTGCGTGCCATTTTTTTTTTCTCAACTTGTGAGATTTATTTTATTTAGTATAGATATTAGCTAGTGCTAGATAAAGTAGATTGTTAGCCAAGATTGGAGAAAAGAAGCCCAAAGCCAAAGAAGCCACAAAAGATGGAGCATGGAGCATGGAGCATTCCACATGACTATGAAGGATGGACCAAAAGATCAAGACGCATGGAGATGTGTTTGTTTAGGGTTCATAGATAATTCCATTGGCTTGGAATTATCTTAGTCTAGAAAAGGCCATATCCACATCACGTTTAATTTCTGTTTTGTGGTTGTTTATTTATTGTCTTATTATTTGTGTGGTTGGTGTATGGATGATGCATGCAATTAGGATAATAAGATAATTAGACAACCCGGATCTATTATTTGGAGTTGTGCCCAAACTCAAATAGATAGATTAGTTGATATTGATCAACAAAATAATTAAAATTGAAAAATCCCTCAAATTTTAAATATTGTGTTCTTGCCTTCTCGTTATTTAAACACTCATTATCATCATTATTTATCGAGTTCGTGCGTGCCAAAGCATGGCGACTTGGTTCATAATGATGGAATGCGATGGCACGTAACAATGTGCAATTGTTTAGATAAGAGGTTGAACACAACTAGGCTATTAATTTGATTAAGAAACCTAGAGGCAATCAATTGGGATTATCCATATGGATGGATAAATAAGGAGTTATTTGCCCGATTGAACCAAGAGTTGCATATGGGATGCAATTGGAATTGTTCCTACCTAAGAAGTAATCAAATTATGGGTGACTTGCCAAAGCAAGCTCATAAGGAGATGAAAAAGATGGATCTTGGCCCACTAGAAAATATAAGGATATTTTCCGCATTAATATCTTGAGGGTTATTAATCCGTAGAAAAATAGTGGGAGCTATATTTAATAAACTAGCCATTATTAAATATAGTCAAAAATTCACAAATACTAAAACTTGCGTATTTTCCTTTTTGTAGAATTCCAAATGGCAAACAACTCATCGAGTTCACAACATTCCCTACGATCTGTCCTTGAGAAGGACAAGCTCTCAGGAACCAACTTTCTCGATTGGTACAGAAACTTGAGAATTGTTCTCAAGCAAGAAAAGAAGCTGTACGCAATAGAGGAGCATGTTCCAGAAGGTCCAGAGAATCAGACACCTGCTGCCTTAAAGGCGTATCAAAAGCGTGTTGATGACGCTAATGATGCGGCCTGCCTAATGCTTTGCACCATGACCTCTGAGCTTCAGAAGCAACATGAGAACATGAATGCTGTCGATATGATCGAACATCTAAAGAAGCTCTTCCAAGAGCAGGCGAGGGTAGAGAGGTATGAGGTCTCAAAGGCACTGTTCAAATGTCATCTGGCAGAAGGGAACCCGGTGGGACCCCACGTACTCCGAATGATCGGGTACTTGGAGAATCTCGCCCGGCTTGGGTTCCCGGTCGGCCAAGAGTTGGCAACCGATCTCGTGTTGCAATCGTTGCCCGAGAGTTATGGACAGTTCATTATGAACTATAACATGAACGAGATCGTTAAACCACTGCCATATTTGCTCAACATGTTGAGGACGGCTGAACAGAGCATCAATAAGGGTAAGGGCAAAGCCATTATGATGGTACATAAAGGAAAGGGTAAAAAGTTTGCCTCTTCCTCCAAGGGCAAAGGCAAGTCAGTTGCCAAGTCCAAGGAACAAGCCCTTAAGCCTGTTGGTGCCATTTCCAAGGTCGTGACTAAGGGTGAATGTCACTACTGTAGTCAACCTGGACACTGGAGGAGGAACTGCCCAAAATATCTGGAGGACAAGAGGCTTGGAATAGTGATTCCACCACCACCAGGTATTTTTGTTGTAGATGTCAATTTAACTGTCTCTACATCATGGGTATTAGATACCGGATGTGGATCTCATATTTGTCGAAATATGCAGGATCTAAAGAGAAGTAAAAGATTGGCTAAAGGGGAGGTAGATTTGCGCGTTGGGAATGGAGCAAAGGTTGCTGCGTTGGCCATAGGCGTTTGCGAGCTATCTCTGCCTTCAGGATTAGTTTTAGAATTAAATAATTGCTATTTTGTGCCTGCTATGAGCAGAAACATTATTTCTATTTCTTGTTTGGACAAGGAAGGTTTTATTATTTCAATAAAGAACAATTGTTGTTCCTTTTATTTGAATAATATTCACTATTTTAGTGCGCAATTATTTAATGGACTTTATGTCCTTGATCTAAGTAATCCTGTCTACAACATTAATACCAAGCGGATTAAAATAAATGATTTAAATCCTGCTTATTTATGGCATTGTCGTTTAGGCCACATAAATGAGAAACGTGTATCTAGACTCCATAAGGATGGATTGCTAGACTCATTTGATTTTGAATCATATGAGACATGTGAGGCTTGTTTATTGGGAAAAATGACAAAGTCCCCTTTCAATAAGAAAGGTGAGAGGACTAGTGAGCAATTGGCGCTCATACATACCGATGTGTGTGGGCCATTTGCCACGCCTGCCAGGGGTGGTTACGTCTACTTCATTATGTTTACTGATGATTACAGTAGATATGGATTTGTGTACCTTATGAGGGCAAAATCCGAATCCTTTGAAGTGTTCAAAGAATTCAAGAATGAAGTAGAGAAGCAACTTGGCAAAAGTATCAAAGCTCTACGATCGGATCGTGGAGGAGAATACTTAAGCCAAGAGTTTGACGACTATCTTAGAGAGTGTGGGATCGTGTCCCAACTCACTCCACCCGGAACGCCACAATGGAATGGCGTGTCCGAGAGGAGGAATCGAACCCTATTGGATATGGTTCGGTCTATGATGTGTCAAACCGATCTTCCATTATCATTTTGGGGCTACGCTCTATTAAGTGCAGCTTTTACCATTAACCGTGTTCCATCTAAATCAGTCATGAAGACACCATATGAGATGTGGAGTGGGTGGCGTCCCACACTGTCGTTCATGAGGATTTGGGGCTGCGATGTCTATGTAAAAGGTTTACAATCAGACAAGCTAGGGCCTAAATCGGATAAGTGTAAATTTGTGGGGTACCCTAAGGAAACTAAGGGATACTACTTCTACAATCCAACCGAAAACAAAGTGTTTGTTGCTCGGACCGGCGTGTTTCTAGAAAGAGAGTTTGTCTCTAAAGAAGCAAGTGGGAGGAATGTAGAACTTGAAGAAGTTCAAGAACCACAAATCACTGAACCGATTATGGAACATGAACAGGAATCACAAACAGTTGTGGATCCACCTGTTCAGGTAACACAAGAGCTTCGTAGATCTAGTAGAGTGCGCCAGGAACCCGAGAGGTACGGACTTCTCGTAACTGATTCCGGTGACACGATGCTCATAGATGATGAGCCTACTACCTATGAGGAGGCCATGAATGGCCCAGACTCGCAGAAGTGGCTTGAGGCCATGAGATCCGAGATGGAATCCATGTATACCAAAAAAGTATGGACTTTGGTGGAACCACCTGATGGGGCGCGACCAATAGGGTGCAAGTGGGTCTTCAAGAAGAAGATCGACATGGATGGTAATGTGATTACCTATAAGGGCCGATTGGTGGCTAAAGGATTCAGACAGATTCATGGTATTGACTATGATGAAACCTTTTCACCAGTCGCAATGACCAAATCCATCCGAATCCTACTTGCAATTGCAGCATACTACGACTATGAGATTTGGCAGATGGATGTCAAAACAGCATTCCTTTATGGGAATCTCCTCGAGGACGTGTATATGATACAGCCGGAGGGTTTTGAGGATCCAAAGCAAGCCAACAAAGTCTGTAAGCTGCAACGATCCATTTATGGATTAAAGCAAGCTTCTAGGAGTTGGAATCGACGTTTGGATGAAGTGGTCAAAGAGTTTGGCTTCATCAGAAACGAAGATGAGTCTTGTGTCTACAAGAAGGTTAGTGGGAGCTCTGTAGCTTTTCTGGTCTTGTATGTGGATGACATACTACTCATTGGAAACGACATTCCCATGCTGCAATCTGTGAAAGACTGGCTAGGAAAGTGTTTCTCAATGAAAGACTTAGGGGAAGCAGCCTATATACTCGGTATAAAGATCTATAGAGATAGATCTAAGAGGTTGCTAGGCCTAAGTCAAAGTACATATATTGACAAGGTGTTGAAACGGTTCAACATGCAAGATTCCAAGAAGGGATTCTTGCCCATGTCACATGGAATCACTCTTTCGAAGAGTGGTTGTCCTTCCAATGAGATTGAGAAGGAACGCATGAGTAGGATTCCCTATGCCTCGGCCATAGGGTCCATCATGTACGCCATGTTATGTACTAGACCAGATGTGTCATATGCCTTGAGTATGACAAGCAGATACCAATCCAATCCAGGTGAGAGTCACTGGATTGCTGTCAAGAACATCCTAAAGTACTTGAGAAGAACTAGGGATGCTTTCTTCATGTTTGGCGGTGAGGAAGAGTTGCGTGTAAGGGGTTACACTGATGCAAGCTTCCAAACCGATAGAGATGACTTTAGATCACAGTCGGGATATGTGTTTTTCCTGAATGGAGCAGCGGTGAGCTGGAAGAGTTCCAAGCAAGAGACGGTAGCTGATTCTACAACAGAGGCTGAGTACATTGCTGCAAATGGCGCAGCAAAGGAGGCTGTTTGGATCAGAAAGTTTGTTTCTGAACTTGGTGTGGTCCCTAGCATTGCGGATCCAGTGGAGTTGTTCTGTGACAACACTGGGGCGATCGCGCAATCAAAGGAACCAAGATCGCACCAGAAGTCCAAGCACGTGCTCAGGAAGTTTCATCTGATTCGAGATATTATCGATAGAGGAGACGTTCGGATATGCAAGATTCCTACAGATGATAATCTGTCAGACCCGCTTACAAAGCCTCTCACGCAGTGGAAGCATGAAGGGCACACTAGGAGTATGGGCATACGAGATGCGCCAGATTGGCTCTAGTGCAAGTGGGAGACTGTTGGAATAGATGCCCTAGAGGCAATCTAGTTTAGTATGAATTTGTAATTGGCTAGAAATTCATTTATTATTTATTGGATATTTAATATAATGAAGTCCTTAGATTTACAATTGTGTTGTTTATCTTAAATATCCCTAGTCAAGTATAATGATTAAATGGGACAATCATCTATAGACTAGTATGGGGTTGGATTGATATGGAGATATCACGATCCAACACATAGGTGTGCATTACGGAATGTTGCACTGGATTGACCCATTACCGAGAAGGCTACATACACGTTATGTTGAGTCACAAGTGCTTCTCGGGTACAATGGTATTGTCATCCTTAGACTTGAAGTCACTAGATATTCTAGTTGTGGATCATTGTGATCTTGGTAGCGTTAAACGCTACACCGTAACTGGGTAGTTATAAAGGCGTGTACTGGATACAATGAGAAGCAAGCTTAGAGATCGTAGTGGACGTAGAGAGGATTTGCCCCTCCCACATAACGGGAGCAAGTATCCAAGGCCACTCGAGGATAGTGCTTATAGAATGTCTGGCCAGACTCAAATAAATCAATATATGGGATATTGATGTTATTTGCACGAATAAGGCTATTCCATGGATCGAGAAACTAGGGATTGGATATACGAGTGTGACTTGTATGTCTCGTGTCCAATCCGGATATGGAGGCAAAGGGATGAGACAATTACTTGTACAAGGTTGTCTAGATGACTATTCTATTAGTTGGCTAGAATGGATGTTTTGCTAGAAACCGCTCCATATTAGCAAAGAGTTGCTACCAACTAGATAGAACCTATGGGGTCACACGCTATATAGAGTTGTACTAGATTGTGGAATTAATTAATTGGATTAATTAATTAGAAGGATCACTTTGCAAACCCTTGCAAACTTAGTAGGGACTAATTTGCAAGGAAGGGACTAAATTGAATTCTAGTAGGACTAGAATAAGTCCTTTAGGTAGTTGACAAGGAGTTGTTGGACTATATAAAGGACCCTCCTCCTTCCTTCCCTACACACTTTTTATGCTCTAGAGAGAACATAACAAGAGTAGGAGAGAACAAAGAAGAGAGAGAGCAAGCCACAAAGAGGGACGCCGCCCCTTTTGCCGCCGCCCCTTGTCCCCGACGCCACAAAGGGCCGAACCCCCTTTTGGTGCCTCGTTTTGCGTGATTCCTTCACCCTCCTTTCAATCCGGGCTAGCACCAAGGAGATTGGAGATCTAGGAACAACTCTAGGCGTGGATCAACTATAGAGAACGTGACACTATTCGCGTTTGAAGTCATCAAGGAGAACCCAAAGGTGTGTTTATGATTTCTTACCTTCACTATCGTTATGCATCTAGACTTGTGATCCTTGGAGGGTTTTGCATGGTTGTTTGTTTGATTATGCTTCCGTTTGCGCGATCCATGAATCAAAACCCTACACCAAGAACGTGGAGCCCTTGGTGGAAAGGATGAAGAAGAGGTACGCTAACGAGAGTATACATGCTCCCTAGCTTCAAGGGGGGAAAGTACTGCTACAAACGGACTCGAGACGTCAGCGTCCATGCAATATCATCACCCAATAAACAGCAGCGGCCCGCGCCACCGTTTCCCTGTTCAATCGAGGATGCAATAGACTTCTGCAAGAGATGGCGCAAAGACGGGATCCTACCACCCGTAGAGCACAAACCCGCGAAAGACCATATGAAGAATCCAAGGTGGTGCGAGTGCCACGGGCAGGTGCTACACCCAACCAGAGAGTGCAAAAAGATTCGGTGGCTTGTGGACATGAAGATAAAGGAGGGCCTGTTGGTGGTCGATGAGCCAACCAAGGATGTGCGCAACAAACCACTGCCGTCTCATGGAAGGTAGGAGCCCAAGGGCAAGTAGGTAGCTATGATATCAATTACGGAACTAGAGGAGGTTGCGGAGGAAGAGGCCCCGTTGATCGCGGAGGTTTATGAAGACGAAGACCATGGTTTCGACACAGAAGATTCGCGTGCTTAGCGGATAAAGGACTCTGCCAAGTTTGTTAAGTTCTTCGATGAGATGAATTTTTCGAACAACTGCAGGCATGAGATGATAAAGGCGATCCTGAGGGTAGCTACGGACCATGGGGAGGAGTTGGTTATTTATAATGGAAGGGTTGTGACGGCCGCACGACCACGTAGTTTGAGCATAACGTTTAACGAATAAGACAAAAGGACTAATGCCAATCATCAGAGGCCGTTGTACGTGACAGCCACCATCAACCACGTGGAGTTCAAAAGAGCCTTTTTTGATGGAGGAGCTGCAGTGAATGTCGTCCCTCTCAGTACCTTGGAATTGGCAGGAATTCCTCAAGACAAGATTGTTAAAAGGACATCACCACTAATGGGTTTTGGAAGCGACTCCAAAATGACAGTTGGTTGGATTCGGTTGGGAATTCAGATTGGCCAAATCAAGTATTCTGCCAAATTTCATGTTATCAAGGCAAAAATCACTTACCATATGATTATTGGCCGAGCGTGGATCCATCGCTTCGACGCCGTACCCTCCACAGCTCACCAAGTCATGAAGACAATTTGGAAAAACAGAGTGGTCGCAATACCTGCCTCGGTGAATCCTTTTAACTTAGAAGAAGCACATTTGTCCGAGGCTGTATGGTTTTCGGAATTGGTGGATGAACCTACTCTAGCCCCGTTTCGGTCAGCTCCCTTACCCAAGTGGGAGGATGTCAAGGGACAGTCCCCAGCTGGAGTAATGGTGATGCAAGAGAAACCTAAGGAGTATGCGCGGGAGGAGATTCCCATGGTTGCTTACATGAAGAATGTCTACACCCTAAAAAGGGTCATCAAACATGACAGTGAGGGAAGGCAGGTAAGTAGCTTCTACTCCAACGACAGGAAGTGCTATCGCATCTGAAGGCTGTTGCAGGACTACTATCAACACCACTCAAGAACGCAATGGTATTGTCCCTAGCATCCTCTTTACTGGATTTTGTGACTAACAACTGTACTTTACCATATGAAGGTCTCATGAGTAATAATATCCCTCTTATGGGAAAGCCCTTTCCTGATTAACTATCACACTTACCTTGCCACTCTACAGCGATGCATGAGGTATAAGCCTATCTGACTAGATAGCAACCGCTCACAAAAACGAAGCCTATCTGTTTAGGTAGCAGCCAAGCATGAGTATAAGCCTATCGCCTATCTCATATGGTAGCACCTCACAAAGCCTATCTGTCTAGATAGAAGCAAAATACAAAGCCTATCTGTTTAGATAGCAGCCAAACACGATCAAAGCCTATCTGTCTAGATAACAGCAAAATGAAAAGCCTATCTGTTTAGATAGCAGCGAAACGCGATCAAATCCTATCTGTCTAGATAGCAGCAAAATGAAAAGCCTATCTCTTTATATAGCAGCCAAACGCGATCGAAGCCTTTATGTTTAAGATAGCATCCAAACGTGATCGAAGCCTATCTGTCTAGATAGCAGCAAAATGAAAAGCCTATCTGTTTAGATAGCAGCCAAACGCGATCAAAGTCTATCTTTCTAGATAGTAGCAAAATACAAAGCCTATCTATTTAGATAGCAGCCACACATGATTAAAGCCTGCTTGTCCAGGTAGTGGAAGAAATGAAAGGCCTAACTGTTCAGACATAAGCTAAAGCGCGATCAGAATCTATCTGCTCGATCGAAGGGCAAGGAAATACGTGAGTTAAAAAGTCTTCTATAGTAGAGAAAATGGCGAACAAAAAAGAAAAAAACCACACTTTCATAAACAGTCAAATCTAGTTTACAATTTATCTATCTAGATAGCAGCTTAAAGCAAGACTTACAATTTAAAAGCAAAATGTTCTTAAGGAGCACTCTTACATGACTCTACAACTACGACGCGTGATGCTTTCATCGACGTTCTCGACCAGAACAGAGCTCTTGTCGATGCCCCTGACATGGTGAGATGCCAAATGAACTTCAATCCATCATGGCTGTGATGTGAAGAACAAATGGGAGAACGGCTCGTGGGGTAGGAAGCTGATCGTGTGTAAGAGAAAGCACACCCACATGTTGTTTCCTGGTCGAAACAATGGTGGCAAATAGTTCTCCGATGAAAGGCCGACGGAGATGCACACCACTCATTACTTGCTGGCATAAGAATCGGCATAAAGATCCTCTTCGCCGGAGGACCACCGGAGGTTACCCCTACAAACATGATAAGGGGAAAGATGTTTTCATTCCCATACAAGAGCTTACACGGTTGGTCTTCGAAAAAACCGTGACAACTCGGGGATTCTTCAGCTGAATCCTTGGGAGTCATTTCTATAGCACAACGCACAGATTCAAAGCCAAAGAGCCAGAATCGATAAGGATTGAAAAGGGATGAAGAGCAATGAAAAGAAGGGGCAAGTACCCAGTAAAGATAGCATTTTTCCAAGCACAGGTGATAACTCCGTTTTCGGAGTTATTTTATGCCTTTTATTTCTACGTTTTGCGTGCTTATAATGGAGAATTTGTCGTCTTTTGAGTAGATTGAGCGTAAATGTGAAAATATGAGTTCATGTGCAATACTTGTTAAATCCGGGCGTTTCTTTAGATTTTTGAGCTTTTTATTGTGATATGATCGCGGGTTGTGTTTTCGTGTTGTGATTCGCAGGAAAACAGGGCTTGGATGATCGTGCGGGATTTGGAAGCGAACTTCGGAAACGAGGAACTCAAAGACAAGTCAAGAGGAGAGTCAAAAGTCAAAGGAAGTCAATGGAAAGTCAAAGGAAAGTCAAACAGAAGAGGAAGGTCAAAGAAAGTCAAAGGAAGATCAAGGAAAGAAAGAATAGAAGAAGAAAGTCAAAGAAGAGAAGAGAAAAGTCAAAGGAGGCAAAAAGAGGGCTGGAACAAGAAGTCTTCGTGCGAAGACATTTGTCTTCGTGCGAAGACAAATACTTAGCCAAAATTTCACTCTGAAGCATTCTCTTCTTAAAACAGCTCTCAGTATCTAAATGAGAAGATCTTCGCACGAAGAGGCAGAAGTCTTCGTACGAAGACTCTTCGTGCGAAGACAACTGTCTTCGTGCGAAGAGGTCGGGGGTCAGCAGCAGATTTTTGGGGCTTTTCCGTATTATTTCCAAACTTTGTAATATTATTATGGGGACGTATTTAAGACTTTTAGGTCGTCTTTTTCAGTAGTTTTTGAGGATTAGAGACATCTTTGGAGATCAAGAAGCCTTGGAGAGAGCTTAGGAGCTTTTGGATCATTCGTTTGAATTCTAAACTCTCGTTTTTCTTGATTTTTATGTTTAAACTCATTATAATCATCGTTTTGATTATGAATATGAGTAGCTAAACACCTTTTGCTGGGAATTCTCGTTTGGTGTAGCTAGGGTTTGATCTAAAGTCGATGTTTTGATGATTGTGATGCATGCTTTAGCTTAATCTCTCGTGTTTATTCATTATTATGGATTATTTGCGTTCTTAATCACATTATCTTTGCGAGTAGCTAACGTAGAGATAGAATCAATTAGTTTCACGCGGTAACTCCGTGATAATTAGTCGGTAAATCGAATAATCCACCTTGTCGTATCAATGTTTGGTAACTCGGCATCGTTAACTAGGATCGTTAAAGTAGAATTACAATCTTAATGCATACTTAAACCTAAATTAGGCTTGGTAACTCGGTTTAGTTTAGTTTAAGTATAGTGGATTTGCTTGGTAACTCGGTAAGTTCAACATTGCTTGATTAATAGTGAATAACACGTGGTTGTTTTACGAATCAAAACATAAATTTAGATCAACCTAGTGAACCTAGAGAATTCCCGGTGCTTTTCCCTTATTGATAAAAACCTCCAATTATTCATTCTTTATTAATCGTGAATTATTTCACTTGGTTAATTGAGAATTTTGCGTTTAATTTCTTAGAATTAGATAAAAACACAACTTGCGACTTGCCCACATAAGGTATAGAATAATAATTAATTTAAACAAAGTCCCTTGGGTTCGACAACCCGGATTTCCGGTTTATTACTACACACGACGGCTGTGCACTTGCAGTTGGAACGTGTCAAGTTTTTGGCGCCGTTGCCGGGGACTTCGGCTAAATTAGTTATAATTCCTAGCCTTGGGGATTTTAATTTATTGTTTATATTCGTTACTCACCTACGTTTTGCGTGTTTCGTGATTTCAGGTTGATTTACACGGTGCATGACCCGTTCTCGAGACGAGCCTTTGTATCCAACGTTTGAAGACCCGGAATCCTTATTAAAAGCACAGCGTAGAGACAAGAGGAATTCAAGCTCAGTAGTTATGGACGAAGAAACGAGAGCTGAGTTTGAGAGGATCCGCAAAGGGATGCAGGATGCGGAAGCAGCTAGAGCTGCAGCTGTAGAGGAGGCTGCACAAAGAGCCGCAGAAGCTGAGGAGGTGAGAGCTCAAATGGCTGAGATGCAGGCAAGGATGGATCGCATGGCTCCCCCAAATCCACAACCACGTCATGGTGTGGGGGCACAAGTGGCGAACATCGGTGGGAACAACAATGGTAATAATGGGGAAAACAACAGGCAGAACAATGCTGAGAATGAAGAACGCCCGATGGTGGATTATTTCAGGACTACTCCAGCATGTTATCAGCCTACCATTGTCAGGCCACAGATCAATGCCCAACACTTCGAGTTGCGCCAACATATGATCAACATGGTTCGTGATGAGTGCGCATTCAACGGAGCCCCAGGAGATGACCCCAATCACCATCTGCTGGTATTTGAGCAAATCACATCAACCCTGCACGATCAGCGAGTTCCAGATGAAACGGTTAAGCTTTTACTATTTCCATTCTCCTTATCTGGAAAAGCCAAGAAGTGGCTTATGGAGCTGCCAGCTGGCAGCATAGTGACATGGGCAGATTGTTGTCATGAGTTTCTGAGGAAGTATTTGCCACCATCCAGAGTCGCGCAGCAGATGGCAGAGATTGCAAAGTTCACTCAGGATGAAGACAGCTCTTTGGGAGATGCATGGAGGAAGTTCAGCCAAATTCTCCGTAGATGTCCGAATCATGGAGAGCCATGGCACAAGCTCTTCCATTATTTCTACACTGCATTAGACAAGGAGACAGCTGACCAGTTGGATATGCTAGCTGGAGGTAATTTTATGGGACTTGGAGCACAGCGAGCTCAAGATTTGCTGAACAACGCGTCAAAGAGAGAGACTACACGATCTGAAACGCGTAGGTACTCCAAACCGGGGGATACATCCTTAGTCAACAAGATTGAATCGATGGAACAAAAGTTGGAATCCATGACTTCAGCATTTCACGGTATGCACCCTCCAACACAGAAGCCCATGGGTGAATTACTAGCAGATGAAAGCCAGGGATATGATAACAGTGTTGAAGATGTGAATTTTATGCGACAGCAGCAATGGCCTAACACCTATCATCCCAACAATCGTAATCACCCCAACTTCAGCTATGCCAATCCAAACAGTGGATTATATGCACCTGGACAGAGACCCAATGTTCCATATCAAGCGAGGCAAGCTCCACAACAGCAGGCTCCACAAAAAGAAGAGCAAGAGACAAATGCTCTATTGAGAAAGCTCCTAGCTAATCATGACAGGATGGAGAGCGCGATTGTCTCAATACAAGCAACAATAAAAAGCCATGAGACTCAGATTGGGCAGATCGCCAATCAAAATGTCAAGCTTCCACCAGGCATGCTTCCAGCAAATACCATCACTCCTAACGAGCAGCTAAATGCCATCACAACTCGCAGTGGCATCACTACTGAGGATCCCCCATATCCTAGCCACGCGCGAGCTGAGGCAACTAAGGCCACTGAGAAAGCTTTGGATGAAGAGATTCCCGTGCCTACCGTGAGTCCCCAATCAAAGGACACGGTGAGGAAGTCGGATGAGAAACAGAAGCCTAGGGAGGAATATAGTGTGCGAGTGCCATACCCGCAAAGATTGAAGAGCCAAGAAGATGCCAAGCATTTCAAGAAGTTTGTGGATATATTCAGGAAACTGCACATTAATATACCTTTTGCAGAGGCCATCTCACAAATGCCGAAATATGCCAAATTTCTCAAGGACCTCCTTTCTAATAGGAGGCGCATGGATGACTTTGAGACCGTTACTCTAAATGAGGAGTGTAGCGCCGTTGTGCAAAAAGCGCTGCCAAAGAAGATGAAAGATCCGGGCGGTTTCATCATTCCTGTTACATTGGGAGACGCATTTCATGGGAGGGCATTGTGTGACCTTGGTGCGAGTATTAATTTGATGCCTACATCGGTTTTTGAGCAACTTGGTGTGGGAGATCCTAAGCCTACCATGATGTGCTTGCAGATGGCTGATCGCACAATAAAACGCCCCAGGGGTGTTTTAGAGGATGTACTAGTGAGAGTTGAAGGACTCATCTTCCCAGCGGATTTTGTGATCTTAGACATGGAGGCCGACGAGGATGTACCTCTTATTTTGGGCCGTCCATTCCTGGCCACTGGGAGAACTATCATTGATGTGGCCAATGGAGAGCTGACTATGCAGATCAACGATGAGAAGGTGGCCTTCAATGTATTTGAGGCTATGAAGTTTCCCGCATATGCGGTGAGCGAGCAGTGCTTTGGGGTGGAGGCATACACGCTGGACGAGGAGGACGATATTTTGTTGGAGCAACTATATGAGGAGCTTGCTCTATTTGATTCCAGCGAGAAAGAGCATGCTTTAGATGTTCATTGGCGCCCACCATTACCCCTCTTTAATGAGGGAAGCAGGAAGATTCTTACTCCTTCTCTTATTACTGCTCCTGTTCTAGAATTAAAGCCTTTACCTGTTCATTTGAAATATTTATATTTGGGATCTAATGATACTTTACCTGTGATTGTGTCTGCATGTTTAGACAGGGAACAGGAGGAGCAGCTTCTCGAGGTACTACAGAAGAGGAAAGCAGCTATGGGGTGGACAATAGCAGATATTAAGGGGATCAGCCCCACAGTTTGCCAACATAAGATCAGGCTCATGGAAGACAAGAAGCCGGTAGTTCAATTTCAGCGCCGCCTCAACCCTCACATGCAGGAGGTGGTGAAGAAAGAGGTGCTTAAATGGTTGGAAGCAGGTATCATCTATCCGATTTCCGACAGCACATGGACTAGCCCGGTACAATGTGTTCCCAAGAAAGGTGGTATAACTGTGGTGGAAGGGGAAAAAGGTGATCAAATTGCCACACGTACCGTAACTGGGTGGAGAGTTTGCATGGATTACCGCAAACTCAATGATGCCACTTTAAAAGATCACTTCCCCCTCCCATTCGTGGACCAGATGCTTGATAGGCTAGCTCACCATTCACACTACTGCTTTTTGGATGGATATTCAGGGTATAATCAGATAGCGATTGAGCCAGCTGACCAGGAGAAGACAACATTTACTTGTCCATATGGGACGTTTGCATTCAGACGCATGCCATTCGGGCTATGCAATGCCCCAGCTACGTTTCAGAGGTGCATGATGTCTATCTTCTCAGATATGATGGAGCAGAATTTTGAAGTCTTCATGGATGATTTTTCGCTTTATGGTGATGGATTCGAAGACTGTCTCCAGCAGCTAGCTCGGGTACTGGACAGATGTATTGACACCAACCTAGTGCTTAACTGGGAGAAGTGCCATTTCATGGTGACCGAGGGAATAGTGTTGGGGCACAAGATCTCCAGCAAAGGTTTAGAGGTAGACCGGGCGAAGATTGAGGTGATTGAGAAGCTGCCTTACCCTACGTCTGTCAAAGGGGTACGGAGTTTCTTGGGACATGCAGGTTTCTATCGGCGCTTCATTAAGGACTTTTCGAAAATCACAAAGCCTTTATCTGGTTTGCTTGAGAAGGATGCCGTGTTTGATTTCAATGAAGACTGCAAGACAGCTTTTGATTTGCTCAAGAAGAAGCTGATTAGTTCTCCCATTATAGCCACTCCAGACTGGACTCTACCGTTCGAACTTATGTGTGATGCCAGCGATTACGCGGTGGGAGCAGTGCTGGGACAGCGGAAAGACAAGGTAGCTCATGTTATTTACTATGCTAGTCGTACTCTTAACACTGCACAGGTTAATTATGCTACCACGGAGAAAGAGATGTTGGCTATTATCTTCGCATTGGACAAGTTTCGTCCATATCTGGTGGGTTCTCAGGTGACTATTTTCACAGACCATGCAGCCCTCAAATATCTTCTTGCTAAGAAGGATGCGAAGCCTAGATTGATCCGATGGGTGTTACTGATGCAAGAGTTTGATATAGTGATAAAGGACAAAAAGGGTGTAGAGAACGTTGTTGCAGACCATTTGTCACGACTGGATAACGAAAAACAAGAAGATGTGCCGATTAGAGAAGATTTTCCAGACGAACAACTTATGGTAGTGGTAGCAGCTGTGCCTTGGTTTGCGGATTTGGCAAATTTCAAGGCGCTCAAAATTGTCCCGAAGGACATGACGTTCCATCAGATGAAGAAATTTTTCGCAGATGCACGACACTATTTCTGGGATGACCCTTATTTGTTTAGGTTGGGAGCTGACAATGTGTTGAGAAGATGCGTAGCTGAGCCAGACACTTTGGACATTCTTAGACACTGCCACGAATTGAATTGCGGAGGACATTTTGGCAAAGCGCGTACTGTGGCAAAGGTATTGCAAAGTGGATTTTACTGGCCTACTTTACATAAAGATGCTCATTTATTTGTGCAGCAATGTGATCGGTGTCAGAGAACCGGCAATATCTCCAGCCGAAACGAGATGCCTCAAAATTTCGTGTTGGAAGTAGAGCCTTTTGATGTCTGGGGGATCGATTTCATGGGACCATTCCCGTCTTCACTTGGTAATCTTTATATACTGTTAGCTGTGGATTATGTGACCAAGTGGGTGGAGGCAATGGCTTGCCCGAAGAACGATGGAGCTACTGTAGAGAGATTCGTGCGGAAGAGCATTTTTACACGGTTTGGAACTCCCAGAGCCATAATCAGTGATGAAGGGTCGCATTTCGTGAATAAAGTCTTTGCCAATGTCTTGAGCAAATATGGGGTAAAGACGCATAAGATATCACTGGCCTATCATCCGCAGTCGAATGGGCAAGCAGAAGTTTCTAACCGAGAGATAAAAGGGATTCTGGAGAAGACAGTCAACCCGGGACGCAAGGATTGGTCTCTGCATTTAGACGATAGCTTATGGGCGTACAGGACTGCTTACAAGACTCCTTTGGGCATGTCTCCCTACCAGTTAGTGTTTGGGAAGTCGTGTCATCTTCCGGTGGAACTGGAGCACAAGGCATTTTGGGCTTTGAAGAAGATCAATTTGGACGCTAAGCTCTCCGGTGAGCTACGAAAGCAAGCGCTACTTGAACTTGAAGAATTTCGATTGATGGCGTATGAAAGTGCGAAAATCTATAAGGAAAGGACAAAACTGTGGCACGACAGGCACATCATCCCGAGAGACTTCAAGGTAGGACAGAAAGTGTTGATCTTCAATGCAAGACTAAAGCTGTTTCCAGGGAAATTGAAATCTAGGTGGAGTGGTCCCTACACGATTACTGAAGTTTATCCATGGGGTTCTCTTGAGGTAGAGGATGCGAATGGGAACAGGTTTAAGGTGAATGGTCAGAGAGCGAAACCGTACGTGGACGGGAATTTCATTGGAGTCATTGAATGGCTTCATGCAACTCCCGCAGCTTGAAATATCTCTGAGGTAACTGGGTCGGGCCGTCGACCTTAAATTACAAAGCGCTTGTTGGGAGGCAACCCAACCTATTTACTGCTTTAGGATAGATTTTAATACTGTTTTGTAATTTTTATTCGGTTTGATGTTATTGAGAGGTGCGAGAGAGTGGATTTAATCTTTCCAATGAGTATGTGCAGGGATACGAGGTGAAAGGCCTATTTCGGATCCCCCTTCTTGATGCGCGCGTGCGGAACAGAGTAAAAAGTCCAGATGTGCATCTAAATACGCGTATCGGGATCCGAAGTGAAGAAATTGAAGGTAGAAGCCATTTCTGCATCTATTCAACACACGCACCTGGGGAAGATCATGTTCCCGGACTCCCCGTCTTGATTTGCGCAAGAATTTGATTAGTGAACGGAGAAAGCTAGCACGCCGGCACGGATTACGAGGTGAAATTTTGAAGGACAGACTGAAATGAGAATTGAACAATGCCAACGTGTGGGGGTGGTCGAGAGCTTTCTGTAGACGGGTGGATCGCGCAAATCGGAGTCCGGATGAGGAAGTTACGCCAAAAAGGATGTTTTAGCAAGTAAAACGAGGCCAAAAGCATCCGGAAATGCAAAACGTGCCTTGGAACGCGTGAAATTGACAAATAAAATATTCCCCGGATTTTGGGAGTGTTTTAAGGTGAAAAGGGAGTCTCGAGGTCGAGGAGATCCTTCGGAAAGCAAAGGCACGATCGAAGACGCGAAAAATCGACAAAAAGGATGTTTTTGGCACAATTCAGCATTGTCTTCGTACTAAGACAAATGTCTTCGTACGAAGACTTTGTACTTAGAAAAAATAATGAAGCTCTGAATTGTCTTCTCAAAACAAGGTGCAGTATCTGTTTGAGAAGACCTTCGTGCGAAGACAAAAAGTCTTCGTACGAAGACTCTTCGCACGAAGACTATTGTCTTCGCACGAAGACAGCGGGTGAAAGGCCAGTTTTATCCACGCACGGACATCTGATGGGGGCTACTTACTAGGGGCTTTTTGGACTTTTTGCCCAAACTTGAACTTCATCAGCTGGGGGATCGAGTACCATCTTCATTCTTCATCTTCAAACTCAGTCTTCTCCTCCATAGCCGCACCACACTCGATTCACCCCACCCTTGTTTCTTCACCAAATTCAGCAACCCACATAGGGTTTTGCTCGCGATTCCAAGGAGAACAAGAGTCCATAGGTTGTTTTGAGAGAGAGTGCAAGAAAAGAGAGAAATCAGAGGAGAAGAAAGCTAGGGTTTGGAAGGAGAAGTGAGAAATTGGACGAGTTGGGGCTTGATTCACCTTTCGGACGAGAAGGGAACACTAACGGGGACTACGCAAGGAGTACGGAGCAGCAAGAAATTCGAGATTTCGACAACTTTTTCCGGCACCATCAAAATCAGTCCGGGGTTTGACAAATTGTGAAATTTTTGCGTCCGTAAGACTTGCTCCGGACGCGTAGGTACTATCTAAACCTCGTAATTTCATATTCGAGTCTTAGGCACATTGAGTAAAAGCCCGGTTATATTTTGTTGCGCTTAGAAGCGTATTTGGGGGCGATTGCGTAAAGTCCTAGGAACTATTTGTTACGTGCCTACGTGTTTCGTTTAGTATACACTTCTTGTTCACGTGCACACTTGTTGAATTGTTTGTTTTACTTGAAACTGAATTTTACATGGCGGGTGGTAAGAAACGAAAGACGGGAGAGGGTTCGTCACAAGAAGCATCGGGATCGGGCGATCCTCAATTAGAGATTCCGCCTACTCCCCAATATGCCATCTTGACGGCCCCTTTCCCGGCTAAACCGGGTATTGTCGGCCGACGAAAGGCCAAGGCCAATTTGAAAGAGAGAAGTATTGGGCCGGGTTATTATGATAGTTACCGTTTCGTCACTCATGAGGCTCATCTTGACTCTCGAAGAGATACGTATTTGACTAAGAACGGGCAGCCCGAGAAAGCTTTTCCTTTGCACGAGGACATGCCTCAAGCAATTAAGGAAATTTATGAGCGCGAGAAGCTTGACAATTGGTTTAAGCTAGTAGGGCAGTCTAGTTCACATATTACGAGAGAGTTTTTGTTCAATTTGCGTTATGCAAAGGACGGTGAGAGTCAAGATCCTCGTCTCGTTTACTGTCGGAACGAGTGGATAGTCTTCACGCCAGAGACTATCGCTCTCGCCATGGGTTTCCCCGCTTTGAAAGATGGTTGTGGGTTAGAGACGGTTCTTCGTAGTGAGAACCTTTGGTCTCGTCTAAATGCTTTTTGCTTTGCGAAGGGGGTTGATCCATGGGACAGGAAGGGAGAGGTGATTCATTGGAAGGCCGAGAAGAGGTTTTATAGGCCGGAGGCTAGGTGGTGTTGTGAAGTGTTAGAAAACTGGGTTTTGGGAATCACACGAAACCCTAGTTATACTTTCCGCCTCTCGGTTTGGGCCCTTTGTCTTTACACCGGGGTTAGAATTAATATCCCCAAACTGATTTGGGAGAACTGTCTTGAGAGGGTGTCGAGGACGAACAAATTGGGCCCCGGTCATACTTGCTTGATCACTCACCTAGCCAAAACTGCTGAGGTAGTCATAGGGAGAGATATGGACTTGAAACCGTTTACTGCTAGGAAGTGGCATAGGTTTGATGAGACAGCAAGGAAGAAGGGCAAGGGTAGGAGGATGAACACCTCTAGGTTTGACAACCAGGTTGCCTACGACCACTTGAGAGAGGAGATGGCCCGGGATAGACTCGAGAGGAGACGCCAGTTTGCCCACACTCGGGACAATCAGGCGAAGCTGGGGGGTTTAATCCAGATGGTTGGCCAGTGGGTTATACAGTCTAGTGGTCAGGCACCGGGGGAGTTTGTTCCACCGGTCCCGACGGCGGATCCGTGGTTTCAGGAGGATGACTTTGAATATGAGGTTCCGCCGAGTGAGGATGAGGAAGAAGAAGATGATGAGGAACAAGAGGAAGATGAGGAGGAAGATGACGAGTAGTGAAGTGTGCCCTCATGCTAGAATTGTTGAGTCCTCGTGTTATCGTTGAGGACAACGATGCATTCTAGTGTGGGGGTGGTTGAATCCTTTTTACTAGTCAGTGTCGTGTCTTTGCATCGCCAGTGTCTGCATGTAGTTAGAGGTTTTTTTGTTTATGTCCTTATTTTTCTTTTTATTATTCATCTTTTTGCACGTTTTGGTATTTTTGAGTCAACCCACCATTGTTGAGTCGTTAATCGAGTTGGCCTTGCATATAGTGTAGGTATATATATAAAAAAAAAAAAAAATCTAAAAATGTGAAAAATCCAAAAAATTTAAAAATTTGAGAAAGGGCAATTGAAAAAAGCTGAAAATTCGGTAAAATCGAGAAGTGTGAGACTTTTAGGCATTAGGGCGTGAATTGCGATCGAGAGTGACAATGTGAGAGTCCCTTAGTAAGTATAGAGAAACTCTCTTTACGGGAATGCGTGCCTATTTTATACACGAATTTAATTCTTTCAAATTTAAAGTGTGTGCCTAATTTTCTTACAAGAGTTGAGCTAGGTGTGAGCTAAACAAGCCGAACGTTCTTGTGTACGTCTTAGGTAGTCGCCAACCCGCCTCGTAGTGGCACACAGAACAGCTGTGCGAGGTGTGTATTAGAGCACTCACTGCTTGTAGAACTTACCTTGTAGGACCACTAGTAAACCCGTATTTGAACCATGGATTCTTTGACAACCTTTGGACTTAGGGTGACGATTCTTGGCCTTCAGCATTGATTGGTTAGAATCACCACTTTAGTGCGTCACGAGGGTGTTGTAGTTGAGGGGGTTCGATGAGGGAGTACTTCATGCTATATTTGTGTGAGTCTTGCATATCGCATGCACTTCATTTGTGATCTTCGAGGGGAATGCGAGGGTGAGTGAGAGTAGGCTTGCGCACTTCGGTGTGGCGGTGTTCCATGGCATTACAACATGGACACAAGTGAGGAGAGCCGTGAGTGTGTACATCTAATACACACAAAACTTGGGTTGGGGGAATTTAATAGGTGGATCGTGCTAGGTACCGGATCTTACTCATCATGGTGTAGGAGGTTTGGTTGGATTAGGCACGAGACAGACATTTGATCGACTACTTGAGAGGGGACAGGATTACATTCGAGTGTGGGGGTGTCGACATTTGACTTCGGACATCGAGATTGCGTTTGCGACGACTCCATCCCCACACATGCTCTTTAATGTTAGCGGCTTTGTTGATTTACACCGAGGATTTCATTGAGATAGGGAGAGACATTGATTTGTGATTTATACGTGATTTGGATATTGTCTCTCCTTACGATTACATGATTAGCTTGATTCATTGGAAGACCACTCGTGAAAGATATTGAAGGAATTATGCAGGATTTTGAAAAAAAAAAAAAAAAAAAAAAAATCAGAAAAAAAAAAGAGAGAAAAAAAAGGAGAGATGAATAAAGGTAGAATGAGAAGCTTTGTGGAAGAACGAGTGGAGAAGCGACTAGTTCACGAACGGGAAATTTTTGGTTTATGCATCATTCATGACAATAGCCGCGGAGATCGTAATTGTACCGGGGTTTGAGGGGATCGAGGGCCGGAGATGGTGAGTTTCGGGCTTGGTTTCCATCATTGTTGTGAGGGTGTGTGAGCTATGGTATTTGTGAGAATGTGACGCTTTAGGACGTGTATTTGATTCTTATCCTATTTGTCCCTAAAGCCTCATCATTTTAAACCCGTTAGCGGATTAGGAGCTCGGACCTTGAACGTGGCTTAGCCTAGCGTAGCCTTTTATTTTGTGGCACACATGAAAAGGTATTGCATTCTTGTACTTAGTAAAGTTAGGTTCTCTATACTAGCTAGGGGGAATTCATGTTGACGAATTTGATTTCGAATCATTCCTTGTGTCTAGATTTCTCATCGCTTCGTGTGAATCGGTTTAAGCTAATGGAGATTGCCCAATCTCACAAAAGAAAAAGAAAAAAAAAAAAAGAAAAAATTGTATTTCAATACTTGCATTGTGAATATTGCATTTGCATATAGGTGCATTGTGTATAATCGAGTCGTGTCGACTAGTAGGAAGGATGGTTGGTGAACGGTTCTACTCGGATTAGTATGCAAGTGTTCTTGGTTTTGTATGCAATGTGAGGTGATAGTATGCAAATGGCGTAGGGAAGTATGCAATGAGTAATTGGTAGCATGCAAAGTTGGATGAATTGCGGAAAAGCGAAAGAAGTTTTGACTTGAGAGAGATGGAATTGACTTGGGAGATTTGCTCGGGACGAGCAAAAGGTAGTGTGGGGGTAGTTGATAACTCCGTTTTCGGAGTTATTTTATGCCTTTTATTTCTACGTTTTGCGTGCTTATAATGGAGAATTTGTCGTCTTTTGAGTAGATTGAGCGTAAATGTGAAAATATGAGTTCATGTGCAATACTTGTTAAATCCGGGCGTTTCTTTAGATTTTTGAGCTTTTTATTGTGATATGATCGCGGGTTGTGTTTTCGTGTTGTGATTCGCAGGAAAACAGGGCTTGGATGATCGTGCGGGATTTGGAAGCGAACTTCGGAAACGAGGAACTCAAAGACAAGTCAAGAGGAGAGTCAAAAGTCAAAGGAAGTCAATGGAAAGTCAAAGGAAAGTCAAACAGAAGAGGAAGGTCAAAGAAAGTCAAAGGAAGATCAAGGAAAGAAAGAATAGAAGAAGAAAGTCAAAGAAGAGAAGAGAAAAGTCAAAGGAGGCAAAAAGAGGGCTGGAACAAGAAGTCTTCGTGCGAAGACATTTGTCTTCGTGCGAAGACAAATACTTAGCCAAAATTTCACTCTGAAGCATTCTCTTCTTAAAACAGCTCTCAGTATCTAAATGAGAAGATCTTCGCACGAAGAGGCAGAAGTCTTCGTACGAAGACTCTTCGTGCGAAGACAACTGTCTTCGTGCGAAGAGGTCGGGGGTCAGCAGCAGATTTTTGGGGCTTTTCCGTATTATTTCCAAACTTTGTAATATTATTATGGGGACGTATTTAAGACTTTTAGGTCGTCTTTTTCAGTAGTTTTTGAGGATTAGAGACATCTTTGGAGATCAAGAAGCCTTGGAGAGAGCTTAGGAGCTTTTGGATCATTCGTTTGAATTCTAAACTCTCGTTTTTCTTGATTTTTATGTTTAAACTCATTATAATCATCGTTTTGATTATGAATATGAGTAGCTAAACACCTTTTGCTGGGAATTCTCGTTTGGTGTAGCTAGGGTTTGATCTAAAGTCGATGTTTTGATGATTGTGATGCATGCTTTAGCTTAATCTCTCGTGTTTATTCATTATTATGGATTATTTGCGTTCTTAATCACATTATCTTTGCGAGTAGCTAACGTAGAGATAGAATCAATTAGTTTCACGCGGTAACTCCGTGATAATTAGTCGGTAAATCGAATAATCCACCTAGTCGTATCAATGTTTGGTAACTCGGCATCGTTAACTAGGATCGTTAAAGTAGAATTACAATCTTAATGCATACTTAAACCTAAATTAGGCTTGGTAACTCGGTTTAGTTTAGTTTAAGTATAGTGGATTTGCTTGGTAACTCGGTAAGTTCAACATTGCTTGATTAATAGTGAATAACACGTGGTTGTTTTACGAATCAAAACATAAATTTAGATCAACCTAGTGAACCTAGAGAATTCCCGGTGCTTTTCCCTTATTGATAAAAACCTCCAATTATTCATTCTTTATTAATCGTGAATTATTTCACTTGGTTAATTGAGAATTTTGCGTTTAATTTCTTAGAATTAGATAAAAACACAACTTGCGACTTGCCCACATAAGGTATAGAATAATAATTAATTTAAACAAAGTCCCTTGGGTTCGACAACCCGGATTTCCGGTTTATTACTACACACGACGGCTGTGCACTTGCAGTTGGAACGTGTCAACAGGAGCCCATATGAAGCATGAAAATGCAAGAAAGGGGGTTTATTTAAAGCTCATAGGAGACTCTTCAGTTTCCCGGCCGAGTCAGTAGCATCTCGAAAATGAGCAAGAATCAATGGCCCTATTAAAGGCTATGACGATACATTAACCGTAGGCAATAATGAGGGTTCAACCTCCTGTGTGGCGGCCATACCTTATCAAAGATCCACGCCGGCACGACAATTCAAATGATGATGAGGACTTTTGGGGACTTGAACCGCCACCATTAAGATATTCAAAACATTGAGAATCTAAAGTTTTTGAACCACTGCAAGATGTGACATACATGCATAAGCCTATTCGTCTTCAATAGCGTCAAAATGTCAAGGAAAGTGTAAGCCTACATTTTTGAGTAGCAAAAAGAAGCACACGTAAGCCTATCTCATATGATGGCAGTAAACACAGCTATAACCTACAAATCGCAGCAAAATGCTATCCGAGCTAGTTAAAGTTTTTGCCTAAGTAATGGCAAAAAATCCTGTTTATAGCTTAGCATTTGTTTAAGCAAAGATATAGGCCAATCAAAAGCACGAAATAAGGCATCTCATAAGGCGCAAAACTAGCGTGCGCCAAAAAAAAACAATGTCACACATGTTCAAATGACCCGAGGGTCGCGGCCACAAGTTGCACAAAAATTTACATCAAAATAAAGTTCAAAAAGCAATAGAGTAGCAGTGATGATATTTCAATCTTTGAAGAAATCCTTCAGGAGGGAGTCTCTCGCTGACAACTTGAGTGAATTAGCAGCGAGCTTCTCAATGCGAGTATTATTCTCCTCATGATGCTTCACAACAGCTTTGTATTACTTAGCCATTTGTTCTAGTGCTTCCCTGCGCGGATTAAGAGCAGCTGCCTCCTCTTTATAAGCAGTGTATTCAGACCCATGAGTAGCAGAGTTGCTGACTTTGATTAATCTCTGCACAAGAAAGTCCAGGTCTAGTCGCCCTGCCGCAATCTGCTGAAGTTTCTGTGCGCTTGCAAGAAGGTGTCGGGCGTTGGCAGCTGTGGTGCTCGCAGGAGTAGTATGGTGCGTACTCTCTAAAAGGGTAGCCATCTCCTTGAGAAGTTCTCCTCTGTCTTTTGGTGCCAGTTCCATTACTCGAGCGAATGCATTAGGGAAAGACACACAAACTCTCATCTACCATTCGAGGCAAGCTTGATCAACTCTTGTGCACGTCAACACGACAATACTTAGCCAAATATGGGTTTAAGAATCAAAGTGTCATAAGTAAAATGAGAGATGAGCTTACCAGTTCCTTCAACAATTTGCTGAAGTGGAACAATGGGCACTGATGCCTGCGATTTAGAACTGGCTGCCTCAGCCAACCTCTGATCTGCTCGGGACTCGTGTGAAAAATACGCCTCGAGAAACACAAGAGTCCTTTCAATTGAAACAGGGCTTGCAGTTTGCGAACCCCACACTTCAAAAGGATTCTCAGAGAAGAGGGCTTCCAAGTCAAAATCAATGCCTCACGCAGGGTCAGCACTTCTCATCACACTTGATACAGGGGACGCAGTGCGATCGTCCTCTTCAACATTCTGAGTAATAGGAGGATCGTGTTCAGACAAAGCAACTTTTGTGGAATTACCCTCAACAGGAGCGACACGCTCGACTAACCCAACATCACGCTCGACCTCTTCAACATTCTTCTCAGAGAGAACATCATCAGTGGTCGTCGCGGCCCGCTCAGGAATTGCTTCTTGCTCAGCATCCGCTTCATCTGAAGAAATGGGTATTACTTGAGTAAGGGGAGCAATAACATTCTCCTGCCCCTGCTGGTCCACTTCCTCCAGCTCGATAATGGGCTCCTCACTTAGATCACCCTCCACTATTGGATCATCCTTTGTCAAGATTTGTCCTGAAAAGCCTGCACCAAAAACGTTGCCAGCAGACTCAAGAATCAATATGGCTCTGCAAACGCGACGACATATCAAAGGGCAAGGGTCGGGCTCTGCAAAAATGATATGTCACTAATGTGCTCTTGGGAGAAGTGAAAGAAGGGCTTTAACGAAAGGAAATACTGCAAACAAGGGAAACAAGACCTCTACTGCTACCAGGAACGGTACTTCCCCACTTATATGGGGTACCCATGTAATTATCATGTTGCAAGTTATTATCGATACCCTTCAGCCTATAATGACCTGCTCATGAGCAAAGGGTTACGCACTGATACAAAGAAAAGAAAAGGGGGACATCATGCGCGCCTAGAGAAGTGACATACCTGAAGATTCCCCGCACTGATCTCTTATCCATTTACAGATATCACATATTGACACACCATGGTATAATGCGCCAGTCACAATTTCATGGTTTGATGAACTTAAAAATTGTACCTTCTTCGTCTTCATCGTAGACGAGTCCATGAAATGCTAGTTGCGCTTGATGCAGCTCATCCACAGTTTTTAGAGCAGGATGAGAGGTGCGCGAACGCTCATGAAGCACACGCGGCCTCCGCAGCTCAGACCTTTATTGGCTAGCAATATCTTCAAGAATTTGTCTCTTGGCCATCTCGATGCGCTCTACCTCCGACAACTTCTCCTGTAAAGATCTTTCCTCCACCATACGCCTGGATTCTTCGATGGCCTCTTCTTCAATCATGATCACCTTCCCTTTGAGTGGGCTGCCATCATCATCGAAAAGAAAAGGAGAACAGGAGGTGAGTAAGACATATTCGAAGGGGCTCTAATAAGTAAGAACACTTTATCTAACCTTCTCTCTCCTCCTGGGCAACAAGATATGCGTCTGGTTCCGCGGTCGATTTCTTCTTGGATGAAGCACTCTTCCTCTTCGCAGGACAAGCCTTCTTCACGGCTAGCTCATGCCGCGCACGCTTTGGTTGCTGGGCTGTCAGCTCATAAGTCGCGGGGGCATCAACACTTCTCTTCTTCATCCCTTTAAGGGAATGTGCAAGGAAAATTTCGAGTTTATCTGAGATCGCTTTCTCTATTTCTTCGTTCATGGGCAGGACCGGAGAAATGGTGTCGTCAGGATTGATTTTCCTTGACCGAAAAAGATCTACAAGCCCCCCCGCTGCAATCCGCCGAAGCGAAGCGCCTGAAGCAGCACTATTATGGCAAAAACAAAACAAATTTATGAAGAAAAAAAGAAGGGGGAGAGAGAAGAGAGTAGGAAAGAAGATGATTAAGACAATACCAGTTGAAAATCTCTCTCGTAATGAGTCCTTGGGTTAAGTGAGGCCTGTACTAAAATGGCAATCTTTTCAATCAGGATTAAGTGCGGACATAAATGAGCCTCAGCCGACAGCGAGTAGTACACATATGGGGCGAAGCCTCGCACAATAGTCGACTTAAAGGGATAGTCTTTTGACAAGGGTGCAAGGGCCTTGTTAACTTGAAGCTAACTTCGCGGATTCGTCAAATGACGAACTTGAGTCTTCCAAAAAGCCACCCAATTGGCTGTAACCCTTCCATGTCTTCCTCTGGAAGGATGAATGAGAGGGAGTTCGGCAATAAGCAACTCACTGCTCCTCCCGAGAGCGTCCGTTGTAGCATCCTCTGATAATAAGTGTGGACCACATGGGAGGCGCGACAACATCAAATCCCAGCTGAAGGACCACGCGGCGGGGATCAAAGGGAACCGCTATGCGTTCGGAATTGCAAGATTCGGTCCTGGGGGCATGCTCCACCAAGGCAGGCAGATAACCTCTTCTGCACCAATTCACATAATGTCCATAGCGCCGGGGTCCTTTGAGAATATGCCACTCCTGGAAAGGGGTATCGATTTTAGTGTACATGTCCGAACGAAACACGATGTTGTCTCGCTCCACCACATATGACCTGAACAAAAAGAATTTGACATCATCGCAGACTAGGGAAAAATTACTGCGAGTACCCTTGGTGTTAAACCAACGCCAGGATCGAGGACACTGGTGAACTACTTCGCAGCTTGGGGCATTCCAAAGTTGGACGACTGAAGGAACTGGAGCATACGAGGGCCACCGCTCAAAACCCACATGGTTAAGAACCGAATGTTAACTAAAGAAATAACATCGGCCCTTCCCTGTGACTGCTGGACATTTGTCACTGCTAAATCTAAATGATTGAACAAAGAACCCAAGACAAGGGGTCCCAAGGAAACCTTGTTACCAAGCATCTTCTTGCTACTGATAAAAGGCTTAAATTCTGAAACATGCGATTGGGGCTTACATAGTAGCCTGCAGGCATAGCTCTTCCTCGGAGTCCAACCCATTGATATCGATCCTAACATGGTTGTCATTGATGTCAGTATACTCTCTTTTTCGGGGACTCTACAGTTATGTGTTGCCAACATTGATCTGATCACTAGAAAGGCAAATTTATGGTGATTGGGGAGGAAGACTTCTGATGAGTGATGATGATTGCATTTAGATTGACTGTTGGGATCAATTTATTGTTTACTGCAAATTAATAATAACAATAGTAATAATAATAATAATAACAATGTTATCGATATTGATAAAATACTAATTATCGAAAATTAAATTGTCAAGGTGGTTTGATGACTGAACCAACGGAGGGACCGTAAATGTTTTTCTGTCAAGTCCTTCTCAATGTGATGACATTCATCGAATAGAGACACAAGTTGATAGAAACACTAGCCGCCTTTTAGGACGGGACTAGTGAATTGATTCTTCCAATGAGTTTCAGATTCCAAATCATGTTTTGCCAAAAATGTTGTTGTCGCTGGTTTGCTGACAACTAATTCTATTTGAATAGTCCAAACTTTTGATTAAATTTTTCCATAACATACAACAATGAAATACTTTAGAAACTGGTAGGAGTTTTCTATTGCTGAATTGGTTTTATTTAGCTTCATGTTTGGAAAAGTCACATATCAGTAGACCTGAACAAGTCATAGTCTCACTGTTTGCATTGGACTTCTACTCTACAATTATTATACAAGTCTTTCCTGCAATTGAGAAGTTCTAAATGGTTACATACATTTTTTCTAAGAGTTGTGGGTCTTGTGAATACTCTTCCTAATCTCTACATATGATCTTGGACCGACTGTTCACGATAGGTCCTAGTTTGTTCTGAAATCAATAAGTGTTGTTCCATTAGAGGTATACATGGCTCATCCTCGTATTCGACACCCTTTTTTATCCAACCAGGCTTGATAACCCGTACAAATTCAGCTAGAATATAGTAGAAAATTACTATGTAAGTAGAGAAGTCCATTCTTTTACAGATCAATATTGTAGTAAATCTGTACCAGAAGTCCAGAATTGCAGATAAAACAGTGATATTAAGCTTGATGAATAGCTCAAACCAAGGAACTATTCTGAAGACTATCTGCCTCCAGAGAGGACGGATTCAACAATAGACGATGAATGAGAAAACGCCTTCTCCATGGACGACGGATACGACATTGCAAAATCCTCAAAACCATCACGGTTCGCAAACGTCAGCCCATGCGCCGTTATCCCCAGAGAGCTCAAATCCGGAAGATGAACCACTCCCTCCAGAAACAGCACAACCTGTTGCATACTCGGCCTACCTCCTGGTTCCGCATTAGAACACAACAACCCCAGCTTCATCACCAACTCAACTTCCTCAGGCACAAAATCACCACCCAATTTATCATCAACACCCCGAAGAATCTCGCCTTTGTTCCAAAGCGAAAACACCCAATCAACCAAAATCAAACTCTCAACTGGTGCTTGTGGCTCAATCGGTCTCCTCCCACAGCAAACCTCAAGCAGAAAAGCCCCGAACGCGTACACGTCGGTCCCCATTGTGGCCTTCCCAGTTCGGGTATGCTCAGGGGCTAGGTACCCAAGAGTACCAACAACATGAGTAGTTTGAGGATCTTTCCCATGATCATATAACCTCGCAAGACCGAAATCGCCTAACCTCCCATTGAGCTCACCATCAATCAGCACATTACTAGCCTTCACATCTCGGTGAACCACCACTTGTTCCCATCCTTGATGAAGATAGAAAAGTCCCGAAGCCACGCCTTTGATGATCCGAAACCTCTGATTCCAATTTAAGGTGAATCTTGGTTGGTTGTAGAGGAACCTGTCAAGGCTTCCATTAGGCATGTAATCGTATACCAAGAGAAGCTCTCCTTTCCGGCGGCAATACCCTAATAGTTGGACTAAATTGCGGTGGCGTAACCGCCCCATGCTAACGATCTCCGCCACGAATTCCTTCATTCCTTGCCTTGATTCATGTGACACCCTCTTCACTGCAATCTCAACCTTGGATTGGGGCAATATACCTTTGTAGACCCTGCCAAATCCACCAGTCCCCAAAAGGCCTTTCTCTTTAAACCCTTTAGTCGCAATATACAAGTCCTTGTATTTGAACCTATGAGGACCATAATCTAGTTCCCAATCTTCAAGTTCTTCCTCATATTTCCTCTTCCTTTTTATATGGAATCTTATACCAGAAATCAGTGCTGAAACGAGTATGAACAGAACCAAGGGCAACCCAATTGTTAGCAGCCTTGATGTCTTCTTGGGTCCGATTCGAGGCGGCTTTGGAAGTTGGGAGAGGGTAAGGTCTTGAGCCTTGCCATTAATCTTGAAGCTCCAACCAAGTATATAATGAGATGTTACCACAGAGCCGGTTGAGGACGAGAACCCAACATACATAGTTTGGTTCAAGATTGGTGATAGATCGCGACTCAAAGACAGAAGAGGCTTACTTGGCTTGTTAACATTCCATGGAGCCATGGTGACATTCATTTGCTTCTTCAACCCATCATATTCCACCCAAACTTGCATCTTCCTGCTACTTATTAGGGTCAAATTCCGAAACCCGCCACTATCACCACCACCAACATAGTAGCCAGCAGGCTCAGCTGCTTCAGAATCCAATCCATTGATATCAATCCCAACATGGTTGTCATTGATATCGTTGAACTCGTTGCTCTGAATCGTGTCGAGCTCTACAGCTACGACGTGGTTGGTGGTGTTGCCATTGTTGGCCTCATTGAAAAGGCCAAGGTATTGGCTAGGAAGAGCTTTGGGGAGGCCTCTACTTGGTGAGACCACAAAGGCTATCCCATGACCACTTAGAGTTGGGTACTCAGGATGGATTGAGAAGACAAAAGTGGTGGAGAATGAAGAAGCTGATGAAGTGTTTGATGACGAGTTCTTGAAGTTGATTGGGTTAGGGAAAAAAGCATGACCCTTTTGTTGTTTGGTGCCATTGGTGAGGACTAAGAGACCATTAGGCGCGAGCTCTGCTATGCCGTCTAGGCTCAGGTTCGCCGACCTGAACCCGTTGAAGGTAAAACCAAGATGATCATGATCTTCAATGGCTGCTGATAATACAGCAAAAGCACAGAGAAGGGGTAGAAGTTTGATAAACATGTCTGGTCTCACTTGTGTGATCTCACACCAGGGAATGAACATCTACTTCTATACTATTTACATTCCTAAATTTCGTTCATTGGCGTTGGGTCAATGTAGATAGAAGTCAAACTATTGAAGAGTTTAGAACATTGGAAAAAACCTAAGGACTATATTGCCCTGTGAAGTCCTTTTGAGAGTGACATTGTTTGGAGGGAGTGGCTGTTAGCAGCCTGTTGAGAGGTTAAGTCAAATATTAAGGACGATGAAGTATGAAATTGATGGATGCAAATGACAGGCATTGTGTGGGGGCAAAATATAGAATTTTAGTAATTCGTGTTTGGCCACAAAAGGCCTCGGGTCAGGTCGCTTGTTTGTTGCTATTTAACTAGTCAAAATGTGTGCTTGTCACGAAATTATGGATGTGACATTGGAAACGCAACAAATAGGGGCTAGCCCAATAAGAGAGCGTTAAAAGCCCCTTCCACAAGGTTCAAGGTATAAACGCAACAAATAGGCTAAATTATTGTTAATATTTTCTTTTGAAATTTGAGGCTAAATTAATAAAAAAAAAATCAAATAGGAGAAAACTATAGCGGGTTGATGCGTCTCTCCAGGAAGGACACATACGAAAGATTGTTTAAGATTATATTTCAAATACTAATTATATTGTTATATATAAAAACATGAAAGTACGCAGATTTAACCAAATCTTGCCATTTGTCCTTGAAATGAAGGAGGAAGAAGAAGAAGATCACGCAAAACGAGATCAAATGAGGCCACGCCTCTTTTGCCAACGACCGGGGGGGGGGGGGGGGGGGTCGGGTTCGGCCCTCCTTGTTGGCTTTCTCATTTCTTTGTTCTCTCTCTCTTGTGTGATAACAATTATGACACTCTCTTGAGAAAATAAGGTAGTAGTGTTCTTTACATAGTCTAACAAATCCTTGTTAACTACATACTAGCACATCTACTAATCATGTCCTTTACATCGATTAGTCCACCTTGTAAATTAGTGCTACTAAGTTTGCATGTGTTTGCGCATTGATCATTCTATTTAATTAGTCCAACTAATTAATTCTCAAGTCCAGTTTAATCCATAGGGAGTGCGACCCCATATGCTTCTACTTAGTTGGTAGTAAAATTACTAATATAGAGCGGCCCCTAGCAAGACATCTATGCTACCCAACTAATAGAAATAGTTAGTAATCTGACAAACCTTGTGACCAATGTTACCGTATTGTATTTTCCATTTGTCTCCATATCCGGATTGGACACGAGACATACAAGTCAGACTGGTATATCTAATCCTTAATTTCTCGATCCTGCGAATAGTCTTATCCATGCAGATAGCATCAATATCCTATATTGATATATCTGAGTCTGGCAAAGACATTCTACCCCTCGAGTGGCCTTGGATATTTACTCCCGTTATGTGGGAGTGAAAAATCCTCTCTACATCACTACCATCTCTAAGCTTGCTTCCTATCACGCCCGATAACTACCTTTATAGTTACGCGGTTAAGGCGCAATGTTTGATAATATCAAAGCATGATATTTCACAACTAGAGCATCTAGTGACTTCAAGTCTAAGGATCACAATACAATTGTCACTACGATAAGCACTTGTGACTTGACATAACTTGTATGTAGACTTCTCGTTGTAGGTCAATTCAGTATGCCATTACCCCTAATGCATACCCATGTGCTAGACTTGATATCTCCATATCAATCTACCCACATACTAGTCTATAGTTGATCATCATGTTAATCAATATAATGGACTAGGGATATTTATGATAAACAACACATTTGTAATCTACGAACTTCATTCTATTAAATATCTCCATAAATAATACAATAATTATTCTAGCAAAAACCAATGTTCATACTAAATAATATTGCCTATAGGGAATCTATTCCAACAGTCTCCCACTTGCACTAGAGCCAATCTGGTGCATCTCGTATGCCTATAGATCTAGTGTGCCCTTCATACTTGCGCTGAAAAAGCGGCTTTGCAAGTGGATCTGACAGATTCTCATTTGTAGAAATCTTGCATATCTTCACATCTCCTCGATCGACGATCTCTCGAATAAGATGGAATTTTCTGAGTACGTTCTTGGATTTGTGGTGTGACCTAGGTTCCTTGAATTGTACGATCGCTCAAGTGTTGTCACAATACAAATCTATTGGATCCACAATACTAGGAACCACACCAAGCTCAATAATGAACTTCCTAATCCAAACAGCCTCCTTTGGTTCACCTGATGCAGCAATGTACTTAGCCTCAGTTGTAGAATTAACAAACGTCTCTTGCTTGGAACTTTTCCATCTCACAACTCCTCTATTCAGGCAATGCACGAATCCCGACTGCGATCTGAAATCATCTTTGTCAGTTTGAAAGCTTGCATCCGTGTAACCCTTTAAACGAAACTCTTTCTCCCCTCCATAGATCAAGAACACATCCTTAGTTCTTATCAAGTACTTGAGGATGTTCTTGACCACTATCCAGTGACTGTCACCCGAATTCGACTGATATCTGCTTGTCATACTCAGCGCGTATGACACATCTGATCTAGTACATAACATGGCGTACATGATGGATTCTATGGGCGAAGCATAGGGAACCCTAATCATGCGTTCCTTCTCAATCTCATTGGAAGGACAATCAGCATTCGAAAGGGTGATTCCATGCAACATGGACAAGAATCCCTTCTTGGAATCTTGCATGTTGAACCGTTTCAACACCCTGTCTACATATGTACTTTGACTTAGGCCTAGCAGCTTCCTTGATCTATCCCTAAAGATCTTGATACTAAGTATATAAGATATATCCTATAAGTCCTTCATTGAGAAACACTTCTATAGCCAATCTTTAACATATTGCAAGGTAGGAATGTCGTTTCCAATGAGTAGTATGTCATCCACATACAAGACCAGAAACACAACAGAGCTCCCACTATCCTTCTTGTAGACACAAGGTTCATTTTCGTTCTTGATGAATCCAAACTCTTTGACCGCGTCATCAAAACGTAGATTCGAACTCCATAAATGGATCGCTTCAACTTACACACTTTATGTGCATGTTCTGGATCCTCAAAACCCCTGGCTGCGTCATGTACGCATCCTCAAGGAGGTTTCCATATAGAAATGCTGTTTTGACATTCATATGCCAAATCTCATAATCATGATAAGCTGCAATAGAAAGTAATATTTGAATGGATTTGGTCATCACGACTGGGAAAAAGGTTTCATCAAAGTCAATACCATGAATCTGTCTGAATCCTTTTCCACCAATCGGCCCTTATAGGGCTTATAGATATTCTCATTGGCTTGGGAATATCTTAGGGGCCATATCCATACCACAATTATATATTTGTTTTTTTATTAATTTATTGTCTTGTTATTTATTTTTGGTGTATGGTTGATGCATGCAAAACTTAATAAGATAATAATAAACGAGTTGGATCTTTTATTTAGGATTGCCCAATCCAAATAAGTAGATTAGTTGATAAGATCAACAAAACAATTAAAATGACATGGAAATCCTCAAACGATAAACATTGTGTTTTGTCTTCTCTTACTTAACACCTGTCATGATCGTGGTCTATAAATTTTGTGCTTGCCAAAGCAAGGCGACTTAAATCATCATGGTGTGACGCGGCGGCACAAGCTAGTAATGTGTGACTGTCGAAGTAAGATGTTGAACACAACTAGGTTGTTTCAATTGGATTAAAAACTTAGAGGCAATGTAATTGAGATTATCTATGAGATATATAAATAAGGAGTTATTTGCCCAATTGAACCAGTAGTTGCATATGATGCAATTGGAAATAGATCATACCTAAATAACTGATTTTTGGGTGACTTGCCAAAGTGAGCTAAAAAAAGAATTGAAATATGGATCTTGGCCCACTAGAAAGTATAATATATTTTCTGCATTAATGGTGAGGGATATTAATCTGCAAAAAATAGTGGGAGCCATTTTTATTAATGTAGCCATGATTGAATATGGATTATTGTTCACAAATACTAAATTTGCATATTTCTCATTAGTTGTAGAATTCCAATGGCAAACAATCAACAAACATCGACTATTTCTAGACTGGTACAGAAAATTGAGAATGGTTCTCAAGATTAGAAAGTTGTACATAGTAGAGCATAAAGTTACTTCTCCATCAAATGCCAATAAGAAGTAAAGCCTAAAAGAAGGAATATCAAAGAATGGTTCTTTGGATGTGACTTGCCTTATGTTAAGCTGCCATAAACTCTGAACTTTGGAAGCAAGATGAGAACATGAAGGCGTATGATACGATCATAAATTTAAATTAGCTCTTTCAAGGAGCGAGCTTGACATGAAAAGGTTCGAAGTGCCAAAAGCTTTGTTCAAAAGCAACTTACTCAATATGATTTAGAAACGCTTGAAAGTGTGAGTATGCAGTTGTATAAGCAGCTAGGATACTCTCGAGGGGGGGGGGGGGTTGAATAGAGTATGCCAACTTTTTGCAAAACTTGCTAGGAAGATTAAAAACTTATGCAAACAATGAATTTCAAAGCCTTGAACACACATTCAAGCCTTTGAAGTAGATGCAGAGAGTTTAGAGCAAGTATGCCATTTTCAAGGCCTTGAAAACAAGTTCAAACCCTTGAAAAATAAATAGTTTTTGTATGCTGCAAAAGCTCTGAAAGTAAATGAACTGAAAATGTACAAGACAAGTGATTTATAGAGTTCAGTCCACTTGGACCTACATATCTACCTCAGGGATTAGATCCAAACAATTTTTATTAATCGAAAGCTAAGCCCTAGAACTCAAGCACAGAGAGTTCCCTTACTCTGTTACAGCTTGTGGTTTTCCCTTACCTGTCTAGTACCTGCTCTAGCTAACTGATTAACTAAGAATACTCTATTGTTAACTTTGAACAATCCCTGAGAATGAATGAAGAAATAATACAGAAATGATCTACCAATATAGCTCTATACAGAAGAACACTTAAGAGTAGAAAACTGCAGTGAAAATGCAGTGAACTTATGTGAATTGATTGGAGTAGATGAAGAACTTCTTTGATGCTTGTAAATCCAGAATACTTTCTCTGTATTTGCCCGTTGAGTATTGTGTCTTGTTGCTTCTAATTTGAGTTCTATAAATACTTCAAACAGCTATGCAAATCTCTCCAGCTTTTCAGCAACAACCTTCCTATTTTATAGGCAGCAAAGTTTGACTACTTTGAAATCTTCTCCAACGGTTGGATGATCACAATATTCAGAGCTATTGTTGTAATCTTTTATTTAACCATCATGAGAAGCTGTCATACACGTCTGATTGATCACAGGATCAAAGTATTCAAGTGTTTCCAAATCTGCAGCAATTCAGTTTAGGAAACAATCCTGCAAAACTTAGAAACAAAATTTCCTGCATTATCATGGTCAAACAGATGATATATTGAGATTCAAAACATGTTCAACAATTTGTCTTTCATCATCTAATAACAGATAATCAATCATATGAAGGAAAGAGAGTAAATCAAATCAGAGAGTTAGCATAAAAACTCCCCCTGAGAATATTCATTCAGGTTAAACAGTTTCTAGGCTTTGAATCTAGTTTCAAGGCCTTCAAAATAGCCAAGCCTCTGAAGCTGATTCAAGGCTTTGAAAGCTGTTTCAAGGCCTTGAAATAGTCAAGCTATTTCAAGTCTTGTGCAACCTGAGCTTTCAATCGCCCCCTTGATGAAAGACAAAACTAAATTCAGTTTGATCCTTTGTCTCTGCAAAGTAAACTGATTAGTCCACAATTAAAAAAAAAATAGTATTTCCAAAAAGATCCAACTTATTCAAATACCAATAAAAACACATAGTTCAGCAGATAAAACCAAATAATCCTAAGACTAGAAACTAAAACCTATAATTTTCTCCCCCTTTTTGACTTTCATCAGAAAGAAATAAGATGTTGGATCAAGTGTCTGGAAAATTTTGAAAACTTAAAGAAAGACTTAAAGCAGAGAGAATGTGGAAGAAAGAATAGGCAAGATTAAGGGTCCTTCTCATCTTCTTAATCTCCTGTTTCTTCCTCACTTTCTTCACTGTTGGTTTAAATTCTTGAAATATCACATCTATTTCCTCAATAAAAGAACTGATCTTTTCAATAACACTGTTGAATAGGAAAGTGAGTCCCTCCAAGACTTTCTTCCCATGCTTCAGTTTCTTCTTTACAGCCAACCTTTTCTGTTGAGGAGAGGTAGTCTTTATATTCTTCTTTCCTGCTTTTGATGCCTCTTGGGATGGATCTTTGTCTAGTTTCCCTTCAAGTTTCCCTTTTCGGGGCATGGCATACACACCATAAGATCCTGAAGAAGAGTCTGAGTTTGAATCTTGAATAAGGATTTCCTTTCCTTTTCCTTTAATCTCAGGAATTGTCTTCTTCTTGTCTCTCTTAGGGCTTCCAATGTGGATACCCTTCTACTTATCTTGTATAGATTTCGTAGATTGTTTCTTCCTTGCTGGAGCTTGATATTTTCTCCCCATCTTCTTGGGTGGCGGGGATTCTTCTTCTTCCCCAGTGAAGCTTTTTGACACAGAGTCCTCACTGATCTCTTGAAACTCTTCCACTGCTGCTTTTCTCTTCTTCTCTGAGACAGGTTTCGAACCTCCAGCCATCTTGATTCTGTCTGAGGCCCTTATTGTGCTCATTAGGGTTAGGGATAAGAAAAGATAGAGGTGGAATGATACATAATGAAGGAGGAGAGAAGAGGATAATACTGAAAGAGTTTGAGTTCCAAAAGGAAACTAGTATCTCTTCTGATTTTCAAAAATATTTGCATAGATCAGATGAAATTTCAAACTTTTATTCCGTTGGAAAATAGTATATACTATTACTATTTTTGGCTAAATCAAATTTTTGAAAATGGTAGGGGCTATATTAGGCAAATATCTACAGAGATATCACCCAGTATAGAATGATCCAACTTTATTGACTATTAGTGTAACAGATTCATTTTCAAGGCTTTGAAAAGGCTTTCAAGGTCTTGAAATACTGTAACACTGCAGAAAGTAAAAGTCAAGGCCTTGAACTGACTTTCAAGGGCATGAGGTAAGAAAGGTATGCTGTATGTGTTTACAAAGGTTTGAACTGAATTTCAAGGCTTTGAAATTCAGTTCAAACCTTTGTAAACACATACAACATACCTTTCTTACCTCATGCTCCCCCCTAAACCAATGCAGTCTTATTTAGCATTCCTAATTCCAATATTAGAGCTGAGAACCTTTCATCTGCCAATGGTTTGGTTAAGATATCTGCAATTTGCATGTTAGTAGCAACAAATTCAAGAACAATATCACCTTTCTCAGCATGATCTTTGATGAAGTGGTGTCTGACATCAATGTTCTTGGTTCTTGAGTGTTGCCATGGATTCTTTGTAATTGTAATTGCACTAGTGTTGTCACACTTAGTAGGTATGCCTCTGAAGTCAAATCCAAGATCTCTTAGCTGTTGAGCAATCCATATTACTTATGAGTAACATGCTCCTGCAGCTATATATTCAGCTTCAGCTGTTGATAGAGCAATTGAATTATGTTTCTTGGAATGCCAACTAATCAAGGATTGATCCAATGAATTGGCAGGTTCCTGAAGTACTTTTCCTATCAACCTTGTAACCTGCGAAGTCAGCATCTGAAAAACCACTCAAAGAGAGGTTAGAATGTCTTGGATACCAAAGCTCTAAGTCTTTGGTACCATTGAGATATCAGAATATTCTCTTCACAACAGTTAAGTGTTATTCTTTTGGATTAGCTTGAAATCTAGCACACATGCATACACTAAACATAATATCTGGTCTACTTGCTGTCAGATAGATAACGATCCAATCATGCCTCTATACTCTTTTACATTGACACTCTTACCAGATTCATCCTTGTCTAAGGATAGTGTAGAGCTCATTGGAGTCTTGGCTTCCTTACATTGAGCCATGCTATACTTATTTAGTAAGTCTCTTGTGTACTTGCTTTGGCTCAGAAAGATGCCCTTCTTCAATTGATGTATTTGAAGTCCTAGGAAGAAGTTCAATTCTCCCATCATGCTCATCTCAAATTCCCTGCTCATAAGACTTGAGAATTCTCTGCATAATTGATCATTAGTAGCTCCAAACAGTATATCATCAACATATATATGAACTACAATTAAATCTTTCTCATGAGTCTTAATGAAAAGAGTTTTGTCTCCTAAACCTCTTTTGAAATCATTTTCAAGTAAAAACTTTGACAGTCTTTCATACCAAGCCCTTGGAGCTTGTTTCAAACCATAAAGAGCTTTGTCAAGTTTGTAAACATGATCTGGAAAATTGTCATTTTCAAAACTAGGTGTTGTGCAACATAAACTTCTTCTTGTAAGTATCCATTCAAGAAAGCACACTTCACATCCATTTGAAATAGTTTCATGTTCTTGTAAGATGCAAATGCAAGCAAAATTCTAATTGCTTCTAACCTGGAAACTGGAGCAAAAGCTTCCTCATAATCAATACCTTCTTCTTGATTGTAACCTTGAGCAACTAACCTTGCTTTGTTTCTGATTACATTGTCACTTTCATCCAACTTGTTTCTGAATACCCATCTGGTACCAATGACAAACTGGTTTGTGGGTGCAAGAACCAGGTTCCAAACCTTATTCTTCCAAACTCATTGAGTTCACTTTGCATACCAATGATCCAGTCTTCTTCTTGTAAAGCTTCCTTCACAGTTTTTTGTTCTACAAGAGAAATAAAAGCATTAAAAGCACATAAGTTCTTCAACTGTGATCTGGTTTGTGTACTAGTAGTTGGATCTGATATGATATTATCAGCTGGATGGGATGAGAGAAATTTGAATCTCTTTCTTGGAGTCCATGGTTCAGGTTCTCCATAGATTTTCTCTGGTCTTGAAGTAGTTGCTTTGTCACTTGACTCCTTCTGATCATATTTATCAAGGCTTTGAGCTGTATTTTCAAGGCCTTGAGAACTATTTTCAAGGTCGTGAAAATGTCTTCTATTTTCCTATGAGCCTTTCTTGAATCCAAGTGGATTCTCAGTCTCTTCCTCTGATTCATTCATGTTTCAAATCCAAATCTGCAAAACTTTCACTCAAAGAACCATCATAGCTTTAATAAAAAATAACATGAATGCTCTCTTCAACCAGTTTGGTTCTTTTATTGTAAACTCAATAAGCTTTGCTATTCAGAAGGTAACCAAGAAATATACCTTCATCACTTCTTGCATCAAACTTACCAAGATTGTCTTTTCCATTGTTATGGATTAAACAAGTACATCCAAAGGGTCTGAAGTAAGAGATGTTTCGCTTCGTCCCTTTGAATAGTTCATAGGGGGTCTTCTTTAGAATAGGTCTGATCAAGCACCTGTTCAAAATATAATTTTCTGTATTCACAGCTTCTGCCCCAGTAATGTTTTGGGAATTTGTTATCAAGAAGCATTGTACTTGACATATCTTCAAGAGTCCTGTTCTTTCTTTCAACAACACCATTCTGTTTAGGAGTTCTTGGTGCAGAAAATTTGTGAGAAATACCATGCTTATCACAGAATAAATCAAATTCTAACTTATGAAATTCTCTACCATGATCACTTCTGATTGAAGCTACAGGTAGGTTTTTCAAGTTTTTAAGTTCTCTGCAAAGCTTTGAAAATTCAGAGAGTGCTTCAGATTTTTCTTTGAGAAACATAACCCAAGTGTATGTAGAAAAATCATCTACAACACCTAGCATATACATTTTACCTTTTGTAGTAGGAGTCCTCATAGGACCACAGATATCCATATGAAGTAATTCAATAGGTCTAGTTGTACTTACAAACTTCTTTGGCTTGATGGAGCTTCTCGTCTGCTTTCCTTGTGCACAGGCCTTGCACAACTCATCTTCTCTAAACTTGGTGGATGGAAATCCTCTTACCAAGTCTTTGGAAATCAACTTGTTCAAAGTATGCAAACTGAAATGACCAAGTTTCCTATGCAAAAGCTTTGAATCCTCTTTCAAGGCCTTGAGACACTTCAAACTTTCACTTGCAACTTTGTTAGTCTGCAAAGTATAAACATTGTTTGATCTAGAGGCTGTGAGAATGCAATCTCCTGATTTCTCATTTTGCACCGCACACTTCTCTTTATCAAAGTTAACTTTGTTGCCATTATCACAAAGTTGATATACACTAAGGAAATTAAACTTCAAACCTTCAACCAGATAAACATCAGAAATAGAGTTTTCAGAATTTGTACCAACTTTTCCAATACCAAGAATATTGCATTTTCCTTTGTCTCCAAGTGTTATTGATCCTTCTGATTGCTCCTTTAATTTTGAGAATAGAGATATATTTCCACTCATGTGTCTTGAGTAACCACTGTCCATGAACCACTTCTGTTCTTTGGCGACAACCTGCAAGCACCAATCACTGCCTTACCCAGCTGTTAGACCAAGTGTGAAATTTGGATTCATATTCAGGATCAACCATGTTAGGTGGTCTAACCGCTTTAGGAACCCAAATCTGCTTAACCTGTCCTTTGAGTTGAAAAGGAAAAGAGTTCCTCATTATGTGAGGGTCTCTTCTTCTAAAAGGACAAGTCATTTTAACATGACCAGTTTTACAGCAGTATTTACAGGTAGGAGAGGTTTTGTTTCCAGCTTTCACAAATCTGGTATTGTTTCTTCTTGGAAAGTTTGGATTGAATCCAATACCAGCTTTGTGAACAGACTGTGAACTTCCTCCAAGAATCAAGTTCAACTTGTGTTCTGATCCTGCAAGCTTGATTTTGACAAATTCAGATTCTTGAAGTATCTCAGTAAGAGTAATCTTTTTTTTCTCTAAATCATCAACCTGATATCTTAGATTAACAAGGCTGTTACTCACTGAGGAGTTTTCAGTGACTACTTCCTTGACTTGTGTTTTCAAGTCTTTGAAACTGGTTTTCAAGGCCTTGAAATCAGTGTCAGTTTTCTTCTGAGAGATTTCAAGATTTTGATTTAGGCAAATAAGTTGTAAGTTTTCTTTTTCTTGCTCATGAACTTTTTATTTCAAAATCCTGATCTCTTTCAGATAATCTTCCTCATTTAAGAGCATTGTTCTGAGATATTCTGAAAGAGCTTCTTTTGGTTTTGAAATCAAGCAGTTTACCATTACCTCAATGTTCTTTTCAGAACTTTCATCATGCTTGGCCATGAAGCATATAATGGCATGTTCTTCTTCAGATTCAGATTCACTAGAGCTATTTGAATCACTCCATGAAGCTATCATGGCTTTCTTTCTTCTGTCATGATCTTTATTTTGAAAGTTCTTGCTCTTTTTGTGTGGACAGTCTCTTATCAAGTGTCCTGCATCACCACACTCAAAGTAGTTCATAACTTTTGATTTGTTCTGTGAAGAGGACTTACCTTTGTAATCCTTGCTGCTGGATGATCTATGCCTTTCTCTGTTGAAATATTTGTTTCCAGAGTTTCTCTTCATTTTGAGGATCCTTGTCAAGGCTTTGGAAATTAAGGCAATTGGATCTTCATCATCACCATCCTCAGTTTCAAGGCTTTGATTTCTCTCATTCTCTTTGGCTTTGAGAGCTAAATTTTTGACACCATCTGGAATTTCTCCATCAACTTCATTCATAGATATCTCATGTGTAAGGAGCTTCCCTTGTAGGTCATCAAGTTGTAAAGTTGAGAGATTATGAGCTTCTTCAATAGCTGTGGTTTTTGGTTCCCATTTTTCCTTTGGAAGATTTCTGAGAATCTTCCTCACCTTTTCTTAATTGGGAAAGTGTTTTCTCAGTGAGTCAGTGAATCTCTTGAACATATCTCTGATGGACTCGTCTCCATTCATCTTGAACAACTCATATTGTCTGAGATAAATGTTGATCGTGGTTTGCTTGACTTGACTGGTTCCTTCAAAGGTAACCACAAGTTTATCCCAGATTTCTTTAGTAGTTGTGCATCCAGAGATCCTGTTTAATTCGTCAGTACTCAAAGCACAATAAAGAATGTTAATAGCCTTGTAATTCATAGAAAATTGTTCTAATTCAGAAGAGGAGAGTGAGTCTTCTATTTGGGAGTTCTGATCCCATCTTTCTCTATGTAGAAAGTATGAGGTCCATTTTGGATAATGGTACAAAGCCCTAGATCTTGATCAATGATAAACATTTTCATGAGAGCTTTCCAGTGAGAAAAATTTTCTCCACAGATTAGAGGAGGTCTGTTAGCAGCTCTTCCTTGTGAGAAACCACCATCACCTACAGTACTCATGATCACCAGATGGTTAAATATTATACAGTGATACAAGCTCTGATACCAATTGAAAGGGTGAGTATGCAGTTGAATAAGCAGCTAGGATACTCTAGAAGGTTTGGGGGGGGGGGTTGAATAGAGTATGCCAACTTTTTGCAAAACTTGCTAGGAAGATGAAAAAGTTATGCAAACAATGAATTTCAAGGCCTTGAACACAAGTTCAAGCCTTTGAAGTAGATGCAGAGAGTTTAGAGAAAGTATGCCTTTTTCAAGGCCTTAAAACAAGTTCAAACCCTTGAAAAATAAATAGTTTTTGTATGCTGCAAAAGCTCTGAAAGTAAATGAACTGAAAATGAACAAGACAAGTGATTTATAGAGTTCAGTCCACTTGGACCTACGTCTATACCTCAGGGATTAAATGCCTGCAAGATTTTCAAAACAATTATTATTAATCAAAAGCTAAGCCCTAGAACTCAAGCACAGAGAGTTCCCTTACTCTGTTACAGCTTGTGGTATTTCCTAACCTGTCTAGTACCTGCTCTAGCTAACTGATTAAATATGAATTCTCTATTGTTCACTTTGAAAAATCCTTGAGAATGAATGTAGAAATAATACATAAATGATCTACCAATATAGCTCTATACAGAAGAACACTTAAGAGTAGAAAACTGCAGTGAAAATGCAGTGAACTTCTGTGAATGGATTGGAGTAGATGAAGAACTTCTTTGATGCTTGCCAATCCAGAATACTTTTTCTATATTTGCCCGTTGAGTATTGGGTCTTGTTGCTTCGAATTTGAGCTCTATAAATACTTCAAACAGCTCTGCAAATCTCTCATGATTTTCAGCAACAACCTTCCTATTTTATAGGCAACAGAGTCTGACTACTTTGAAATCTTCTCCAACGGTTGGATGATCACAATCTTCAGAGATATTGTTGTAATCTTTCATTTAACCATCATGAGAAGCTATCATACACGTCTGATTGATCACAGGATCAAAGTATTCAAGTGTTTCCAAATCTGCAGCAATTCAGTTTAGGAAACAATCCTGCAAAACTTAGAAACAAAATTTCCTGCATTATCATGGTCAAACAGATGATATACTGCGATTAAAAACATGTTCAACAATTTTTCTTTCATCATCTAATAACAAATAATCAATCATATGATGGAAAGAGAGTAAATCAAATCAGAGAGTTAGCATAAAAGCTCCCCCTGAGAATATTCATTCAGGTTAAACAGTTTCAAGGCCTTGAAAATAGCCAAACTATTTTCAAGCCTCTGAAGCTGATTCAAGACTTTGAAAGATGTTTCAAGGTCATGAAATAGTCAAGCTATTTCAAGTCTTGTACAACTTGAGCTTTCAACGCTGAACAACATACTAATATGGGATAAGGAAAAGTCATATTGATGATTAACCAACATGGGAGAGGACAAAAAGGTTATTCCGAATCCTCAAGGGTGATAGCAACTTTGTTGCTAAAGCCAAGGAAGTTGCCTTAATACCCAAAGGTAGTAAAGTGAAAGAGGAAGTGCCCAAAATATCAGGAAGATAAAAGGATTGGAATAGTGATTCTATCACCACCATATTTAATAATCTAGCCATTATTAAATATATATTATTGTTCACATATACTAAAATTGCATATTTCTCATTTGTTGTAGAATTTCAATGGCAAACAATTAACAAACATCGACTATTCCTAGACTGGTACAGAAAATTGAGAATGGTTCTCAAGATTAGTACGTTGTACATAGTAAAGCATAAAGTTACTTCTCCACCAACTGCCAATAAGAAGTAATGCCTAAAAGAAGGAATATCAAAGATTGGTTGTTTGGACGTGACTTGCCTCATGTTAAGCTGCCATAAACTCTGAACTTTGGAAGCAAGATGATAACATGGAGGCGTATGATACGATCATACATTTAAAGAAGCTCTTTCAAAGAGCGAGCTAGACATGAAAAGGTTCGAAGTGCCAAAAGCTTTGTTCAAAAAGCAACTTACTCAATATGATTGAGAAACGCTGAACAACGTACTAATATGGGAAAAGGCAAAGTCATATTGATGATTAAACAACATGGGAGAGGACAAAAAGGTTTTTCCGAATCCTCAAGGGTGATAGAAACTTTGTTGCTAAAGCCAAGGAAGTTGCGTTAATACCTAAATGTAGTAACGTGGAAGAGGAAGCGCCCAAAATATCTGGGAGATAAAAGGATTGCAATAGTGATTCTATCACCACGATGTTTAATAATCTAGCCATTATTAAATATAGATTATTGTTCACAAATACTAAAATTGCATATTTCTCATTAGTTGTAGAATTCCAATGGCAAACAATCAACAAACATCGACTATTCCTAGACTGGTACAGAAAATTGAGAATGGTTCTCAAGATTAGAACAATGTACATAGTATACCATAAAGTTACTTCTCCACCAACTACCAATAAGAAGTAAATCCTAAAACAAGGAACATCAAAGAATGGTTCTTTGGATGTGACTTTCCTCATGTTAAGCTGCCATAAACTCTGAGCTTTGGAAGCAAGATGAGAACATGGAGGCTTATGATATGATCATACATTTAAAGAAGCTCTTTCAAAGAGCGAGCTAGACATGAAAAGGTTTGAAGTTTTAAAATCATTTTTCGAAAGCAACTTACTCAATATGATTGAGAAACGCTGAACAACGTACTAATATGGGAAAAGGCAAAGTCATTTTGATGATTAAACAACATGGGAGAGGACAAAAAGGTATTTCCGAATCCTTAAGGGTGATAGAAAATTTGTTGCTAAAGCCAAGGAAGTTTCCTTAATACCCAAAGGTAGTAAATTGGAAGATGAACTGTCCAAAATATCTGGAAGATAAAAGGATTGGAATAGTAATTCCATCACCAACAGATACCTTTTTTATAAAAGTCAATGAGTCTATCTTATCATATGGGTATTAGATACTAGATGAGGATCTCACATTTATAGAAATGTGAAGGATGTCAAGAGATGTAGACTATTGAATAAAGGAGAGACATACCTTACACGTGTGGCAATGAAGCAGAAGTTGCCGAATTAGCCGTAGGAATCATGTATCTCTACGTTCACGAATTATCAATGAATTAGAAAAATGCTTTTATGCCTCCACTATGAGTGGGAGCATTATAGCAGCTTTAGTATTGAGAAGAAAGTTTTCAGTCACAATAAAGGACGAGTGTTGCTCCATTTTATTTGAAAGTATGAATTATTGTAATGCATTTTTGTCTAATGGATTGTATGTCATTGATCTAGATAATTCCGTCTATAACATAAATACCAAGAAAATTAAAACTAATGATTTAATTCCTACTAATCTATGGCACTTTCGTTTAGGCCATACAAACGAGAAATATATTTCTAGACTTCATAAGAATGGATTTCTAGACTCATTTGATTATGAATCATATGAGACATGTGAATCTTTTTTATTAGGAAAATGACAAAGTCCCCTTTCAATAAGAAAGGCGAGACGACTAGTGAGTTATTGGCACTCATACATACTGATGTTTGTTTCCCACGCCTGCCACAGGTGGTTATCTTTATTTCATTACATTTACTGACGACTTCAGTAGATATGGATTTGTATACCTTATGAAGACCAAATCGGAATCCTTTGGGAAGTTCAAAGAATTTCAAGAATGAAGTAGAGAAGCAACATGGCAAGAGCATTAAGGCTATACGATGGGATCGTGGAGGAGAATACTTTGGCCAAGAGTTTGACAACTATCTTAGAGAGTTGGGATCTTGTCCCAACTCACTCCACCTGGAACGCTACAGTGGAATGGTGTGTCTAAGAGGAGGAATCCCTACCTGTTGGACATCGTGCGGTCTATGATGTGTCAAGCAGATCTTCCGATATCGTTTTGGGGACCCATTTTGACTACAGCTTTTACCACAAACCGTGTTCCATCCAAATCGGTCATAAAGACACAATATGAGATATGGATTGGGAGGCGTCCCATAGTGTCGTTTATGAAGATTTCAGGATGCGACGTCTATGTAAAGCGTTTACAAACAAACAAGCTTGGACCCATGTCAGATAAGTGTAAGTTTGTGGGCTATCATAAGGAAATGAAATAATATTGTTTCTACAATAAAATCGAGAGAAAAGTGTTTGTTGATCGAACCGGTGTGTTTATAGAAAGAAAATGAGTCTCTAAAGAAACCACTGGGAGGACTGTAGAACTTGAAGAAGTTCAAGAAACACAAAACACTGATCCTACAATAGAGCATGAGTAGGAATCACAAACAGATGTGGAGAAACCTGCTTAAGTAACACCATAGCTTTGTAGGTCGAGTAGGGTCGTAGCTAGAGAGGTATGGACTTCTCGTGACCCCGGTGACGTACCACTCATGGATGATGAGCCTACTACCTATGGAGAGGCCATGAAAGACTTTAAGAAGTATCTTGAATCCATGAGATCCAAAATGGAATCCATGTATACCAAAAAAATATTGACTTTGGTGGAACCACCCGAAGGGGTTAGGCCCATAGGGTGCAAGTGGGCCTTCAAGAAGAAGACTTACGTGCAATGTAGTTGCCTAGAAGGTAAGATAGGTGGAAAAAGGATTCAGACAGATTCATGGTATTGACTATGATGAAACCTTTTCCCCAGTCCTGATGAACAAATGCATTCATATCTTACTTGCTACTGCAGCTTATCACGACTATGAGATTTGGCATATGGATGTCAAACCAGCGTTTCTGTATGGAAACCTCCTTGAGGATGTGTACATGACACAACCAGATGGTTTTGAGGATTGAGACCATGCAAACAAAGTCTGCAAGTTGCAGCGATACATTCTTTGATTGAAGAAAGCTTCTAGGAATTGGAATCGACGTTTTGATAACGCGGTCAAAGAGTTTGGCTTCATCAAAAACGAAGACGATCCTTGTATCTACAAGAAGATTAGTGGGAGTTCTGTTGTGTTTCTATTCTTGTATGTGGATGACATAATACTAATTGGAAACGACATTCCTGCCTTGCAATCAGTTAAAGATTGTCTAGGGAAGTGTTTCACAATGAAGGACTTGGGGATGAAGCATATATACTTGGTATCAATATCTATAGGGATAGAACTAGGAAGCTTCCCGTCCTAAGTAAAGGTACATATATAGACAAGGTGTTGAAACAGTTCAACATGAAATAATCAAATGAAGGATTCATTCCCATGTCGCATGGAGTCACCCTTACGAAGGCTTAATGTCTTTCCATTCAGATTGAGAAGGACCGCATGAGTAAGATCCCATACACATTGGCTGTAGGACCTATCATGTATGCCACGTTATGTACTAGACCAGATGTGTCATATGTTAGAATAGATGCCCTAGAGCCAATCTTTTTAGTATGAACACCGTTTTTGGCTAGAAATATTCATTTTATTAGTTATGGATATATTTAATATAATGAACTCCATAGATTACAAATGTGTTTGTCTATCTTAAATACCCCTAGTCAATTATAATGATTAATTGGGCGATCAATTTTAGACTAGTATAAGGTTGGATTGATACGGAGATATCACGATCAAACACATGGGTATGCATTAGGAGTAATAGCATACTGGATTGACCCACCACGAGAAAGCTACATACGAGTTCTGTAAATTCACAAAGGCTTCTCGTCGTGACAACGATATTGTCAAACTTAGACTTGAAGTCACTTGATCCTCTAGTTTTGGAATATTGTGTTTTTACATCGTCAAACACTGCACCTCAACCGGGTAGTAATAAAGGCGTTTGTCGGACACTATGGGGAAGCAAGCTTAGAGATGGTAGTGATGTAGATAGAATTTTCCCCTCCCACATAACGTGATCAAATATCCATGGGCCACTCGAGGGATGGTGCTTATAGAATGTCTGGCCAAACTCAGATAAATTAATATATGATATTGATGTTATCTGCATCGATAAGACTATTCCCAGGATCGAGAAACTATGGATTGGATATACGAGTGTGACTTGTATGTCTCGTATCCAATCCAGATGTAGAGACAAAGGGATGAGAGATTACTTGCACGAGATTTGTTAAAGTAATGACTATTTCTATTAGTTGGGTGGCATGTATGTGTTGCTAGACACCGCTCGATGTTACTGATAGTTACTACCAACTAAGCAGAAACCTATGGGGTCACTGCTTGAAAACTTAGTAGGACTAATTTGCAAGTTGGACTAATCCGTGTATGGACATGATTAGGATAGGGGCCTTTCTACAGTTAACAAGAAGTTTTTGGAATATATAAAGGACACTCTTAGATTATTTATTCTACTGATTCTCATAACATACTTTGAGTAGGAGAGAAAAAGTAAGGTGAGAGAGCAAGACAAGGGCCACCCGACCCCGTCCACCCCCTCTACCCCGTCTGCCAAAGAATAGGCCGAGCCTCCTATTTTGGTCTCTGTTGTGTGATCCTTCTTCTTTTTTCATCTATCGGTTGCTATGAGAAAGGTGTGGAGGAATCTAGTTCTTCATCCAAGGCTTGGACTAGGTATAGAGACGCAAACAAAATTTTGCGTTTGAAGTCATCATAGGAGACAAACAAGGTAATCGTTACGTGAACCTTCACTATCATTATGTATTCTCTTCCTGTGATCCTTGGTGGGTCTTGTGCGGATCTTATATTTTTAATTCTGCAACGTAATCCTTTACAAAAACCAACAATGATATCAGAGCCACAGGTCATAGAGCATAATGATGCAATTTGTGTATATTACACTTTAGTTATTGTTTATCGCTTAAAACGGACAAATCAAGCATATTGATGCAATTTGTGTATAATTCAACCAAACAAGATCTAATATTACATGGGATGTAAAATATTAGTGAATTTGGATCACTTAGGATGTGAATATTTTGGATCTAGAAAACTAGGGTTTGGGTACAAGTTGGAAAAATGTTTTTTTTCCAAACTTGGAAACAACTAAACTTGGGAAACAAGGAGGAAGTTGTTTTGGAAACAACCTCCTAAGGAGGTTCGGCCCCCCTAGGGGACATCCCTCTCTCCTTGTCGCCCAAGGAAGGCCACGACCAAGGCAGGATGGGCTCCCTAGCGCACGTCCTAGCCGTGTGGGCTAGGGGCCGGCCGACCCAAGGTCCACGTGGCGGTCCTTTGATGGTTCAGCCGTGGTGATGGTGGGCCTCTTGGACCGTTTTGACTAGGGATGTACATAAAACCGAATAAACCTGTCCAACCGACCGAACCAAACCGAAATGCTTAGGTTTGGATGGTTTTTTTGGATAATCGGTTTATCTACGGTTCAATTTTTCACAAACCGGTCTATTTGGTTTGGTTTTTGGTTTGTAAAAGAATCATACCGCACCAAACCGAACCGAACCCATATGTGCTTGACGTACTTTTACTACAATGTATATAGCATAAAGTACATTAAATAATCTACAAAAAAGAAACACTATAGATAGATTCATTTAAAATGATTATATTAATCTTAATCTTCTCAATTTCTCTCACGTTTCATCATATTTTCTCTCAAACGATAGTTGTGCATAATTTTTTAAGTCGATTTAATTTATTTTTCACTTAAAACTTGAAATTCGTTGACAAAGTAGCATCATCATATCCATTCAATAATTTTTACGCAAACCGACCGCACCGAACCGAACCAACCCGATGTATTTCGGTTTGGTTTGGTTCGGTTCATCCTTTCAAATGGTTTGGTTTGGTTACAAAATTGGTAAACCGATATATTCGGTTCGGTTTATGGTTTTAGCAAAAACCGCACCAAACCGAACCGCGTACACCCCTAGTTTTGACCCAGTATATCCGAAATCAACTAAAATTGACCAAGCGCGTTAACATTATATTTTAACTTTTAATGTGCTATTCGCATGGTGATTAGATATGGCCTTAGATGTGGATGTTGTGAATGTTTAATTTTTGTGGTTTTTTTAGGGCCTGCGAGCTGATAAAATTAATGTAATAGTTAGTTAGGTTTTATGGCCTGCGAGCCGACCTTCTTCTCAAATTGTGAGATTTTTTTTTTTTTTTTTTTTTTTTTTTTTTCGTATAGATGCTAGCTAGTATTAGATAAAATATATGATAGTCATGATGGAGAAGAAAAAACCTAAAGAATTCAAGAACCACAAGATGGAGCATTCCACAAGGCTAAGGCGCATGAAGCATTCCACAAGCTATGGAGCATGGACCAAAGGTGGAGGCACATGGAGAAGAGCTTGCTATTTTAGGGTTCATAATTATTCTCATTGGCTTGGGAAAATCTTAGTTTAGAGGCCATATCCATATAACGTTTAATTTTTTGTTTGTGGTTGTTTATTTATTGTGTTATCATTTTATTGTTGGTGTATGGTTGATGCTTGCAAAATTGATAATAAGATAATTAACAACCCGGATCTTTTATTTGTGAGTTTGCCCAACTCAAAATAAGTAGATCAGTTGATATGGATCAACAAAATAATTAAAAAATTGAAAAGGTAAAATCCCTCAAATTAAATATTTCGTTTTGCCTTCTCGTTACTTAAACACTCATCATGTTCATGATTACTAAGCTCGTGTGTGCCAAAGCAAGGGGACTTGGTTTGTCATGATGTGACGCGATGACACAAGCAAGTAATGTTCAATTGTTTAAGTAAGAGGTTGGACGCAACTGGGTGATTTTAATAAGATTAAAAGCCTAAAAGCAACCAATTGAGATTATCCATGGGATGAATAAATAAGGAGTTTTTTTCCCAATTGAACCATGAGTTGCATAAGGATGCGATTGGAATTTTTCATACCTAAATAACCGATTTTTGGGTGACTTGCCAAAGAAAGCTAAAAGATGAAGTGTAATATGGATCTTGGACCTACTAGAAAATATAATGATATTTTCCGCATTAATATTGAGGGTTATTAATCCGAGAGAAATAGTGGGAGCTGTATTTAACAATCTAGCAATTAGTAAATATGATTATTTTTTCACAAAATACTAAAACTTTTATATTTCTCATTTTTTAGAATTCCAATGGCAAACAACTCTTCGAGTTCATCACATTCCCTACGTTCTGACCTTGAGAAGGACAAACTTTCTGGAACAAACTTTCTAGACTTGTACAGGAACTTGAGAATCGTTCTCAAGCAGGAAAAGAGACTATACGCTCGAGAGGAAGAAGTTCTTGTGGGTCCAGAATTTAATACCCTTGCAGCCCTAAATGCGCATCAGAAGTTCGTTGACGATGCTAATGATGCGACCTGCTTAATGCTTTGCACCATGACCTCTGAGTTCCAGAAGCAACAAGAGAACATGGCTGCGTACGATGTGATCGCACACTTAAAGCAGCTCTTCCAAGAACAGGCGAGGGTTGAGAGGTATGGAGTTTCCAAGGCATTGTTCAAATGTCATCTATCAGAGGGAAACCTTGTGGGACCTCACGTACTCCGTATGATCGGGTACTTGGAGAAACTCGTACGAATAGGGTTTCCGATGGCTGATGAATTAGCCACTGATCTTATCTTGTAATCCTTGCCTGAGAGTTTTGGACAATTCATCAAGAACTATAACATGAATGAAATAGTGAATCACCTGCCAGATCTACTCAATATGTTGAGGACAGTTGAACAAAGCATCAACAAAGGAAAGGGCATGGCCATAATGATGGTGTAGAAAGGGAAAGGCAAAATGTTTGCTTCTACCTCCAAAGGAAAAGGCAAGGCAGTTGACAAGTCCAAGGAAGTTGCTCTTAAGCCTATTAGTGGTGTTGCCAAGGGCATGACTAAGGGTTCTTGTCACTACTATAGTCAGCCTAGACACTGGAAGAGGAACTTCCCGAAGTATCTGGTGGATAAAAGGCTTGGGATAGTGATTCCACCACCACCAGGTATTTATGTTATACATGTCAATATAACTTGCTCTTCATCTTGGTTATTAGATACTGGATTTCGATATCACATTTGTTGAAATGTACAGGATCTAAATAGAAGTTAAAGATTGGCTAAAGGGGAGATAGACCTGCGTGTTGAGAATGGAGCAAAGGTTGCTGCATTGGCCGTAGGCGTGTATGAGTTGTCTCTGCCTTCATGATTAGTTTTAGAATTAAATAATTACTATTTTTTTGCCTACTATGAGAAGAAACATTATTCCTATTTCTTGTTTGGACAAAGAATGTTTTACTATTTCAATAAAGGAAAATTGTTGCTCCATTTATTTTGACAGTATTCATTATTGTAGTGCGCAATTATTTAGTGGATTGTATATCGTTGATTTAAGTAATCCTGTCTGTAACATAAATAGCAAGAACATTAAAATGAATGATTTAAATCATGCTTATCTATGGCACTGTCGTTTAGGCCACATATACTAGAAACATGTATCTAGACTCCATAAAGATGAATTTCTAGACTCATTTGATTTTAAATCATATGAGACATTTAAGGCTTGTTTATTGGGAAAAGTGACAAAGTCCCATTTCAATAAGAAAGGAGAAAAGAGTAGTGTGTAGGGTTTTGATAATGGATACGCAGCGGAATAAAAAATAATTAATCCGTTCAAGACCCTCCAAGGATCACAAGTCTATAATTCATAACGATAGGAAAGGTTTAGCATTAAAATAACTTTTAGTTCTCCTTTGATGACTTCACACTTGAATTAGTGTTCACGTCTCTACGACTAGTCTACTCCTAGGATTGAATCCCAATCCCTCAAGCCTTTGTGATTGCTAGGATTGAAGGAGGAAGAGGAATAATATCACGATCACGCAAAACGGAGCAAGGAGGGGCGGTCCTCCTTGGTGGCCGAGAGGATGAGGGGTCGGGAAGGGGGCTCGGCCTCTTTTTTTGCTCTCTCTCTCTCTAATTGATTTTTTCTCTACTCAAGTAATGTTATGAGAATTAGTCTTGAGAAAAATCGAGGAGTGTCCTTTATATAGTCCAACAACTCTTTGTTGACCCTATCCTAATCCTGTCTATACATGGATTAGTCCAAACTTACAAATTAGTCCTACTACGTTTGCAAGTAGTTGCGTATTGATCCTTCCATTTACTTAATAACATTAATTAGTTCCCAAGTCCGGTCTAATCCATAGGGAGTGTGTTCCCATATGTTTCTACTTAGTTAGTAGTAACTATTACTAACATGGAGCAACCTCTAGCAAGACATCCACGCTACCCAACTAATAGAAATAGTCATCCGACAAACCTTGTGCAAATATTGTCTCATCCCTTTGTCTCTATATATGGATTGGACACAAGACATACAAGTCACACTCGTATATCAATCCATAGTTTCTCGATCCTGGGAAAAGTCTTATCCATGTAGATAACATCAATATCCCATATTGATTTATCTGAGTCTGGCTAGACATTCCATAAGCACCATCCCTCGAGTGGCCACGGATATATACTCCCGTTATGTGGGAGGGACAAATCCTATCTGTCACTACCATCTCTAGGCTTGCTTCCTTATTGTATCCGACTAACGCCTTTATTACTACCCAGTTACGGTATAGTGCTTGACGACGTCAAAACACAATATTCCACAACTAGAGGATCTGGTGACTTCAAGTCTAAGGATGACAATACCGTTGTCACTACGAAAAGAACTTGTTACTTTACATAACCGGTATATAGCCTTCTCGTTATGGGTCAAACCAGTATGCTATTACTCCTAATGCATACCCATGTATTGGATCGTGATATTTCCATATCAATCCAATCCCATACTAGTCTATAGTTGATCGTCCTGTGAATCAATATAATTGACTAAGGATATTTAAGATAAACAACATATTTTCAATCTAAGAACTTCATTATATTTAATATCCATAAATAAAAAAATGAATATTTCTAGCAAAAAACACTATTTATACTAAAAATATTGCCTCTAGGGCATCTATTCCAGCAGTCTACCACTTGCACTAGAGCCAATATGGAGCATCCCGTATGCCCATAGATCTAGTGTGCCCTTCATGCTTGTGCTGAACAAGCGGATTTGTAAGAGGATATGTTAGATTCTCATCTGTAGGAATATCTCATATCTTCACATCTCCTCTATCGATGATGTCTCGAATAAGATGAAACTTCTTGAGTATGTTTTTTGATTCCTGGTGTGACCTGGGTTCCTTTGATTTTTCGATCGCCCCAGTGTTTTCACAATGAAACTCTAATGGTTCCACAATGCTATGAACCACATCAAGCTCAGGAATGAACTTCCTAACCCAAAAAACTTCCTTTGCTGCACCACCCGCAACAATGCACTCAGCCTCAATTGTAGAATCAGCAACCGTCTCTTGCTTGGAACTCTTCCAGCTCATAGCTCCTCCGTTCATGCAATGAAACGAATCCCGACTGCCCAAAAACGAATCCCGTTGAAGCTTGCATCCTTGTAGCCCCTTACACGCAACTCTTCCGCCCCTCCGTAGATCAAGAACTCACCCTTAGTTCTTCTCAAATACTATATGATGTTCTTTACCGCTACCAGTGACTCTTACCCGGATTAGACTGATATCTGCTTGTCATACTCAACTTGTATGACACATTTGGTCTAGTACATAACATGGAGTACATGATGGCTTCTATGGCCGAGGTGAAGGGTACCCTACTCATGCGTTCCTTCTCAATCTCATTGGAAGGACAATCGCTCTTTGAAAGAGTGATTCCATGAGACATGGGAAAAAATACCTTTTTAGAATCTTGCATGCTGAACCGACTCAACACCTTGTCTTTATATTTACATTTATGAATGGGTGTAGAATAGGCAGTAATACAGATCAATACTCTAGAAGGGGGGGGGGGGTAAATAGAGTATGGCAACTTTTGCTAAAGTTGCAAGAATAGTGGTTTCAAAAGGATTTGTAAAGAGTGAAGAGTATTTCAAGGCCTTGGAATGAGTTTCAAACCCTTGAAATCAAAATAGTTGCAGTAGAAAAGATAAGTCTATTTAAAGGCCTTGAAATGAGTTTCAAACCCTTGGAATGAAACTTGTTTTGTTTGCTGCAAATAAGATAAGTATAGAACTGGAAAGTAAATGAAAGAGACAAAAAATTTATAGAGTTCAGTCCACTTTGACCTACGTCTCTACCTCAGGGATCATATCTCTGCATGATTTTCAACTCAATTCTTATTAACCAAAAGCTAAGACCTAGATCTCAAGCACAGAGAGATACCTTACTCTGTTACAACTTGTGGTTCTCACTAACCTATCTAGGACCTGTTCTAGCTAACTGATTAACTAAGAATTCTCTATTGTTCACTTTGAACAATCAACGAGAATGAAATGAGAAGAGGTATTAAAATGATATACAAATGAAAAGCTCATAAAAAAGAAACACTGAGAACAAGTTCTTTCGTAAATTTGCAGTGTTCTTATGATGGATTGGATAAAGTTTGATCTGCCTCTTTGTTGCTTGTCAATCCTGAATGTTGTTTCCATGTCTCTTTATGTTGTGCTCTATTGTTTTCTCCAAAATTATTCATTCAAACTCCCTTTTTATACAGCTGGTTTGAATTGCATGTCTTCCAGATCTCTTCATAACCAACTTTCCTACTTTCTAGCTGCAGTTGTTGACATCTCTAACAGCTTCTCCCCAACGGATAGTTTCTCAGTATCATCAAAGATACTGATTTGATCTTGTTTAGAAATTCGTTGGGAAGCTTTCAAACTTGGCAGATTGATCGCAAAATCAAATCATTAAGCAGTTTTCTTTCCTGCAAAAATAATTTAGGAAAGAAGTTAGGAAACAGATTCCTATAAAATAGGAAACACAATATCCCTGCAAAACTTGTTCAAACAGATGGATTAGATACAATTTATAGTGTCAAAATAATTTTGATTTCATCATAAAATAAAAACTAATCAAGCACAGGGGTTTTAGGAGTTGAATCAAGATCAGAAACTCCCCCCAAGTTCATGCACAAAAAGCACTGTTTGTTTCAAAGATTTGAAAGTTGTTTCAAGGCCTTGGAATAGACTGGCTATTTCGAGCCTGTGAAACCAAGTTGAAATTACAATTGACTTAGGCCTAGCAGCTTCCTTGATCTATCTCTATAGATCTTGATACCAAGTATACATGATGCTTCCCCTAAGTCTTTCATTGAGAAACACTTGCCTAGCCAATCTATCACATATTGCAGCATGGGAATGTTGTTTACAATGAGTAGTATGTCATCCACATACAAGACCAGAAAAGTAACATAGCTCCCACTAACCTTCTTCTAGACACAAGATTCATCTTCTTTCTTGATGAAGTCAAAATCTTTTACTCCTTCATCAAATCGTGAATTCCAACTCCTAGAAGCTTGCTTTAATCCATAAATGGACCGTTGTAGCTTACAGACTTTATTTGCATGCTCTGGATCTACAGAACCCTCAGGTTGTGTCATGTACACATCCTCGATGAGGTTTCCATATAGAAATGCTATTTTGACATCCATCTGCCAAATCTCATAGTCGTAGTAAGCTGCAACAGCAAGTAGAATTCGATTGGATTTGGTCATTGCGACTGGTGAAAAGGTTTCATCATAGTCTATACCATGAATTTGTCTAAATCCTTTTGCCACCAATCGGCCCTTGTAGGTAATCACATTACCATCCATGTCGGTCTTCTTCTTGAAGACCTACTTACACCCTATGGGGCGCGCCCCTTGGGGTGGTTCCATTAAAGTCCATACTTTGTTGGCATACATGGATTCCATGGCCTTGCGCCACTTCTGAGAGTCAAGCCCTTTCATGGCCTCTCCATAGGTAGTAGTGTCATCATCTATGAGCAACGTGTCACAAGACTCAGTCACGAGAAGTCCATACCTCTCTGGATCCTGGCGCACTCTACTTGACCTACGAAGCTCTTGTGTTACTTGAACATGTTTCTCCTCAACATTTTGTGGTTCATGTTCATATTCCATAGCATGATCAATAGTTTGTGGTTCTTGAATTTCTTCAAGTTATATAGTCCTTCCACTTGCTTCTTAAGAGATAAATTCTCTTTCTAGAAACACGATGTTCCGAAAAACAAACACTTTCTTCTAAGTTGGATTGTAGATGTAATATCATTTAGTTTCCATAGGATATCCCACAAACTTACATTTATCCGACTTAGGCCCGAGTTTTTTCTGATTGTAAACGCTTTACATAGACATCGCAGCCCCAAATCTTCATGAAGCTGTGAGACGCCTCCCACTCCACATCTCGCGTGGTGTCTTCAAGACCGATTTAGATGTAACATGGTTAATGGTGAAAACTAAACACAATAGAGCGTAGCTCCATAAGGATAATGGAAGCTCAGTTTGACACATCATAAATCAAACCATGTCTAACAGTGTTCGATTCCTCCTCCCGAAAACGCCTTTCCACTGTGTCGTCCCGGGTGGAGTGAGTTGGGATATTATCCCACTCTCTGTAAGATAGTCGTCAACTTCTTGGCTCAAGTATTCTCCTCCACGATCCGATCGTAGAGCCTTGATACTCTTGCCAAGTTTCTTCTATACTTCATTCTAGCATTCTTTGAACTTTTCAAAGGATTCAACTAGGCCTTCATAAGGTATACAAATCCATATCTAGTGAAATCATCAGTAAACGTAATGAAGTAGACATAACCACCCCTGGAAGGTGTGGCAAATGGCGCACACACATCAGTATGCACGAGTGCCGATTGCTCACTAGTCCTCTCACCTTTGTTATTGACAGGGGACTTTGTCATTTTTCGCAATAAACAAGCCTCACATGTCTCATATGATTCAAAATCAAATGAGTCTAGAAATCCATCCTTATGGGGTCTAGATACACATTTCTCGTTTATGTGGCCTAAATGACAGTGCCATAGATAAGCAGGATTTAAATCATTCATTTTAATCCTATTGGTATTTATATTATGGTATTTATATTATAGATAGGATTATTTAGATCAAGGATATGTAATCCATTAAATAATTGCGCACTACAATAGTGAATACTATCAAAATAAATGGAGCAACAATTGTCCTTTATTAAAATAGTAAAACCTTCTTTGTCCAAACAAGAAATAGAAATAATGTTTCTTCTCATATCATGCACAATAGCAATTATTTAATTCTAAAACTAATTCTGAAGGCAGAGACAACTCGTACTGGCCTACAGCCAATATTGCAACCTTTTCTCCATTCCCAACGCACAGATCTATCTCCCCTTTAGCCAATCTTCTACTTCTCTTTAGATCATGCTCATTTCGACAAATGTGAGATCCATATCCAGTACCCAATACCCAAGATGAAGAGTAAGTAATATTGACATCTATAACAAAAATACCTGGTGGTGGTGGAATCACTATTCCAAGCCTTTTATCCTCCTGATACTTTGGGCAGTTCTTCTTCCAGTGTCCAGGCTGACTGCAGTAGTGACAATCACCCTAAGTCACGCCCTTGGAAACGCCACCAATAGGCTTAATAGCAACTTACTTGGATTTAGCAACTTCATTGCCTTTTCCATTGGAGGTAGAGGCAAACCTTTTTCCCTTCCCTTTATGCACCATAATTATGGCCTTGCCCTTTCCGTTGTTGATGTTTTGTTCTGCTGTCGTCAACATATTGAGTAGATCTGGAAGAGGTTTCATGATCTTGTTCATGTTATAGTTCATGATGAACTGTCCATAACTCTCAGAAAACAATTACAAAACGAGATCTGTAGCCAACTCTTGACCCACCGGAAACCATATACGTGCGAGATTCTCCAAGTACCCGATCATTCGGAGTAAATGAGGTCCCCACTGGGTTTCCCTCTGAAATATGACAATTAAACAATGCCTTAGAGACTTCATACCTCTCAACCCCGACATACTGTTGAAAAAGCTGCTTCAAGTGTGCGATCATATCGTATGCTGCCATGTTCTCATGTTGCTTCTCGAGCTCAGAGGACATGGTGCAAAGCATCAGGCAGGCCGCATCATTAGTATCATCAAAAAACTTTTGATGCGCCTTTAGGGGTGCAGCGGTATTGTTCTCTAGAGCGTGAGGAACTTCCTCCTTCAGAGTGTACAGTTTCTTTTCCTGTTTGAGAACGATTCTTAAGTTCCTGTATCATTCTAGGAAGTTGGTTCTAGAAGACTTGTCCTTCTCAAGTATAGAGCGTAGCGAGTGTGATGAACTCGATGAGTTCTTTTCCATTGTAATTCTACAACATGAGAAAATATACAATTTTTAGTATTTCGTAAATTAATAACCATGTTTAAAAATGGCCAGATTATTAAACATAACGCACACTATTTTTCTCAGATTAATAACCCTCAATATTAATGCGGAAAATATCATTATATTTTCTAGTGAGTGCCAAGATCCATATTTCACTTCTTTTGAGTTTGCTTTGGCAAGTCATCCAGAATTAGTTATTTAGGTAGGAACAATTCCAATTGCATCCTTATGCAACTCTTGGTTCAATTGGGCAAATGGATGAGATTCTATTTTGCTTGTCGATCCCTGAATGTGTTTGAGTGTCTCTTCTAATTGTCGCGTTGTATTTCTACAGCTTTCCCTCTATTATAAAGCAGTTTGAGTTGCAGATCTTCAAGATCTCTTCTCCACAAACTTCCCTAATTGTAGCTTCAGCTTTGCCTTCTTTAACAACTTCTCCAACGGATAGTTGCTAAGTATCTTAAAGGATACTGATTTGATCTTGTGTCAACATAAGTTGGGAAACTTTCAAACACAACAAATTGATCAAAGAATAAAATCAACACTAAGTTTCCTTTCCTGCAAAACTCAAGTTAGGAAATAGAACCTGTAATATAGGAAACATAATATCCCTACAAAACCAAGTCCAGCAGATGGATTAGATACAGTTTAAAGTGTCAAAATACTTTTCTTTCATCACAAATAATAACTGAATAGGCACATGGGTTTAGGAGTTGAATCAAGATCAGAAACTCCCCCTACGTTTATGCATATAAAACATAGTCAATTTCAAAGATTTGAAAGCTGTTTCAAGGCCTTGAAATAGCTAGAGTTGAACTTACAATCTTCCCCTTGATGAAAGATAAAACCACAATCTGTTTGGTACTATATTTCTGCAAAAAAAATACTCATTATCATATAGTATAGTAAATCATAGCACAAGATTTCCAAAAGAAATCCAACTTATTAACTTACTGAAAAACAGAAAATAACAGAAAAGTTCAGATAATCATAATGAACAAAAATCAGGTCTCTAGTAAACAAATAATAACCTAAATTTTTTCCCCCCTTTTGACTTTCATCAAAAAACAATGACAAAATGTTGTATTAGAGTTCTGGAAAAATTTGAGAATAACTGTTTGAAAAGATAGAATTTTCAAGAATTTGAAAAGGATTTCAAGGCCTTGAAAAAGAAATAAAGAGTGGGTAAGAGTTAATAGGTTGGGTCTCCATCTCCTTGCTGCTCAGCATCTTCTTCTTGACTATCTTCTTCATCATCATCAATCTGTTCTTCTTCTTCATAAGTGACTTCTACTTCCTCAATGATTGAACTTATGGTTTTGATCACACTGGTTAACAAGAAGGTTAACCCTTCTAATGCCTTTTGTCCCCGTTTCAGTTTCTTCTTCGCAAAAATCATTTTCTTATTGACTGAAGAATTTTTCTTATGATCCTTTCTTCCTGATTCCATGCAAGATTCTGACTCAGCTTCTTGAACTGCTTTCTCCTTTCCGACCTTCATTGATATGGGATAAGTTTCATGTGAGCTTGAAATTGCATATGAATCTGAGTCTTGAATGTAGATCTTTCCTTTCCCTTTGTCTGCTTTTTCAGCCTTCTTCTTCACCTTCTTAGGGCTACCAATATGAACCCCTTTTTGTTTTTCTTGAGCAAACTCCACCGTCTTCTTCTTTTTGTTGGACACTAGTGTCTGATATTTTTTTGTCTTCTTTTTGGGAGGAGGAGGTGCCATGCCTTCTGCAGTAGGAGTCTTTGAACTTGAATCTCCACTGACGGTCTGAACCTCTTCCACACCGGCCTTTCTTTTCTTCTCTGTACCAGCCTTTGAACCACCATCCATTTTTATTATGTTAGAGGATCTTCTAGTATTTATTAGGTTTGGGGAGTAAAAGATAAAGGGAGGATAGATACGAAGGAGAGAAAGAAAGAAGAAGATAAATAGTAAAGAGTTTTAGTTTGAAATGGAAACTGAATATTTTTCCTAATCTTTGAAGATTTGCTGAATCAAAAATATTCAAAATTGCGTATGCCGTTGGAAATAAATAATATAATACTAATTTTATTGAAAAGGGTATTTAAAAATTGAGGGGAAATATTGAGTAATTATCAACAAAGATAACACCCAACATTGAAAGATCCATCTTTTAACTACAGTCAAGTGTGATTCTTTAGGATCAACTTGAAACCTAGCACACATGTAAACACTGAACATGATATCTTGTCTGCTAACTGTGAGGTATAGTAATGATCCAATGATACTTATGTACTCTTTCACATTCACACTCTTACCAGATTCATCTTTGCCTAAAGAGAATGTAGAACTCATGGGGGTCTTGATGTATTTGGATTGAGACATATTATACTTGTTCAACAAGTCTCTTGTGTACTTGCTTTCATGTAGGAATATGACTTTCTTCATCTGATGAATTTGAAGCCTAAGAAAGAATTTCAATTCTCCCATTAAGCTCATTTCACATTCCCTGCTCATAAGACTTGAGAATTCCTTGCAAAGAAGATCATTAGTAGCTCCAAACAGAATATCATCGACATAAATTTGAACTACAAGCATGTCTTTATCATGAGTATTTATGAAAATTGTCCTAGTAATTCTCTTTTGAAATCATTTTCCAGTAAAATTTTTGAAAATCTTTCATACCAAGCCCTTGGAGCTTGTTTCAAACCATAAAGAGCCTTGTCAAGTTTATACACATGATCTGGAAACTTGTCATTTTCAAAACCTGGAGGTTGAGAAAACATAAACTTCTTCTTGCAAATAGCCATTTAGAAAAGAACACTTCACACCCATTTGAAAGAGTTTCATGTTCTTGTGAGATAAAAATGCAAGTAGAATTCTAATTGACTCTAACCTGGCAACATGAGCAAGAGTTTCTTCATAGTCAATACCTTCTTCTTGATTGTAGTCTTGAGCTACCAATCAAGCTTTGTTCCTGATTGGCTTTCCATTATCGTCTAAATTTTTTATGAATACCCATCTGGTACCAATAACAGAATGATTTCTTGGTGGAGGAACTAGATTCCAAACCTTATTCCTTTCAAACTCATTGAGTTCACTTTGCATAGATATGACCCGGTCTGCTTCTTGTAATCCTTCCTTCACAGTTTTAGGTTCTAAAAGAGAGATAAAAGTACTAAAAGCACATAGATTCTTCAACTGTGATCTGGTTTGTGTACCAGTGGTTGGATCAGAAATAATGTTATCAGCAGGACGAGATGAGAGATATTTAAATCTCTTCCTTGTGTCCAAGGTTCAGGCTCTCACATTTTTTTTTCAAGTCTTTAAGAACTTGAAGTAGTAGCTTGATTTGCTGTCTTTACTGGATATTTTGTTTCAAGGCTTTGAAACTTTTTTCAAGGCCTTGAAATTGCCTTCTTTGTTCCTCTAATTTTTCCCTGGAACCTTTTGAGGATTCTTCTTCAGTATCTGAATCATGCTTGTTCAGATTAAGATCTGCAAAACCATCACTCAAAGAACCATAATAGCTTTCATCAAATATGACATGAATTCTTTCTTCAACAAGCTTGGTTCTCTTATTATAAACTCTATAAGCTTTGCTTGTCTGTGAATAACCAAGAAAAATACCTTCATCACTTGTTGCATCAAACTTACCAAGATTTCCCTTACCGTTATTATGAACAAAGACAGTACAACCAAAAATATTTGAAGTAAGAAATGTTTGGTTTTCTTTCTTTGAACAACTCATAAGGGGTATTCTTCTGAATATGTCTAATCAAGCACCTGTTGAGATTATAGTTTGCTGTATTCACAGCTTCTGCCCAATAGTACTGTGGCAATTTTTTTTCCAGAAGAATTGTTCTTTACATGTCTTCAAGAGTCTTGTTCTTTCTTTCAACAACTCCATTATGTCGAGGAGTTCTAGGAGGAGAAAAATTCTGAGAGATACCATGCTTAGAACGGAATACATCAAACTCAAGGTGATCAAACTCTCGACCATGATCACTTCTGATTGAAGCAATATGTAGGTTTTTCAAGGTTTGAAGTTCTCTACAAAGCTTTGAAAATTCAGTGAGAGCTTCAGATTTTTCTGTAAGAAACATAACCCAAGTATATCTAGAAAATTCTTCTACAATAACAAGCATGTACTTCTTACCCTTTGGAGTTGGAGTTCTCATAGGACCACAAAGATCCATATGCATAAATTCAATTGGTCTAGTAGTACTTACAAAGTTCTTTGGTTTGAATGAGCTTCTAGTTTGCTTTCCTTGTGCACATTCCTTGCATACTTCTTCATCTTTGAACTTTATAGAGAGTAGACCTCTTACCAAGTTCTTGGAAAATAGCTTTTTCAAGGTATGCAAGATAATGTGTCCCAACTTTCTATGCCAAAGCTTTGAATCGTCTTTCAAGGCCTTGAGACACTTCAAGTTTTCTCCTGCAACTTTGTTAGTTTTAAAAGTATAGACATTGTTTGACCTAGAGGCAGTGAGGATGCAATTGCCAAATTTCTCATCTTGCACCACACATTTCTGTTTGTCAAAGGTAAACTTATTACCATTATCACAAAGCTGAGGTACACTAAGCAAGTTAAATTTCAAACCATAAACTAGATAAACATCAGAAATGAAGTTTTTAGAATTTTTACCAACTTTACCAATACCTAGAATGCTGCATTTGTTTTTGTTACCAAGTGTAATTGAACCTTCAGATTGCTCCTTCAATTATGAGAATAAAGATCTTTTTCCATTCATATTTCTTGAGAAACCACTGTCCATAAACCATTTCTGTTCTTTGGTCTTGGTGACAGCCTGTAAACACCATTCACTGTCTTACCCAACTTTTAGACCAAGTGTTGAATTTAGATTCATATTCAGTGTCAAACATGTTGGTTGGTCTAACCCCTTTAGGAACCAAAATCTGTCTAACATGTTCTTTGATTTGAAATGGAAAAGTATTCCTCATTATGTGAGGGTCTCTTCTTCTAAAAGGACAAGTCATCCTAACATGAACAATTTTATTTTTATTCCAGTAATGGCATTTAGGAGATGTTCTGCTTCCAACTTTCACAAATCTGGTATTGTTCTTTCTGGGAAAATTTGGATTGTATCCAATACCAGTTTTGTGAACACACTTTGAGCTACCTCCAAGAATCAATTTCAAGTTGTGTTCTGAGCCTGCAAGTTTTGTCTTGACTATTCAGATTCTTGAAGTTTCTCAGCTAGAGTAGTCTTTTGTTTATCCAATTCATCAACTTGATGTCTTAGATTAACAATACTGTCACTCGGAAGAGAGATCTCAGTGAGTACTTCCTTAACTTGTGTTTTCAAGGCTTTGAAACTAATTTTCAAGGCCTTGAAATTACTGCCAGTTTTCTTCTGAGAAATTTCAAGGTTCTGATTCAGACAAACAAGATGCAAGTTTTCTTTTGCCTACTCATGAAATTTTTCTTTCAAAACTCTAATCTCTTTCAAATAGTCCTCTTCATTTAGAAGCATTGTTATTAGGTAATCAGAGAGGGCTTCTGTTGGTTTTAAAATTAAAAAATTTACCATTACCTCAATGTTCTTTTCAGAACATTCATCCTGCTTGGCCATAAAACATAGGTTGGAATGTTCTTCTTCAGATTCAGAGTCACTTGAGGTTTCTGAATCACTCCATGAAGCTATCATAGCTTTATTTATTCTATCATTATCTTTCTTCTGAAAGTTTTTGCTCTTTTTTTGTGGGCAGTCTCTGATCAAATGTCCTGCATCACCACACTCAAAGAAATTCATATCTTTAGGCTTTTTACCATGTGAATAAGATTTACCTTTGTAGTCTTTGCTACTGGAGGATCTGTGTCTATCTCTGCTGATGTCCTTTTTTCCGAATTTCTTCTTCATATTAAGAATTCTGGTCAAGGCCTTGGAAATCAAAGCAATAGGATCTTCATCATCATCATCTTCTTTAGCTTCAAGGCTTTGTGATGGCTCATTCTCCTTTTCCTCGAGAGTTAGGTTCTTGACACATTATGGTAATTCTCCATCAACTTCAGTCATGGATATTTCATGTGTAAGGAGTTTTCCTTGCAGGTCATCAAGTTGAAGTGATGAAAGATCTTGAGCTTCCTCAATAGAAGTAGTATTTGGTTCCCATTTTGCCTTTGGAACACTTCTCAGAATCTTTCTGACATTTTATTCATTGGATGTGAATCTTTTGAACATGTCTCTGATTGACTCATCTCCATTCATATTGAATAGCTCATATTGCGTGGGATATATGTTGATCTTGGTTTGCTTGACTTGGCTGGTTCCTTCAAAAGTCACCACAAGCTTATCCCACATCTCCTTGGCAGTCTTGCAACCTGAGATCCTGTTGAACTCATCTACACTCAAAAGTACAATATAAGAGATTCATAGCTTTATAGTTTTTGTAAAATTGTTCTAATTCAGAAGCAGAAAGAGAGTCTTCAGATTTGGGACTTTTAACCCCATCTTTCTCTGTGTAGAAAGAGTGAGGACCATTCTGTATGATAGTCCAAAGCTCTATATCTTGATCAATGATGAACATTTTCATCAAGGCTTTCCAGTGAACAAAATTATCTCCACAGAAGAGAGGAGGCCTGTTAGCAGCTCTTCCCTGAGAGAAACCACCATCACCTACAGTACTCATAATCGTAACATGGTTAAATATATGCAGTGATACAAGCTCTGATACCAATTGAAGGGATATATAGTAGGTAGAAATACAGGATCAGTACGCTAGAAAGGGGGGGGGTGTTGAATAGAGTATGCCAACATTTTCTAAACTTGCAAGAAGAGTTGTTTGAAAAAGAATTATAATGAGTAAAGAGTATTTCAAGGCCTTGAAATGAGTTTCAAACGCTTGAAATGAAACTCTTTTGATTGCTGCAAAATAACTAAGTACATAACTGAAAAGTAATGCAAGAGACACAAGATATATATAGTCCAGTCCACTTGGACCTACGTATCTACCTCAGGGTCTTCTCCATGCAGGATTTTTAACTAAATTCTTAATCAAAAGCTGTGCCCTAGATCTCTACCATAGAGAGATGCCTTATTATGTTACAGCTTGTGGTTCTCACTAACCTATCTAGTACCTACTCTAGCTAACTGATTAAATAAGAATTCTCTATTGCTCATCTTGAACAATCCACGAGAATAAGAACTAGAAGTATTATCAGAATGATATAAAAATGAAGTTCATAATAGAAGAACACTAGAACTGAATCTGCAGTGAGTATGCCGTGTTCTTCAAATGCTTGGATTGAGAGAAATGGATCTGCTTTTTTTGTTTCTTGTCAATCCCTGAACGTGTTTGAGTGTCTCTTCGAATTTTCCCGCTGTATTGCTTCAACTTTCCCTCTTTTATAGAGCATTTTAAATTGCGGATCTTCAAGATCTCTTCTTAACAAACTTCCCTATTTTGTAGCTGCAACTTTGACTTCTCTAACAGCTTCACCAACGGATAGTTGCTAAGTATCTTCAATGATACTGATTTGATCTTGTGTAAAAATAAGTTGGGAAACTTTCAAACATAGCAGATTGATCACAGAATGAAATCAACACTTAGTTTCATTTCCAGCAAGACTCAAGTTAGGAAATAGATCCTGTAATATAGGAAATATAATATCCCTGCAAAGCTAAGTCAAACAGATGGATTAGATACATTTTGAAGTGTCAAAATACTTTGTGTTTCATCATCAAATAATTACTGATTAGGAACAGGGGTTTAGGAGTTAAATCAAGATCAGAAATTCCCCGTAAGTTTATGCATATAAAGCATAGTCATTTTGAAAGCTTTGAAAACTGTTTCAAGGCCTTGAAATAGAATAGCTATTTCAAGACTTTTAAACTGAGTTGAACTTACAACTCCTTATTTATCCATCCCATGGATAATCCCGATTTATTTCCTCTAGGGTTTTAATCTAATGAAAATCACCCAGTTGCGTCCAACCTCTTACTTAAAAAATTGCAAATCACTTGCTTGTGCCATCGCAACACAATCATGACAAACCAAGTCGCCCTGCTTTGGCACGCATGAGCTTGATAATCATGATCATGAAGAGTGCTTAAGTAACGAGAAGGCAAAACGCAATATTTAAATTGAGGGATTTTCTTTTCAATTTTAAATTGTTTTGTTGATCTATATCAACAGATCTACTTATTTTGAGTTGGGCAAACTCACAAATAAAAGACCCAGGCTGTTAATTATCTTATTAACAATTTTTCATGCATCATCCATAAAACAACAATAAATAATAAGAAAATGAAATAAGAAACCACAAAAGATATGGATATGGCCTCTAAACTAAGATATTCTCAAGTCAATGAGAATTTCTATGAACCCCAAAAAAAATAGCAAACTCATCTCCATGTGCCTCCATATTTTGGCCCATGCTCCATAGATCTTGTGGATTGTCGCCATCTTTGTGGTTTCTCCATGCTCCTTCTTCAAATATTGGATATCATATACTCTATCTAATTCTAGCTAGCATCTAAACTAAATAGAGAGATCTAACAAGTTGAGAAGCAGACCGGCTCGCAAGCAATAAAACCTAATTAACTATTACATTAATTTGATCAGCTCGCATGCCGTAAAACAAACCAAAAAATAAACATCAACAACAAACCACAACCTAAGGCTATATCCAATCACCATGCAATAAGCACATAAACAGTTTAACTCCAATTTTAACGCGCTTGGTCAATTTTATTGTTTTTGGATGTGCTAGGGTCAAAGAAGTCCAATAGGGCTCACCATGGCTTTGTCCGAAACCCGAAAAGACCATGACACGGCCTTGGGCCGGTCGGCCTAGCCTCACGCACGGCCAGGCCGTGTGCTAGGCCGGCCCGAGCCCTTGGCCATGCCCTAGCTTGGGCGGCAAGGAAAGGGGGGGGGGAGGGGGAGTCCCAAAGGGGGGGGGGACATCTTATGGAGTTGTTTCCCAAACAACTCCTTGCCTTGTTTCCCAAGTTTAGTTGTTTCTGTACTTGAAAAAACCTTTTCAAAGCATGAGCCCAAACCCTAGCCGCCTAGATCCAAAAATACACATCCTGTGTGATTCAAACTCACTAATAACTCACATCATATGTAAAAATAGGTCTTATTTGATTGAATAATATTAAATTGCATCAATTCTGCTTAATTAATCCGTTTTCCGCGATAAACAACAATTTAAAGTGTAAAACGACATAAATCGTAACACATAAACTACGTTATGCTCTACGACCTGTAGCTCTGATACCATTGTAGACTTTTGATAACGGATACGCAGCGGAATAAAAAATAATTAATCCGTTAAAACCCTCCTAGGATCACAAGTCTAGCATTCATAATGATAGTAAGGGTTTAGCATCAAAATACCTTTTGGTTCTCCTTTGATGACTTCACACGTGAAATAGTGTCCACGTCTCTACGGCTAGTCTACTCCTAGGATTGAATCCGGATCCTTCAACCCTTTTTTCTAGCTAGGATTGAAGGAGGAAGAGGAAAAAGATCACGATCACGCAAAACGGAGCAAGGAGGGGCGGTCCTCCTTGGTGGCCGACGGGATGAGAGGGCGACAAAGAGGGCTCGGCCTCATTTGTTGCTCTCTCTCTCCTTGTATTTTTTCTCTACTCAAGTAATTTTACGAGCATTAGTCTTGAAAAAAAGCTAGAAGTGTTCTTTATATAGTCCAACGACTCTTTGTTGACTGCATAAAAGCTCCTATTCTTATCCTATCTATACATGAATTAGTACAACTTGCAAATTAATCCTACTAAGTTTGCAATAAGTTGAATATTGATCATTGCATTTAATTAATAATATTAATTAATTCCCAAGTCCGGTCTAATCCATAGGGAGTGTGACCCCATAGGTTTCTACTTAGTTGGTAGTAACTATTACTAACATGGAGAGGCCTCTAGCAAGACATCCACGCTACCCAAATAATAGAAATATTCATCCGACAAACTTTGTGCAAGTATTGTCTCAACCCTTTGTATCTATATCCGAAGTGGACACGAGACATACAAGTCACACTCCTATATCCAATCCATAGTTTCTCGATCATTGGAATAGTCTTATCCATGCAGATAACATCAATATCCTATATTGATTTATCTGAGTCAGGCCCGACATTCTATAAGCACCATCCCTCAAGTGGCCACGGATATTTACTCCCGTTATGTGGGAGTGACAAATCCTATCTACGTCACTACCATCTCTAAGCTTGCTTCCTTATTGTATCTGACTAACACATTTATTACTACCCAGTTACGGTGCAGCGTTGACGATATCAAAACACAAAATTCCACAACTAGAGGATCTAGTGACTTCAAGTCTAAGGATGACAATACCGTTGTCACTACGAGAAGAACTTGTGACTTTACATAACCCGTATGTAGCCTTCTCGTTATGGGTCAATACATTATGCTATTACTCCTAATGCATACCTATGTGTTGGATCGTGATATATCCATATCAATCCAACCCCATACAAGTCTATAGTTCATCGTCATGTTAATCAATATAATTGACTAAGGATATTTAAGATAAACAACATATTTGCAATCTAAGGACTTCATTATATTAAATATGTCCATAAATTCCATAAATAACACAATGAATTTTTCTAGCCAAAAAATCTTTTTATACTAAAAATATTGTCTCTAGGGAATCTATTTCGACATAGTGAGCAATTGGCGCTCATGCATACTGATGTGTGTGGGCCATTTTCCATGCCTGCCAGAGGTAGTTATGTCTACTTCATTACGTTTACTGATGATTTCAGTAGATCTGGATTTGTATACCTTATGAAGGCCAAATCCGAATTATTTGAAAGGTTCAAAGAATTCAAGAATTAAGTAGAGAAGCAATTTGGCAAAAGTATCAAGGCTTTACAATCGGATCATGGAGGAGAATACTTGAGCCAAGGGTTTGACGACTATCTTAGAGAGTGCGGGATAATATCCCAACTCACTCCACCCGGAAAGCCACAATAAAAAGGCGTGTCCGAGAGGAGGAATCCAACACTGTTAGACATTGTTTGATCTATTTATGTTTCAAAGTGATCTTCCATTATCATTTTGGAGCGACGCTCTATTGTTTGCTGCTTTCACCATTAACCGTGTTCCATCCAAATCGGTCATGAAGACTCCATATGAGATGTGAAGTGGGAGGCGTCCCACAATGTCCTTCATGAAGATTTGAGGCTGCGATATCTATGTAAAACATTTAAAATCAGACAAGCACGGGCCTAAGTCAGATAAATGTAAATTTGTTCGGATACCCTAAGGAAACTAAGGGATATTACTTCTACAATCCAACCGAGAACGAAGTGTTTGTTGTCCGGTCCGGTGTGTTTATAGAAAGAGAGTTTGTCTCTAAAGAAGCATGTTGGAGGACTGTAGAACATGAAGAAATTCAAGAACCACATAACACTGATCCTACTATGGAACATGAATAGGAACCGAAAAATGTTGTGGAGGAACGTGTTGACATAACACAAGAGCTTCGTAGGTCAAGTAGATTGCCTCATGATCCATAGAGGTATGGACTTCTCGTGATTGAGTATGGTAACGTTGCTCATATATGATGAGACTACTACCCATGGAAAGGCCATGAAATGGCCGGACTCTCTGAAGTGGCGTAAAGCCAGGGAATCCGAGATGGAATCCATGTATACCAACAAAGTATGGACTTAGGTGGAACCTCTACAAGGGGCGCGACCCATAGGGTGAAAGTGGGTCTTCAAGAATAAGACCGACATGGATGGTAATGTGATTAACTATAAGGGCCGATTGGTGGAAAATGGTTTTAGACAGATTCATGGTATAGACTATGATGAAACCTTTTAACCAGTCGCAATGACCAAAATCATTCGAATCCTACTTGCTATTGCTTCTTACTATGACTATGAGATTCGACAGATGGATGTCAAAACAATTCTTCTGTATGGAAACCTCCTCGAGGAAGTGTACATGACACAACTTGAGGGTTTTGTGGATCCAGAACATGAAAATAAAGTTTGTAAGTTGCAACGATCCATTTATGAATTGAAGTAGGCATCTAGGAGTTGGAATCGACATTTTGATGAAGTAGTCAAAGAGTTTAACTTCATCAAGAATGAAGATGAATCTTGTGTCTATAAGAAGGTTAGTGGGAGCTCTGTTGCTTTTATGGTCTTGTATGTGGATGAAATACTACTCAATGGAAACGACATTCCCATGCTGCAATCTGTGAAAGGTTGGCTAGGAAAGTGTTTTTCAATGAAGGACTTAGGGGAATCAGCTTATAAACATGGTATAAAGATCTATGGAGATATATCGAGGAAGCTGCTAGGCCTATGTCAAAGTACATATATAGACAAGGTGTTGAATCGGTTCAACATGCAAGATTCCAAGAAAGGATTATTTCTCATGTCACATGGAATCAATTTTTCGAAGAATGATTGTCCTTCCAATTAGATTGAGAAGGAACACATTAGTAGGGTACCCTATGCCTCGGCTAGGATCCATCATGTACGCCATGTTATGTACTAGACCATATGTGTCATGCGCGTTGAGTATGACAAGCAGATATCAGTCTAATCCGGGTGAGAGTCACTGGATAGCAGTCAAGAACATCCTAAAGTACTCGAGGAGAACTAAGGATACGTTCTTGATCTATGGAGGGGAGGAAGAGTTGCGTGTACGGGGTTACACAGATGCATGCTTCCAAACGACATAGATGATTTCAGATCGCAATCGTTATTCGTGTATTGCCTGAATGGAGGAGCTGTGAGTGGGAAGAGTTCCAAGCAAGAGACGGTTGCTGGTTCTAAAATTGAGGCTGAGTACATTGCTTCGAGTGGCGTAGAAAAGGAAGCTGTTTGGATTAGGAAGTTCATTACTGAGCTTGGTGTGGTTCCTAGAATTGTGGATCCAATTGAATTGTATTGTCACAACACTGGCGATCACACAATCAAAGAAACCCAGGTCACACCAGAAATGCAAACACGTACTCAGGAAGTTCCATCTTATTCGAGATATCATCGATAGAGGAGATGTGAAGATATGCAAGATTCCTACAGATGAGAATCTGTCAGACCCACATACGAAGCCGCTTGTTCAGCGCAAGCATGAAGGGCACACTAGATCTATTGGCATACGAGATGAAAAAGATTGGATCTAGTGCAAGTGGGAGACTGTTGGAATAGAAGCCCTAGAGGCAATATTTTTAGTATGAAAAATGTTTTTGGCTAGAAACATTCATTGTATTATTTCTGGAGATATTTAATATGATGAAGTCCTTAGATTACAAATGTGTTTGTTTATCTTAAATATCCCTAGTCAATTAAAATGATTAATTGGGCGATCAATTATAGACTAGTATGGGGTTAGATAGATACAGAGATATCACGATCCAACACATGGGTATGCATTAGGAGTAATAGCATACTGGATTGACCCACAATGAGAAGGCTACATACGAGTTATGTAAAGTGACAAGTGCTTCTCGTAGTGACAACGGTATTGTCATCCTTAGACTTGAATTCACTAGATCGTCTAGTTGTCGAATTTTATGTTTTGACATCTTCAAACTCTACACCGTAACTAGGTAGTAATAAACGCGTTAGTCGGACACAATAAAGAAACAAGCTTATAAATGGTAGTGATGTAGATAGAATTTGTCCCTCCCACATAACTATCCATGGGACACTCGAGGGATGGTGCTCATAGAATGTTTGGACAGACTCAGATAAATCAATATAGGATATTGATGTTATCTGCATGATAAGACTATTCACAGGATCGCGAAACTATGGATTGGATATACGAGTGTGACTTGTATGTCTCGTGTGCAATTCAGATGTAGAGACAAAGGGATGGGACAATAATTGCACGAGGTTTGTCAAAGTAATGACTATTTCTATTAGTTGGGTGGCATAAATGTGTTGCTAGACACCGCTCCATGTTAGTAATAGTTACTACCAACTAAGTAGAAACATATGGGGTCACACGCCATAAGGATAAAATTTGACTTGTGATTTAATTCATATGATTAATTAATGGAAGAATCAATACTCAACTTGCAAACTTAGTAGGACTAATTTTCAAGTTGGACTAATTCGTGTATGGACATGATTAGGATATGGGCCTTTATACAGTTAACAAGGATTCGTTGGACTATGTAAAGGACACACCTACCTTATTTCTTCTACTAATTCTCATAACATACTTTGAGTAGGAGAGAAAAATCAAGGAGAAAGAGCAAGACAAGGGTTGACCGACCCTGTTCACCCCCTCCACCCCGTCGGCCAAAGAAGAGGCCGAGCCTCCTATTTTGGTCTCCGTTGTGTGATCCTTCTTCTTCCTTCCTCTACCGGTTTCTAGCACAACGGTGTGGAGGAATCTAGTTCTTCATCCTAGATGTAGAATAGCTATAGATACGCAAACACAATTTTGCGTTTGAAGTCATCATAGGAGACAAACAAGTTAATCGTTACTTGAACCTTCACTATCATTATGTATTCTCTTCCTGTGATGCTTGGTGGGTCTTGTGCGGATCGTATTTGTTTAATTCCGCTGCGTAATCCGTTACAAAACCCAACATCATATGCGTTGAGTATGGCAAGCAGATACCAGTCCAATCCTGGTGAGAGTCACTAGATTTCTATCAAGAATATCCTTAAGTATTTGAGAAGAATAAGGATGCATTCTAAATATTTGGAGGGAAGGAAGAACTCAGTGTAATTGGTTACACTGATGCGAGCTTCCAAACCGGAAAGGATGATTTCAAATTGTAGCAGGGTTATTTGTTTTGCATGAATGGAGGAGATGTGAGCTGGAAGAGTTCCAAGCAAGAGACAATTGCTAATTCTACAACTACAGCTGAGTACATTACTGCGTCAGGCGCAGCAAAAGGAGGCTTTTTGGATGAGGAAGTTCATCACTAATCTTGGTGTGGTTCCTAGCATTGTGGATCCCATTGCTTTGTATTGTGACAATACTTGGGGGATCCCACAAGTCAAGGAACCCATGTCACACCAGAAATCCAAGCATGTACTTAGGATATTCCATCTCATTTGAGAAATCATCGAAATAGGAGATGTGAAGATATGCAAGATTCCAACATATATAATCTTTAATATCCACTTAAAAAGCCACTTTTTCATTGAAAGCATGAATGACACACTACATCTATTGGCATACGAGATGCACCAGATTGGCTCTACTGGATGTGGGAGACTCTTGGAGTAGATTCCCTAGAGGAAATCTTTATTTAGTATGAACATTGTTTTGACTCGAATATTAAATTTATTTTTTATGGCGAAATTTAATATAATGAAGTTCTTAGATTGCAATTGATGATTATCTTAAACATCCCTAGTCCATTAAATTGATTAATAGGACTATCACTATAGACTAATATGTGGGTAGATTGATATGGAGATATCAAGTCTAACACATGGGTATGCATTAGGATTAATGACATACTGGATTGACCCACCACGAGAAGGCTACATATAAATTGTTGTAATGTCACAAGTGCTTCTTATAGTGATAATGGTGTTGTAATCCTAGACTTGAAGTCACCTTTGGAATAGGTTTCCCTAGAGGCAATCTAGATTTAGTATGAAAACTTTTTGGCTAGAATATTAATTTCTTATTTACGGAGATATTTAATCTTATGAAGTCATTGGATTACAATGTGTAGTTTATCTTCAATATCCCTAGTCCATTATATTGATTAACTTGACAATCACTATAGACTATTATGTGAGTAGATTAATATGGAGATATCAATTCTAACACATGGGTATTCATAAAGAGTAGTGACATACTGGATTGACCCACAACGAGAAGCCTACATTAGATTATTTCAAAGTCACAAGTGCTTCTCGTAGTGCTAATGGTATTGTAGTCCTTAGAGTTGAAGTCACTAGATACTCTAGTTGTGAAATATAATGCTTTGATATTATCAAATGTTGCGCCTTAACTGGGTAACTATGAAGATAGTTATCAGGCATGGTAGGAAGCAAGTTGAGAGATGGTAGTGATGTAGAGAGGATTTTTCCCTCCCACATAATGGGAGAAAATCTCCACGGGCCACTCGAGGGATGGTGGTTATATAATTCCTGGCCAGACTCAGATAAATCAATACGGAAATATTGATCTTATCTGCTCGGATAAGCGTATTCCGAGAATCGAGAAAATATGTATTGGATATATGAGTGTGAATACTATGTTTTGTGTCCAATTAGGATATGGAGAGAAAGGGATAAAACTATGCGGTAACATTGGGAGCAAGATTTTTTGAATCACTGACTATTTCTATTAGTTGGGTGACGTAGATGTGTTTCTAGACACCGCTCTATGTTAGTAATAGTTACTACCAACTAAGTAGAAACCTAAGGGGTCACACACCATATGAATTAAACTGGATATGAGAACTAATTAGTAGGACTAATTAATCAAGAGGATCTAAACGCAACCACAAGCAAAGTATAGGACTAAATTATAAGGTGGACTAATCCCTGTATGGACATGATTAGTATTGGGGAAATTATGTAGTTAATAAGAAGTGATTAACTATATACAGACCTCCTATCTTGTTATTTTGTCAAGAGAGTTGTTATTGATAGAAAATAACAAAGCATGGAGAGAGACAAGTTGGAGGCCGATCCCCTACTTTTCCGCCCTATTGGTGTTGTCGGCCTCCCTAGGCGCGAGGTGTGCTCCGTATTGCGTGATCTCTTGCCTCCTTCTTCCATTGCTAGAACTACATGTGGAGAAGGATTCCAGCTACTAATCCAAGGTGTGGATACTCGTGGAGACGAAGACACAATTCTATGTAGTGATCACACAAACTAAGGTACACAATTCTCTTCTCTTATCATGTTATGAAAATCATGCTTGCGATCCGTGGAGGGTATTGAGAAGGATAAATTTATTGTTATTCCGTTCCTTTACCTGCATCAAAGCCCTACAGTGGTATCAGAGCCACATGTCGTAGCGCATAACATGATTTTATGTGTTACCGTTTATTAGTTTTTCACTTTTTTACACTTTTTGACGAAAAACTGAAGTTAAGCATATGATGGAAATTGAATATGATTCAATAGAGATTGTGCCAATTTTACATATCGTATAAAATTTGGCAAATTTCCTTCACATATGATGTGAGTTTTTTGGTTTTGAAAAGATAGGGTTTGGGCACAATTATAGAGAATGGATTTTTCTTAATGGGAAACAAGCACACAAGGGAAGGAGGAAGGAAACAACTCTATGGTTTGACCCTAGAGGCCACCTGCCGCCTTCCTTGCGCGACAAGCAAGCTACGGCCAAAGGTCCGGTTCGGCCTAGCTAGCGGTTTGACTGCGTGGGCTAGGGCCGACCGGTTCATCGGCTTGCGGCGGTCCATGTGGGCTTCGGCCAATTAGCTTGGTGGGCCCCTTGGACCGTTTTTTGACCCTAGAAAATCCAAATTCAACTGAATTTGACCAAGTGCGTTAAAATTAGATTTTCACTGTATTCTGTGCTTTATTTCATGATGGATGGATATGGCCTAGGTTGTGGATGTTCATTTTATGGTTTGTGGTTCTGTTTAGTTTTATAGTAATTAATGTAATTAATTCGTTTTACGGCATGCATGTCGCCTTCTACCTCGCTTGCGAGGTCTCTCTTTTTAGTATAGATTCTAGCTAGTATTAAATAGTTAGATGATAGTAAGGACATGGAGAAGAAGACCAAATAATCAAGGAACTAGACAATGTAGGACTCACAAGCCTAGAACGCACGACCATGGTGGAGGCACATGGAGATGAGGTTGTCACTTTAGGGCTTATAGATATTTTCATTGGCTTTGTAATATCTTAGGCTTAGGGGCCATATCCATGCCACATTTATTTATTGCATATTTATTTATTGTCTTGTTATTTATTTTGGTTTATGGTTGATGCATGCAAAACGTAACAAGATAATAATAGACAAGGTTGATCTTTTATTTTGGATTGCCCAATCTAAATAAGTAGATCATGTTGATATGATCAACAAGACAATTAATAATGAAAATTAAATCCCTCAACGATATATTGCGTTTTTCCTTCTCTTACTTAAACCCCCTTAAAGATCAAGGTCTATTAAATTTGGGCATGCCAAAGCAAGGAGTTTTAATTCACCATGATGTGATGCTGCGACACAAGCACTTAATGTGTGATTGTTGAAGTAAGCATTTGGACGCGCTAGGTGAATTCAATTGGATTGATAAACTTAGAGGCAAGGCAATTATGTGTTATCTATGGGATAGATAAGGAATAAGGGGATGTTCACGTAATTGAACCAAGAATTTCATAGGATGCAATTGGAAGGTGTTCCTACCTAAATAACTAATTCTTTGGTGACTTGCCAAAGCAATCTCAAGAAGAAGTGAAATATGATTCTTGCACCCACTAGAGAATATATAGGATATTTTTTGCATTAATGGTGAGGGCTATTAATCCGAGAAAAATAATGGGAGCAATATTTAATAAACTAGACATTATTGAATATAGCTAATTTATAATACTAAAATTGCATATTTCTCATTTTGTGAAATTCTAATGGCAAATAATAGACAAGCATCGACTTCATCCCTAAAATCTGTTCTTGAGAAGATAAAGTTATTTGGAAAAAAATTTGTGGACTGGTATAGAAAATTGAGAATTGTTCTCAAGCAAGAAAGAAACTATACGTCATAGACAATCCTATTCCAGAGCCACCAGGAGAGGAAGCTGTTCTTGCCGCTAAAGTGGCACAACATAAACATTTGGATGATTCTATTGATGTCACTTGCCTCATGATTTGCACCATGAAATCTGAGCTTCAAAAGCAACATGAGAAGATGGAGGCGTACGATATAACTGTACATTTAAGACAACTCTTCTAAGAGAAAGCAAGGCGTGAGATGTATGAAGTATCTAATGCACTGTTCAAGTGCAGTCTCGCAGTGGGGAACCTAGTCGGGCCTCATGTACTCTGCATGATCGGGTACGTGGAGAATATCGAGAGGTTAGGGTTCCCATTCGGCCAATGGTTGGCCACTGATCTCATCCTGCAATCGTTGCCGGATAGTTATAGCCGATTCATCATGAAGTATAACATGAATGAGAACAACAAACCTCTGCCAGACTTGCTCAATATATTGAGGACCACTGAATAGGGTATTAACAAAGGCAAAGAAAAATCCATACTGATGGTCAATAATAGGAAGGGCAAGGGAGTTGCATCTACATCCAAAGGAAAGAGCAAGAAAGTTTCAAAATTCAAGGAAGCCTTAAAGCCTGCTAGAGAGTTGCAAAATCCAAGCAAGAAAGTTGCAAAATCTAAGGATGCCTTAAATCCAAGCAAGAAAGTTGCAAAATCCTAATGATGAATGTCACTACTTTAGTCAGCCTGGTCACTTGAAGAGGAACTGTCCCAAGTATCTGGAGGATAAAAGGCTTGGAATAGTGATTCCACAACCACCATGTCAATTTATAGATCTCTTCATCTTGGGTATTGGATACTGGATGTGGATCTCACATTTTTCAAACTGTGCAGGATCTAAAGAGAAGTAGAATACTGGCTAAAGAGGAGATAGAGTTGTGCGTTCGGAATGGAGCAAGAGTTGCTGCATTAGCTGTAGGCGTTTATGAGTATTTTTTCCTTCTGGACTTATTTATAATTTGAAAATTACTATTATGTGCCTGCTATGAGCAGAACCATAATTTCTATTTCTTGTTTGCACGAGAAAAGTTCTACTATTTCAATAAAGAAAATATGTTGCTCCATTTTTTTTTATATTATGCACTATTGTAGTGCGCATTTGTCTAATGGATTGTGTATCCTTGATCTAAATAATGTCGTCTACAACAGAAATACCAAGAGGATTAAAACTAATGATATAAATCCTACTTATCTATGGCACTGTCGTTTAGGCCATATAAACGAGAAACACATCTCTATACTCCATAAGGATGGATTCCTAGACTTATTTGATTATGAAAATTATGAAACATGAAAAATAAAAAATTCCCCTTTAAATAAGAAATGTGAGAGGTCTAGTGAGTTATTGGCACTCATACATATTGATGTGTGTGGGTCGTCTCCCACGCCTGCTAGAGGTGGTTACCTTTACTTCATTACATTTATTGACGACTTTAGTATATATGTATTTGTACACCTTATGAAGGCCACATCTGAATCCTTTGAATTGTTCAAAGAATTCAAGAATGATGTAGAGAAGCAACTTGAATAGAGTATTAAGGCTCTAAGATCGTATCGTGGAGGAGATTACATGAGTCAAGAGTTTGAAGTCTATCTTAGAGAGTCTAGAATTGTATCCCAACCCACTCAACCCGGAACGCCACAGTGGAATCGCGTGTATGAGAGGAGAAATCGCACCTTGTTGGATATGGTGCGGTCTATGATGTGTCAAACAGATCTTCCAATATCGTTTGGGGGACATGATCTATTGACTGCAACTTTTACCGTTAACCTTGTTCAATCCAAATCGGTCATGATGACACCATATGAGATATGGACTGGGAGGCGTTCCATAGTTTCATTTATAAAGATTTGGGGTTGCGATGTCTATGTAAAGCGTTTATAAACAGACAAAATCGGACCCAAGGCGGATAAGTGTAAGTTTGTGGGATATCCTAAGGAAATGAAAGGATGTTATTTCTACAATCCAAGTGAGAACAAAGTTTTTGTTGCTCGGACTGGTGTGTTTCCAGAAAGAGAGTTCGTCTCTAAAGAATCCAGTGGGAGGACTGTAGAACTTGAAGAAATTTAATAAACACAAAACAATGATCACATGATGGAGCATGAGCAGGAACCACAAACTTTCATGGAGTAACCTGTTCAAGTCGCACAAGAACTTCGTAGGTTGATTAGGGTACGTCATGAGACAGAGAGGTATGCACTTCTAGTTACTGAGCCCGCGGATGTACTACTCATGGATGATGAGCGTACTACCTATGGAGAGGCCATGAAAGGGCCAGATCAAACAAGTGGCTTGAAGCCATGAGATCTGAAATGGAATACATGTATACCAAAAAAGTATGGAATTTGGTGGAATCACTCGAAGGGGCTCCGCCCATAGGATGCAAGTGGGTCTTCAAGAAGAAGACTGACATGGATGGAAATGCAGCTTCCACCAAAGGGCGACTGATGGCAAAAGGCTATAGACAGATTCATGGTATTAACTTTGATGAAACATTTTCCCCAGTCGCAATGACCAAATCCATTCGAATCCTTTTTGCTATTTCAGCTTATCACGACTATGAGATTTGCGTGACGGATATCAAAAAAACATTTTTGTATGGAAGCCTCTTTGAGGATGTGTACATGACATAACCAAAGGGTTTTGAGGATCCAGATCATGCCAACAGAGTATGTAAGTTTCAACGATCCATTTATGGATTGAAGCAAGATTTTATGAGTTGGAATCGAAGTTTTGATGACGCGGTCAAAGATTTTGGCTTCATCAAGAACGAAGATGAACCTTGTGTCTAAAAGAAGGTTAGTGGGAGTTTATTGTGTTTTTGGTCTTGTATGTGGATGACATACTACTCATTGGAAATAAATTTTCTACCTTGAAATCTGTTAAAGATTGGATAGGAAAGTGTTTCGTAATGAAGGACTTAGGGGATGCATCTTATATGCTTGGTATCAAGATCTATAGGGATAGATTTAGGAAGCTGCTTGGCCTAATCCAAAGTACATATATAGAGAAGGTGTTAAAACGGTTCAACACGCAAGAATCAAAGAAATGATTCTTGCCCATGTCGCATGGATTCAATCTTTCGAAGGCAGACTTTCCCTCTAATGATATTGAGAAGGACCGCATGAGTAGGGTTCCCTATGCGTCGGACATAGGATCCATCATGTACGCCATGTTGTGTACTAGACCAGATTAATCATACACGTTGAGTATGGCAAGAAGATATCAATCCAATCCCGGTGAGATTCACTGGATTTATGTCAAGAACATCCTTAAGTAATTGAGAAGAACTATGGATGCGTTCTTGATATTTGGAGGTGAGGAAGAACTCAGTGTATTTAGTTACACTGACACGAGCTTCCAAGAAAGAGAATTGCTGATTCTACAATTCAAGCTGAGTACATTGCTCCTGCAGGCACAACAAAGGAGGCGGTTTTGATAAAGAAGTTTATCACTGAGCATGGTGTGGTTCCTAGCATTGTGGATCACATTGTGTTGTACTATGACAATACTGGGGCTATCGCACAAGCCAAGGAACACAGGTTACACCAGAAATCCAATCATGTACTAAGGAGATTCCATATAATTTGAGAGATCGTCGATCGAGGATATGTGAAGATATGCAAGATTCCAAATGATGAGAACCTTCAGATCCATTCACAAAGCGGCTTGTTCAGCGAAAGCATGAAGGGCACATTTTATCTATATGCATACGAGATGCACCCGATTGGCTCTTGTTTAAGTGGGAGACTGGTAGGGTATTTTAGGAGCTCTATATTATTTCCATTTTCCACATTAATATGAGATATTTGAGCATAATTGCAGCTAATATGAGTCCTTTTGTCACTTCTTGCTTCTTATGCGCTATATTGTAAGTCCGATCATTTCTATGCATATTTAGTTGTTATTTGTCAAATTTAATCGCTTGGTATGTTTTTTCATGTTGTCTTGGCAGTAATGGATGCTAATCAGTCGATAGGAGGAATGGAACAAACTTCGGAAACAACGGGAGCTCAAATGGCGTGAAGAGAAGCAAAGTTGTAGAAGCTTGAATGACCAGTCCGCCATGATTTAATGATATAAGGAGTACTGCAATGAATTTTGGAATAAGACCGGTGTAAAATGAAAGTAGATTCGAAGAGATTTCCAACGATAGGTCACAGAGATTAATCGGGGATCGGACGAAGAAGTTATGGACTGGAGAAATCAGTGTCCAGAATCATTTCGCACGAAATGAAATCATTTCGCAAGAAATCATTTCGCACGAAACGTTGGGGATTTATTCTGAATTGGTCTGACGCTGGAGAAGATTTCTGCGGTTATTTAGAAAATATCAAAGACTTATGACGGTTTTTGACTCAAGGACGACCTAGGGGACTGAAAATCTGAAATTCACGCATCACAAGGCAAGGAAGAAGACGAAGAGGACGAAGGAGACGAAGAGGAAGCTCCGATTCGAGTTTGATTTCGTCTTTCTTATCTCTAATCTAGCTATGGAGAAACATATGTGTTTTGAAAGTTTTCATACGGTTAGCTAGACGTTTTTCTTGGCTTCTCTATAGAGCCTAAGGTTTTATGTAGACTGTTAATTCTCCGGGTTTAAGACTTGTTTCATGCTTCATGGATTTGAGTTATTGAATTGATGTTTAGTTTCTTGATCTTGTTATAGATTCTAGTCTATTGTCACAGCTAGATTATGATTTGATATGTAGATTCTTGAATTGATGTAGATTCTTGCTTAAAGTTAATGTTATTTTATCTAATTGTTCATATGCTATGCTTATTACTTGGCAAGAACGGAGTGATCAACCAGACTTGTTAATTTGCTAGAGAGTAGTTGAAAGCTACTTAGACCTAGTTGTGATGAGATATGAACAACAATCCTGAATTACTGATACTGAAAAGTGACGTGTGTAGGATTGGCTTTAGTGGGTAGATTCAGTAGGTGAGATTCGACTATTTCGTGCAATGGTGGACTGAAAGGCCACATTTGCCGTGCAGGTCATTAGCCTACTAGAACAGACCGGTAGATGTAGGTGGACCGACGGGACACCAAGTCAACCGAGACGTAGAGCGACATGAGACCGATATGAGATTGTCACTGCTATTTTTCGACTTAGTCAGAATAGAGTTAACGTGTTACATAGCTGATCTGAAAATTTTTATTTTGTTTTCTGAAAATAAAATTACAAAAATAATAGTTTAGTTGTCATTTCATTTCCGTCACTTGTTTGAGGGTGACAACTTAGTTAATCAATTTTTTTTACTTCTTGTACCGTCTTCTAATCTAATAACTTATTAAATAATCTCAAGCCTGTCCTTGTGGGAACGATATCTTGGGGCTGAAATATTTCCCTATGTTACTTGACCCCTTGACTTGCAATAACACCTAAGAAATCGTGTCAAATTTTTGGCGTCGGTGCCCGCGACATCGATAGATTATTTAGTTTTAGAGTTAGTTTAGAGTAATTTCTTTTAATTTTATTTTATTTTGTTTCAATCTATGTGCTTCAAGGGCATCTTGTGAGTTTAGTTTTGGAGGAACACGTGAAGCAAGAGATACAATGAGCATGTGCCGCGAGGACGAATATGCGGGGATCTCAGATTACCGCTACTACTATGCTAAATGCAGAGTTTGGCACACATATGACACATGCTCAATGATATGGTGCTGCAAATACAAAAGGATCACAATTATGAAGACGCATGCATATTTGATGAACCCCAGCTTCAGTAGCACTACCAAGAGGATTCAGGGGCAAGCATGGGAGACTTGCACAATATAATGGAGGAGATACAAGCGCGCATCACAAGGATGTCCTTGGATACACTAGTGCCACAAAAGGAGCCCTTTTCACATGACATTGAGACCTAATTGAGACCTTCTTCTCACTCTCAAAAGAGGATAATATGGATGAACCTCATTGGCTACCAGCTGTCCTTGAGATGCAAAGGAAACTAATAGCTAAGATGGAGAAAGAACAAGAATCTGCATCGCAAGCTGCATTTAAGAAAGAAGAGGAACCCGAGCTGAGCGAAGAGTGCAATGTCCATGAAGCAGTGGTGGACATTGCCACTTATGAGGACTCATAATCTTATTCAGATTGGGGTGGACCTGTGTGCCCAATATGGGAGGACCTGTCGTATTGCGAACTAAAACCTCAGGTGATCTCACATCCTTGGAATGAATGGGAAGGCACCAAAATTGGGAGATTGGGTGCGCTGATGAAGAAATAATGTCCATTTCTATTGAGGTAAAAGCCCCTACTCTGATTTTTGAAGAATTATCTGTATCTCACATTAATCAAGTCTGCGATGAGTTGGAGAGACTTGTTACGGAGATTCTTATGGGGAAGAAGTTAATGGACCACTCTCAATTTCTTGTTCTATTGGCTATTCTATTGAGAATCTATATGCCATAGTCAAGGAGTTGGAAATTGTCAAGTGTGGGGGTGTTGATGAAATGCATGTGTTGATTGAAGAGAATCAAGCATTGAAGGAGTATTACTGGGATGATGTCATGGATCAAGATTCATTTGATCTCAGTGGTACTTTGTGGAAGTAGATCAAGGGGATAAACTGTAAGATGAAAAGAGTCAGCATCTACAATTGTACACCATCTTCAAAGCACATGGGTGCACTTCAAAAGTGAATCATTTAGAAATATTGGTGGAAGAAGAAGAAGTGGATATTTAAAGCATCATCCACTATCCTTGTTGTTTGAGGTAACCGGATTGCGCCGTCGACCTTAAATTACAGGCGCTGCTTGGGAGGCAACCCAATGTAGAGTAGGATATTTGCTATTTTGTAATGTTTTTGTATTCAGTTCTCCATACTTGATTGTGAGAGATGACAGAAAGATTTTTTACGTATGATTTGAGTGTGCAGGAATACAAGATGAAGTAAAGAGGCTGGATTCCCGTTCTTGATGTGCAGAATGCTTTTCGGAGTCTAGTTACTAGCTGCAGAACTCAGCAAAAAGAGGTAAATCGCCAGGGCATTTCGCACAAAATGGACCATATTTCGTGCGAAATGCGAAAAAAATGATTTGATTTTGTGCCCCATGCTTTGCACCATGACCTCTGAGCTTCAGAAGCAACATGAGAACATGAATGCAGTCGGTATGATCGAACACTTGAAGATGTTCTTCCAAGAGCAGGCAAGGGTTGAAAGGTATGAAGTTTCTAAGGCATTGTTAAAATGTCATCTGGCTGAAGGAAACCCTGTGGGACCTCATGTACTCCGTATGATCGGATACTTGGAGAATCTCGCACGACTAGGGTTCCCGGTCGGCCAATAGTTGGCCACCTATCTCGTGTTGCAATCGTTGCCTAAGAGTTATCTACTGTTCATCATGAACTATAACATGAATGAGATCGTGAAACCACTACCATATTTACTCAATATTTTGAGGACAGCTGAACAAAGTTATCCACAAGGGTAAGGGCAAGGCCATTATGATGGTACAGAAAGGAAAGGGCAAAAGGTTTGCCTCATCCTCCAAAGGCAAAAGCCAAGCAGCTTCCAAGTCCACAGAACCTTCCCTTAAGACTGTTGGTGGCATTGTCAAAGGTGTGACTAAAGGTGAATGTCACTACTGCAGTTAGCCTGGACACTGGAGGAGGAACTGACCAAAATATCTGGAGGAGAAGAGGCTTTGAATAGTAATTCCACCACAACCATGTATTTTTGTTGTAGATGTCAATTTAACTATCTCTACATCATGGGTATTGGATACTAGATGTGGATCTCACATTTTTCGAAATGTGCAGGATCTAAAGAGACGTAGAAGATTAGCTAGAGGGGAGATAGATCGGAGTGTTGGGAATGGAGCAAAGGTTGCTGCATTGGCTGTAGGCGTGTACGAGCTGTCTATGCCTTCAGGATTAGTTTTAGAATTAAATAATTGCTATTTTGTGCCTGCTATGAGTAGAAACATTATTCCTATTTCTTCATTGGACGAGGAAGGTTTTATTATTTCAATAAATAACAATTGTTGTTCCATTTTTTTTAATGATATTCACTATTATAGTGCGCAATTATTTAATGGACTGTACGTCCTTGATCTAAGAAATCCTGTCTGCAACATTAATACTAAGAGGATTATAAATTATTTAAATCCTGCTTACATATGGCACTGTCGTTTAGGCCACATAAACGAGAAACGTGTACCTAGACTCCATAAGGATGGATTTTTGGACTCATTTAATTTTGAGTAGTGAGCAATTGGCACTCGTACATACCGATGTATGTGGGCCATTTGCCACACCTTCCAGGGGTGGTTACGTCTACTTCATCACATTTACTGATGATTTCAGTAGATATGAATTTGTATACCTTATGAAGGCCAAATCCGAATCCTTTAAAAAGTTCAAAGAATTCAAGAGTGAAGTAGAGAAGCAGCTTGGCAAAAGTATCAAAGCTCTACGAACAGATCGTGGAGGCGAATACTTGAGCCACGAGTTTAACGACTATCTTAGAGAGTGTGGGATCGTGTCCAAACTCACTCCACCCAGAACGCCACAGTGGAATGGCGTGTCCGAGAGGAGGAATCGAACACTATTGCATATGGTTCGATCTATGATATGTCAAACCGATCTTCCATTATCGTTTTGGAGCTATACTCTATTAAGTGAAGCTTTACCATTAACCATGTTCCATCTAAATCAGTCATGAAGACACCACATGAGATGTGGAGTGGGAGGCATCCTACAGTGTCATTCATGAAGATTTAGGGCTGCGATGTCTATGTAAAGCATTTACAATCAGACAAGCTAGGGACCAAGTCTGATAAGTTTAAGTTTGTGGGGGTACCCTAAGGAAATTAAGGGCTACTATTTCTACAATCCAACTGAGAACAAAGTGTTTGTTGCTCGGTCCGGCGTGTTCCTAGAAAGAGAAATTGTCTCTACAGAAGTAAGTGGGAGGACTGTAGAACTTGAAGAAGTTCAAGAACCACAAAGCACTGATCCTATTATGGAACATGACCAGGAAACACAAGTGGTTGTTGAGCAACCTGTTCAAGTAGGACAAGAGCTTCGTAGATCTAGTAGAGTGTGCCAGGAGCCAGAGAAGTATGGAATTCTCGTGACTGAGTCTGGTGACACGATGCTCATAGATGATGAGCCTACTACCTATGAGGAGGTCATGAAAGGGCTGGACTCTCAGAATTGGCTTAAAGCCATGAGATCCGAGATGGAATCCATGTATGCCAACAAAGTATGGACTTTGGTGGAACCACCCGTAGGGGCGCGGTCCATAAGGTGCAAGTGGGTCTACAAGAAGAAGATCGACATGGATGGTAATGTGATTATAAGGGCCGATTGGTTGCTAAAGGATTCAGACAGATTCATGGTAATGACTATGGTGAAACCTTTTCACCAATCGCTATGACCAAATCCATCCGAATCCTACTTGCCATTGCAGCATACTATGACTATGAGATTTAGCAGATGGATGTCAAAATATCATTCCTCTATGGAATCTCCTCGAGGACGTGTATATGATACAGCCTGAGGGTTTTGAAGATCCAAAGCAAGCTAACAAAGTCTATAAGCTGCAACGATCCATTTATGGGTTGAAGCAAGCTTCTAGGAATTGGAATCGACATTGTGATGAAGTATTCAAAGAGTTTGGCTTCATCAGAAATGAAGATGAGTATTGCGTCTACAAGAAGGTTAGTGGGAGTTCTGTAGCTTTTCTGGTCTTGTATGTGGATGACATACTACTCATTGGAAATGACATTCCCATGCTGCAATCTGTTAAAGATTGTCTAGGAAAGTGTTTCTTAATGAAGGACTTAGGGGAAGGAGCCTATATACTTGGTATAAAGATCTATAGAGATAGATCTAGAAGACTTCTAGGCCTAAATCAAAGTGCATATTTAGACAAGGTGTTGAAGCGGTTCAACATGCAAGATTCCAAGAAGGGATTCTTGCCCATGTCACGTTGAATCACTCTTTTGAAGAGTGATTGTCATTTCAATGAGATTGAGAAGGAACGCATGAGTAGGATTCCCTATGCCTCGGCCATAGGATCCATCATGTACGCCATGTTATTTACTAGACCAGGTGTGTCATATGCCTTGAGTATGACAAGAAGTTACCAGTCCAATCCAGGTGAGAGTCACTGGATTGCAGTCACGAACATCCTAAAGTACTTGAGAAGAACTAATGATGCTTTCTTGATATTGGTGGCGAGGAAGAGTTGAGTGTACGGGGTTACACAGATGCAAGCTTCCAAAACAGACATAGATGATTTCATATCACAATCGGGATATGTATTTTTCCTGAATGGAGCAGCGCTGAGATGGAAGAGTTCTAAGCAAGAGACGGTGGCTGATTCTACAACAGAGGCTGAGTACATTGCTGCGAATGGCGCAGCAAAGAAAGCTGTTTGGATTTGGAAATTTGTTTTTGAACTTGGTGTGGTTCCTAGCATTGCGGATCCAGTAGAGTTGTAATGTGACAAAATTGGGGCGATCGCGCAATTAAAGGAGCCCTGGTCACACCAGAAATTTAAACACGTGCTCTGGAAGTTCCATCTTTTTCGAGATATTATCGATAGAGGAGACGTTCGTAAATGCAAGATTCCTACATATTAGAATCTGACAGATCCACTTACAAAGCCGCTTGTTCGGCGCAAGGATGAAGGGCACACTAGGAGCATTGGCATACGGGATGCATCAGATTGGCTCTAGTGCAAGTGGGAGACTGTTAGAATATATGCCCTAGAGGCAATCTAGTTTAGTATGAACTTATTTTTGGTTAGAATATTCATTGTATTATTTATTGGATATTTAATATAATGAAGTCCTTAGATTTACAATTGTGTTGTTTATCTTAAATATCAGTATTCCATTATAATGATTAAATGGGACAATCATCTATAGACTATTATGGGGTTGGATTGATATGGAAATATCATGATCCAACACATGGGTATGCATTAGGGGTAATAACATACTGGATTGAACCATCTCCGAGAAGGCTACATATATGTTATGTGAGGTCACAAGCGCTTCTCATGGTGACTATGGTATTGTCATCCTTAGACTTGAAGTCACTAGATTACATAGTTGTGGATTACTGTGATTTTGGTAGCGTCATGGGTAGCTCTAAAGGCGTGTAACGGATACAATAAGAAGAAAGATTAGAGAACGTAGTAGCCGTAGATAGAATTAGTCCCTCCCACATAACGGGAGCAAATATCCTAGGCCACTCGATGGATAGTGCTTATGGAATTTCAAGCCAGACTCAAATAAATCAATATGGGATATTGATGTTATTTGCACGAATAAGGCTATTCACAGGATCGAGAAACTATGGATTGGATATACAAGTGTGATTGTATGTCTCGTTTCCAATCCGGATATTGAGAGAAAGGGATGAGACAATACTTTCACAAGGTTTGTCGGATGATTATTCTATTAGTTGGCTAGAATGGAAGTCTTGCTAGAGACCACTCCATATTAGCAAATTGTTGCTACCAACTGGATAGAACCTATGAGGTCACACGCCTAATAGGGTTGAACTAGATTTGGGAATTAATTAATATGATTAATTGATTAAAAGGATCACTTTGCACCACCTTGCAAACTTAGTAGGACTAATATGCAAGTAAGGGACTAATTCGAACTCATGTAGGATTAGGAAGGGCCATTATGTAGTTGACAAGGAGTTGTTGGACTATATAAAGGATGCTCCTAGCTTTATGTCCATACGAATGCTCATAAAATAAGTTGAGTGGGAAGGAAACAAAAGAGAGAGAGAAATACCACAAGGAGGCTGAAGCCCGTTGCGTCCGCCCTCTTCCCGTCGGCCACAAAGAGAGGCCCAAGCCCTCTCTTTGATCCTCATTTCGTGATTTATTCTTCCTCTTCCTACGGTCCAAGCTAGCGCAAAGGAGTAGGAAGATATAGACATTAACCCTAGGCGTGGATCAACCGTAGAGACGTGACACAATTCTCGTTACAAGTCATCACATGAGATCTCTAAGGTGTATTACTTATTTCTTCCTTTACCAACGTTATGATTATCTTCCTGTGATCCTTGGAGGGTCTTGAATGGACAATTTCTTTCTTCCGTTGCGTATCCATGATAAAAACCCTACATGAACACCATAGAATGAGAGGAAACCCATAAAATTGGTCCGTCAAATAGAGAACCCACCAAACTGAAAGATATCACAATAGACCCAAACCACTATCTTCTCCTTTACATCCACCACCAACATGGAAGAAGAAGAAGAAGAAGAGGAGAATCAAGCCGTCGAACCAGCCTCCCAAGCTTCGAACCCTTCTCGAAAAGCTTCTGAGCATCTCATGAGAGGAACTTGACCCAATTTCAGCTCTTCACCGAGACCCATTTCGCAATTCCACTTTGCTTACACAACCGGAAACCAGCCAATTAAAGCAAAACCGTGTCCAACATGAACTCTCCTTCTCTCAATCACTCTCACAAAAAAACCAAGTAACCAAAATTTAAAAAGTCACATTACCCTTCAAAATAAAAATCTCGCAAACTGTTGTTCAAACTTTTTCCTATCTTCTATTCTTCTCCCATCCCTCTCCCTCTCCCCCAAAAACACTCCACACCCCTTGTCTCCTTTGCCCCGCTACATACTCTCCAACTTATGGTCAATCACAGTTCTTGTCGTCGAACGAGTTCAGGAGGCTGCAGATAAAGAAGCTTAGGTTCCCAGAAAACATTCGTTTATCAATATTCAGATCCAATGGTGCTCTAAAATCCTCTGAAAGTGGCGAATTCCTAATCAGAGGTGTATTTCTGGCTCTCATCAAAGGAACTACCGAATGCCTCTTGTCTTTATTCTTTGATCAACCCACATGCCATGTTCCTCAAATTAGAGAATTGTATATTGATATTTGTTTAGTGTTTGTTCCCCTCAATTTGTTGTGTAAGTTGCATTTGAAATTAAGCCAATCATTTTGTGTTGTTGGGGTTTGACTTGTATCATATTTGGCAAGAAAACGCAAAGTCAAAATTCAGTTATGGAAACTAAGTTGTTTCCAACTTAGTGGGGCGGTGGTATGCTTTACTTTGGTTGCAAGTAATACCAATGTGAATCCATATTGGTGTTATCAATCTCTATATATAGAGGCTTTGTTTTTAGTACTCACATGACATACAGTACACACATACAGAGGGTCATGGAGAGAGCTACTTCGGTTCTTTGAGATTTGTTGGGTGTGTGTGTCGGGTGGCGTGTTTTCGGGTCGCCGCCGTGGCCGTCGTGGCCACGGCGTGCATTGTATTCGGGTCCCCTTTCAATAAGAATGGTGAGAGGAGTAGTGAGCAATTGGCACTCATACATACCGATGTATGTGGGCCATTTGCCACACCTTCCAGGGGTGGTTACATCTACTTCATCACATTTACTGATGATTTCAGTAGATATGAATTTGTATACCTTATGAAGGCCAAATCCGAATCCTTTAAAAATTTCAAATAATTCAAGAGTGAAGTAGAGAAGTAGCTTGGAAAAAGTATCAAAGCTCTACGATCAGATCGTGGAGGCGAATACTTGAGCCAAGAGTTTAACGACTATCTTAGAGAGTGTTGGATCGTGTCCAAACTCACTCCACCCAGAACGCCACAGTGGAATGGCATGTCCGAAAGGAGGAATCGAACACTATTGCATATGGTTCGATCTATGATATGTCAAACTGATCTTCCATTATCGTTTTGGGGCTATACTCTATTAAGTGAAGCTTTACCATTAACCATGTTCCATCTAAATCAGTCATGAAGACACCACATGAGATGTGGAGTGGGAGGCATCCTACAGTGTCATTCATGAAGATTTAGGGCTGCGACGTCTATGTTAAGCATTTACAATCAGACAAGCTAGGGACCAAGTCTGATAAGTGTAAGTTTGTGGGGGTACCCTACAATCCAACTGAGAACAAAATGTTTGTTGCTCGGTCCGGCGTGTTCCTAGAAAGAGAGTTTGTCTCTACAGAAGCAAGTGGGAGGACTGTAGAACATGAAGAAGTTCAAGAACCACAAAGCACTGATCCTACTATGGAACATGACCAGGAAACACAAGTGGTTGTTGAGCAACCTGTTCAAGTAGGACAAGAGCTTCGTCGATCTAGTAGAGTGCGCCAGGAGCCAGAGAAGTATGGACTTCTCGTGACTGAGTCTGGTGACACGATGCTCATAGATGATGAGCCTACTACCTATGAGGAGCTCATGAAAGGGCTGGACTCTCAGAAGTGGCTTAAAGCCATGAGATCCGAGATGGAATCCATGTATGCCAACAAAGTATGGACTTTGGTGGAACCACCCGTAGGGGCGCGACCCATAAGGTGCAAGTGGATCTTCAAGAAGAAGATCGACATGGATGGTAATGTGATTATAAGGGCCGATTGGTTGCTAAAGGATTCAGACAGATTCATGTTATTGACTATGGTGAAACCTTTTCACCAATCGCTATGACCAAATCCATCCGAATCCTACTTGCCATTGCAGCATACTACGACTATGAGATTTAGCAGATGGATGCCAAAATATCATTCTTCTATGGAATCTCCTCGAGGACGTGTATATGATACAGCCTGAGGGTTTTGAAGATCCAAAGCAAGCTAACAAAGTCTATAAGCTGCAACGATCCATTTATGGGTTGAAGCAAGCTTCTAGGAATTGGCTTCATCAGAAATGAAGATGAGTATTGCGTCTACAAGAAGGTTAGTGGGAGTTCTATAGCTTTTCTGGTCTTGTATGTGGATGACATACTACTCATTGGAAACGACATTCCCATGCTGCAATCTGTTAAAGATTGGCTAGGAAAGTGTTTCTTAATGAAGGACTTAGGGGAAGCAGCCTATATACTTGGTATAAAGATCTATAGAGATAGATCTAGAAGACTTCTAGGCCTAAATCAAAGTGCATATTTAGACAAGGTGTTGAAGCGGTTCAACATGCAAGATTCCAAGAAGGGATTCTTGCCCATGTCACGTTGAATCACTCTTTTGAAGAGTGATTTTCATTTCAATGAGATTGAGAAGGAACGCATGAGTAGGATTCCCTATGCCTCGGCCATAGGATCCATCATGTACGCCATGTTATGTACTAGACTAGGTGTGTCATATGCCTTGAGTATGACAAGAAGATACTAGTCCAATCCAGGTGAGAGTCACTGGATTGCAGTCAAGAACATCCTAAAGTACTTGAGAAGAACTAATGATGCTTTCTTGATATTGGTGGCGAGAAAGAGTTGCGTGTACGGGGTTACACAGATGCAAGCTTCCAAAACAGACATAGATGATTTCATATCACAATCGGGATATGTATTTTTCCTGAATGGAGCAGCGCTGAGATGGAAGAGTTCCAAGCAAGAGACGGTGGCTGATTCTACAACAGAGGCTGAGTACATTGCTGTGAATGGCGCAGCAAAGAAAGCTGTTTGGATTTGGAAATTTGTTTTTGAACTTGGTGTGGTTCCTAGCATTGCGGATCCAGTAGAGTTGTAATGTGACAAAATTGGGGCGATCGCGCAATTAAAGGAGACCTGGTCACACCAGAAATTTAAACACGTGCTCAGGAAGTTCCATCTTAGTCGAGATATTATCAATAGAGGAGACGTTCGTAAAAGCAAGATTCCTACATATTAGAATCTGACAGATCCACTTACAAAGCCGCTTGTTCAGCGCAAGGATGAAGGGCACACTAGGAGCATTGGCATACGGGATGCATCAGATTGGCTCTAGTGCAAGTGGGAGACTGTTAGAATATATGCTCTAGAGGCAATCTAGTTTAGTATGAACTTATTTTTGGCTAGAATATTCATTGTATTATTTATTGGATATTTAATATAATGAAGTCCTTAGATTTACAAATGTGTTGTTTATCTTAAATATCAGTATTCCATTATAATGATTAAATGGGACAATCATCTATAGACTATTATGGGGTTGGATTGATATGGAAATATCATGATCCAACACATGGGTATGCATTAGGGGTAATGGCATACTGGATTGAACCATCTCCGAGAAGGCTACATATATGTTATGTGAGGTCACAAGCGCTTCTCATGGTGACTATGGTATTGTCATCCTTAGACTTGAAGTCACTAGATTATATAGTTCTAGATTACTGTGATTTTGGTAGCGTCATGGGTAGCTCTAAAGGCGTGTAACGGATACAATAAGAAGAAAGATTAGAGAACGTAGTAGCCGTAGATAGAATTTGTCCCTCCCACATAACGGGAGCAAATATCCTAGGCCACTCGATGGATAGTGCTTATGGAATTTCAAGCCAGACTCAAATAAATCAATATGGGATATTGATGTTATTTGCACGAATAAGGCAATTCCTAGGATCGAGATACTATGGATTGGATATACAAGTGTGACTTGTATGTCTCGTTTCCAATCCGGATATTGAGACAAAGGGATGAAACAATACTTTCACAAGGTTTTTCGGATGATTATTCTATTAGTTGGCTAGAATGGATGTCTTGCTAGAGACCACTCAATATTAGCAAATTGTTGCTACCAACTGGATAGAACCTATGAGGTCACACGCCTAATAGGGTTGAACTAGATTTGGGAATTAATTAATATGATTAATTGATTAGAAGGATCACTTTGCACCACCTTGCAAACTTAGTAGGACTAATATGCAAGTAAGGGACTAATTCGAACTCATGTAGGATTAGGAAGGGCCATTATGTAGTTGACAAGGAGTTGTTGGACTATATAAAGGATGCTCCTAGCTTTCTTTCCATACGAATGCTCATAAAATAAGTTGAGTGGGAAGGAAACAAAAGAGCTAGAGAAATACCACAAGGAGGCTGAAGCCCTTTGCGTCCGCCATCTTCCTGTCGGCCACAAAGAGAGGCCCAAGCCCTCTCTTTGATCCTCATTTCGTGATTTATTCTTCCTCTTCCTACAGTCCAAGCTAGCGCAAAGGAGTAGGAAGATATAGACATCAACCCTAGGCGTGGATAAACTGTAGAGACGTGACACAATTCACGTTACAAGTCATCACAGGAGATCTCTAAGGTGTGTTACTTATTTCTTCCTTTACCAACGTTATGATTCTCTTCATGTGATCCTTGGAGGGTCTTGAATGGACAATTTCTTTCTTCCGTTGCGTATTCATTATAAAAACCCTACATGAACACCATAGAATGAGAGGAAACCCATAAAATTGGTCCGTCAAATAGAGAACCCACCAAACTGAAAGATATCACAATAGACCCAAACCACTATCTTCTCCTTTACATCCACCACCAACATGGAAGAAGAAGAAGAAGAGGAGAATCAAGCCGTCGAACCAGCCTCCCAAGCTTCGAACCCTTCTCGAAAAGCTTCTGAGCATCTCATGAGAGGAACTTGACCCAATTTCAGCTCTTCACCGAGACACATTTCGCAATTCCACTTTGCTTACACAACCGGAAACCAGCCAATTATAGCAAAACCGTGTCCAACATGAACTCTCCTTCTCTCAATCACTCTCACAAAAAAACCAAGTAACCAAAATTTAAAAAGTCACATTACCCATCAAAATAAAAATCTCGCAAACTGTTGTTCAAACTTTTTCCTATTTTCTATTCTTCTCCCATCCCTCTCCCTCTCCCCTCCCTCTCCCCCAAAAATACTCCACACCCCTTGTCTCCTTTGCCCCGCTACATACTCTCCAACTTATGGTCAATCACAGTTCTTGTCGTCGAACGAGTTCAGGAGGCTGCAGATAAAGAAGCTTAGGTTCCCAGAAAACATTCGTTTATCAATATTAAGATCCAATGGTGCTCTAAAATCCTCTGAAAGTGGCGAATTCCTAATCAGAGGTGTATTTCTGGCTCTCATCAAAGGAACCAATGAAAGCCTCTTGTCTTTATTCTTTGATCAACCCACATGCCATGTTACTCAAATTAGAGAATTGTATATTGATATTTGTTTAATGTTTGTTCCCCTCAATTTGTTGTGTAAGTTGCATTTGAAATTAAGCCAATCATTTTGTGTTGTTGGGGTTAGACTTGTATCATATTTGGCAAGAAAAAGCAAAGTCAAAATTCAGTTATGGAAACTAAGTTGTTTCCAACTTAGTGGGGCGGTGGTATGATTTACTTTAGTTGCAAGTAATACCAATGTGAAGCCATATTGGTGTTATCAATCTCTATATATAGAGGCTTTGTTTTTAGTACTCACATGACATATAGTACACACATACAGAGGGTCACGGAGAGAGCTACTTCGGTGCTTTAAGATTTGTTGGGTGTGTGTGTCGGGTGGCGTGTTTTCGGGTCGCCGCCGTGGCCGTCGTGGCCACGGCGTGCATTGTAGTCGGGTTCTCTTCTCAATAAAATTTCTGGTTCTGTCCGTGGAGTAGCTAGCGGGTTCGTTACGAATTCGTTAGTGAACCACGTTAAATATATGTCTCGTTCTTGTTTTTCTTTCGTCGTTCTTGCTCGAATACCCACGCGTTATAACAAACTGGTAACGGAGCTGAAAAACAGGAGTTCTGTTATAACAAACTGGTATCAGAGCCAGATCAGCGGATTACCAGTTTTTATAAACTGGTATCAGAGCCTGGTTCCAAGATCGTGGTGGAACTTAAAGCTAGGGTTTCGCGATTCAGGTGGAGCAGGCTATCAAGAGTTGGGTTCGAGATTCCGCCAAGAACGATGTCTGGTTTGGCGATCAAGATCGATATGTTCGTGAGAGAGAAGCAGGTACACCCACCATCTGAAGTCCTGTGCAGGGGGCTATCCGGGCTCCTGTTGGAGCAATCTGGCGCGCATCTGATTAGGCTTGCAAGGGATCTGGCAAATCCAGCACGCATTCGGTATTGGCGCGAATCTGGCGGTTCACGCGCATCTAGCGTTCTGGAGATTGACGTTAAGGCGCAATCTGGCTCCTGGCGTGGAGTATCTGGCGTGCGAATTGAATCTGGTTCTGGCTCATGCGTTGCATGAACTCATTGGATTTGAAGCAACGACATGGAGCATCTGGCGGGTGAAATTTCTGGCACGCGCATCTGATTCTGGTTCTGGGGCGCATTATGCACGAGTTTGTTTTGGCGTGCATCTGGTTTTGCAGCGTGTACCATGACACGCACTGAGCTCGCATATGGCGCGATCTGTTTCTGGCGAGCATCTGGCGCATCTGACGCATACGGGGCGCATCGGGCATGACAATTTGGGCACTCGTCATCGGTGCATCTGGTCTGGATGACATCTGGGCATTCTGTCATGGTGCATCTGTCTGGCGCAATTGGGCACATCTGGAATACATTCGGTCCTGTTTTCTCAGTGAATGTATTCGAGTCTGGTTATGGGTGGAGTACTTGTTTCTGTTTTCGGAAGTGCAATCACATCAGACGCATTCGTTCAGGAACGCATGGTAGTTGGAGCAACGATATGGCGATTAGGGTTACGCATACAGCTGCGGAACATCTTTCTGGGAAAGCATGCTCGTTTCGGGTTTCTGAGAGACGCATCCGGTTCGGGTTTGAGAAGAGAAGCATCAGGTTCAGGTTTCGGGTTGCTGTGATGATTCAAGTCAAGGTGGAGATTTGTTGGGGTTTGACTTGTATCATAATTGGAAAGAAAAAGCAAAGTCAAAATTCAGTTATGGAAACTAAGTTGTTTCCAACTTAGTGGGGCTGTGGTATGATTTACTTTAGTTGCAAGTAATACCAATGTGAAGCCATATTGGTGTTATCAATCTCTATATATAGAGGCTTTGTTTTTAGTACTCACATGACATATATTACACACATACAGAGGGTCACGGAGAGAGCTACTTCGGTGCTTTAAGATTTGTTGGGTGTGTGTGTCGGGTGGCGTGTTTTCGGGTCGCCGCCGTGGCCGTCGTGGCCACGGCGTGCATTGTAGTCGGGTTCTCTTCTCAATAAAATATCTGGTTCTGGCCGTGGAGTAGCTAGCGGGTTCGTTATGAATTCGTTAGTGAACCACGTTAAATATATGTCTCGTTCTTGTTTTGCTTTCGTCGTTCTTTCTCGAATACCCACACGTTATAACAAACTGGTAACGGAGCTCTGAAACAGGAGTTCTGTTATAACAAACTGGTATCAGAGCCAGATCAGGGGATTACCAGTTTTAACAAACTGGTATCAGAGCCTGGTTCCAAGATCGGCGTGGAACTTAAAGCTAGGGTTTCGCGATTCAGGTGGAGCAGGCTATCAGGAGTTGGGTTCCAGATTCCGCCAAGAACGATTTCTGGTTTGGCGATCAAGATCGATCTGTTCGTGAAAGAGAAGCAGGTACACCCACCATCTGATGTCCTGTGCAGGGGGCTATCTGGGCTCCTGTTGGAGCAATCTGGCGCGCATCTGATTAGGCGTGCAAGGGATCTGGCAAATCCAACACGCATTCGGTATTGGCGCGAATCTGGTTGTTCACGCGCATCTGGCGTTCTGGAGATTGACGTTCAGGCGCAATCTGGCTCCCGGCGAGGAGCATCTGGCGTGCGAATTGAATCTGGTTCTAGCTCATGCATTGCATGAACTCGTTGGAGTTGGAGCAACTACATGGAGCATCTGGCGGGTGAAATTTCTGGCACGCGCATCTGATTCTGGTTCTGGCGCGCATTATGAACGAGTTTGTTCTGGCGTGCATCTGGTTTTGCAGCTTGTAACATGACACGCACTGAGCTCGCATATGGCGCGATCTGTTTCTGGCGAGCATCTGGCGCATCTGAGGCATACGGGGCGCATCGGGCATGACAATTTGGGCACTCGTCATCGGTGCATCTGGTCTGGATGACATCTGGGCATTCTGTCATGGTGCATCTGTCTGGCGCAATTGGGCACATCTGGAATACATTCGGTCCTGTTTTCTCAGTGAATGTATTCGAGTCTGGTTATGGGTGGAGCACTTGTTTCTATTTTCGGAAGTGCAATCACATCGGGCACATTCGTTCAGGAACGCATGGTAGTTGGAGCAACGATTTGGCGATTCGGGTTTCGCATACAGCTGCGGAACATCTGTCTGGGAAAGCATGCTCGTTTCGGGTTTCTGAGAGACGCATCCGGTTCGGGTTTGAGAAGAGAAGCATCAGGTTCAGGTTTCGGGTTGCTGCGATGATTCAAGTCAAGGTGGAGATTTGTTGGGGTTTGACTTGTATCATATTTAGAAAGAAAAAGCAAAGTCAAAATTCATTTATGGAAATTAATTTGTTTCCAACTTAGTGGGGTGGTGGTATGCTTTACTTTGGTTGAAAGTAATACCAAAGTAAAGCCATATTGGTGTTATCAATCTCTATATATAGAGGCTTTGTTTTTAGTACTCACATGACATACAGTACACACATACAGAGGGTCACGGAGAGAGCTACTTCGGTGCTTTGAGATTTGTTGGGTGTGTGTGTCGGGTGGCGTGTTTTCGGGTCGCCGCCGTGGCCGTCGTGGCCACGACGTGCATTGTAGTCGGGTTCTCTTCTCAATAAAATATCTGGTTCTGGCCGTGGAGTAGCTAGCGGGTTCGTTACGAATTCGTTAGTGAACCACGTTGAATATATGTCTCGTTCTTGTTTTGCTTTCGTCGTTCTTGCTCGAATACCCACACGTTATAACAAACTGGTAACGGAGCTCTGAAACAGGAGTTCTGTTATAACATGTGTAGAGCAAGATTCCTGAAATTGAATTAAAAAGTTAAATTAACATGTCATTGTGAATCTGTCTTTCTCTCTGTAGGTTTGATTGTTTTGTATGGGTTATCAGGATTGTAGTAGTTGCAGGCGAGGGTTTTTGTGTAATAACCGAGAATTTCCTTAGGGGCATTTTAGTAATTCGACATACATAAGCTATTTCTTATTAAAAACTGCTTTTTTAAAATCGTGGTGGCTAGGTTTTAACTTATTCAAGTTTATAAATTTAATTTATTTCAAGCGACCGTTTCATCGGAAACTATTTTAAAAAAAAAATCAATTTGTTTTTATATGTAAATTAAATTTTAAAATCTTGCCTACTTAGTATGTAATAATATAATTTTGTTTATACGAATTATCGTTTTTAAATTTTACTCTGTAGCATCTAAATTATTCGTCATGTTTATTTTACTCGTCGAGTACCAATTTAATTGTGCGTATTGTTTATTTTTCGTCGTGCATTAATTGCCGTTGCGTATTTAACAGTTGTCGCATTTATTAAATATCCCTGTCGCTCTCGTCGTATCGAACCACGCCTCACCCGTGCCCTCGTCGCACCGGATCACCCCACCAGCACTTGAGAACCACCTATCCACCTTTCTAAAAAATAGGCACCAGTCCATCACCCCCATCCTCTGTATTTTCACCTTCCCCTTCCCATCAACTCTCCATCACCATCAACTCCTACTTCATCTTATCTTGTTCTCCTTCACCTCCAACTATCGCTTTCTGTATGTGTTTCATGAACAAAGAAACAACCACCCCTCCATCTCCTTTTCTCTCCTCTGCTACATCCCCAATACCAACACAACTTTCATCAACATCACCTTCACCTCCAATTTCTTCCTCCGTTTTTTTTCAACTCCCTCTATTTCTCTCTGTTTTTGCCGAGAACAAACCCAGCTGAAAGAGAGCACCACCACCGAATCCACTGCCACCACAACCACCACCGAGCTCCTTGCAATGTCCTGAGAAACACCCACCTGGAAACCACCCTTTTCACCCCCTGTTTTCACCGGAAGAAACCCACAGAAAAACAGCCGCCACTAAAAGCCTTTAATGGATAAAGCATGAATCAGCAGAGAATGGCAGAAAATGAAAAGACGATGAAGATGAATTATGCATTCATAAGCAAACCCTAGACAGACTAGATACATATAAGAAATGGAAAGGTCTTAACCCATAGGTTAAGTTAAGGCTAACTCTAGTTAGGTAACAGCTGGCTTGTGACTGTTTGGTAACAATGTGAAAACTTAGGGAAATTACATAGAGACCTATGACATTCTAGGAATAATAAAGAGACCTCCCACGATAGGTTAATTACTGAACAACCCTATAGTTTGTAGTAATTCCAATACAACCCATCAAACTTGTGGGCGATATGAGACCATAAGTTTGTTCTTGAGACTGGAGAAATGTGGCGCTGCTAATCCCTTTGTAAAGATGTCTGCAATTTTCTCTGTTTCTGAGAAAAGAGAAACACCAATATTAGGAAGTATAACTTTTCTCGCACAAAGTGATAATCAAATTCGATATGCTTTGTGCGAGCATGAAAGATAGGGTTAAAAGAAAGAGAAATTGCAGATTGATTATCCCAAAAAATAGAGGGAATAGAAGGAACCCTGATGTGTAATTCATTGAACAGTTTGAGTAGCCAAGAAAGTTCAGCTGTGGTAGAGGCCAAGGCCCTGTATTCAGCTTCAGTGGATGACCGGGCCACTGTAGGCTGCTTCTTAGAAGCCCAGTGGATAGGAATAGGCTAAAGAAAAATAACATACCCTGTGGTGGACCGGCGATCTGTTGGATTGCCGGCGCAATCAGCATCAGAGTAGGCCTGTATAGGAAGGAATCCTTGTTTATAATGTAACCCATGATGTCTGGTGCCTTGTAAAAATCTCAGAATTCTCTTGGCACCAAGAAAGTGAATATCAGTAGGACAAAGCATAAATTGACAAAGATTGTTTACAGCAAATGTAATGTCAGGACGGGTAAAGGATAGATACTGTAAACCACCAAGTAAAGACCTGTAAGTAGCAGCATCATCAAGAGGAATCCCATCACTTTGATGATATTTCTTACCAGAACTCAAAGGAGTAGGACATGGTTTACAATTTATCATATTAAATATTTTTAATAGATCTTCAATATAGTTGGTTTGGTGTATGAAAATTCCAGAGTTGTTTCTGGTAATTTGCAAGCCCAGAAAGTAGGTCAAAGGACCTAGATTTTTCATATCAAACTGCTGATTCAACTGTGTCACAAGATGAGTGATGAACTGGGAGTCACTTCCAGTTACAATCACATCATCAACATATAACAGTATTAATGTCAGTTGACTGCCAGAATGCTTGATAAACAAAGAGGAGTCACAGTTGGAGGATTTAAAACTGAAATGCATTAAATGAGAAGTAAAACATTCAAACCATGCACTGGGGGCTTGTTTGAGCCCATATATGGACCTTTTAAGTTTTTAAATGTAGTTTGGGTATCTAGCATCAATAAACCCTAGAGATTGTTGCATAAAAACGGTTTCCTTCAAGGTTCCATGTAAGAAAACATTTTTTACATCCAATTGTTGCAAAGGCCAATTGTATGTGGCTGCTAAGGAAAGAATGATTCTAACGGTAGAGTGTTTTATGACTGGACTAAAAGTTTTAGAGAAATCAACTCTAGGGGTTTGGTGAAATGCTTTAGTAATAAGGCGAGTTTTGTATCTTAAAATGCTGCCATCAGAGTTATATTTAATATTGTAAACCCATTTTTTACCCACTACATTTTCATTAGGTGGTTTTGGCACCAATGTCCATGTATTTTGCTATTTGAGACCCACAATCTCTTCAGTCATAGCTAAACGCCACTGAGAGTGTTTATGAGCCTCAGTAAACAAGACAATAAGAGAGGAGGAAGATATAGCAGCAAAACTCATTTTCTGTACAGTAGTAGCAGGATAGCAATTCTTTGTAACAGAAGTAGAGGCAATGTAGATATCTTTCTTCTTACTAATACATGACTTGCTCCTGGTTTGCATTTGATGACCAGTGGAAGCAATTGGATGAGTTCGAGAGTTCTGTGCTGGAACTTGCTCAGAGCTGCAAGTGTCAATTGAATTTGCAACATCTGTAGGTGTAGCATCTGTGGTTACTCCTTCATGAGCACTCAAGTCCGGTTTCTCCTGAGTCACAGACTCTGTACTCATCATTGCACCAGAACTAGGTTCATCAAAGAAACCTGAGACAGAAGGTAAAATGTGAGGAGCAGTGGTGTGATTAGTATCACAAGTATCAGTAGCTGTATTAGCATAAGGAAAGCAAGATTCATTGAAGAAAACATCTCTACTAATGTAGAATCTATGTGAGATTTTGTCATTGCAGAGATATCTGTTATAATTTGTGGCATAACCAAAAAAGACACAAAGTTTGGACTTGGGATCTAATTTTTAATGAGAGTAAGGTCCATGCACACCCAACGATTTTAAGACCAGAGTAATCAGGTTTAGTGCCAAAGAGCAGTTCACAAGGTGATTTATAAGCCGTATTCTTGTTGGGAAGTCTGTTAATGAGAAAAACTACAGTTTCGAAGGCATGGAACCAAAAGTGTTTAGGCAAAGAAGGTTGCTGCACGAGTGTAACTTCAGTATCTACAATATGTCTGTGCTTCCTCTCAGCCACACCATTTTGTTTTGGTATGTGAGGGTAAGACCTCTGATGTGTAATCCCTGCAGAAGATAGATAGGATTGAAATATAAAGGATATGTATTCACCACCACCATCACTTCTTAGAATCTTGAATGATTTTCCAAGAAAATTTTCAATTTGAGTTTTAAACTTAGGAAAGACAACAACAACTTCTGATTGATGTTATAAGGGAAAAATCCAACTATATTTGGAATGTCATCAATAAATAGAACATAAAACCTGAAACCATGATATGACTTAGTAGAGGCAGGTCCCCATACATCACTGTGTATTAAGTGTAGTGGTGTAGGAGAAACAGTAGTAGACTTAGAGTAGGGTTGTCTATGCATTTTACCAAGTAAAAAAGGATGACAAGCAGTAAGGTCTTTATCAGAAACATAAATGTTCAAAAATTTGGACAAAATTTTATTTGCAGGATGTCCTAAGCGCCCATACCAAAGGTGATTGAGCATTGTCTTTCCCTGAAAAGCTTGAAGAGGAGAAAACTTTAGACACTGTGAGTGGATTGGGTATAACCCATTCTCACTCTTACCTTGATAAAGAAGAGTCCCCGTATCCTTGACTTGGATATAGAAAGAGTGTGCATCAAAGACAAACTTGCAATTATGTTGAACAAACATTTTATGCACATAGACTAAATTGGAAGATAAAGATGGGACATGAAGAGTATTACTCAAACTGAAATTACCATTTTCAGTGGCTAAGATTGCCTTACCAGAGTGATTTATAGGAAGATGATGACCACTTATAACAGTAACTTGATCAGGTCCATAATAAGGTGTGGAGATAGATAGGTTGTTAAAATCTGAAGTCGTGTGATTTGTGGCTCCCATATCCATTAACCAGAAATTTTGATTGGGAGCCCTAGAGATATATGTGTTCATAGCAGTAAGTTATTGTGGTGGTGGCTTTCCCTGATATGAGTAATCCATTATGTGCCAGCATTCCAAAGTAGTGTGGTAATTGTTGCCACAAATTTGACATGTAACAAGTTGTGAGTAGGAAGACCTTTGAGAAAAAATGGTGTTGTTATGCCTCCCCCTTTGATAAAGTAGTGGGATTTGACACATTCAGAGAATTGTGTTGGGACTCAAGCATTTGTTCTTCGGCCCGAACTAAAACGTGAAGATCTTCATGATAAGTCCGAAGCTCATGGAAATTATTTTGTGAATATTGAGACAGAGATCTTAGCTCCGTGATGATGAAAGCAAAAAGCACAAGAATAAGAAATTGCTAAGTACCAAAGCTTCAAAGCTTTGAGTTACTGTAGCAGTTCCAATATGATGAATTATCTAACTGTTTTTGTGCAGGTTTTGGTTATGATTTTGTTATGATTTGGATTAATTATATGAATTAATTTAGGAATCTATGATATAAGTTGATTATTGCAAGACTAAGTTGGATTGAAAACACAATGTTCATTCTGGTGAAGTTAGCAGGCAAAGCTTCAAAGCTTTGAGATATTCTGGTTACTCCTTACTGCTAAGTTCATATAGTTATCTTCCTTTATGCAGGTGGATTCTGTGATAATTAGAACTTGATACAAGCTGATTATTGTCTATTATAGTGTGTTCTATATTAGTTACTTTATATATTCATGAGATTGAATATATTTGTTAACTCAGAACTGTCACCAGACAACTCTAGCATAGTTTTCTCATGAACTGACAGCTGCTATTTTAAGCAGATCTTTTTGCTAGATTGTATTGTTATTTGTTTGATCTTGTTTGCTGAGTATATGCAGGTCTGTTAAACACTCCAACGTCCATAAAAAGATTAGGAATTCATTCAAATAAAGTTGTTGATTGAAGCTTATCAGAAAGGAGATATTCTAGGAATTTTGTTCTTGAATTCTCTCAAGTCTGTTGCAGACCGAGATTAGCAATTTAAATTTGAATTGCAGAGAGTTGGAAAAGACACATATCGTGATTTTGGAGAGAGGAACATACTGGGATGATCAAGTTCATACAGTTCTTCAAATCATTCAGGGATTCAACTCTCCAGCAGACTGAAGATCATTCAAACTCAGAAGAACACTTCCAGGCTTAGACACCTTATCTATTCTTTGTTCTTATTCTTGTACTTAATTATATCATTTATTCTTCATCTCTAAAACCTCACTGAACTTAGTAGTTTGGTTGTTCAAATGAGCAACAAAAGGTTCTTATTGTTTCAACAGGTTGTAGCCAATAACTAGATTGGGGTGGAACCACAAGCTGTATAAGTGTAAGGTAGCTCACTTAGGCTTTAGATCTAGGTCTAGATCTGGTTGATGAATAAGAAGTTGTGTTTGAATCCTGGAGGGATTAGATCCCTCAGGCATAGACTAGGTCCAATTGTGACTGGACTCTGTAAAATCTCTGTGTATTTGATATTTACTTTTGCTGTATTTACTTTAAGTTCATATTTTAACTTTCAAAGCTTTGGAGCTTTCCAAGTCTCAAAGCTTTGAAGCCTCTATACTTTGCTGTTATATCTTCAAGCTTCACAATTTTTTTTCAAAGCTTTGAGATATCAACCGTGTGCTCTACTTAAGTTTCAAAAACTTGTGTTTTGGCAAAAGCTAGCATACTCTATTAACCCCCCACCCCTTTTAGAGTATTTATATAACTGTTTACACCTACATTACACACTTGCAATTGGTATCAGAGCTTTGGGTCACAATTTAAATATCTAACAATCTTGTGAGAATGAGTTTTGTAGGTGAAGGAGGATTCTCACAGGGAAGGGAAGCTAATAGACCTCCACTGTTCTGTGGTGATAATTTTGTGCATTATAAGGCATTGATTAAAATATTCATCATAGATGAGGACATGGAACTGTGGTCTATTATTTTGAATGGACCAAACCTTTTCTATACTACTGTCAATGGTGTTAGAACTGTCAAACCTGATGAACATCTCTCAGTTACTGAACTGGAAAAGGTATCAAAAAATTACAAAGCTTTGAACATATTATATGTGATCTTAGTGAAGATGAGTTCAACAGGATATCCAACTGCAAAAATGCAAATGAGATCTGGGATAAGTTGACTGTTACCCATGAAGGAACTAGTCAAGTCAAGCAAACAAAGATTAATATCCTTTTGTGACACTATGAACTGTTTAAGATGAATTCTAATGAATCCATCAAGGATATGTTCAAAAGGTTTTCATAGATTGTGAATAATTTGTAGTCTTTTGGAAAAGTATTCTCAAATATAGAAAAAGTCAGGAAGATTCTCAGAAGCTTGCCTAAGGCCAAATGGGAGCCTAAAACAACTGCAATTGAAGAAGCTCAGGATTTAAGCATCCTGTAACTTGATGATCTGCAAGGAAAGTTACTCACTCATAAGATCTCTATGAAGGAGGTTGATGGGGAACTGAGTGACAATATCAAGAATCTGGCACTCAAGGCAAAAGACAATGAAAAATCCCAAAGCCTTGAACTAGAAGATGATGATGAGGAGGAGGAAGCCTTAGCCTTGATTTCCAAAGCCTTGGACAGAATTCTCAAGAAAAAGAGAAACTCTGGGAACAAGGATTACAACAAAGAGAAGTTCAAATCCTCAACCATCAAGGATCATAAAGGTAAGTTTTCTTCACAGTCATATAAACCTAAAGTTATAAATTTCTATGAAATTGGAGATGCAGATCGCTTGGTAAGAGATTGCCTCAAAAGACGAAGAACAGACAATTTTCAAAGAAGGAAAATGACAACAGACGGACCTCATGGAGTGATTCAGACGCTTCAGATTCTGATGAGGAGCAAGCCAATCTATGTTTAATGGCTGGACATCAAGAGGACCATTCTACTGAGCAGCCAATTGAAGACATGGTAAAAATCTCTTATCTAGTCCTTCTGATGTATTGCCTGAAATTCTCAAAAACATGTTTTTAAATGAGGAGAGTTACAGGAATGAGATTGATTCCTTGAAAATGAAGGTTCATGAGCAGGCAAGAAAATTTAGACTTGATTTTTCAGAAAAAATGTCTTGAAGCTACTAAGTTAAAAATTGACAGTGACTTCAAAGCCTTGGACAGTAGATTCAAAGCTTTGAAATCACAAATCAAAGAAGTAGTTGATCAAAACACTATTTTAACTGACAAGTTTGTTGATCTAAAAAATCATTCTGATGATTTAGAACAAAAAAATACTTCATTGACTAATAAGCTTCAAGAATTCAAGAAAATTCTTTCAACTTTTGTTGGCTCAGAACAAAAGCTAAGTCTTATATGCTTGGAGGAAGTTTGCATTCTGTATAAAAAAGTGGAATTGGATATTATCCAAATTTTCCAAGAAAAAGACAAACCGTTTTTGTGAACGCAGGAAGTAGACATTCTCCAAAGTGTCATTATTGCTGTAAAATTGGACATGTAAAAGTAACTTGTGTTGGAATAGATGCCCAAGAGGCAATCTAGTTTAGTATGAATTTATTTGTGGCTTGAAAATTAATTTATTATTTATTGGATATTTAATTGAATTCCTTAGATTTACAATTGTGTTGTTTATCTTGAATATCCCTAGTCCAATATAATGATTAATGGGACAATCATCTATAGACTAGTATGGGGTTGGATTGATATAGAGATATCATGATCCAACAGATAGGTGTGCATTAAGGGTAATGACGCACATGATTGACCCATCTTCGAGAAGGCTACATACAAGTTATGTTAAGTCACAAGTGCTTCTCGCGGTGCAATGGTATTGTCATCCTTAGACTCTAAGTCGCTAGATATTCTAGTTGTGGAATATTGTGATTTTGGTAGCGTTAAACGCTACACCGTAACTGGGTAGTTATAAAGGCGTGTACCAGATACAATAAGAAGCAAGCTTAGAGATCGTAGTGGACGTAGATAGAATTTTTCCCTCACACATAACGGGAGCAAATATCCTAGGCCACTCGAGGGATAGTGCTTAGAAAATGTCTGGCCAGACTCAAATAAATCAATATGGGATATTGATGTTATTTGCACGAATAAGGATATTCCCATGGATCGAGAAACTATGGATTGGATATACGAGTGTGACTTGTATGTCTCGTGTCCAATCCGGATATAGAGACAAAGGGATGAGACAATTACTTGTACAAGGTTTGTCAATATGACTATTCTATTAGTTGGCTAGAATGGATGTTTTGCTAGAAACCACTCCATATTGGCAAATAGTTGCTACCAACTAGATAGAACCTATGGGGTCACATGCTATATAGAGTTGAACTAGATTTGGGAATTAATTAATATGATTAATTAATTAGAAGGATCACTTTGCAATACCTTGCAAACTTAGTAGGGACTAATTTGCAAGAAAGGGACTAAATTGAATTCTAGTAGGACTAGAATAGGTCCTTTAGGTAATTGACAAGGATTTGTTGGACTATATAAAGGACACTTCTTCCTTCCTTACCACACTTATGTTATTATTGATCATAACTTGAGTTGGAGAGAACAAAAAGGAGAGAGAAAGCAAGCAAGAGAGAGCCGCCGCCCCCCTTGCTCGTCGCCCGTCCCCGTCGGCCCACAAGGAGGCCGAAACCTCCTTGTTTTGGTCTCGTTTTGCGTGATTATTCTTCCTCTTCCTCTTTCCGGGCTAGAACCAAGGATTGGAAGATCTAGAAATCAACTCTAGGCGTGGATCAACTATAGAGAACGTGAAGTCATCAAAGGAGAACCCTAAGGTGTGTTATTGATTTCTTCCTTTACCATCGTTATGCCTCTTGACTTGTGATCCTTGGAGGGTGTTTCATGGTTTATTATTGTTTCTGTTGCGCATCCATGAATCAAAACCCTACAACTTGCCCCTTTAGAAGGACATAACCTCACATAATGAGGAACACCTTTCCTTATCAGCTTAAGGGACATGTGAAACAGATTCGGGTTCCAAAATGAGTTAGACCACCTAAAATGGTTGAATCTGAGTATGAATCCTAATTCTACACTTGGTCTAGTAGCCTGTTAAGGCATTGATTGAATTTTGCAGGTTGTCAGCAAAGCTTTGAAAGATCAGAAATGGATTTTGGATAGTGGATGTTCCAGGAATATGAGTGGGAAGAAATCTTTATTCTGAGAGCTCAAAGAGCAATCGGAGAGAACTATCACACTTGGTGACAAAGCAAAGTGCAACATAATTGGTATAGGAAGTGTTGGTAACAATTCTGCATATTCAATTTCTGATGTTTATTTAGTTGATGGTCTTAAGTATAATTTATTGAGCATTTTTCAGCTTTGTGACAAAGGTAATAAGGTAGTTTTTGACAAGGAGAAATGTGTGGTGCAAGATGAAAAATCAGGAAATTGCATACTCACTGCTCATAGGTCACATAATGTTTATGCACTATGTACTGAAAAAGTTGGAGGTGATAGTCTGAAGTGTCTCAAAGCTTTGAAGGATGACCCAAAACTATGGCACAGAAAGCTTGGTCATATAAGCATGCATTATTTGAATAAGCTCATCTCAAAAGGTCTGGTAAGGGGATTACCAATACAGAAATTCAAAGATGATGAGTTTTGCAAGGCATGTACTCAAGGTAAACAATCCAGAAGCTTATTCAATCCAAAGAACTTTGTAAGTACCTCAAGACCCTTAGAATTGAAGCATATGGACTTGTGTGGTCCTATGAGGGTTGAAACACCCAGAGGTAAGAGATATATGCTTGTTGTGGTAGATTATTACTCTATATACTTGGTTTATGTTTATTAGAGAAAATCCTGAAGCATTATCTGAATTTTTCAAACTTTGCAAAGAGCTTCAAACCTTGAAAATTTTTCCTCTTGCATCTATTAGAAGGGATCATGGTAGGGAATTTGATCAACTTGATTTTGATTTATTTTGTGCAAAGTATGGCATCTCACACAGCTTTTCTCCACCTAGAACTCCTCAGCAGAATGGAGTAGTTGAGAGAAAATATAGGACACTTGAAGATATGTCTAGAACCATGCTACTTGAAAGTAATTTGCCAAAATCTTTGTGGGCAGAAGATGTTAATACTGCCAACTATGTGCTCAATAGATGTTTGATCAGGCCAATTTTGAAGAAAACCCGTTATGAACTGTTTAAAGGCAGAAATCCTAGTGTTGCTTACTTTAAGCCTTTTGGCAGTACTTGTTTTGTGCATAACAATGGCAAAGATAATCTTGGTAAGTTTGATGCTAGAAGTGATGAAGGTGTGTTTCTTGGTTATACTCAAACCTGCAAAGCTTACAAGGTCTACAATAAGAGATCTAAGATTGTAGAGGAGAGTATTCATGTTATTTTTGATGAAAGTACTGATGATTCTCTGAGTGAAAGTTTTGCAGATCTTAGTTTGAATAATTATGAGGCTGATGAAGACCTTGAGAAAGCCAGCAAGAGAAAACTAAGCAGCAAAAACTTTCAGAAGAATCTCAAGGACTTGAGCCCCCTGCTGAGCCAAAATATCAAATCCTTGAGATTGAGACTGACAGAAAATATGATTCTCCTTATAATGTATCAAGAACTCAAAGCCTTGAAGGTCCATACACTTGGACACCCAGAAATAAGTTCAAATATATCTCAGATCATCCTCCAGAGAATAATATTTCAGATCCAACTACTGGAACTCTGACAAGAGGTCAATTGAGAAACCTGTGTGCATTCGGTGCTTTTGTATCACTCATTGAGCTCAAAAATGCGAAAATCTCTGTGTATTTGCTATTTACTTTTGCTATATTTACTTTCAGTTTATATTGGAAGTTTTAAAGCTTTGGAGCTTTCCAAGTATAAAAGCTTTGAAGCCTCTATATTCTGCTGTTATATCTTCAAGCTTCACAAATCCTTTTCAAATCTTTGAGATATCAACAGTGTGCTCTACTTAAGTTTCAAAAACTTGTGTTTTGGCAAAACTAGCATACTCTATTCTACCCCCGCCCCCCTTCTAGAGTATGTATATACCTATTTACACCTACATTACACACTTTCACTTCAAAAGTAATAGGAGAAGAATGGGGTCGAAGTGAAGATCGAAAAGTATTGTATTCTGGTGGTAGACAATTTAATGTATGCAAAAGCATATCTTCATCATCTATAAAAACAGAACCTAGAGAAAGTTTGTCACGAAGAACCTTTAATTTTTGAAAATAGGCGTCAATCGAATCAGATTTCTTTTGAATATTGTGAAGTCCAGACTCGATTTGTAAAACATTTGAACGAGTAAGAGCGGCAAAATATATTTCTAGGGCTAGCCAAGCAGATCTAGCGGTGGAGTGACCGATTACCTGGGTTAGGATTTCTTGGTTCATCGTGGTGTTGATCATTGTCAGGATCGCTTGATCTAGAGAGCACCAATGTATAAACGCCGGAGTCACCACCTCCGTTTGCGGAACCCCATCGGCGGTAGGGAGAAACTGAATCGGACATGTAGAGCTACCATCAATGTAACCATAGAGATTCTGTGTTCTCAGAATCGTGGAGAGTTGATGTTTCCATAATACATAATTAGAACCATCAAGTTTGAAAGGCATGAGGTTATTGATGTTTGAGAGGATAAAAAGAGGGTTGGATGGTGCGGCGTCGGCGCCGGTGGGTTGGAGAGCCATGGAGGCAAACGAAAAAAGAAATCGAAGTGAAGAGTATTTATAGGGAAGGGAAGAGAAAGCACCGGATCTCGGGCTCTGATACCATAAAAGTCATTAATGGCTAAAGCATGAATCAGCAGAGAATGGCAAAAAAAGAAAAGACGACGAAGATGAATTATTCCTTCATAAGCAAACCCTAGACAGACTAGATACATATAAGAAAGGGAAAGGTCTTAACCCATAGGTTAAGTTAAGGCTAACTCTAGTTAGGTAACAGCTGGCTTGTGACTGTTTGGTAACGGTGTGAAAACTTAGGGGAAATTACATAGAGACCTATGACATTATAGGAATAATAAAGAGACCCCCTAGGTTAATTACTGAAAAACCGTATAGTTTGTAGTAATTCCAATAGCCACCACCGTCGGCAACCACCACCAATCACCTTCACCACCCACCACCATCATCACCCTCATCTCTACCTCTCACACACGGCCTCACCCCCTCTTTGCTTTGTCGGAACAGTAGCAGAAACAACAACAGTAGCAGCAGCGGAATCGAAGGCAGTGAGCCTCGACGCCACCACCGCCACCTGATTCTCTTTAGTTTCCGAGCACCACCGTCTTCTCCGCCTCTACAGCAACCTTATATTTTTCTCCCAAATTGAACCCAGGAGCCGGAGTGACTAGAGACCAAGCTCCGATCAACCCAGACCCACCGTTTAGCCGGAAAATTTCCGATTCGTTCTCCTCCTCTATTTTTTGGTAAATTGAACTCTCACCAGTCGATTTCCTAAGCTACAAACGTTAGTTGATCAAGTATAATTGCTTGTATGTGTGTGGGTGTATGAGTATGTGCATATTGGTGTAGACGTAGGTTGGAGAAGATGGTACAGCTGCATAAAAGTTTGTTACTGGGGGGTTTTGTGTACAATCCGAGAACTTAAGGGTATAGTGTCTATGAAGCTGAAAACTATTAATCTTGTACTAGGGGTGCTGCTGTATTTTACAGAATTTGTATTTTTTTTTAAATATACATTTTTGATTATTTAGTTTAAATGATTAAATAAGATAATTAAACTAGTTTCTTAACAAATTAACCAAAATAAATGTCTCTGTAATGTAGATACAAAATAGAAAGTTTATGTAAAATTAGAGATTAGTATTTATTCAATGTTTAATATTATATTCTTGAAGAATAAGTAAACGAATATATATATATATATATATAAACAATGAAGTATAATGTATTCTTTACTAAATAAATTTCAGTTTCGTTTTAAATGAATAGTGAGTTTCTCCAAATAGTTATAAGTATTAATATCATTCTTTTTCTTGAAAAATAAATTTTTTTAATTAAATATTGTTATGTTTAAAAGGAAAATAAATTATTTAGAAAACACACGATAATTGTGAAATATTTACCAACAACTTCTTAAATTGGAAATTTCAATTTATAATCATAGGAATTTGTACTTTAATTGCTATAATTGGAAATTATGTTATTCTTATAATTTATTATAATTTTAATTAGAGTATGAAATAATTTACACAATTAAAATTCATTATGTAATTTCTTAAAACAGTTTTGGGGTTTTCTAACTTATTAGCGACTTAAAATATATTTATCTAAAAATAAATTGTGTGTTTATAATTATTAGAGTTGTCATTTTGCATATCACGTAGGACATATTATCTACATGCGACACGAACTTGTTTGTAATTAGGAATTTGTCTGTATATTGTATAGTGTGACTTCGACGTGCCAGTAGATCAAGACATCGTTTACGAGTAGTTGACTAGCTAACACTCTAAGGCTCTCACGGTGAGTAAATGAAACATCCCGTGATCTCGGTTCAGGGTTAATGCGACAATCGACTTTCAAAAGTAGAATATTATCTTAAGAATATTACAATTTAGCTAATAAAACTATCTTTGAAAAGAAATGTTTACAAAATCAATGTGTGAGATAATCTATGTTATCTACTAAGTGATATAACTTAAACTAAATGTCTTCGTCTCGGTGCGCGTTCCCATCCCCCACCTTGAGTGATAACCTGCGGTTTTAAAATGGCAAAAGCCGACGCAGTTTCGAAGAAATTTATCAGTAAAAACTGAGTAAGTAAACACTACGACATGTAAAGCAACGAGTGGCACGGAAGCATGAGTTGAAACAAATTAGAAGATTTAAACAGTAAAACTATAATATTGGAGAATTTGGATCAACTTGAAGTAACCGAGTAACAAAAACCTCTCAATTTAATAACATTGAGAAACCACGAGTAGTTCGTAAAATATCCAGAGTAAACAAGTTTATTTGAACTAATAACGATAGTAGTTCATGAGTAGCCAAGATTTACGATTCATTTCAATCGCTTAGGGCATATCAAGAGCCACAAAAAACATTAATAAGTAGTCAATTTTTTTTTCGACTTCAATCAACAGTTTAATTTAACTGAGGCGTGTCAAGAGCCACCAGCAGGATCGATGTAAACAGAGGGATCACGAAATAATCACTAGGGGTGCCTTCTAGGGTCTATCAAACCCTATTTCACATGAGCGTTAAGGGAGCCCATTTGTCAACCTCGCTCACAACATTAGCTAAAAGGCCTTAAGTGTCAACACCCCTATACTGTAGTGACCCTTACAAGTGTAAGTAGCACTCTATAGCTCTATAAAACCCTTGGACTCAATAACTTAGTACATTTTGGCTCATCGGGGGCGGATTATTGAACATTGACGTTCTATCCGATAATAAGAAGCATTGCTTCAATGGTCTTAGCCATAAGAAAATGGAGGATCGCTTGACGCCTCCCACTAATAACAGTACTCTGTACATCGTCCTAAGTCTATTAGAGGTATTTTCTTTCTTCTCTTTCACATAACAAGAATCGGAATATCAAACTTTCACAAGTAATTTCCGAGAGTTCTCAAAGGAGATGAATAAAATAGTTTAACATGTTTTTTAGTGGAAAACATGCATTCTCATACTATTTCATATAACAAACATTCATTTGAAACGTCAAGCACATACGCCGATTTTGATATGAAAAGGTCGTACATATGTACTTACCACTGAGATGAAGCACAATTAAAAGCAAGAAACTAAGTCTAGCACTCCGACGACAACCGCTCTCTCCTACGAGGTCGATGTCTACAATCACACGTATGACGTACTCGTTATAACCAATTTACACATTTATAATAGAAATGCAAACATACATGTCACATAGTACTAAATGTCACTAATGCACATATAATGATGTTTAATTATCAAAATAAATCCAACAAAACACCTAGAAATTTAAAAATTCAAGTTTTCTAAAAAATGTGAAACTACAATTCTGAACAGAATTGTAGCTCTGACTTTGGAGCCATATTTACCATATCAAATAATCTCCTAAAATTTCGAAATTAATGTATGATGAACCTATATGTGTCTACTTTCGGAAACATCAAGAAAATCATGCATAGCTATTATAAAACTCGAGTTACAAAAATAACAAAGACTGATATGCAGAGAAAAGTTTCGAAGAAAGTTTCAACTTTTAAGACCAATTACTCCTGCTTGGAGAATAGGAAAAATGCCATATTCTCCTGAATGAATCCCTTATGTGTCTAGTTTCATGAAAAGAAAGATTTGGTGCCATAAGTTTCTGGAAATGATATTTTTAACAAAAATGGTAAAATTTGTCCAAAAACAGTGTTTCAGAAAACTTGCAACTTAGAATGAGCATATATCCCTAACCAAAAAGGCTATGAAGTTGAATTTTCTTTCAAAATGACCCTCTATGAGTCTTGTTTTAGAATATAAAATATTTAAAAATTCTACAGAGAAAAATATTATAGATAATATACGTTTTTCACAAACTTGTCTGATTGTTAAAATATGCAATTTTCACCTAGAGCACTTAAAACATGATCAAAGCAATTATATGCACATGAAACTTATGGATACTTGATTTTCACCCAAATTACATCATTTTAGGCATGAATTAAGACTTTTACATGCTCTTGACACAAATGATCAAAATTTTCTTGACATGCAAGTGCAACTACCAAGATTTTTACAAAGTGCATATGTGTTTTAGTGTGAGTTTCATGAAATAGTCAAAATTTTGGAGTCAATCACATGATCTAACCATGAAAATGAAGAATCAAGCATGGAGATGAAGAAAAATAAGATGAAATTTCATCAATCAAAGCAAAAGATGGACATGCATGAATGAATTCAAGACTAGAAGAAAGTTTACCCAAAGATTAAAGAAATGGTGGAGGAAAATAGTGAAATTGACAATCAATACTTGAGAAGAATGATGAAATAATTCCCCTCCATTATCATACTATGCTTGGACTAAAGATTTTCATGTTTTGGAGGCTTGAAAATGAAGATTTGATGGTGTTTTGTGAAGGTCAACACCCAAAAACGGGAATGGAGATATTGAGAGAGAAGAAAGCATGTATGGGTGTTCTTGAAGAGAAAATCATATGAATAATTGAGGGAAAAAGAGATAGGAAGTTGTGGTGATGAATGGGATGAGTGATGGTGAGTTGGTGTAAGTATAAGAGTGTGTACATGTGTAGATTTTTATAAGTAGTGTTATTTTAATAGGAGTAGAAATAAGAATGAATTATTTTATTGGTGTTGACCAAAGTGATGGAGGGGGTAGTTGGTTGTAATTAGAACAAAATTAGAGGAGTTGTGCATAGGGCTAAAGAATTGATAGCCAAAAATTAAGGGGTATAAGAAATGCAATTAAAAGTCTCCCAACACCATAGTTGGAGTAGGAATTGGATTACCAAGAGAATGAGGGTTGACATGCAAATACAGGAAATTTACGATAACTACAAAATTCCATATGCAAGAGGGGTATAAATGAGAAGTGCCAAAAATTGAGGGGTGAAAATATAATTTCTATTTAATAGCTAACCCATAAAAGTGAATTTTCATAAATTAGAAAATTGCCATATAATTTCAAATAATCCACTTTGTAAATAAATGTCAAAATCTAATTTTTTTTAGAAAATTACAAGTATCTCCCACGTATACAAAATGAGTTTCCTATTGTATTATCCAAGTTTTCAAAACTTTAAAATAAGCCCAACATAGAAAATATATATATCATCATAGATGTCAAATGACACACTTATATTTTAAAACTAAGAAGAAGTCAAGGACAATTTTAAAATGTAAATTTCTTAAAAATTCTCAAATATTTTTCAAAATTACTAAATAACCCCAACTAAAATACGGGGTATTACATTATGTCCCCCTTAAAATGAAGATTCGTCCCCGAAGCTTAAGAAAACTTTTGAGCTAAATTACAAACCTATTTCAAGAGAATGCAACTAATGCACATGAGACGTGTAGGCAATGCTAATGCACATGTGACACCTTAATTAACGAGAAACGCGCTCTCGATCGGTTACGTCTCATCTCACTCGTACAATAGTAGGGACTCAAATAAAATTAGCTCAAGTAAATGGTCGGCACCAAATTTTGAAAGGTCTAGACCAACTTACAAGGTCTCACGTTTTCAAGGCAATTCGAAAATTTTCAAGCGTTTAAAAAAAATCTTGAAGTTTATAGACACAAAATAATTTGATCGAAACTAACACGTCATTTTGCTTGGCTCATCCGCACTATAAATGTTGTCTTACCTGTGTAGGGTTTGATAAACCAATCACCTCAAGTGTTCCACGCATACGAGGAGAAAAGAACACTATGTGTCGTCATACAACGTGTCTATCCATCACAACTCAAATGTGTTTCAAATGTTCCAACTTAGTCTACACAGCGGGTACAACTCATAGTACCGTCGTACTAAGAATCACGCCAGTGGACTGCTAAACAAAGTGGTCCATATCACTTGGCATTTGGTATCTCGACCCCCAACAATTTTTTTTTTCAAAACTATTTTTTTTGGTCAAAATTTTCTAATTTTGAAAACGACCAAGTCGAATTAACTCAAAATGAAACAAAACAAGGTATTATCTTAAAAGTCGTCGCCCGTAGGTATGAAAAGAATGGTCTCAGGGTATTTAAGTCAAAAGGTCGTTACTCTATCGTAGACAAGGTAGGATGACCAAGCAAAGGAACACGGATACGCATCACACGACAATGACAAATTATTTCTATAAAGCAAGTAAACATGCTCATAGGATAGCAAACATATAAATAAGCAAGTAGATTCCGCATGGAGCACATACCAATTAGCAAGTAACAGTTAATCAACAAGTACACTACAAATCGTGTTTAAGAATACGTAAGTACCCCAAAATCCCCCGCGGCCTGCTTACTTTGTTATTGCCAAATTGGGTATTCCTAACCAATTTTAAATTTTGAAAATATTTTAATTTTCATATTTATCTACTTAAGGAAATTGAAACGTCTCATTAACCGGAGAACCGATGCTCTGATACCATCTGAAACATCCCGGGATCGCGGTTCAGGGTTAATGCGACAATCGGCTTTCAAAAGTAGAATATTATCTTAAGAATATTACAATTTAGCTAATAAAACTATCTTTGAAAAGAAAAGTTTACAAAAGCAATGTGTGAGATAATCTATGTTATCTACTAAGTGATATTACTTAAACTAAACGTCTTCGTCTCGGTGCGCGTTCCCATCCCCCACCTTGAGTGATGACCTGCGGTTTTAAAATGCCAAAAGACGACGCAGTTTTGAAGAATTTTGTCAGTAAAAACTGAGTAAGTACACACTACGACATGTAAAGCAACGAGTGGCACGGAAGCATGAGTTGAAACAAATCAGAATATTTAAACAGTAAAACTATCACATTGGAGAATTTGGATCAACTTGAAGTAACCGAGTAACAAAAACCTCTCAATTTAATAACATTGAGAAACCACGAGTAGTTGGTAAAATATCCAGAGTAAACAAGTTCATTTGAACTGATAACGATAGTAGTTCATGAGTAGACAAGATTTACAATTCATTTCAATCGCTTAGAGCATATCAAGAGCCACAAACAACATTGATAAGTAGTCAATTTTTATTTTCGACTTCAATCAACAGTTTAATTTAGCTGAGGCGTGTCAAGAGCCACCAGCAGGATTGATGTAAACAGAGGGATCACGAAATAATCACTAAGGGTTCCTTCTAGGGTCTATCAAACCTTATTTCACCCGAGCGTTAAGGGAGCCCATTAGTCAACCCCGCTCACAACATTAGCTAAAAGGCCTTAAGTGTCGACACCCATATACTGTAGTGACCCTTACAAGTATAAGTAGCACTCTATAGCTCCATAAAACCCTTGGCCTCAATAACTTGGTACATTTTGGCTCGTCGGGGGAGGATTTTTGAAAATTGACGTTCTATCCAATAATAAGAAGCATTGCTTCAATGGTCTTCTCCATCAGAAAATAGAGGATCGCTTGACGCCTCCCACTAATAACAGTACTATGTACATCGTCCTAAGTCTATTAGAGGTATTTTATTTCTTCTCTTTCACATAACCAGAATCGGAATATCAAAATTTCACAAGTAATTTCCGAGAGTTCTCAAAGAAGATGAATAAAATAGTTTAACAATTTTTTAGTGGAAAACATGCATTATCATACTATTTCATATAACAAACATTCATTTGAAACGTCAAGCACATACGCAGATTTTGATATAAAAAGGCCGTACATATGTACTTACCACTGAGATGAAGCACAATTAAAAGCAAGAAAAAAAGTCTAGCACTCCGACGACAACCGCTCTCTCCTACGAGGTCGATGTCTACAATCACACGTATGACGTACTCGTTATAACCAATTTACACATTTATAATAGAAATGCAAACCTACATGTCACATTGTCCTAAATGTCACTAATGCACATATAATGATGTTTAATTATCAAAATAAATCCAACAAAACACCTAGAAGTTCAAAAATTCAAGTTTTCTAAAAAATGTGAAACTACAATTCTGGACAGCATTGTAGCTCTGACTTTGGAGCCATATTTACCATATCATCTTGAAATTAATGTATGATGAACCTATATGTGTCTACTTTCAGAAACATCAAGAAAATCATGCATAGATATTATAAAACTCAAGTTACAAAAATAACAAAGACTGATATGCAGAGAAAAGTTTGGAAGAAAGTTTCAACTTTTAAGAACAATTACTACTACTTGGAGAATAGGAAAAATTCCCATATTCTCTAGAATGAATCCCTTATGTGTCTAGTTTCATCACAAGAAATATTTGGTGCCATAAGTTTCTGAAAATAATATTTTAACAAAAATGGTAAAACTTGTCCAAAAACAGTGTTTCAGAAAACTTGCAACTTAGAATGAGCATATCTCCCTAACCAAAAAGGCAATGGAGTTGAATTTTATTTCAAAATGACCCTCTATGAGTCTAGTTTCAGAAAATAAAAGATTTAAAAATTCTACAGTGACAAAATTTAGAGATAATATACGTTTTTCACAAACTGGTCAGATTGTAAAAATGTGCAATTTTCACTTGGAGCACTTAAAAAATGATCAAAGCAATTATATGACACATGCAACTTATGGAGACTTTATTTTCATCCAAATTACATCATATTAGGCATTAATTAAGACTTTTACATGCTCTTGACACAAATGATCAAAATTTTCTTGACATGCAAGTGCAACTACCAAGATTTTTACAAAGTGCATATGTGTTTTAGTGTGAGTTTCATGAAATAGTCAAAATTTTGGAGTCAATCACATGATCTAACCATGAAAATGAACAATCAGGCATGGAGATGAAGAAAAATAAGATGAAATTTCTTCAATCAAAGCAAAAGATGGACATGCATGAATGAATTCAAGACTAGAAGAAAGTTTACCCAAAGATTCAAGAAATGGTGCAGGAAAAGAGTGAACTTGACGCTCAATCCTTGGGAAGAATGATGAAATAAATCCCCTCCATTATCATACTATGCTTGGACTAAAATTTATCATGTTTTGGAGGCTTGAAGGTCAACACCCAAAAACGGGAATGGAGATATTGAGAGAGAAGAAAGCATGTATGGGTGTTCTTGAAGATAAAATCATATGAATAATTGCGGGAGAAAGAGATAGGAAGTTGTGGTGATGAATGGGATAAGTGATGGTGAGCTGGTGTAAGTATAAGAGTGTGTACATGTGTATATTTTCATAAGTAGTGTTATTTTAATAGGAGTAGAAATAAGAATAAATTATTTTATTGGTGTTGACCAAAGTGATGGAGGGGGTAGTTGGTTGTAATTAGAACAAAATTAGAGGAGTTGTGGATGGGGCTAAAGAATTGATAGCCAAAAATTAAGGGTTATTAGAAATGCAATTAAATAGTCTCCCAACACCATAGTTGGGGTAGGAATTGGATTACCAAGAGAATGAGGGTTGACATGCAAATACAATAAATTTAAGATAACTACAAAATTCCATATGCAAGAGGGGTATAAATGAGAAGTGCCAAAAAATGAGGGGTGAAAATATAATTTCTAATTAATAGCTCTTTCAAATAATCCACTTTGTAAATAAATGTCAAAATCTAATTTTTTTTTAGAAAGTTACAAGTATCTCCCACGTATATAAAATGAGTTTCCTATCGTATTATCCAAGTTTTCAAAACTACAAAATAAGCCCAAAATAGAAAATATATATATCATCATAGATGTCAAATGACACACTTATATTTTAAAACTGAGGAGAAGTCAAGGACAATTTTGAAATGTAAATTTCTTAAAATTCTCAAATATTTTTTGAAATTACTAAATAACCCCAACTAAAATACGGGGTATTACAGTAAACATGCTTAGTGTTGCGTACTTTTCTTCCTTCGTGTCAAAATGAAATTTTAATTTCATGTATCAAAATATACATGTGAGTATACATGCTTAGCATTGCGCGCCAAGTTTTTTCATGTGATGTACTTGATTACTTGAAAATAACTGTTGTACTTTATTCTGAATGTGCTAAACGTGCCTTGCGTGATTTAAATCATAACTCACTATTCGTGTTCAAACTCGGAAAACTTGTTGTTCAAATGTCACACAACCATAAATCATTATTAACGTAAAGTGAAAGATCGCATGCACCAAAATGAGATGTTTGATATTATTTCCGGGCAGACTTCCTTGGGTATTCATTCCCAGAAATCCGTGCTTCCTGGCAATAACTTCACTGGGCATCAGGTCCCTAAATACTTATATCGGGGCAATGACTTCCTTGGGCATCAGGTCCCTAAAATACTTTACTTCAGGGCATGACTTTCTTGGGCATCATGTCTCTAAAATTCGATCCATTACTATATATCCCGGTCTAGTTTGGTTATTGCAACTTATTAATCTAGCTACTTTATCTCTAAATTTGGAAACAATCATTTAAAAGTCGTGCTCTGATTAGACATGCCACTTGAGATAAGATCTTTGTAATAGAAATACTGAACGTATGGGAATCTTATGAAAAGTTGCAAAATTTAATCTTTATACTTATACTCTGTCAATGTCCAAACTATTTCAAATACAAACCCTGTCACCTTTTTAGCTATTCTGTTTTACATGCTAAGTTCTTTACTCACTTAGTTTTTACTAATACTCGAAAAACTGCGTCCTTTTTTTCTTTTGAATTCCCCGCATGTATATGATTGGCTGCTTGGGGTAACGCGTTGGGATCAGGAATCCGTCTCTCATGCAAACATTAAAGCCAAGTAATTAATCGGAGAGGCTTTTTGTTGTAAAATCTATTTTTTTAAACTCGATGTCCAGTTTGGAACCAGTCACGAATTTTGAAAACTTTTATCATAATGAATCATTAGTTGGATGTTTCTTTTCACTTGTTTGTTGTTACCACTCCTTGTAAGAAAGGGTAAAATCCCCTGTACGGATGGCACCTCCCGGTCTCCGGTTCATCTGGAAATCGGGGGTGTCACAGTTGGTATCAGTGTAGTGACATCCATTAGGACTGTAGGGAGAAAACACTTAAATCTAAGATTTTTTGAAAGTAAATAAAGCTATGTTTGAAACTGAACTTGAAATCGATAGGGAAACATAAATTGAAAAGTAAAATCCGAATAAGCCGGGGATTTTTGGTTCTGTCTCTTATTTATCCTAGCATGCCTAACTGATATGTGTTACCTGTCTTTATTTTTGTTCTATTTCAAGCCTTAGTGCTTATTACATGTTTGGATGACGAGTGACTGACTGGGGGGCTATCCCACCCACCCTCATCCTTTGTTTTGAAATACAATATCCTAAACTTGTACGTGTTCGTGCTTACATAATTTAAAGTGTTTTACCATCGCTTTGTGATACATGTTTGGTTGAACAATCGCACTCGGTATATGATCATTTACTTGAGACAACTCTATTCTCGTATTTTGTGTATCTTGATGAGATATGTTGTGTTATTGAATGCTATGTCGAATTTTTTTATGTGATGCCATCGTGTTCGGTTAGAATTGTTATGTGCATATTTTTCATATCCATCCAGTGTGCATATCCCTTCTTAATGTAGTTGATAAGCAACCGTATAGGACGTATGACCGATAGACAAAACCATTATGCCAGAAGAAACACAGCATTACCAATGGAAGGAACAGAAGCAGCAGACCCACCAGTAGCTCTGTTGATCGCTCAGATAGGTCAGTTCGTTCAAGCTCTGAACAACAACTACAACAATCTAACTCAAAATGTTGCCAATTAAAGGGAACCAGATTGGGATAAGAAGATAGCTCGACATAACCCGAGCAACTTCTATGGGAAAGAAGATCCAATACTGCTCGAAAACTGGATCAGAGACTTCGATAAGATCTTACATGCATTGGATCTCCCGAAGCCCACAAGGTGAATGAGGCAGCTTTCTATTTCATGGACAAGGTCGATAACTAGTGGACAGCTAATCGAGCAAGATTCGTAACCCAGGAACGCTTTCATTGGGACGCACTGGAGGCTGCTATGAGAACAACTTTTATCCACTGCACTTCAAGGAATTGAAGTATAATGAATTCATCGTGCTAAATCAGGGAAACGACTCTTTGACAGATTACTACGACAAGTTTGTGGAGTTAGCCCGATTTGCGGAAGACACAGTGCCTACTGAAGGGCGCATGGTCACTTGCTTCATAGCAGGTTTGAAGCTCGATGTCAAGAGGATCATGCTCACTAGAGGCTATGACACCTTATCCGAAGCCTATGGCATATCAGCAAACATTTGGAGGGTCGACCTAGCACTAACTCAACAACTAGGAAAGAGAGTTGTGGAAGGACAAGTAAGTGGCGACTATGGCCAAGGAAGTAACAGCATCCATAGATCAGACAAGCGGTTCAGAATCAATAATAGTGATGGAAATTTCTAACAGAAGCGTGGAAATGGCGACAACCTGAACAAGTTGAACTGTGATATGTGTGGTCGCATTCATCAAGGCTACACTTGTGAAGGTGTAACATTGACTTGCAGCTTTTGTGGCATCCAAGGCCACATGTCCATTGACTGTAGGAAAAGAAAAGGGTCCGAACGTCAGGAGAGATTCACTAGGGGAACCACCAAAGGAAAACATAACTATCATGGAAATGGACAGAGTTACCAAGGGAACTGTCAGAACCAAAATGGGAACGACTCTCAGCAAAACAACAGAATGCAGGAAACCAATTTCGCAACGACCAAAACTTCAGGAATGGCGCTGTGGGCCAGCATGGCAACTAGAATGGGAATGGAGTACATAATGGGAATGTGGCCGTCAACGAAAACAATGGCAACCATGGAACTGAAAACAATGGAAATAGAAATGGAAGTAATGCAACTCAAGGCAACAACCAGAGGCCAGGTTGCCAAATCTTTATGATGAACCAAGTAGGAGATGAATCGGCATACAACATGGGGACATGTACGATCTCTATCCATTATCTCCCTGCATTTCACTTCATATTAGAAACCTGTATAGACCTGTAGAAACTCTTTCGAGCTTCGAGGACGAAGCTCAATCCTAAGTGGGGGAGAATGTTACAACCCTGTTTTCCCCTTGCCTATCATGTTCCTGCTAATTGTTGTTTCATTAGCTGTAACTTCAAATATAGACCCGTAAGTACTAGTACTGTGTCCAAGCTTCAAGGACGAAGCTTAGTCCAATGAGGGAAGGATGTAATACCCGAGAATTTCCTTAGGGGAATTTTAGTAATTCGACATACATAAGCTATTTCTTATTAAAACCTATTTTTTTAATCGCTGTGGTTAGGTTTTAACTTATTCAAGTTTACAAATTTAATTTATTTCAAGCGACCATTTTAACGAAAACTCTTTTTAAAAAAATTCTATTTGTGTTTATATGTAATTCAAATAATAAAATCTTGCCTACTTAGTATGTAAAAATATAATTTTGTTTATACTAATTATCATTTTTAAACTTTACTCGGTAGCATCTAAATTATTCTTCACGTTTATTTTACTACCCGTCACGTACCAATTTAATTGTGTGTATTATTTATTTTTCGTCGCGCATTAATGGTCGTTGCGTATTTAACATTCGTCGCATTTTTTTAAAATCCCTGTCGCTCTCGTCATATCGAACCACGCCTCGCCCGTGCCCTCGTCGCACCGGATCACCCCACCAGCACTTGAGAACCACCTATCCACCTTTCTAAAAATAGGCACCAGTCCATCACCCCCTTCCTCTGTATTTTCACTTTCCCCTTCCCATCAACTCTCCATCACCATCACCTCCTACTTCATATTATCTTGTTCTCCTTCACCTCCAACTATCGCTCTCCGTCTGTGTTTCATGAACAAAGAAACAACCACCCCTCCATCTCCTTTTCTCTTCTCTGTTCCATCCCCAACACCAACACAACTTTCATCAACATCACCTTCACCTCCAATTTCTTCCTCTGTTTTTTTTCCAACTCCCTTTGTTTCTCTCTGTTTTTGCAGAGAACAAACCCAGCTAAAACAGAGCACCACCGAACCCACTGCCACCACAACCACCACCGAGCTCCTTGCAATGTCCTAAGAAACACCCACCTGGAAACAACTCTTTTCACCCCCTGTTTTCACCCGAAGAAACCCACTGAAAATCAGACGCCACCACCGTCGGCCACCACCTCCAATCACTGTAGCCACCGACCACCATCATCACCCTCATCTCTCCCTCTCACTCACGGCCTCACCCCTTCTCTTTTTTTTGGGTTACAAAAGGGGCAAAGCCGAGAAACTAACCAAACTTAAGATAACCTAGCTCTTCCTGATCTATTACAAGCTGCTCTAAAGATAGAGCAGGAGCTAAAGGCAAGACAACTCTATCAAAACGGTCCACTGGACATATTTTGGCAACACTATCACCTAAATTGTTGGCTTCTCTATCAATCTTTTCAAAAACAACCAGAGATACTCATCAAGGCACTGATTTGCTTCACCACAACCCACAAAGGAGAAGAATTACTCAGATCAGCAACTAACTTCACAGCCTCCTTGTAATCACATTCAACATTGAGATTAGACAAGTTCTTCACATGAGCAATAGACATACCTTCAAGAATTGCTCCCAACTATCCAGCAAGCACACTTGTGGCATTAATACATCTGTAAGCGCCCCAAACCCAGTTACCTCAGCGATCTCTGCACACAACTCCAACTCTAGACACATAACTGCTTGAGTTGAAAGCACAATCCACATTAATTTTAAAGCAATTTCCCCCAGGTTCAATCCATTTAACTAGCACTGGCATCTGATGAGAAATGGGGGATGAAAATTGCAACCCCTTATCCACCCTGTGAGCTTGAAGCAGCAAGAATTGAGAAATATTCTTAGGCCAGGACACAGCAATATCATGGGTAAAATGATTATGCCACAACCAAATATGGGTGGCAGTGGTAGCAAATTGAATCTGCCATCTAGGAGACTTCTCATTTCCTAGCTCCTGACCCAGATTCCAATCCACCCGCTCCACAAGATTTAAAGAGAAAAATTCCAGCCAAAAGTATCCTTCACCATACTTTTCCACACAATCTTAGCTTTCTCACAATCCCTAATTGCATGCAAAGAATGTTCAATACTAGCATGACATAAGAGAGAAGAAGGATCCTGGATAATACCTCTTTTAGTTTTCATGTCCTGAGTAAGCAATCTATCACTTCTCCAAAGCCACAAAAACATTTTCCATCTTTGGTAACTCTTACACTTCCAAATCTTCTCTCAGCTCTCAAAAGGAGTCATATTTTCATCCACCCTTCTAATTTCTTTATAAGCAGAAGCAGCTGTCACTTTTCCAGACACATCAGCAAGCCAAACACATGTGTCTTCTTCTTCCTGATTCAAACAAAGATTGACTTTTGAGATCAAATCCATAACCTCATTCGGAAGCTTATTACACAAAACAAAGAACTTCCACCCTAAATCAGGATCCCATAAGTCTGCAACAGAAGACAAAAAGTCATCATCATTGACTTCACCAATAGAAATATACAATAACTTGAAATCTCCCAGCCATTTATCAACCCTGAAAAGGGTACGATTCCCAGTAAGCACATTCATACCAATATTGTTTTTAATAGCCACAATATTTGCAAATGCTTCCAAACCCTAGAAGCTTGACTTCTTGTACATGTGTCAAGAGGAGAACCATACTTTCTCCTCATTTCTTGAACCAAGAAAGAGGAATGATCAGATTCAGAAGTCAGCTTCCACCCAGTTTTTGCTAAAAGAGCCAAATTGAAGGAAGGCAAGTATTTAAAACTCAACCCCCTAACATTTAGGCCGCAACACTTTAGACCACCAAATATGAGACGTTTTACTCTTCTCAGAAGAACCTCCCCTCAGAAACTGACTTCAAATTCTACTTATCTCATGAAGTACAGAAGCAGGAAGGAGGACAGATTGCATAGTGTATGCAGGCAAAGCTTGAAGAACAGAACTAACTAGAGTAGCTCTTCCTGCAAGAGAAAGCTGAGCAGCCTTTTACCCAGAAAGTTCCCTTCTCACCTTATCAATTAAGAACTGAAACACAGCTGCATTGAATTTGTCAAAAAACAGAAGCACACCCAAATGCATGCCTAAATCAGAAGTGAGAAAAATACCCAGAATCTGGCTCAGCTCTCTAGCCAAGCCTTTAGGAACAGAAGAAGCCACAAACAACTTTGATTTATCAAAGCTTATAGCTGACCATTTTAATCACAGAACTCCTGTGACATAGAAGCCATTGAAAGTTTGTAATGTAGACTAAATATAGGATCAAAATACTCTAGAAGGGGGGTTGAATAGAGTATGGAAACTTTTTTCTAAACACAAATTTTAACTAATTAACTATGTGAGAAACTCAAATCTCAAGGCCTTGAGATTTTAGAAAACAGTCAGAAACTTTCAAAGGCAAAACAGAAAGCTTCAAGGCCTTGACCTATAACCAGTTCTAAACATTTTATAAACCCTAGTTTGATTTGAGTTGTGTGCAACTGAAAATAACAAAACTGTAAAGTAAAGAACACGAGGCAATTTATAGAGTTCGGTCCAAATGGATCTAATCCCACCAGTATTGGGCACACAGTTCTTATTACTCACACAGAAACAGCCCTAGATCATCAAGTCTAAGTGAATTCCCTTACACCTATACAACTTGTGGTTCCAAACCTATCTAGTATCAGCTACTAACTATTGAGCTAACAAGAACCTCTTGTTGTTCAATTGAACAACAAACCACTAGGTTTAGTGAGGTTTTAGATATACAAAAGCTAAGAAGATTACAAAACATACGAAGAACATAGTAGAAGAATAAGCTTTTGAAGTCCTGGATGTGTTCGTCAGGAAACTGGAATGATTGATCTTCTCAAAGCTGTAATTGAATCCTTAATGTTTGTGTGTTTGAATGTTTGATCTCCAACGAATATTCCACACCTCTCTCAGTTCTTTGCAAGCTTCTCTTTCTTTCAAAATTCAAACCATTCTTTTATCCACTCACTACAACTGAATGAGAGATGTTAGGATCACAGTTCCTGCAAATCCTCATTCTTTTCCAACTACAATTCAAACAGCTTTGAGTAGATATCCGTTGGAGTTTGTTGAGATTTCATTTGCACGTTTAACAAACCTGCAAAAACATTAAAACACATCAACAACAAAATCCAGAATTATAACAGTACTAAGTCTGTTTGGATTTCTAGTTTCTGAATAAAAACTGGATGAGTGAATAAAACAATAATCTGATTAACTTTACAAACATATAACTCATAAAAAATTAGTTTAAGACTCTTAGAATTCATTAAACAAACATAATGATAAAGATAAAACAATGCAAGAAAGAATCAAATTAATTCTGTAAAGCTGTCAGCAGCTCAAGGCACATCTCAAGGCCTTGAAGCTCTGAACATGCTTCACTGTCTTTCAAAGTTGAAATCAGAAATCTATGATTCTCTCTGATCAGGATATCTGCAATTGTGTTACATATATATAGAATATAAAACAGAAGTATTTGCAGCAAATCTCTATCTGCAACACAAGATTGTTAGAACATTCAGCATAATAAAGCTATTCTCAAGGCTTTGAAGCTCTGCCTAGTATCTCAAGGCCTTGGAGCCTCATAAATACTTTGTCTTTGTCTTTCATCACTCAAAACAGTTACTTCTCAAAACACACTTAAAGGTCTTTGAGTCAACAATCTCCCCCTTGATGAAAGATAAAACCCATAATCTTGTGTAAATATCCCTGCAACTCCTTGTAAGAATTAGATATCAACATATTGCAGAGACAATACACAGTAATACCAGTCAAACCAACATAACACAAATAATCAGTAATTATCAGATAAGACAGATAATACCAGAGCATAACAAAAACTCCTAAATATTATTATTTAAGCATTGAAAAGTAAACCAAAAAAACCACATAATTTCTCCCCCTTATGACTTTCATCAAAAAAAGGTGAAGAAATGTTGGATCATTACTCAGAGTCTAAAACTTAAGAAAAGTAATTCCTACTGAATGTCAAGGCCTTGTGATCAGAAAAAGAAGAAAATAAAGAGATAGAAAGAAAGGATCAAGGCTTTGGTCTTCTCAGATTTTCATTTCTTCTTTGATTTCTGGCCTTTCTCTGAGCCTTCTCCAACTTCTTCATCACTTTCAGCATCATCAGCAGACTGATTTTCATCTTGTTCTGCTTCCACCTAAGCAAAAACTTCCTCAATGATCTCATCCACCTTCTTGTTCTTAACCTGCACTGAATCACCCTCTATAGCTGCGTTAACACCCGTGTCTTCACCAGCTTCTTCTTCATCAATTCGCCCAAGATCCTTTGAAGTGAGCACAAATGGAATTGGCTTCTTTTTCTTCTTCAAGAAATCACCTAGCCTCTCATCTTAGTCAACACTGGTGTCATGACTAGTAGCAGAAGGGATCTTCTCCAAGTTCAAACCTTTGATGACAACATCCAGTTTCCCGTTCATCACATTCATCAAACCCTTGAACTGATTAAATTTAAAAGACAGATCAAATAGCCTTTGTCTGAGATCATCAATCTCAACCTGCTGATCTTCAAATTTCTCAACCAACAAAGAGTAATCCTCATTTGCTTGTCCTTTTGCTGATGTCGCCCCTTTGGTTTAACAAACTCCTTCTCCTCAAGCTCAGCCTTGGACAACTCTTAATAGAACTTCCAGTGACCTTTTCCTGTCTGAACTAGTCCAATCCTCTGTAAAGCAGTTTCATCAATCAACCCAAAACCTCCAGTAATCTTTACTTCTCCTTTCACAGGTACATCAAAATGCTCAAAGAAAAGAGGTAATAGGTTGGCATAGGGAAGAGAATGGTTTCTAGTTCTAGTAGCACAGTAGATCATATGCTCCATAACCACTGTTGGCAAGTCTATCTCAAACCCTTGACATATCAGGTATATCAGGATGAGAAATTTATCAGTAACCAACTCTCTTGAGTTTTCCCTATGAACAACACTCCTCATCAAAATTTTAACCAAAAACCTTAGCTTCACAGTTGAGCACAGAGTGTGTTAACTGTTTTTGACCAGAGAGAACACCATCAATGAAAAACATAGCTCTGGCCTTTTCTAGACACTCCTTCCTATCAGGATAATCACCAACATTATACTTCTTAGGAATGCCCAAGATTTTGAAAAAATTCCTATGATCTACCCTCAAGTTTATCCCAGCCACCTTAGAAGTTAACACCAATTTATCATCTCCTCTTGAACCAGATTCAAGTATAATAACCTAGTTAACCTAGGATAAGCTTTTGAACTAGGATTTAACACATTCCAAACTGCAGAATCCCTTAGCTTCCTCATACAATCAATATCCAATTTATCCAATAATTCTTCAGAAACCATACTACAAAAAGCAAGCTTAGAAGAATCATATCCTTGCATCCAAACAGTCCTAACTTCAGATCTAACAAACCAATCTGAAGGAAGTACATTTTTACCTTGATAACCCTTTTTGATTGCAGCAGTAATTTTCTTAACCCTTGTTTTCTTCTCAGTGGGTTTGTCCTTCACTTGTTCTCCTTCATTTGAATTCTTCTTGCTTTCCTGAGCAGATTTCCCCTTTTCTTTGTCACCAGCCTTTTTCTTCTCTCCCCATTTCTTCTTGTCTGACCTAAGTTGATCACCACCCTGATTCTCTGTCTCCTTCTGTGGATCAATACTAGAGCCTTCATCTACCTTTTCTGTTCTGATCTTCTTTGAAGGAGGAGTGTCCTCATGAAAATTTTGAGTGTTCTCTGAATCCGAATCAGAGATCACAATTTTCTCCTTCTTGTATGCCCTCTTCTTAGATCTACAAGAAGGCTTTCCTTGTTGTTGAATCCTGGCTGATTTACGCTCCATTTTGGGTTTAGGGTTTTGAGAAGAGAATGAGATTGAGAGAAATAGAGAGAGAGCAGAGAGACGTAGAGAATTGAGAGAGAATGAAGAATAATAAGCCCTGACTTTCAGCTTAAGTAAGTTGAAAGAATGAGTCATAATAGGACTCTACTGAAATCAACATGCAAAAAGAATCTTTGAAAATATTTTTGGATATTTTAGAAAAATCTCTGAGTAAGTAAAATATTATACATTTATCTAAAGAGATAATATATAATATTTGATGATCCATTTTTTTCTAAATTACAGAGGTTTTAAGACCTGGAGAACAATCTCAAGGCCTTGAGATTTTCTGCAGTCTTATAAATTTCAAAGTTTTGAACTATACTTTCAAGGCTTTGGAAAGTATAATATCAAGGCTTTGAGATTTCAACACATAAACACAAGTAAGTACCAATACTCCCCCTAAACCAATGCATCCTTGTTTAACATACCCAATTCAAGCCTTAGGGATTAAAACCTATCATCTAGCAGAGGTTTAGTGAAAATATCAGCAATTTGCATTGAAGTAGAAATAAAAGATAGAACAACATCACCTTGTTTTGCATAATCTCTAAGAAAGTGATTTCTCACATCTATGTTCTTGGTTCTTGAGTGTTGGACTGGATTCTTAGAGATTGCAATAGCACTGGTGTTGTCACAATGAATAGGCACATTTCTGAAATTATAGCCAAGATCCCTAAGTTGATGTGCAATCCATAACACTTGTGAACAGCAAGCTCCAGCTGCAATGTATTCAGCTTCTGCGGTTGATAATGCTACAGAATTTTGCTTCTTAGAATGCCAACTGATCAGTGAAGATCCAAGAAATTAGAAACATCCAAAATTACTCTTCGTATCCACTTTATATCCTGCAAAATCTGCATCTGAATAGCCACTCAACATAAAATTAGATCTCCTTGGATACCAAAGCCCCAAGGCTATGGTTCCATTCAAATATCTAAAAATTGTTTAGACAGCAGTTAAATGACTTTCCTTAGAATCTTCTTGAAATTTAGAACACATACAAACACTAAACATAATATTAGGTATACTAGCAGTTAAATACAAAAGAGATCCAATCATACCTCTATATTCCTTTTAATTCACACTCTTACCATTTGCATCCATGTCTAATGAGAGTGATGAACTCATAGGAGTTTTAAGCACCTTGGACTGTGACATATTGTACTTGTTCAATAAGTCCTTGGTATACTTTCGTTGATGTACAAATATTCCTTTCTTCATTTGTAAAATATGAAGTCCAAGAAAGAAATTCAATTCTCCCATTAAGCTCATCTCAAAATCCCTGCAGATCAGACTAGATAACTCTTTTGAAAGAGCATCATTAGTAGCACCAAACAAAATATCATCCACATATATCTGAACTACTAACAAGTCACTTTCATGATGTTTAATAAAAAGAGTTTTATAAACTAGACCTCTCTTGAAATTGTTGTCAAGTAAAATTTTTGAATGTCTATCATACCAAGCCCTTGGAGCTTGTTTTAACCCATAAAGAGCTTTGTCTAGTTTGTAAACATGATCAAGAAAGTTTTCATCTTCAATACCAGGAGGTTGTGCTACAAAAACATCTTCTTGTAAATAACCACTCAGAAAAGCACATTTGACATCCATTTGATAAAGCTTTATGTGATTGTGAGATGCAAATGCAAGAAGTATTCTAATAGCTTCTAACCTGGTAACAGGAGCAAAAGTCTCCTCATAGTCTATACCTTATTCCTGATTGTATCCGTGTGCCACAAGTCTTGCTTTGTTCCTTTTCACTTTGCCATTATCATCAAGCTTATTTCTGAACACCCATCTAGTTCCTGTAACTAATTTCTCTTTTGGTCTGGGAACCAGATTCAATACCTTGTTTCTTTCAAATTCATTCAGCTCACTTTGCATTCCAATGATCCATTCTGAATATTCAAGTGCTTCCTGGGTAGTTTTAGGCTCAATCAATGATACAAAGGCACTAAAAGCACACAAGTTCTTCAAATGTCCTCTTGTCTGAGTTCCAGTTGATGGATCAGATATGATATTGTCAGCTGGATGATGTAGGGTTTTGATTCATGGATCGCGCAAACGGAAGCATAATCAAACAAACAACCATGCAAAACCCTCCAAGGATCACAAGTCTAGATGCATAACGATAGTGAAGGTAAGAAATCATAAACACACCTTTGGGTTCTCCTTGATGACTTCAAACGCGAATAGTGTCACGTTCTCTATAGTTGATCCACGCCTAGAGTTGATCCTAGATCTCCAATCTCCTTGGTGCTAGCCCGGAATGAGAGGAGGGTGAAGGAATCACGCAAAACGAGACAAAAGAAGGGGCTCGGCCCTCTTTTTGGCCGACGGGGACGAGGGCGGCGGCAAGGGGGGCGTCGGCCTCCTTTGTTGCTTGCTCTCTCTCCTTTGTTCTCTCCCACTCTTGTTATGTTCTCTCTAGAGCATAAGTTATGAGGAAGGAAGGAAGGAGGGTCCTTTATATAGTCCAACAACTCCTTGTTAACTACCTAAAGGACTTATTCTAGTCCTACTAGAATTCAATTTAGTCCCTTCCTTGCAAATTAGTCCCTACTAAGTTTGCAAGGGTTTGCAAAGTGATCCTTCTAATTAATTAATCCAATTAATTAATTCCCAAATCTAGTACAACTCTATTTAGCGTGTGACCCCATAGGTTCTATCTAGTTGGTAGCAACTCTTTGCTAATATGGAGCGGTTTCTAGCAAAACATCTATTCTAGCCAACTAATAGAATAGTCATCTAGACAACCTTGTACAAGTAATTGTCTCATCCCTTTGCCTCCATATCCGGATTGGACACGAGACATACAAGTCACACTCGTATATCCAATCCCTAGTTTCTCGATCCATGGAATAGCCTTATTCGTGCAAATAACATCAATATCCCATATATTGATTTATTTGAGTCTGGCCAGACATTCTATAAGCACTATCCTTCGAGTGGCCTAGGATATTTATTCCCGTTATGTGGGAAGGGCAAATCCTCTCTACGTCCACTACGATCTCTAAGCTTGCTTCTCATTGTATCCAGTACACGCCTTTATAACTACCCAGTTACGGTGTAGCGTTTAACGCTACCAAGATCACAATGATCCACAACTAGAATATCTAGTGACTTCAAGTCTAAGGATGACAATACCATTGTACCCGAGAAGCACTTGTGACTCAACATAACATGTATGTAGCCTTCTCGGTGATGGGTCAATCCAGTGCAACATTCCGTAATGCACACCTATGTGTTGGATCGTGATATCTCCATATCAATCCAACCCCATACTAGTCTATAGATGATTGTCCCTTTAATCATTATACTTGACTAGGGATATTTAAGATAAACAACACGATTGTAAATCTAAGGACTTCATTATATTAAATATCCAATAAATAATAAATGAATTTTCTAGCCAAATACAAATTTATACTAAACTAGATTGCCTCTAGGGCATCTATTTTAACAGTCTCCCACTTGCACTAGAGCCAATCTGGCGCATCTCGTATGCCCATACTCCTAGTGTGCCCTTCATGCTTCCACTGCGTGAGAGGCTTCGTAAGCGGGTCTGACAGATTATCATCTGTAGGAATCTTGCATATCCGAACGTCTCCTCTATCGATAATATCTCGAATCAGATGAAACTTCCTGAGCACATGCTTGGAATTCTGGTGCGATCTGGGCTCCTTTGATTGCGCGATCGCCCCAGTGTTGTCATAGAACAACTCCACTGGATCCGCAATGCTAGGGACCACACCAAGTTCAGAAACAAACTTTCTGATCCAAACAGCCTCCTTTGCTGCGCCATTTGCAGCAATGTACTCAGCCTCTGTTGTAGAATCAGCCACCGTCTCTTGCTTGGAACTCTTCCAGCTCACCTCTGCTCCATTCAGGCAAAACACATATCCCGACAGTGATCTAAAGTAATCTCTATCGGTTTGGAAGCTTGCATCAGTGTAACCCCTTACACGCAACTCTTCCTCACCGCCAAACATCAAGAAAGCATCCTTAGTTCTTCTCAAGTACTTTAGGATGTTCTTGACAGCAATCCAGTGACTCTCACCCGGATTGGATTGGTATCTGCTTGTCATACTCAAGGCATATGACACATCTGGTCTAGTACATAACATGGCGTACATGATAGATCCTATGGCCGAGGCATAGGGAATCCTACTCATGCGTTCCTTCTCAATCTCATTGGAAGGACAACCACTCTTCGAAAGAGTGATTCCATGTGACATGGGCGAGAATCCCTTCTTGGAATCTTGCATGTTGAACCGTTTCAACACCTTGTCAATATATGTACTTTGACTTAGGCCTAGCAACCTCTTAGATCTATCTCTATAGATCTTTATGCCGAGTATATAGGCTGCTTCCCCTAAGTCATTCATTGAGAAACACTTTCCAAGCCAATCTTTCACAGATTGCAGCATGGGAATGTCGTTTCCAATGAGTAGTATGTCATCCACATACAAGACCAGAAAAGCTACAGAGCTCCCACTAACCTTCTTGTAGACACAAGACTCATCTTCGTTTCTGATGAAGCCAAACTCTTTGACCACTTCATCAAAACGTCGATTCCAACTCCTAGAAGCTTGCTTCAATCCATAAATGGATCGTTGCAGCTTACAGACTTTGTTGGCTTGCTTTGGATCCTCAAAACCCTCTGGCTGTATCATATACACGTCCTCGAGGAGATTCCCATAAAGGAATGCTGTTTTGACATCCATCTGCCAAATCTCATAGTCGTAGTATGATGCAATTGCAAGTAGGATTCAGATGGATTTGGTCATAGCGACTGGTGAAAAGGTTTCATCATAGTCAATACCATGAATCTGTCTGAATCCTTTAGCCACCAATCGTCCCTTATAGGTAATCACATTACCATCCATGTCGATCTTCTTCTTGAAGACCCACTTGCACCCTATGGGTCGCGCCCCATCGGGTGGTTCCACCAAAGTCCATACTTTGTTGGTATACAAGGATTCCATCTCGGATCTCATGGCCTCAAGCCACTTCTGTGAGTCTGGGCCATTCATGGCCTCCTCATAGGTAGTAGGCTCATCATCTATGAGCATCGTGTCACCGGAATCAGTTACGAGAAGTCCGTACCTCTCGGGTTCCTGGCGCACTCTACTAGATCTACGAAGCTCTTGTGTTACCTGAACAGGTGGATCCACAACTGCTTGTGATTCCTGTTCATGTTCCATAATCGGTTCAGTGATTTGTGGTTCTTGAACTTCTTCAAGTTCTACATTCCTCCCACTTGATTCTTTAGAGACAAACTCTCTTTCTAGAAACACGCCGGTCCGAGCAACAAACACTTTGTTCTCGGTTGGATTGTAGAAGTAGTATCCCTTAGTTTCCTTAGGGTACCCCACAAATTTACACTTATCCGATTTAGGCCCTAGCTTGTCTGATTGTAAACGTTTTACATAGACATCGCAGCCCCAAATCCTCATGAACGACAGTGTGGGACGCCTCCCACTCCACATCTCATATGGTGTCTTCATGACTGATTTAGATGGAACACGGTTAATGGTGAAAGCTGCACTTAATAGAGCGTAGCCCCAAAATGATAATGGAAGATCGGTTTCACACATCACAGACCGAACCATATCCAATAGGGTTCGATTCCTCCTCTCGGACACGCCATTCCATTGTGGCGTTCCGGGTGGAGTGAGTTGGGACACGATCCCACACTCTCTAAGATAGTCGTCAAACTCCTGGCTCAAGTATTCTCCTCCACGATCCGATCGTAGAGCCTTGATACTTTTGCCAAGTTGCTTTCTCTACTTCATTCTTGAATTCTTTGAACACTTCAAAGGATTCGGATTTTGCCCTCATAAGGTACACAAATCCATATCTACTGTAATCATCAGTAAATGTAATGAAGTAGACGTAACCACCCCTGGCTGGCGTGGCAAATGGCCCACACACATCGGTATGTATGAGCGCCAATTGCTCACTAGTCCTCTCACCTTTCTTATTGAAAGGGGACTTTGTCATATTTCCCAATAAACAAGCCTCACATGTCTCATATGATTCAAAAATCAAATGAGTCTAGTAATCCATCCTTATGGATTCTAGATACTGTTTCTCATTTATGTGGCCTAAACGACAATGCCATAAATAAGCAGGATTTAATCCGCTTGGTATTAATGTTGTAGACAGGATTGCTTAGATCAAGGACATAAAGTCCATTAAATCATTGCGCACTAAAATAGTGAATATTATTCAAATAAAAGGAACAACAATTGTTCTTTATTGAAATAATAAAACCTTCCTTGTCCAAACAAGAAATAGAAATAATGTTTCTGCTCATAGCAGGCACAAAATAGCAATTATTTAATTCTAAAACTAATCCTGAAGGCAGAGATAGCTCGGACACGCCTATGGCCAATGCAGCAACCTTTGCTCCATTCCCAACGCGCAGATCTACCTCCCCTTTAGCCAATCTTTTACTTCTCTTTAGATCCTGCATATTTCGACAAATATGAGATCCACATCCAGTATCTAATACCCATGATGTAGAGACAGTTAAATTGACATCTAAAACAAAAATACCTGGTGGTGGTGGAATCACTATTCCAAGCCTCTTGTCCTCCAGATATTTTGGGCAGTTCCTCCTCCAGTGTCCAGGTTGACTGCAGTAGTGACACTCACCCTTAGTCACGACCTTGGCAATGCCACCAACAGGCTTAAGGGCTTGTTCCTTGGTCTTGGCAACTGACTTGCCTTTTCCCTTGGAGGAAGAGGCAAACTTTTTGCCCTTTCCTTTATGCACCATCATAATGGCCTTGCACTTACCCTTGTTGATGCTCTGTTCAGCCGTCCTCAACATGTTGAGCAAATCTGGCAGTGGTTTAACGATCTCGTTCATGTTATAGTTCATAATGAACTGTCCATAACTTTCAGGCAACGATTGCAACACGAGATCGGTTGCCAACTCTTGGCCGACCGGGAACCCAAGCCGGGCGAGATTCTCCAAGTACCCGATCATTCGGAGTACATGGGGTCCCACCGGGTTCCCTTCTGCCAGATGACATTTGAACAGTGCCTTTGAGACCTCATACCTCTCTACCCTCGCCTGCTCTTGGAAGAGCTGCTTTAGATGTTCGATCATATCGACAACATTCATGTTCTCATGTTGCTTCTGAAGCTCAGAGGTCATGGTGCAAAGCATTAGGCAGGCCGCATCATTAGCGTCATCAACACGCTTTTGATACTCCTTTAAGGCAACAGGTGTCTGGTTCTCTGGACCTTCTGGAACATGCTCCTCTATTGCGTACAGTTTCTTCTCTTGCTTGAGAACAATTCTCAAGTTTCTTTACCAATCAAGAAAGTTGGTTCCAGAGAGCTTGTCCTTCTCAAGGACAGATCGTAGGGAATGTTGTGAACTCGATGAGTTGTTTGCCATTTGGAATTCTACAAAATGAAAATACGCAAGTTTTAGTATTTGTGAATTTTTGACTATATTTAATAATGGCTAGTTTATTAAATATAGCTCCCACTATTTTTCTACGGATTAATAACCCTCAAGATATTAATGCGGAAAATATCATTATATTTTCTATTGGGCCAAGATCCATCTTTTCATCTCCTTATGAGCTTGCTTTGGCAAATCACCCATAATTTGACAACTTCTAGGTAGGAACAATTTCCAATTGCATCCCATATGCAACTCTTGGTTCAATCGGGCAAATAACTCCTTATTTATCCATCCTTATGGATAATCCCAATTGTTTGCCTCTAGGTTTCTTAATCAAATTAATAGCCTAGTTGTGTTCAACCTCTTATCTAAACAATTGCACATTGTTACGTGCCAACGCATTCCATCATTATGAACCAAGTCGCCATGCTTTGGCACGCACGAACTTGATAAATAATGATGATAATGAGTGTTTAAATAACGAGAAGGCAAGAACACAATATTTGAAATTTGAGGGATTTTAAATTCAATTATTTTGTTGATCATTATCAACTAATCTATCTATTTGAGTTTGGGCACAACTCCAAATAATAGATCCGGGTTGTCTAATTATCTTATTATCCTAATTGCATGCATCATCCATACACCAACCACACAAATAATAAGACAATAAATAAACAACCACAAAATAGAAATTAAACGTGATGTGGATATGGCCTTTTCTAGACTAAGATAATTCCAAGCCAATGGAATTATCTATGAACCCTAAGCAAACACATCTCCATGCGTCTTGATCTTTTGGTCCATTCTTCATAGTCATGTGGTATGCTCCATGCTCCATGCTCCATCTTTTGTGGCTCCTTTGGCTTTGGGCTTCTTTTCTCCAATCTTGGCTAACAATCTACTTTATCTAGCACTAGCTAATATCTATACTAAATAAAATAAATCTCACAAGTTGAGAAAAAAAATGGCACGCAGGCCATAAAACCCTAATTAATTATTACAATTAATTGATCAGCTCGCAGGCCGTAAAACCAAACCACAAAATTAAACATCCACATCAAACCACATCCTAAGGCCATATCCAATCACCATGCGATTTGCACATAAACAGTTAAAATCCAATTTTAACGCGCTTGGTCAATTTTAATTGATTTTAGGATTTCTAGGGTTAAAACGGTCCATGGGCCCAACAATCCAATTGCCCGGGCCCAAAAAAAGTGAACCATAAGGCCCTAGGGCCGGCCCGGCCCAAAACCCGCAAGCTAAGCCAGCGGGTTAGGGCCGCCCGGCCCCTTAGGGCGCCAATCTTGGGCGGCAAGCAAGGGGGCGGTCCCCTAGGGGGGCCGAACCTCCTTATGGAGGTTGTTTCCAAAACAACTTCCTTGCTTGGAGCCCAAGTTTGGTTGTTTCCTTGTTTTGGGAGAACTCCTTCTTCCCCAAGGATGCCCAAACCCTAGATCTAAGATCCTAAAATTTCTTAAACTCACCAATTCATGCATCCAATGCAAAAATTGGGTCTTGTTATGATTAATTGTTGACAAATTGCATCCCATGCTTGATTTGTCTTGTTTTACGCGATAAACAACAAATTAAGGTGTAAAACAACAAGAATGTAACACATAAACTACGTTTATGCTCTATGACATGTGGCTCTGATACCACTGTAGGGTTTTGATTCATGGATCGCGCAAACGGAAGCATAATCAAACAAACAACCATGCAAAACCCTCCAAGGATCACAAGTATAGATGCATAACGATAGTGAAGGTAAGAAATCATAAACACACCTTTGGGTTCTCCTTGATGACTTCAAACGCGAATAGTGTCACGTTCTCTATAGTTGATCCACGCCTAGAGTTGATCCTAGATCTCCAATCTCCTTGGTGCTAGCCCGGAATGAGAGGAGGGTGAAGGAATCACGCAAAACGAGACAAAAGAAGGGGCTCGGCCCTCTTTTTGGCCGACGGGGACGAGGGCGGCGGCAAGGGGGGCGTCGGCCTCCTTTGTTGCTTGCTCTCTCTCCTTTGTTCTCTCCCACTCTTGTTATGTTCTCTCTAGAGCATAAGTTATGAGGAAGGAAGGAAGGAGGGTCCTTTATATAGTCCAACAACTCCTTGTTAACTACCTAAAGGACTTATTCTAGTCCTACTAGAATTCAATTTAGTCCCTTCCTTGCAAATTAGTCCCTACTAAGTTTGCAAGGGTTTGCAAAGTGATCCTTCTAATTAATTAATCCAATTAATTAATTCCCAAATCTAGTACAACTCTATTTAGCGTGTGACCCCATAGGTTCTATCTAGTTGGTAGCAACTCTTTGCTAATATGGAGCGGTTTCTAGCAAAACATCTATTCTAGCCAACTAATAGAATAGTCATCTAGACAACCTTGTACAAGTAATTGTCTCATCCCTTTGCCTCCATATCCGGATTGGACACGAGACATACAAGTCACACTCGTATATCCAATCCCTAGTTTCTCGATCCATGGAATAGCCTTATTCGTGCAAATAACATCAATATCCCATATATTGATTTATTTGAGTCTGGCCAGACATTCTATAAGCACTATCCTTCGTGTGGCCTAGGATATTTATTCCCGTTATGTGGGAAGGGCAAATCCTCTCTACGTCCACTACGATCTCTAAGCTTGCTTCTCATTGTATCCAGTACACGCCTTTATAACTACCCACTTACGGTGTAGCGCTTAACGCTACCAAGATCACAATGATCCACAACTAGAATATCTAGTGACTTCAAGTCTAAGGATGACAATACCATTGTACCCGAGAAGCACTTGTGACTCAACATAACATGTATGTAGCCTTCTCGGTGATGGGTCAATCCAGTGCAACATTCCGTAATGCACACCTATGTGTTGGATCGTGATATCTCCATATCAATCCAACCCCATACTAGTCTATAGATGATTGTCCCTTTAATCATTATACTTGACTAGGGATATTTAAGATAAACAACACGATTGTAAATCTAAGGACTTCATTATATTAAATATCCAATAAATAATAAATGAATTTTCTAGCCAAATACAAATTCATACTAAACTAGATTGCCTCTAGGGCATCTATTCCAACAGATGATCTGCAAGATACTTAAACTTCTTCCTTGGTATCCATGAATATGTTCCTTGAAGGCTTTGAGTTCTTGAAACAGTAGAGGGAGCATCATAGAATGTTCCAGTTTCTGTCTCAAGGCTTTGAGATTTTGGTTCTGCAGGGGGTTCAAGACCTTGAGATTCTACTGAATGATTCTGCACTCTAGTTTTGCCTTTTTCCTCTTTCACATCATCATCATCAGACTCATACTTGTTCAAATGTAGATCTTCAAAACTTTCACTCAGAGAATACTTAATACTTTCATCAAAGAACACATGAATACTCTCTTCCACAATCATGGTTTTTCTATTTTAAATTCTATAAGCTTTGCTAGTTTGAGAATATCCAAGAAATACACCTTCATCACTTCTAGCATCAAATTTACCAAGATTGTCTCTACCATTATTATGCATAAAACAGATTCAACCAAAAGGTTTGAAATAAGAAACACTAGGCTTCCTACCTTTAAAAAATTCATAAGGAGTCTTTTTCAAAATAGCTCTAATAAAGCATCTATTTAGCACATAATTGGCAGTATTAACAGCTCTGCCCACAAGAACTTTGGAAAATTACTTTCAAGTAGCATGGTTCTAGACATATCCTCAAGTGTCCTATTTTTCCTTTTAACTACTCCATTTTGCTGTGGAGTTCTAGGTGCAGAAAATTTGTGTGATATGCTATGCTTTGCACAAAATAAATCAAAGTCAAGTTGATCAAATTCCCTACCATGATCACTTCTAATGGATGCAACATGTAAATTTTTCATAGTTTGAAGCTCTTTGCACAGTCTAGAAAATTCAGATAAGGCTTCAGTTTTGTTTGTAATGAACATCACCCAAGTAAATCTAGAATAATCATCTACTATAACAAGCATATACCTCTTACATTTTGGGGTCAGAACTCTCATAGGACCACACAAGTCCATATGCAACAGTTTTAAGGGTCTAGAAGTACTTACAAAGTTCTTTTGCTTGAATGAGCTTCTGGTTCGTTTACCTTGTACACATGCCTTGCAAACCTCATCATCTGAAATTTTTTGTGATGGTAATCGTCTTACCAAATCCTTTGAGATGAGTTTATTCAATGTGTGTATGCTAATATGCCCAAGCTTTCTATGCCAAAGCTTTGAATCTTCCTTCAAGGCCTTGAGGCATTTTAACTTGTCACCTCAACACTGTTAGTTTTCATAGCATATAGATTATATGATCTAGGAGCAGTGAGTATGCAATCTCCAGATTTCTCATCTTGCACCACACATTTCTCCTTGTCAAATATAGCTTTATAACCTTTATCGCATAACTGAGAGATACTAAGCAGATTATATTTAAGTCCATCCACAAGATAAAAATCAGAGATAGAGTTGGTAGAACCATTACCAATACTACCTATACCAATAATATTGCATTTTAATTTGTCACCAAGTGTGATTGTTTCTCCAGATTTTTCTGTAAGCTCAGTAAAGAGATATTTCTTTCCACTCATATGTCTGGAACAGCCACTGTCTAATATCCATTTCTGATCTTTCAGGGCCTTGGTGACATCCTGCAAAAGTAAATCATTGCCTCAACAGGCTGTTAGACCAAGTGCAGAACTTTGAGTCATACTAAGTATCAGCCATGTTTGGTCGTCTAATTCCTTTTGGAACCCAAATCTAACTAACATGTCCCTAAAGCTGACAATGATAAGTATTCCTCATAATGTGAGGTTCTAATCTTCTGAAGGGACAAGATAATCTGATATGACCAATTTTTCCACAGTAATGACACTTTGGAGAATGTCTGATACCAGATTTGACAAAAGTAGTTTGGCTTTTCTTTGGAAAATTTGGATTATAGCCAATACCACTTTTATGCATTGATTTCAGACATCCTCCAAGAATGATATTTAAATTATGTTCTGAGCCTGTAAAACTCGCTAGGACATTTTTCTACTCTTGAAGTTTCTCAGTCAAAGAACAGATTTGTTGTTCTAAATCCTCAGAATGAGTTTTTAGATGTGCATATCTTTTAGTTAAAAGAGTGTTTTGATCAACAATCTCTTTTATCTTTACCTTCAAGTCTTTGAACCTGCTATCCTAGGCATTGAAGTCCTTTTCAATTTTTGTCTTAGAAACTTCCATAGTTTTGCTGGTGAAAACTAGGTCCAGGTTTTCTTTTACCTGCTCATGAATCTTAATCTTTAAAGAAGAACTCTCATTTCTATAACTTTCCTCATTTAAGAACATACTCTTGAGAATTTCAGGAAGTACATCAGAAGGACTAGCAAGAAGATTTTTTACCATTTCCTCAATATGTCTGTCTGATGACATTTCTTCATCATGTTTAGCCATGAAGCATAAATTTCCGTGATTTTCTTCTGTGTCTGAGTCACTTGGTGAATCAGAATCACTCCAAGAGGCCATCATGACTTTCTTCCTTCTGTTGTCACTGTCTTTCTTTTGAATTTCCTATTCTTCTCATTTTGTGGACAATCCCTTACTAAATGATCTGCATCACCACACTCAAAACAATTCATTACTTTAGTTTTATGTAACTGTGATGAAGATTTACCTTTGTATTCCTTGCTGCTTGAAGGTCTTGATCCCTCTATGTTGTATTCCCTGTTACCAGAGTTTCTTTTCTTCTTGAGAATCCTGGCCAAGGCCTTGGAGATCAATGCTAAAGCCTCTTCATCATCGTTCTTATCTTCAGTCTCAAGGCTTTGAGATTTTTCATTGTATTTAGCCTTGAGTGCTAAGTTCTTGATTTTTTCACTCAGATCACCGTCTACATCCTTCATAGACATTTCATGAGTGAGCAGCTTTCCTTGTACATCATCTAGTTGAAGAAGACTTAAATCTTGAGCTTCGTCAACAGCTGTTGTGTTTGGCTCCCACTTGGCTTTTGGCAAGCTCCTCAGAATTTTCCTGACCTTTTCTTCATTTGAAAACTTCTTTCCCAATGACTCTACATTATTCACCACATCAGTGAATCTTTTGGCCATCTCCTTGATGGTCTCATCTGAGTTCATCTTGAATAGCTCATATTGCCTCAGAAGTATGTTGATCTTGGTCTGTTTAACCTGGCTTGTTCCTTCATATGTCACAACCATTTTGTCCCATACTTCTTTGGCACTTTTGCAATTTGACACTCTGTTGAACTCATCTGCATTAAGAGCACATTATAACAGATTCATAGCTTTGTAATATTTTGATACCTTTTCCAGTTCAGTAACTGAGAGATTTTCCTCAGACTTGATGCATCTAACTCCATCTATGGTAGTATAATACTCATGAGAACCATTCTGAACTATTGACCACAGTTCCATGTCCTGATATATGATGAACATCTTCATCAATGCCTTCCAGTGCATGAAGTTATCACCACAGAACAATGTAGATCTGTTTGCTGCCCTTCCTTTTGAGAACCCACCATCTCCTACATTACTCATAGTCACAAGATTGTTAGATCTATATTAGTGACCCAAGCTCTGATACCAATTGAAAGTTTTTAATGTAGACTAAATACAAAATCAAAATAATCTAGAAGGGGGTTGAATAGAGTATGGAAAGTTTTTTCTAAACACAAATTTTAACTAATTTACTATGTGAGAAACTCAAATCTCAAGGCCTTGAGATTTTAGAAAACAGTCAGAAACTTTCAAAGGCAAAACAGAAAGCTTCATGGCCTTGAACTATAACCAGTTCTGAACAGTTTATAAACCCTAGTTTGATTTGAGTTGTGTGCAACAGAAAATAACAAAAACTGTAAAGTAAAGAACAGAAGGCAATTTACAGAGTTCAGTCCCAATGGACCTAATCTCTGCCTGAGGGATCTAATCCCACCAAGATTGGGCAAACACTTCTTATTAGTCACACAGAAACTGCCCTAGATCTTCAAGCCTAAGTGAATTCCCTTACACCTATACAGCTGGTGGTTCCAAACCTATCTAGTATCAGCTACTAACTGTTGAGCTAACGAGAACCTCTTGTTTTTCAATTGAACAACCAATCACTAGGTTTAGTGAGGTTTTATATATACAAAAGATAAGCAGATTACAAAACAGAAGAAGAACACAGTAGAAGAATAAGCTTGTGAAGGCCTTGATGTGTTCTTCAGGAAACTGGAATGATTGATCTTCTGAAAGCTGTAATTGAATCCTTAATGTTTGTGTGTTTGAATGTTTGATCTCCCATGAATATTCCACACCTATCTCAGTTCTCTGCAAGCTTATCTTTCTTTAAAAATTCAAACCAGTCTTTTATCCACTCACTACAACTGAATGAGAGCTTTCAGGATCTGAGTCCCTGCAAATCCTCATCCTCTTCCAACTACAATTCAAACAGCTTTGAGTAGATATCCGTTGGAGTTTGTTTAGATTGCATTTGCACGTTTAACAAACCTGCAACAAAATTAAAACACGGCAACAACAAAATCAATTTCTGAATAAAAACTGGATGAGTGAATAAAACAATAATCTGATTAACTTATGAAACATATAACTCATGAAAAAATAGTTTAAGACTCTTAGAAGTCATTAAACAAACATAATAGTAAAGATCAAACCCTGCAAGAAAGAATCAAATTAATTCTGTAAAGCTGTCAGCAACTCAAGGCACATCTCAAGGCCTTGAAGCTCTGAACATGATTCACAGTCCTTCAAAGTTGAAACCAGAAATCTATGATTCTCTCTGATCAGGATATCTTCAATTGTGTTAGATATATAGAGAATATAAAACATAAGTATTTGCAGCAAATCTCTATCTGCAACACAAGATTGTTAGAACATTCAGCATAATAAAGTTATTCCCAAGGCTTTGAAGCTCTGCTCAGTATCTTAAGGCCTTGGAGCCTCATAAATATTTGTCTTTGTCTTTCATCACTCAAAACAGCTACTTCTCAAAACACACTTAAAGGTCTTTGAGTCAACAGCCATCACCTTAACTTGTCTAGCAATGGCTTCCCCAAAAAGTAATAGATCATCTGCAAAGCATAAATGGGTGACCGCAAGACCACCCCTAGATAATCTCACCCCTTTCCAACTACCATCATTCTTAGCAGCTTGGATTTTTTGAGCAAGAATTTCCATAGAAAGGAGAAAGAGATAGAGTGAAATAGGATCACCCTATCTCAAACCCCTAGAATGAAGAATTTGTTCTTGCTTTTCACCATTCCAAATTACCCTCAAAGAAGAGGTGGTGACAGAGTCCATGATTAGATCCACCCAATTTTTAGGTAACCCAACTTGACTCAACACAGCAGCAATAACACTCCATCTGACCCTATCATAAGCCTTAGCTAGGTCAATTTTGATAGCCACACCACCCTTCTTACTCTCAGTGTGTTTCAAACAGTGAAAACACTTCCTGAGCCAAGAGAATATTCTCACAAGCGTGCCTACCAGGAAAGAAGCTGTATTGAAAAGGATGCACAATCCTTTGTAAAATAGGTATAAGCCTTTGAATAAGTAGTTTAGTAATGATCTAAAGAGATACATTACATAAACTAATAGGCCTACACTGAGAGAAAGAGGTAGGGTTTTCCACGTCAGGAATTAGAGTGATAAGAGTGTCATTAGTTCCAAAGGGAAGCTTCCCAGTAGCCAATTCAGTTCTAACTATAGAACAAAGAGAACGTTTTACTGTCTCCCAAATAGATTGATAGAAGGCTGGGGGGAGCCCATCAGGCCTAGGGATATTAAAAGCCCCCATCTGAAACAAAGTGTGATGAACCTCTAAATCAAAAGTAGGAGCAAGTAAAGAGCATACCTCATTTGAAGTAAGAACTCTACCTTTCCGGACAATAGAAGCCTGGGAACCATCCAAATCCTCATAATAAATGAGCTTGAAATGTGTAGTAACTTCCCTTTTCAAAGTAGCTTCATCATCACACCACCTTCCGTCATTAAATTTGAGAGTAGAGACCTTATTCCTCGTTCTTCTGACAATTGCAGAGAGATGGAAAAATCTTGTATTCTTGTCTCCCAACAAAAGTTTACTAAGTCTTGATTTCTGAAACCAAAACATTTCTTCTTGTTTCAAGATGATATTGAGTTGATCCTGAAGCTCCACTTCCAGCTTCTCCAAAAAATTATTATCACAGACAGACAAAGCTCTTTGAATGCCATTAAGCCTAGAGAAAACTTTCCTTTTCCTATAGAAAATATTCCCAAAAATCTCCTTGTTCCAAACCTTAACTTTCTCAGTAAAATGATGAATCGTATGGGCAATGTTAAAAGAAACTAACCAGATCTCATGCACCATACCGAAAAAACTGTCATCATAAAGCCATGCAGCTTCAAATATAAAGGATTTAAGATCTGAACTAGGGGTGGACATACCATTAATGTCAATGAGCACAGGGTGATGGTCAGAGTTGACTTTCACCTCATGCTTAACCACAGCATCAGAAAATAAGATCCTCCCAGCAGAATTGCATAAAGCCCTGTCCTACCTCTGCTTAATAGTTCTTCTTCCAACCTGATAATTTGACCAAGTATACCTAGGACCATCAAACCCCAGATCCAACATATTACAATCCTCTATACAATTCAAAATCTTTATACATCTAGAATGCTCAGTATTCCTACCACCCTTCTTCTCACCTTCAGAAGTAACTTGATAGAAGTCACCAACTACCAACCAAGGAAGATTATGATAGGAAGCTAAGCTTCTCAAATAATACCACAATTCCTCCCTACTAAGAGGAATGAGACTAGCATAAAATATCAGAAAAGACCCAATCATGCTGATAATTCTTTCTAAAAATACCAAACATAGCTTGTGGATGAGTTGCCACAACCTCAAAACTCACTAAGGAGCTATCCCTGAAGACCTAGATTCCACCAGAAAAACCCTGGGCTTCTATTACTTCAAACCGACCAAAACGGGAACAGCGACATAAAACATTCGCATAAGAACTAGAAACCCTAGTCTCCACAATAACTAAAACAGTAGCAGAAGTAGTAAAACACAAATCCAAAATAGATCTCACAGTGTCCTGGTTACCTATACCACGACAGTTCCAAGTGAGAATCTTCATGGATAAGAAATTAGTTTGAGTACCGGCTATCCAGCGGAACCACCCTTCCCTCTGAAGATCCAAAGATGCGCAGATTGAATCCAATTCCTGGAGTAACATTCTTGTTCTAATAGGAATCAAAACTTCCACCTCCGTCATCCATATTGTTTCTATTGGCGGGGAAAACACCTTGTTGCAACTCATATCTACGATTTCGACCATTGGATCCCCCACCACGAGTACCAAAGGAAGACCCTACATCCCTATTATTAGATCGAGCCTTTCCGTTCTCAGCCGCGGAATACTTAGCGCCGGCATTCCGTCCTGTGCTGCCATTCGAACCCCCTGCGTGAAAGGCGTAAAGCGCCGGAAACTGATTTGAATCAAGAGAAAACAGAGTTGATCTAAAGTTCAACCCCTCTCTCAACAAGTTTAGGGATTTTAACTTAGAAACCCCTTTTGACCCTTCTTCGCCACATGTCCCTTCTGGTTGGAATTTTGCTGACGAGGCACTCCAGTTGGCGTCTTAACCGAACTTGCCTTTGAAGCCCCATACACCAGGTCAAGGCTCCGACTCATCTGAGCTTGCCCCGAACCACCAACCTAAAGCCCATCAAAGCAGATATCCAGACCCGCCAATGACCCGAAAGGGTTACGATCACGTGCATCCGCCACACCATCCTTGCCACTTCAACCCCAATTTCCACGCGGTTTGTTAGAGATCCCCTTCTTCCGGGTAGAGATTATCCATGCGCTGAAGAGCAGTTCCTCCTTCTTCTCGACTCCAGAGGACATTCAGTGGTAGTCGTCGGAACTCCTGACCCCTCCGCCATAGTCTCCGGCTCAGCCTAGTCCCAAACGATCCTATTCTCTGGGCAATCGCCTTTTCTATGGCCGTACCGGCTACAACCAAAGAAAATAAGACGCAATCTTTCATACTCAATTAGGATTTTACTTCCATTGATCCACACCATCAGAACCAGGCTTTTGGTATGATCCAACACAACACAAACCCTAGCTTACTGACCTCTTGCAGCTTCTAGCGCCGTCTCATCAACCTTCAGAGCATGTCCAAATTAGTTCCCAATCCCCATCAATGTTTCTTCATCAAATTACTCCACCGGCGCTCCTCGTAACCAGAGCCGTACGGGCGTAGTAGGCGTCGCCGGTCCATTAGGATCAAAATTCGGAACCCATTTCTGCACTAGTAAATAGTTCCCCTGGACCATCCAAGTTCCTTTGAGGTGAACAGACTCATAGTCCTCCTTACAATAGAATCGGAGGCAGTAATGTCCATTAGCAATGTCTGTTAATTCAAAATCCTTCAACGATTTCCATTGAGCTTTGAGGCGAGCACGAAGTAGGCCAAAGGAGACCTCCTTCCCTAACAGATTCACATTTAGGGCACGACTCAATGGATGATGCAATCTCCTCAAAGTATCACCCCCAATTTCGATCAAAATTCGACCATCCTCATGGATCTGTGATGAGATATCACCAATCGCCATGGAGTCCACCGGTACATAGTTTTCCGCCATATAGATCCCCACCGGTGGTTGAAGCAGAGCTTCGCTAAAACGACGATTACCAGCAAAGAGGTCTTAATCCTCCGATCCATCCGCCGTAGAAACGAAACACCGTTTAAAGTTCGCCTGACTGCGAATTAGAATTTCTGACGAACTTCCCAAGCCTCCTACAGGAGTCTGAACCAGATCTGGAGGGGGGAGGCACCCGAGGAGGAGGTTGTTGTTCTGCTGAGAACGAACGAACGGAATCATAGAGACAGAAAATTTTAACCCAGGAAGCTTTTAGTTGGCCTCACTGACGCGCGATTACTACGCATTGCTACACAAGTATACGGTCAAGTAATAAAGTGGATTATTTTAGACTCCGAGTTATCGAACCCAATGGAAGGTGTTTACTATATTCTCTAGATTAGCATTTAAACTCAATTTACCTAAGTAACCGGTAAAAATGATTGTAGTTTGAAGTGTTTTCACCCTCAAACAAGTGAATAGCAATAGAAATAAAATAACGTGAATAAAATGATTTGATAGAAATCAGAGGAGAGAAAGCTAGGGAATCTATAGATCACCTAGGGTAGTTTTGACAATTCCGGATTCCATGTTCTAACACAATGATTCTTAGCAACCTATGCTGTGTAATGGCGTTGACATTTACCTATCAGTCACATGTCGTTCTACACAAAGGTAACAATTTGTCCCTCTCAATCCAAGTATACTACCTATGTGTTCTAGCAGGCTAACAACATTGCAAGGAACAATGTCCTCTCAGACCACCATTCACGAACAACTCATTACTTCCTACTGAATTTACCCTCATCTAGCCATTCCTATCCAACTAACCTCTCAGTCTAGTCAATTAAGAATGATCTTGTTTACTCATCCCAACTAGGGTAGAGTTGTTTTCACACACTCACTAGTTATGGAGTAATTTCGGGTCATGACTCCTACGTTACTAAGAATTAAGCACAATAAACAAGATAATTAGGCTACCAATATCATCATTAATCCTAGTTCATGATTGAATGAAGAAATACACATTTCACATCAGACATCTTAGCCCTAACTTGTCAAGGAAAGAACTCAACATGATGAAAACCAAAACAATCTCCATTAAACCATAATCCTAGCATGAAAGATCATCCAAAATCCGGAAATTATCATCAAAACATAAACCTAGGCTCTCCATAGATGCCTATGTATGATTTTAGCTACTCATAACACAAGTTAACATGGTTCTTGAATAGTTCATACAAGAAAGTAAAGAGAAAAATAGATCAAACGCTAAAATCGTGAAGAATGGCACGATCCGGGCTCTCCTCCTTGCTTGAGATCGTTCCCAATGGAGTCTCCTTGCTCTCCTCCTTCTTCTTGGCTCTCTGGATGCGTGAATGATGCTTATTTCCGTCCCTAGGTCGTTCTTGAATCATAACCCGCAGAAGTCTTCAGTAATTGCACAAAAACCCCCTGAAATCTGTTCCTGACTTCAAAAACGCGATATCTTCTTCGTCCGAACTCGGATTTATCTCCGTGACCTATCATTGGAAAGCTCTATGAGTCTACTTTAATATGGCACTAGTATCACCACTTAATGAGTTGTAGATCTCCGGATATGATCAAAATAGGGCAGACTGGTCATCCAAGCTCCTCTAATTCGGCTTCTCTTGACTGCACTTGAGCTCCCCTTTGTTTCCGAAGTTCGTTCCATGCCTCCTATCAATCGATTAGCATCTGTCCCTGCCAAAAAAACATGAACAAACATACCAAGCGATTATATTTGAAAAATAACAATAAAATATGCATGAAAAACGCCCGGACTAACAATATAGCACATGGTAGCAACAAGTGATAAAACGACCTAGAATCTCTAACATTGGCCTCAAAACACACTCCAAATACATATAATCATGTAGTAAATTCTAACGAATTATATCCCCTAAAAGTTTCTATCACTCACCCCCTCTCTTCCCCGTCGGAACAGTAGCAGAAATAACAACAGCAGCAGCAGCGTCATCGGAGGCAGTGACCCCCGACGCCACAACCGCCACTTGCTTCTCTTCAGTTTCCGAGCACCACCGTATTCTCCGCCTCTCCAGCAGCCTTCTATTTTTTTCCCAATTGAACCCAGAAGCTGGAGTGACTGGAGACCATGCTCCGATCAACCCAGACCCACCGTTTCGCCTGAAAATTTCACATTCGTTCTCCTCCTCTATTTTTCGGTAAATTGAACTCTCACCTTTCAATTTCCTAAGCTAAAAACGTTAGTTGATCATGTAAAATTGATTGTATGTGTGTGTGTGTATGTGTATATGCATATTGGTGTAGAGGTAGGTTGGAGAAGATGGTATAGCTGCATAAAATTTTGTTACAGGGGGGGCCGTGTACAATTCGAGAACTTAAGGGTATAGTGTGTAAGAAGCTTAAAACTATTAATCTTGTACTAGGGGTGCTTGCTCTATTTTACAGAAACTGTATTTTTTATATTTACATTTTTTATTTAGTTTAAATGATTAAATAAGCTAATTAAATTAGTTTCTTAACCAATTAATGAAAATAAATGTCTTTGTAATGTAGATACAAAATAGAAAGTTTATTTAAAATTGGAGATTAGTATTTATTCAATATTTAATATTATTTTCTTAAAGAATAAGTAAACGAATATATTGATTTTTATATATATATATATATATATCAATAAATTATAATGTATTCTTTACTAAATAAATTTTAGTTTCATTTTCTTAACTGAATAGTGAGTTTCTCCAAATAGTTATAAGTATCAATATCATTCTTTTTTCTTTAACAAGTTAAAATTTGTTTAAATAAATATTTTTATATTTAAAAGCAAAATAAATTATTTAGAAAACACATGGTAATTGTGAAATATTTACCAACAACTTCTTAAATTGGAAATATCAATTTCATAATCATAGGAATTAGTACTTTAACTGCTATAATTGGAAATTATGTTTTTGTTATAATTTTAATTAGAGTATTAAATATTTTACACTCTTAAAATTCATTATGTATTTTTTTTAAACAATTTTGGGGTTTTCTAACTTATTAGCGACTCAGAATATATTTATATAAAAATTAATTGGGTGTTTATAATTATAAAAGTTGTCATTTTGCATATCATGTAGGACATATGCATTATCTACTTGCGACACGAACTTGTTTTGTAGAGTGTGACTTCTACGTGCCAGTAGATCAATACATCGTTTACGAGTAGTTGACTAGCTAGCACTATATGGCTCTCACGGTGAGTAAACATGCTTAGTGTTGCGTACTTGTCTTCCTTTGTGTAAAAATGTGATTTTAATTTCATATCTCAAAATATAGATGTGAGTATACATGCTTAGCATTGCGCGGCAAGTCCTTTCATGTGATGTGCTTGTTTACTTGAAAATAACTGTTGTACCTCATTCTGAATTTGCTATACGTGCCTTGCTTGATTTCAATCATCACTCTGTATTCGTGTTCGAACTCGGAAAACTTGTTGTTCAATGTCACACAACCATAAATCATTATTCACGTAAAGTGAAAGATCGCATGCACCAAAACTAGATGTTTGATATTATTTCGGGGCATGACTTCCTTGGATAGTCAGTCTCCGTTGTAACACCCTGCAAATTCTTATAAGGGGTTAAATTGTAATATTTAAAATTTTGAGTTAGTTGTGCAAAATTCTTGTTCAACACTATTGCTGGAACTAGCAAAGGTGGGAGTATCTGGATTTGTGTCTATAGGTTGGGACTATTGCGCAGTTAGTAAGAAACCGGGGAGAATGCAAATACCATAAAGACTTGATTTCAGGCTGGAATCTGGCCAGTTTAACGATCACCAAAAGTTGTTAAGTAATTTGATAATATTATAAGATGTGGGGTCAGAGTGCAATTTCATAAAATAGGAAAAATCATGTAAAATTCTAAAACTAGCCAAAAGTTTGATAATGTACACTTTCCCCCTAGTGCATGCATTCCACTTGTCACCCTCCCTTGTGCATGATTGCCACATGCCCCTTGATGTGGCAACACCTCAATAACTGCAATCACACTTCATTTCAGCAACAACTCTCACTCTCTCTCTCTCATGCAGGATCTTCTTCCCTTTCTTCTCCTCCACCATGAACTAGCACCATCATCACCAGGAAACACAACCAATACTCCATATCTATCAAAATTGCTGTTGCTGGGAAGGCCCAAGAACATGTCGAACAAAACCATTCAATTTGATATTTCATTCGAAGTGGAGCGAGGAAACTGAGATCAAAGTAGAGCTCGGTGGTACCAAAGTTTTTCTCCAATTCGTCGGTTTGTGAATGGGTCACCAGGAACAGGGTTAAACCCTGTCGACATCTGCTTGAGGCAGTCGGGAGGCACGGGTTTGGGCTTCGAATTCGCCGGCTTCTGAAATTTTTTCCGGAGAATTACCATGGCTGTCGGAATCGAGTAAGTGCCTTGTTAATAGCTCGTTTTGGTTCTTGTTTGCTCAGAATGATCCCTGAAGTGTGTAGAGACATATTTGTAGCTTAGAATCCATCCAGAAACACATTTTACTAGGTTGTGATTCTCAGTTCATGGGTTTAAAAAACAGTAAACATGCACTGGACAAAGTCGAATTTCTCCCTCTGTGGTTAACCAATTTCAGAGCTTGATAGCTCTCTGGAAAGCTTGATTCTTGAGCTACAAGACCATGTAAATTTTCAGTCTTAATTGCTATTTTAAGATGCCTGAAAATTGAGCCGAAACCCCTAGGTGTATGAATTTGTGTTGTTTAGGTTGAAGCCCAGAACCTGTCCAGTTTTAAGGCTACTTTACAGCCCATGTTCTTGCTATTTTGGCCAAGATTTAAGAAGCCAAATGGCTCTCTGCGTTTGTGGTAATATAGGCTACATGTTTAGCTAGGATTGCTGCCCCAATTTTGTGGTTAACTGGGCAAGATTCACTTTCAAAATCTGTCGCAAAAAAAATAAAACAATAAAATCAAAATATACGCAGTTTGAGTGGAACAGTTCCAGCATGTTCTTCATGAAATGTATCAATCCTATTAGCTACTTCAAATCTTGTCCCTATGAGCTATAAAGCGTGCATGGTTACTCCCTGTACCTGGGTTTGTCAATTTCAATTGAGTTTGGTGGATCTAACACACTCTAACATGGCTGGATTAGGGTTTAAAAACAATGGTAGAACTAGTTTTGGAAGTAGATAAAATGTCACTAAGTGCTGTATTTCAAGAACCTGAACTGCCAAGTTCAAATCCTTGTAACTTTGTGATTACTAAGTGACTTTGGTTGCTATGTCTAGAGCATTCCTAGCTCTACAATCAGCGCCATTGTAGTCTCTGGGGTTCTTTATTGTCTGGAAGTTGTTCTAAACTAAAGTTACAAAACTAGGAAAAGAGTAAAACTTCTTTAAAGATGTGACATGATTTGAGGACATTTTCAGTTAGGACCGCGGACAATCAAAACAATTTGTGAGCAAGGAAGCCATCTTAGGTCTGCTGATCCAAGTATCTTTGGGGGTAACTAGCTCGGGGAATTTGAGTTGCTTCGGTCGAGCTTTGGGGGTAAAATTGTGATTTGGTAACTAGAGGAGCAAATTGTTGTTTGTCAAATTTGCGGGGCCCAAGTTTAGTACCACCAAAATTTATTGATTATAGTACCACGGTGACCAGCTATCATAGGAAAGTTTAGAAGCTTAGGTATCTGCATCCGATGGTATTAAGTCAGCCTAGAGTTCTTAGGCTGACGTGTTGGGACACAATCTTGTTTGATAATCTTGTAAGAGGGGTAAAATAGTTATTTTACTTACAAGATTGATTACGATTGAGACTTATGTTTTGGATTTTCTATATAACTTAAATGGGTATTTGGTGGTGTAATAGGCTATTTTGGATTACAGCTGATCAAATAAACCACTTGGGTATTTCTTCAATTTTTCTAATATTAGGGACCTCAATGCAAATAAGTAAAAGTTTTAGTTTTCAGCCCTATAACTATCAAGGAGTGCTAAAATGAAAATTTTATACTTTTAGGCCTTGTTTGACGTGTTGAGGAATTTAGGCTCAATCAGGGGGGCTAAAATGTAATTTAGACAAACTACATGGATCTGAATATACGTAATCGGGAACTAGAGACTCAATCTTAAGTATATAACTTGTGGACTAAGTGACTTTTGAGACTGGCAACCAGAAATTATTAAGGGGTTCGGGAACAGCCAGGGAGTGTACTGATAAGACTGACGCGTCAGGGGCAAATAGTCATTCTGGGCTAGACCGCTAGCAAGATACTTGCAGATGCATTATGCCTCACTTATGCGGACATATACTGATAAGTACCTATACACTTGTATGTGTAGAGGTTGTCGAGATAGAGAATAATGCCGGTCAGGAGTGCTAAGCAAGCTACCAGGTAAGAATATGAATGCTTATTAGCTATTAAGAAATATAAGATCAGAAACATATATGTGTCTCTGAGTAGGAGGAACATAAATCATGGAGTAACTAAAGGAGAATATTTGATGTCTATGTGCACTCAAACATCGGAGTATGTGTTTTATACATGCTCGTCTTGACTATTTGGTTGAGTATGGATATTATACATGTATGTCTCTAAATAATTGATTGAGAATTAAATCCCGGGTACTATAGACCTGTTATGGTCACTACAGGATATGGCCGTCTGCTCTGCTGCGGTATCAGATATATGGGTCCCAGTTTATGGGCTTAGCCGGTACATTGCTAGCTCCCGGCTAGACAACTAGGTTCCGCCCGCTGGGTTGCGATCCAGAGGGGGTGTGCACACTTAAGGTCTAGTATGTCTTGGTGGATTAATGGGTGGTACAGTAATGGGGAACTAAATATAGAATTTGGTTTAACTGTGTTTAAGCGATTAACTCGGATTTCTGGCATAACATTCTCTTTACTGTGTGATGTGAAACAGGATACTTGGTCATATCTTTACGAGTAAAGGTTTACCATTTTCAAAATCTTATATATAAGTATCCACATCTGATATAAAGTCTTTCATTTTGTTGTAATATGATGTTGTGACGTCGCTGCCATATGTACTTGGCAGGTGGGTACGCGGGAGATCGGGTAGTAGACAAAACACTTAGACGCTAAAACGTTGGAGTATAAGAACTGCAATTGTAAGCTTTATTTAATTTCAGTTTCTTTAATTTTTTCTCGTAACAGAACCGTTAGGGTTAATCTCCTTGATGATCACTTCCATGCTTAGCGGAAGACATCTCCGGATAGTCTGGGGGATCTTAATGTAATTCTCCAGTACTCTAGGATGGGGGTGTTACAGATGGTATCAGAGCAGTGGTTCTGTGAAAAGGCAGAATTAGAGACTCAATTAATAGGTAGGTAGAGTTTTCAAAAACAGAATCTTGATAGGAGACGGAATAAAACTGGAATAGGAATGTTGGGGGAGAGCACTGGCGAGAGGGCTATATGTGCATTCTTGGGCCAAATAGGAGGCCTATGTTGTTGGAATATCAGGCTAAGATTCAAGTTGTCGCATTGTTTTGCATGATAAAAATAATGCATGCTACTATTAGAGAGTAGTGGATATGAAACTATAAATGGATGATTTTCTTCCAGTGCGATCTGGGAATTTGATAAACGGACTTGATAGAATCATATGGATGTGAATAAGTCTGGTATGGCTATGGTATTAATCGAGAATAACTGCTATGACAGCCACTGAGCTGTCATATGGTTGAATGGAATTCATCTAAGTCAAATCATTATTAACTTGCATGATTAGAAAAGAATTAGAGTGATTACGTTAGGGTACGATTTTGAAGCAGAATGACCCTGTCATCCTAGCAGTCTGGAACTTGATAGAGTGTTGGTAAGAACATTGTATGGTATAAACCAATCTGGTATAAGACAATAGTATTTGAGGAGCAAGGGATGAGGAATATAATTGGATGAGGATTTCCATAAATAAAATTAATGTTAGCTGCATAATAGAACATTAACTGAAACCGTAAAAGGTAGGATGTAGTCTTGTAGTGGGATGACCTTGACAGGTATCCTAGGTCTGTGTAGGCATTGGATAAGTGGGAAACGAATAAGAAAGAGAGGGGATTCGTTAGTAGCGGAGATGGAGTTAGATATGTAGAATATGCAATCGTAGTATGTTTATAGGGGATGGTATGCGTGTACTTTGGGACAATGAATGAATAATAAAAGAATTTAAAAGATGATCAGGAGGTCGGGGATATTCTATCGGGTGTACTTTTGGGGATAAGAGATGGGATTGGGTGTCTTAGGAGTGGTATGGAAGTATGTCAGGTTTATGTAAGGACTAGGAGACAGTAGGAATAAGGAATGAGTAAGATAATATTCAGTATTCAAGGGATAGGGTGGTAGTAATAGATAGAGGAATGCTGACGGATCGCGAAAAGAGAAGTGTAACATAACAACGGGATTGTCATTAACTATAAAGAGGTTGTGGGTCATGAGTGATACAAGGATAATTGCAATATCCTGGGGGTAGACAACATAATGAGGGAGTTTGTAGAGTCTAATTTTGAATAATACATCGAAGGTTGTAGCAACTTGTTGAGTAGGGACATTAAGAAGGAAATAAACAATTTTGGGATGAGGAGGCACATATGAGCATTTTGAAGAGTACATGGAAGCGACATGACGAAATCAGGTCAAAGATCATATGGATCAGACAAACTGAGATGATATAGAACCTGAGTAAGAGGAAACTAATCAGCTCCAGAAGGACACCAAGACAAACTAGATAAGGTCATAATTCCATTTGGATATCGACGTTGGCCGAGAATTCTCAAGGAAATTGGCTGTAAGGCGAGAGAACCAGAATGGATTCAGAGAGGGATAAGGGAAAGGTTATAAGGAATGTGTAAGGTTAGGTGATCTTCGAGGACAAAGATTCTTTTAAGGGGGGTAGAATGTAACACCCTGCAAGTTCTTATAGGGGGTTAAATTGTAATATTTAAAATTTTGAGTTAGTTGTGCAAAATTCTTGTTCAACACTATTGCTGAACTAGCAAAGCAGGGAGTATCTGGATTTGTGTCTTCAGGTTGGGGCTATTGCGCAGTTAGTACGAAACTGGGAAGAATGCAAATACCATAAAGACTTGATTTCAGGCTGGAATCTGGCCAGTTTAACGATCACCAAAAGTTGTTGAGTAATTTGAGAATATTCGAAGATGTGGGGTCAAATTGCAATTTCATAAAATAGGAGAAATCATGTAAAATTCTAAAACTAGCCAAAAGTTTGATAAATTACAGTTTTCCCCCTAGTGCATGCATTCCACTTTTCACCTTCCCTTGTGCATGATTTCCACATGCCCCTTGATGTGGTAACACCTCAATAGCTCCAATCACACTTCATTTCAGCAACAACTCTCTCTCTCTCATGCAGAATCTTCTTCCCTTTCTTCTCCTCCACCATGAACTACCACCATCACCACCAGGCAACACCACCAATACTCCATCTCTATCAAAAGTGCTGTTGCTGGGAAGGCCCTAAAACATGTCGAACAAAACCAGTCAATTTGATATTTCATTCGAAGTGGAGCGAGGAAACTGAGATCAAAGGAGAGCTCGGTGGTACCAAAGTTTTTCACCAATTCATCGGTTTGTGAATGGGTCGCCGAGAACTGGGTTAAACCCTGTCGGCATCTGCTTAAGGCAGTTGGTAGGCACGGGTTTGGGCTTCGAATTCGCCGGCTTCTGAAATTTTTGCCGGAGAAACACCATGGCTGTCGGAATCGAGTAAGTGCCTTGTTAATAGCTCGTTTTCGGTTCTTGTTGGCTCGGAATGATCCCTGAAGTGTGTAGAGACATATTTGAGGCTTAGAATCCACCCAGAAACAGATTTTACTAGGTTGTGATTCTCAGTTCTTGCGGTTTCAAACAGTAAACATGCACTGGAAAAAGCCGAATTTCTCCCTCTGTGGTTAACCAATTTCAGAGCTTGATAGCTCTCTGGAAAGCTTGATTCTTGAGCTAGAAGACCATGTAAATTTTCAGTCTTGATTGCTATTTTAATATGCCTGAAAATTGAGCCGAAACCCCTAGGTGTATGAATTTGGGTTGTTTAGGTTGAAGCCCAGAACCTGTCCAGTTTTAAGGCTACTTTACAGCCCATGTTCTTGCTATTTTGGCCAAGATTTGAGAAGCCAATTGGCTCTCTGCATTTGTGGTAATATAGGCTACATGTTTAGCTAGGATTGCTGCCCCAATTTTGTGTTTAACTGGGCATGAATCACTTTCAAAATCTGCCGCAAAAAAAAATAAAACAATAAAATCAAAATATATGCAGTTTGAGTGGAACAGTTCCAGCATGTTCTTCATGTCATGTATCAATCCTATTAGCTACTTCAAATCTTGTCCCTGTGAGCTATAAAGCGTGCATGGTTACTCCATGTACCTGGGGTTGTCAATTTCAATTGAGTTTGGTGGATCGAACACACTCTAACATGGCTGGATTACGGTTTAAAAACAATGGTAGAACTAGTTTTGGAAGTAGAGAAAATGTCACTAAGTGCTGTATTTCAAGAACTTGAACTGCCAAGTTCAAATCCTTATAACTTTGTGATTACAAAGTGACTTTGGTTGCTATGTCTAGAGCATTCCTAGCTCTACAATCAGCTCCATTGTAGTCTCTGTGGTTCTTTATAGTCTGGAAGTTGTTCTAAACTAAAGTGACAAAACTAGGAAAAGAGTAAAACTTCTTTAAAGATGTGACATGATTTGAGGATATTTTCAGTTAGGACCGCGTAAAATCAAATCAATTTGTGAGCAAGGAAGCCATCTTAAGTCTGTTGATCCAAGTATCTTTGGGGGTAAGTAGCTGGGGAAATTTGAGTTGCGTCGGTCGAGCTTTGGGGGTAAAAATGTGATTTGGTAACTAGAGGAGCAAATTGCTGTTTGTCAAATTTGCGCGGCCCAAGTTTAGTAACACCAAAATTTATTGATTAGAGTACTACAGTGACAAGCTATCATAGGAAAGTTTAGAAGCTTAGGTATCTGAATCCGATAGTATTAAGTCATCCTAGAGTTCTTAGGCTGACGTGTTGGGACACTATCTTGTTTGATAATCTTGTAAGAGGGGTAAAATAGTTATTTTACTTAAAAGATGTGTTACGATTGAGACCTATGTTTTGGAGTTTCTATATAACTTAAATGGGTATTTGGTGGTGTAATAGGCTATTTTGGATTACAGCTGACCAAATAAACCACTTGGGTCTTTCTTCAATTTTTCTAATTTTAGGGACCTCAATGCAAATAAGTAAAAGTTTTAGTTTTCAACCCTATAACTATCAAGGAGTGCTAAAATGACAATTTTATACTTTTAAGCCTTGTTTGACGTGTTGAGGAGTTTAGGCTCAATCAGGGGGGCTAAAATGTAATTTAGACAAACTACATGGATCTGAATGCACGTAATCGGGAACTTGAGACTCAATATTAAGTAGATAACTTGTGGACTAAGTGACTTTTGAGACTGGCAACCAGAAATGATTAAGGGGTTCGGGAACAGCCAGGGAGTGTACTGATAAGACTGAGACTTCAGGGGCGAATAGTCATTCTGGGCTAGACCGCTAGCAAGTTACTTGCAGATGCATTATGCCTCACTTATGCGGACATATACTGATAAGTACCTATACACTTGTATGTGTAGAGGTTGTCGGGATAGAGAATGATGCCGGTCAGGAGTGCTAAGCAAGCTACCAGGTAAGCATATGAATGCTTATTAGATATTAAGAAATAGAAGATCAGAAACATATATGTGTCTCTGAGCAGGAGGAACATAAATCATGGAGCAACTAAAGGAGAATCTCTGATGTCTATGTGCACTCAAACATCGGAGTATGTGTTTTATACATGCCATCTTGAATATTTGGTTGAGTATGGATATTATACATGTATGTCTCTAAATAATTGATTGAGAATTAAATCTCGGGTACTATAGACCTGTTATGGTCACTACAGGCTCCGGCCGTCTGCTCTGCTGCGGTATCAGACATATGGGTCCCATTTTATGGGCTTAGCCGGTACATTGCTAGCTCCCGGCTAGATAACTAGGTTCCCCCCTCTGGGTTACGATCCAGAGAGGGTGTGCACACTTAAGGTCTAGTATGTCTTGGTGGATTAATGGGTGGTACAGGAATGGGGAACTGAATACAAAATTTGGTTTAACTGTGTTTAAGCGATTAACTCGGATTTCTGGCATAACATTCTCTTTACTGTGTGATGTGAATCAGGATACTTGGTCATATCTTTACGAGTACAGGTTTACCATTTTCAAAATCTTATATATAAGTATCCACATCTGATATAAAGTCTTTCATGTTGTTGTAATATGATGTTGTGACGTCGCTGCCAAACTTGGCTGGTGGGTACGCGTGAGATCGGGAAGTAGACAAAACACTTAGACGCTAAAACGTCGGAGTATAAGAACTACAATTGTAAGTTTTATTTAATTTCAGTTTCTTTAATTTTGTCTCATAACAGAACCGTTAGGGTTAATCTCCTTGCTGAGCACTTCCATGCTTAGCGGAGGACATCTCCGGAGAGTCTGGAGGATCTTAATGTAATTATTCAGTACTCTAGGATGGGGGTGTTACATCCGTGCTTCGGGGAAATGACTCGGGACAATGACTTCCTTCGGCATCAGGTCCATAAAATACTTTACTTCAGGGTATGACTTCCTTGGGCATCAGGTCCCTAAAATTCGATCCGTACTATTTATCCTGGTCCTTTTTGGTTATTGCGAATTATTAATCTAACTGCTTTATCTCTAAATTTGGAAAAAATCATTTATAAGTCGTGCTCTGCTTAGACATTCCACTTGAGATAAGATCTTCGTTATAGAAATACTGAACGTTTGGGAATCTTATGAAAAGCTGCAAACTCTGATATTTATACTTATACTCTGTCACTGTCCAAACTATTTCAAATACAAACCCCGCCACCTTTGGGCTTGGGCAATTAAATTGTTGGGCCCCTTGGACCGTTTTAACCCTGGATAATTCCTAAAATCAATTAAAATTGACCAAGCGCGTTAAATTTGGATTTTAACTGTTTATATGCAATTCGCATGGTGGTTGGATATGGCCTTAGGATGTGGTTTGGTGTGATTGTTTAGTTTTGTGATTTGGTTTACGGCCTGCGAGCTGATCAATTTGTTGTAATAATTAATTAGGGTTTTATGGCATGCGAGCCATTTTTTTTTCAACTTGTGAGATTTATTTTATTTAGTATAGTTGTTAGCTAGTGCTAGATAGAATAGATTGTTAGCCAAAATTGAAGAAAAGAATCCCAAAGCCAAAAGAAGCCACAAAAAGATGGAGCATGGATTATTCCACATGAATATGAAGGATGGACGAAAAGATGAAGACGCATGGAGATGTGTTTGCTTTTAGGGTTCATAGATAATTCCACTGGTTTGGAATTATCTTAGTCTAGAAAAGGCCATATCCACATCACGTTTTATTTTGTTTTGTGGTTGTTTATTTTATTGTCTTATTATTTTGTGGTTGGTGTATGGATGATTCATGCAATTAAGATAATAAGATAATTAGACAACCCGAATCTATTATTTGGAGTTGTGCCCAAACTCAAATAGATAGATCAGTTGATATGGATCAACAAAACAATTAAAATTGAATTTGAAAATCCCTCAAAATTCAAATATTGTGTTTTTGCCTTCTCGTTATTTAAACACTCATTATCATCATGATTTATCGAGTTCGTGCGTGCCAAAGCAAGGCGACTTGGTTCATAATGATGGAATGCGATGGCACAAACAAGTTATGTGTAATTGTTTAAAAAAGAGGTTGAACACAACTAACCTATTAATATGATTAAAAACCTAGAGGCAATCAATTGGGATTATCTATGCAGATGGATAAATAAGGAGTTATTTGCCCAATTGAACCAAGAGTTGCATAAGGAATGCAATTGGGATTGTTCCTACCTAAAGTAGTCAAATTATGGGTGAATTGCCAAAGCAAGCTCATAAGGAGATAAAACATGGATCTTGGCCCACTAGAAAATATAAGGATATTTTCCGCATTAATATCTTGAGGGTTATGAATCCGTAGAAAAATAGTGGGAGCTATATTTGATAAACTAGCCATTATTGAATATAGTCAAAAATTCACAAATATTAAAACTTGCGTATTTTATTTTTGTAGAATTCGAAATGGCAAACAACTCATCGAGTTCACAACATTCCCTACGATCTGTCCTTGAGAAGGACAAGCTCTCTGGAACCAACTTTCTTGATTGGTACAGAAACTTGAGAATTGTTCTCAAGCAAGAGAAGAAACTATACGTAATAGAGGAGCAAGCTTCAACAGGTCCAGAGAACAATACCCATGCAGCCCTAAAGGCGTATCAAAAGCGTGTTGATGACGCTAATGATGCGGCCTGCCTTATGCTATGCACCATGACTTCTGAGCTTCAGAAGCAACAGGAAAACATGAATGCTGTCGATATGATCGAGCATCTGAAGCAGCGGCTCCAAGAGCAGGAAAGGGTTGATAGGTATGAGGTCCCTAAGGCATTGTTCAAGTGTCATATGGCTGAAGGGAACCCAGTGGGACCCCATGTACTCTGTATGATCGGATACTTGGACAATCTCGCGCGACTAGGGTTTCCGATCGGCCAAGAGTTGGCAACCGATCTCGTGTTGCAATCGTTGCCTGAGAGTTATGGACAGTTCATCATGAACTATAAAACAAACGAGATCGTGAAACCACTGCAAGATTTACTCAATATTTTGAGGACAGCTGAACAAAGCATCAACAAGGGTAAGGGCAAGGCCATTATGATGGTATAGAAAGGACAGGGCAAAAGGTTTGCCCATCTTCCAAAGGCAAAAGCAAGTCAGCTGCCAAGTCCAAGGAACCTGCCCTTAAGCCTGTTGGTGGCATTGCCAAAGGTGTGACAAAAGGTGAGTGTCACTACTGCAGTCAGCCTGGACACTGGAGGAGGAACTTCCCAAAATATCTGGAGGACAAGAGGCTTGGAATAGTGATTCTACTACCACCAGGTATTTTTGTTGTAGATGTCAATCTAACTGTCTCTACATCATGGATATTAGATGCTGGATGTGGATCTCACATTTTTCGAAATGTGCAGGATCTAAAGAGAAGTAGAAGATTGGCTAAAGGGGATATAGACCTGCGCATTGGGAATGGAGCAAAAGTTGCTGCGTTGGCCGTGGGCGTGTGCGAGCTATCTCTACCTTCATGATTAGTTTTAGAATTAAATAATTGCTATTTTGTGCCTGCTATGAGCAGAAACATTATTTATATTTCGTGATTGGACAAGGAAGGTTTTAATATTTCAATAAAGAACAATTGTTGTTCCTTTTATTTTAATAATATTCACTATTAAAGTGCGCAATTGTTTAATGGACTTTATGTCCTTGATCTAAGCAATCATGTCTACAACATTAATACCAAGAGGATTAAAATACATGATTTGAATCCTGCTTACTTATGGCACTGTCGTATAGGACACATAAACGAGAAAAGTGTATCTAGACTCCATAAGGATGGATTACTAGACTCATTTGATTTTGAATCATATGAGATGTGTGAGGCTTGTTTATTGGGAAAATGACAAAGTCCCCTTTCAATAAGAAAGGTGAGAGGACTAGTGAGCAATTGGCGCACATACATACTGATGTGTGTGGGCCATTTGCCACGCCTGCCACGGGTGGTTACGTCTACTTCATTACATTTACTGATGATTACAGTAGATATGGATTTGTGTACCTAATGAGGGCCAAATTCGAATCCTTTGAAAGTTTCAACGAATTCAAGAGTGAAGTACAGAAGCAACTTGGAAAAAGTATCAAGGCTCTACGATCGGATCGTGGAGGAGAATACTTGAGCCAAGAGTATGACGACTATCTTAGAGAGTGTGGGATCGTGTCCCAACTCACACAACCCGGAGCGCCACAATGTAATGGCGTGTCTGAGAGGAGGAATCGAACCCGATTGGATATGGTTCGATCTATGATGTGTCAAACCGATCTTCCATTATCAGTTTGGGGCTATGCTCTATTAAGTGCAGCTTTCACCATTAACCGTGTTCCATCAAAATCAGTCATGAAGACACCACATGAGATGTGGAGTGGGTAGCGTCCCACACTATCGTTCATGAAGATTTCGGGCTGCGATGTCTATGTAAAGCGTTTACAATCAGACAAGCTAGGGCCAAAGTCGGATAAGTGTAAATTTGTGGGGTGCCCTAAGGAAACTAAGGGCTACTACTTATACTATCCAACTGAGAACAAAGTGTTTGTTGCTCGGTCTGGCGTGTTTCTATTACGAGAGTTTGTCTCTAAAGAAGCAAGTGGGAGGAATGTAGAACTTAAAGAGATTCAAGAACCACAAATCACTGAACCGATTATGGAACATGAACAAGAACCACAAGGATTTTTGGAACAGCCTGTTCTGGTAACAAAAGAGCTTCGTAGATCTAGTAGAGTGCGCCAGGAACCCGAGATGTATGGACTTCTCATGACTGATTCCGGTGACACAATGCTCATAGATAATGAGCCTACTACCTATGAATAGGCCATAAAAGGGCCAGACTCTCAAAAGCGGCTAGAAGCCATGAGATCCGAGATGGAATCCATGTATACCAACAAAGTATGGACTTTGGTGGAACCACCCGTAGGGGCGCGGCCCATAGGTTGCAAATGGGTCTTCAAGAAGAAGATCAACATGAACGGTAATGTGATTACCTATAAGGGCCGATTGGTGGCTAAAGGATTTAGACATATTCATGGTATTGGCTATGATGAAACCTTTTCACCAGTCGCAATGACCAAATCCACACGAATCCTACTTGCGATTGCAGCATACAACGACTATGAGATTTGGGAGATGGATATCAAAACAGCATTCCTTTATGCGAATCTCCTCGAGGACGTGTATATGATACAACCGAAGGGTTTTAAAGATCCAAAGCAAGACAACAAAGTCTGTAAGATGCAACGATCAATTAAAGGATTGAAGCAAGCTTCTAGGAGTTGGAATCGACGTTTTGATGAAGTAGTCAAAGAGTTTGGCTTCATCAGAAACGAAGATGAGTCTTGTGTCTAAAAGAAGGTTAGTGGGAGCTCTGTAGCTTTTCTGGTCTTGTATGTGGATGACATACTACTCATTGGAAACGACGTTCCCATGCTGCAATCTGTTAAAGATTGGCTAGGAAAGTGTTTATCAATGAAATACTTAGGGGAAGAAGCCTATATACTTGGTATAAAGATCTATATAGATAGATCTAAGAGACTTCTAGGCCTAAGTCAGAGTACATATATTGACAAGGTGTTGAAGTGGTTAAACATGCAAGATTCCAAGAAGGGATTCTTGCCCATGTCACATGGAATCACTCTTTCAAATAGTTGTTGTCCTTCCAATGAGATTGAGAAGGAACGAATGAGTGGAATTCCCTTTGCTTCGGCCATAGGATCTATCATGTACGCCATGTTATGTACTAGACCAGATGTTTCATATGTCTAGAGTATGACAAGAAGATGCCAATCCAATCCGGGTGAGAGTCACAGGATTGCAGTCAAGAACATCCTAAAGTACTTGAGAAGAACTAAGGATTCTTTCTTGATATTTGGCGGTGAGGAAGAGTTGCGTGTAAGGGGTTACACGGATGCAAGCTTCCAAACCGACAAAGATGACTTTAGATCACAATCGTTGCAATGCTGCAATGCTGCAATGCTGTGCCATCTGATTCGAGATATTATCGATAGAGGAGACGTTCGTGTTGGAATAGATGCCCTAGAGGCAATCTAGTTTAGTATGAATTATATGTGGCTAGAAATTTATTTATTACTTATTGGATATTTAATATAGTGAATTCCTTAGATTCACAATTGTGTTGTTTATCTTAAATATCCCTAGTCAAGTATAATGATTAAATGGGACAATCATCTATATACTAGTATGGGGTTGGATTGATATGGAGATATCACGATCCAACACATAGGTGTGCATTAGGGAAAGTTGCACTGGATTGACCCATCTCCGAGAAGGCTACATACACGTTATGTTGAGTCACAAGCGCTTCTCGTGGTGCAATGGTATTGTCATCTTTAGACTTGAAGTCACTAGATATTCTAGTTGTGGATTATGTGATCTTGGTAGCGTTAAACGCTACACCGTACCTAGGTATTTATAAAGGTGTGTACTGGATACAATAAGAAGCAAGCTTAGAGATCATAGTGGACGTAGATAGAATTTGTCCCTCCCACATAACGGGAGCAAATATCCTAGGCCACTCGAGGGATAGTGCTTATAGAATGTCTAGCCATACTCAAATAAATCAATATGGGATATTGATGTTATTTGCACGAATAAGGCTATTCCCATAGATCGAGAAACTATGGATTGGATATACGAGTGTGACTTGTATGTCTCGTGTCCAATCCGGTTATAGAGACAAAGGGATGAGACAATTACTTGTACAAATGTTGTCAAGATGACTATTCTATTAGTTGGCTAGATTGGATGTTTTGCTAGAGACCGCTCCATATTAGCAAATAGTTGCTACCAACTGGATAGAACCTATGGGGTCACACGCTACATAGAGTTGAACTATATTTGGGAATTAATTAATTGGATTAATTAATTAGAAGGATCAATTTGCAAACCCTTGCAAACTTAGTAGGGACTAATTTGCAAGGAAGGGACTAAATTGAATTTTAGTAGGACTAGAATAAGTCCTTTAGGTAGTTAACAAGGAGTTGTTGGACTATATAAAGGACCTTCCTTCCTTCCTTCCCACATAACTTATGCTCATTATTGAACATAACAAAGAGTGGGAGAGAACAAATACGAGAGAGAGCAAGCAACAAGGGAGCCGACCGCCCCCTTGCCGCCGCCCCGTCCCCGTCGGCCACAAAGGAGTCCGAGACCCTCCTTTTGGGTCTTGTTTTGCGTGATTCTTCTTCCTCTTCCTCTTCCGGGCTAGCACCAAGGATTTGGGAGATCTAGGATCAACTCTAGTCGTGGATCAACTATAGAGAACGTGACACAATTCGCTTTTGAAGTCATCAAAGGAGAACCCTAAGGTGTGTTATTGATTTCTAACCCTTACCATCCTTATGTCTCTTGACTTGTGATCCTTGGAGAGCATAAACGTGGTTTATGTGTTACTTTTTAGTTGTTTTACACCTTAATTTGATTGTTTATCGCGTAAAACAAGACAAATCAAGCATGGGATGCAATTTGTCAATAATTAATCATAACAAGATCCAATTTTTGCATTGGATGCATGAATTCGTGAGTTTGAGAAATTTTAGGATCTTAGATCTAGGGTTTGGGCATCCTTTGGGAAGAAGGAGTTCTCCCAAAACAAGGAAACAACCAAACTTGGGAACCAAGCAAGGGAGTTGTTTTGGAAACAACTCCCTCAAGGAGGTTCGGCCCCCCTAGGGACCGCCCCTCCTTGCATTGTTACGTGCCATCACATTCAAATATTGTGTTCTTGCCTTCTCGTTATTTAAACACTCATTATCATCATTATTTACCAAGCTCGTGCGTGCCAAAGCATGGCGACTTGGTTCATCATGATGGAATGCGATGGCACGTAACAATGTGCAATTGTTTAGATAAGAGGTTGAACACAACTAGGCTATTAATTTGATTAAGAAACCTAGAGGCAATCAATTGGGATTATCCATATGGATGGATAAATAAGGAGTTATTTGCCCAATTGAACCAAGAGTTGCATATGGGATGCAATTGGAATTGTTCCTACCTAAAGTAGTCAAATTATGGGTGACTTGCCAAAGCAAGCTCATAAGGAGATGAAACATGGATCTTGGCCCACTAGAGAATATAAAGATATTTTTCGCATTAATATCTTGAGGGTTATTAATCCGTAGAAAAATAGTGGGAGCTATATTTGATAAAGTAGCCATTATTGAATATAGTCAAAAATTCACAAATACTAAAAAACTTGCGTATTTGCTTTTTTAGAATTCCAAATGGCAAACAACTCATCGAGTTCACAGCATTCCCTACGATCTGTCCTTGAGAAGGACAAGCTCTCTGGAACCAAATTTCTTGATTGTTACAGAAACTTGAGAATTGTTCTCAAGCAAGAGAAGAAACTGTACGCAATAGAGGAGCATGTTCCAGAAGGTCCAGAGAACCAAACACCTGCTGCCCTAAAGGCGTATCAAAAGCGTGTTGATGACGCTAATGATGCGGCCTGCATTATGCTTTGCACCATGACTTCTGAGCTTCAGAAGCAACACGAAAACATGAATGCTGTCGATATGATCGAACATCTAAAGCAGCTCTTCCAAGAGCAGGCGAGGGTAAAGAGGTATGAGGTCTCAAACGCACTGTTCAAGTGTCATCTGGCAGAAGGGAACCCGGTGGGACCCCATGTACTCCGAATGATCGAGTACTTGGAGAATCTCGCCCGACTAAGGTTCCCGGTCGGCCAAGAGTTGGCAACCGATCTCGTGTTGCAATCGTTGCCCGAGAGTTATGGACAGTTCATTATGAACTATAACATGAACGAGATTGTGAAACCACTGCAAGATTTACTCAACATGTTGAGGACGACTAAACAGAGCATCAAAAAGGGTAAGGGCAAGGCCATAATAATGGTACAGAAAGGAAAGGGCAAAAGGTTTGCCTCTTCCTCCAAGGGCAAAGGCAAAACAGTTGCCAAGTCCAAGGAACCTGCCCTTAAGCCTGTTGGTGGCATTGCCAAGGGCGTGACTAAAGGTGAGTGTCACTACTGCAGTCAGCCTGGACACTGGAGGAGGAATTGGCCAAAATATCTGGAGGACAAGAGGCTTGGAATTTTGATTCCACCACCACCAGGTATTTTTGTTGTAGATGTCAATTTAACTTTCTCTACATCATGGGTATTAGATACTGGATGTGGATCTCATATTTTTCGAAATATGCAGGATCTAAAGAGAAGTAGGAGATTGGCTAAAGGGGAGGTAGATCTGCGCGTTGGGAATGGAGCAAAGGTTGCTGCGTTGGCCATAGGCGTGTGCGAGCTATCTCTACCTTCAGGATTAGTTTTAGAATTAAATAATTGCTATTTTGTGCCTGCTATGAGCAGAAACATTATTTCTATTTCTTGTTGGACAAGGATGATTTTATTATTTCAATAAAAGACAATTGTTGTTCCTTTTATTTAAATAATATTCACTATTTTAGTGCGCAATTATTTAATGGACTTTATGTCCTTGATCTAAGCAATCCTATCTACAACATTAATACCAAGCGGATTAAAATAAATGATTTAAATCCTGCTTATTTATGGCACTGTCGTTTAGGTCACATAAATGAGAAACGTGTATCTAGACTCCATAAGGATGGATTACTAGACTCATTTGATTTTGAATCATATGAGACATGTGAGGCTTGTTTATTGGGAAAAATGACAAAGTACCCTTTCAATAAGAAAGGTGAGAGGACTAGTGAGCAATTGGCGCTCATACATACCGATGTGTGTGGGCCATTTGCCATGCCTGCCAGGGGTGGTTATGTCTACTTCATTACATTTACTGATGATTACAGTAGATATGGATTTGTGTACCTTATGAGGGCAAAATCCGAATCATTTGAAGTGTTCAAAGAATTCAAGAATGAAGTAGAGAAGCAACTTGGCAAAAGTGTCAAGGCTCTACGATCGGATCGTGGAGGAGAATACTTGAGCCAAGAGTTTGACGAATATCTTAGAGAGTGTGGGATCGTGTCCTAACTCACTCCACCCGGAACGCCAAAATGGAATGGCGTGTCCGAGAGGAGGAATCGAACCCTATTGGATATGGTTCGATCTATGATTTGTCAAACCGATCTTCCATTATCATTTTGGGGCTACGCCCTATTAAGTGCAGCTTTCACCATTAACCGTGTTCCATCTAAATCAGTCATGAAGACACCATATGAGATGTGGAGTGGGAGGCGTCCCACACTGTCGTTCATGAAGATTTGGGGCTGCGATGTCTATGTAAAACCTTTAGAATCAGACAAGTTGGGGCCTAAATCGGATAAGTGTAAATTTGTGGGGTACCCTAAGGAAACTAAGGGTTACTACTTCTACAATCCAACCGAGAACAAAGTGTTTGTTGCTCGGACCGGCGTATTTCTAGAAAGAGAATTTGTCCCTAAAGAAGCAAGTGGGAGGAATGTAGAACTTGAAGAGGTTCAAGAACCACAAATCACTGAACCGATCATGGAACATGAACAGGAACCACAAGTTGTTGTGGAACAACCTGTTCAGGTAACACAAGAGCTTCGTAGATCTAGTAGAGTGCGCCAGGAACCCGAGACGTATGGACTTCTCATAACCGATTCCGGTGACACGATGCTCATAGATGATGAGCCTACTACCTATGAGGAGGACATGAGTGGCCCAGACTCTCAGAAGTGGCTGGAAGCCATGAGATCCGAGATGGAATCCATGTATACCAACAAAGTATGGACTTTGGTGGAACCACCCGAAGGGGCGCGGCCCATAGGGTGCAAGTGGGTCTTCAAGAAGAAGATCGACATGGATGGTAATGTGATTACCTATAAGGGCCGATTGGTGGCTAAAGGATTTAGACATATTCATGGTATTGGCTATGATGAAACCTTTTCACCAGTCGCAATGACCAAATCCATACGAATCCTACTTGCGATTGCAGCATACAACGACTATGAGATTTGGGAGATGGATATCAAAACAGCATTCCTTTATGCGAATCTCCTCCAGGACGTGTATATGATACAACCGAAGGATTTTGAAGATCCAAAGCAAGCCAACAAAGTCTGTAAGCTGCAACGATCCATTTATGGATTGAAGCAAGCTTCTAGGAGTTGGAATCGACGTTTTGATGAAGTGGTCAAAGAGTTTGGCTTCATCAGAAACGAAGATGAGTCTTGTGTCTACAAGAAGGTTCGTGGGAGCTCTGTAGCTTTTCTGGTCTTGTATGTGGATGACATACTACTCATTGGAAACGACATTCTCATGCTGCAAACTGTTAAAGATTGGCTAGGAAAGTATTTCTCAATGAAGGACTTAGGGGAAGCAACCTATATACTCGGTATAAAGATCTATAGAGATAGATCAAAGAGGTTGCTAGGCCTAAGTCAAAGTACATATATTGACAAGGTGTTGAAACGGTTCAACATGCAAGATTCCAAGAAGGGATTTTTGCCCATGTCACATGGAATCACTCTTTCGAAGAGTGGTTGTCCTTCCAATGAGATTGAGAAGGAACGCATGAGTAGAATCCCCTATGCCTCAGCCATAAGATCTATCATGTACGCCATGTTATGTACTAGACCAGATGTGTCATATGCCTTGAGTATGACAAGCAGATACCAATCCAATCTGGGTGAGAGTCATTGGATTGCAGTCAAGAACATCCTAATGTACTTGAGAAGAACTAATGATGCTTTCTTGATATTTGGCTGAGAAGAAGAGTTGCGTGTAAGGGTTTACACTGATGCAAGCTTCCAAACCGACAGAGATGACTTTAGATCACAATCGGGATATGTGTTTTGCCTGAATGGAGCAGCGGTGAGCTGGAAGAGTTCCAAGCAAGAGACGGTAGCTGATTCTACAACAGAGGCTGAGTACATTGCTGCAAATGGCGCAGCAAAGGAAGCTGTTTGGATCAGAAAGTTTGTTTCTGAACTTGGTGTGATCCCTAGCATTGCGGATCCAGTCGAGTTGTTCTGTGACAACACTGGGGCGATCGCGCAATCAAAGGAACCAAGGTCGCACCATAAGTACAAGCACGTACTCAGGAAGTTTCATCTGATTCGAGATATTATCGATAGAGGAGACGTTCGGATATGCAAGATTCCTACAGATGATAATCTGTCAGACCCGCTTACAAAGCCTCTCACGATGTGGAAGCATGAAGGGCACACTAGGAGTATGGGAATACGAGATGCGCCAGATTGGCTCTAGTGCAAGTGGGAGACTGTTGGAATAGATGCCCTAGAGGCAATCTAGTTTAGTATGAATTATTTGTGGCTAGAAATTCATTTATTATTTATTGGATATTTAATATAATGAAGTCCTTAGATTCACAATTGTGTTGTTATCTTAAATCCCTAGTCAAGTATAATGATTAAATGGGACAATCATCTATAGACTAGTATGGGGTTGGATTGATATGGAGATATCACGATCCAATACATAGGTGTGCATTAGGGAATGTTGCACTGGATTGACCCATCTCCGAGAAGGCTACATACACGTTATGTTGAGTCACAAGCCCTTCTCGCGGTGCAATGGTATTGTCATCCTTAGACTTGAAGTCACTAGATATTCTAGTTGTGGATTATTGTGATCTTGGTAGCGTTAAACGCTACACCGTAACTGGGTAGTTATAAAGGCGTGTACTGGATAAAATAACAAGCAAGCTTAGAGATCGTAGTGGACGTAGATAGAATTTGTCCCTCCCACACAACGGGAGCAAATATCCTAGTCCACTCGAGGGATCGTGCTTTTAGAATGTATGGCCAGACTCAAATAAATCAATATGGGATATTGATGTTATTTGCACGAATAAGGCTATTACCATAGATCGAGAAACTATGGATTGGATATACGAGTGTGACTTGTATGTCTCGTGTCCAATCCGGATATAGAGACAAAGGGATGAGACAATTACTTGTACAAAGGTTGTCAAGATGACTATTCTATTAGTTGGCTAGAATGGATGTTTTGCTAGAGACCGCTCCATATTAGCAAATAGTTGCTACCAACTAGATAGAACCTATGGGGTCACACGCTACATAGAGTTGAACTAGATTCGGGAATTAATTAATTGGATTAATTAATTAGAAGGATCACTTTGCAAACCTTTGCAAACTTAGTAGGGACTAATTTGCAAGGAAGGGACTAAATTGAATTCTAGTAGGACTAGAATAAGTCATTTAGTTAGTTAACAAGGAATTGTTTGACTATATAAAGGACCTTCTTTCCTTCCTTCCTACATAACTTATGCTCATTATTGAACATAACAAAGAGTGGGAGAGAACAAAAAGGAGAGAGAGCAAGCAACAAGGGAGCCGACCGCCCCCTTGCCGCTGCCCCGTCCCCGTCGGCCACAAAGGAGGCCGAGACCCTCCTTTTGGGTCTCGTTTTGCGTGATTCTTCTTTCTCTTCCCCTTCCGGGCTAGCACCAAGGACTTGGGAGATCTAGGATCAACTCTAGGCGTGGATCAACTATAGAGAACGTGACACAATTCGCGTTTGAAGTCATCAAAGGAGAACCCTAAGGTGTGTTATTGATTTCTAACCCTTACCATCGTTATGTCTCTTGACTTGTGATCCTTGGAGGGTTTTGCATGGTTTTATGATTGTTTATGCTTTCGTTGCGCATCCATGAATCAAAACCCTACAGTTCGGATATGTAAGATTCCTACAGATGAGAATATGTCAGATCCACTTACAAAGCCGCTTGTGAAGTGGAAGCATGAAGGGAACACTAGGAGCATGGGCATACGAGATGCGTCAGATTGGCTCTAGTGCAAGTGGGAGACTGTTGGAATAGATGCCCTGGAGGCAATCTAGTTTAGTATGAATTTATTTTGGCTAGAATATTCATTGTATTATTTATTGGATATTTAATGTAATGAAGTCCTTAGATTTACAATTGTGTTGTTTATCTTAAAAATCCCTAGTCCAGTATAATGATTAATGGGACGATCATCTATAGACTATTATGGGGTTGGATTGGTATAGAGATATCATGATCCAACAAATGGGTGTGCATTAAGGGTAATGGCACACTGGATTGACCCATCTCCGAGAAGGCTACATACATGTTATGTTAAGTCACAAGCGCTTCTCGTGGTTCAATGGTATTGTCATCCTTAGACTTGAAGTCACTAGATATTCTAGTTGTGGATTATTGTGATTTTAGTAGCGTCAAACGCTACACCGTAACTCGGTAATTATAAAGGCGTGTACCGGATACAATATGAGGCAACCTTAGAGATCGTAGTACACGTAAATATAATTTGTCCCTCCCACATAACGGGAGAGAATATCCTATGCCACTCGAGGTATAGTGCTTATAGAATGTCTGGCAAGACTCAAATAAATCAATATAGGATATTAATGTTATTTGCACGAATAACGCTTTTCCCAGAATCAAGAAACTATGGATTGGATATACGAGTGTGACTTGTATGTCTCTTGTCCAATTCAGATATAGAGAAAAAGGGATGAGACAATTACTTGTACAAGGTTTGTCGGATGACTATTCTATTAGTTGGCTAGAATGGATGTTTTGCTAGAAACCGCTCCATATTAGCAAATTGTTGCTACCAACTAGATAGAATCTATGGGGTCACACACTATATAGAGTTGAACTAGATTTGGGAATTAATTAATATGATTAATTAATTATAAGGATCACATTGCAACACCTTGCAAAGTTAGTAGGACTAATTTGCAAGGAAGGGACTAAATTGAATTCTAGTAGGACTAGAATAGGTCATTTAGGTAGTTGACAGGAATTTGTTGGAATATATAAAAGATGCTCCTTCCTTCCCACGCTTATGAGCCTTTTGATCATAACTTGAGTGGGAGAGAACAAAAGGAGAGAGAGCAAGCAAATAAGAGGGCCGACCGCCCCCTTGCCGCTGCCCCTACCCCGTCGGCCAACAAAGGAGGCCCCACCTCCTTGTTGCCTAGGTTGCATGATTTCTTCTTTCTATTACACCGTTCATAGCTAGCACAAAGGAGAAGGAAGATCTAGATCTCAACTCTAGTCGAGGATCAACTATAGAGACGTGACACAATTCATGTTACAAGTCATCACTGGAGAAACCCTAAGGTGTGTAACTTGATTTCTTCCTTTACCATCGTTATGTCTCTTGTCCTGTGATCCTTTGAGGGTATTGAATGGATAACTTATGTTTTCCCGCTGCGTATCCATGATAAAAACCCTACAGTATAGAACACATAGGGATCATTGAGAACGATAGACCACATTTTGCTAACAATGACCATTTGAAACTTTTAAAAAAAGTTAAGATGTAATCTCAAGGCTTGTCAAGGTTTGAAGTAGTTTAAAACAAGTTAAAAACTGTCTGGAGCTTCAAAGATTTGAGACTAAAATTTCCCTTAAGTTTTGGAGCTTTCCTGTGTTGTGCATAATGAAATGCAGAACTGGTAAAGAGATGAGCACAATGTTTTTTTTACGAAGTTCAGCCACCAATGGGCCTACTCTCCGCCTGAGGGATACTATCCCTCCAGTATTTGAACAAATTCTTTAATCACAAACTTAGCCCTAGATCTAATGCCTATGTGAACTGCCTTACACTTATATAGCTTGTGGTTCCAAACCAATCTAGTTCCAGCGACAATCTAGTGAAACAATAAGAGCCTCTTGTTGTTCACATGAACAACTAACTTCATAAATTTTGTGAGGTTGATAAAATCCAATGAATTATATAATGAAATCACAAGAAATAAGAACAGAGAAAACAGATAAGCAATTAAGCTTGGAAGTTCTTCATATCTGGATTGATTGATCTTCTGCAGTGATGAATTCTTGAATGAGTGAAGAGTTGATTGATGATCTCCCACAAATTTTTTCTCTTAATTTTATTTGTAGATCATTCTCTATGTATTTCTTGAAATTCGAATCATGTATATAACAAACTTCAGCAACAACTTGAGATTTCAGGAAACAAACTTCCTACAAATCCTCAACCCCTAACAGCTTCTTTCAACAGCTATGTTTGAATAAATTATTTTATTTTTTTATGAAGTTTTGACAAACAAACATCACTGGAAAACTCAATCACAAGATCAAATCTAATCCAGATAAAATAGCATAATATGGTGTCCTGCTTGGCAGGCCATTTAAACCAATATGCATAGCTATATTCTGCGTATAATCAATAAATAACTATACCAAAATAATAACCAAGATCTATAAAATAACTTAGAATAAATCGATGATCAAGCATACAGCTTGATATAACACCATGGAATAAGAAACTGTTACCAAGAATGTCACAGACATAAGTCCAAAGGCAACCTCCAAAGCTTTGGATGCATTTTAAAGCTTTGGCAAACCACTGAGTATTTCTTAAACTATATCACCCTTCAACCTTATCTAGTATTATAAGCACAATATAAAAGTTCAATAATATTTGTTAGGCAATATTAATACCGACTTAAGCTTTCAAACAAATCCAATATAAGTCCTGCAAAATAAACAATGTCAACAAGAATGTAATAACTGAAAGCCTTCGAAGCTTTGGAGCTTTGAACAAGTCTTTCTAACAAACTTATGTCTTTCATCATCTTCAAAGTAAAACTCTCCCTGAGTTTATACACCTTATTAGTTCAAAGAGTTTGAATTAACACATGTCACTCATAAATCCCAATAATCTCTTAAATAACCGATTCAAATAATCGGGTTTGGGGATTTAAGTGTACGTGGCAGAGGGTTTTGGTTCTTAAGGTTGGCTTTCCGATTAGGGCTGTCTACGTTGAATTTAGAGAGAAATTGTGATGTCGTAGGCAACGGTAGTAGATTACGCCTGCAATCTCTTGACCTTTAATCATCAAATTTATAAGAGAGTAAGAGAATCACCCTTAGGCCCGGGAGAAACCCTACCATACCTACCACGATTTTGACTCTCATGCTAAGTTTGATGTGAGTACTTATCCATAAAAATGTTTAATTTAATAGTTTTGGCACAGAGGACCCCTATTTTCCACCCAAAACATTGACGTTCGCAACGGCATGTTCCCTCTTTTGAGAAAGTAAGTTCTAGTGATCACATAAATATGAAAAATACTTTGTGTTCAGAAAAATCATAGATCGCTACATGCTGAAAGTGGCTCAGAACATATTTGATATGGGGTACTTTTGGAATTTAGCAATGCAACCCAAAGTTAGAATTTTTTATGGAAATTGGTTAATGGTTGTGTGGCTGGAGCCTTGAGGTGTAGAGGGTGCAAAGATTTTGATGATAAATGTCTCTATCTTGGTGAATATTTGGAAACTGAGCTTCATGTTATGGTAAATTGTTAAGTTCCTAAGAACGCTTGGATCTTATATCCGGTTAGATGTGTTTTTCTATTGATTATGTTGCATCCTTCCAAGAGTGGTAGAATACTATTATTTAGATTGATTAAATGTTAAAGAGAGGCTTATAACTGTTGTAATTATAGCCCAAATATGTTGGGAACTATAGAAGGCTAGATGTGATTTGTTTTTTTACCAAATCAATTGGAGTCCCTAACATTGCAAAAAATACTACGACTATTATGATAGATAAAAAATTATCCAGAAACCAGTTGCTTCCTTGCCTGTGATAGGTGTTGAAGTATTGACTTGATATCATTTGGTAACAAATTTGGGTCCAAGCAATCAAAGGTAATTAGAGAATCTAGCAAAATTCAAAGTCATTCTCTAGTGTCTTTGGGTCGGTGAACTCTCTGCCTTGGTATCAAAGTTTGCTTTGGTGATGATTTCTTTCCAAATAAGCCATCACGTGAGCTTATAATTGGACGGTGTGGTTAGTAGTATAAAGTCAATAGCTTTTGTTTTGTAATAATGAGTCAGGAACAACCCAATAGCAACACACGGGTCAAAGAGTTTAGCAATTAGTGTTGTGAGCTTTTTCGTGCCTGTGTTTGTTCGTGGTTGTAATCAGTTTTCGGGTTTGTTTCTCCCAATAAATTGGGTTTGGGTTGTGGAGTATCTAGTATTTATACTAGCAAACCACGTTAAATTTTTGTCTCTCGTTCTTTATATTTTGTTATCGTTCTTGCTTGATACCCGGATTCATCCGCTGCGTCATAACAAACTGGTATCAGAGCTCGGGTCAGGTTAGTGTTTCAAACAAGAAACGATGTCGGGTACTATGAAGATCGAGAAGTTTAGTGGGAGAAACAGTTTCAGTCCGTGGCAGATCAAGATGAAGGCGTTGTTGAAACGCGACGATCTTTGGATGCCTCTGGCGTCCAACAAGGGCAACGTGGACACGTCCACATCGGCGTATCTGAAGATGGAGGAGATGGCGCACGCAACGATCATGTTGTGTCTGACGGACGACGTGATCACCGTTGTCGCAGATCAGGAGAAGGCGGCTGCTTTGTGGGTCAAGTTGGAGGAGCTCGACATGAAGAAATCCGTGGAAAACAAGTTGATGCTCAAGCAACGTCTATTCGGGTTGCGAATGTCTGAAGGTACGCAAATTAGTGATCACTTAGATGTTCTAAACACTATTCTGCTTGAATTGCGTAATAGTGAGGAGAAAATAAGTGATGGGGATGCGGCCTTAATTCTGTTGGCTGCCTCCATCGTATGAGGGTTTCGTTCAATCTTTCATTGGTGGGAAAGATACGATAACCCTAGAAAAGATCAAATCTGCTCTACACACTAAGAGCCTGAGGCACAAGGCTGCAGGCAATTCAGGTGACCATTATGCGGCTGGTTTAATGGTCAAAGCAGGAAAAGGTAAGGGATACAAGAGGTTTGCAGGATCCAGCTTACCACAGGACGTCTGTGCCTACTGCAAGGAGAAAGGTCACTGGAAGAGGGAGTGTCCCAAGAAGAACCAGACAAATCAGGTTCTAGGTGGAGGGACCTCCTTCGAGGTCGACATTCTTCTTTGAGCCCCTTGGGGGCAATTCTGGGCTCCTGACATGGAGCATCTGGCGCGTGAGATTTCTGGTACGCGAATCGGGTTCTAGTTATAGGCGCGAAAATATTTCTTGCGCGCACTAGGGTTTCGGGCGCATCTGAGGCATACGGGGCGCATCTGGCATGACAATTTGTGGCACTCGTCGTCGGTGCATCTTGTCTGGACGACTTGCACTTGTCATGGTGCACTGGTTCAGGCGCTGTTTGGAGCGCATCGGGAATACATTCGGTCTTGCTTTCTCAGTGAATGTATTCGAGTCTGATTCTAGGTGGAGGCGTGCTCGTTTCAGATTCAGGGTGACGCATTTGTTTCAGATTTGAGAGAGAGGCATCGGTTCTGGTTCAGGGTTGCTAAGATGATTCAAGTCAAGGTGGAGATTTGTTGAAGTTTTGACTTGTTATCACTTTTGGTAACAAATTTGGGTCCAAGCAATCAAAGGTAATTAGAGAATCTAGCAAAAGTCAAAGTCATTCTCTAGTGTCTTTGGGTCGGTGAACTCTCTGCCTTGGTATCAAAGTTTTCTTTGGTGATGATTTGTTTCCAAATAAGCCATCACGTGAGCTTATAATTGGACGGTGCGGTTAGTAGTATAAAGTCAGTAGCTTTTGTTTTGTAATAATGAGTCATGAACAACCCAATAGCAACACACGGGTCAGAGAGTTTAGCAATTAGCGTTGTGAGCTTTTTCGTGCCTGTGTTTTTTCGTGGTTGTAATCAGTTTTCGGGTTTGTTTCTCTCAATAAATTGGGTTTGGGTTGTTGAGTAGCTAGCATTGATACTAGCAAACCACGTTAAATTTTTGTCTCTCGTTCTTTACATTTTGTTATCGTTCTTACTTGATACCCGGATTCATCCGCTGCGTCATAACAATTGGGAGAAGTAATTCTATTGTGATGCAGCTATTGAGAAATTTAAAGGAGGAGGTGGAATTGGAATTATGGCAGTTAGTGGATCTCACATGGAAGAGGAATTAGTTGTTCCAATGCCTTTGCAAGCAAACCCCTTGTTCTTAAATATATGGCTATTAGACGATATTTTATCTTTGCAGCTAAGAAGGGTTATAGGAGTATCATAATATGGTCAGATTCTAAGATTGAAATCGATTTCCTAAAGACACGATCTCAAAGTTGTATGATGGATGCTTTCGCAGTGCTCGTGGAATGTAAACAGCTAGCATTGTCTTTTGATACTTGAGTTTTTGTTTTTTTCTTTGAAGAGAGATTTAATTTGGTCTGCTCATTTATGGCCCTGTTTGGATATTCCGGTTTTGTTAACATCTTCAAAAAGTTAACCAAAACTTCAACCCAAAATTTGTAGGACCCACATTCCACTCATTTTTCTACTCACATAAAAGTCAAAATCTCAAAATCAACACCATTAAATCTAAACATCCACCTAGTTTGGTTAACCAAACAAGTCCAACCTTGTTATCCAAACAGGGCCTATGTGCTAAGAGATTATCATCTTTGTTATTTTCTCATTACATGTGATCTTCTTTGTGCTTGTGATAATTTTTTAATGGAAATTCTTATGTTTATAAAGAAAAAAAGTTTAACGTTAAAAGCATATTATGTCTTATCATAACATAAGAGCTAATTCAATATCTGGATAAAGGAGGAGGGTTGCGTTAAGAACCATCTTACAACTTTGTCATAAAGGATAAATCTAGTTCATAAGGATTCTTTTGGGAGTCTCCTACACACTGCAATGCATTAAACTCTAGGTGCATAAAATGATAAACATAAAAACGCAAACTTCAACAGACATGCCACATTGACACTCAAGTGTAGTGAGAAATAGTAAGGTGGTGCACGTAAAAAGCTTCTCAAAGGAAATACATTATTTTAAAATAGTGAAACATAGAAAGACTCACGGAAAAAAGAGTAGAGCTGAATGAAACTATAATTATGAGAAGAGTCAACACAGTATATCGTTAGAAAACTATGTAAGTATAAGAAAAATACATAATTTTCAAACGAAGTGCGAAACATGCTCGTGTTGCTGCTTTTCCCTCTTTTCCCATATTTTTAATACTAATATGATTCCAAATTTTAAACCACTACAGATGTTTCTATTACTACATTCTATTACTACATCTGTAAGGTGTATATTCAGGATTATTGAAGAATTTTGGAAAAGTAGACGAGGGCAAATGTCACATGTTGCCTCCACATGGCTCCGCTCCTGCCTATAAATATAGGTCATTTTCCTAACGTCTGGGTTTCTAAATGGTTAGATGTGTGTACAAGGAAATCCTCAAGAGAGATCCAAGTGTACACTTCAAGTAGGGGATTAGAATGAAGACACGGGGAAGAGTAGGGTGTGAGTAGGGAGAGAGTAAGCAATGGCAACTGCTCTAGAGAGAGATAGTAGGCAAGGGATCTGAGAGGGATCAGAATTAGGTACGTGTAATGAAGGGCTAACGATCTTATATATAGCGAGAAAGTGACCGTTGTGGGGGTTAATTCACCATCAATAGCGGCTTAATGATAGCCCCTGTAACAGCATGTTGGACCGCCTATATAGGGACCGTTACGCACCTACCCGCATATATCAGAGACCGTTATGAGATCATCCCCATTTATGGGATGCACGAGCCTTAAACCTCTCAGTCAGTTACCAGGGGTCACGCGCGAGCTTGGTTGTCGCTCTCGCGCGACGGGCCTTACTCTAGCCTCCAAAGCACTAAGACCCCACAAGTCCCGTGTGGTTGGTACGCGAGGGCCCTGTCTCGCAGCCCCCAGTGGATAAGCATGGGTAGTTATCCGGTGTGTATGGAGCACAGCTAGGTGTGTTGGATAGCAGCCACGTGGCTGTGATCTGTCTGTCTAGAAAGCATCATCTACATTAGCCCCCTTTTACGCGGATGTCACGCGCGCGTTTTCCTTGCAGTCGCGTAAAACCAGTCGTACGTGGTCTCCACGCAGATCGTCGTACAAATTTGAATAAAATTTGAATCCTTAGCCTACAGGTGTAGCCATGATTGCCTAGGGTTTGGAGACACCGTTTAGCCTCTGACGAAGCGTGATCACTGCAAATTTGAACAGACGCCACCACAGATTTTCGTCGATTTTCGAGGCAAAATAACTCAGAACCATTTGATTGGTCACTAATTTTGCCGGTTATCGAAGCGTTGCGTCATTCAACAGTCGTCAATAGTCACGACTCTTCAGTCACAACTCTTCAAACTCCAAGGGCTATTTAAACCCTTTCGGTACTTCGATCGAAATTTTTCAACAATCATTTTCTCCAAGGTTATATGACCTGGAAGGGAATCATTAGCAAGAATCAGAGATTTTCAATCAGATTCTTGAAAAAGTTCGCAAGCAGTTCAAATGCTCCATCGAAAATCTGGTTAGTGATTCTCCCCCTTTTTCTTTACTTGAGATTGAACTAGAAAATTCTTCCCGTGTTCCTCACTGCTTCTTTTTGATGAGAAATAGCCAGAACTAAAAGTTTGAAAGAGACAGTTTCCCTTCCAGAGGTTCCAAAAGAACTATGGTGTAAAGCCCTTTACCGAGGAGGGAGGGGATGAGTTTTATCTAGCAACCATCAAGGGTGATTCAATTGAGACACCTCACTCTAAGAATGCCTTGAAATTGACATCTGATCCTGAAAGAGACGATTGGGATCTTGCCAATGTAGGTGACATTCACAGGCTTGGCCTCGAAGCTGTACTTTACCCTTTCATAGATCTTCTTCACCAAACTTTCACCGAGAAGTTGGATTATATGGACGAGTGGATTGTGTATATTCTTACCCACTTTGAAACCGAGATAACCCGTGCATGGATTTATGGGGCCGTATGCGCGACGAAGGGGTAGAGCGTGAAGCTCGATAAAGACATGTTGATGACCATGTTCTCGCGGTATTCAAATAAAACTCAAAGCTTTCACTTTGTGACCTTTGAGGACGTGCCAACTCTTGAAGATGTCGAGGAGTTGCTAGAGCTTCCCTGTATGGGCGCCATAGATCTTCTGGCGGCTTTAAATACTGACGAAGAGTTTTTGATCTTTCAAGAAATGAAGGACTGTATCGGCGATCTGAAGAAGAACTCCACTAGATGGTCATCAAGCAAGCCTGTGAAAACACACGTATCCGTTGCGTCAGCTGCGGAAAACATGTGGTCGAAGTGGGTAACCTATTTCTACCGCGACTTTGCCAATAAAGAGATTGCCCAAGAAGTGACTCCGAAGAACCCGAAGGCCCCCACCTCCTTTGAGGGGAAAGGTTCCCAATATACTCTGTGCAGTTTTCTCTGTGTATGGTTGTCCTGATATCATTTACGGTCACCCCCACGATGGTGTATTCTGTCATGTTCTTTCTCTGGCAGTTTGTTTATCTCTTGGGCAGAAGTTAGCACTAGGTCCCTTGGTCCTTGGCTCTTTGTATCATCGCCCACACTTAGCGATGTTTCATATGGAGCAATCCCAGGGTCGTGTTGATGTAGTGACGCGATGGCCCCTATACGCTTCGGTCCCCTCGCCCGTGACTTTGTGGGATGCGCCTAAGTCTAAAAAAGAATCTCTACTGCCCTCGCTCGTTGCGTTGGTTCAGAACCAAGGTTGTTCGTCGCTCGTTTTCTCTAGTATTTGATGATGTCCGTTTCTTTAATCCCAAGTCATACGCTTAACAGTTAGACGATGTTGTCTTCAGAGACACCATGTATCCTGATCGGAGTGTAAAGTATACTCGCAAACACATCATTGAGGGATCGATCAGCTATTCCAGATTCATCAATTGGTGTACGAGGGGGTATCTACCAGCTTTAGGCGAAGATGGAATAGAGTGTATTAACTATGCGCTGATTACCAATCCTTATGATCCGGTCATGGTAAGTCTCCAGTTTGATTTTAACGTCGTAGCCCCTTCGTTATGGTTTGACTTAGTCGTAAAGGGTTTTTACAAAAGGCTGTTAGACCAGGAGTGTAACGACTTGCTGGTTGGTATGTCTCATTAACTCAGCCGTCCATAACTAGATTTGGCGAGGCGACTGTGGACTGGATTGCTTTCTGGAATGCCCAAACTCGCCCCGAAGCTAGATCCCGCCTCCATAGTCAACCCTAAGTAGATCATGCACTCAGAATAGTAGACTATCCTTTTAAATCCAAGGCCCCCAGGGATGCGAAACGGTATGGTATCTACTCGCTACTGGATAAGGATCATCATCTGTGCGCGGAACTGGTGCTTACGGAGAAAATTGAAGATGTTCAGAAGGGTTCCTTCAAAGAAAGAAAGGATTGCGCGGAGGAGTTTAACAAGGTATTTTGTCGACTCACCACCATTTAAAGCGGTTCCCGGAATTTTCTGATGGATTTTTCCTTCTTGTTTTGATCCCAGTGTGTCTTTAGGAGATTCGATTCTGGGAATCGCATCGATGCACTTATCGCCATGTTGCGTTCAAAGGACGCGTCTAACGGTGTCATTGAACCTTCTGCACAAATGGGTCAAGAGGTCGAGTCCTTTATTTCATCCTTTCTTGCAAGTTTTATCTCATCGCTTGTAGAGCAAGATGTCAATACCAAGAAAAGAAAATCTTTTTAAGAGCCTTTAACAGACGAGGCAGCTCCTAAGCCAACAAAGCGCGCATGAAGGAACCTCACTCCTCAGAAGCAAACAGCTCCTTGGAGAGGCCAGAACTCAAGGAAGACCAGTGTGGAAGACTTCGTCGAGTTCGTCCCAGTGGCCCCTCTAGCCAGGCGGGAGGGTAACAACTTTCTATATTATGTCGCGTTTTGGCCATGTAAGACTTGTGCTGATATGAGTGTATTTGTTGATGATGAGGCTGAAGAAGCTCCCGAGGGTCCTATTGAGGAAGATGTAATTGCAGATTCTGTGTCTGCGGCGGAGTCAACCGAGGAAGAAGCAAGGTTGCGAGAAGAGCGAGATATCTCCTGAGCCATGAAGGAGAGCCTCGAAGAGCAGTCTCAGTGTTCGCAATCCGTTGTGGGCCAACTAGAGCTCACCCAGCATGATTTCCAAGAGATTGTTGGCGACAGCGATGAGAAAAGTACTATATATTTATTCGCCTTATCTCATCAAGACCTTATTATGAACGCCTTAGATCATGGAGTGTCTAAAAGCGACATTCGTCGTTGGTTAGTGGACCAATGTGGCGAGGCGTCAGGTAAGAAATTTTCTTAGATTTTTATGGGCGACTCAATTGCTTCCAACTAGTAATAATGATCTTTCTCGCGTATGATCAGGACACACAACTTTAAAAGGAACCGATGATTATCTGATTCATAGTATGTACACAAATATCCCATGTGATTGTGGGGATTTTTCTGTTATAAGGCCTTCACTTTTTAATTCTGATTCATGTATTCTTGACAGAGCAATCCCTTACATCGATACAACCTCGCCTCCGTAGTGTCGTTGTTCGAGTCATGGAGGCTACTGTCAGAACCTCTGCAGATGCTTTGCCAACAACTTCGATTGACCAGCCTTCTGGGGAAGCCGTCATCACAGTCGATGATGAACATAATGTTGACGGGGAGAGGCCTGAATTCGTAGTTGAGCAAGAAGATAGATTCCCTTCTCCCCCAGGAACTAAAAGTCGCGCTGCTCAACAGGCCTCTCCAAGAGTTAGTGAAACTCCTATACCGTCATCTCAGACCCCAGATTAGGCCATGATGAATGTTCAACCTTCTGTTATTGATGCCCATGTTACTGCAACCCCTGGGATGCAACCAGACACTGCGCGCGAAAGTGCACCAGAAGCTCCAAAGTCCTCTCCAAGTGTGAATGAGGCGAGAGAAAGGAATGAAGAGGTAGTCATGTCTCAACCTCATCAAAGCGCAATCTCCAAGGCTGGTACTCCTTCAGTCGCGACTAAGGTTCCAGTAAGGGCTTCCCCCATTGTGCAAGATATCCCAAGAGTTGTTGCATCTTCGGAGGGCCCAAGCAAAGAATTGTCGCTTTCGGCTTAGGTTTTGACATGGATGCGCTCTTTGCTGACATTCCATGGGTTGCATGGGGCTCGCAAGTCGCTGAACCAGCTATTTTTGGAGGAAGTTACACAATTCCTGAAGAATACTTTGCCCGTGAAGCTTTCGCAGATCGCAAGTTGGCTGAGGCAAGCGCCTCCAGTGGTGGTCCAGCAATGACTCCCAGTCCCTCACTTCAACAACTTGTTGAATTCATTGGTAAGTTGTTTACCCTTCTGGCCCGCGGCCCTCGATCTTGTATTTTTGCTAAGCACTTAGCTTGTCTTTGCGCGTGCAGATATTGATCAAGCTTGTCTTCAATGGATTATGAGGGTGCGCGTGTCATATTCGACTGTGTTTGCGAGAGTCATGGAGCTTGCACCAAGGGATAGAGAGGATCTTCTTAAGAAGATGACTGCTCTTTTAGAAAAAAGTGCATAAGGCAACCCCAGCAAGCACCTCAGTTGCTACTGCTCAAGATCTTCTTTCAAGCACGAATAGCCTTCAACAAGTCGCAGCATGGAGATTAGACTCAGACTTCCTTGTGTAGAGGTTCACTAGGATCAACAATTATGCTCAAATCAGGTCTGAGTACTCCATCTAAGCAAGGAAGAGGGCCACTCTCAGGGCGCGAAAGGAAGAGCTCGAGAGAGAGCTATCAAGGAGTTTGAAGAGACTGCAAGGCGTAACAAGAATGACAAGGCTCGACTAGAACGAGTAGCTGCTAACTGCATTAAGCTGTCAGCCGGGGATTCTCTTCTCAAAGATTTGTTTGAGGACTAGTAACATAGCACCGCAGTAGCTTTGATTTTGAACAATATTTGGGTTTTCTTTTGCCACCCCGCTTTTAAGTGTTCTTCTGCCACCTCGTTTTTGGGTGTACTATTTCTCTGATTTTGAAACATTATTTTGCTACTTTTGGCCTCGCGCTCTTAATTGCTGCTTTATTAAACAAAACACTTCTGTTTTGCCATTATTCACGAATGGGCTTGATTACCGCTATCTAGACATATAGGCTTATGCTTGCGTAAGGTTGCGATCTGGACAGATAGGCTTATATACATACTTGCAAATGGTTTTTGATTACTTAGACAAGTAGGCTTTGTTTTTGCTGCTATCTTAGGTAGATAGGCTTATGCAAGCTTATTGTGGTCAATGTCGCGCAGAATAACCTATGCTGTTGAGATGTGCTGCTGAGATTCTTACTGACTTCTGAATATTTTAATGCCTGAGGCCCTAGTCCCCATAAGCCACCATTATTGCCTAAGCTACTGTACCGTCATAGGCTTAAGTAGGGTACGCCCATTACACGATAAACCAATTCGTCATCATTGCTCAGGGCTGCTGTAGCGTCGTAGACTTTTAATAGGGTCATTGATTCTTTTCTATTCCCAAGATGCTGCTAACTCAGCGGGAAACTGAAGAGTCCTCCATCTTTGAGTCCTATATAAGCCTCCTTTTTCAATTGGTATTTCCCCATTGCCATCTTCCTGGGTCTTCATTTGAAAGATGATATTTTCCGATCCTTCTTTACGGATTCGAAACCAGGGTTGGATAATCATGCCTCCTTCTCTGAATTTTCGCTCTTCTCCACCTTTTGATTCGTACCGGCTTCTGATTTCTAGTGTTCATTATACCATAGAAACAATTCCCAAGAAATCCATGGAAGACATCATTGTCTTGCCTAGTTTTCCAAAAGACTGGTTGTGTGAATTTTCTTATCTTCATAGAGATGTCTCTTCCCTAGTCATGTTTGTGGATGCTTCCCTTGGAGGACCTTTATCGGAAAATACTCTACGATATATTCTTGAACCGGAGAGTGATGAGTGGGGTGCAACTTCCTTACGCACAATCAGTTTTCTGCCCCATAAGTTGCTCTCCCATTTGTTCTTCACATCAGGGGGTGTTGATCTGACAAGCGTCTTGTCAAATACTGGGATCTTGAACGTATGGCTTCATGTGGCTCTTTGGAGCAAGATCCCACTTGCGACAGATGCTTAGTCGCAGATCTGTTTATCGCACTGACGGTGTTACGACCGTTGGGTTCATCCATTTCAGTCAGGATTCCCGTAGTGTGTCTCTGCTGGCTTGTCATCTACTTTTCGAATGTATTGTAAGCCATGTTGGCTGTGTATTCAGGTTTGAGCTTTTCGCTTGTAAGCTGCTATCTAGACAGATAAATTGTAAGTCTTTTGACTAATAATGATAAATAGCCTTTTGTATTATCTGCTGTCTTATTACAACAAAATACAACATCGCATGCGTTTCGGCATATTTCGCCTGGCATAATGCTACATACACGTTTCGCATTTGCTATCTGTCATATGTATTCGCAGATGATTCACTAGATCGTTCGAGATCGTATTTCCGCAGCTGTGCCACCTTGACGGATGGGCTTGTGATCTGCTTTCAGATTCAAGTGCTATCATATCAAATAGACCTTTGTAGATCACTTAGGATCATTTTGCACAATATTGCTATCATAGCAGATAGGCTTTAATAGATCAATTAAGATCGTCTTTCGCATGAGTTGCTATCGTAACAGATAGGCTTTGGAAGATCAATTAAGATCGTTTTTTTTTTCGCATGAGTTGCTATCATAACAGATAGGCTTTGGATGATCAATTAAGATCGCGTTTGCATAGGCTGCTATCGTAACAGATAGGCTTTGGATGATCAATTAAGATCGCATTTGCATAGGCTGCTATCGTAACAGATAGGCTTAGATGATCAATTAAGATCGCATTTGCTTAGGCTGCTATCGTAACAGATAGGCATAGATGATCAATTAAGATCGCATTTGCATAGGCTGCTATCGTAACAGATAGGCTTAGATGATCAATTAAGATCGCTTTTGCAGATTGCTGCTATCGTGACAGATAGGCTTAGATGATCAATTAAGATCGCATTTGCATAGGCTGCTATCGTAACAGATAGGCTTAGATGATCAATTAAGATCGCATTTGCATAGGCTGCTATCGTAACAGATAGGCTTAGATGATCAATTAAGATCGCTTTTGCAGATTGCTGCTATCGTGACAGATAGGCTTAGATGATCAATTAAGATCGCATTTGCAAATTTCTATTGTAGCGGATAACCCATTGTTAACAGTTCCAGCAAAATAAAATAAAGTAAAATTGACATTCAGAAATATGAAGTTTCTCATTTGGGAGAATTTTCTTATTATAATGCTCTCATATGGGAGAGATGAGATTACAATCCTCTCATATGGGAGAGGAGATTGTGTAAATCGTAGTCATACAAGACATTAAGCGTCATTATAAACTGCATGAAATGAGAGAAGTCAGGGATAGTACTTCTTAATCCAGTGCATGTTGATTGAACTCGGGGTTGAGGTTGTTCCGTGCAACCTTCGTATGCTGCAGTAGCCACTGTCAAAAGCTTCTGTGACTTCGAAGGGTCCTTCCCAATTGGCTGCGAACTTCGGGTGAGTCGCTTCTCGCATGCAGTGGTCAGATGCGCGCAAGACCAAGTCCCCAACTGCGAAATCTCTTCGTTGGACTGTCTTATTGTAAGCGCGAGCGATTCTTTCTTGATACCGCTTGTTGGTCCTCTTGGCTTGTTCTCGCTTTTCCTCCAGTAAGACTAAGTCATGATCACGTTGATTTTCATAGAGTGCGTGGAAAGCCAGCCTTGCCGAATTGACTCTAACCTCCGCAGGTACCACGGCTTCGGCCCCATAGCATAGTAGGAACAGCGAGGCCCCCGTGGGTGTCCTTGGAGAAGTTTGGTAGGCCCACAGAGCTATGCTTAGAGAGTCAGCCCACTTCTTGTGGTCATTTGCGACCATCTTGCTCAAAATCCTCAACAGCGTTTTGTTGGTCGCTTCGGCTTGTCCGTTCCCCTTCGGATAGTAGGGAGTAGAACATATTTGCCTGATATTGTACTCCGCTAACTTCGCAGCCACCTGGCGATTAACAAAGGGAGTACCGTTATCTGAAAGAATGGTGTTTGGGATTCCGAACCTGCATATGATGTTTTCTTGAATGAAGTTGACCACAGCTAGCGCATTTGCCGTCTTCAGTGGTATTGCCTCCACCCATTTGGTGAATAGCTCGGTTGCAGTGAGAATAAAATGATTCCCGTGTGACGTTGGTCGGATGGGACCAATGAAGTCCAGAGCCCATGTGTGAAATGGCCATGGCGTCCCTAATGCATGTAGATCCACGGCGGGAGCGTGCACTAGGTTTCCTTTGAATTGGCACTCCTAGCAGCGTCGTACTTTGGTGCGGCAATCGACCTCCATCGTGGGCCAGAAATATCCAATTGAGAGGAGCTGCCTGCACAATTTCGCACCTCCTTGGTGTTCTACCTGATGAGAGAGGTCCATAACTTCTTGTGCTTCTCTGCCGTCTAGACATCGCAGCAAGTTGCCCTCGTTTCCTCTTCGCCAAAGCAGGTTTTCCTGTACTACATATCGGGATGCTTTCCTCTTCAATTTCTCGGCTTCTTTTCTCGATTCAGGCACGGTGCCCTGAGTGAGAAAATCAAAGAGTGGCTTCCTCCAATCCGTGTCGTCATTAGTTAGAGCGATGAGTAAAGAATCTTTGATTAGTGCACAACTCTCGCACTTCCCTTGTATCAGGGCTGCGGCTGTTGACATGTCTGGCCAATGAATGCCATATCTCTGAGCCTTCCGGTAGATTGACACCTCGCTTTCTCCCAAGCATGTTGATGAATCTTTTCTAACAATAGTTTTCCCTCTTGCTCGGAGACGCATCGCATGAGTATTCCGCCAGGACCCTTGTAGTAAAGGGTGTTGTCATGTATACAGTACCCTTTTGTGAGTGCCCAGCTTGCACTGCTTGTGCCTTCTGCAATAGCTTGTATGATTGCTTTTCTCCAATCCGTGTCATCCACGTGTTCGTCGTCGCACGCATCTTCTGTCAATGCCGGCGATGTTCGCACTTCAATGGAGATCCTTGCGGGACATTTTTCTGTGCTGACCTTAGATCCCAAGGTTGCTAGAGCGTCCGCATGCCTGTTGTCTGCTCGGGGCTTGTGCTCGTACCTCACATCGCAGAATTGCTGCACCAGCTTTTGTACTAGGGTTCGGTAAGACAGGAGGTTGATCTCCTTCAGGCCATACTCGCCCGAGGCTTGCTTAACGATCAACTTGGAGTCTCCCATGACCGTTAGGTTGCTTACTTCCAAAGCTTTCGCCGCGCGGAGCCCTGCGATAAGAGCCTCATATTCCGCTTCATTGTTTGTGACTGCGAAGTTGAGCTTTGCGGACATCTGTATGACCTCCCCATCTGGTTTGGTCAAGACTATCCCAATGCCTCCACCTTTCCTTGTTGACGAGCCGTCAAAGTGGAGCGTCCAATAGGGCACATCGATTGCATAGATCTCAGGGCCTTCGAGCTCTTCCTCGATCACGGGCTCGTGGCTGTTGTCGAGGAACTGTGCCAACAGATCCGCTACCGCCTGCGACTTGATCGCTCGTGGTCGCACGCATGTGATATCGTATTGAGAGATGGTCATGTACCATTTCGCCAATCTCCCGCCAGGAATAGTGTGAGTTAGCAAATATCGTATGGGGTCGCTCTTGGTGACCACTACTACTTTGTGTGATGCAAAATAGTGTTTCAACTTCTCTATCACAAAGAATAGGGCAAGGCAATGACGTTCGATGTCTGTGTACCTTGATTCAGCAGGCTGCACAATGCGAGAGATGTAGTAGATAGGCCTCTCTTGGCCTTCGTACTCCTGAGCCAAGAGCGCTCCTATAGATCTCCTTGTTGATGTCAGATATAGCAAAAGCGGTGATCCCAGTTAAGGTGCGATCATTATTTTTGAGGATGTCAGCAAATCCTTCAGCTTTTCGAATGCAGCTTCGTGCTCTGGAGTCCAGCTGTATGCGGCATCTTTCTTGAGAAGAGCACTAAAACATCAGGTGATTTCTGCAATCGCTAGGATGAATCTTCGCAGATATGATAGCTTTCCCAAGAATGTTTTCAAGGTACTCTGGTTATGAGGTGGTGTCATGCCAGTGATAGCTGACACTTTCGCAGGGTCGGGCTCGATCCCTTGGCGATGAACCACGCATCCCAAGAATTTCCCTGATGTTACCCCGAATGCGCACTTCATGGGATTCATTTTCAACTGAAATCGTCTGCATCTATTGAACACCTTTCGTAGATCCGCGAGGTGATCTGCTTCGTGCTTGGAATTAACGACCAGGTCATCCACATAGAATTCCACTTCTTTATGCATCATGTCGTGGAACAGAGCCATCATGGCTCGCTGATAGGTTGCGCCCGCGTTTTTGAGACCGAACGGCATCACTGTGTAGTTGAACACCCCCACCGGAGTGATGAATGCAGTTTTCCGCGCGTCTTCGGGGTCCATCTTGATCTGGTTGTATCCGCTTAAACCATCCATGAAACTGAACATGCGGTGGCCCGCTGTCGAATCAATAAGCAAATCGGTGTTGGGCAGTGGGAAATCGTCCTTGGGGCAGAAGCGATTGAGATCTCGGAAGTCCACGCAGATGCGGAGCTGTCCGTTCTTTTTCACTACTGGCACGATGTTGGCCAGCCATGTGGGATGGTGATTCGGCTCTATGAATTTGGCATCCAGGAGTTTGACAATCTCCTGCTTGATTTTCACGTTAAGCTCCGGCCTGAAGCTCCTTGTGCTCTGCTTTACCGGCTTAGACCCTGGAATGATGTCTAAGCGGTGCATAGTGATGCTTGTATCCAGTCCCGGCATCTCATCATACTCCCATGCGAACACATCCTTGTATTCAGTTAGGAGTCGTAGCAGTCCTTGCTCCTCTTCGCTTGTGAGGTCCGCACTTAGAAAGACTGGCCTTTTCTTTTCCTCGTTCGGGCTGAGGAATACTTCCTTTAGCTCTTGCTTTTGTGGTCTGGGCCTGTCTTCCATGCATTCAGGTGCTTCTTTGAGTTTCTCGTCTGGAGCGCCCTGTGTTGGCTTTTCCGTCAGCGCGATTTGCTCGATTTGATTGGTTTGCCAAGGGATATCCCCATGCCCGTGTGAGGACATCCCCGCGCACCTTCATATGCGATAGCATTTCTTCCCATTGGCGTAGAAGCTCTCTATCTCCTTGCCTTCGGGGTCATGCTTTGCGATTCTCTTCAGAGTATACACATTCTTTCGATGGTATGCGATACGCGGCGCCTCTTCGCGTGTAGGTGGCTTTTCCTTGGCATCTTCCCTTGTCACCATTACTCCCGCAGGTGACTGGTCCTTGATGTCCTCCCAGAGAGGCAAAGGAGTAGGGTTTAATGGTCTCGGTGTTTGCTCGTCCGCCATCTCAGTGAACCACACCGCCTCGCTAAGATGTGCTTCGTCCAGGTTGAATGGGTTCGTCGAAGCCGGTATTTCGACTATTCTGTGGTTCCAAATAGCTTTCATAACCTGGTGAGCCGTTGAAGGAACTGCGTCGAAGCGATGAATCCAGGCTCGACCTATGATCATGTGGTACGTGGTGTTCGCGTCTATGACATAGAACTTTGCTGAGCACTTGATTCTGCCGATCTGAACGCCCAGGCGGATCCATCCGATCGTCATTCTAGAATCGCTCCCGAATCCCATCAGCGGAGATGGACGCCTGTTGATGAATTAAAATTGCATATTTTAGTATGTTAACGAACTCTTCTTAACTTGCTAATATGTGTAATTTATCTATTTTATCTCTCATTCTAGTCTTATGCTTGCCTTTGGAGTTTTGGTTGTTTTTATCTTATTTTGTAGGCAAAGACGTGATTTATAACGAAAGAGGCTAGCTTGGGAGAGCTTAAATGATGGAGTAAAGAGAGTTGGAGGGTTAAGAGACATGAAGAAAGAATTAGAAGCGCCTAACTTGAAGACTTAAGGGCCCAAAGTGAGAAGAAAATGGAAGGCAGAGGCCAAGATTGAAGACGAAACAAGTTAGAAGGCAAAAGTTACATCAAAGGGGCTTGCTTGAAGTCTTTTTAACGGAATTGGGGGCGTAATTGGAGTTTTGCAAAGTTACAAAGAGCTATTTTGAAGGTTTTTAACGGATTGGGGGTCAAATTGTCATTTTCAGAAGGTTTTAAGTAAGAGATGGGGTATTTTAAAAGGTTTCAGCAAGCTAGGGGGGAGCCGGGTGCAATTTCACCGAACCAGCTCACCCCAAGCTCATCCTCTCTCTCTCCCCGACGCCACAATGGAGAGACCCACGAAATCCTCCATGGTTGCTTCACCCAAGCTCTTCAAAGCTTCACCCCGACCTCAATTCTTCACCAAATTGGCTCAAATTTGTCCCAAAACGCTCCTAAGACCGAGCTCTACCTATATATCCTCTCAATTCGGCCCAAGACAAAGAAAATCAAAAAGCTCCAATTCGAACTAGGGTTCATGAAGGTTCCAAAAATCAATGATAGAGATGGATTGGGATGAATTGGAGGGTGGGGATTCATCCTTGGAGGCTAAGAAACCCTTCCCAACCGCCTATATAAGCCGAACTTGAAGATTGAAGGACCTCTCTCTCACCTCACGAAATTTCTGAGACAAACCCTTGCCTCTCTCTCTTCTCTCTCGGCCTTGGCCAATTTGTGGTTGTTCTTGGTGATTCCGTGCTCATTTTGAGAAAATTCGGAGCCAAGAACACCTAAGGGAAGAGTTGGGTTAGATTCAAGGTTGTTCTTCAAAGTGTTCTTCATTGTTCTTAGTTTGTTCTTCATTTTTTGGGTTACTTGGCTATTAGTAGTTGATTTATTGTAGCTTGGAATCAAATTTAGTAGTTCGAATCAAGTATTAGTGACTTTGTTCATCATTTTGAGTTGAAATTGGAGAATAACTTGTGTATTCTTGAGTTGGAACTTGAATTGAATGAAAATGTTCATGAATATGCTTGATATCTCTTGTGTTGCTTGGCTCTTGGATATGAGTAGCTAGACTAATTGTTGGTTGAAGTTGATGAATCTAGGTGTGTTGGGTGTGGATTCAATTGTTAAATCAATGAGTTGAGAAGTTCCTCTTGTGATTCATGACTCAACAAGTGTTGGAATACAAATCCGATTTCTAGCTTCATCTTGTATGTGGATTCATGCTTGAATACACATACTTGATAGTTGATACAACTTAGTTTTGGATTCCAATAGTGTTCCTCATGAATCATACTTGGATTTGACATTAGAATCCACACACCTCCTTGTAATATCATTTGGGTGTTGGATTCAAGCACAACACTCCTAGATGATTCAACTAAGACCAACTATTCTCTCAATTCTACAAACTTTTTTTCAAGTTTTAGATTCGTTTTAAGTACTTAGTTTCTTTAAATTGTTCAACAAAACTCTTGCTCCATCACTTGAGTGGTGGATTCAAAGCTTGGCTAGCTCTAAAGCCTTTGAGAAACTCGTTTTGTTAATTTAGTTAGTTGCTTAGTAAGTTTACTAGTTAGCTTAGAGTGTTTAATCTCTTTCCAATCCTTGTGGAAATTGACCCCGTTCTTACTCGGGTACTACTTAGAACGATATTCCTATACTTGGGAATTATCGTGAACAAGTTTTTGGCGCCGTTGCCGGGGATTGGTACTAAGAGACTCACTCTTTAGCTACTTTCTTGTTTTGCTTGTTTTTATTTTTAGATACGCTTGAAGAAAAATTCCGGGTTCATTTTTTTGAACGTTGGAACCAAAAAAAGCGAAAAGTAAAAAAATCACAAAAACATACTCCTAGCTTGTGTTAGGCAACCCTCTTGAACTTAATTTGAGCTTGGGTTGCATGAGTGTGTGGCAACGTGATAGTACTCATAGATTGCTTCGCACTTTATTTGAAGAAGAGGGTAGAAATCCCTTTAGTGAAAATACTTCTACTAGTGATAGTAGTAGTTTAGCCCAATCCAACGATTCTAGCTCTCTTAATAGCTTTGAAATCATGGATGGAGAGGATGGGCATAGTAGCAACAATGAGATGATGCCATTTCGCTCACTAAGAGATTTGATGCATCCATCTCGACAAAGTTCACCATCTTGCTTTGTGTTTCCATTAAATGGAAGAAACTTTGATGTCAAACCGGGCACAATTCAACTTCTTCCCAAGTTTCATGGCCTAGAGTCCGAGAGTGCTTACTCTCATCTTAAGGATTTCAATGATATTGCCTCAACGGTTAATTGCAATGGTGTCTCTAGTAACACCATAAGGCTTAGATTGTTTCCTTTTTCTTTAAAGGACAAAGCCAAGGCATGGCTTCATTCCTTGAGACCTAGGACCATAGGCACATGGGAAGAGTTAGAAAAAGAGTTTCTTAAGAAATTTTTCCCTACTTACAAAACAAATGCCATAAAAAGGCAAATTTTTGCTTTTTGTGCTAAGGAGGGAGAGCCACTTCCCCAAGCTTGGGAACGCTTCAAGGATCTCCTCATTGCTTGCCCTCACCATGGATTTGAGACATGGAGGTTAATTAGCTGTTTTTATGATGGTTTGCCATGCGACCATAAGCACACAATTATATCCATGAGTGGGGGAGATTTTTTCACAAAAGGTGAAGATGAGGGTTGGGATTGTATAGATGAAATTTGTGAGAAAGTCCAATCGTGGGACATTAGTGAGCCTTCTAAGGATGCTAACTCTAAGCCTAAAGGTACTATGTATCAACTTAAGGCTAAGAGTGAGGCATTGTGCTCATTTTGTAGTGATAACTCTCATGAGTTGAACAAATGTCCCGATTTTCTAAGAGCCCAAGAGCTCATGGGTGAGCAAGTGAATATGTTAAATTCTAACAATTATAGGAAGCCCTATAATAACTCACCCTACTCGGAGACATACAACTCCAATTGGAGGAATCACCCAAATTTCTCATGGAGACAAGGCCAAGACACTCAAGTAAACCCTTCTAGCTCCACTTATGTTCCTCCTAACAAAAGGAGTGTAGAAGAGAACTTTGAGCAATTTATGGCTTCTCAAAACCAAATCAACCATGATTTGAGGAAGTCCAACCAAGAGTTACAAAACTCTAACCAAGAGTTGAAAAATGCTTTAGCTAGGTTGGATTCTACCATAAATGCTCAAGAGAAGGGAAAATTCCCATCTCAACCTCAACAAAACCCTAGGGGCCAAAGCTTTAACCATATGGAACATGCTAAGGCAATTACCGTTTTGAGAAGTGGGAAGGTTGTTGACAATGGACTTTCAAGTGGGGAGTCCAATGAAAATGAGGGAGAAGAGGAGTGTGAGAAGAGTGATGACCAAGAGAGAGTTGTCGACTCACAAGAGTCACAAAGTAGTCTTGATAAGGGGAAACAAGTAGTGGAAGAAAGTGAGGAAATTAAGGTTCCTCCACCATTTCCCCAAAGACTTTTAGCCTCTACCAAGAAAGCTAGCAACCAAGACATCCTTGAGACATTCCAAAATGTCAAGATAAACATCCCTCTCTTGGATGCTATCAAGCAAATTCCGGCTTATGCCAAGTTTCTCAAGGATCTTTGCACTTTCAAGAGAACTCTTCAAGTGAGAAAGAAGGCTTTTCTCACCGAGCAAGTGAGCTCAATTCTCCAAAATAATCTCCCTCCCAAGTATAAAGATCCGGGTTCACCTACTATTACTTGCACCATTGGAGATCATAAAATTCATAATTCTTTATTAGATTTGGGTGCAAGTGTAAACCTCCTTCCATACTCGGTGTATGAGAAGTTGGGGTTGGGTGAGTTGAAACCCACAAGAGTGACTCTACAATTGGCGGATAGGTCCACTAGAGTCCCTAGAGGTATCATTGAGGATGTCTTGGTTCAAGTGAACCAATGTTACTATCCGGTGGATTTTATAGTTTTAGACACCTCCCCTTTGGCTAGTGGCACATCATCCATTCCTACTATTTTAGGAAGACCATTTCTTGCTACAACTAATGCAATTATAAATTGTAGAAGTGGTATGATGAATATTACATTTGGGAACATGACTCTTGAATTAAACATTTTTAATGCATGTATTCACCCAAAATCACAAGATGATGATGATGATGTATGTGAAGTGAGTTGGGTAGAATCATGTGTTGAAGATGTTTATACTCTAGCTACATGTTCCAAAGTTTCAAGTGAGCTCACTTTAGAAGAATTGGAATTTTTGTGTGATTATGAGTCCCTTGCATCTCTTCTCATAGATGGTGACAATTTTGAGGAGGAGGAAGAGAAATTCTTAGCACAACTTGAGCAAGAGTCAACTCATGAATATTTTAGCATTGAGAGTGATTTGCATGATAGAAATGAGTTTCCTTCCATAGTAAGGAAAAATCCAACATATGATTTGAAACCCCCTCATTTAGAACTAAGAAACACATTATTAGGGGTTGAGGATAATCTTTCTTGCATGGCTAATGAAGATTACTTATTTTGTGATGACTTAGAGGATATTCTAGGAGAACCCCTTCCACTAGAAAGTGTGGATGGACCTTCAAGAAAGTTGGGGGGTCCAAGTGAAGGTTTTGAAAACTTTGATGTCTTTTATCACATTCCCCCTATTGAGCACTATGAAAATGAATTCCATGTTGTGAAAAATGAGTTTGGAATTTTTCTAGATGAATGTGTGAAATTCACGAATGAAAAGTCTTGCGTTCATATGTCAAAAGAGGATCTTAAAATTAATTTTTGTAGTGAAAATGTTGTTCTCATTGAAGGTATCAAGTTAACTAGTCGTAAAGATCCTCCTTTTGAGTTTTCTCATGACTCTTCTATCATTTTAAATTCTAAAGATGAGTCATGGTTGCCTCTCACAATGTGTGATGTCTCTTGCACTTCCTTCAATATGAGCATTTTGAAAAATGTATTTGAAAAACAAAAGAGCGCTATTTTTATCAAAAAGGGAGAGATCAAATCCTTACATTTTGATTTACTTGATCCGGGTATTAGTTACCCAATCTTTGTGTTTGAGACATTAGAGAATGAGAAAGGAAAGTTGAGAATGCGAAAAAAGAAAGAATGTTACCTTGCCCCTAGTCATTCTCATAGTCATAGGCAAGCTTGCCTTGACTACAAGAAATTAAAAGTGCCATGACTTGACTTCTTCAATCTAGATGTCGTGTATTGTACATAAATAAATCGTTAGTTCATATATTTGCTATTTTGTAGGTTACTCTTGGAGGAGGATTTGTGCTTGGTGGCCAAGAAAGCGAAAAATGAGGTCTATCTATCCCTTATCTATTATATGAATTTGTATGCTCTTCCATTGTTCTTATACATTGAGGACAATGTGACATTTTAGTTGGGGGGTGGGGAGTAGATTTTATTTCTTCCTTAAATGGTAACAAGCATTCTTTTTCTTCATTAGTAATTTACATGAAAAATACAAAAAAAAAAAATGAAAAATTTGAAAAAAAAAATCATAAAAATTAAAAAAAATTGAGAAATTGAAAAAACAAATGTGTGAATCTTTCATGAGAAGCATCACTCTTTCCCCGGTCAAACCATAGAATTTTTATTCTTCTTTCTTTGGTAGTTTTATTTATTTTCACCTTTCATCTTGAGTCTAGATTTTATTTTCTTATTTGATAGCTTTATTGAGTCTTAGGAAGTTATAAGTGAGTCACTTATTTTGAAAATGGAAAAAAAAAATTGAAAAAAAAAATGAAGAAAATGAAAACAAGTGAAAAGGGAGAATTTTAGGAAGCTAGATGTTTTCAAAAAAATGAAATTTCTTAGTCCATGTTCTTTTTATTTTTATTTTAGAAAGGAATTCTTTGCTTATACTCAATACATCTACACCAATATCCCACCTTCCGCGACATCATGCGTTCTCACAAAGCGACACACTAAATTTACGTTTCATGTTTAAGTCCTTCAAGCTAAGTTGATCACATAAACTTTGACGTCTTTTACTTTTGATAAAGGGTGCTTTCTCTAAAGCTATTTGAACTTCACAAAAATATTTTTCTCTATTCGTTTTTGCGGTGGAAACTTGTAGCCCATTGGAGTGGTGGTTACCAATGACACCCCATGCGATGTCTAAGAAATAGAGGGGTGTCCGGGGATAATGTTACGTCACAACCTAGATAGCTCCCTTGGTTTAGCTTAAAAAGCCCACTCGCGTGTATATTCCTCTATTTTGTTGTGGGTCTTGGAGATCCTTGGATTTGAGGTTAAAAATAAAATGTTAATGCTATAAATCTCAAAAAAAAAAAAAAAAAAAAAAAAAAACATGATAAATCACACCATCTACCAAAAATCCACAAAAGGATCATACAAGCCCACAACCACATCTCCCCTTCTTAAAAAAATTTTGTTCAAAGCTTTGGAAGTCCATCCTACATGGGTGCTTTTGAATAAGTATGAGAATGTCTAGTTTCATGAGATCCTTATTTTTGAAGGCATACTTTCTCGCAAATTGGACTTAATTTAACAAGTTTTGTGGTTCGCATGGGTCACCTTCTACCAAACACCGCCCACATTTGTATGAGTATATGCTAAGACGTCCTTAGGCTTCTTTCTCAATCTTATTGGACTTTGAGAATTTATTTGAGGAGACATTTATGTATTCTTCTTTTTCCCCCACCAAAAAAATTAAAATTAGCTAGTAACTCTTAGTATTTTGTTTCTTTGAGTTCTCACTTAGGATAGATAATGTGTGTGTGCGTTTTTGTAAATATTTGAGTCTAGTTTAGAATCGAGTCAAGCCTTGTCTATTGAGTGTGTGCCTCTCATTATTGGTTCTTTTAAAAAAAATGAAAAATTAAATATCGCTCTCTTTGCTCGAGGACGAGCAAAAGGCTAGTTGGGGGGTGTGTTGATGAATTAAAATTGCATATTTTAGTATGTTAACGAACTCTTCTTAACTTGCTAATATGTGTAATTTATCTATTTTATCTCTCATTCTAGTCTTATGCTTGCCTTTGTAGTTTTGGTTTTTTTTATCTTATTTTGTAGGCAAAGACGTGATTTATAACGAAAGAGGCTAGCTTGGGAGAGCTTAAATGATGGAGTAAAGAGAGTTGGAGGGTTAAGAGACATGAAGAAAGAATTAGAAGCGCCTAACTTGAAGACTTAAGGGCCCAAAGTGAGAAGAAAATGGAAGGCAGAGGCCAAGATTGAAGACGAAACAAGTTAGAAGGCAAAAGTTACATCAAAGGGGCTTGCTTGAAGTCTTTTTAACGGAATTGGGGGCGTAATTGGAGTTTTGCAAAGTTACAAAGAGCTATTTTGAAGGTTTTTAACGGATTGGGGGTCAAATTGTCATTTTCAGAAGGTTTTAAGTAAGAGATGGGGTATTTTAAAAGGTTTCAGCAAGCTAGGGGGAGCTGGGTGCAATTTCACCGAACCAGCTCACCCCAAGCTCATCCTCTCTCTCTCCCCGACGCCAAAATGGAGAGACCCACGAAATCCTCCATGGTTGCTTCACCCAAGCTCTTCAAAGCTTCACCCCGACCTCAATTCTTCACCAAATTGGCTCAAATTTGTCCCAAAACGCTCCTAAGACCGAGCTCTACCTATATATCCTCTCAATTCGGCCCAAGACAAAGAAAATCAAAAAGCCCCAATTCGAACTAGGGTTCATGAAGGTTCCAAAAATCAATGATAGAGATGGATTGGGATGAATTGGAGGGTGGGGATTCATCCTTGGAGGCTAAGAAACCCTTCCCAACCGCCTATATAAGCCGAACTTGAAGATTGAAGGACCTCTCTCTCACCTCACGAAATTTCTAAGACAAACCCTTGCCTCTCTCTCTTCTCTCTCGGCCTTGGCCAATTTGTGGTTGTTCTTGGTGATTCCGTGCTCATTTTGAGCAAATTCGGAGCCAAGAACACCTAAGGGAAGAGTTGGGTTAGATTCAAGGTTGTTCTTCAAAGTGTTCTTCATTGTTCTTAGTTTGTTCTTCATTTTTTGGGTTACTTGGCTATTAGTAGTTGATTTATTGTAGCTTGGAATCAAATTTAGTAGTTCGAATCAAGTATTAGTGACTTTGTTCATCATTTTGAGTTGAAATTGGAGAATAACTTGTGTATTCTTGAGTTGGAACTTGAATTGAATGAAAATGTTCATGAATATGCTTGATATCTCTTGTGTTGCTTGGCTCTTGGATATGAGTAGCTAGACTAATTGTTGGTTGAAGTTGATGAATCTAGGTGTGTTGGGTGTGGATTCAATTGTTAAATCAATGAGTTGAGAAGTTCCTCTTGTGATTCATGACTCAACAAGTGTTTGAATACAAATCCGATTTGTAGCTTCATCTTGTATGTGGATTCATGCTTGAATACACATACTTGATAGTTGATACAACTTAGTTTTGGATTCCAATAGTGTTCCTCATGAATCATACTTGGATTTGACATTAGAATCCACACACCTCCTTGTAATATCATTTGGGTGTTGGATTCAAGCACAACACTCCTAGATGATTCAACTAAGACCAACCATTCTCTCAATTCTACAAACTTTTTTTCAAGTTTTAGATTCTTTTTAAGTACTTAGTTTCTTTAAATTGTTCAACAAAACTCTTGCTCCATCACTTGAGTGGTGGATTCAAAGCTTGGCTAGCTCTAAAGCCTTTGAGAAACTCGTTTTGTTAATTTAGTTAGTTGCTTAGTAAGTTTACTAGTTAGCTTAGAGTGTTTAATCTCTTTCCAATCCTTGTGGAAATTGACCCCGTTCTTACTCGGGTACTACTTAGAGAGATATTCCTATACTTGGGAATTATCGTGAACAACGCCTGACGATCTTGTGCGCGGGGATCCCTGCTAGCTTCAGTGTGTGGAGCGAAACGACGTTGACCGCTGCCCCTCCATCGACGAATGCTCGCTTGAACTCGACACCATTGATGATGGCCGTCACGTACAGAGGCCTCTGGTGGCTCGCATCTGTCTTCTTGTCGCTGGCAGAAAAGGTCATAATCTTTTCTGTAGAGCGAGACGCCCTGATGACTTTCCCGTTGGACACTACAAGATCCTCCTCGTAGTCCTCCGCTATTCTCAAGATCGCTTTCGTCATATCTGTCCGGCATTTCTCCGATAAATTCATCTCGTCGAAGAATCTGCTGAAGCCGTGCGACCCTTTCATCCGGTCGGCACGTTCATCCTCTGTTTCCATGCTGTAGTCCTCGTCTTTATGGACCTCGGCAACGACGGGTAGACCATCCTCTGCGACTTCTTCCAAGTCAACGATCGAGATCATGGCGACCTCTTTGCCTTTCGAGCCCTGCTCCGCATGGGCAGGAAGTGGGTTGTTGCGCACATCCTTCCTGTGATCGCTGACGATCAGCTCGCCGTTCTTCATCTTCTGGTCGAACGCGAACCTGAGCTTTTTACATTCAGCCGTGGGGTGCATGACCTTGCCGTGGTACTCGCACCACTTAGGGTCCCTTACCATCTCCTTGGAGGGTATCTTCTCGAGCGGCGGTAGGACACCGTCCTTACGCCACTGCCTGCAGAGGTCACTTGCCTCCTCTACCGAGCATGGTAGGGGTGGTGCGTCGAAGTTCACAACCTTCGCTTGCTTCTAGGGTGAAACCGTATTAACCTCAGCTTCGCGTCCCCTCTTGTAACTGAATCTCCCGATCTTGTAGGTGGCGCTACTCGAAGATCGCTCCGGAGCGTTCTTCTTCTTCGGTCTCTCGACTATAGGCTCGATGTTCTTCGTGCATTCAATTAGCTTTGAAAACGTAGGTGTTTGCAAATTGATGAGCATACCCTTGTATTCATCCCGCATACACTGCAGGCATATCTCTACGAGCCGGCTCTCGAGCATTGGATCTTTACACTCCAAGGACTTCGCCCTGAATTTCTTGATGAAAGTGATCCCATCCTCCTCGCGCTTCTGATACATCCGCGAGAGATGGATCATCGTCACCTTTTCTTCCATCTGGAAGAACTTGGTGTAGAACTTCTGGACCATGTCGTCCCAAGTCTTCACGGATCCGGCTTCCAACGTTCGGTACCATTTGTACGCTACGTTCCCTAGAGATTTCGGGAATTCTCGCATCAATAATTTGGGATCAGCTCCGTATGGTCCCATGACATTGATGAAACGCATGACATGCTCATGAGCGTTTCCGTTGACATCCTCGAACTTGTCCCATTTAGGGGCCTTGTACCCCGTCGGGTTAGGCATGAGATAGATCTCTCGTGGAATAGGTGGGTCGTTGTCCAACTTCGGGATAATGGTATCCGCGAATTACTGATGAGCCAGAATAGTGTCCATGCGCTTCTGCAGAGACGTCATGCATTCTGGAATGCTTCCTTCGGCAGCTGACGGAGGGGTTGCCGCAGGCGGGGGCGACACATACGCCGTCGAAGGATTGGGAGCATACTGACTGCTCGCATTCCCCCAGATCGCCGTTGGAGGAGGCAAAGGGTACTGCAGAGTTGGGTTAGACGCCAAAGCCGAGGGCTGAGGCGTGTGATCAGCGAGAGGCAACATCTGAGCTGTTGACCCCTGAATCGAAGGCAGTTGCGTAGTCGTTGGTGGAGTCTGCAGATTAGGGTTGGGAGGTGTGGTTGACACTCCCAGTCCCGGAGCGGTAGGGGCTCCTCCTCCTTGAGGGACAGTGGTGGCTGACGAAGGATTTGGCGCAAGGGTGCCCAGAACGGCTAAGATCCGTTCCAATTGCGCAGATTGAGCCTTGAGAGCTTTCGCCTGACTTTGGACAGTGGCGTCCAAAGACTCTAGCGTCGGTGTCTCGCCGGGAGTGGTAGGTGTACGGCGGGTCTCCTCTCCCGAGGCAGTTTCGGTGGAAGGCGATCTGTTGCTGATATCATCCTCCTGAGACATGGTTGCTTTTGCTGGTAAGTTCACGTCGGGTTCACCAAAATGTGCACAAGAGATTCCGACGGGGAGACCTCCGTGTACACCGTATGTAGAGGATCAAGGATCGCACAGGAAGAGCGGGGTTGTGTGTAGGGAGAGAGTAAGGCAGTAGTAATGTCTGAGAGAGAGACAGAGGTTTGGCAGAGCTTCCGCGTATGGCAAGTGTGTTCTCCTTTGTATGGAAAGGTTAACGTCCTATATATAGCAGAGAACATGACCGTTGTAGTGTGGTTAATGCGCCCATTGATGGCGGCTTAATTAGCTTAACCATAACGGCACGTTCGTCCGAGTATATAGGGACCGTTACAGCACGTGGTGCGCGAATACCGGAACCGTTACGGGGTTGACCGGGTTTGACCGGATTGACCGGGTTTATGGAGCTCGTGCCATAAATCTCTCAAAACAGTTACTAAAGGTCGCGTGCGGGCTTGGCTCGCACGCGACAGGGCTTACTCTAGCCTCCAAACCACTAAGTCCCTACAAGTCCCGTGCAGTGGTATGCGAGGGCTCTGTCTCGCAGCCCCCACATGAATCAGCTCGGCTGGTGATCCAGTGTGTGTGGAGCACAATATGGTGTGCTGGATGGTTGCCACGTGGCCAAGATCTGTCAGCTCAGAAAGCACTATCTACACCAGGTTAGAAGCAAATAGAATTTTACTTGCATTTGCATCTTACAAAAACATGAAATTATTTCAAATGGATGTGGAGTGTGCTTTCTTGAATGGCTACTTACAAGAAGAAGTTTATGTAGCACAACCTCCTGGTTTTGAAAATGAAAATTTTCCAGATCATGTCTACAAACTTGACAAAGCTCTTTATGGTGTAAAACAAGCTCCAAGAGCTTGGTATGAAAGACTGTCAAAGTTTTTGCTTGAAAATGATTTCAAAAGAGGCCTAGTAGACAAGACTCTTTTCATAAAGACTCGGGAGAAAGATTTACTTGTAGTTCAGATCTATGTTGATGATATCTTTTTTGGAGCTACTAATGATCAATTGTGCAGAGAATTATCAAGTCTTATGAGAAGGGAATTTGAAATGAGCACGATGGGAGAGCTGAAATTCTTCCTAAGAAAGGCATCTTTCTACATCAAAGTAAATACACAAGAGACTAGTTAAACAAAGATAACATGGCTCAATGTAAGGAAGCCAAGAATCCTATGAGTTCTACACTGTCCTTAGACAAGGATGAATCTGGTAAGAGTGTCAATTTGAAAGAGTATAGAGGTTTGATTGGATCATTACTCTATCTCACAGCAAGCATACCAAATATTATGTTCAGTGTATGTATGTGTGCAAGATTTTAAGATGAACCAAAATAATCACACTTAACTGTTGTGAAGAGAATATTCGGATATATCAATGTTACCAAAGACTTAGGGCTTTGGTATCCAAGACATTTTAACATCTCATTTCTTGGATTTTCCGATGCTGAATTTGCAGGTTACAAAGTTGATAGGAAAAGTACTTCAAAAACTTGCCAATTTATTGGATCATCCTTGATCAGTTGGCACTCCAAGAAACAGAATTATGTTGCTCTATCAACAGCTGAAGCTGAATATATAGTTGCAGGAGCATGTTGCTCACAAGTACTATGGATTGCTCAACAGCTAAGAGACCTTGGATTTGATTTCAGGAGCATAACTATCAAGTGTGATAAAACAAGTGCAATTTCAATTACAAAGAATCAAGTTCAATATTCAAGTACCAAGCACATTGATGTAAGACACCATTTCATTAGATATCATGCTGAGAAAGGTGCTATTGTTCTTGAATTTGTTGCTACTAATATGCAAATTGCAGATATCTTCACTAAACCATTAGCAGAAGAAAGATTCTCAGCTCCAAGATTGGAAATGGGAATGCTAAATAAATATGCATTGGTTTAGGGGGAGCATCAGGTAAAGAAAGGTAAGTTTTATGTGTTTTCAAATGTTTGAACTGATTTTCGAAGCCTTGAAAATCAATTCAAAGCTTTGATTTTTATCTGTTATAATATTACAGCGTTTCAAGACCTTGAAAACCTTTTCAAAGCCTTAAAAATAAGTCTGTTGTACTAGTAGTCAATAAACATGGATCTTTCTGTATTGAGTGATATCTCTGTAGATATTTGCTTTATATAGCCCCTACCTTTTTCAAAATTTTTTTTAGCCAAAAATAGTATTAGAATATTTTTTTCCAACGGCATAAAAGATTTTAATTCTCTCTGATTATTGCAAATCTTTTGAGATCAGAGAGATATTCTAGTTTCCTTTTGAAACTCAAACTCTCTCAGTATTTATCTTCTTATCCTCTCTCCGTATCATTCCTACCTCTCTCTATTCTTCTCCCAAACCCTAATGAGCACAAGGAGAGCCTCAGACAGAATCAAGATGGCAGGAGGATTAAAACCTAGTTCAGAGAAGAAAAGAAAGGCAGCAGTGGATGAAGTTCAAGAGATCAGTGAAGAATCAGATTCAAATAGCTTTACTGATGAAGAAGAAGAGTCTTCACCACCCAAGAAGATAGTGAAAAAGGACCAATATCCAGCAAAGAAGAAACAGGCTACGATTCCACTCAAGAAAATAAGATGGGGATCCATATTGGAAGCTCTAAGAGAGACAAGAAAAATCCAGTCACAGAATTCATAGGAAAAGGAAAAGGAAAAGAATTTCCCATTCAAGACTCCAACTCAGACACTACCTCAGGATCCTATGGAATGTACTCCATATCCAACAAAGGGAAACATGAGAAGGATCTGTCCCAGTCTTTATAAGATTCAAAAACAGGAAAGAATGATCACAAAACTGTTTTTGCTCAACAGAAAAGGTTGTCTGTAAAGAAGAAGCTGAAGCATGGGAAGAAAGCCTTGGAAGGACTCACATTCTTATTCAATAGTGTTATTTAGAAGATCAACTCCTTCATTGAGGAACTAGATGTGGTTTCAAAATAAGTTCAAGCCAACAATGGAGACAGTGAGAAAGAATAAGGAGATCAAGATGGAGATGAAGACCCAACCCCTTAATCTTGCCTACTCTTTCCTTCCCATTCTCTTTCTCTAAGTTTTTAAATTTCCCTTTTCAAAATTTTACAGACACTTGATCCAACATCTTCTATCTTTTTGATGAAAGTCAAAAAGGGGGAGTAATTCTAGGAGTTTTAGGTGTTATTTGCTGAACTGTTTACTTTATGCTTGGTAATACGAATAAGTTGGATCTTTTTGGAATTACTCTGTTCTTATAAATTGTGAACAAACCAGTATTTTTTGCAGAGACTAAGGATAAAACATAAATTGGTTTGGTCTTTCATCAAATGGGAGATTGTAAGATCAGATTGTGCAAAGCCTTGAACCAGCTTTCAAAGCCATGAATCAGCTATTATAGGCTTGAAAATAGTTTAGCTATTTTCAAGTCCTTGAAACTGCTTAACCTGTGTGAACATCCTTAAGGGGGAGTTTTCTGCAAACTCTTTGAGTTGATTCCCTCTCTATCCTTCATATGTTTGATTTATTGTTATTTGATGATGAAATACAAAGCTTCCTAACTCTTCTAAACATAGTTAATCATCTATTTGACTTTGATCTGACTTTTGCAGGGAAGGAAATAATCAGTAAGATGATTTTGTGTTTGATCTGAATGACTTGATAGCTTCTCAATATATTCAAATACAATATCACGACATTATCTCTGAAGATTGTGATCACTTAACCGTTGGATAAGACTGCCAAAGGGTTAAAGTCTGTTGCCTACAAAATAGGAAGTTTGTTGCTGAAAATCTATGAAGATTTGCAGATCCTTTTGAAGTTTAAATAGAGCTCAATTTTGAAGCAACAAGACACAACACTCAACAGGCAAAAAAAAAAGAAAGAGTTCTGGATTGACAAGCATCAAAGAAGTTCATCAATCTTCCAATCCATTCACAGAAGTGTAGGGTTTTGAATCATGGATTGCACAACGGAAGCATAAACAAACATAAAACCATGCAAAAACCTCCAAGGATCACAATTCAAGAGACATAACGATGGTAAGGGTTGGAAATCATAAAAACACCTTTGGGTTCTCCTTGATGACTTCAAACGCGAGTTGTGTCACGTTCTCTATAGTTGATCCACGCCTAGAGTTGATCCTAGATCTCCCAAGTCCTTGGTGCTATCCCGGAAGAGGAAGAAGGAATCACGCAAAATGAGACCCAAAAGGAGGGTCTCGGCCTCCTTTGGCCGACGGGGACGGGGCGGCGGCGAGGGGGCGGTCGGGCCTCCTTGTTGCTTGCTCTCTCTCCTTTTGTTCTCTCCCACTCTTTGTTATGTTCACTAATGAGCATAAGTTATGTGGGAAGGAAGGACGGAAGGTCCTTTATATAGTCCAACAACTCCTTGTTAACTACCTAAAAGACTTATTCTAGTCCTACTAGAATTCAATTTAGTCCCTTCCTTGCAAATTAGTCCCTACTAAGTTTGCAAGGGTTTGCAAAGTGATCCTTCTAATTAATTAATCCAATTAATTAATTCCAAAAATCTAGTTCAACTCTATGTAGCGTGTGACCCCATACGTTCTATCTAGTTGGTAGAAACTATTTGCTAATATGGAGCGGTCTCTAGCAAAACATCCATTCCAGCCAACTAATAGAATAGTCATCTTGACAACCTTTGTACAAGTAATTGTCTCATCCCTTTTTCTCTATATTCGGATTGGACACGAGAAATACTAGTCACACTCGTATATCCAATCCATAGTTTCTCGATCCATGGGAATAGCCTTATTCATGCAAATAACATCAATATCCCATATTGATTTATTTGAGTCTGGCCAGACATTCTATAAGAACTATCCCTCGAGTGGCCTAGGATATTTGCTCCCGTTATGTGGGAGGGACAAATCCTATCTACGTCCACTACGATCTCTAAGCCTGCTTCTTATTGTATCCAGTACACGCCTTTATAACTACACAGTTACGGTGTAGCGTTTAACGCTACCAAGATCACAATAATCCACAACTAGAATATCTAGTGACTTCAAGTCTAAGGATGACAATACCATTGCACCGCGAGAAGCGCTTGTGACTCAACATAACGTGTATGTAGCCTTCTCGGAGATGGGTCAATCCAGTGCAACATTCCCTAATGCACACCTATGTGTTGGATCGTGATGTCTCCATATCAATCCAACCCCATACTAGTCTATAGATGATTGTCCCATTAATCATTATACTTGACTAGGGATATTTAAGATAAACAACACAATTGTAAATCGAATGACTTCATTATATTAAATATCCAATAAATAATAAATGAATTTCTAGCCACAAATAATTCATACTAAACTAAATTGCCTATAGGGCATCTATTCCAACAAGAAGATCACTGCATATTTCACTGCAATTTTTACACACTAAGTGTTCTTCTGTATTGTGCTTTATTGGTAGATCATTTATGTAATTCTTCTATCTCCATTCACAAGGATTGTTAAAAGTGAACAATAGAGAATTATTAGTTAATCAGTTAGCTAGAGAAGGTACTAGATAGGTTAGGGAAAACCACACGCTGTAACAGAGTAAGGCAACTCTCTATGCCTGAGATCTACGACTTAGCTTCTGATTAATCAGAATTTAGTTGAAAATCATGTAGGGATCTAATCCCTGAGGTAGAGACGTAGGTCCAAGTGGACTGAACTCTATAAATCACTTGTCTCTTGCATTTACAGTTCATTCATTTTCATAGTTTTTGCAGCACAAAAAACTATGTGTTTTTTTTCAAGGGTTTGAACTTGTTTTGAAGGCCTTCAAAAAGGCATATTTGCTTTATACAAATTGCATTTCTTCCAAGGGCTTGAACTTGTCTTCAAGGCCTTGAACTTCACTAGTTTTCACAAGATCTCATCTTCCTAGCAAGTTTTCATACTCTATTCAACCCCCCCCCATTCTAGAGTATTTTAGCTGCATTTATACCTTCACACTCACACTTTCAACTACTTTATTATTTCCTCCCTTATCTTGACGTTGATATCTGGACGGAAATTCCTCGCACTTTGCTTCACGGGTTTCGAGTGACGTCCGGTTTGTGCATGGTAATGGCTTGGTCTAGCCTTGGCATTTCGTCGTAGTCCCATGCAAAGACATCTTTGTATTCCTTCAGCAAATCGAGCAGCTCTTTTTCGTCCTCGCCACTAAGGTCCGCGCTTAAGAAGGCTGGCCTCTTCTTATCCTCCATCGGGCATAGGAATACCTACTTCAGTTTTTGCTTCTGGTGTTTTGGGTGGTCTTCCATGCATTCTGGAGCCTCCTTTAGTTCTTCCATCAATTTCCCCTCTTTATCCTCGCCGGAGGTTTCTGCCAGTTCACAAACTTGCTCGGGGACACCTTCGATGGGACAGGTCGAAGATGACCCCCGTTACCTTCAGATGCAGTAGAACTTCCTTCCATTAGAATAGAAGCTGCCCACCTGTTTACCCTGGTCGTCTTGCTTGACAACCCTCTTTCGGGTGTAGATTTTCTTCTTGCTATAGTTTATCCTGGGGGTTTCTTCCCGCGTGGGTTGTTTTTCTTTTGATTCTTCGTGCATTACCATCACCCAAGCTGGTGAATTGTCCTTGATGTCCTCCCACTTGGGAAATGGAGTTGGTTTAAATGGAAATGGATTGGCCTCATTTTCCATTTGTGTAAACCACACTGCTTCAGACAAGTGCGCCTCCTCCAAGTTGAAAGGATTCACCGAGGCGGGTATGGCAACCACTCTGTCTCTCCAAATGGCCTTCATCACCTGATGGGCGGTATAAGGCACGTCATCGAAACGGTGTATCCATGCTCGCCCGATGATCATATGATAGGTGGTGTTGGCCTCGATGACATGAAACTTAGCAGTACACTTGATCTGTCCTATCAGGATCCCTAATCGAATCCAGCCGACATTCATGCTGGAGTCACTTCCGAAACCCATCAATGGTGATGGCTTCTTAACGATTTTGCTTTGGGGGATTCTAGCCAGCTCCAGGGTATTGAGTAGAATCACGTTCACCGCGGCTCCGCCTTCAACGAAAGCCCTCTTGAACTCAACATCGTTGACTACTGCAGTCACATACAACGGTCTCTGATTACTCGCGTCCGTCTTCTTATCCGCCTCATGAAATGTCATGACTAGACCTTTCGATCTCGCGTCCCTTACAACTCTGCCATTGGAGGTGACCAGTTCCTCGCCATATTCTTCTGTCCCTCTTAAAATGGCCTTAATCATCTCATGCCTGCATTTGCTTGAGAAATTCATGGCATCAAAGAATTTCTCAAATTTGTTGGAACTCTTCATGCGTTCGGCGTGTGTATCCTCTGTATCTACGCCATAGTCTTCTTCCTCACAAACTTCAGCAACCACTGGGATGTCTGCATCCGTGAATTCTTCAAGATCCATGATCGAAATCATAGCTATCTCTTTTCCCTTTCGCTCATGTGCATGGGACGGCAAGGGGTTGTCCTGTACATCTTTGGATGGTTCGTCAATGACCAGCTACCCTTCCTAAACCTTTATGTCCACCAGCCACCTGAGCATCTTGCATTCCCTTGTCGGGTGCATGACTTGTCCATGGCATTCACACCATCTGGGGTCTTGTAGTTTCTCTCTGGTGGGCTTATGCTCTAGTGCGGGCAAAATTCCATCATTCCGCCATCTTTTTCAAAGAATTATTGTTTCATCAATTGAGAATGGAAAGGGTGGTGCCTCTCGTGGCTTGGGTCACTGCTTCTTACGAGGGGATGACATTGCATTTACTTCAACGTCCCGTCCACGTTTGTAGCTGAGCCTCCCTATCTTGAAGCCAGAGCTGGTTGGTACGCGATCGTGGTTATTCTTATTCTTCATCTTTTTCACCGTGGGTTCGATGTTGTGCAGTCAATCAGCTTTGAAAACGTAGGCATATTCAAATTGATTAACATACCTTTGTATTCATCGTGCATGCCCTTGAGGCATATCTCCACCAAGCGGCCTTCCGAGACCTTGATAACTCTCTGTTAGGATTTATTATGATACTTTCTTATCACTTCATTAGGCTTATTTCACATGATTTATGTTATATGTGTGCACAAATATATGAAATTGATGATTTATAACCCTAAGCGTGAAAAGTGTAGTTTCTAGCTTATTCTCGCATGTTTTCTGTCATATTTGCGAAGATAATTGCACGGTTTGTTTAGTGTTGTGTAACTCATATAAAATATGTGCAATGGATCTTATGAGAGGCTGGGATATGAATGTAATGAAGGTAGATGAGGAGGAGAAAAGAAGATGGAAAAAGGGAAGCAAAAATGGAAAAGTCACTCAGAAACAGCCTTCACTATGTTCAATTCTCAGGAAAATCTACAATGCGTTTTGGAGCAAGGCCTGTGCCATTGGAAAGTAGACATCCATAGATTTCCAAATATATATGGTAGGCCCAAATATGAGTCTGGATGAGGTAGATATAGCCCGGGCAAGATCATATTACAATTCTGTCCGGGAATTACAAACTGGAGAGACTGAAATGCAATTTCGGCCAAGTTACATTAAAACTCGCCTCAGCTGGTAAAAAACGTGATCAACGAACTAGAGAGAGGCCAGACACGTACGGGAAAACATTGGAGAGCATCTTGGAGTTTTGGTTTGCATGTTTTCATCAACGCTTTGGCGATTTCACCATTTGATCACTTTTCTCCTTCTCTTTAATTATCTATGGAGAAACTAATGTATCATCTCTCTATTATGAGTAGCTAGATTCTTTTCTAGGCTCTATGGAGATCCTGGGGTTATGTTAGATTCATCTGTTCCGGATTATTATAATTGATTCATGTTTTGGATTCATGATTGTGACAATTCTTCAAGTCTTTTGAAGTATTGTTGAACCAGGGTTATTGAAAAACTCTATTTATGAGATGAACGGCCATTATAGAATGATTTTGATTCATAGTTGTGATTTCTACTTAATGTTTAATTTATTTTAGTTATTGTTCATGTTCTGAGCTTCAATCATAGCAACAATTGAGTAGCTACCCGGAATTGCTAGTAATTATGTGGGGTGCTTGACAAAGACCTAGCTTAGTGTGATAGAGAACGTGAACACAATCACGGATCAAAGAGACTGAGAGGTGATTTGAATAGGATTGGGCATTTGGGTAGAATCGGGGGGTGTGAAGACTACTCGTGCAACGGTGGGCGTTGTCGTGCATGTCCTGAGCCTACTAGAATGGACCTGTAATACCCCGTATTTAAGTAAGGGGTTATTTGGTCATTTCGGAAAAATATGTGAAAATTTAGAGAAATTAGTATTTCAAACATATCAATGACTTTTCTTAATTTTAAAGTATAATGGTGTTAATTGACATCTATGATAATATCAATTATTAATTTGGGGTTATTTTGTAGTTTTTGAAACTTGGAAGATACTATACGAAACTTATTTGTATACTTGAGATATACTTGTAGTTTTCTAAAATTTGATTTTAACATTTATATACAAAGTGGTGTATTTGAAATTTTCTGGAAAATTTATTATTTATGAAATTAACTTATATGTGTGAGCTATTAATTGAAAATTATCTTTTCACCCCTCAATTTTTGGCACTTCTCATTTATTCCCCTCTTGCATATGGAATTTTGTAGTCATCTTAAATTTCTTGTATTTGCATGGCAATCCTCATTCTCTTGGTAATTCAATTCCTACCCCAACTATGGTGTTGGGAGACTTTTTAATTGCATTTCTTTTACCCCTTAATTTTTGGCTATCGATCATTTAGCTTCATCCATCAACTTATGAAATTGCTATTTTCATCCTTTAATTTTTGACATCTCTCATTTCTATCCCCATCTAACTTGTTGGGAGATTTTAATTGATCCCTAATTCCTCACCCACCAACTTGGTCAACTCTCATTATAATATGGTTTTCATATACATACTCCATCAAACACTCCCATCTCCATCAACCCAATCACTCCCTATCTCCATCACTTCATTTCTTAACATCTTTCCTCATAATGAACATTCATACAAGCTCTCTTCCCTCTCTTTCAACTTCATCCCCTTTTTTGGTGTTGACCTCATGAAAACACCATCAAAACACCATTTTCTTGCATCCAAAACATGAGAAACTTGAGTCCAAGGGTTGTTTCATCATGGAGGGGAGCTCTTTCACCATTCTACTCATGGATTGAAGCCCAACTTCACCATTTTCCTCACAATTTCTTGAATCTTGGGGTAAACTTTCTTCAAGTCTTGAATTCAAGCTTGCATGTCCATCTTTTGCTTTGATTGATGAAATGTCATCTTATTTTTCTCCATTTCCATGTTTGATTCTTCATTTCCATGGTTAGATCATGTGTTTGACTTCAAAATTTTGACTATTTCATGAAACCCACATTAGAACCCATATGCATGTTGTGAATGTCATCTTCTTTTCATTAGTAACTCAAGAGATTTTTGATCATTTGTGTCAAGAGCATGTAAAGGTCTTACTTAATGCCTAAAATGATGTAATTTTGTGGGAAAATCAAGTCTCCATAAGTTGCATGTGTCATATAATTGATTTGATCATGTTTTAAGTGCTCTAGGTGAAAATTTTACATTTTTACAATCTGACCAGTTTGTAAAAAACGTATATTATCTCTAAATTTTGTCTCTGTAAAATTTTTAAATCTTTCATATTCTGAAACTAGACTCATAGAGGGTCATTTTGAAATAAAATTCAACTCCATAGCCGTTTTGGTTAGGGAGATATGCTCATTCTAAGTTGCATGTTTTCTGAAACTCTGTTTTTGGACAAGTTTTGCTATTTTTGTTTAAAATCTCAGTTCCAGAAACATATGGAACCCAATCTTTCTTGTGATGAAACTAGACACACAAGGGATTCATTCTGGAGAATATGGGCATCTTTCCTATTCTCCAAGTAGTAGTAATTGTTCTTCAAAGTTGAAACTTTCTTCCAAACTTGTCTCTGCATAGCAGTTTTTGTTATTTTTGTAACTTGAGTTTTATAATAGCTATGCATGATTTTCTTCATGTTTCTGAAAGTAGACACATGTAGGTTCATCATACATTAATTTAAAAATTCTATGAGATGATTTGATATGGTAAATATGGCTCTAAAGTCAGAGCTACAATTCTGTCCAGAATTGTAGTTTCACATTTTTTAGAAAACTTGAATTTTTGAACTTCTAGGTGTTTTGTTGGAATTATTTTGATAATTAAACGTCTTTATATGTTCATTAGTGACATATAGGACAATGTGACATGTAGGTTTTCATTGTTATTATGCATGTGTAAATTGGTTATAACGAGTACGTCATACGTGTGATTGTAGACATCGACCTCGTAGGGGAGAGCGGTTGTCGTCGGAGTGCTAGGCTTAGTTTATTGCTTTTAATTGTGCTTCATCTCAGTGGTAAGTACATATGTACGACATTTTCATATCAAAATGTGCGTATGCGTTAGATGTTTCAAATGAATCCTTGTTATATGAAAAAGTATGAGAATGCATGTTTTCCACTCGAATGTTGTTAAACTATATTCTATTCATCTCCTTTGAGAACTCTTGGAAATTACTTGTGAAATGTTGATATTTTGATTCTGGTTATGTGAAAGAGATGAAATAAAATACCTCTAATAGACTTAGGACGATGTACAGAGTACTGTTATTAATGAGAGGCGTCAAGCGATCCTCCATTTTCTTATGGCTAAGACCATTGAAGCAATGCTTCTTATTATTGGATAGAACGTTAATGTTCACAAATCCGCCCCCGATGAGCCAAAAGGTATCAAGATATTGAGGCCAAGGGGTTTATAGAGCTATAGAGTGCTACTTATACTTGTAAGGGTCACTACGGTATAGGGGTGTCGACACTTAAGGCCTTTTAGCTAATGTTATGAGCGGGGTTGACGAATGGGCTCCCTTAACGCTCGGGTGAAATAGGGTTTGATAGACCCTAGAAGGAACCCTTAGTGATTATTTCGTGATCCCTCTGTCTACATCGATCCTGCTGGTGGCTCTAGACATGCCTCAGCTAAACTTAACGGTTAAATTAGAATTCAAAGAAAGTTTGATTACTCTATTGATGTTGTTTGTGGCTCTTGATTGCCTAATCTAATCAAATGATTTGAAAAGCTTTGTCTACTTGTGATTTAATATCATTATCAGGTCAAATGGACTTGTTTACTGTTGATATTCTACCTGTTTAAGAATATGTTGACTACTTGTGGTTTATAAATGTTTTAAAGATGATGGTTCTCGCTTCGCGGTTACTCATAAATGTTCTGAATTGTTCCAACTCTTTTGCTCACTAATTTTCAAATCTCTTTATTTGCTTCAACTCATGCTTCCCTGCCACTCGTTGCTTTACATGTCGTAGTGTGTATTTACTCAGTTTTTACTGATCATTTTCTTCAAAACTGCGTCGGCTTTTGCCATTTTAAAACCGCAGGTCATCAATCAAGGTGGGGGATGGGAACGCGTATCGAGACGAAGACGTTTAGCTTAAATTAGATCACTTAGTATATCACATAGAATATTTCAAATCACATTACATTTGTAAACTTATCTTCCCAAGATTGTTCTATTTATTAGATGAAATGTAATCTTAATAGTTAATATTCTACTTTTGGTTATCGATTGTCTCTTTAACCCTGAACCGAGATCCCGGGCTGTTTCAGGACCGGTAGACGGAGGTGGACCGAGAGGACCCGAAGTAGACCAAGACATAGAACTGCATGAGATCGACAGAATATTGCAGTAACTAGTTACATGGCATAACTGAATTAACATTAGCGTGTTTCAATACAGTATCCGGAATGGTCTAGCAGCCCTAGGGGATCCATAGATTGCCTAGTTTCTCCATAATTAAATAAGAACTTCTTCTTAATTCTATTTCACTTATATTTTCGTTATTACAACAGCAACTTGTTTGGGGGTGGCAACCTCACAATTATCACCACTTATTACCAGTTACTTAGTGAACGTAACTACTTTGCTAATTATAGCTTGTTACGAGCTTGTCCTCATTGGATTCGACGGCCTGAGTATTAAATATACTCACACTTTATTACTCGACCGTGCACTTTCGTACACACGTAAGAATACGTGTCAAGTTTTTGCGCCGTTGCCGAGGACAACGATTAACAAGTTTTGGTTAGCAATTAGTTTAGTTTACTCTTTATTTTTGTTTTGTTTATTATTGGTTACCTCACGGGTTTGCTAGTGCTGTTTTCTCGGGAATCAATGGCAAAGGGACAAGAGCCGAGTAGCACTGCCCGAGAGCAGCTGGAAGCTTTGTTAGCTAAGGTTGAAGAGCAAGTACGGGTAGCAACATCCTCAATGCCATATAACAGATCTGGGAAGGAAATAATCAAGGGATTTGAGGTGAACCTGAAAGGAACTGAACCGGTAATCGTGGTGCCACCAGTTCAGGCAGAGAATTTTTGCCTAAAGTTAAAAGAAATTCAATTTTTGAAGGAACTATTCTCATTTTCGGGCATAGAGGACGAAGACCCTCATGAATTTATGGGGGGATTTGAGCATTATTGTAATTATGACCGCCCTCAGGGGGTCACTGCTGAAGCACTTAAACTAATGATGTTCCCTTTTTTCCTCACAGGAGCTGCTGAGGATTGGTTGGACTCTTTTCCGTCCAAATCCATCAAAACATGGGAAGAGTGTGTCTCACAGTTCATGGTAAATTTCTTTCCATTCTCCCGGATGATTCAATTGAAAAACGAGATTTGTAATTTCATACAAAGGCAGAGTGAATCATTGGTCCCAGTATGGGAGCGCCTCAACCTCTTGCTGCGTAAATGCCCCAACCATAGAATTGACAAGGGTCACATCATCAAGGTATTCTATGATGCACTTGACAAGTCTGATAAAGACAAGCTTGATATTGAAGTTGGAGGTAATTTCTTGTTCAACTGTGATTTGGAGGGCGCATATAAGCTGGTCAGATGTGTTGTTAAGCAAGAGGAGAGCATGGGTTATTCTTACCAACAGCAAGTTCCGGTGAAGCATAGCTCAGTGGCATAAAACACAGTTCAGGTGAATGCGGTGGAGGTAAAACTTGAAGCAGATGTTTCAGAGTTGTATCAACAGCAACAGGAACCTTTTGATCTAGCAGAACAGAAAAAGATGATGAAGATGATGGGTCAGCACATGATGACCATGCAAACTCAGTTCACTACTATTGCAACTTCACTCCAGTAGGCTAAAGCTGAAATTGTGTCTTTGAAGAAAGAACATGAACAAAAAGCACTGGAGCTTAGTATTGATACATCTCAGGAACTTTCCCAAGCCATCACTACTCGCTCCGAGATTGCACTAACCTACACTCCATACCCGAGCCATGCCACAACAAAAGCGTCAAAGGCAAAGGAGCATGAAGTCTTCAATTCTGAGAAGAATCTTGTCATGGTTCCCCAATCAAAGGGCATGACTCAGCCAGCTGAGGAGGTAACTAATGAGGTAACTCCGCCCCTTTATTCTCCGGAGGATCTCCCTTTTTCATTGCGTAGCAGGAAGAAGAAATATGACTCTGAGGATTATAGGCAATTCGTGTCTATTTTCTCCAAGCTGCATATCAACATACCACTAATTGAGGCAGTCAAGATGATGCCTAAGTATGCCAAATTCATGAAAGATGCAGTTTTGGGGAAAATAGTTGTTGATGAATTTTAGACTGTGGACTTGACTGAGCAGGTTAGCTCATGTGTCTTGCATGGGTTACCTCAGAAACAGAAAGATCCAAGCAGCTTTGTGATTCAAGCTACTCTAGGTGGAGCCTACACTGGACAGGCACTGTGTGACTTGGGGGCTAGTGTTAATCTGATGCCACTCTCGATATTTCAGAAGTTAGGTGTGGGGGCGCGATCCACCTGGAACAATCTGCAATTTGCAGATAAGTCATCAAAGAAAGCCTATGGGGTGTTTGAAGATTTCTTGGTGAAGGTTGGGAGTCTCATCATCCCAGCTGATTTTTTCATTCTAGATATGACGCCAGGAGACGTTCCGATTATTCTGGGTAGGCCCTTCTTGGCTACAGGTCGGACATTGATAGATGTTGAGAATGGGGAGTTGATCATGAGGATCAATGATGCACGTGATACATTCAGGGTTTTCAATCCTACTATCCAACAGCCTCAGGGGCAAAAATCAGTTCCACATGTCGTGCATGGAGTGCACCAATTTCCAGATATGGGAAAGGAGAATCCACCTGATTTTAAGGTAAAGAACAAGGTTGTTTGGAAGATCCTGCAGAGATCGCAAGAGGATGGGGGACGTCGTGCCAAGAAACCTTTCTAGGTGGATGAGGTAACTGGGTCGGATCGTCGACCTTAAATTACAAGATCTTCTTGTGAGGCAACCCAATGTAGAGTAGGAAGTTATTCATGTTATTTTGTGCTTTTGAGTTCTCTATAATTTATTGAGATGGGTGAGAGAGAGCGGTTTAATATTTCCTATGAGTGTGCAGGAAACAGGTACTGAAGAGCCCTCTGGATTTCCTTTCCTGATGCATGTCCACAACTTTGCACGAAACGAGGAACAACGAGCTAAATGAAAGAACTGTGCTTGATAAATGAGCTACTCGAGGTCGAGGAGTAGCCAATTAGTCGTGAGAAACATGGTAGTAAGTTGGAGTATCGAGTTTTCATGCATCGGAATCCGGAGTGGGGATGAAGTTCAAGAGATTTAGGAGGTGAGATTCTTAAACAAGGAGAGAGAATTTGAGAAGAAACTATTCAAATATGGATTCCTCGTCAAATATGGAGTCCATCGGTGCAAGAATCGTGCGAAACGAATATCGGATGAAGAAACTAGAGGAAAAACAAAGTGGCAAACTCCAGTGATTTCGGCACCCATTTCGGGCTGAAATCACCTTATTTCGGATCAAATAGAAAAGTTCGAACTGTTTTGAAAATTGCCATCCATTTCGGCACCCATTTGGGGCCGAAATCCATTGATTTCGGCAACCATTTCGGGCCGAAATGGGAGCCGAAATGGTTCGGGCTGCTCATGATTTGGGGGTATTTTTGACCTTTTGGGGGTGTATTTAAGCCAAAAACCGAATTGTTGAATCTCCCAAACATACTTTCGGATCAAAAAGCTCTCATCTTCATCTTCTTCCTCTCAAACACTCAAGAACACCCACACACCCAAAACTCAACCAAATTGAAAAATTTTTCTTGGGTTTTGCTCCTTGCAAACCCAACATCAACATTAACTCTTGAGTTTTTGAGAGATAGGGAACGGTTTAAGTGTGGGGGAATTCAAAGAGGAAGAGCTCCAAGAACACAAATTTTCGATTCGTTGACTCGGAGGGGTATTCGGCCTTAGCTCAAGAAGAAACTTTCGACGGGGACACCGAGGAGCACAAGGAGGTATACTTTTCTAAACTTGCTCGAGTTTTTGGAAAATTTAGTCGACCGATTCGGTCCCTTCTTGACCAATTTTCGCGAAACCGGTCCCGTAAGAACGGTACTCAGGGATCGTAGGTACCATACTCTCTCTCGCTTTAATCTCCTTGTTTGGGCACTTCTAGGGATTAAATTTCTCGCAAATTTTACTTGCTCCTTAATTGTACCCTGGGTTACTTGATGTAGTCACTCTAGACGAAATGACTCATTTCGCGCGAAATGCCATGCAACACTTGTCATTTTTACTCTTTAATCTTTGCACTTTGCGATCATGTCCTTCTACATAATCTCTAAATTGATTGAGGAAAATGAATATCTCAAGTGTGGGGGGGGGGGGGTTATGTCTACCTTTGCTAGCCATGTCCGTCTTGCATCGCCTTGTTACATGTAGTATGTGTAGTATTGTGTCGTATTCGTGGTTAGTGTAGAGTGTTTTATATATTGTCATGTTGTGTTAGATTGTGTATATTATGCATTTGTTTGCACTTTTAAATATTGAGTCCCCCTACCCAATAGTTTTGTGATTAATCGAGTTGGCCAAAGCATTTAGAGTTACGAAAGTATGGAAAAAAAAATCGAAGAAAAAATTAGAAAATTGAAAAATCATAAAAATTTGATATTTTTTAGAATAAGGGCAACTGATAAAGCTTGAAACTGAAGAGAGTTCAGTGAAAGAGTCTTTGAGAATAGGAAGCGCCGTAGTAGGGAAAACCTTAATTTTTAGTATCTTGCGCACCTGTTTCACGAAAGGAAATATCGGGTATTCAGGAAAAGTGGAAAGTAGACGAGGGCATACCTTTAGTTCCTTTATTTTGCTAGGAGGATTTAGTCCAAAGGAGTCAAATGGTCTGTTTTCAAGTGGAAACTTGTGGCCTCTTGAAATCTGGCGTGGACCTTCATGTAGAGTTGTGGTACGGTTGCCTAGGCCTAAGTGAAGTCGAGGGGCGTACACCACCATCCCGTAAGGCGGTTTCAAGAGCTAACCGAAAAAGCCACACTCACTAGCTCTAAATGCACGGTTGAAAAAATTAGAAGAGAATGAAAAACAAAATGAATCCAAATCTTCTCTTGGATTAGATACGGTGAACAACCTAATGTGCCTCCATTCATTTGGAGAATCTAGATTCAATCCAATTAGAGCTTTTAAGGAAAATTAAAATCAAGCCATATTACACGGAGTTGTGTCTCCCGTCACTGGGACAAGTTGCATTGAAATGCAATCACTAAGAGGGTCTGAAAACCTAAAATGACTTGGCGATGAAAGACTACCTTAGTACTAAGGATGCCTAGACCCTCTGAGCTAAAGGATGTGCCCGAGTCTAGGATTGTTTATGGTGGATGTTTGGGGACCCCTTAGTGAACTTGTGCGTAGGATCATTCTACTTTAATTTCTTGCTATCGGTTGTGTGAATTTCGAATGAGACTTGTGAATACTTAATGAGTTTGGTTAGTGATAGCCAGATTACCCGATCTCTAAAGAAAAAAAAGGTATTTTGGTTAAGTTTTTGTATTGTATTATATCGAGTTGCAATTTATACATCATGTAGATTGCATAGTCATGTGTGTGAGTCGTTTGTGTCACATGGCTAGTATTGATAGATGCAATTCATTGGGGGAGTGAGGCAAGTTGTTGATCGGAACGAGCAAAAAATAAGTGTGTGGGTATTTGATAACTCTATGTTAGGAGTTATTATGATAATTTCTTATAACTTTAATTAGGCTTATTTCACATGATATATATGATATGTGTGCACAAATATGTGAACTTGATGATTTATAAGCCTAAGAGTGAAAAGTGTAGTTTCTAGCTTATTCACGCATGTTTTCTCTCATATTTGCGAAGATAATTGCACGGGTTGTTTATTGTTTTGTAAATAAGTTAAAATAGGTTAAATTGATCTTATGAGAGGATTGGATATACTTGGAATGAAGGTAGATGAAGAGGATAAATGAAGATGCAAAAAGGAAGCAAAGTTGGAAAAGTCACTCAGGACCAGCCTTCACTATTTTCAATGCTCAGGAAAATATACAATGAGTTTTGGAGCAAGGCCTGCTCCATTGGAAATTAGACATCCTTAGATTTCCAACGATATATAGTAGACCCAAACACGAGTCCGGATGAGGGAGATATGACCCGCGCAAGATCAGCTTACAATTCTGTCCGGGAATTACAAACGGGAGGGGCTGAAATGCAATTTCGGCCAAGTTACATTAAAACTCACCCCAGCTGGTAAACATGATAGACGACCCAGAGAGAGACCAGAGACGAACGGGACACCATTGGAGAGCAGCTTGGAGTTTGGGGATTGCACGGATTCGTCAACGCTTTGGCGATTTCACTATTTGATCACCTTTCTCCTTCTCTTTAATTATCTATGGAGAAACTCATGTATCTTCTCTCTATTATGAGTATCTAGATTCTTTGCAAGGCTCTGTGGAGAGCCTAGGGTTATGTTAGATTCATCATTTCCGAATTATTATGATTGATTCATGTTTTGGATTCATGACGATTCTTTAAGTCTTTTGGTGTATTTGTGAACTAGGGTTATTGACACACTCTATTTATGAGATGAACGGCCATTAGCGAATGATTTTAATTCATAGTTGTGATTTCTACTTAATATTTAATTTAGTTTAGTTATTGTTCATGTTATGAGCTTCAATCATAGCAACAATGGAGTACCTACCTGGAATTGCTAGTAATTAGGTGGGGTGCTTGACAAAGACCTAGCTAAGTGTGATAGAGAACATGAACACAATCCCGAATCAAAGAGACTGGGAGGTGATTTGAATAGGATTGGCCATTTGGGTAGAATCGGTGGGTGTAAAGACTACTAGTACAACGGTGAGCCGACATGACCCTTTGTCGTACACGTCGTTAGCCTACTAGAATGGACCGGTGAACGGAGGTGGGCTGAGAGGACCCGAAGTAGACCGAGACATAGAGATGCATGAGATCGATAAAAGATTTCAGTAACTAGTTACCTGGCATAACTGAATTAGGATTAGCGTGTTCCAATACAGTATCCGGAATTTTCTAAAAGCCCTAGGTGATCCATAGATTGCCTAGTTTCTCCATAAATAATCAAGAACTTCTTCTTAATTCTATTTCACTTATATTTGCGTTATTACAACAGCAACTTGTTTGGGGGTGGCAACCTCACAATTCTCACCACTTCTTACCGGTTACTTAGTGAACGTAACTAATTTTATAATTATAGCTTGTTACGAGCTTCTCCTCGTGGGATTCGACAACCTGAGAATTAAATATACTCACACTTTATTACTCGACCGTGTACTTGCGTACACACATATGAATACGTGTCAGTCCTCATCAATGCATTCTAAGGATTTTGCCCTGAATTTCTTGATAAAAGAAACTCCGTCTTCGTCATGCCTCTGGTACATGCGGGAGAGATGGATATGGTAACCTTTTCTTCAACTTGGAAGAATTTGGTGTAGAAACTTTTCACCATGTCCTCCCACATTTTGACAGATCATGCCTCGAGGGTTCGGTATCACTTGTACGCGACGATCCCCAGAGATTTAGGAAATTTCCGCATGAGCAGCCTAGTGTCGACTCCATGTGGGTCCATTAGGTTGACGAACCTCATCACATGTTCGTGTGTGTTCCCGCTGACTTCATCAAACTTCTCCCAATTGGGCACCTTGTACCCAGCAGGATTGGGCATTAACTATATATCCCGCAAGATGGGAGGTGCACTGTCAACTTTTGGGATGACAGTGTATGCGAAACTTTGATTCGCGATGATGTTAACTATTCGTTGTTCGAAGGATGCGACGCTGGCGGGCGTACTTCCCCCGGAAGTTATTGATGGTGTCGCGGCGAAGCCTGGGATCTAGGGCATATTTAGGTCATAAGGAGGTGGAGGAGGGAGTGCATAACTCCCTGGTTCTCCATTCGTGTGTGGAGGCATTGTGAGGTGAAGAGAAGGCGTAGACATCAAGGACGGACGTGATTGGAGTCCTGGCGCCTGAGGCGCGGGGCCACTGGGAAGAGAATGTGCATTTTGTGGGACAGACGTACGTTTCGTAGAGATGGTGGTTACCCCCGTGGAGGCAATTGAGTCACTAGTGATGGGGCTGAAGTCCCCTGAGCGGTGTTCTAGACGAGTCCTCCTAGAAGCGCCATGATCTGGGTGATCTGGGCGAACTGAGCCTGCATGGCTTTGGCCTGGTTATGAATTGTAGCCTGCAACGTCTCCAAGGAGGGCGCACTCCCGGCGACCGCTTGGGTGTTGGTGTTGGTATTGGGGATTTCTTCCCCTTGGGTTTCGTCTCTCAAGGGAGATTGGTCACCCTCACGACGATTACCCTCAAGAGACATGGCTGCTTGGTTGATTGGTTGAAGTTTTGAAGGTAGATGGGTTCACGTCGGGTTCACCAAATTGTGTACAAAGAAATCCTCGAGAGAGATCCAAGTGTACACCTCAAGTAGGGGATTAGAATGAAGACACGGGGAAGAGTAGGGTGTGAGTAGGGAGAGAGTAAGCAATGGCAACTGCTCTAGAGAGAGAGACAGTAGGCAAGGGATCTGAGAGGGATTAGAATTAGAGACGTGTAATTAAGGGCTAACGATCTTATATATAGCGGGGAAGTGACCATTGTGGGGGTTAATGCACCATTAATGGAGGCTTAATGAAAGCCCATGTAACGGCACGTTCGACCGCATATATAGGGACCGTTACGCACCTACCCGCATATATCCGAGATTGTTATGAGACCGTCCGCATTTATGGGATGCACGAGCATTAAACCTCTCAGCCAGTTACCAGGGGTCGCGCGCGAGCTTGGTTGTCTCTCTCGCGGGACGGGCATTACTCTAGCCTCCAAACCACTAAGTCCCCACAAGTCCCGTGTGGTTGGTACGCGAGGGCCCTATCTCGCAGCCCCCAGTGGATAAGCATGGGTAGTTATCCGGTGTGTATGGAGCACAGCTAGGTGTACTGGATAGCTGCCACGTGGCTGCGATCTGTCTTTCTGGAAAGCACCATCTACAATGTGTTTTCTTCCGCAAAAAGAGCAGACATAAGAACATATATTATGAGTTCAAATCTAAAACTTCAATAGATAGTAATAAGGATGTAGTACTTTTGTTCCGTCAGGTTTTCTTATTTTGATTTCTTCACCCGTAACCATATAACTTTGACTCGGTAATTTGGATAGCAAAACGAATCAATTTTTTGGCAATATTTTCATGGTGTTATAGAGTAAGCTTTATTCTACAATACCATAAAAGGTTGCCAAATTTTTGGCATATTCTGTAAATCAAATCACTGCGTCAAATTGACCCGACAAATAGTGATAAAGTCAAAGTAGGAAGAATTTCGAGGAACGAATGAAGTGTGTTCTTACTTGAAGTTTGGCTAATCTATATATACTATTTGAGAATGAGTTTCTATGAGAGATTGACACGTGGCGTTGCATTTTAAATGTTTTTGAATTTAATATGAAGTTGAAAATTAAAAATGAATTTGAAATTTAAAATTGGCGCCGAAGGTAAAATTTAAATTCCAAATTGGGTATATACATATGGAAATGAGAAACTTCATTTCCATACTAGAATGATATAAAAATGTATCGATTGACTGCAATTGAATTACAAATGAAAATAGGAGACTTCCAAAACAAACATAACAGACATGGCTTAAAAAGGTAAAAATTGAATTAGGGTACTTAAAAATGGAATACATACTTCAAAAATTACCCTGTAAAAATAGAAATGATTGATTTACTATTAATACTTTTCAAAATGAATTTGAATTTTCCTAAATAATTATTAATAGATTAAGAGAGTTCAAGTATAAATTGGAACATAAACCAGAAGTCCTAAATGAAGGGTCGTTTTGAAGGGGAAAATGCAGATGGAGGTGAGTGCTTCTTCCTTGCTCTTTTGCTTTATTCTATATTGTGTTACTCTTTAGTCTTTACTGTTTACATATCATAAATAAATTTTATAACTCATATAGTTACCAATTTTTTTTATACATTTGATTCCCACCTAAAAAACAATTTTATTTGACCAAGAATCCACGAGGGATCAGTGGTTGTTGTCTCTTTGTAAATCAATGTTCAGTAGTTTTAGTGCAAGTATCTCCAAAGAGAAGGAGAAAGACTAAGTTGTGTTAGTCTTAACCTAGTCCGATAAAGTCGGACGTCTGAAGGCGATCTGAGGCGAAACACTATGACGGCTACGGCGACGGCAACCAATCCGGAAGGCACCGATTACAGGAACATGGTCGATGATGCAGGTATGAGATTCGGTCTACTCACGTTAGAAGAGGAGGAGGATACTCTTGAATATGACAGAGATCGATGTATCAAAGCTATCGATGAGTATAACCACTGTTTGATTGGCTCCTTTTTGCTCCCGCAACATATGAATGTGTGGTCGATGAAAGTCCTGTTCAGGAAAATATGGATCGACGGAGATCGTATCACGATCAATGAAACCAGACCAAATCTCTTTATCCTCCGTTTTCCAGATGAGGAATCGAAGGAAAGGGTTTTGGCTGGAGGGCCATGGATCTTCGATTCAAACATACTGCTGTTAAAGACATGGATTTACCAAACGAAGGTCGAACAGGTGGTTTTTGATACGCTGGATGTTTGGGTTCAGATTCGTAATCTCCCCACCATTCTGTTAACAAAGGAGGATGCTCTCCTAGCAGCAAACATATGGGGTCCAGCTATAGATTCGGATGATCCCATCATGGCAGGTGATGGAGACTATATGAGGGTCAGAGTCCGGATCGATATCCGAAAGCCTCTTCGGCGAGGTCGATACATAAAGGTGGTGGATGATAAAATCTGGCTGGACTTCAAATATGAACGTCTACCTCACGTGTGTGGCTGGTGTGGTAGGGTGGATCACTTCACTCACTCCTGTACGTTCAAGACTGATGATGAAAAACTAAAGGAACACCCTGGTTTTGGCCAGTGGTTAACCTTTAAACCTCCACCAAGGAAAAAGGCTTTTGATGCCGATCCGAAGATGAGCAGGGGCTCGGGGAATACGACAGCAACGGAAGATTGGACAGAGGACGAATCCCTCGGGGAAGGAAGCTTCGCAGATTCAGACATGGAACTGGACCCGGAAACAAAGGCCGCCGACAATCAGAGTATTGGAATAAAAATCAGGGACAACCCGTTAGGGGAAGCCCCAGGAGCAAAATAACATGGCGACAGAGTACAGGACAGGGGAAAGAAGCCTTTTGAGGGGAAAGAGAATCCTAAGAAGAGGGCGGGGACCTTGCCCAGGGCTCTAGTATCACTCCGAGAAAGCCAAAACTGAAGAGGAAGTCGAGGGAAGCTGCAGTGAGCCCGCAGAACAAGCGGAAGACAGCAACCAAGCAGAGAGATCAGCAACAAGACACAAACAAGTGCCAGGAGAAGAGTGAGTAGCATTAAGGGTTCCGATAACCAGATCCCTAACACGGAGGAGGGCGCCGCAAAAGACCCCTAAGGCGAGATTGGCGACGGCTGCTGAGCAGCGTCGCCAGGCACAATGAAAATCTTAAGTTGGAACGTGCGGGGGCTTGGGAACCCCCGTAACGTTACCTCTCTTCGCGATTTAGTGAGGAGACAGAAGCCCAATATGGTTTTCTTGATGGAAACCAGACTTTTTTCGTCTGAGATGGAAAGAGTCAAGTTCAGTATAGGGTATGCAAATGGTGTTTTTGTTGATTGTGATGACAGAAGAGGAGGATTAGCTTTGCCTTGGGATAGAATGACTACCTTCTCTTTAACCCAAAAATCAAAGCACTTTATCAGAGGTTGGGTAGAAGCGGAGGAAAACCAAAACTCATGGTTTTTCACTGGGTTTTATGGTGATCCAGTCAGGGAAGAACGGAAAAAATCCTGGAAACTTCTGACTAGGATTCGACCAGGCAATGATCCCTGGTTAATAGTTGGAGATTTCAACGCAATATCGTCTCAGGATGAGAAGGAAGGTGGGAGAGAAGTCACCTTTAAACAAACTGAGGATTTTCGCAGAGTGATTCAACAACTACAACTAAGGGACTTGGGTTTCCATGGTAATCTTTTTACTTGGACGAACAACCAACCGGATGGCAGATCGATCCGCGAGAGATTCGATAGGTGCTTGGAAACGGAAGGGTGGATAGAGCAATTCGGCAGAGCAAGAGTTAACCACTTAGTGGCTGACACTTTGGACCACGTTCATATCGAGATAGTCATTGGCAAGGTGCAGCAATCTCAAAGAGGAAGAAACAGGAGGTTCCAGTTCGAAGCCATGTGGTTTGACCACGAAAACTGTAAGAACATAATTGCAGAAGAATGGGACAGTTCAAGGGGATCTTTGAGTCAACGTTTGAATTCGGTTGCTGCTAAGTTAAAACGGTGGGACAGAGATGTGTTCAGCCACGTTAAAACCGAACTTAAACTGCTGCGAAACCAAGTAGAAAAGTTGGGGTCCATGCCACAATCCGAAGTTAACTTGAAGACTATGGCAGAGAAAAAGAATCGCATTGCTCAGTTGCTTAGACAGGAGGAAATTATGTGGAGGCAGAGGTCCAGGGAGCTTTGGCTTAAGCATGGTGATCGAAATACCCGTTATTTCCACAGAAAATCGTCAATACGCAGGGCAAGGAACTCAATCCAGGGACTGGAAGATGAGTTGGGTAACTGGGTAGACAATGATGAAAGCTTAGCGACAATTATAGAAGGTCACTTCTCCGCTATTTTGAAGTCAACACGGTCGACGAGAGACGAGATGGAGCCCTCCTAGGGCCTGTTACGGCACTGCTCTCGCCCAACTCAAGAAGCTTACTTGAACAGTCCTTTACTCCAGAGGAAGTCTGGGATGCAGTAAATTCAATGCCAGGCCAAAAAGCACCGGGCCCAGACGGGTTTCCGGCACTTTTTTATCAAAAGATGTGGCCCCAAATTGGCCAGGAGATAACACAGCAGTGTCTTCAAGTGTTGAACGAAGGTGGAGAGGTAAATGAGTTTAATCATACATTGATCGCTTTAATTCCCAAAGTTAAGCAAGTTCGCAAAGCTGCTGACCTCCGCCCTATATCGTTGTGCTCTACTATTTATAAAATTATTACAAAAGTGTTGGACAACAGATTAAAGATTGTGTTAGACGAACTTATTTCGGAAAATCAGTCTGCGTTTGTTCCAGTAAGGTTGACATCGGACAATATACTTGCAGCTCATGAGCTACTACACTCTATGAAGACAAAAAAGGGTAAATCAGGCCATATTGCGCTTAAACTCGACATGAGTAAGGCATATGAACGGGTTGAATGGGCGTTCCTAAAAGCGGTGATGGAAAGAATGGGTTTCGGTGATCGTTGGACTAACGTTGTTATGAGTTGTATCTCAACAGCTACGTATAGCTTTATAATCAATGGAGAAGTGAAGGGGGAGGTCTTACCTGAGAGAGGGCTGCGGCAGGGCTGCCGATTATCGCCTTATCTCTTTCTGCTAATCAGTGAAACGTTGTCGAGAGGCTTAACAGAGGCAGTGAATCAGGGCTCTCTTTCAGGAGCTACAGCCTCTAGGGGAGGCCCTTGTGTTTCTCATCTTCTCTTTGCTGACGATAGTTTAATTTTTACAAAAGCTACAGATGTTGAATTAACCTATTTTCTAAACTTATTACAGAGATATGAAGAAGCTTTGGGCCAGTCAATTAACTATCAGAAGTCAGCACTTGTTTTCTCTGACAATGTGCACGAAGACTACCGTAAGCATCTGAGTTACTTGAGTGGTATTCCAATAGCCGAAAAGCATGAGAGCTATCTGGGTTTACCTACAATTTTTGGGAGAAGTAAAAAAGCCATGTTTCAGAAGATAATCGAGAACATCAACTCCAAATTGAAGATGTGGAAGGAGAAGACCTTATCTGTTGCGGGGAAAGAAGTACTTATCAAGGCGGTAGCGCAAGCAATACCCAATTACGCTATGAGCTGTTTTCTCCTCCCAGCTGGAATCTGCAAAGACATAGAACGCCACATAAGACAGTTTTGGTGGGGAAGCAGTACAGAGAAAAGAGCTATGCACTGGTTAAACTGGAACAAATTGAAGCTTAGCAAAGAGGAGGGCGGCCTTGGCTTTAAAGACATCCAAACTTTCAATATTTCGCTGCTAGCCAAACAAGGGTGGAGGGTCATGAAGAACCCCAACAAGCTTCTTAGCCGCATTCTAAAAGATAATTATTTTAAACACTCTGATTTTATTAGTGTTGAGCCAAAGAAACAGATCTCCTATGCGTTTAGGAGTATGTTGGCTGGGAGAAGTGTGCTTAGGCAAGGACTAGTGTGGAAAATCAATTCTGGAAGACAAATCAATTTTTTTAAAGACAATTGGATTCCAAGGGGGCATGTCTCACGGGTCATTACTGCAAGCCCTGACTTTGCGACTATGAAGGTGTCTCACTGCATTGACAATGGGATTTGGAACCAGAATAAGTTGAGGACTTATCTGTGGGAGGCCGACTATGAAGACATTTTGAGAATCCCAGTCCAGCTGAACAATCTGGACGATACCTTCTCCTGGAAATATACAGAGAAAGGTGCGTATACTACGGCGTCAGGTTACAAAGCTTTGAGAAATCAAGTACAAAACAAAACTGAAACTTCTCGGGGTACTCAGCAGAAATGCTTACAGAATCTGTGGTCTCTGTCAGTTCCAAAAAAGATGGTGTATCCGATTTGGAGGACCTGGCATGATTCACTACCCGTAGCAGTCAATCAAGCAAAAAGAGGAATCAAAGTCCCTGTACTATGCGAGGGATGCAGGAAGGCGCTTGAAACTGCAGAGCATTTCTTCATGGGATGCTCGATAAGTTGTGAAGTTTGGAATGAAACCCTTGGAGATAAGATGCTGAATACGCGTAGAAACACACTAAGAGAATGGATCTGCTAGATTTTCACAGAAGAGGATAAAAGGACCCGTGAGATCTGGGTGGTAACTCTTTGGTGTTTATGGAAAGCAAGAAACAACAGTAGATTTAATGGAAAAAAAATCGACAAGGTTGAAATCTTGAAACTGATCAAGTATTACCTCGGTGAGCTTAGCCTCCTTCCGAGCACTTCAATCGACCCAGATCTGGAAAGGGACGTGCAGCGAGCCTGGTCAACACCACCGGCGGGATGGATGAAGGTTAACACCGACATCGCCACAGACGCCCAGAGAACTATCGCCGGTTCTGGCTGCGTGCTTCGAGATTCAGAAGGGGAGTTCGTGGCTGGTAGAATTGAAAGAATGAATGTTGAGAACTCATTGATGCTGATGGAGATGCGAGGAATCAGAAACGGGCTTTCAATGGCGAGAGATGCAAAATGCCACCGAGTTATTGTCGAAACCGATTCACTCCTCTGTGTTGAAGCCATTCGGAGAAGACGAAGAGGGGATGTATCGGAAGAAATGTCAGTGGAGCTTAATGAGGCAGTCAACTAGTGCATTCATCTACTTGAGAGTTTCAAAGAGGCAGCAGTCCAACACGTGTCCCGAGCTTTCAATGAGGTGGCAGATCGATTTGCGTGTAGATCTTTATCCTTTTCTCAATACAGTCTCTATACCCACCCACCCGAGTGGGCTCTTGATGTAATAGAAAAGGACATATTAGGCCGGTTTTTGGCCCTTTAAATTAATTATTTCCCTCAAAAAAAAATCAATGTTCAGTAATTTTTTATTGTTGTAAATTTGTTCATTATAAATCGCACGATAAATAGAGGTTGAGATTTGTATGATAAGTTTCAAATGTTAGATGTAACATTATACGTTTATGCCAATATTAGTATTCTTTGTCATGTTACTATTTTATATAAAATATTTTCTATCGATTGATCCGCTCATGGTCAATTTACATTCTCTTCTTCTTACTATACGGGTGGAGTGTGATATTGGCACCACAACATAGATGGTTTGAAATTTGAAGATCAATACTAACTAATGTAGCAAGAAGATGAGGCTCTATCTATTACTTTTTCTCAAATCTCTATTTGTAAAAAAGCTGGTCTTTCAAACTCTTTCTTCTCGTTAACATCAATTCATTTCTTTATAAAAATAAAGTTCTCATAAAATAAAAAATGCATGAAATATTGAAGAAGTAATTGTTATATGTTATGATAGTTTTTCTGTCACGTTGTGGTAAGAGTATTACTATTACCTCTTCCCAAGATGCCCTCCTCACTCCACCATATATTGATTCCATAAGTTTGGGTATGCCTCTGCAAATGTGTGCATTTGTATTTTATTCGTAGTTAGTTTCTCAATTTACTTAGTTCCAAGTTAATAAGTTAAAAACGGTGTCTACCAATGTAACAAGCCATATACAAAGTTTATGAGATAAAAAATATATTTTAGAGCATCAAGCTCCATTTTTTCATATTTTTTGAGAGAACAAAGCTCTAACTTCCATGTTCGGAAAGATACATAGATATGCAATACTCAAGTTTTTAACCTTTTGATGAGAATGAGGAAAAGAATATGATAGATTATTTAAGATAGAAAACAAGTTATAGTTTCCAAAACCTAGCAATTTACCCTATTTATAAGTTATAATTTTCGCTCTATGTATATTACTTTGCGAGTTTATAGTGTTTCAAAACAGTAATTTATATTTTTTATCACAACATATCTTGATATTGTTTAAAGAAATAAGAAAAATAAGTACATGGACATGGATTGTGTGATTGTTTCATATTACGTAGTAGCGTACAATTGTACCATATTAATGAACTAACTTTCACAGAGCTCATGTTCTCGTGCATCGCACAGGTTAAAAGCTAGTAGTATACTATTTCGCTCACTCGGCTCAGAAGAGTCTGAGCCTCAAGGCTAAGCAAGCATAGATTTGCTTAGCTTGACCCCTAAGTATCAAAGTTTTAAAAATCTTGCCTGGTTCAGTGGTTTAGCAGCCTTCCATACCTACACATACGTATGGTTCTTGTTCGATTTTTTGAAGCAGCGAATATTTATTTCATTTCGGGGCTGGTCCAACTGATTCACTAGTTCGATGAGAAGCAGCAGGTTTTTTCATGAGCGGTCCAAACCCCGAATCGGACCGGCCAAGCTCCGGTTCACTGTTCGAACCGGCCGGTTCAGTCCGGTTTTTAAAACTATGACCCTAACAATAATTCAATTTGATTGTTAAAGATCCTCTGGAGAAAACATACAAATTAAGCTTATTAGTACCAAATTTCATGACTGATTTCTATTTGAATACTCTACTGTGAATGCACAGGCTAGTAACAGTTTCAAAAGTTCAACTGCCCGAAAGCCGAACTTGATTCAAAAGTTTGGGTGGTTAGAGAATGGCACAAATAATAATAGTTTTAAACATAAATACGATCTGCAATAGACTAGTTAAACTCAATGCTGTTTTAGTCTTTTAATTTATTACTAACTAGATACGCAGATTTAACATATTTGTTTATTTTTTACCTTAAAAAGTTATGTTTATTTTTAATTTTAAATTTAAATATATTTTTTTAGGGAAAATTTAAATATTATTTTGTTTTTCAAATAGGCATATATATAGACTTAGGACAGATTTTTATCTGCCAAATATTCAGGATACACAAATTCAGGACAAACTACACACCAAGTTAATACGTTTGGTGTTCCCAAAGCATAGAAGCATAACCTATCAGCTAATTTATTGCACTGGCGAGCTACCCAACTAAGTGCAGTAAGTCTTAATAAAGACATCTATGAAGAGATGCAGTGAACCAGTCGGTTCATTTCCGACCCAGTGAAGCGGTGATTTTGCGGTGAGCAGCGATTCATCCTCAACGCCTTATTCACCTTCACTTTCAGAATCTTCGAATCGATTTCCACCAAAATTTCCCTGAATCCGAAGTCATTGATGAGGTCCAAACCCCTGATTAGGGCTTGTGCTTCAAGAGTGGTGGAGTCGTCGTTGAAAGGAATGGGGAACGTCCAAGCACGAACGAAGTGCCCTTCTGAATTTCCGATAATTGCTGCTCCAGAAGCTGATTTCGAAGACATGCAGCAAGCAGCATCGATGTTGCATTTGAAATAACCCATCGGCGGAGCTTCCCATCTATGTTGAATTTGACCCGGATCTACACAGGAAGAACCACCACAAGTGTAAGTCGATTCTAAAAAATTCCAATGATTAGCTTTACTATTGAAAATTATGTCTTTCGGAAGAATTTGAACTGAATCGAAAACTTTTTTATTTCGAGAGCACCAAATCTCCCAGAGGAGGAAAGCGAACAGAGGACGGTGCTCAATCTTCAAATCGTGAAAAAAATTTGTGAGGCATAAATCAATAGGAATATTTCTAGGAACAATCTTGAAAGGCAAATCATTGGATTTCCAAATACTGATAGTCCATGGGCAATTGAAAAGCAGATGAAGAAAATTTCCAGTATGCCTTGAACAGAAAGGGCAAACATCAGGCATGTGAATGCCTTTTTTTTTTGTAATTTTCCTTCGTAGGAATCAAATTATTTAAAACAAGCCAGAGGAAAATTTTTATTTTGTCAAGAATTTTGAGGTTCCAAAACACTGAATTTTTGTTGGTACTTCTGCTGGAGCTGGTAATGTTTGATAAAAGATTTGTATTTTGGATAGAAAAGGCTACATGATATCCTCTTTTAACAGTGTAAATTCCATCAGTGGTTTGCGTCCAAACAAGAAAATCATTACCATCTGTGTTTACTCTAGGAATATTGAGAATAGCAGCAGATTCATCCACAGAAAAGTTTTGGAGGATAAGACTTATATTCCATTGACCCGTAGCAGTAAATAAATCTTTAACCAGGGTGTTTTGGGGAATGGTTTGGTTAGAGATTGAGGCTCTGTAATAACCAATAGGTATCCACCTATTATTGTAAATCAATGTATTACAACCATTTCCAATACCGTGTCTAAAACCTTTAAAAACAATGTCTCTAGCAAAGACAAAACCTTTCCAAATGGTGGAAGAACGATTCGGTAGGGTAGGCAGCTAAAGGGTTGGAATCATAGTAACATTTACCCTTCATGACCTTTGAGACTAAGGAATCCGGATTTTCCCACAAACGCCACACTCGTTTTGCCAAAAGTGAAAGATTGAAAGAGTGAAAATTACGAAAACCCATACCACCATTTTTTTTTAAATACACATCTTATTCCAATTCCTCCAAACAATCCCTTTTGTCTCACTGTTGATGGTCCACCAAAATTTGGAGAGGATTTTATGGATGTCATCACATAAAGAGTTCGGAAGAAGATACATAGACATGATATAGGTAGGAATAGCTTGGGCAACAGATTTGATAAGGGTTTCTTTGCCTCCATAAGAGAGAAATTTGCTTTTCCAGTCACAAGTTTTGTCAATAATTCTCTGTTTTAGACCAGAATAAAGACTAGTACAGTTTCAACCCAAAATAACAGGAAAACCCAAGTATTTTTCGTAACCTGAAGAGATAGGGATTTGGAAAATGGTAGAAATATCCCTCTTAATAATATCAGGCACTTTAGGACTGAAAACAAGTGAGGATTTATCGTTATTTATTAGCTGGCCAGAGGCACGAAAGTGGTTATGGAGGATAGAGTTTAAGGTAATAGCATTATTGGTAGTGGCCTTCTCGAAAAGTAGACAATCATCGGCAAAAAGAAGATGAGATATACTAGGACTGTGTCTACTAGCTTTAATCCCTGTAAGAAGTCTAGAGTTCTTGGCCTGGTTAATAAGACTAGAAAGACCTTCTGTGCAAATTACAAATAAATACGGGCTTAAAGGATCTCCTTGTCTCAAACCACGAGTATGTTTAAAAGTAGGGGTTTTTTGACCATTAATTAAAACCGTGAAACTGACCGTGGAGACACATTTCATGATTCTGTCAATAAAAGCAAAAGGAAAGCCAAGTTTTTGAAGAACTGATGCAAGATAACCCCATTCAATACGGTCATAAGCTTTAGCCATATCGAGCTTAATAGAAAAAGAACCTGTAGAGCTACGTTGATTATGCATGGTATGTAAGTTTTCCATAGCAATAATAGCATTATCAGTGATAAGTCTTTGCTTAATAAACGCAGATTGAGATTCGTCAATATATAATAAAAGGAAGAACATTTCTCAATCTATTAGCTATTGTCTTCGAAATAATCTTATAAATCACATTACATAAACTTATAGGACGGAAATCAGTTACTTTTTTAGCATCTTTCTTTTTGGGGATTAAAACAATTCAGGTTTCATTTAGCTTCGAAATGTCACTGCCATTATTTAGAAAATTTAGACAGCAAGAAATAATGTCCTCCCCTAAAACATCCCAATAAGTTTTGTAAAAAAGTGCAGGAAGCCCATCCGGGCCCGGTGCCTTGAGGGGGTGCATCTCATTTAAAGCATCAGAAATTTCATCACGAGTAAAAGGCAAGTTAAGATTATCATACATGGCAGCAGTAACTTTATGAGGGATAGAGTTAATAACAAAATCACAGTCAATATTTTCAGTACTAAAAAGTTTCTTAAAATAATCAGTAAAAAGATTTCCAATATGGGCAGGATCAGTCACCATACAATTATCAGCAGTTTCAATTTTTGAAATTAAATTTTTCCTCCGTCTATTAGAAGCAACCTTATGGAAAAAAGCAGTATTTTTATCACCTTCGCGAAGCCAAATAGCTCTAGATTGTTGTCTCCATTTAAGTTCTTCATTTGCATTTAAAGTATTGATATCTCTAGTGATCTTCTGGATTTCAGGCAGATTGGCAGCAGTAGGAGCAAGATTGGTGAAATAATTTAATTTATTTAGCAGATGACGGCGCAAGCGCATTTTCTCCTTATGAAGTCTACGGCCCCAAATCTGGATTTCCTTAGTAACAGTAGAAATTCTTGTATGTAAAGCATGTAAGGTTGATAAATTAGAGCTAGGGTTGTTGTCCCATACCTGCTGTATAAGTTGTCTACAATCCGGAGACTTTGCCCATTCCGCCGCAAAGTGGAACCTTCTTGGTCCAAGACGTTGTGGAGGAGCTGAATCAAGCAGCATGATCAAAGGAAGATGGTCCGATCCAGTGGTAAGATGATTTTCAACACTAATGTGGCAGAACAAATTCCCCAAAGTGTGGTTTGTGACAGCTCTGTCTATCCTTTCCTCAACAAACGCAGCACCACTTCGTCGATTATTCCAGGTATAAGGCTGTCCCCGAAATCCCACATCAAGCAAGCTGCAATCCATCAGTGCACTTCTGAAATCTTGGATTTGTTTCCAGTTCCGTAATCTGCGTCCTTTTTTTTCTCTTTTTGTAATACAATTTCATTAAAGTCGCCGATGTCGACCCAAGGAGAGGAAGAACCTGGGTTTAAACGACGCAATAAGTCCCAGGAGTAGTTTCCGTTGGAAGTGACAGGATCTCCATAAAAGAACATAGCAAAGAAAGATTTTTCTGTCGCATCAGGCGGACGTACAAAGGTAAGAACAAAATACTTGTCGATTTTTAGAACTCTGAGATCTACTTCTCTCTTCCAAAATAGATACAAACCACCAGACAATCCTTGTCTCGGAAAAGAAACCCCTTGTGTGAAACCCAGCTTAAACTTGCTTCGTTGTGATTGGAGATGCATCTGTTTCGTTTCCAGTAAAAACAAAATGTCCGGCGAATCGCTTCTACAAAGGGAAATCACGGATTGGTATGTACAGGGCTTTCCCATACCCTGTACATTCCAACTGATGATTTTCATTGTGATCAGCAGGACCGGTTCTCACCGATCTCTGCCGTTTGGTGGGTAAGAGAAATGTCTCGATAACCCGATGAATTTTCCGAAGTACTAGATTCCCCATCAGACTTTCTTTTCTTTATCTCCACATCACAGGTCGGATTCTGGTCTACAGAGGGCTTGCTAGTCACAGAATCACCTTCATCCAAAATAGTAGGGCTCTTCTTCCTCTTGAATCCAGTGGCCTTTCTTTTGGAAGAGGACGCTGCTTCTCCTCTATGGTATGGGAGCCCGTATTTCTTGCGGAGGAGTCTGGTTTCCTCAAGTATGTCACACTCTTCATCTTCACCCCTGTCAACATCGTGTATTTCGTACATCATCTCTCGTCTGGATTCTTTCCTTTTTTGCCTGTCATGAAACTCCTTTTCAGCAACTGTTACTCCTATGTCATCTTCGTCCTCTGCGTGTGATCCCCCCGTGTAGGTTGATCCCTGCGCATGTATAAGTCTCGTCTCCCCTGGATTAGCCAACGGTGAGGCCTCTGGTCCGAAAGCATGAGTCAAGTCCTTGGTTAACCCAAGCGCAAAGTTGATCATGGCTTTGTTTGTAAGCCATTGACCATATCGTAGAGGAGCAGTATCCGGATTCAGGTTGTTGTTCTTCACATCAGGACAGAATTTGACTTCATGACCCATGCGTCCGCAAAAAGAGCATACATTTGGAAGCCTTTCGTAGCGGATCCAAACATGAATGTCTCTCCCCTTCTCAATAGTAACTTTCTTGGTTCTTGGTAAAGGGTCTTTAACATCGAGCACCAACTGCATCTTAACAGTTTTTCCGGCTAGTACTCCTTTATTCTGGACCCAAGTCTCTTCCACTATTCCCAAACTATGTCCAATCTCTTTTCCTATCATATATGTTTGACATCCAGTCGGTAAGCTCCATACGTGGACTTTGAGAGATGTTTCAGAGTAATTGAGGTCTGAAATGTCTTCCATCCACGAATCCCATTTCCTAATGACAATTAAGTCTCCGTAAAGAAACCAGAGCTGAGAATTGTAGACCATATTTACCGTTTCTTCCGAATCAAAAGAAAACTGGTAAACATAATCCCCTTTAGGCACTACTGACATTCCGGGAGGGTCCTTCCAAGCCTTTACCATCTGCATCTGCAGAACCCCTAGATTGATATTCTTTGCTGAGAAAATTTTCCCAAAGATGCTTTTTGAAAACACTTTTTTTGCTTCTTCCCTTGCTTCAACAGATAGTTTTGGTGGCGGATTTTTCTTGTTCAGTAAGTTGGAGATGGTTTAGAAGGTAGGTGAGGTCGAGATTTGCGATATTCACAGAATGGCATGAATCCATTGTGAAAGACGAAAGTGATTCGGAGAAAGGTTTGAGTTTCGTGAAACCTGAGATTTGATTTGAAATACAGAAAAATTGATGAAGAAAACTGATGAAAACCGCCGTTAACCGACAAATTCCATAAGATTAAGGGATAAAAAAGCTAAGTATCGAAGATTTGGATAAGAATCCTGAATTTTTGGGAGAGTAGCAATCTCCTTCTGAGGAAGGAAACCGCCGGAAACGGACGATGCTAGAACAATTCTATATTGTTAAAATGAATAAGTTGAGTTTGGATTAAAATTTAACTAATTTTTGCATAGTATTATACTGAATGTTATCGATATCGTCGAGAAACACTTGTGTACCCTTGGCCCTTTTGAACCGTTTGGTCTTTCTTTAGATTTTCTCTTCGTTAGTCAGGCAAGGCCAGAAAAGAGAAAACAATTCATTGACTCAAAGTAGGCCGTCTGTACCCCTTTCCACCCACTGACCTTTTAAACCCTTTCACGATCCTAAAAGTATTCAAATGGGCAAATTATAGGTTGCCCTCCTTGTAATAAGTCTTTACTAAGTCGATCACCCCTCTATTTTGATAAATTACATTAACACTTTGATAACTTTGTTCATAGTATTGACATGATAAATGATGTGCGTGTTTATTGAATAACCTTTTCTGATAACATTACAGCTCAAAAAAACAACAAAACAAAAACAAAACAAATCTGATAACACCATACTACATTATCATACAAGTACAAGAACGACTATACTAATTGGTAGAATTTTAGTAGTAGGTGCATGCAAATTAGTAGACACCAAAAGTCTTGAAAAATAGAGTGTAGAGAAATGGATTAACTAGATAATCAATTCCGTTCAGCATCACGTCACCGGTTTCACACTCATAATGGCGGTGGCACTCTTTGTATTGCTATTCCTGCTCATATCGGTGGAGCTCAGGTTTAACCTGGCGGTCGCAGTCAATGAGATTCGCCTGAAAGCAGGAGAATTCTCCGTATCGGTTGCTGCCTTGTTGATTTGCTCACTTGTCCTGCCACATCCTAGTTTTCTGATTGCTTTTGTTGTGATCGCTTTTGTGTCACCATGGCATGGATGCGTTTTTAGTTTTTTCAGGATTGCTTTAGCACGGCTTCAGGGTGCAACAAACAGCATAGTTGTAATCAAATTCCAGCAGGAAGAGCCTTGTCTAGATGATATCGAGCTGTTGGAGATGGGAAGAATGAGCGAAGAAATTATAGTTGTCATCGATCCGGTTGAATAGCAAGGCAAGCCTTAAAGAATGTCAACAAAATTTATGCAGTGGTGTATGATCTGTGTGTAGCATTGCTCTCCTCTTATGTAGTTTGGTTGTGGACACACATATGTTGATACTTAAATCAAAACTGTACATAGTACTTGAATTGGTTTCTCTGAGCAACCATCTTCTTCCAAGTTTGACTTTTATTATTATTCACCGGGTCATTTTGACTAATGACTCGGTGATTTGATTAATAAAACGATGCAAGAATTTGATAATCTTCTCATGGTGCTGTAGAGAAACTTACTCTACAACTCCATGAGAAATTACTTAAAAATTTCATCGTTTTACTATCCAAATTACCGGGTCAAAATTACATGGTTACGGAAAAAGTCAAAGCAAGAAGAAAGTGACGAAACAAATGTAGTAAAAAAGAAGGCAAATTAACTCTCTTAGATTTGTTGACTGTGAAGTAGGTAAAAATAAGCATTGACTAATTGGTGTGTGACCTTAATGAAGCATATATTAGTAACAGTCTTTTATGCATTTTTCTTCAGAAACATCTTCATGTAATACATCTTTCTTTGGACAACAAGCACGGAAAATTCAATTTGCAACTGCAAAATGTGATTATCTAGCTTCATCGGTGTTATAAAGCAGAGAAAGAGGTGAAGTAGAAATGGAAGCGAAACTACCCTCAACGTCTCTCCTAGCGAACGAGCCCGTGCTCTTATCAAACGAACTCGATTCCAACAAATTCACAAACTCGTCAAAACCGCGTTCGCCATTCCCCTTTGTATCGTCAACACCCGGCGGCCTCAATTCCTCAGGTACCCCAGCCTCCCCTTCCAAATACCTCACAACCTGCCTCATATCAGGCCTAGCCAATGCCACATTGTTTGAACACATGAAACCCAACTTCAATACCAAAACAACCTCAGCCTCATCAAACTCACCCTTCAATTTAGGGTCAACAGCATCCAACACAGTTCCTTGTTTCCACTTGTCCCAAACCCAATCCACCAGGACCAATTCCTCAGGTGCTGCCTTAGGCTCAATGGGTCTCCTCCCACACACAACTTCTAAACACAATGCACCGAAAGCAAACACGTCGGACTTTGTCGTGGCCCGTCCCGTCCGTGGAAGTTCCGGTGCTAAATACCCTAATGTCCCCACAACCCTCGTCGTGCTAGGGTTTGCCCCGTGCTCGTACAACCTCGCTAATCCAAAATCCCCAAGCTTGCCGTTTAGGTCAGCGTCTAGTAACACATTGCTCGCTTTCACATCCCTATGAATAACACTTTGCTCGTACCCTTCGTGCAAGTATAGTAATCCTGACGCCACACCTTTGATGATTTTAAACCTCTCTTCCCAACTCAGTACCAACTCAGATTCGAACAAGAACATGTCTAGGCTACCATTAGGCATGAACTCGTAAACAATCATTAAATCGCCTCTGCGACGACACCAACCGATCAATTGCACGAGATTCCTGTGTCTAAGTCTACCGATAGTCGCGATTTCCGAGACGAATTCGCGCAAACCCTGGTTCGAATCCTGCGAAACTCGCTTCACAGCGACATGTGTCTTGGAATTAGCCAGTGTTCCTTTGTATACACTCCCGAACCCACCAACCCCAAGTAGCTCACTGGCCTTGAAACCATGGGTCGCTTTCTTGAGCTCTTTATAAGAGTATCTGTGAGGACCAATTTCCCTCTCCCAATCTTCAATCACGTCCCTGTTCTTGATCTTATTGGTTATGTACAGAGAGGCTAAAATTGCCGAGAGTATGAAAACGAGTGACGAGAGAGTGACGGCGATGATTAAGACGGCGTGGTTCTTCTTCGGTCCGGGGAGTGATGGGAGTGAATTTAGGGAAAGCGACTGTGATTCTCCATTCATCTTGAAGCTCCAACCCAGAATGTAATGGGAGCTAGCGAGAAGTCCAGTGGAAGCAGAGAACCCGATGTACATATCGTCTTGGAAAACAGAGGAGAGATCGAACCGGTAGGAGATAATCGGCGACTTGGGTTTTGTTGAGGTGTTGGAGATCGAGATATTGATGAGGGTCGAAGATGAATCGTATTGTACCCAGACGAGTACAGGCTTCGAGCTTTTGAGATTCAGATCTGCGGCGGCGGACTTGCCGGAGACCAAGCTGTTGATGTCGATCCCGACGTGGTTGTCGTTGACGTCGCCGAACTCCAAGTCCCGGACAGTGTCGAACTCGACGGCGATGAGATGGTTGGACGAGTTGCCGACGTCGGTGGCGTTGAGTAGACCCAGGTACTGACTCGGGAGCGCCGTTTTCAGATCCCGAGTCGACGAGACGGCGAAGGCGAGGCCGTGGCCGCCGAGCCTGGCGTACTCGGGGACAATCACGAAGGCGAAACATGTGGAGAAAGATGAAACGGAGCCGTTGGGGGAGTTTTTGAAACGGAGAGGGGAGTTGTAGAAGACATGGCCGGACAACCGACTGGTGTCGTTGGTTAACCGGATGAAGCCGTTGTTGCCGTGCTCGGCGGTGCCGGAGAGAGTGATGTTGCTTTTGGTGGTGGGTTGTTTGAATCCTCTGTAAACGAACTCCACTTGCTGCTGCGATGAAGCTGGGATTAAAAAGAGCGAGAAACAGAGTAGGAGAAGAATTGGCATTTCTGCTGGATGAGGATTAGTGTGGCAAAAACAGAGTGTGTGGGTGGTGTTTAAGGTTGGTTTTTTGTTGGGGTTTGGTGAAGTTGGATTGAGGAATGAAGAAAATGTGGAATGTTTGGTGGATTGAGGGAAAGGGGGAGGGGCTCAGGGGTAAGATGGGGAAGTTGTGTGTCGCCAACGAAGAATATTATTTCATTTCATTGGTGCTTGATGGGGTCACATGGAATAAAAAGGGCATACACGAGACACTGTCAAAGTTATAAGAAATTTGTTTGAAACTAATGCTTCAGACCACGGTCGACAGTGCTGACCAGTGTAGATCCTCCGACATCTCCAAACATAAATATCAAAATGAGAATTTGTCTATTACTATATTGTCTTGAAGCATAAATGAAGTGCTGCTCTTGATTTTTTATTTTATTTTTTTCAGAATAATCACTTTTTCTAGGGTTCGGACTCCAAACCTCATGTAACAGGCTTTTAAATGCCCTATCATTGAGCTAGCACAAATTTGCAAATGAAGTGCTTCTGGCATCTTCAAAACACAAATAATCATTTCTTAAAAAATACAAATAGTCAAAATGTGCCCATGTCGATGGCTCATTTCTTTCTTGAAGATAAGTTTCTGGTTATTAATCAAGCAGGCGCAGTGAAGCGCTTTTTTACCCTTTCAATTTGGAAAAATGACATTCTCACTCTTTTAGTGAGCCAAAATGCAAGACACTAAGAGTCTGTTTGGTAATTATTTTACTTTTTAGAACACTGTTTTTTTATGTTATAGTATTTGTTGTGCTTGGTAAATTAATATATATTTTTTTGAACGTCAATTGTTTTTCCACCGTAGTTCTTGGGAAGAAAGGGACCGATTGCTTTCCAAATTAGATTTTTAAGAAATGGAGGGTCAAGCCCTAACAAAAATCAAGGTAATTACATAACATCTTCCAAAAGAGATCATAAATGCACTCAGGCGGTACACTTCCCAAAATAACTCTTCACCTTCTCCAACATAGGCAGCCAGTTTCGCTACTTTATGGATGGCCTCATTTCTCTTTCTCTCTACAAAGTTTAAGCTAGTTCGAGTTCGTTTGCTAATGTGACTGCTTTGTGCGTAGCTTGTTCCACTCTTGTTCGAGTTTTGTACTCCTAGTGTGAAGACCGTGTGCGGAGCTTGTTCCACTTCAGTTCAAGTTTTGTACTGCTAGTGTGACCGCAGCGTCGGAAGTCAGGTGTTTAGCTATTAGCAACATAATTCAGGTGCGTCTTGGATTACCAGCGTCGGAGTACTACAAGGATATTTCAGAGGCTAGGCAAGTGAGGATATGGTGTAAGTTCTGATCTGTGTAATAGCAATTGTATTCATTTTTTCAAACGGTTTCTCATAATATATTGTCTAGCACTGGTTGGTGCAAGGAGTTGGGATTTTTTCTTTCACTTTGTATCACCTCAAGCAGAAGGTTTCCCCATAGTAAAAATTCGGTCTCTCCAGTTTCGGATCTTTTACCTTAATTGTTCGGTACTTTGTGTTTTACTCTATAGTTATTTTTGGCATTTGATTATATCTTTATGTTTCTTCTTGCATAAATAAATTAGATCTTATTACTTTATTAATTATTTATTATGTTAAAGAAGCAAGATCGACCGGTTGGCTCTACGTTTTAAGTAGTATTCCGTTTTACAAAATGTTGGTACAGATAAATGGACACAATCGTACTCGTGTGATTTATATCGTCTACAGACCTCTATACCCACTTTCACCGAGTAGTTAAGATCTCCCTTTTGGTAGTTATGTGTTAAACACGTACGGAGAATATTATTTCATCCCGACATCTTCGAACATAAATACTTGGTATGTTTCTTCTCTTTCTTCTAGTTTTAACTTTTGTATCCGTAACCATGTCACTTTGACCCGGTGATTTGGATAGCAAAACGATGCAATTTTTCGATATTCTTCATGGTGTTGTAGAGTAAAGTTTCCTGTACAACACTATGAAAATTTACCAAAAAATTGTATTGTATTGCTGATCAAATCATCGGGTCCAAACGATATGATGAATAGTAGTAAAACTCAAAAGTGGAAGAAAAAGAAGAAAGTATCAAGATGATAATTTGTCTATTGCTATATTTTCTTGAAGCAAAAATGAAGTGCTGCTCTTTTTCTTTACAGAATAATCATTTTTCTTCGGGTTCGAACCCGGACCTCATACAGGGGTTTTCTAAACGCCCTACTATGGAGCTAGAACCCATCTGTAAATGAAGTGCTTCTGGCATCTTCTAAACACAAATAATCATAATGTACACTTGTCGACGGCTCATTTCTTTCTTGGAGATAAGTTTCTATTTATGAGCCAAGCAGACGCAACGAACCACAATTTACCCTTTCAGTTTGGAAAAATGGCATTCTCACTCTATTAGTGAGCCAAAATTCAAGACACTAAGAGTCTGTTTGGTAATTCTTTTGCTTATTAGATCGCTGCTTTCTGATGTTTTGGTATCTTTTGTGATTGGTAAATTAATATATATATCAAGGTAAGTACAAAACATCTTCCAAAAGAGATCATAAATGCACTAAGGCGGAAAACTTTTCCAAATTAACTCTTCATCTTCTCCACTGTAGGCAGCCAGTTTCGCTACTGTATGTGTGGCCTCAATTCTCTTTAACTTTACAAAGTTGAAGCTAGTTAGAGTTCGTTCGCTAATGTGACTACTCTCTGCGAAGCTTGTTCCACTCTAGTTCGAGTTTTGTACTTCAAGTGTGAAGACTGTGTGCGGAGCTTCTTCCACTTCAGTTCAAGTATTGTACTGCTTAGGTGACCGGAGTGTTGGCAGCCAGGTGTTTTACTATTACCAACTTAATTCAGGTGCGTCTTGGATTACCGGCGTTGGAGTGCTACGAGGATATTTCAGAGGCTAGGCAAGTAAGGATATGGTGTAAGTGCTGCAGCATGTAGGTAACTAATACAGGATCAATACTCTAGAAGGGGGGGGGGGGGTTGAATAGAGTATGACAACTTTTGTCAAAAGAGTGGTTTTAAAGCAAATAATGAAAGATCAGAAGTATTTCAAGATCTTGAACACAAATTCAAACCTTTGAAATCCAAAACAAATAGAAGGATTTTTGCTGATCTTTTTCAAGGCCTTGAAAAGCCTTTCAAGGTCTTGACAGAAAACTTGTTTTGAAGGAGTTAACAAGATAAGTGCAAAACTGAAATGTAAAGGCAAAGAACACAATGATTTTACGGAGTTCAGTCCCCAATGACCTACGTCTCTGCGTGAGGGATCTAATACCTGCAGGATTTTACCAGACTTCTTATTAATCAAAATCTAAGCCCTAGATCTCAAGCACAGAGACTTCCCTTACTCTTTTACAGATTGTGGTTCTCACTAGTCTATCTAGTACATGCTCTAGCTAACTGATTCAATAAGAATATCTTGCTGTTCTTCTCAATCAACACCATGAGATTGAGTGATAAAGAAGTATAACGGAAAATATATACAAATTAAGATCAGGTGAAGAACACTGTAAAACATAAAAGCATTGAAGCTTGAAGTATTCTTCTGAAACTTGGATTGGATGATTTTATCTTCCTCAGTGATGCTTGGTAATCCTTGAGAGCTGTTTGAATATGTGTAAACTCAGTGCTTTGTGATTTCTCTCAACAGTCTCCTTATTCGGCTAATTTGAAATGCAGATTATATAGCAACTTCCATAACAGAAATCCCTAAAAATATGTTGCATATCTTTGACTCTTTAACAGCTCAACTCCAACGGCTAGCTGCTTGATTCTTTCCATGATTTTGATCTGATCTTCCATCTGCAGGTCATAGGTAAGTCCAGTCATCATTCCATAACATTAGGATCATTCTTCAGACTTGATTTCCATCTCTGCACATCAGCAAATAAGGAAACTTTCCCTGCAAAATAGATAGCTAATAATCTCTGCAAACACTCAGACAAAACAGTGAGATTAACACATAATATAACACCAGATTAGTTTGTCTGTCATCATCTAAAGTAGCATAATCAAGTACAGGAGATTTAAGATTGATTTGAAGGATGAAATCCCCCCGAGTTCATGCTTATGAACTACTGTTTAGTTTCAAGGCCTTGAAATCAGTTTCAAAGCTTTGAAACAAAACTCAGTTTCAAGGCTTTGAATTCTGTTTCAAGTCCTTGAAACAAGCTGGGAACTTACAATCTCCCCCTTGATTAAAGACAAAACTACTAATCTGATTGACATGAATCTCTGCAAAAGATAATCATTAGAGCATAGCAGAGATAAATATATAAGAACAAAAGTAATCACCTAAACCATTTATGAGCAGAATAAAAAAAACAAGGTTAAGCAAATAAAAGTATAACATCCACAACCAGATAGTACTGAAATAAATACCCCTAAACTTCTCCTAAAATACCTAAACTTCTCCCCCTTTTTGATTTTCATCAAAAAAGTGAAGAAAATGTGGAATCAAACCTTATTGAAAACTTGAAAAACTGAACGAGATAACTTTTTTGAAAGGGAGTTCCAAGATTTTGAAAAAAGAAGAAAGAAGATGCTAGAATCAAGGTTGTGGGTCTTCATTTCCCTTAGGTCTGCAGGTTCTTCTTGATCATTACCTTCTCCATCATCTTCATCATCATCCTCATGGATTCTATTTCGGATCTCATGGCTTCAAGCCACTTATTTGAGACTGGCCCTTTCATGGCCTCTCCATAGGTAGTAGGCTCATCATCCATGAGTAGCACGTCACCGGGCTCAGTCACGAGAATCCATACCTATCTGGCTCCTGACATACCCTACTCGACCTACGGAGTTCTTGTGTTACATGAGTAGGTTGCTCCAAAACAGTTTGTGGTTCCTGCTCATGCTTCATCGTAGGATCAGTTTTTTGTGGTTTTGAATCTCTTCAAGTTCTACAGTCTTCCCAATGGATTCTTTAGAGAAGAACTCTCTTTCTAGAAACACACCGGTCCGAGCAACAAACACTTTGTTCTCGGTTGGATTGTAGAAATAATATCCTTTCGTTTTCTTAGGATATCCCACATATTTACACATATCTGACTTGGGTCTGAGCTTATCTGTTCGTAAACGCTTTACATAGACGCCGCAACCCCAAATCTTCATAAACGACACAATGGAACCCCTCCCAGTCCATATCTCATATGATGTCTTCATGAACGATTTGGATGGAAGATGGTTAATGGTAAAAGCTGCAGTCAACAGAGCATGTCCTCAAAACGATATCGGCAGATCTGTTTGACATATCATAGACCGCACCATGTCCAACTGTTGGAATAGATGCCCTAGAGGCAATCTAGTTTAGTATGAATTTATTTGTGGCTAGAAATTCATTTATTATTTATTGGAAATTTAATATAATAAAGTCCTTAGATTTACAATTGTGTTGTTTATCTTAAATATCCCTAGTCCAGTATAATGATTAATGGGACAATCATCTATAGACTAGTAGGGGGTTGGATTGATATGGAGATATCATGATCCAACACATAGGTGTGCATTAGGGGTAATGTCGCACTGGATTGACCCATCTCCGAGAAGGCTACATACACGTTATGTTAAGTTACAAGCGCTTCTCGCGGTGCAATGGTATTGTCATCCTTAGACTTGAAGTCACTAGATATTCTAGTTGTGGATTATTGTGATTTTGGTAAAGTTAAACACTACACCGTAACTGCGTAGTTATAAAGGCGTGTACTGGGTACAATAACAAGCAAGCTTAGAGATCGTAGTGGACGTAGATAGAATTTATCCCTCCCACATAACGGGAGCAAATATCCTAGGCCACTCGAGGGATAGTGCTTATAGAATATCTGGCCAGACTCAAATAAATCAATATGGGATATTGATGTTATTTGCACGAATAAGGCTATTCCCATGGATCGAGAAACTATGGATTGGATATACGAGTGTGACTTGTATGTCTCGTTTCCAATCCGGATATAGAGACAAAGGGATGAGATAATTACTTGTATAAAGGTTGTCAACATGACTATTCTATTAGTTGGCTAGAATGGATGTTTTGCTAGAAACCGCTCCATCTTAGCAAATAGTTGCTACCAACTAGATAGAACCTATGGGGTCACACGCTAGATAGAGTTGAACTAGATTTGAGAATTAATTAATTGGATTAATTAATTAGAAGGATCACTTTGCAAAACCTTGCAAACTTAGTAGGGACTAATTTGCAAGGAATGGACTAAATTGAATTCTAGTAGGACTAGAATAAGTCATTTAGGTAGTTGGCAAGGAGTTGTTGGACTATATAAATGACCTTCCTTCCTTCCTTCCAACACTTATGCTCATAATTGATCATAACTTGAGTGGGAGAGTGTGACATCCCGCATAATTAAACCATTTAAGCATTATTTGGAGATTGGTTTATGACCTTATAATATGATTTTTTTTGGCTAATTAACTCGGGACATGGAATTTCATATTAGTCCCCTATAGTTTCAATATTGACCAATTCTTATTTGCTATGAAGTGTGAAGAAGTATGAAGTGCGCTTTTGGTATATACGTATTTCTTGTATGTGGAAGAGTATTGTTATCGTATTGTTCATCTTGCATGTACACCTAGTGTAGTGGGGGAAGTAGACCCATAATTACCTATTATTAGGCATGCTAATGACCCATCATGACTACTTGCCTTGCATACCATAGATTTGTATCAATTTTACACTTCCCAAGCCATCTTGTTCATTGAACCAAAACTTTCTAGTACATTCCCGAATTTGAGAAAGGGAGCCACCAAAGCATGGCCAAAACTTGGTATTTTGCTATTCTATGGGTGTAAAACTTATGGGAGTTGGATGCCTATCAACCCTAGAGTCTTTTTCCAATGTTACTCCTCATATTTAAATCATTTGGAGCTAGTTAAGTGTGTCATCTTTTGTTGTGTTATTTGTGCCTAGTTAGATTTGACTAGTGCACTCCTTGCAATTGTGTGTCATGTGACTAATGTACCCAATCTCTTGTACATCTTTATATTTTTGTTATGCAGCCCATCCTCATCATTTTCTCACACCCATTATCTCCCTCTAACTCACTAGAAGCTCTATTTTCCTCTTAAAAGAACTTCAGCCCGTTTTTGTGCTAAGACCTCCACAAAACACCATCAAAACTTCATATTCTAGCATCCAAAGTACGGAAAATTCATCTCCAAGCTATATACAACCTTGGTGGAGAGTTCTTTCTTCATTCTACCCAAGGATTTGAGCTCACAAACACTCTTTTGCTCACCAATCTTGATCTTGAGGTAAATCCTTGATCTAATCTTTGACTTTTGCATATTCTTGGTTCTAATGTCCTTTTCCATCGTAGAACATCTGAAGATGTCCTTGCATGTGTCTATTTTTGCATCTTCTTGTGGATTTATGGGTTCATCCTCATGGATGAAGTTTTAGAAGAAAGGTTGTGTCCTAAAAGATTAGAGTTGTTCTTGATCTCCCTATTTCATACTTCTCATCTATTCAAGTCATGTGTTTTTGCTCATTCTTGAAGCTATGTGCTGTATTTGGAATTGCATGTGTCTCTTTCATATCTTATTTGGTCATCAATGATGTTCTTTCACATATTCACTTGAGGATCTTGTGATTTAAAGGAAGTGGTCTCGTTTTGATACTCTGTTTTTCGTCAGATTTTGTGACCTGACTTAGATAGGCCACATCTCACTCATAAAAACTCGTATGCTGCTCTAACTTATATCGTTTCGAAGCCCTGTGTGTCTACTTTCATCTCCAACTGGTTTCATGCCCAAATTCATCATATATTTTCTGTAATGCGAATTCTTGTAAACTGTGTCTGGGCTGGAACTGGGTTCGGGCAGATTCTATCACTCAACTTTGTGGAGTCATTACTCTCTCATACGAGCTTGTATTTTTCTCTATCTCATACCGATTCGAAGCTCTATGTGTCTAGTTTCATTTCCAGTTGGATTCATGCCAAAATATGTTGTATATAATTCAGAATTCGAGTTTTTGTAAAGTGTGTCAAATTTGAAAAGTTCATTTCTCGTCTAGTGGCATGTGCTACTTTAGAGAACATCATTCCATTGTCGATTCGTCTTAGAAGGTCTTCATAACCACGTCATGGGAAATTTTTAGAACCTTATAATTGCCTTATAGTGCACTTGTCTTAATGTTGGCTTGCTCTTATTATTTGTAGAGCCTCGTTGTTAGAGTTGCACTTGGATTTCGGTAATGGTAGCTAGTAAGAATTTTATAAGCTCGGACCCGAGGTGAGTACTTACCCAACCCTTTGGTAGTGCTATTTTCATATATTAAATGTTTATGGGCTATGAGGTGGATGTTGTGATACTTGTTAATGGTGGAATGTATTTTTGATAACGTGGTGATTTGCATATTTTGATTGGAGATATAGCCCATATTTTAAAGCATGTTTATAAATGTTATTTGCTAAACTGAAAGTCCATGGTATGTTTCATAAATGTTTGGCCAAGATGGTTGCCTAAATGACACTGTTGGACAGTACCCTAACGGTCGGGGGATATACACAGGTACAGTACCCTAACGGTGGGGGATATACACCGGACAGTACCTCCCGGCGCGGGAACATAGACCGGAGGTCGATACCCTGTCCCAGGGATATAATATGGGATGAGCCGTTAACACGTGCGTTGTCATGACTTGTCGACTATGTTTGTCCGAGGTAGCGATTCTACGCGGACTCGCAATATTTATGGCTTAGTGTCACAAATGAGATTTTAAATGGCCAAAGTTTTGAATGAAAGGAGCCGAGGGCTCAAAGTGGTGTTGTGGAGGGACCGAAGACCCAAGTGTTTTAAAGTAAATGCTCTACATGTTTACTTACTTGAATGCTTGCTTGAATTATGTTGTTTATATTACTCTTTATCTATGTATGAACTGTGAAGCAAGCATGTTTTGAACAACTTGACCATGGCTTTTGAAACTAATATATATATTGTATATTTCCAAACCTAACAAAGGGGTAAGTACGTGCTCACCAGACTTCGCAGTCTGGCCGGTTTTTAAATGACCGCTATTTCAGGTTTAAAGGAGAGGACCGAGCCAAGTAATCAAGCTGCTTAGTTGCTTATGTCATTTCATGTTGTGGATAATTTATGCTTTTGTGCTGAAGTTGTCTAAGAATCTTGTCTCATGCATATAATGTAGTACTTGGTGTATGTCGGTATGTAACTCTTTGGGATCTAGCTTGCACTTGTTGGAGACCATGTATGGTTATCTTTTGGTAACGGGAATGTGTTACCCCATGAGGGGATATCCCGTGGTTTGTTAACTCAACTTTTGGAGTTGTTTTGTGACCCTTTTATGAATGGTATATGTGTAACCGTGACTGAACCATGAATGACTTGACTCTGAGATCATTGAGTACCATGGAGGATGGATAAAAGTGTTATTTACAAAATTATCAAACTCTATTTCCTTTTTATACAAGATGAGTTTTGAAAATAAATTGTTTTTAAATATAAGACCCCTTTTTCATAAGCTTCCGCACTACATATCCGATAAAATTGGAATTCAAACTGTTTTCACTTCCATCCTCATGGTGCGAGAATGCCTTGGTGGCGTGTGACGCCTCGTTCCCTTTTAATTATGTTATTAATCGGGGTCGCGGGAGCGGGGTGCCACATGGTTGGTATCAGAGCATAGGTTTGTATAGAAACCTTAGAGTATGGTCAGTACGATGACCCTTATGTGTAAGTCTACTAGATAGTAATACTTAGTACTTGCTTAAGTGGTAGTATTTATAGTGCGAAGAGCACGGTGGGTTCGTTATGCATTTAATGGGTGTTCTTCTTATATATAGAAAATGAGTAGCAGTCATTCAACCCACAACTCGCAACATGCGACGGCAGGGACTTCCCATGCGTCTGCATCTGATTCTACTGATGCTAGAGATGCCGCCAATCCTAATGAGATGGCTGGGCTGGCTAGAGCCATGGAGGAAATGGCTAGAGCGATGGCAAGGGGAAACCAGAATGTGACAATTGATAATTTTAGAGCACTCAAGCTTAGGGTTTTCAAGGGAACCAATGACCCGGTGGAAGCTGACAACTGGTTATTGTCAATGGAAAAGCACGTGGAGAGGCTGCATTGTACTGAGATGCAAAAGGTCGAGTTTGCCACTTATGCCTTGGAGGATAATGCTTATCGTTGGTGGATAGTCGTGAAAGAGCGCGAGGTGATTGACACGTGGGAAAAGTTTGTTGAGGTTTTTAATAAGAAGTACTTCCCTCAGGCGTTGAAGAATGCTAAAGCTATTTAGTTCATGAACCTTATTCAGGGGAACATGTCAGTGGCTGAGTATGAAGCTAATTTCAATGAGTTCTCTCGTCATGCACCTCATGTGGTGGATACCGAGGAAAGGATGGCTAGGAAATTTGAAGCAGGGTTGTGTCCCGGGAATTCGAACTAGGATCGAGTTATTGGGAATCAACGACTATGACATACTTGTGGAGCGAGCTACTCTAGCAGAGAAGGGTATCATGGAGGCCATCAAGCAGAGGGACACTAGAAGAAGTAAGACTAAAGGGGGTACCAGTAGTTCGAGGAATGAAAAATAGTTTAGTCCCAAGAAACTCAAACACATTTAAGAGGTTTGGTCCCACTAGGAGTGGTAATTCTGGTCAGAGCGGAAGTGGGAAAACTGGTAATGCGAGTAATGGAAACAAGGCATGCACCAAGTGCGGGAGGTACCATATGGGTCGGCCATGTGGTGATTTCGATGGAGCGTGTTATAACTGCAAGCAACTTGGTCACTATGCTAGAGAGTGTCCTAGGAACAGCCAAAGGACTGGAGGAAGCCAAGGGGCGAGTGTCTCTCTCCATCAACCTAACCCAAACCGCCAAGAGAGAGCTTTTTCACTTGTCCCAGGAGATGTCCAAGCATTAGCATCAGTGGTGGCAGGTACCTTTTTGATTAGTTCAACTCCTGCCCTTGCTCTTATTGATTTTGGTTCTACCCATTCATTTATATCTACCCGCTTTGCTCATCATCTACATGGTTTTCCTGAACCTTTGGGCTACACACTTGACGTCTCTACTCCCTTAGGTGTAGTTATGACTGCTTCTTCTATTTACCGGAACTGTGACATCACCATTGAAGGTAGACTTTTGGTTGTTAACCTAATTCCCTTGGATATTAGTGGCTTTGATGTAATCTTGGAGATGGATTGGCTCTCTTCCAATCACGCCGTTATTGACTGTGTTAATAAGTTGGTGACCTTCCAATCTCCTATTGAAGAAGAGTTTACTTTCGAGGGGACACGAGTAGTATCACCACCCTATATAATTTCTTCCTTACGAGCTAGTAAGCTTATTCGGAAAGTTTGTGAGGGTTACTTAGCTTGTATCTTGAACCGTGCCGTAGATGATCGTAATATGGATGATATTCATACAGTTTAAGAGTTTTTGGATGTGTTTCTGGAGGATGTGAATGAGTTGCCACCAGAAAGAGAAGTTGAGTTTTCAATTGAGGTTTTACCAGGTACAACACCAATTTTAAAGGCACCATATAGAATGGCCCCAATAGAACTTCGGGAATTAAAAGTTCAGTTGGAGGAGTTGTTGAGCAAAGGATTTATTCGGCCTAGTACTTCTCCGTGGGGAGCTCCGGTGTTGTTTGTTAAGAAGAAGGATGGTTCCTTGAGATTGTGCATTGATTATCGGGAGTTGAACAAGGTGACCATAAAGAATAAATATCCTTCACCCCGTATTGATGATTTGTTTGATAAATTGCAAGGTTCAAGAGTCTTCTCAAAAATTGATTTGAGGTCGGGTTACCATCAGTTGAGAATTAAGGCTGAGGATGTCCCTAAGAGTGCATTTCGTACAAGATATGGTCATTATGAATTTCTGGTGATGCCTTTTGGACTTACTAATGCACCAGCTGCTTTTATGGATCTAATGAACAGGGTGTTTATGGCGTTCTTGGATGACTTTGTTATTGTGTTCATTGATGATATACTTGTTTATTCAAAGAGCATAAAGGAGCATGAGGAACATTTGAGGATTGTCCTTCAGACCCTTAGGGATCACAGGTTATTTGCGAAGTTTGAGAAGTGCGAGTTTTGGTTATCGCAGATATCGTTTCTTGGTCATATAGTAGACGAAAATGGTATCCCTGTGGATCCTAAGAAAATTGAGGCGGTCGTTAATTGGGAAAGACCAAGGAGTGTGACAGAGTTTCGTAGCTTTCTTGGTTTAGCTGGTTACTAGCGAAGATTTGTTCAAAACTTTTCTGTCATTGCAAGTCCTCTTACCAAGCTGACTCGAAAGGAGACTCCATTTGTGTGGACGGACGAATGCGAAAGGAGTTTTAGAGAATTGAAGGAAAGGCTAGTATCTGCACCCATTTTGAGTTTACTAGACAGCTCCGGGGATTTTGTAGTTTATAGCGATGCTTCGAAGAAGGGGCTTGGGTGTGTGCTTATGCAGAATGGAAAAGTAATTGCTTATGCCTCAAGACAATTGAAGTTACATGAACAGAACTACCCAACTCATGATTTGGAGTTAGCTGCGGTGATCTTTGCATTGAAGATTTGGAGGCATTACTTGTATGGGCAGAGGTGCGAGATTTACACTGATCATAAGAGTTTGAAGTATATTTTTACCCAGAAGGGGTTAAACATGAGGCAGAGAAGATGGCTTGAGTTGATGAAAGACTACGATATTTCAATTCACTATCACCCAGGGAAAGCAAATGTGGTGGCAGATGCTTTGAGTCGTAAGAGTAGTGCTAACCTAGCTTTCTTCATTACTTCTCAACCTAAGTTGCAAGAGGATCTTTGGCGTTTGGACTTAGAAGTAGTGCCACATCAAGTTCCTAGTTACTTGTATGCCTTGAGGCTAGAACCGTCGTTCTTGGAGGAATTAAAAATGGCTCAGGCACGCGATCCTTTGTTGTTGAAAATGTCCCAAGGTGTGATAGATGGTACTAGGAAGGACTTTGTATTAGTAGACGGGATGTTGAAGTTCGAAGGTTTGTGTGCCTAATGATTCGGAGGTTAAGCGCAAGTTGTTGGAACAGTTTCATAGTTCAAGTTTTGCTATTCATCCTGGAAGTACGAAGACGTATCATGATGTGAAGCAATTATACTGGTGGCCTGGTATGAAGAAGGAAATTGCTAAGTTTGTTTCTCGTTGTTTGAAATGTCAATTAGTTAAAGCTGAGCATCAGAGACCATCTGGGTTGTTACAACCTCTACCTATCCCTGAGTGGAAATGGGAACACGTTACGATGGATTTTCTTGTTGGTTTACCAACATCTCCCCACCAAAATGATGCAATTTGGGTTATTGTGGATAGGTTGACCAAGTCGGCGCACTTTTTGGCAGTCAAGACGACTCATTCCTTGGAACGTTTGGCAAAGTTGTATATTGGAGAAATTATCCGTTTGCATGGAACACCAGTTTCTATTGTATTTGATAGAGACCCACACTTTGTATCGAGATTTTGGAAGAGGTTGCAGGAGTCCTTGGGAACTAAGTTTCATTTTAGCACATCCTTCCATCCGCAGACAGATGGGCAGTCAGAGCGCACAATACAGACTTTGGAAGACTTGCTTAGATTTTGTGTTATGGATTTTGAAGGTGGTTGGGAGGATCACCTGCCTTTGGTTGAGTTTGCATACAATAACAGTTATCAATCTAGCCTAGGTATGGCGCCTTTCGAGGCTTTGTATGGGAGAAAGTGTCGTTCACCAATCTGTTGGATGGAAGTTGGTGAGAGGCGAATAGAAGGACCCGATTTAGTGGAATTGACAACTGAAAAGATTCGAGTGATCCGTGAACGTTTGAAAATTGCTCAATGTAGGCAAAAGAGTTATGCAGATAACCGAAGACGAGACTTGGAGTTTCAAGTAGGTGACCATGTGTTCTTGAAGGTATCTCCAACCAAGGGAGTGTTGCGATTTGGGAAGAAAGGAAAACTAGGTGCACGCTATGTTGGCCCATTCGAGATCCTTGAAAGAATTGGAGCTGTGGCGTATCGTCTTGCGTTGCCACCAGAGCTAGAGCATGTACACAATGTATTCCATGTATCAATGCTGAAGAAGTACGTGTATGACCCCAGTCATATAATCTCTTATCAAACTTTGGAGGTTAGGTCTGACTTGTCTTATGAAGAAATGCCAGTGGAAATTTTGGATCATCGTGATCAAGTGCTGCGAAACAAGAAAATTCCTTTGGGGAAAGTCTTGTGGAGGAATCATGCGGTAGAGGAAGTAACATGGGAGAGTGAAGCTGAGATGCGGGACAAGTATCCATACTTATTTTGATTATGAGGTACGTTAAGTTTGAGGACAAACTTCTTTTTAAGGTGAGTAGAATGTGACATCCAGCATAATTAAACCCATTTAAGCATTATTTGGAGATTGGTTTATGACCTTATAATATGATTTTTTTTGGCTAATTAATTCGGGACATGGAATTTCATATTAGTCCCCTATAGTTTCAATATTGACCAATTCTTATTTGCTATGAAGTGTGAAGAAGTATGAAGTGCGCTTTTGGTATATACGTATTTCTTGTATGTGGAAGAGTATTGTTATCGTATTGTTCATCTTGCATGTACACCTAGTGTAGTGGGGGAAGTAGACCCATAATTACCTATTATTAGGCATGCTAATGACCCATCATGACTACTTGCCTTGCATACCATAGATTTGTATCAATTTTACACTTCCCAAGCCATCTTGTTCATTGAACCAAAACTTTCTAGTACATTCCCGGATTTGAGAAAGGGAGCCACCAAAGCATGGCCAAAACTTGGTATTTTGCTATTCTATGGGTGTAAAACTTATGGGAGTTGGATGCCTATCAACCCTAGAGTTTTTTTCCAATGTTACTCCTCATATTTAAATCATTTGGAGCTAGTTAAGTGTGTCATCTTTTGTTGTGTTATTTGTGCCTAGTTAGATTATACTAGTGCACTCATTGCAATTATGTGTGGTGTGACTAATGTACCCAATCTCTTGTACATCTTTATATTTTTTTAATGCAGCCCATCCTCATCATTTTCTCACACCCATTATCTCCCTCTAACTCACTAGAAGTTCTATTTTCCTCTCAAAAGAACTTCAGCCCGTTTTTGTGCTAAGACCTCCACAAAACACCATCAAAACTTCATATTCTAGCATCCAAAGTATGGAAAATTCATCTCCAAGCTAGATACAACCTTGGTGGAGAGTTCTTTCTTCATTCTACCCAAGGATTTGAGCTCACAAACACTCTTTTGCTCACCAATCTTGATCTTGAGGTAAATCCTTGATCTAATCTTTGACTTTTGCATATTCTTGGTTCTAATGTCCTTTTCCATGGTAGGACATCTGAAAATGTCCTTGCATGTGTCTATTTTTGCATCTTCTTGTGGATTTATGGGTTCATCCTCATGGATGAAGTTTTAGAAGAAAGGTTGTGTCCTAAAAGATGAGAGTTGTTCTTGATCTCCCTATTTCATACTTCTCATCTATTCAAGTCATGTGTTTTTGCTCATTCTTGAAGCCTATGTGCTGTATTTGGAATTGCATGTGTCTCTTCCATATCTTATTTGATCATCAATGAAGTTCTTTCACATATTCACTTGAGGATCTTGTGATTTAAAGGAAGTGGTCTCGTTTTGATACTCTGTTTTTCGTCAGATTTTGTGACCTGACTTAGATAGGCCACATCTCACTCATAAAAACTCATATGCTGCTCTAACTTATATTGTTTTGAAGCCCTGTGTGTCTACTTTCATCTCCAACTGGTTTCATGCCAAAATTCATCATATATTTTCTGTAATGCGAATTCTTGTAAACTGTGTCTGGGCTGGAACTGGGTTCGGGCAGATTCTATCACTCAACTTTGTGGAGTCATTACTCTCTCATACGAGCTTGTATTTTGCTCTATCTTATACCGATTCGAAGCTCTATGTGTCTAGTTTCATTTCCAGTTGGATTCATGCCAAAATATGTTGTATATCATTCATAATTCGAGTTTTTGTAAAGTGTGTCAAATTTGAAAAGTTCATTTCTCGTCTAGTGGCATGTGCTACTTTAGAGAACATCATTCCATTGTCGATTCGTCTTAGAAGGTCTTCATAACCACGTCATGGTAAATTTTTAGAACCTTATTATTGCCTTATAGTGCACTTGTCTTAATGTTGGCTTGCTCTTATTATTTGTAGAGCCTCGTTGTTAGAGTTGCACTAGGATTTCGGTATTGGTAGCTAGTAAGAATTTTATAAGCTAAGACCCGAGGTGAGTACTTACCCAACCCTTTGGTAGTGCTATTTTCATATATTAACTGTTTATGGGCTATGAGGTGGATGTTGTGATACTTGTTAATGGTGGAATGTGTTTTTGATAACGTGGTGATTTGCATCTTTTGATTGGAGATATAGCCCATATTTTAAAGCATGTTTATAAATTTTATTTGCTAAACTGAAAGTCCATGGTATGTTTCATAAATGTTTGGCCAAGATGGTTGCCTAAATGAAACTGTTGGACAGTACCCTAACGGTCGGGGGATATACACCGGTACAGTACCCTAGCGGTGGGGGATATACACCGGACAGTACCCTCCCGGCGCGGGAACATAGACCGGAGGTCGATACCCTGTCCCAGGGATATAATATGGGATGAGCCGTTAACACGTGCGTTGTCATGACTTGTCGACTATGTTTTGTCCGAGGTAGCGATTCTACGCGGACTCGCCATATTTATGGCTTAGTGTCACAAATGAGATTTTAAATGGCCAAAGTTTTGAATTAAAGGAGCCGAGGGCTCAAAGTGGTGTTGTGGAGGGACCGAAGACGCAAGTGTTTTAAAGTAAATGCTCTACATGTTTAATTACTTGAATGCTTGCTTGAATTATGTTGTTTATATTACTCTTTAGCTATGTATGAACTGTGAAGCAAGCATGTTTTGAACAACTTGACCATGACATTTGAAACTTATATATATATTGTATATTTCCAAACCTAACAAAGGGGTAAGTATGTGCTCACCAGACTTCGCAGTCTGACCGGTTTTTAAATGACCGCTATTTCAGGTTCAAAGGAGAGGACCGAGCCAAGTAATCAAGCTGCTTAGTTGCTTATGCCATTTCATGTTGTGGATAATTTATGCTTTTGTGCTGAAGTTGTCTAAGAATCTTGTCTCATGTATATAATGTAGTACTTGGTGTCTGTCGGTATGTAACTCTTTGGGATCTAGCTTGCACTTGTTGCAGACCATGTATGGTTATCTTTTGGTAACGGGAATGTGTTACCCCATGAGGGGATATCCCGTGGTTTGTTAACTCAACTTTTGCAGTTGTTTTGTGACCCTTTTATGAATGGTATATGTGTAACCGTGACTGAACAATGAATGAATTGACTCTGAGATCATTGATTACCATGGAGGATGGATAAAAGTGTTATTTACAAACTTCTCAAACTCAATTTCCTTTTTATACAAGATGAGTTTTGAAAATAAATTGTTTTTAAATATAAGACCCCTTTTTCATAAGCTTCCGCACTACATATCCGATAAAATTGGAATTCAAACTGTTTTCACTTCCATCCTCATGGTACGAGAATGCCTTGGTGGCGTGTGACGCCTCGTTCCCGTTTAATTATGTTATTAATCGGGGTCGCGGGAGCGGGGTGCCACAGAGAGAACAAAAGGAGAGAGAGCAAGCAAGCTAGAGGAGCCGCCACCCCCTAGCCCGCCGCCCGTCCCCGTCGGCCTCAAAGGAGGCCAAAACATCCTTTTGGTTCGTATCGTTTTGCGTGATTCTTCTTCCTCTTCCTCTTTCCGGGCTAGCACCAAGGAGTGAGAGATCTAGAAATCAACTCTAGGCGTGGATCAACTATAGAGAACGTGACACAATTCGCGTTTGAAGTCATCAAAGGAGAACCCTAAGGTGTGTTATTGATTTCTTCCCTTACCATCGTTATGTCTCTTGACTTGTGATCCTTGGAGGGTTTTTCATGGTTAATTATTGTTTTCGTTGCGCATCCATGGTTAATTATGTCTCTTGACACAATTATTGTTTTCGTTGCGCATCCATGAAAATTTGACTACAACACCTGCGTTAGCTTTACCCAATGATTATGGCGAGTTTGACATTTACAGCGACGCATCGAAGAAGGGTTTAGGATGCGTGCTTATGCAAGAAAGAAGGGTTATTGCCTATTCTTCGAGATAGCTAAAAACTCATGAAGAGAACTATTCTACGCATGATTAGAGCTTGCAGCAATAGTTGTCGCACTGAAGATATGGAGACATCACCTATATGGATCAGTGTGTAGATTGTATACTGACCACAGCAGTCTCAAGTACATCTTCACGCAAAAAGAGCTAAACAACAGGAAAAGACGTTGGTTGTAGATCATAAAGGATTATGACTTGCGTATCCAATACCACGAAGGGAAGGCAAACGTAGTAGCTGATGCGTTAAGCCGAAAATCGAGCCATACTTTGGATACTATGCTAGTTTTGCCTGACAGACTATGCCATGAGTTCTGAAAGCTCGATATTGATGTGGTGGAACAAGGTGGAGTGAAGAATATCATTGGGAATATGTCAGTTGTGCCTGATGTATTAGAAGAAATAAGAAGTAACCAGCCTGGAGATGTGAAGCTGGAAAGGATAAAGAAGAAGATTGCAGAAGGTCAAGCGAAGGATTTCAAGATCCATGAAGATGGAAGTATCCGCTACAAAGGGAGATGGTGTGTACCACATAAGTGTACGGAAACAAAGAAGAAGTTGATGTGTGAAGCGCACAACACACCCTACTCTGTACATCCAGGGGGTGACAAACTCTATAAGGATATAAAGAAGAATTTTTGGTGGCCCAACATGAAAAGGGAGGTGGCAGACTTCGTGGCAAAATGTCTGACTTGTCAAAAGGTGAAGTTTGAATATAAGAGAATGGGAGGCTTAGTTCAACCATTAGATGTGCCAGTTTGGAAGTGGGATTCAATTTCAATGGATTTTGTGACTGCTTTACCGACATCGAAGAGTGGACTGAATCAGATTTGGGTCGTAGTCGACAGATTGATCAAGACAGCAAGGTTCATTCCGATGAAAGATACATGAAATATGGAACAAAGAGCCGATGCGTATATGAAAAACATTGTCAGATACCATGAAGTACCAAGCTCTATAGTTTATGACAGGGATCCCAACTTTCTTACTCACTTCTGGAAAGCACTCCAGGAGGCATTGGGAACTCAGCTGAAATTCAGCACGGCATTCCACCCTGCTATGGATGGACAAACCGAAAGGACGATTCAGACGTCGGAGGATATGCTAAGATCGTGTGTTATGGAATTTCAAGGTTCACGGATTGATATATTACCTTTGATAGAATTCTCCTGCAGCAACAGTTACCACGCCAGTATTGGAATGGCACCTCACGAAGCATTGTATGGAAGAAAGTGTAGAACACCACTGTGTTGGAACGACATAAGCGAGACAATAGTAATTTGTCCACAACTAATCGAAGAGATGACAGATCAGGTGAGACGTATCCAGCAGCGAATGAAAGCTGCCCAGGATAGACAGAATTCATACGCTGATCAGAAAAGGAGATCATTAGAATTTCAAATTGGAGAAAAGGCATTTCTTAAAGTTTCGCCTACTAAAGGAGTCATGAGGTTCAATCAGAAAGGGAAGTTAAGCCTGATTCATTGGACCATATGATGTCATAGAGAAGATTGGAGAAGTGGCTTATCGATTGGATTTACCATCGAATTTGGGTCGTGTTCATAATGTATTCCACGTATCTCATCTGAAGAAATATCCCGAACCTGTAGAATTGGACCCGTCTTTGAGTTATGAAGAACATCCTGTCAAGATTCTAGACACCAAGACAAGGAACACCCGCAAAAAGAGTGTTAAGATTGTAAAGGTCTTATAGATAAATCACCTCACTGAAGAGGCAACTTGGGAAGCAGAGGATGATATGAGGAAGAAGTACCCTCACCTGTTTGACGAGTTACTTTGAGTTCCGAGGACGTCACTCCTCTAAGGGGGAGAGGATGTAATCCTTTGATTTTTAGTACAATATTCCTTGTAGTATATCGCACATCATTCATGACCTTATGGTTTCATTTAGTATTTGTACCCTTGAGTGGAGGTTCATACCTTATCGGTTGTTGAGGTTTTAGTTTAAACTTCGAGGACAAAGTTCTCTTTAAGGAGGGAAGGATGAAATACCCCGTTTTGTGACTATGGATATTTTGTGATATTATTGTAAGTGTTAGGGAGTTGATTTAATTGTCGAGAGTTAATTATAATGGTTACGAGATTTTGGGGGATCTTTGTGACTTTAATCCAAGAGTTTTAGTGTCTTTTGCTTGAGTTTGGGGGTGGTAGTTGTCTTTTGGCAAAACTAAGGGGGAAAAAGTATCTTTTGACCCAAATTTTCTTCCTACGTAAAGTTTCCTATTCAAAGAGGGTTTTCAACTTATGAAGTTGATTTTTTTTCCAACTATCATAAGACCCTCACTCTCTCTATTTCTCTCTATCCCTCTCACGTCTCTCCCTCTCTCACCCGTCCCTCTCTCTCTCTCACTCACTCTCTCGGTCTCTCTCTCTCTTCCCCGACGGCAACGGAAGCAGCCGCAACCACCGCCGCCACCGTCCCTCTCTCCCTCCGGTCGCAGCTAATCTCTCTATCTCTCTTTTTCTTCTTTCTTCTTTCTTCTTTCTCTTTTCTCTCTCTCTCTCTCTCCGTCCGACCCTCCATGGACGGCGGGTTTTGATCATGTTTCTTCTTCTTTTCTTTTTCTCTTGATTTCTTTTGTTCTCTTGATCACTTGTTTATGATTCATGTATGTAGCATGTAATCTTTAATTTTCAGATTTGTATTGTTGGTTTCATCTTTCTTGAAGTCATAGGATTAATCATCAAGTTTTGGTTTAATCATGTTCTTAGTTTATGGGAAAAACCCTAGTCATGGAAGGGACGTTTGATTAAGTAATTTGGGTGATTGGATGATCATAGTATGTGGGTAGTAACCTGATTTGATGTGGGTATTCAAGTTGCATTAGGTTTTGTTTGAATACTGGATTAACTAGATGTTTTGGAGATTAGTTGTATGAAAAGTGATAATTCCCGTATGGGTACTATGAGTGAAATTGGAAACTTAAAACTAGCATAACTTTTGATCCAGGAATCGAAATTTGGATCCGTTTGAGGCTAAACTTATTATTCAGAGTGTTTTGAATCTAATGAGGCTGTTTTTGAGCCATGATCTGCTTGGGAAGTTGGAGTAATAAAATTGGTGAAGTTATGATAGGTTATGTACACATTAGGTTATAGGATTTTGGGGCAAGATTTTGGGTTTGGTTTTGGAGTATGAATTAAGTGGGATGTTGGGTTGGTGTTAGAGAACTAAATCGTCGAGTGTCATATGCATGTAGATAGTATAGCAAATTATATTGCTAGAGTATTATGTTTAGTTAGGGTATTGTTACGTGTAGGTGACAAGTTCTTCGACGACGAGTACATCGAGTACGTCGACTGATTTGCGGTAGTTGATTTGCTTTGAGGTAAGTAAACATGTCAGGCCTAGTGTGCCTAACTCCTTCGTGTCAAAAGAATTCTTGAATTTTCTTTACGTCTCAAAATGTGTTTATGTGATGTGACATGCAATATGTGATTTTTACTTGCTAAATGTCTTTCTTGAAAATATCACCATGGTAATAAAAATGAACTATAACGTAAAGTGGAAGAGTTGTGCGGGGCCATTTATTATTGGTTACTATTGGCATTGGGCGAGTTGACTTTGGTCTTCCGTTTTAATTTATTTTATTTAATCCGGTTGCAAGTCCCCGGATAGCTGCCTGTACTCACTCCTCTGGCCGCCAGAAGTCTTAGGGAGGTGTCGACACTTAAGGTCTTGGATGCTTGCGAGATTGTTTTGTTTCCTTCATCACAACGAATTAATAATGATGGATTTTGGTTTTGTTAATGGAAAAAGAATTAATATGTGATTTTGGATTTTCCTAATGATTATGGAATTTGTTTGGAACTATTATGGAATTGGGAACTCTCATGTTTTCCCACAAGTGTCAACTTCATTTCAGTTGTGTTTTTGAAAAGAACTCTTACTTGTAAATGAGTCGATGTTTTATAACTATCCTATCATCATTTTACATGCTTGGGTGTATTCTTACCAGTATTTCATGCTGATTTTGTACTGTGGTGTTTCTTTTTTATTCCGCATCACAGGTTTAGAGGATGGTTATCTGTCGTAGAAGGGGACGCGTTTCATCATTTGGATCGTTAGTATTTTCATTTTAAATTAGAACTCTTTAAGTACTTTAGTTTCTTTGTGCATGGTTTGAGGCGAGAACTACTGGATTGTAATAACGGTTAGTTTTAATTTATTATTATGGATGTTTTTTCTTGATAACCATGTTATTGTATTCAGGTTTAACCTCGGGTACGGAGTGACATCTCCGGGCCTCCGGCTTGCGCCATTTGGGGGTGTTACAGTCCACCCACATCAGTATGTATGAATGCCAGTAACTCACTAGTGCTCTCACCTTTCTTATTGAAAGGGGACTTTGTCATTTTTCCTAATAAAAAAGATTCACATGTTTCATATGATTCATAATCAAATGAGTCTAGGAACCCATCCATATCGAGTTTAGAAATGCGTTTCTCGTTTATATGGCCTAAACGACATTGCCATAGATAAGTAGGATTTAAATCATTTGTCTTAATCCTCTTGGTATTTATGTTATAGAAGTAGTTATTTAGATCAAGAATATACAATCCATTAGACAAAAGTGCACTACAATAGTGCATACTATCAAAATAAATGGAATAATATTTGTCATTTATTGAAATATTAAAACATTTCTCGTCCAAACAAGAAATAGAAATAATGTTTCTGCTCATAACAGGCACATAATAGCAATTATAACTCTAAAATAACTCTAGAAGGCAAAGATAGCTCACAAACACGCCAATGAAGCAACTCTTGCTCCATTCCCAACGCGCAAGTCTATCTCCCCTGTTGCCAATCTTCTACTTCTCCTTAGATCCTGCACATTTCGACAAATGTGAGATCCACATCCAGTATCCAATACACGAGATGAAGGGATAGATAAATTGACATATATAACATAAATACCTGGTGGTGGTGGAATCACTATTCCAAGCCTTTTATCCTCTAGATAATTCGGGCAATTCCTCTTCCAGTGACCAGCCTAACTAAAGTAGTGACACTTACCCTTAGTCACGAGCTTCCTTGGATTTCACAACTTTCTTGCTCTTTCCTTTGGAGGCAGAAGCAACTCACTTTCTCTTTCCTTTATTGACCATCATTATGGACTTGCCTTTTCCCTTGTTGATGCTTTGTTCAGCGGTCCTCAACATATTCAGCAAGTCTGGCAGAGGTTTGTTGATCTCATTCATGTTATAGTTCATGATGAAGTGTTTATAACTGTCAGACAACGATTGCAAGATGAGATCAGTGGCCAACTCTTGGCCGAACAGGAAGCCTAACCTCTCGAGATTCTCCATGTATCCGATCATACAGAGTACATGAGGCTCGACTGGGTTCCCCTCTTCGAGAGTGCACTTGAGCTTTGGACACTTCATACCGCTCATGCCTTGCCTGCTCTTGGAAGAGCTGTCTCAAATGTACGATCATATAATACGCCACAATGTTCTCATGTTTCTTCTGAAGCTTAGGGGTCATGGTGCAAAGCATGACACAAAGTCACATCATTATAATCATCCACATGTTTCTGATGTGCTATCATAGTAGCTAGAACACAATCATCAGCTGGTGGCGCTGGAACATGATTGTCTAAGACGTAGAGTTTCTTTTCTTGCTTGAGAATAATTCTCAAGTTTCTTTACCAATAAAGGAAATTTGTTCCAGACAACTTGTTCTTCGCAAGGACAGATCGTAGGGATGAAGTCGATGCTTGTTGATTGTTTGCCATTTGGAATTCTAAAAAATGAGAAATATGCAATTTTAGTATTTTGAACAATTATCTACATTTAACAATGGCTAGATCATTAAATATAGATCCCATTATTTTTCTTGGATTAACATCCCTCACCATTAACACGGAAAAGATCTTATATTTTCAAGTGGGTCCAAGATCCATATTTCACTTCTTCTTGAGGTTGCTTTGGCAAGACACCAAAGAATTAGCTATTTGAGTAGGAACAATTTCCAATTGCAACCTTTGCAATTCTTGGTTCAATTAGGTGAATAATCCCTTATTCTTTATCAATCCCGTAGATAACACCTAATTGCCTTGCCTCTAAGTTAATCAATCTTATTGAAACAATCTAGTTGCGTCCGACCTCTTACTTCAACAGTAACACATTACTTGCTTGTGCTGCCGCATCACACCATGATGAATTAAAATCGTCTTGCTTTGGCAAACCCGAATTTTAATAGACCCTGATCACGATGGGTGTTAAGCAAGAAAGGGAAAACACAATATATCATTTGAGGGATTCCCGTGTCATTATTAATTGTTTTGTTGATCCTATCAACATGATCTACTTATTTTGATGGGGCAATCCCAAATAAAAGATCAACCTTGTTTATTTTTATCTTTTTTCGTTTTGCATGCATCAACCATAAACCAAAATAAATAACAAGACAATAAGTAAACAAACAAGAACAATAAATGTGGTATGGATATGGCCCCTAAGACTAAGATATTCCCAAGCCAATGAGAATATCTATAAGCCCTAAAGTGACAACCTCATCTCCATATGCCTCCATCTTTAGTCCATGCGTCCTACACTTGTGATTCCTCCAAGTCTTGCGGTTCCTTCAGTGTTTGGTCTTGTTCTCCATGTCTTGACTATCATCTAACTATCTAATACTAGCTAGCATCTATACTAAATAGAGAGGTCTCACAAGCGAGGGAGAAGACGACACGCAGGCCGTAAAACCAATTAATTACATTAATTATAATAAACTAAAAACAAAATACAAGCCATACAATAAACATCTACAACCTAGGCCATATCCATCCACCATGCAATAAAGCACATAATACAGTTAAAATCCAATTTTAACGCGCTTGGTAAATTTTAGTTCAATTTTGAATTTTCTAGGGTCATGACGGTCCAAGGGGCCCACCAAGTGAGTTGGCCGAACCCCAAAGGGCCTGCCCAAGCTGGCCGAACCAGTCGGCCCAAGCCCGCACGGTCAAACCGGCGGCTTGGTCGAGTCGGCTAGGCCGCGGCTTGGCTTGGCGCGCAAGGAAGGGGCGGACGGCCCTAGGGTCAAACGCTAGAGTTGTTTCCAAAAATACTTTCCTCCTTTCCATGTGTGCTTAATTCCAATTGATGAGAAAAACTCATTTTTCCCCAATTGTGCCCAAACCCTAGATTTTCAAAACAAAAAAACTGACATCATATGTGAAAAAAATTCGCCAAATTTTATAAAATATAAAATTGGCTCATTCTTTATTGAATCATATTCAATATGCATAATTATGCCAAACTTCAGTTTTTCGCTACAAAGTGTAAACAGTGAAAAACTGATAAAACGATAACACATAAAATCATTTTATGCACTACGACCTGTGGCTCTGATACTACTGTAGGATTTTGATGCAGGTAACGCAGTAGAATAACAAAATCAATCATTCTCAAAACCCTCCGCGGATCACAAGCAAGCTTTTCATAACATCATAAAGGAAGAAGATTGTGTACATTAGTTTGTGTGATCACTACGAAGAATTGTGTCTTCGTCTCTACGAGTATCCACACCTTTGGATTTTGTAACTGGAATCCTTCTCCACGTGTAGTGCTAGCAACGGAAGAAGTAGACAGAATCACGCAAAGCAGAGCATAGTACCGTGCCACTAGGTGGCCGACGGTGCAAGGGGCGGACGGGTTGGGAGGCTTCGGCCTCTTGACTTGTCTCTCTCCTTGCTGTGTTATGTTCTCACACTAATGACTTGTGTTGGAGAAATAATAAGCTAGGTGTAATACTCCGAATTTATGCTAAGTGTAAAATAGTAAATTGGCATGGGAGGTTCGGTTATGAATTTTAATTTTTAGAAGTTGTTTGGTAAAATTTAGATTCATAATTTAATTGGGAGGCTACTGTATAATCACTATTTATATTATGAGTTAAATTATTTATAATTAGTTTATATGAAACAAACTTAAATAATACACGTAAATAAAAAAATTAAATTCTTACAATTGATACTACCAAAGTATCCTAACATTTCTACCTACTCAAAGTACTACAAAAGCATTAAATTATTTACACCTACATGAGAGTGCACCCAAAACACCTTATAAAGTTTCCTAACTTCCCTATTGGTCATTTGACTTGACCAAGACTCTTCACTAATTGGGCAATTGACTTGACTTTACCTAACCTAGCCTATGGTTGTACCACCTTATAACTCCTCCAACCCTCCCCATCTTCTCCAGTACTGAAACAAGAGAAGCCACCACCACCACCACCAACGCCGCCACCAACACCGATGCCCTCACCACCACCAACGACCACCACCATCATCCCACCTTCGTCTCTCTCTCTCTCTCTATCTCTCTCACTCTCTGCTTCTCCCTCCCCCTATCTTCTCTCTGTCCTCTCAGGCCAGAACAGCAGCGGCAGCGGCAGTGGAGGCCGCTGCCTTCTCCGGCGAACGACCCCCCAAGCCACAACCATATTCCTCCCCCTCTGCCCCCGATATCTCTCTCTCTCTCTCTCTCTCTCTCTATCCCCCTCTGATTCTTCTCTGCTCATTCCGGAGACCGAAAAAACAGCAGCAGAAGCACCGACGAAGCCAAACCGGCGGCAACCCGACGGGAACTTCGACGGGACCTCTCTGCCACTTCTCAGCCTCTTCCGGTGACTTCCCCACCCTCATAAAGGTCCGACCATTCCTTGGGAGCTCTAATTCCGGCGACCCATCCTCCGGAGAGCCATAATTTCTGGTGATAAGCTCAACCCGAAACACAAACCCGGTTCCCTAGCAATCGGTAACCAATTTTGACGATTTTTGGCATGAATCGCATTGTTTTAACTTGAATTTGAGTTTTAAGATATTGAAATTGTATGGGTAACAAATATTAACATGATTCTTGATTTGAATTGATGAAATTTGAAGAAGATGATGAGGAGGGGGCAATTCTGTATTAAACAGACACTTGGGAGTGGATTTGTACACTACAGAAACTTTGGGGGTCTTGATGTAATTATACAATCTGATTTCTTTTTAAATAAACTTGTTTGTCTAAATCAATTAAAGATAGTGTTTATAGTTTTTACTCTTGGAAAATAACTTGACAAAGAAAAATATTTAAGAAAATTTGGTTATATTATTAAAATTATAGTATTGTTATACAAGTTTATGAACTAAAAATATTTATGAATATCTTATGAATGAGATTTTAACTACTAAGACATGTAACATTTGGTTTAAATAAATATATAACTATATAGCAAAACAAGTTAAAAGGTGACGTTTTTATAACATAGAAGTTGTTCACAATTAAATGACTATGAATTATTTTGGTAATAAAATGTATGAGTAAAATACAATATAAGAGGAGTTTTCTAAAAGTACTCTAAGTGTTAGATTAGTTTAAAGAAGGCTAAGACCAAAATCTTGGAATATTTATACTCATTAAAGTTAACTAATTTTTTTTTGTAAGATATTATTATTATTATTTACAATTTGTGGGTGTATGAATAATTATATGCTTAATTAAATATGAGTTAATCTTGTATATTGGCCCTTGCTATAAAATAATAAAATAAAAGCATGCCTCTTATTGGCTTGGGGTTTATTTTAAATAAATAATGTGGGGTTGGTCTATCTACAAATTAAAATTGGGAGTTCACTCAATAAATATAAAATGTAGCACATACTTGCATTATACAAGTTAGTGAAAGTTGGAATTAGGAATTATGATTGTAGGTAACGAGTTCATAGACGAGGGCTTCGTCTACTTCTAGAAGTCATATCGTGCTACTTACGGTTGCTACTTAAGGTGAGTAAACATGTCAGGGTTAGTTAGCCCGTCCTACTTTCGTGTCTAAATATTTCTATGATTTTATTTCTAAAAATGTAATTTCCGACGTACGTACTTTACTTGGAATTTTATTTACGAATCCGAATGATTCTTTCAAAGATATCACATGGAAAATAATAATGTGTAATCACGTAAAGTGGAAACAGTTGTGCGGTGGAACCATATTCGGATTCTTACATATTGTGATTGTGATATTTTGCTCGGTTGCAATTATCCCCGAGCTGCTCCATGTACTCACCTCTCTGGCCGCAAGAAGTCTTAGAGGGGTGCCGGCACTTAAGGTCTTGGATGCATGGGATATGGTTGAATACTTATGAGATACTGTGATGGAATATTGTGATGGATTGGTTCGTTCCCCGCTACAGCTACATAATAATGTGAATTTGAATGTGGAAAATGAAAGGAACATTGAATTTTTGGGATCCCCCAATTGGGGCAATGGTATGGATTGGGAAAGCTTCCCTTGGATATGTGATTTGATGATTGAGATTACATTTCTGAAATTTAATAATTAAATAAAGAGTTGGGAAAATTTATCTCTTTCCCTACATGGTCATCTATGAGAACATATTTGATTACTCCTCAATTATTATCTTTGGTTATTAAAAGAAAATGCCTCTTATTCGTTTTACGTGTTTGGATGTTTGCTTATTCAGCATTATCTTGCTGACTTTAAAAAAGATGCGGTCTTTGTTTTTCCCCCGCAGGTCTAGGCAAAGGGAGCTTAATGTAGGAGGGACCGCATAACACTAGTAGTTTGTGTTAGTTTCTTCTATCCAGTTGAACACTTAATTTAATTTCACTTTTTATAATGTAAAGCAAGACAATTATGCAACTTGTAATATATAACTATGAGATGTTTTCTTCTTGATTTCCGCCATTCCATTATGAGTAGCGCCCTCTTGGGCTTTCCGGTCCGGAACGGAACACTCAGGAAACAAGGGGTGTTACACTAGGATTCTCTTATATAGTTAATGACTCCTTATTGACTACATATTGACCCCTTTAGTAATTTCGTCCACACACGGATTAGTCAACTTTGCAAATTAGTCCTACTAACTTTGCTTGTGGTTGCGTTTTGATCATTTTAATTAATTAGTCATACTAATTAATTCCCATATCCAGTTCAATCCTTATGATGTGTGACCCCATAGAATTTTTTACTTAGTTGGTAGTAACCATTACTAACATAGAGCGGTGTCTAGCAACACATCTATGTCACCAAACTAATATAAATAGTTAGTGATCCGACAAACCATGTGCCCGATGTTACCACATTGTATTATCCCTTTGTCTCCATATCCGGATTGGACACGAGACATCATTGTCACACTCGTGTATTCAATCCATAGTTTCTCGATCTTGAAAATATGCTTATCCATGCAGATAACATCAATATCCCATATTGATTTGTCTGAGTCTGGCCAGATATTCCATAAGCACCATCCCTCGAGTGGCCGTGGATATTTACTCCTATTATGTAGGAGGGACAAATCCTCTCTACATCACTACCATCTCTCAGCTTGCTTCCTATCATGCCCGATTACTATCTTTATAGTTACCCGATTAAGGCGCAACGTTTGATAACATCAAAGCAAGATACTTCACAACCAGAGTATCTAGTGACTTCAAGATTAAGGATTACAATACCATCAACACTACGAGCACATGTGACGTTGACATAATCTAATGTATCATTCTCGTTGTGGGTCAATCCAGTATGTCATTACTCCTAATGCATACCCATGTGTTAGACTTGATATCTCCATATCAATCTACCAACATACGAGTCTATAATGATTGTCCCTTTAATCAATATAATGGACTAGGAATATTTAAGATAAACAACACATTGCAATCTAAGGACTTCATTATATTAAATATCTCCATAAATAATAAATGAATATTCTAGCCAAACAATGTTCATAATAAATCTAGATTGCCTCTAGGGCACCTACTCCAACAGGTTGTTCAACTGACAGAGGGAGTATTTGACCTCCTCAAACTACGTCTCCTTACGCCGGTTGATAGCGGCAGTTTCTATTTGGAGTGGATCGGTGCGCGACTGGAGGGAGTCGGTCTTGGCATACATATCTTGCTGGAGATTGTTGAAAGCTTTGACTGTGCTTCCGGAGACAACTGTGTCTTGGCCGCCTGAGAAGGACCAGTGGTTTCCACCATGGTCGCCGGTAGGTTGAGACCGAATGGTCGCCTCGGAGGTAACCGTCCGACGAGCCGAATGAAAGCACCACATTGATACCCAGTGGGTATCGCTCGAACAGAAGAACGGGGAAGAAAGGGAATGAGAGAGAAGAAAGAGAGAGACTAGGGCTGAAAAAATTTCATATTAATTATTTTAAGAAAATTTACACCCTTTTATACCTCTAACCCTGACGGTTCGACCTATTCCTAATCCGAGTAAAGAATCGTAAAGAAACCCCGGATGAAACTAAAAATTCCACATAATACTTGCTAATATACATAACGCTGAAATTAACAAAATAAGCAAAATAAATTAACGTTTCAGCTGAGGCTGAACGTAATCCTAAGCTATAACGGAGGATCCACACTACGATTGGGTCGTTCAGTAACTTGGACGTCTGGACTACTAGCATCATCTTCACTCCCAATGCCGTTCTCTGTAGGTGACTGAATACCCGTATCAGTGTTGATTCCTGACACTCGAAAATATATGTTTTGGTTTGTCACATTGTCCAAGTGTCTAGTTGTGATTGGTTGGTTTAGTAAAAATCTGTTAGCTGCTTCTCAGTAGTTTAGTATAAGGGAGCAAAAGTTGTATTCATTCTCCATTATCAATTCCAAATACGCTCTCTTTCCTTTTCTCATTTTTTGTTGATTTCTTGTGTTCTTAATGATTTCTGTCAACCTCAAGTACTTTTTTTTTGAGGAGCCTCAAGTACTTTTCTGGTCCAAGCACAAGCATATTATCTATAGAAATTCTACAATTCATTAAGATGAGCAAGAGTATAAAAGTACTAGTAACTATTTGGGGATGCACCCTAACTAAATGCAAATTGCACAAATGTCTGATGAGACTAATGTATAGCGGTACAGGCACCATAATCAAATTTTCCTACAACAGTTTCTAACAATGTTATATCGGACATAATTTATTCGATTGCTGTCACATGAAGTTTCTTCAACAAGAGATGTTTCAATGAAAGAAATATCACTGGTAACCATACCACTGGCCACAAACAGCTTCTATATATTGTGTGCGAACCTTTAAGCATGACAGACGCACGATACACCATCATTGGATGCTCCAAACAGATCCACCGGTCGATTCTACAGGCACTAGATACCACAAACTCGAATACTAAACTGGCATATACCATAACTCGGACCTACAAGTTCCCAAATCATAATGCTTATTCTGTTCGCTGCGACAGTGAAAGTATCTTAGGTTTCAAAGGCAAAGAAAACAGAAAGTAATCTAGTGCCGAATTTCTGAGACTTCTTTAATGATGCGCTCCAATTGATTAAGGTTTTGCTAGGCACAGTTGAAATAAGATAATACTAAACTTGAAACCCACTTGACAAAAGAATGTGCAAAATGAGACATATTTTTCAGAAAGTTTGTTGGACTTCATGATTAAAGAGGTACTCACTAATTAATGGACAGCGAATAAACATCTGCAATTGCACGCAGAAAACACAACAGTGTGTTCTGGACTCGCATCGCATATCAGACGACAATCATACACATGATCGATGATTACCGCTCTCTTTTGGTTTCTACTATAATTATAGAATATCTCTTAACCGGCATCGGCCATAGGAGCCGCCCAACCGCTTTGGGAGGTTGGTGTGGCGACTGACGGACCAGCCTGTTTAGTTTGGCCCTGAACTTTTAGTTGTAGGTTTAAGCTTGTAAGAAAAACACGAATTCAATCAGAATTAATATATAGCCAGACTGGTAGATGGCTGAATACCTTAAGCATGAGGTCCTGAAAAGTGAAAGCACACATGATGCTTGCATGTGAAAGATGCAATGTTTAGAGAAGCAGTACTCACTTTAGTGATCATGACGCAGTTGAGGCTTTGGGAGAATTAAAACCTAATTTGTTGTCAGCTCGGTGACACTGCTTGGCACGAAATATAAGTACTACTACCTCTATTTTGTCAGGATTTTTTTAATTGACTTTAGGGATGTCATTTTGAGAGACTAATTCAGCTAATGATATAATACGAAATTTGTTACTTTTTCCATAATACTGTAGCGTTAAGAAAGATTTACAATATTAAGTAGGAGTACAATATTATGAAAAGATTTAACACATCTTCATATCATATTTTTAGCTAAATTAGTCCGTCAAAGTTGAAGTGATGAATAGTGGCGCTGAGAAGATCCTAGCAAAACAGAGGTAGTAATACTTATTCATGACGGTATTTCAGGCAAGGGGAAAAAGTATGAAACACATAAGATGGAACATATTTAGCTCTTGCATTTTCGAGAGATAGGGTTCAGCCCAATGCCAACACACCCTACAGGATCAGACTTCTTCCCAACTTCTAACAATAGAATTTGCCACCTTTCATGGCATCTGCATTGGCATCACCAAGAGCTGCCTCTTTCAAGTACTTGTCAGCCAATTTGATTCTTTTTACATTCTCTTGTTCTTCGACAAGCATTGTGCCATACTCTTTTAGCTTCTCTACACTCATCTCTGGGTGCTCAAAACTAGGAGACACCTCTTTGGAATTCACAAGCCTCTTCCCAATGTTCTCTACCCCAATTCTTGAAATCCACTCCATCACTTCATCATCATACACCCTTGCCCTAAGTGCACCAAAGAAATCTGCACAAATACACACTTACAAGCGTCAAGTTTATTTAGACTCTTTTAAGCAATTCCTCGTCATCTTTTGACTGACACAGCATTATTTTACATGGCCCTCTAACTTTTAGCGTATGTTTGGGAATGTTGTTTAAAAACATATTTAAATTGATCAAAGCACATCCAATATTTTTTGCCTTTTTTCAGCCGTTTAAAAAAACACCGTTGTTCTATTGAGAATTTTTAATAGTACCAACTTGCTCTTAAAGGGTTGTTTCCTTCTTCTAGTGACACTATGTGTGCACTTTTTTTCTTGAGAGTTAGGGACACTTTCATTAGTTGCGGGGAGGAAATGCTGCACTTTACCAAGTAGGAGCTTAAAGAAGAACAGAATAGGGACTTGTTTATCATGCCTGCCATCTGTTTGACGAAATGCCTCAATGGCAAAGCTGCACTTTTGTCATTCGTGCAACTACATTACCTATGGATTGGCCGGGGAAGGTGTCAACTAGGTTGACAATGTGCTGCAAAGGGATACCATCAGTTCTGAAGATGCCTGTGCACACCCCAACGCGATCATCCCGAGTTGGAGCCCAATAGAATTTCTCCATTCGCCCATCGCGAATAAGAGGAGCATAGAGTGTGGAGAAATCGTTGCCAGTGGCGATGATGGGAACTCTCGGATTTACCTCCTTGTTGTACATCCCAGGGAGCTGAACGTTGGTGGGGTTATCAGCTATGTTCATAAGGGTTGCATTCACCATCTGGTTGTTGACTGTGTATTGGGTACTTCCACCAAAACGGCCAGCTCCTGCATCAAGGTCATTGATGAAGAGGGCACACATTTTCCCTTTCCTTATCATGTCCGCTGCCTCGCGGTACCTTTGCCTGATCAGTTTTGCTGGTTCTCCCGCGTTACCACTTTCTAATTCTCCGGCACTCATCATAATTGGGCTGAAATTTCATGGGACACCAAAAAGAGCAAAATTTAAAATTGGGGAATTTATGAAGATGCCTGCTACAATTTTGTGGTTGTGATTGTGGATGTGATTAGGACTGCAACTCGAGCCGGCATGATGTGTCGGCATCCATGTCCTAGTCCAAATTCGAGTTTTGTCGAGGCTAAAGCCAAGCCCAACCCGAGTTAAGAGCACCGTCAGCCCGTTCAAAGCCCAATTTCAACAAATCAATTCGGGTTTGGGCTGAATTCGGCCTAGTACAATAAATTTAAAATATTTTTAAAACAAAAGAGAGTAACAAATTGTTGGTGAAAAACAAATCAATTACTTCAAGAACAAAAATATGATTAAAAACATCGCTAATAATCAAAAGAAAAGTAGCATATTTATGTTAGATATGCTACAAAACATAACATTTTAAAGGTAGTGGTTATGCAAATCGGGCAATTCGGGTTAGCCCGTCGTTTAAGATGTGTTCCCAAGCACGACCCTAATTGCAATTCGGGTTGAGAATTTCTATCCAAACCCGTCCAAATTACTAAAACTATGTGTCTGGGCCAAGTTGCACCCCTAGATATTATTAAAAGTATTCCATTCTTATATTTATCGGGTGTGGAACTTCTCAACAGAAACTATCATTAGGGAAACACTGTAATCGTGTTGCAAATCTACATGGTGGTTGAGAGCGCGAGCTCACCTGATACCCATTTTTGCAAAGACAAGCTCACATTGGAATGATTTTCCCTGACCTTTGCCTCCCCAAATACCCAGTATCAGTGGAACCTGCAATGTCAAGCATACGTTCATAGTTTACAGCGTAAATTCTCTAGGAAATCTAAGTGAGATGTGTTAATTGTGGAAAAAATATATACTGTTTCAAACCTTGATATTAGGGAGGTTTAAGAAGTTCTTGGTGATATGAACAACCATCTTATTCATGAAAGCAGGAGCAATGTATAAGCCATCAACATTGTTTTCCAAATTATACCTGAAATCTCAAAATCAAATCTCCAGAGATCAAAAATATATAATATAAAAAAGAAAAAGCTATCATGCTTTGTGGAAGTATTTGCTCACTGCCGAAGACCGGTGCTGAGGTACTGGTATGAGCTCATGACTGCATTGTGCGTTCCGGAATTTATGGGGGCTTGAAAGAGAGAGTCCACCATCCCCTTTCCCCTTGTAATGTCCTGTTGGTCGTCCGACACATCGTGAGCGAGGCCTTTCCACCTATCCTTCTCTGTTTGCTTCTTTTTGTCCACTTCAGCCACAACCTTGAGCTTGCCCAATGGAATCGGAGGGCTTATGGCTCTACTTTTCACTTTCTCAAGTCCATTCCCATAGAACGATGTTTTTGTCACAGTATTCGTGGCGCCAGAACTGGTGAAATTCATCTGCAGCAAACATGTAACAAAGTACAAATCAGAGTGGGATTGGAAAATCCATTTTTGACATGTTTGGGTACCTGTGCTGTGTTTGCAGCTCCAATGGTGGAGAAGGAGGTAGCCATTGATGTAGTTGGAAGTGAAGATGTTGTGATCTTATCTCATGGAACCGAAAGAATGAGAAAAAAGAGATGATCAAGAGTAGTATGGGGGAGTTATGTAGGTTCAGTTGGTATGAGTTCTGGATGGAGTATGGAAGGAGTGAATATACATCGTCATGTTGATTTCTAAATTCCAACTGTGACACACAATTAAGGATTGGATGGCTGTATACATGGCATGGTCGAGGTGAATTGTTTTCTCGAAGTTCGTATCTTTAATGATGATGACATGATTTCACAGTACACGACAAATACTTCTTGTAACTTCATTATGTTCAAATCTCATAAATGTCTTTTTTTTTTCACTGTTTATGAGACGTGTGCGTGCGCGCGACATTTTATATGTTAACTAGACGTAACCCCGCGCCATTTGGCGCGGGACGTACAACTCACTTTCATATGCTTTTCCAACTCTGTATTCTCAAGTTTATATTCTTTCATTATTTGATGTTCTTTCTAGGATTTCATATGATTAACCAACAATACTTTTCTAGACTTTTTTTTTTTTTTTTTTTGAAATAGGCTTGTATTTATTTAAATATTTGGGCTATAGTCCAGAGCCCAAGAGTTATACAAGCAAGGTGGGCAAATTACAGCCCAACACGAAGTTACATCAAGATCTAAGCCCAATTGAGCAGTACAATGGGCCAGCCCATTTTTTTTCACGGGAGCACCATGTAACCCTAGTGAATATAAACTCCCGAAGCTTGTAGAAGAGACTAGCTAACAAGCGGTTTTTCTCCGAGAGACCTTCCAACGGCGCCATCTTCTGAAGGTGTGCAGCTAGAATTTTGTTATCAGTTTCCACAATCAAGCTTGTGAAACCTTTAGCTTTCGCCTCCGAAAGAGAGTGAAGCATGGCGTAAGCTTCTGCTATGAGTGAAACCTTCGAAAATGGTGTCGGAAAAGCCATCGCCATAATGAATTTGCCTTCTGAGTTTCGAATAACACCACCTCCGCCCAATCTGTTTAGATCTGAAGAGATGGAAGCATCTATGTTGAGTTTCAGTAAACCCAGTGGCGGAGGTTCCCATCTCTCCGATGTACTCCTTTCTCCAGATCTGCTTCCTTGCCCAGAACCTGCATGCAAAGCTTCCCGACCAAGATAAGTATTATCTTGAAACTCTTTATTTTCAGCAATAACAAGAATGACTAGATCTGAATAATCTTTTGAAACTGAAGTAAAAATTCTCCTATTTCTTTCTAGCCAAATATGCCAAAGAAGGAAGCAGAGGGTCTGCTGATGGTGAAACTCCAAGGATAAGAAAAGTTGTTTCAATCTATGGGGAAAAGGCATAGAAGATTGTGGAGGACGTAGTTGTATGGAAGGGGAGCCAAATAGTTTTCTACTCCATGCACAATCGAAAAAAATATGATCAGCAGATTCATCCCCTGAGTTGCAGAAACAACAATTCAAAGGTAAAAAAACCCCTCTTTTTCGCAGATTATCTTTTGTAGCGTTACACTAATTGTAGATTCGCCAAATAAAAATCTTGATTTACTTGGAATATTAAGATTCCACATTTTTTTCCAGAAAGTATTAATAGTACTAGCAGAATTGGAAGTAGAATTTGCAAAAGAATGAGTCGTGAAGTTGGCAATGGTCATAAAATAAGCAGACTTTACAGAGTAATCTCCATGGTCAGTTTCAGACCAAATAAAATAATCTGGGTTTTGAGGAGATACTAGTGGAATTTGAATAATAGCGTCTGCTTCATCTTCAGAAAAAACTGATTTGATTAACTGAATATTCCAAGTAAAATTTGGTTTAATCAACATAGAAACTTTTAAGTCCAGAGGTAGTTTTGGAGTTCCAAAGGGTTTTCTACCAAGACCTATAGGAATCCACCTGTTGTTATAGATAAAAGTATTATGCCCATTACCAATACCTTGGCGAATGCCATTGAAAACAATGTTTTTAGCTTTGACAATGCTTTTCCAAATGTAAGAAGAGTTCGTATTTGATTCGGCAGAAATCATATTGGAATTATAAAAATACTTACCTTTTAAAACTCTAGAGAGAAGGGAATTTGGATTAGTAAGTATTTTCCACGCTTGCTTACCTAGTAAAGCAATATTGAAAGAATACAAGTGGCGGAAACCTAAGCCACCAACAGTTTTAGGGCAACAAAGACTATCCCAATTTTTCCAAATAATTTTTTTCTTATCCAAGTCATTAGACCACCAGAATTTGGTAAAGAGAATTTGTAGCTCATTTAAAAAAGAAGTTGGAAGAAGAAAATTAGACATTACATAGGTAGGGATAGTTTGAACAACAGATTTGATAAGAATTTCCTTACCACCAGGTGATAAAAAAATTTCTTTCCAACCACTGACTTTGTTCCAAATTTTTGTTTTTAGATTTTCAAAAGGCTTAGTTTTATTTCTCCCAATAACAGTAGGAAGGCCTAGATAATTAGCATGTCTAGTAGAAATTGGAATTTGCAATATCTGAGAGATACGATTTTGAGTTTCAAGAGGGACTTTTGGACCAAAGACCACAGCAGATTTATTTTTGTTAATTAACTGTCCCGAAGACTCACAGTATTGGTAAATGATGGAACTTATAGAAATAGCTTTATCTTTAGTAGCTTTAGCAAAGAGGATGCTGTCATCCGCAAATAAAAAATGAGTAATACTAGGTGAGTAGTAGCCAGGTTTAACGCCCTGAAAATAGTTATTCGAAACAGCATCTTTGATTAAAGAGGAAAGACCCTCAGTACACATAATATAAAGGTAAGGGCTAATAGGATCTCCCTGACGAATTCCCCTAGAAGGATGAAAGGACATAGTTTGTTGGCCATTTATTAATATGGAAAAAGAAACAGAAGTTATACAAGACATGATACGGTCTGTGAATTTAGAAAGAAAACCCAATTTTTGTAAAACTTGATGAAGATAGGACCAATCAATTCTATCATAAGCTTTAGCCATGTCAAGCTTTAAAGAGAAAGACCCAGTATTATTTTGCTGATTTTGAATGGTGTGTAAAGTTTCAAAAGCAATGATAGAATTATCAGAAATGTGGCGACCTTTTATAAAAGAGGATTGAGCCGGGTCAATGATTGTAGGAAGAATATGTTTGAGCCGGTTCGCAATAGTCTTAGAGATAATTTTGTAGGAGACGTTACAAAGACTAATAGGGCAAAAATCCACTACCGATTTAGGAGATTTAAGTTTAGGGATTAAAGCAATGCAAGTTTGATTAATATCATAAATGTCACCACCATTATTTAAAAAGTGTAAACACATACGAATAACATCTTGGCCAATGATGTCCCAATAAGTATGGTAGAAAATAGAAGGAAGACCGTCGGGACCCGGAGCTTTTAAAGGACCAATATAAAAAACAGCATTTAAGATTTCATCTTCTGTGAAAGGGGAATTTAAGAAGTCATACATGTCAGACGTGATACCATGATTGATACTAGCAATGGCTTGAGGAAACAAATCACTATTAGCTGTGAAAAGATGAGTGTAATAATTCTGAAAACAATTTTTGATATCTTCCAAATCAGTGTATAAGTTTCCAGAAAGGTCATAAATAGCAGAAATAGTATTTTTCCATTTTCTGTCCGAAGCTATTTTATGAAAAAATTTAGTATTTCGGTCTCCTTCACGTAACCAATTAACCCTGGATTTTTGTTTCCAAGTTAACTCCTCATTAGCAATTAATTTTTGAAGTCTGACAGAAATTTCTTTTTTCTCAGAAAAAGTGTTGGGACAACTGTGTTTTTTATTCAAAGCAGCAAGACGGCGCAACAGATAATTCTTCTCTTTAATTGTTTAAGAAAAATTTCTTTTACCCCATTTACGAAGATGATTTGTAGTATTTGTAATTTGTTGTGAAAAGGCATGTATATAATTAGCTGTAGGAATAGTTATAGGCCATACCTGCTGGATTTTATCACGACAGTCACGGGACCGAGCCCATTCAGCCGCAAAATGGAATCTGCGAAAAGATCCAGTCTGAGAAATCATCTTTGATGCAGTCAGCAACACCGGATAATGGTCAGATCCCACATATGGGAGCACCTCAATAGATATGGAAGGAAAAATTGCAGTCCATTAAGAATTTGAAACTGCTCTATCAAGCCTTTCTTGAACTGAGTACGGGTGAGAGCGGCCATTCCACCAGGTAAAATACTCTCCTTTATATCCCAAATCATACAAATCACAATCCGATAATGAGTCTGCAAAATCTTAAATTTGCGACAATCGCCGACCATTCCACCCAATATTTTCTGAGTTTGATAAAATTTCGTTAAAATCTCCCATAACCAGCCACGGAGAGGCAGTAGCAGGTTTTAATCGTCTTAAAAGATCCCAAGAATATCGTCGGTTTTGAGTAACTGGATCACCATAGAATCCAGTGAAGTAAAAAGGAATAGAGCCAAATTCAGGAGGTCGCACGAAACAGTGGATATGGAAGCTATTTCTGAAAAGAATTTGCACATCCACACTTTTGTTCCAAAACAGGGACAAACCACAACTTAAACCAGTACGAGATACATTATAACTAAAATCATACCCCAACTTAACACGAACAGAATCCGCCTGAGGAATAAGCATCTTTGTTTCCATAAGGAAAATTAAGTCGGGATGCTTATCCCTAACCAGGGAGCTAAGACTTTGGAACGTAGAGGAACTCCCCAAACCTCTAACGTTCCAACTAAGAATCCTCATTGTGGACGGCAGGGATGGTCATAGCCATCCGCTGCCGATGTTGGGGAAAGAGAACAGTCTCGATTTCCCGATTTGATCCTTTTTGGGTCTGCCACTGCTATTTCCTCAGAGTTGGTCATTTCATCCGGTGATCTCTTATCCCCGGTTACAGAAGTTGAATTGAATTGATTATCCACTGCTATAGTCATGGCCAAGGCAGAGTTATCCAATGCTTCACCCAGACTTCCGCCTCTCACAAAACGCTCCTCAAAAGGGGCTATGTTAAAGTACCTCTTCTGAGAAACACGTTGATGGTTTGGAAGATCCTCATCTTGAATTGGGTCGTCCTGACCCACGTCTGCATCTGACATTTCTGCAAGATATTCCCAGTGTGATACTTTTTCACGCTGCTGTAGGGTTTTGATTCATGGATCGCGCAAACGGAAGCATAATCAAACAATAGCCATGCAAAACCCTCCAAGGATCACAAGTCTAGATGCATAACGATAGTGAAGGTAAGAAATCATAAACACACCTTTGGGTTCTCCTTGATGACTTCAAACGCGAATAGTGTCACGTTCTCTATAGTTGATCCACGCCTAGAGTTGTTCCAAGATCTCCAATCTCCTTGGTGCTAGCCCGGAATGAGAGGAGGGTGAAGGAATCACGCAAAACGAGGCAAAAGAAGGCGCTCGGCCCTCTTTTGGCGTCGGGGACGAGGGGGCGGCGGCAAGGGGGCGGCGTCCTCCTTGTTGCTTGCTCTCTCTCTCCTTTGTTCTCTCCCACTCTTGTTATGTTCTCTCTAGAGCATAAGTTATGAGGAAGGAAGGAAGGAGGGTCCTTTATATAGTCCAACAACTCCTTGTTAACTACCTAAAGGACTTATTCTAGTCCTACTAGAATTCAATTTAGTCCCTTCCTTGCAAATTAGTCCCTACTAAGTTTGCAAGGGTTTGCAAAGTGATCCTTCTAGTTAATTAATCCAATTAATTAATTCCCAAATCTAGTACAACTCTATATAGCGTGTGACCCCATAGGTTCTATCTAGTTGGTAGCAACTCTTTGCTAATATGGAGCGGTTTCTAGCAAAACATCCATTCTAGCCAACTAATAGAATAGTCATCTAGACAACCTTGTACAAGTAATTATCTCATCCCTTTGCCTCCATATCCGGATTGGACACGAGACATACAAGTCACACTCATATATCCAATCCCTAGTTTCTCGATCCATGGAATAGCCTTATTCGTGCAAATAACATCAATATCCCATATATTGATTTATTTGAGTCTGGCCAGACATTCTATAAGCACTATCCTTCGAGTGGCCTTGGATATTTGCTCCCGTTATGTGGGAGGGGCAAATCCTCTCTACGTCCACTACGATCTCTAAGCTTGCTTCTCATTGTATCCTGTACACGCCTTTATAACTACCCAGTTACGGTGTAGCGTTTAACGCTACCAAAATCACAATGATCCACAACTAGAATATCTAGTGACTTCAAGTCTAAGGATGACAATACCATTGTACCCGAGAAGCACTTGTGACTTAACATAACGTGTATGTAGCCTTCTCGGTGATGGGTCAATCCAGTGCAACATTCCGTAATGCACACCTATGTGTTGGATCGTGATATCTCCATATCAATCCAACCCCATACTAGTCTATAGATGATTGTCCCATTTAATCATTATACTTGACTAGGGATATTTAAGATAAACAACACGATTGTAAATCTAAGGACTTCATTATATTAAATATCCAATAAATAATAAATGAATTTTCTAGCCAAATACAAATTCATACTAAACTAGATTGCCTCTAGGGCATCTATTCCAACAGTCTCCCACTTGCACTAGAGCCAATCTGGCGCATCTCGTATGCCCATACTTCTAGTGTGCCCTTCATGCTTCCACTGCGTGAGAGGCTTTGTAAGCGGGTCTGACAGATTATCATCTGTAGGAATCTTTCATATCCGAACGTCTCCTCTATCGATAATATCTCGAATCAGATGAAACTTCCTGAGCACATGCTTGGACTTCTGGTGCGATCTTGGTTCCTTTGATTGCGCGATCGCCCCAGTGTTGTCACAGAACAACTCCACTGGATCCGCAATGCTAGGGACCACACCAAGTTCAGAAACAAACTTTCTCATCCAAACAGCCTCCTTTGCTGCGCCATTTGCAGCAATGTACTCAGCCTCTGTTGTAGAATCAGCTACCGTCTCTTGCTTGGAACTCTTCCAGCTCACCGCTGCTCCATTCAGGCAAAACACATATCCCGACTGTGATCTAAAGTCATCTCTATCGGTTTGGAAGCTTGCATCAGTGTAACCCCTTACACGCAACTCTTCCTCACCGCCAAACATCAAGAAAGCATCCTTAGTTCTTCTCAAGTACTTTAGGATGTTCTTGACAGCAATCCAGTGACTCTCACCCGGATTGGATTGGTATCTGCTTGTCATACTCAAGGCATATGACACATCTGGTCTAGTACATAACATGGCGTACATGATAGATCCTATGGCCGAGGCATAGGGAATCCTACTCATGCGTTCTTTCTCAATCTCATTGGAAGGACAACCACTCTTCGAAAGAGTGATTCCATGTGACATGGGCAAGAATCCCTTCTTGGAATCTTGCATGTTGAACCGTTTCAACACCTTGTCAATATATGTACTTTGACTTAGGCCTAGCAACCTTTTAGATCTATCTCTATAGATCTTTATACCGAGTATATAGGCTGCTTCCCCTAAGTCTTTCATTGAGAAACACTTTCCTAGCCAATCTTTAACAGATTGCAGCATGGGAATGTCGTTTCCAATGAGTAGTATGTCATCCACATACAAGACCAGAAAAGCTACAGAGCTCCCACTAACCTTCTTGTAGACACAAGTCTCATCTTCGTTTCTGATGAAGCCAAACTCTTTGACTACTTCATCAAAACGTCGATTCCAAATCCTAGAAGCTTGCTTCAATCCATAAATGGACCGTTGCAGCTTACAGACTTTGTTGGCTTGCTTTGGATCCTCAAAACCCTCCGGCTGTATCATATACACGTCCTCGAGGAGATTCCCATAAAGGAATGCTGTTTTGACATCCATCTGCCAAATCTCATAGTCGTAGTATGCTGCAATTGCAAGTAGGATTCAGATGGATTTGGTCATTGCGACTGGTGAAAAGGTTTCATCATAGTCAATACCATGAATCTGTCTGAATCCTTTAGCCACCAATCGGCCCTTATAGGTAATCACATTACCATCCATGTCGATCTTCTTCTTGAAGACCCACTTGCACCCTATGGGCCGCGCCCCGTCAGGTGGTTCCACCAAAGTCCATACTTTGTTGGTATACATGGATTCCATCTCGGATCTCATGGCTTCAAGCCACTTCTGCGAGTCTGGGCCATTCATGGCCTCCTCATAGGTAGTAGGCTCATCATCTATGAGCATCGTGTCACCGGAATCATTCACGAGAAGTCCGTACCTCTCGGGTTCCTGGCGCACTCTACTAGATCTACGAAGCTCTTGTGTTACCTGAACAGGTGGATCCACAACTGCTTGTGATTCCTGTTCATGTTCCATATTCGGTTCAGTGATTTGTGGTTCTTGAACTTCTTCAAGTTCTACATTCCTCCCACTTGCTTCTTTAGAGACAAACTCTCTTTCTAGAAACTGTGGCACCCCGCTCCCGCGACCCCGATTAACAAAGTAATTAAACGGGAACGAGGCGTCACACGCCACCAAGGCTAACTCGTACCATGAGGATGAGACTGAAAATGTCTAGAAATTCAAGGATTAACTGATAAGTATTGCGGAAGCTTATGAAAAGGGGTCTTATATCCAAAACCATTTGTTTTCACAAAAGGAAACAGAACTTTGAGAATTGAATAAAATGTTTCTCTATCCTCCAAGGTACTCGTCGATCTCAGAGTCAAGTCCTTCAAGGTTCAGTCACGGTTGCACATAATCCATTCACAAAAAGGTCCATAATTTAAATCCAACAATCCATTAAACAATCTACGGGATATCCCCTCATGGGGTTACACTTTCCCACTACCAAAATACGACCATACATGGTCTCTAAAGAGTGCATAATAAATCTCCAAGAGTTACACATAGAAAGATAATACGTACTACCACATACACTTAAACAAAGAGAGTCTTAGACAAGCCTATCACAAAAGCATGAAACATCTCTCAACATGATATGACGAATGAAATTATGCGGCTGGATTACTTGGCTCGGTCCTCTCCTTGGAACCTGAAAGAGCGGTCATTTAAAAACCGGTCAGACTGCGAAGTCTGGTGAGCACGTACTTACCCCTTTGTTAGGTTTGGAAATATACAATATATATACAAGTTCCAAATGCCATGGTCAAGTTGTTCCAAACATGCTTGCTTCACAGTTCATACATAGATAAAGAATAATATAAGCAACATAATTTAAGCAAGCATTCAAGTAGGTAAACATGTAAAGCATTTAATTCAACACTTGGGTCCTCGACCCCTACCACAACACCACTTTGAGCCGTTGGCTCATTTTATTCAAGTACTTTGGCCATTAAAATCTCATTCGTGACACTAAGCCATAAATATGGCGAGTCCGCGTAGAATCGCTACCTCGGACGAAAATATAGTCGACAAGTCATGACAACGCACGTGTTAACGGCTCATCCCATATTATATCCCTGGGACAGGGCATCGACCTCCGGTCTATTGTCCCCGCGCCGGGAGGGTACTGTCCGGTGTATATCCCCCAACCGTTAGGGTACTGTACCGGTGTATTGTCCCCCACCGTTAGGGTACTGTCCAACAGTGTCATTTAGGCAACCATCTCGGCCAAAAAATTTATAAATCATACCATGGACTTTCAGTTTAACAAATATAATTTATAAACATGCTTTAAACATGGGCTATATCTCCAATCAAAAGATACAAATCACCGAGTAGTTATCAAGAACACATTCCACCATTCACAAGTTTGACAATATCCACCTCATAGCCCATAAACAGTTAATATATGAAAATAGCACTACCAAAGGGTTGGGTAAGTACTCACCTCGAGTCCTAGCTTATAAAATCCTTACTAGCTACCGATACGGGAATCCAAGAGCAAAGCTAAGAATGATGCTCTACAAATAGCAATTCAACACGTAAGGACAAGCCAACATCAATTCAAGTGATTCCTAGTGGCTATTGGTTACTAATAAGGTTCATAAGATGCCCCGTACTATGATTATGATGTCCCCCTAACTTGAATGAACGAAGGAATAATATTCTCTAAAGTAGCATATGCCACTCGGCGAGAAACGGACTTTTCAGATTTGACACACTTTACGAAAACTGAAATTTTGAATGATATATAATGAATATTGACATGAAACAAACTGGAAATGAAATTAGACACACAGAGCTTCGAATCGGTATAAGATAGAGCAAAATACAAGCTCGTATGAGGGAGTAATGGCCTCACAAAGTTGGGTGAGACAATCTGTCCGAACCCACACTCCAGCCCTGACACAGTTTACGAAAACTCACATTACGGAAAATTTAAAAGTCTTTCTGGCATGAGACCAATTGGAGATGAAAGTAGACACATAGAGCTTCATAACGATATAAAGTTTAGCAAAATATAAGCTCGTATGTGGGAGTAGTGACCTCTCAAAGTCGGGTGACACAATCTGCCCGAGCCCAACTACCAGCCCAGACACACTTTACGAAAATGGACATTACGGAATATTTACAATGAATTTTGGCATGAGACCAATTGGAGATGAAATTAGACACACAGGGCTTCAAAACGATATAAGGTAGAGCACAAACCGAATCTTTATGAGTGAGATGTGGCCTCTCAAAGTCAGGTCACATATTCTGTCCGAAAACAGAGAATGAATACAAGACAAAATTTTCTTTTAAATCAAAAGTTCTTCGAGTGAGTATGTGAAACCACTTCATTTTCGATATGATAAGGAATGGAAGAGACACATGCAAGTCTATATGCAGCATATATCCTTCAAGGATGAGCAAAAACACATGATTTGGAAGGATGAAGAGTATATAATAGGGAAATCAAGGATAACTCTCATCTTTTGAGACATGAACTTCTTCTAAACCTTCCTCCATGTGGATGAACCCATGAATCCACAAGAAGATGCAAAAATAGACACATGCAAGGACATTCTTAGAAGATTTACCATTGTAATAGATACTAGGTGCAAAAATATGCAAGGATCGAAGAATAGATCATCAATTTACCTCAAAGATTAGGAATAGTGAGCAAAAGAGTGATTGTAAGCTTCAATCCATGGGTAGGATGAAGGAAGAAGTCCCCTCCAAGGTTGTATTTAGCTTGGAGACAAATTTTTCATGATTTGGTTGCTAGAATATGAAGTTTTGGTGGTGTTTTGTAGAGGTTTTTGCACAAAAACGGGTTGAGCTTCTCTTGTGAAAGAAGATGACTTCTTGTGACACTTAGAGAGAGATGGGGATGTGAGAAATGAGGGATATGGGCTGAACTACAAAGAGTTAAAGATGAAAAAGAGATATGGTGCATCTCTCATGTGTCTTGTCACACTTGCTTGCAAGAATTGTCCTAGTATGCCTATAGCTAGCCACTTTGGAACACCAAAAAGATGACACATTTGCTACCATATTTTGAGTTTAATATGTGGAGTAACATTTAAAAATGGCTCTAGGGTTGATAGGTATCCAACCCCCACAAGTTTTACACTCATAGTATGGCAAAATATCAAGTTTTGGCCATGTTTTTGTGGCTTCTTTGCTCAAATCCGGGATTGCACTTAAAAGATGTGATTCATTGAGCAAGATAGCTAGGGAAGAGTGTAGAGGAGACAAGCCTATGGTGTGAAACACAAGTAGACATGATGTGACTATACATAGATAGCTAGCTTGCTTAGTGCTAGGTAACTATGTGTCTATCCCCCTACACTAGATGTACATTCAATGTATACATACTATGGCAATACTTCCACACATACTAGAAATACATACATACCCCCTTTTTTTTTTGCAAACTAATACATACATACTTTACTACTTTTCTAGATTTAATATTTCATAACAATTAAGTAATTGTTAAAATTAAGATTATAGGGAACCAATATGGGAGCCAATATGTAAGTTCGACCATCCAACTTAATCAGCTCAAAACATTATAAACTAAATCAAATAAATTCCTAATTGAACTTAATTATGTGGGACGTCACATTCTACCCACCTTAAAAAGAAGTTTGTCCTCAAACTTGACTTACCTCTTAATTAAAATAAGTGTGGGTACTTGTCCTGCATCTCAGCTTCACTTTCCCACGTTGCTTCCTCTATTGCATGGTTCCTCCATAGAACCTTTACCAAAGGAATGACCTTGTTTCGCAGAACTTGATCACGACGGTCCAAAATTTCTACAGGTGTTTCCTCATAAGACAAGTCAGACCTAACCTCCAAAGGTTGATAGGAGATTATGTGACTTGGGTCATAGACATACTTTTTCAGCATTGATACATGGAATACGTTGTGCACATGCTCTAACTCTGGTGGCAATGCAAGACGATACGCCACAACTCCAATTCTTTCAAGGATCTCGAATGGGCCAACATAACGTGCACCAAGTTTCCCTTTCTTTCCAAATCGTAGCACTCCCTTGGTTGGAGATACTTTCAAGAACACATGATCACCCACTTCAAACTCCAAATCACGTCTTCGGTTATCAGCGTAACTCTTTTGCCTACTTTGAGCAGCTTTCAACCGTTCACGGATCACGCCAACCTTTTCAGTGGCCAATTCTACCAACTCGGGCCCTTCTATTTGTCTCTCCCCAACCTCCATCCAACAGATTGGTGAACGACACTTTCTCCCATACAAAGCCTCAAACGGTGCCATACCGATACTAGATTGGAAACTGTTATTGTATGCAAACTCGACTAAAGGTAGGTGATCCTCCCAACCACCTTCAAAGTCCAAGACACAAAATCTAAGCAAGTCTTCCAAAGTCTGAATTGTGCGCTCTGACTGCCCATCTGTCTGCGGATGAAAGGATGTGCTAAAATGCAACTTAGTTCCCAGAGACTCTTGCAACTTCTTCCAAAATCTCGACACAAAGCGCGGGTCTCTATCGGAGACAATAGAAACTGGTGTCCCATGCAGACGAATTATTTCTCCAATATACAACTTCGCCAAACGTTCCAAAGAGTGAGTCATCTTGACTGCCAAAAAGTGCGCCGACTTGGTCAACCTATCCACAATAACCCAAATTGTATCATTTTGGTGGGAAGATCTTGGTAACCCGACGACAAAATCCATCGTAACGTGTTCCCATTTCCACTCAGGGATAGGTAGAGGTTGTAACAACCCAGATGGCCTCTGATGCTCGGCTTTAACTAATTGACATTGCAAACAGCGAGAAACAAATTCAGCGATTTCCCTCTTCATGCCTGGCCACCAGTATAATTGCTTCACATCATGATACATCTTCGTACTTCCAGGATGAACAGCAAAACTCGAACTATGAAATTGTTCCAACAACTTATGTTTAACTTCCGGATCATTAGGCACACAGGTTCTTCCTTCAAACTTCAGTATCCCGTCTACCAATACAAAATCCTTCCTAGTACCATCAACCACACCTTGCGACATTTTCAACAACAATGGATCGCGTGCCTGAGCTAATTTTAGTTCCTCCAAGAATGATGGTTCTAGTCTCAAGGCATACAAGTAGCTAGGAACTTGATGCGGCACAACTTCTAAGTCCAAACGTCGAAGATCTTCCTGCAGCTCACGTTGGGAAGTAATGAAACAAGCTAGGTTGGCACTACTCTTCCGACTCAAAGCATCCGCCACGACATTTGCTTTCCCTGGGTGATAGTGAATTGATATATCGTAGTCCTTCATCAACTCGAGCCATCTTCTCTGCCTCATGTTTAACTCTTTTTGGGTAAAAATATACTTCAGGCTCTTATGATCTGTAAAAATCTCGCACCTTTCTCCATAAAGGTAATGCCTCCAAATCTTCAAAGCAAAGATCACCGCAGCTAGCTCCAAATCATGGGTTGGGTAATTTTGTTCATGTGACTTTAACTGTCTTGACGCATAAGCAATCACTTTCCCATTTTGCATAAGCACACACCCAAGCCCCTTTTTCGAAGCATCACTATAAATTACAAAATCCCCAGAGCTATCTGGTAAACTCAAAATGGGTGCTGACACTAGCCTCTCTTTCAATTCTGTAAAACTTCTCTCACATTCATCCGTCCACACAAATGGAGCATCCTTTCGAATCAGTTTAGTTAGAGGACTTGCAACAACAGAAAAGTTCTGCACGAATCTCCTGTAGTATCCGGCTAATCCAAGAAAACTACGAATCTCCGTCACACTCCTTGGTCTTTCCCAATTAACAACTGCCTCAATTTTCTTAGGATCCACCGTGATGCCACTTTCATTCACTATATGACCAAGGAACGATATCTGCGATAGCCAAAACTCGCACTTCTCGAATTTCGCAAACAATTTATGCTCTCGAAGGGTTTGAAGGACAATCCTCAAATGTTCCTCGTGCTCCCTCGTGCTCTTTGAATAAACAAGGATATCGTCAATGAATACAATGACAAAATCATCTAAGAATGCCTTAAATACCCTGTTCATTAGATCCATAAAAGCGGCGGGTGCATTGTAAGTCCAAAAGGCATCACAAGAAATTCATAATGACCATATCTCGTACGAAATGCGCTCTTAGGAACATCTTCAGCCTTAATTCTCAACTGATGGTAACCCGACCTCAAATCAATTTTTGAGAAGACTCTTGAACCTTGCAATTGGTCGAACAAATCATCAATACGAGGTAAAGGGTATTTGTTCTTTATTGTCACCTTATTTAATTCACGATAGTTAATGCACAACCTCAAGGAACCATCCTTCTTCTTAACAAACAAAACTGGAGCTCCCCATGGAGAAGTACTAGGTCGAATAAACCCCTTGTTTAGCAACTCTTCCAATTGTACCTTCAACTCTTGAAGTTCTATTGGGGCCATTCTATAAGGTGCCTTAGAAATTGGTGTCGTCCCCGGTAATACCTCAATTGAAAACTCAACTTCTCTTTCTGGAGGCAACTCACTCACGTCCTCGGGGAATACATCCACAAACTCTTGGACTATAGGAATATCCTCCATCTTACGATCATCTACGGAACTGTCCAAGACACAAGCTAAGTACCCCTCACAACCTTTCCGAATAAGCTTACTAGCTTGTAAGGAAGAAATTATAAAGGGTGGCGATACAACTCTTTTCCCCTCGAAGGTAAACTCCTCTTGGACGGGGGATCGGAAGGTGACCAACTTATTCACACAATCAATAATCGCATGATTTTCCGAGAGCCAATCCATTCCCAAGATTACATCAAAGTCACTAATATCCAAGGGTATTAGGTCAACAGCCAAAGATCTACCCTCAATGATGATGTCACAATTTCGATAAATGGAAGAAGAAGCCATTACCACACCTAAGGGACTAGAAACATCAAGTGTGTAGCCCAAAGGCTCAGGACAACCATGAAGATTATGCACAAAGCGGGTAGAGATAAACGAATGAGTAGAACCGGAATCAATAAGGGCATGGGCAGGATTTGAACAAATCAAAAAGGTACCTGCCACCACTGATGCTGATGCTTGGACATCTCCTGGAACAAGTGCGAAAGCTCTTGCTTGGCGGTTTGGGTTAGGCTGATGAACAGAGACACTCGCCCCTTGACTTCCTCCAGCTCCCTGAGTGTTCCTAGGGCACTCTCTAGCGTAGTGACCAGGTTGCTTGCAGTTATAACACGTTCCACCAAACTCACCACATGGTCGACCCATATGGTACTTCCCACACTTGAGGCATGCCTTGTTGCCATCACTTGCAGTGCCAGCTCTTCCACTCCCGCTCTGACCAAAAGTACCGCTCCTATTTGGGCCAACCCTCTTAAAAGAGTTTGAGTTTCTTGGGCCTAAACCAATATCATTCCTGGAATTACTTGTACCTCCTTTGTTCTTAATTTTTCTCGTGTCCCTATGCTTGATGGCCTCCATGATACCTTTCTCTGCTAGAGTAGCTCGCTCCACTAGTATGTCATAGTCGTTGATCCCCAGTAACTCAATTCTAATACGGATTCCTGGACGCAACCCTGCTTCAAACTTCCTAGCCCTCCTTTCCTCGGTATCTACCACATGAGATGCATGCCGAGAGAGCTCATTAAACTTTGCTTCATACTCAGCCACCGTCATGTTTCCTTGACTAAGGTTCATGAACTCAATAGCTTTAGCATTCTTCAACGCCTGAGGGAAATACTTCTTATTGAAGACTTCAACAAATCTTTCCCACGTGTCAATCACTTCGCGCTCTTTCACGACTATCCACCAACGATAAGCATTATCCTCCAAGGCATAGGTGGCAAACTCGACCTTTTGCATCTCAGTACAGTGCAACCTCTCCAAGTGCTTCTCCATTGACAATAACCAGTTTTCAGCCTCCACCGGGTCATTGGTGCCTTTGAAAACCCTAGGCTTGAGTGCTCTAAAGTTATCAATTGTCACATTCTTGTTTCCCCTTGCCATCGCTCTAGCCATTTCCTCCATGGCTCTAGCCAGCCCATCCATCTCATTAGGATTGGCGCCATCTCTAGCATCAGTAGAATCAGATGCAGACGCATGGGGAGTCCCTGCTGCAGCATGTTGCGAGTTGCGGGTTGAACGACTGCTACTCATTCTATATATAAGAAGAATACCCATTAAATAAATATAAGGAGACTAGACAATGCACACTTCATCCTACATAGTACTTACGTACTATAACTGCTACATGAGCAAGTACCTTATACTAAATAGACTAACACATAGGGTCGTCCTAAGATAGTCTAAGGTTTCTATACAAACCTAGGCTCTGATACCAACCATGTGGCACCCCGCTCCCGCGACCCCGATTAACAAAGTAATTAAACGGGAACGAGGCGTCACACGCCACCAAGGCTAACTCGTACCATGAGGATGAGACTGAAAATGTCTAGAAATTCAAGGATTAACTGATAAGTATTGCGGAAGCTTATGAAAAGGGGTCTTATATCCAAAACCATTTGTTTTCACAAAAGGAAACAGAACTTTGAGAATTGAATAAAATGTTTCTCTATCCTCCATGGTACTCGTCGATCTCAGAGTCAAGTCCTTCAAGGTTCAGTCACGGTTGCACATAATCCATTCACAAAAAGGTCCATAATTTAAATCCAACAATCCATTAAACAATCTACGGGATATCCCCTCATGGGGTTACACTTTCCCACTACCAAAATACGACCATACATGGTCTCTAAAGAGTGCATAATAAATCTCCAAGAGTTACACATAGAAAGATACTACGTACTACCACATACACTTAAACAAAGAGAGTCTTAGACAAGCCTATCACAAAAGCATGAAACATCTCTCAACATGATATGACGAATGAAATTATGCGGCTGGATTACTTGGCTCGGTCCTCTCCTTGGAACCTGAAAGAGCGGTCATTTAAAAACCGGTCAGACTGCGAAGTCTGGTGAGCACGTACTTACCCCTTTGTTAGGTTTGGAAATATACAATATATATACAAGTTCCAAATGCCATGGTCAAGTTGTTCCAAACATGCTTGCTTCACAGTTCATACATAGATAAAGAATAATATAAGCAACATAATTTAAGCAAGCATTCAAGTAGGTAAACATGTAAAGCATTTAATTCAACACTTGGGTCCTCGACCCCTACCACAACACCACTTTGAGCCGTTGGCTCATTTTATTCAAGTACTTTGGCCATTAAAATCTCATTCGTGACACTAAGCCATAAATATGGCGAGTCCGCGTAGAATCGCTACCTCGGACGAAAATATAGTCGACAAGTCATGACAACGCACGTGTTAACGGCTCATCCCATATTATATCCCTAGGACAGGGCATCGACCTCCGGTCTATTGTCCCCGCGCCGGGAGGGTACTGTCCGGTGTATATCCCCCAACCGTTAGGGTACTGTACCGGTGTATTGTCCCCCACCGTTAGGGTACTGTCCAACAGTGTCATTTAGGCAACCATCTCGGCCAAAAAATTTATAAATCATACCATGGACTTTCAGTTTAACAAATATCATTTATAAACATGCTTTAAACATGGGCTATATCTCCAATCAAAAGATACAAATCACCGAGTAGTTATCAAGAACACATTCCACCATTCACAAGTTTGACAATATCCACCTCATAGCCCATAAACAGTTAATATATGAAAATAGCACTACCAAAGGGTTGGGTAAGTACTCACCTCGAGTCCTAGCTTATAAAATCCTTACTAGCTACCGATACGGGAATCCAAGAGCAAAGCTAAGAATGATGCTCTACAAATAGCAATTCAACACGTAAGGACAAGACAACATCAATTCAAGTGATTCCTAGTGGCTATTGGTTACTAATAAGGTTCATAAGATGCCCCGTACTATGATTATGATGTCCCCCTAACTTGAATGAACGAAGGAATAATATTCTCTAAAGTAGCATATGCCACTCGGCGAGAAACGGACTTTTCAGATTTGACACACTTTACGAAAACTGAAATTTTGAATGATATATAATGAATATTGACATGAAACAAACTGGAAATGAAAGTAGACACACAGAGCTTCGAATCGGTATAAGATAGAGCAAAATACAAGCTCGTATGAGGGAGTAATGGCCTCACAAAGTTGGGTGAGACAATCTGTCCGAACCCACACTCCAGCCCTGACACAGTTTACGAAAACTCACATTACGGAAAATTTAAAAGTCTTTCTGGCATGAGACCAATTGGAGATGAAAGTAGACACATAGAGCTTCATAACGATATAAAGTTTAGCAAAATATAAGCTCGTATGTGGGAGTAGTGACCTCTCAAAGTCGGGTGACACAATCTGCCCGAGCCCAACTACCAGCCCAGATACACTTTACGAAAATGGACATTCCGGAATATTTACAATGAATTTTGGCATGAGACCAATTGGAGATGAAATTAGACACACAGGGCTTCAAAACGATATAAGGTAGAGCACAAACCGAATCTTTATGAGTGAGATGTGGCCTCTCAAAGTCAGGTCACATATTCTGTCCGAAAACAGAGAATGGATACAAGACAAAATTTTCTTTTAAATCAAAAGTTCTTCGAGTGAGTATGTGAAACCACTTCATTTTCGATATGATAAGGAATGGAAGAGACACATGCAAGTCTATATGCAGCATATATCCTTCAAGGATGAGCAAAAACACATGATTTGGAAGGATGAAGAGTATATAATAGGGAAATCAAGGACAACTCTCATCTTTTGAGACATGAACTTCTTCTAAACCTTCCTCCATGTGGATGAACCCATGAATCCACAAGAAGATGCAAAAATAGACACATTCAAGGACATTCTTAGAAGATTTACCATTGTAATAGATACTAGGTGCAAAAATATGCAAGGATCGAAGAATAGATCATCAATTTACCTCAAAGATTAGGAATAGTGAGCAAAAGAGTGATTGTAAGCTTCAATCCATGGGTAGGATGAAGGAAGAAGTCCCCTCCAAGGTTGTATTTAGCTTGGAGACAAATTTTTCATGATTTGGTTGCTAGAATATGAAGTTTTGGTGGTGTTTTGTAGAGGTTTTTGCACAAAAACGGGTTGAGCTTCTCTTGTGAAAGAAGATGACTTCTTGTGACACTTAGAGAGAGATGGGGATGTGAGAAATGAGGGATATGGGCTGAACTACAAAGAGTTAAAGATGAAAAAGAGATATGGTGCATCTCTCATGTGTCTTGTCACACTTGCTTGCAAGAATTGTCCTAGTATGCCTATAGCTAGCCACTTTGGAACACCAAAAAGATGACACATTTGCTACCATATTTTGAGTTTAATATGTGGAGTAACATTTAAAAATGGCTCTAGGGTTGATAGGTATCCAACCCCCACAAGTTTTACACTCATTGTATGGCAAAATATCAAGTTTTGGCCATGTTTTTGTGGCTTCTTTGCTCAAATCCGGGATTGCACTTAAAATATGTGATTCATTGAGCAAGATAGCTAGGGAAGAGTGTAGAGGAGACAAGCCTATGGTGTGAAACACAAGTAGACATGATGTGACTATACATAGATAGCTAGCTTGCTTAGTGCTAGGTAACTATGTGTCTATCCCCCTACACTAGATGTACATTCAATGTATACATACTATGGCAATACTTCCACACATACTAGAAATACATACATACCCCCTTTTTTTTTGCAAACTAATACATACATACTTTACTACTTTTCTAGATTTAATATTTCATAACAATTAAGTAATTGTTAAAATTAAGATTATAGGGAACCAATATGGGAGCCAATATGTAAGTTCGACCATCCAACTTAATCAGCTCAAAACATTATAAACTAAATCAAATAAATTCCTAATTGAACTTAATTATGTGGGACGTCACAGAAACACACCGGTCCGAGCAACAAACACTTTGTTCTCGGTTGGATTGTAGAAGTAGTATCCCTTAGTTTCCTTAGGGTACCCCACAAACTTACACTTATCCGATTTAGGCCCTAGCTTGTCTGATTGTAAACGCTTTACATAGACATCGCAGCCCCAAATCCTCATGAACGACAGTGTGGGACGCCTCCCACTCCACATCTCATATGGTGTCTTCATGACTGATTTAGATGGAACACGGTTAATGGTGAAAGCTGCACTTAATAGAGCGTAGCCCCAAAATGATAATGGAAGATCGGTTTGACACATCATAGACCGAACCATATCCAATAGGGTTCGATTCCTCCTCTCGGACACGCCATTCCATTGTGGCGTTCCGGGTTGAGTGAGTTGGGACACGATCCCACACTCTCTAAGATAGTCGTCAAACTCTTGGCTCAAGTATTCTCCTCCACGATCCGATCGTAGAGCCTTGATACTTTTGCCAAGTTGCTTCTCTACTTCATTCTTGAATTCTTTGAACACTTCAAAGGATTCGGATTTTGCCCTCATAAGGTACACAAATCCATATCTACTGTAATCATCAGTAAATGTAATGAAGTAGACATAACCACCCCTGGCAGGCGTGGCAAATGGCCCACACACATCGGTATGTATGAGCGCCAATTGCTCACTAGTCCTTTCACCTTTCTTATTGAAAGGGGACTTTGTCATTTTTCCCAATAAACAAGCCTCACATGTCTCATATGATTCAAAATCAAATGAGTCTAGTAATCCATCCTTATGGAGTCTAGATACACGTTTCTCATTTATGTGGCCTAAACGACAATGCCATAAATAAGCAGGATTTAAATCATTTATTTTAATCCGCTTGGTATTAATGTTGTAGACAAGATTGCTTAGATCAAGGACATAAAGTCCATTAAATAATTGCGCACTAAAATAGTGAATATTATTCAAATAAAAGGAACAACAATTGTTCTTTATTGAAATAATAAAACCTTCCTTGTCCAAACAAGAAATAGAAATAATGTTTCTGCTCATAGCAGGCACAAAATAGCAATTATTTAATTCTAAAACTAATCCTGGAGGCAGAGATAGCTCGCACACGCCTATGGCCAACACAGCAACTTTTGCTCCATTCCCAACGCGCAGATCTACCTCCCCTTTATCCAATCTTTTACTTCTCTTTAGATCCTGCATATTTCGACAAATATGAGATCCACATCCAGTATCTAATACCCATGATGTAGAGACAGTTAAATTGACATCTACAACAAAAATACCTGGTGGTGGTGGAATCACTATTCCAAGCCTCTTGTCCTCCAGATATTTTGGGCAGTTCCTCCTCCAGTGTCCAGGTTGACTACAGTAGTGACATTCACCCTTAGTCACGACCTTGGCAACGCCACCAACAGGCTTAAGGGCTTGTTCCTTGGACTTGGCAACTGACTTGCCTTTGCCCTTGGAGGAAGAGGCAAACTTTTTGCCCTTTCCTTTATGCACCATCATAATGGCCTTGCCCTTACCCTTGTTGATGCTCTGTTCAGCCGTCCACAACATGTTGAGCAAATCTGGCAGTGGTTTAACGATCTCGTTCATGTTATAGTTCATAATGAACTGTCCATAACTCTCGGGCAACGATTGCAACACGAGATCGGTTGCCAACTCTTGGCCGACCGGGAACCCAAGCCGGGCGAGATTCTCCAAGTACCCGATCATTCGGAGTACATGGGGTCCCACCGGGTTCCCTTCTGCCAGATGACATTTGAACAGTGCCTTTGAGACCTCATACCTCTCTACCCTCGCCTGCACTTGGAAGAGCTGCTTTAGATGTTCGATCATATCGACAGCATTCATGTTCTCATGTTGCTTCTGAAGCTCAGAGGTCATGGTGCAAAGCATTAGGCAGTCCGCATCATTAGCGTCATCAACACGCTTTTGATACGCCTTTAAGGCAGCAGGTGTCTGGTTCTCTGGACCTTCTGGAACTTGCTCCTCTATTGCGTACAGTTTCTTCTCTTGCTTGAGAACAATTCTCAAGTTTCTGTACCAATCAAGAAAGTTGGTTCCAGAGAGCTTGTCCTTCTCAAGGACAGATTGTAGGGAATGTTGTGAACTGGATGAGTTGTTTGCCATTTGGAATTCTACAAAAAGGAAAATACGCAAGTTTTAGTATTTGTGAATTTTTGACTATATTTAATAATGGCTAGTTTATTAAAAATAGCTCCCACTATTTTTCTACGGATTAATAACCCTCAAGATATGAATGCGGAAAATATCATTATATTTTCTAGTGGGCCAAGATCCATCTTTTTCATCTCCTTATGAGCTTGCTTTGGCAAGTCACCCATAATTCGACTACTTCTTAGGTAGGAACAATTCCAATTGCATCCCACATGCAACTCTTGGTTCAATTGGGCAAATAACTCCTTATTTATCCATCCATATGGATAATCTTAATTGATTGCCTCTAGGTTTCTTAATCAAATTAATAGCCTAGTTGTGCTCAACCTCTTATCTAAACAATTGCACATTGTTACGTGCCATCACATTCCATCATTATGAACCAAGTCGCCATGCTTTGGCACGCACGAGCTTGATAAATAATGATGATAATGAGTGTTTAAATAACGAGAAGGCAAGAACACAATATTTACAATTTGAGGGATTTTAAATTCAATTTTTAATTGTTTTGTTGATCAATATCAACTAATCTATCTATTTGAGTTTGGGCACAACTCCAAATAATAGATCCGGGTTGTCTAATTATCTTATTATCTTAATTGCATGCATCATCCATACACCAACCACACAAATAATAAGACAATAAATAAACAACCACAAAACAGAAATTAAACGTGATGTGGATATGGCCTTTCCTAGACTAAGATGATTCCAAGCCAATGGAATTATCTATGAACCCTAAGCAAACACACATCTCCATGCGTCTTGATCTTTTGGTCATCCTTCATAGTCATGTGGAATGCTCCATGCTCCATGCTCCATCTTTTGTGGCTTCTTTGGCTTTGGGCTTCTTTTCTTCAATCTTGGCTAACAATCTACTTTATCTAGCACTAGCTAATTTCTATACTAAATAAAATAAATCTCACAAGTTGAGAAAAAAATGGCACGCAGGCCATAAAACCCTAATTAATTATTACAATTAATTGATCAGCTCGCAGGCCGTAAAACCAAACCACAAAATTAAACATCCACATCAAACCACATCCTAAGGCCATATCCAATCACCATGCGAATTGCACATAAACAGTTAAAATCCAATTTTAACGCGCTTGGTCAATTTTAATTGATTTTAGGATTTCTAGGGTTAAAACGGTCCATGGGCCCAACAATCCAATTGACCGGGCCCAAACAAAGTGAACCATAAGGCCCTAGGGCCGGCCCGACCCAAAACCCGCAAGCTAGGCCCGCGGGTTAGGGCCGCCCGGCCCCTTAGGGCGCCAATCTTGGGCGACAAGCAAGGGGGCGGTCCCCTATGGGGGCCGAACCTCCTTGTGGAGGTTGTTTCCAAAACAACCTCCTTGCTTGGAGCCCAAGTTTGGTTGTTTCCTTGTTTTGGGAGAACTCCTTCTTCCCCAAGGATGCCCAAACCCTAGATCTAAGATCCTAAAATTTCTCAAACTCACCAATTCATGCATCCAATGCAATAATTGGGTCTTGTTGTGATTAATTATTTGACAAATTGCATCCAATGCTTGATTTGTCTTGTTTTACGCGATAAACAATAAATTAAGGTGTAAAACAACAAGAATGTAACACATAAACTACGTTTATGCTCTATGACCTGTGGCTCTGATACCACTGTAGGGTTTTGATTCATGGATCGCGCAAACGGAAGCATAATCAAACAATAGCCATGCAAAACCCTCCAAGGATCACAAGTCTAGATGCATAACGATAGTGAAGGTAAGAAATCATAAACACACCTTTGGGTTCTCCTTGATGACTTCAAACGCGAATAGTGTCACGTTCTCTATAGTTGATCCACGCCTAGAGTTGTTCCAAGATCTCCAATCTCCTTGGTGCTAGCCCGGAATGAGAGGAGGGTGAAGGAATCACGCAAAACGAGGAAAAAGAAGGGGCTCGGCCCTCTTTTGGCGTCGGGGACGAGGGGGCGGCGGCAAGGGGGCGGCGTCCTCCTTGTTGCTTGCTCTCTCTCTCCTTTGTTCTCTCCCACTCTTGTTATGTTCTCTCTAGAGCATAAGTTATGAGGAAGGAAGGAAGGAGGGTCCTTTATATAGTCCAACAACTCCTTGTTAACTACCTAAAGGACTTATTCTAGTCCTACTAGAATTCAATTTAGTCCCTTCCTTGCAAATTAGTCCCTACTAAGTTTGCAAGGGTTTGCAAAGTGATCTTTCTAGTTAATTAATCCAATTAATTAATTCCCAAATCTAGTACAACTCTATATAGCGTGTGACCCCATAGGTTCTATCTAGTTGGTAGCAACTCTTTGCTAATATGGAGCGGTTTCTAGCAAAACATCCATTCTAGCCAACTAATAGAATAGTCATCTAGACAACCTTGTACAAGTAATTGTCTCATCCCTTTGCCTCCATATCCGGATTGGACACGAGACATACAAGTCACACTCGTATATCCAATCCCTAGTTTCTCGATCCATGGAATAGCCTTATTCGTGCAAATAACATCAACATCCCATATATTGATTTATTTGAGTCTGGCCAGACATTCTATAAGCACTATCCTTCGAGTGGCCTTGGATATTTGCTCCCGTTATGTGGGAGGGGCAAATCCTCTCTACGTCCACTACGATCTCTAAGCTTGCTTCTCATTGTATCCAGTACACGCCTTTATAACTACCCAGTTACGGTGTAGCGTTTAACGCTACCAAAATCACAATGATCCACAACTAGAATATCTAGTGACTTCAAGTCTAAGGATGACAATACCATTGTACCCGAGAAGCACTTGTGACTTAACATAACGTGTATGTAGCCTTCTCGGTGATGGGTCAATCCAGTGCAACATTCCGTAATGCACACCTATGTGTTGGATCGTGATATCTCCATATCAATCCAACCCCATACTAGTCTATAGATGATTGTCCCATTTAATCATTATACTTGACTAGGATATTTAAGATAAACAACACGATTGTAAATCTAAGGACTTCATTATATTAAATATCCAATAAATAATAAATGAATTTTCTAGCCAAATACAAATTCATACTAAACTAGATTGCCTCTAGGGCATCTATTCCAACAGCTGCCTGGACAGAAACTGACCCTCGTCAGAATCAGGGTCTGGTTCTGAATCACTTTCCTCTTGGCTTCCTCCCGCGAAGTCATTTTTCTGCATGACATCAATATGAAATTTTTGCTTGCGTTCTTGTGGGGATAACGTGGATGGTCCGAAAGCCGATGACATATCTGTGTTGTATCCCAAGACAAAGTTAAGCATGGCTGATGCCGTCATCCAATTACCATAACGTAGTGGTACATCCTCCAGAGGAATGCCCAATCCTAGAGCGATTGGGCACTCTTTGATATCATGACCCATACGACCACAGTGATGACAGAGGTTTGGCAACTTCTCGTAGCGAATGAAAGCCCATTCTTGACGCTCCGCAGAAATAGTTGCTAGTGCTGCATGACTGAGTGGTTCACCGACATCAACCATTACTTTCATTCTAATACAACGTCCTACCAGAGGTCCACTCGAGGGGATAACAATCTCATGCACAGTTCCAAGGGATTTACCAATGTCCTCCGCAACTGCCCTAGTTTAACACTCCGGAGATAGATACCAAGCCTGCATCCATAACAGTGCTCTATTGTAGCGGATCTCTAACATTTTCCTCCAACGATACCACTTCTCCATCACAATAATATTACCTTTGTAAAACCAGGGCTGTGAATCCATGATGGATTCCACTTGCTTTTCTGATTCAAGAACAAATTGGAACAAATTTTCTCCCAAAGTTTTCACTTCAAAACCTTCGGGATCTTTCCAGGCCCTAGACATCACATTTCTCAAATGAATGATATTAATGTTACGAGTTGTGATGATCTTACCAAAGACACTGCGACGGCAAATTTCTTGGCCTTCCGCAAGCGAAGATTCTTGAACTTGGCACCCTTTTTTCTCCTTTTCAGTGAGATGGAGATGAAACATCATCTCGTTAATTTCCTCCGGAGATTTTCCAGACTGGAAATCAAGTTGGGTATTGCGAGAGGTTGACACCATTGTTTGTTGTAACAAAGTCGGGAAGCAAATCAGGGTAAAGAAAACAGACAAAGTAGTATGAAATGATAGTGTTAGAGACAGCAGATAACTGACAAAACTGTCAGAAAACTGCTAAACAACAGCATAGGAGGGGTGGTTATTTTGGCAGTTATCTCCTTGGGAGGGAGGTAACCACTCAAAAATTTGAAGATCGTGAAACACGGGAAATGTAACTACTAGTTTATGAATTGTAAAGAGGGTTTACGAATCCACAGCAACATGTTTTTCTAGAGAGCAAAGTAGCGAGCCATTTCTAGACTTTTCTTTAATTGAACTGGTATTCTAAAAATTTAAATATTTAATAAAAGGAAAAACGATTAGGAGTCAGCCTCAAGATTTGAATAAGAGTTTCGTGATAATAAAAAGTATTTTGCCTCTGACAATAGTAAATACATAGAGGTCATTCTTGTGATACAGACCACAATTTTTTTACATTATTTTCTTTTGCCTATAGTAATAGAGCAACTAGGGTGGTAACTCAAGTGGTAGAGCGTTGGAAGCCCTTGCATGAGGTCACGGCTTCAAGTCTCATTGATGACAAAACAATTTCTCAAAAAAGAAAAATAGTCCTATTAAGAATCTATTAAGGTGTAACATTTTAATTAGTTATCATATGAAACATGCCATATCATGTGGAGGAAAAACACCGCAAAATAAGAATTTAACTCATGGGTTTTATTTTTGTTACAATTTTGTTTGAAATTTAAAGTGTACAATCTTTTACAATTTTGTTTGAAATTTAAAGTGTACAATCTTTTATAAAGAGTGTACAACAACATTGCATATATGAACTTCTAATTTTTTTTTTTTTTTTTTTTTTTTTTTTTTTTTTTTTTTGAGGAATATGAACTTCTATTTTATGATTAAAAAAACTACATTGCAATTGAGGTCCTGAGTTTTTTTTTTTTCTAGCGAATTGAGGTACTAAGTTAGTATGTATTGTGACCTTTCCTTTCAATGTTTGCATTTGTAAGAAAATTTTATAGATTTGTGCGACATAAAACTAAAAGCGTTTTTTAGAGAAATTTATTATGAACCTATTAGACTATACACATGTCTCTAGAAGTTAGTAATGTCATTATCTTTATTTAATTATAGTGATATACCCATTGGAAAAGTTTGCATTGTGACCTTTCTTCTCAATGTTTGCATTTGTAAGAAAAGTTTATAGATTTGTGCGACATAATACTAAAAGTGTTTATTAGAGAAATTTATTGTGAACCTATTAGACTATACACATGCCTCTAAAAATTAGTACTGTCATTATATTTATTTAATTAAATTTATTTTTTTTGAAAAATAGGCATTTTCATTAATTCGTAGTAATGGATGACAAATCTTTGTCGTTACAATCGCGCTCCCAATTCGGCGTCATACCCATCCATACTCTAGTCGAATCTATTGTTAAACCAAACTTAGTATAAGTATGTGCCAAGTTATTCGCATTCCTCGGACACCAACTAACAGACGCGTGCACAAAGCGTTGGAGAAGAGTATTACAATCCAGCATGATGGCCCCGAAGGGTGACCTATCACATATGTAGCCCGTGGTCTCGTGAAAATAAGTCACTATGCTCTGGCAGTCCACCTCCGCGACGATATGTCTGATACCTGTTGGGGAATTATTCGTCAATCCGAATTCCCGCCGCAACGGAAGCAAAAACACGCCACACAATCACACACTCAACACACGCCATATAGGAGAAGAAAAATGACAACACGAGAATTTAACGTGGTTTGACCAAACCGCCTACATCCACGAGAGGAGGAGAATTTCACTATATCAATGAGGGAATACATCGTAGGGGAGAGACGGCTCAATCCGCGAACTACGTCGACGCAGTACTCTCATCCTCATGGCCTACAACCATGAAACTCTAACCTCACACATCCGCTCAAAGATATCTCTCACCAATCTCTCTCAACTCTCCTCTCCTCTCCTCAATTAGAACTTCTTGTAGAGCCGCCTATAAATAGGCCACACCGACTTGCTCTCCAAGTAATCCTAATAGCACCAATATTACGAAATAACCCCAATTAAGAATACTAGTAGATTCCATATTTCTACTAGTTTCCAAAAAAACAATGATTTCATAATATCTCAAAATCAGCAGAATCAAGACAAAAACCCAAGAAACTCCACCTTGGCTTGAATTCTGCAACCACCCGGCAATTTCCTTGGCCATCTCGGAGCTCTCCATCGTTGATGTCGACTCTGCTGCATCCTCCATGCTCCACCTGCGTCGACCTCCATCGCATCTTCACAGAGATGCTCTGCACCCCCTCCTAGGGCGCTGCCTCGCACCCCCGACACAGGTGCGTCCCAAAGTATGCCACTTTGGGGAGTGGTGTGGCTCAATCTCTCCACCAGCTAGCTCATGACCTGAGAGATCACCACCAACCTGGTCAAGTGCAAACGAGACTCGCTTTCTCTTCACTACTGCAGTAGTATTCTTCATCACCGTTCTCGTCACTTGAGCACTGTCTCGAACAACCTGCGACTGCTGCATAGCCTGCACTATTTCCATGCTTCAAAGTCCTCACACGTCACCATGTGTTTCTCCACGCAAGACCTGAGTGCTTCTCCTTGCGCTGTTGCTTCTCCTGTTCGACTACACGCCTTCAGCAAGACGTCTTGCAAAGCCACCGCTTTGCGAACCCTTCGCGACTTACCTCTCTTCTTGCCTCGAGTTGCTAAAGAGTTAACGTCACGAACCACACACAGAGATATCATGACGCCACCTCTGCCATGACATCGTCAACTGCGTCCACCACCTCGATCTCTACCCTGGAGCTTCTTGTGAATTTCCTTGCAATAGTTGCCCACGTCTCCGACCAGACTCATTTGCAACTGTTGCGTCTCGTGCTCACAAACACACAAAGGGTATGCTTCTTACCTATGTTGAACAGCAGCTCCACCTGTCAACACACTCCCAAGTCTACATAGGTTGCCAATCGAACGTTCAATTAGGAAAGACGCCTCTAATTGATCCCACATGATTGGACTTGAACTTGATTCCAATCCGATCTACAGGCACGCCGTAACCACCCGAACAAGTTTGGACCGTTTATTCGTGTCGATACGCCGCCACGTCAGCAATCTGCAAATTCCAGCCACAATTTGCAAAATCTGACCCCGCCATCGAAACCGGAGCATCCAAAACTTTGAATTTGACTCCTGTTCGAGCCCAGTCGGACTTACAGGCAGCTCAGAACACCCAAACAAATCTGGAAAACTCGATCTCACGTCATGGACACATGAAGCTTCTAGTCCATGCCATTGCGGCATGTGATCGTCCTGTTTGCTGCCTAGATACACAGCAGCACACAAACACACACACTACCACCATGCTGCAACTCTCTCAACACAAAAATACCCCATGTGCCAATCCACGTCATAATTTAAAAAATAAAGAGAATTCAAAGTAACAACTTCTTACCTCCTTTCATGTGCGCACAATAGAGTCACTTCACCAATACCATGTCGTGATCTACTGTGAGAAGCCGCACTGTGAGGAAGAGAGCGACCAACTTTCTACTCTTTTCTTTTGCGGTTTTTCTTTTTTTTTTTTTTTTTTTTTTCGTTTTTTTTTCAATTCTTTTCTTCACCCTATTTTCATCAGTGTGCTCCAACCGGATCGTGAACCTGGCTCTGATACCACTTGTTGGGGAATTATTCTTCAATCCGAATTCCCACCGCAACGGAAGCAAAAACACGCCACACGACCACACACTCAACACACGCCATATAGGAGAAAAAAAACGACAACAGAAGAATTTAACGTGGTTCAGCCAAACCGCGTACATCCACGGGAGGAGGAGAATTTCACTATATCAATGAGTGAATACATCATAGGGGAGAGACGGCTCAATCCGCGGACTACGTCGACGCGGTACTCTCATCCTCATGGCCTACAACCATGAAACTCTAACCTCACACATCCGCTCAAAGATATCTCTCACCAATCTCTCTCAACTCTCCTCTCCTCTCCTCAATTAGAACTTCTTGTAGAGCCGCCTATAAGTAGGCCACACCGACTTGCTCTCCATGTAATCATAATAGTACCAATTTTAGGAAATAACCCCAATTAGGAATACTAGTAGATTCCATATTTCTACTAGTTTCAAAAAAACAATGATTTCCTAATATTTCCAAATCAGCAGAATCAAGACAAAAACCCAACAATACCAAGCCGTGAAGCAAGCAGGAACCCCTCCCTTAACACCAAACCTTCCGCCATTAGTGTCGACGAGGTGGAGAAGATAGGAGCAGCCAGTGAAGAAATAACTACCCCTCCGCTGTCTCGTATTACCACACCCACCGCTGCCATACCCGTTTCACTATGCCAAGCCCCATCCGTATTCAACTTGAACGAATGTACTGGCGGTGGTTTCCACTGAGAGATTGCTGAGTCTGCTCCCGTTCTATTTCCCGAAACCTGTGTCGGTTCCTTTTCGCATTGTTTGCATCAGAATACTCATCACAATAAGACATGATCCGAGAAACAAGAGAGTCGATGGAGGTACAGTGACCTTCAAACACTCTGGTGTTTCATTGTTTCCAACCAAGCCATTGGATGAAATACTTTTTTTTTGTGAATATAGTTTGTTACAAATTTGTTTCGGTAGATGTAATTTGAATATGAGAGTTTAACCTATATTCTCAAAATGTGGAAATGATATAACACCTTGTAATATTTATCGCCTAAGTACTTATTATTGAAAGAATTATTTGTTCAGGAATAAAAAGAATACACATGAAACTCATATGTCCATATTCTTTATAAAACTCGTTGTGATAGTACAATATATAATTTACTGAAAATTTAAAAAAATTATACAGATGAAATTCAATTGTTGGTAACTTTTTTTACATCCAACAATGAGATTTTAATAGTATAATGAACATTTATGACTAATTGACTACCGTTACAACATTAAAGTGGGAAACAATTGCTCATGAGTTACAAATATTAATATTAGCATTAAAATTAAAATTATATTGTCAATTTTTATTGGTTGTTGTTTATGTACAAAGGACATGTCGGATAACAAATGTCACATTTACAATGATTCTTAAAAGACTTATGGCGACGTCTCGTTTCGTCTGAGGACTTTGCTGCTTTTATATATTATACTAGGGAATTGCCCGTGCCCGAGGGCACTATCCAAAAGAATCTAACAACGCTACACCGGTTCGGAAAACGTAAAATAATATTTTTTGGAGGACAAAACATAGAATAAATTGAAAACATAACTCATACAGCCTAAAACACGACGCCACAAAATAGGGATAAAATGAATAACTCTAAATAAATTAGACTTCATTCAAGCGGAAGTGGATAAAATGATGAATCCTTACATTCATTTCTTTTTGTTGAATAAGCTTCCTAAAAAAAACTTGTTAAATAAGACCTAGTTCAAGCAAAATCTCAAGTTATCAATCGGAAGGCCAAAATAAACGATTTAATCACAGTCACGGTGACATCCATCCATTCTTCATTGAAGTCGAAACTGTAGGCTGTGTCTCTGGGACTTTAAGCCAGCCTGCTTGCCAATGCTCGCCTCTGTTTTAGTTTCCTGCTTTTCATACACACAAACACATAATGATCGTTGAGTAAGAGTAAAATATATATCATCCAATGTGAGAGACAAATTGAACTAATAGAGTATCCTACTAACTGTTTTCTTCCAAAAATCATAATAGTTTATGCAGGTTCAATACATATTGATTTGCACAGAAGTAAGGAGTTCACCAAACTTAAACAAAGATCACAATCCCCTACCAAAACTACAATACTTAATTCCAAGTCTTGCTCACTGGACAAAAATAATGAACAGTTGGTGTGCATGGTGGTGTATTAAAAACTGGAGGCAATGATTTAAGTGATCATTGTACCTTCTCCTGCCTCAAGCAACCTTTGAAGTTATTCTGAATTTTTTCTATATGGGTTGAAATATTAGATTCCGCTTCAAAGTATTAACTACCTTAATACCCATCTACAAATAAGATAATTAAGAGTTATTCTCTAATGAAAATTGACATCGGTCCATATGCAGAGTTAGAGGCTCATTTGCAAGTGTTAATTGCTATATATGATCAAAATGCACATATATTGTATCTACAAAGATATTTGAAGCAAAATATATGATCTTGTCCTTGCTCAGCGCCATCATATTGTTTGGTTTTCTCAAGACGTGATTGAATGAATTGCAGGTATGCTATGTAACACTGTGCGGTGCATATAATTTGATTTTCTAATAGTAACAACTTATTATCGACATGCCATGTCTGTGCATTGAGATTGTATTAAAACAAAAATGACGCATTGCTTCAGTTTTCATGGAAAACTTCAGCAATCACGTTTAATGTTTGTAAGACCAAACCCTGGGTATGCCATTACATCTTATCTACTCCTACAACTACCATGAGCAGAGTTTTAAACTTTGATCCCTTGAAAGTAAAACATAAACAACTTATAGAATGAGGGTACCTAGATTTAAACTAAACAAATAAAGTGCTCTATGGTTGAGCAAAAAGGCCGTTCCTCCTAACAAATGTATAAGTTGGTATTTTGAGAATTAAAAATGACTGAGAGAGACATCAACCTGGAACTATATGCTCTTGACCGTACTATCACAGACTGTATAGACATGTCTTTCACCAGCCAATCAAAACTCCATGAACGTGTTAATACAATGGGAATAACAATTGCCTCATTTGACTAACATTTCACTTTCTTGGTCTTCTTGCTTCTCCTTCTCATGCCTGCAAATAGCAAAAACAAAGCTACAAATTAGAAACCAAATCCCCAATCAGCTAATTCAGTGGACGCTAGCTCTTTCCTCTGCAGGGGACGCTGAAGAGGTTCTCCAAGGGCATCAGGTCAAGAAACTAAGCCTCCCCTGTGGGTATTTATTTTATTTTTGTTTCTCAATTTCCTCTCTTTAGTTGGTCTGTATGTCTTATAAATCCATGAGTTTCAGCATCTCCCTATCTATATTTCTTGAAACTAAGCCTCTCGTAAGGATACTTTGTGTATCTGTATAACCGTTGCATTAATTTTGTAGCTTTCAATTTAATGTTTCAACAATTACTTATCCAAAGTAATCTGCATTGTTAGTAGTTAAAATACCTATGTGTAGCTGTGGAAAAGGGAAGTTGTAGTTGTCTTTTAAGTTGAGAACCTGAGAAGTAATCTGTATCCATTCATTTTACATTAATTGGTGGCCTATACAGACTGTACCAGCTAGATAAAGTTTAAAAAAATGCATGGCAAGGTTAATAAAAATTCTTCATGATAATTTTAAGTTTTAAAACCAATGTATTTACTAATACATGTTGGAGTTCTAATGTTCAAAGAAGGTGATTGGCCATTCGATAGAATAGGCCACCGAGGTGGATCTTCTTTCCCACCTGGGTTCGCCTACCAAATATGGGGACTAAATAACACAAACTAAATAGTGTTTCCGAACAACACCACAACCTTTCACCAAAACATTAAACTGACAATTACGAAACATTCAGTCTGCAAATAAACTTTTTTTGTGGGTTTGTCTCAGTCTACTGAGGGTCAACATTGAAAATAATCAAAACCCCAATGAAGACTGTAAGCGCACACATTCCACCTAAAGCATGATTGAAAAATGGATGCATCAGGAAGATATAGACAAAAGAATCGAACATACCTAATCTAAGTGCGAAGCCCAAATGGTGTTTCTATTGTCCTTATTGTAGGGTTTTGATTCATGGATGTGCAACGAAAACAATAATTAACCATGCAAAACCCTCCAAGGATCACAAGTCAAGAGACATAACGATGGTAAAGGAAGAAATCAATTAACACACCTTAGGGTTCTCTATTAATGACTTCAAACGCGAATTGTGTCACGTTCTCTATAGTTGATCCACACCTAGAGTTGATTTCTAGATCTTCCAATCCTTGGTGCTAGCCCGGAAAGAGGAAGGGGAAGAAGAATCACGCAAAACGAGACCGAAACATGGAGGTTTCGGCCTCCTTGTGGGCCAACGGGAAGGGGCGGTGAGCTAGGGGGCGGCGAGCTCCTTGTCTTGCTTGCTCTCACTCCTTTTGTTCTCTCCCACTCAAGTTATGATCAATTGAATCATAAGTGTGGGAAGGAAGGAAGGAGTATCCTTTATATAGTCCAACAAATCCTTCCCAACTACCTAAAGGACCTATTCTAGTCCTACTAGAATTCAATTTAGTCCCTTCCTTGCAAATTAGTCCCTACTAAGTTTGCAAGGTATTGCCAAGTGATCCTTCTAATTAATTAATCCAATTAATTAATCCCCAAATATAGTTAAACTCTATATAGCGTGTGACCCCATAGGTTCTATCTAGTTGGTAGCAACTATTTGCTAATATGGGGTTTCTAGCAAAACATCCATTCTAGCCAACTAATAGAATAGTCATCTTGACAACCTTTGTACAAGTAATTGTCTCATCCCTTTGTCTCTATATCCGGATTGGACACGAGACATACAAGTCACACACGTATATCCAATCCATTGTTTCCCTATCCATGAGAATAGCCTTTTTCGTGCAAATAACATCAATATCCTATATTGTTTTATTTGAGTCTGGCCAGACATTCTATAAGAACTATCCCTCCAGTGGCCTAGGATATTTGCTCCCGTTATGTGGGAGGGACAAATTCTATCTACGTCCACTACGATCTCTAAGCTTGCTTCTTAATGTATCCGGTACACGCCTTTATAACTACCCAGTTACGGTGTAGCGTTTAACGCTACCAAAATCACAATAATCCACAACTAGAATATCTAGCGACTTCAAGTCTAAGGATGACAATACCATTGCACCACGAGAAGCGCTTGTGACTTAACATAACATGTATGTAGCCTTCTCGGAGATGGGTCAATCCAGTATGCCATTACTCCTAATGCATACCCATGTGTTGGTCATGATATCTCCATATCAATCCAACCCCATACTAGTCTATAGATGATTGTCCTATTAATCATTATAATCGACTAGGGATATTTAAGAATATAACACTTATATTCTAAGGACTTCATTCATGTTAACATATCTCTATATCGATAACATAATGAATCATAAATCCATATATTTGTCACAATAAATTGATTGCCTCTAGGGCACAATTCCAACAGTCTCCCACTTGCACTAGAGTCAATCTCCTGCATCATATGCCTATTGATCTAGAGCGGCCCTCCACGCTTACACTGCGTAGGGGCGAGACATCTGCTGTTACCTTGCAAATATTCACATCTCCTCTATCAACAATTTGATTGAGATTGAATATTCTGAGTAAATGCATCTTATGCATTATTTAACTCAGTCCTCTATGTTAGAATCAGTGACTGAATCTTGCCTGGAACCTTTCCAGCTCACATTCGCTCCCACTAGGGCAAAACATAAAACTCGACTTATAATCTGAAGTCTTATTTGTCATATTTGAAGTTCGCATCACTGTAACCCCTTACAGTAAACTCTTCCGATCCATCATATATCAAAATTCATCCTTAGTGCTTCTTCAAGTACTAAAGGATAATCTTGATAATTTATCCAGTGACACTCACCCGGATTTTACTGGTATCTTTGTGTCATACCATATGACACTTCTGGCCTAGTACATAACATGGCGTATCTCATGAATCTTATTCATACGGTCCCTTTCCAATCTAATTGGAAAGACAACTAGTCTTCAAAAGACCAATTCCAAGTGACATAGGTAGAATCCATATTCTATACATGTTGAACCATTTCAACGCCTTTGTCAATTTGTGTACTATGACTTAATCCGTATAACCATCTTGATCTATCTCCATAGATCTTCATAGGTTGCTTCTCCTAAGTCTATCATTGAAGATTTATTCCCTAGTCAATCTACGTAAGATTGCCAAGTAGGGACGTCAACCCTAACGACTAGTATGTCTCCACATACAAAGCCAGAAAAATAATTGTGCTCCCACTAACCTTCCTGTAAACACATGTATCATCTTCAATTTGAAGAGTCCAACTCCTAGAAGCTTGATTCAATCTATAGACAGATTGCTACAAGCAAGATACGAATGGATTTAAGCATCACAACTGGGAAAGATTTCGTCATAGTCTATACTATGAACTCACATGAAATCCTTACCCAAACAATTGTCTCTTAAAGGCAATCATATTACCATCCATGTTGGTTTCCTCATAACCCACTTGAACCTTCTAGGTGGTTCCACCAAAGTCCATACTTTGTTGGTATACATGGATTCCATTTTGTATCCCATGGCTCCTAGCCATTTCTAAGAGTATGGCCCACACGTGGCCATCTCATAGGTTGTAGGTTCATCTCGATGAGCAATATATCACTGGTTATGAGAAATCCTTATTTCTCTAGTCCCTTGACATATCCTACCGGACCTACGAGGTTCTTGTGTTATCTGAGTAGGTTGCTCCACAACACCTTGTGATCCAGCTCATGTTCCATCAAGAGGATCAATGTTCTATTGTGGTTCTTGAAATACTGTCCTCCCACTGTTTCTTCTAGAGACATTCTCTACCTAGAAACACTGTGGTTTGAGCAACAAACAATTTGTTCTCGATTAGGTTGTAGAAATAATATCCTTTTCAGGATATCCCACAAAACATTTATCCGAGTTGGGTCCAAGTTTATTTGTAAACTCATTTACATAAACTTCATAACTCCAAATATTTATGAATGACATACTAGGACATTTACTAGTCCATATCTCATATGGTGTTATTCATAATCCGTTTTTGATGGAACAAGGTTAAGGGCGAAACTTGCTGTAATTAGAACATAGCCCTCAAAAGTAAACATGAAGTTCTGTTTGACTCATCATGGACCGAACTGTGTCGTACAAGACTCGAAACCTCCTTTTAGACATGCCAAACCCATGTGGCGTGCTAGGTGGAGCGAGTCTTGGATCATATCCAACACTCCCATAGATTCTTGTCAAACTATTGGCTCAAGTATTCTCCTCTACGATCCAATCACAGAGCCCTACTACTTTTGTCAAGCTGGTTCTCTACTTCATTCCTGAATACTTTGAACAATTCAAAGGATTCTGATTTGTTTCTTAATAAGATACACAAATCCATATTTCTCTGATCCCATCAGTAAATATGATGTAGTACTGAAAACCATCTTTAGCTTTTCTGCTTAGCGGCCTTCATACATCAATATGTATGATTCCCAAAAGATCATATCTTTTCCTAATAAGTCTTACATTTATCACGTGATTCAATAATCAAATGAGTTCTGAAATCCATCCTCATGGAGTTCTAGATATGTATCTCTTATTTATGAGGCCGAAACGATAATGCTAAAGATAAGTGAAGTTCATATCATAATATGAAAACTTCTTGGTATTAATGTTATAGATGAAATCATCATGATCAAGGATATAAAATCCTCTTAAACAAAATTGCATTACAATAATGCATATCATAATAAATGGAACAACATTTGTCCTTTATTATGAAAAGGAGCTTTCTTGTCCAAACAAGAAACTATGATAATGATCCTACTCATAGCAGGGACATAATCACTTTTGTCTAATTCATGAACAATTTCATAAAGGTAGAAATAATTCCCTACGGCTTATTCAGCAACTCTTTGCTTCATAGATTATTTCTTCCTTATCCAATTGTCTTCGTCTTTTGAGATCCTCCACACTTCCATAAATGTGATATCTAGTATCATATACTTATGATGATGAGATAGACACATTGATAACAAAAATACCCAAATCGGAATTCATAATTTCTTTATTATTGATTTCCAGGTACTTTGGGTAGTTTCTCTTCCCCTACACCACCTATGGGACTTCGAGGCAACTTGGTTTTAGAAACAATCTTGCTTTATACCCATGGGGTCGGCGCAAACTATTTTCCCTTACCCATGTTGTTATCCATTAACAAATTTCCCCTCGCCCATTATTAGTGTTTTGTTTAGTGATTTTCAATCATATTGAGTAAATCTCCTTTGAACAAAACTATAATTGCATCCAATGCAATTCTTGGTCCACTTGGGCGAATACCCGTTTATTCTTTATCTATCTCATAGATAATGCCCATTCACTAATGTTTCAATCATATTGAATTAGCTTATTTGCATAACGCAAAGTGGAGCAACACTTCAAACCTTTCATGTTTAGCTCGCTCTTTTGAAAGAGCTTCTTTCAATGTATGATCATATCATAATTCTCCATGTTTCTCTTCTTGCTTCCAAAGCTCAGAGTTCATCTCAGCTAGCATGAGGCAAGTCATAACCAAAGAATCATTCTTTGGTGTTCCTTTCATATGTTTTAGTGTGTTTTTGGTAGTCGGTGGAAGAGAACTTTATGTTCTACGAAGTACAACAAATTCTCTTTTATTTGAGAACGATTCTCTATTTTATACCAGTCTAGAAAAAAGATAAAGTCGCGTTTTGTTTGTTTAAAGCCATGGGCATTCAACATAATAGGATTATGCAAAGTTTGTGATGTTTAACTATATTTAACAAGGATTTAAATTGTTAAACATAGCTCCCACTATTTTTCTACGGATTAATAACCCTCAAGATATTAATGCGGAAAATATCCTTATTTTTCTAGTGGGCCAACATCCATGTTTCATTTCCTTATGAGCTTGCTTTGGCAAGTCACCCATAATTTGAATACTTTAGGTAGGAACAATTCAAATTGCATCTCTTATGCAACTCTTGGTTCAATTGGCCAAATAACTCATTATTTATCCATCTGTATGGATAATCCCAATTGATTGCCTCTAGGTTTCTTAATCACATTAATAGCCTAGTTGCGTTCAACCTCTTATTTAAACAGTTGCACATTACTAGCTTGTGCCATCGCATTCCATCATTATGAACCAAGTCGCCATGCTTTGGCACGCACGAACTTGATAAATCATGATGATGATGAGTGTTTAAATAATGAGAATGCAAGAACACAATATTTGAATTTTGAGGGATTCTAAATTCAATTTTAATTGTTTTGTTGATCAATATAAACTAATCTATTTATTTGAGTTTGGGCACAACTCCAAATAATAGATCCGGGTTGTCTAATTATCTTATTATCCTAATTGCATGCATCATCCATACACCAACCACAAAATAATAAGACAATAAAATAAACAACCACAAAACAAAAATAAAACGTGATGTGGATATGGCCTTTTCTAGATTAAGATAATTCCAAGCTAATGGAATTATCTATGAACCCTAAAAGCAAACACATCTCCATGCGTCTTGATCTTTTGGTCCATCCTTCATAGTCATGTTGAATGCTCCATGCACCATCTTTTGTGGCTCCTTTTGGCTTTGGGCTTCTTTTCTTCAATCTTGGCTAACAATCTACTTTATCTAGCACTAGCTAACAACTAAACTAAATAAAATAAATCTCACAAGTTGAGAAAAAAAATGGCTCGCAGGCCATAAAACCCTAATTAATTATTACAATTAATTGATCAGCTCACAGGCCGTAAACCAAACCACAAATATTAAACATCCACAACAAACCACATCCTAAGGCCATATTCAATCACCATGCGAATTGCACATAAACAGTGAAAATCCAATTTTAACGCGTTTGGTCAATTTTAATTGATTTTAGGATATTCTAGGGTTAAAACGGTCCATTGGGCCGAACAATCCAATTGTCCGGGCCCAAAAAGTGAACCCCAAGGGCCTAGGGCCAGCCAGCCCCTAGCCCACGCGGCAAAACCGCGGGCTAGGGCGGCCCCGGCCCCTAGGCCGGCCTTTCTTGGGGGGCAAGCAAGGAGGGGCGGTCCCCTAGGGAGGCCGAACCTCCTTGGGAGTTGTTTCCAAAACAACTCCCTTGCTTGGTGCCCAAGTTTGGTTGTTTCCTTGTTTGGGAAGAACTCCTTCTTCCCCCAGGATGCCCAAACCCTAGATCTAAGATCCTAAAAATTTTCAAACTCACTAATTCATGCATCCAATGAAAAAACTAGGTCTTGTTATGATATATTATTGACAAATTGCATCACATGCTTGATTTGTCTTGTTTTACGCGATACACAACAATTTTAAGGTGTAAAACTATCAAAACGTAACACATAAACCACGTTTATGCTCTACGACCTGTGGCTCTGATACCACTGTAGGGTTTTGATTCATGGATAACGGAAACAATAATTAACCATGCAAAATCCTCCAAGGATCACAAGTCAAGAGACATAACGATGGTAAAGGAAGAAATCAATTAACACACCTTAGGGTTCTCCTTTGATGACTTCGAACGCGAATTATGTCACGTTCTCTATAGTTGATCCACGTCTAGAGTTGATTTCTAGATCTTCCAATCCTTGGTGCTAGCCCTGAAAGAGGAAGGGGAAGAAGAATCACGCAAAACGAGACCGAAACAAGGAGATTTCGGCCTCCTTGTGGCTGACGGGATGGGGCGGCGAGCTAGGGGGCGGCGAGCTCCTTGGCTTGCTTGCTCTCTCTCCTTTTGTTCTCTCCCACTCAAGTTATTATCAATTGAATCATAAGGGTGGGAAGGAATGAAGGTGTATCCTTTATATAGTCCAACAAATCTTTGCCAACTACCTAAAGGACCTATTCTAATCCTACTAGAATTCAATTTAGTCCATTCCTTGTAAATTAGTCCTGACTAAGTTTGCAAGGTATTGCAAAGTGATCATTCTAATTAATTAATCCAATTAATTAATTCCCAAATCTAGTTAAACTATATATAGCGTGTGACCTCATAGGTTCTATCTAGTTGGTAGCGACTATTTGCTAATATGGGGTTTCTAGCAAAACATCCATTCTAGCCAACTAATAGAATAGTAATCTTGACAACATTTGTACAAGTAATTGTCTCATCCCTTTGTCTCTATATCCGGATTGGACACGAGACATACAAGTCACACTCATATATCCAATCCACAGTTTCTCGATCCATGGAAATAGCCTTATTCGTGAAAATAACATCAATATCCTATATTGATTTATTTGAGTCTGGCCAGACATTCTATAAGCACTATCCCTTGAGTGGCCTAGGATATTTGCTCCCGTTATGTGGGAGGGACAAATTCTATCTACGTCCACTACGATCTCTAAGCTTGCTTCTTAATGTATCCGGTACACGCCTTTATAACTACTCAGTTACGGTGTAGCGTTTAACGCTACCAAAATCACAATAATCCACGACTAGAATATCTAGCGACTTCAAGTCTAAGGATGACACTACCATTGCACCACGAGAAGCGCTTGTGACTTAACATAACATGTATGTAGCCTTCTCGGAGATGGGTCAATCCAGTATGCCATTACTCCTAATGCATACCCATGTGTTGGATTATGATATCTCCATATCAATCCAACCCCATACTAGTCTATAGATGATTGTCCTATTAATCATTATAATCGACTAGGGATATTTAAGAATATAACACTTATATTCTAACGAATTCATTCATGTTAATATATCTCTATATCGATAACATAATGAATCGTAAATCCATATATTTGTCACAATAAATTGATTGCCTCTAGGGCACAATTCCAACACTTCTTCCCCTGCAAAATCTGAACAAAAGAACCCTAATTAGAATTGAAATACCATCAGGAACCCACATACAAAACAACAATCAAACTGCACAGACACTTTATAACCACCAGTGGCACATAGCAGGAACATTAACCACCATATTCACCTTCTTACATTCACCCTGATCACCAGTACATACTGCCTACATGGAACAAACACCAAAGCCGTTGCTAACCTGCCCCATTGCTCCATGATCACCATAACCACCAGTACACTACACCCCTGCTACTTTCCACCAAACTAACCTACCACCATCACCACTGCTACAACATTAATTAGACCAGCCACGTCCTTAAACCTTTCTCATTTACTTCCACCACCAGTACAACTATTAGATCAGTTTTATTCTCTCGCGTCGCTATGTTTTTCTTCGGAATCAAACTCTTTAGTTCCAGATTATAAGTACACTCTTCAGAAACTGAACATCAACTCGGTTTGATCACATATTACTGATTATAAAAATTACAGAATTTTGTTATTTCATCACATTGTATGAAAATATTACATTTATACTTTTTTGTTTATACTAAAAAAATTACAAACATCACACATAGTGAAGTTTGTTTTCAGGAACTCCAAAATTACTGAAATGGATTCCATCAAAATCACTAATAAGAACTTAACAGGCCTTTTCATGTGATATCTAAAAACAAATATCTGTTCTTCATTTGATGGCATCCTTTAGTCTTCTCTTTTTTCTTGATCAGCTCCATGAACAATAGGAAATGACTACAAACATACTGGATGTTGGAATCCATAAGTCGTTGAAGAATTTGGACATAAAAGTTCAAGAGCATCATTAGCATAACAGAGTCAATAATGTACCGTAAATGCAAACATCTACCTATTGCAAATCACACATACGGGAGCAAACATTGAAACCCTGACTTGCCAATTCAATCGGAGTAAGCATCACTATTCTCTGCTTCTATACAACAATTCATCACCACACAGCCTTAGAAATCAACGAAAGCAATTAAGCAATTCATATTGATTTCAGGCCACTTGCTATACGAAATTAATACTACAATTTAACATAAGAAAAAAAACTCTGAAAATATGAAGAATGATGAGATGGACCTTTCACCAGTGTAATTGAGCCGATCTTAATGAAGAAGAATAATGAGCCGATCTTAATGAAGAAGAATAATGAGATGTACCTTCATCAGTGTAATCGAGCGGAACTTAAAAATTGCTTGACTAAGGACCTCTCCTGTAATCGAGCTGATCTTAAAATTTCTTGTAATTGGGAAGTAGGACATCAAAATTAAATATACTACCAATGAATTAACATTTTTTGTCTACTAAATCTCAGAAGGCTTATTTGGTTCTCCTCAAGTTTAATAAGCATTTTTCAGGTACTCGGATCTGTACCAGCTTTAAACGAATCAAACTGAGGCAAAAATTGGTGCTAGATGAAGATACAGTTACCAGCCGGAAAACAGAGAATGAGGAGGCCAATGTTCGCTCGGTTCAATTTCATTCTTGTTCTTCTTGCTTCTTCTTTTCATACCTGTAAACTCCGAAAACAACCCAAGCTTCAGTTAAAAGAATTGGTAAAGCAAGAGCACGGAAACTTGGATAAAGAAAAACATAGGAAATAGTCATTTCAATCAGGCTTAACACTCATTAATAGATCCCCAGTTTCATGAATGTACCAAAAATACCAGTCGTGGTTATACTAAGAAAGCCCTAAATATACGATTAATTCAGATTAAAGATAGATAATAAGAATGAAAGACACATCTCATGAAGATATGGACTGAAACTCAAGGAGAATGAGCAACAAAACCATCCTGTCTTCCAAAACTGCCTGTAGTTCGCATGTTTGAACTGAATTTTATTTGAAGCTCCGTCTGTTTTCTCTGTCGATCTAAATCAAGGGTTCGATCTAGTGGTTGGTGGCTGCGGTGTTGAAGCAAGAGAATTCGAATGCGGAGGATGAGTTGGACGGAGAGATTAGAGTGAGAGTCGGTAATTACAGGTCTTTTGGATTCGAAAAAGGCCTGTCTCACACCTCTTCGTCCACCTACATTGCTATCCGACGGTAAAGATATTGGAAGCTAGGATAATCGCAATCTCGGAAGTTGTAATTAATGGGAGACTTAGAAGGAATTTTTGAATAAAACATTGCATTTTAAAAGCTAACAGATGGTTGACCTAGAACTACATTGATTAAACTGAAGTAATCATACATAAAATAGCCCGAAAAAATAGACAATTGCAGTGAGATTTTATCGCTCGATCAGGTAATTGCGGCAATTGATTATCACAAACTGAAGTTATCAAGACACCGAAATTTAGAAATCCTCATTTTTCAACTAGAAAATCAGAAACCCCCAAACCCCTCCAAATTCAGAACCCTAGTCCTCGAAGTTCATGAAAGCAAATGGAGTTCACATCAAAATCTGCAAGAGAGAAGCAAAACGGAAGTTCTTTTTTATATACCTGAAGTGAAGAAAACCAACGAAGAAGCGAGACTACAGAGACGTCAATTATAAGTGTGGTTGTTATGATCCTCAAAAACCGAAACAATAAAAATTTTTGGGCTGACCTAAGTGGCAACAACAGCGTTTCGACCCAGGAAAGCCAACAACTAATCCGTAGACAAAACCGACAGATCCCCGAACCAAAAAAACCTAAGTTAAAACAGTGAAATCTTCTGGTGCAATTGAGAAGGACAGAAATCGAAATTTGAAGCACAAGAGAAAAAAATTGCGGACTGACCTGAACAACAAATCGACCCAGCACCCAGCAAAGGCGATTTCAGAGCGAGGGTAAAAAGACATCCAACAAAGCAGGAAACTCAGGCGGCTATTCTGGCGGCGACGGCGATTCAGGCGACCGGTTGAGGCGGCGACGGTGACCCCAGGCGAAACTTAGAATGAAACCAAAAACAAAATCAACAAATTACAAAATGTAATAAACGAACCTGAAAATCGAAGAAGTGAGAGACAGACGAAGAAGAGGTCTTCCTGACAAATCAACCTGTGGTAGCCGGTCGTGAGAGTAGGAAGGGGGAGAGACCAAGTGAGAGAGAGGGTAGAAGGTCGTGCGTGAGAAATAATTTCTTTATTTTTTTATATTTTTTTTTATATTTTTTTTTGTAACTTACAGGTAGTTTTTTTGGTCCCTAAAGTTGGTGTGATCCAAGGGTTAGGGGTGATTTACTTAATCCAAAGGCTGAAAATCCACCAGTTAGTTAAACCATGGTGTTTTATAGAATAAATATAAGATATAAGATACTTCCGTTTTGTCAGAATCTTCTCAATTGACTTTAAGATCATTTTGACTGATTCATTTAGCTAACGTTATTTTTTTTGAACTTGTTTAGCTCAAGTTATGATCTGAAAACGTCTTAATTTTTTCATAATATTGTAAATCTCTCTTAACATTATATATTTGGAAAAGATGAGAAATTTTTCGAATGATACCGTTAAGTAAATTTTTGGGTAACAGTGACCCGAAAAGTCAACCGAGAAAATTTTGACTAAGCAGAGGTAGCATAATATATAAGCTCAAATGGTGTTACTTATATAGAACATCAACAAATAAGCCTAATGAGAAATACAGCTCAAAGCCTCAAACACATAGTTTTGAAGTCGTGAAGAAAAAATATGACAAGTACTGCGATATTCCAAAGTTAATTTATAACTTTTTTTTTTTTTTTGCAGATAAATGGATGTTAAGGCCTCACTTTTTCAAAGTCATCTCTCCAAATACCCATTTATAGTACAGAAAAGAGTAAGTGAATTTATTGATCATGAAAATCAAAACCCGATTCTTGATGTACTACGACAGTATTTGAAAGAGATTGATATCGAAGAGGTCAGAAAATTACCTATTCCCATTCGCCTACCCCAAATGGGCTATTTTGGTTCTTTATGAAGGACGCAAGTCATACGGTCTCCTTAATTCGGTTATCAACTGTTGCAACATGAACAAGGTTCAGCTGAAGGAACCTCTAAACATAATGAGAAAAATTGGCTACAGAAGCTGTGGAGGGTAAAAGAAAATAAAATGTTAAACTGTGGAATGACTCGTGACATATTGCTGTGAATGTGCTGAAAAGAGGATTTGAGGTGCCCAACCACTGTCCAATCTGTTGTTAAAAACAATCAGGTAGAACTCAATATTAGAACAAGCCCAAAGCACTCCATGTAAAACCAATCTGGACATGCCCAATATCACTGTCCAGCCCATTTCTGCAACTTATATTTAACATACACAACTTGATACCGTTCAAACTGGACATATCGAAATTCGTAATCTGGAAATATTAGATTAGTTCTCTGCTTAACACTCAATAACTTCTCGGATATCTCGGTGGTTCAATCCAATGCCCTTTCGAGTTCTTGACCAGATCCGATGAGTCGGCTCGCAAAACGGTGAATTCGGCGTTTAGAGCTTGGCAGATTCAAGATCAGGCCTTGATTACCTTGCTCACATTAACACTCAGTCATGAGGCTCTGTCTCTTGTCATTGGTCAGTCTACTTCCCGATCCATTTGGCTTTCTCTTGAAAATAGGTATGTCTCTCTTACACAACCTAATATGCTGCAATTGAGGGGGAATTGGAGAAATGTCCTTCTGTGAATTGGTCTTAGAAAAATACACTCCGCTGAATTGGTCTTTAAAAAATACCCTCATTTTTATAGAGTTGCTAACAGGGTTATTTAGGGAAGCAAGTGGGGGCAGAAGGGGAAGGGGGCCTACTCTCGTCTCCAAAAGGTTGCTGGCTCTCGTCTCTGATGACATGTCTGGGGAGATTCGTTAAATAACCCTGCAACCCTTGTCACCTCAAAATAAACCCTATCTCTCTCTCTAAGTTTGAATTTTGCTATCTTCCTCAACCTACCAAGTGCAGTTAAATTTACTCCAATTTACTCCAACTGTAAACTTTATGAACTCATACCTTAAACTCTTCAAGAATATGGCTCATTTGTCACTCTCTTTGGCTCCATCAGTTCTCCCACAGAAGTTTCCTATTTATCAGTACAAGTCTCTCTGTTTCCCCACTATTGTTCTTCAGCTACTCTAAAATGTATCCTAGTGTAGTTTTTCTTTGTTATATTTCTCCATGTTCTTCATGATGTGTTGTAGTATGTGCTCAGACTGGGACAAGTAAAAGAACCATCGTCTCTGTCTTCTCAGAAGTCTGGGATGAGTAATATGATCGTCTATGTCTTCGCTGAAAAGTCAAAGAGGAGTACATTACTCGTACCAGTCTAGCACATGCAGAACTGTGAAGAGCAAGACCTGCCATACTGGGACGAGAGATCTCTTGTCTCTCATCTGGAATGCCAGACTCAGACGAGAGATCTCTCGTCCCAGTCTTGTATGTCTTGCTCTTCACATTTCTGCATGTGCTAGACTGGTACGAGTAATATTCTCGTCTATGTCTTTTCAGCGAAGACAGATACAATCATATTACTCGTCTCAGACTCAGCACAAACAATCAGCACACATACACAGACGAGCATACCCTAAACCCTAAACCCCGAAATCCTCTTATCATGAAAAAATGGTGTTCAATATTGTTAAAAATGTTAATAAAAAGTCCTAAACCATATGATCATGTCTTCTAAACTATAAACTCAAAATCATATAATCCTCATCTCTTAATCATGTAAAGCCTAAACCTTACACAATAAACCATATATCATCCAACCAAAATTCTATAATTGTAGACACTAAACACTAGAACCAACTAAGTATCATTACTATGGGCCTCTAAATGTGTTATTCAATGATGTGAACCTCATTATATCAATAAACCAACTAAGTATCATTACAATGGGGCCCTAAACACTAAACCTCAAAATTGTAGACACTAAACACTAGAACCAACTAAACACTAGATCATCAAACTTAAACCTCAAAATTGTAGACACTAAATACTAGAACCAAGTAAGTATCATTACTATGAGGCCCTAAATGTCTTATTCAATGATATTATCCCTCTAAGATCACTTAACCTGAATCCCTAAATCATGGACCATCTTAACTAAACTCTAAACACCAAGTATCATGACTAAATTAAAGACAGGGACGACTGAGTACTCGTCTTTGTTGAAAAAACACTCGTTCCAGTGTTTGGGCCCTTCTCGTTCCTGTCTCATCTGACCAAAGTAAAAGAACATTATTAAAGACTGGGACGACGGAGTACTCGTCTCTGTTGAAAAAACACTTGTTCCAGTGTTTGGGCCCTTCTCGTTCCTGTCTCATCTGAAAAAAGTAAAAGAACCTTCTCAAAGACTGGGACGAGTGAGCAATCGTATATGTTGAGAAAAGCACTCGTTCCAGTATTCGGGGCCTTCTCGTTCCTGTCTCATCTGACAAGAGTAATAGAACGTTCTATTTTTTTTTAGAAAAAAAAATAACCTTCTTTTTACTCAAAAGAAGATGGTGGGGTTTGGTGAGAGAAACACCTTTTTACTTTATCTGACAAAATAAAATAACATTAAACCCTAAAATCTTCCAAAACCTAAACCCTAAAATCATCCAAACCCTAAAATCATCTGAACCCTAAACCCTAAAATCATCCAAACCCTAAAATCATCTAACCCTAACCCTAAAATCATCTATACCCTAAAATAATCTATACCCTAAACACTAAAACCTATACCCTAAAATCATCTAACCAATGTGCTTTAATCTCATGTAGAAATGGTGAGAAAATTGAAGTTCCGTGCTGTTTGGAATGGTGAGTGGACGGTTGTCGAAGGCAGACAAATACACATGGTCAAGAATTGAAGATGGCGGCTTTCAAGATACTCCACGACATTAGCGGAGATCAGTTGGAGTATGAAGTTTCGGTTAGAATGGATACATATCGTCCGCCTACCAACAAGGTGGTCTTACGTTATCATTTCCAAATTCCAGATTCAAACTTTTTCACCCCTAATATCCTCACTAAAGATATATAAACAAATGATATCTTTGATACTACGCAAAAAGGGATCGGTTGTAACAATGTACGTCAAATTAAAGGATTTGGTTGGTCAACCAAACATAGAGGTTGACGTTGCCGACCAGGATTTGGTGGATGAAACTGAATTCCTAAACAATGGTTTGGTTCCTTTGAGTCCCCCACGTACATTCTGTGATGATTTCTTTCATGATGTCGAGATACTCGCCGAGGATCATGACGAAGACACTGTAGCTGTAGGAGCTGTTTCAAGTTTTTCGGTAGATCGAGATATGGTTGGTACTTCTGAATCAACAGAGCATAACAATCTTGCTCTGGCCACTGTTGCGCTAAACTGTTCAGGGAGTCGTGGACAGTGTGGTGAGGGAAGGCTTGACGATCTGGAGATAGAGATGAAAGGTTTGTATACCGCTAAGGCGTTGTACCTACATATCAGCGAGGTTGCTAGTGCAAAGAAATGGACTTTTAGAGTTCATAAGGGAGACCAGACTCGAATAATATTGCGCTGAGAGAACAAGGAACGCATGTCGAAGGTTGGGCCGTACAAGCATAAAGATGTCGTTAACTGTCAGGTTAAGAAACATTAACCCATTCACACATGTGCCGCAAGTAGCGTAGATTGAAGGCACTGTAACATTACTAGCGCAGTTATCGCGCAGGAGTTGCTGGGTTTGATGGGCCAATCAAAAACACACCCTCAATCAAGGAAGTACAGAAGGTGGCCAAATTGCAGGGAAGTAATATACCGTACTTGGGGGCGTGGTATGCACGACAAAGGGCCAAAAACATGATCCAGTGTACTCGTGCTCAGAATTAAGCCGATCTTACTTCCTTCATGTATCTTTGCGAGGTCTTAAACCCTGCTACATTATGGGATATGGGAGTGGACAAAGATGGTGTTTTCATGTACTGTTACCTTGCTTTTGGTGCACAAATTGCGGGGATACAATATATGCGACCCTTAATTGTGATCAATATGTTGCACATGAAGAAAGAACCACTACAATTGGTCGTATGCACGATGATTTATAGCGAAAAGCGTGGCTATCTCATTCAATGGGGACTAGTGGACAAGGAGAACACCCCTGCGTGGACTTGGTTCTTAAACAAACTGACGGACATTGTCAAGGACCAGAATGAGTTGACGTTCGTTTCAGATCGTCACCAGGCAATCATCAATTCAATTAAGGTTTTGTATCCCTTATCCAACCACGTCCACTGCTACTACCATTTGAAAATGAACGCGTTGTCACATTACAATTCAACGAAGTAGGTGGAACATTTTTGGAATGCGGCATACATATTTGAGAAGGTGGCCTTGTGAGTCACATCTGACGAACATGGGTATTGAGTGTGACCATGTAAACATTGTTAACAACAAAACCATCGAACAATACCTACGAAGTGCCGGCGTAGAGAAATGGGCAAGGTCACTTTGACAAACAGCACGGTTTGAGTAGCTTACATCCAGCCATGCAGAGTCTATCAACTCGTACTTGCCGACGTCGTGGTCTAACAAAGATCTTACAATGTTCTCCTTAATATGAGACCAACAGAGTGAGTGGTTCCTCACAAAATGAATGAAGGATATTGACATGGGAAACACCCACTTGACTGCAAAAAGGGATAAAAGAACGTTGAGACGTTCTCAAAAGTTTATAGGTTTTTTCGTGCGACCAATTAAACGAAGTCCGCGGTAATGACCTGAAAACTTATACAGTGGACTTCAATCCAGGATATTGCCTCGGAACCTGCACATGCGGATCATACCAACATATGTGGTTCCCGTATGTACATGTGTGGGCTTGTGCCAAAGAACTCACGAAACTTGGCTGTTACAATGTCAACTATGACCTCAAGGTCATGTACAATCTCACTAGCATGTACTATTCACTGGACTACTACAAAACAGCCTATGCCTGGACAATTCACACTGCTCCCAACCCAGCAACGTGGGACCTAAGCGAAGTACCTGTAAGCATAAGAAACTTACGCCTCCTTCCACCGAAGAAGGTGGTGAAAGTTGGGAGGGACAAGGAGAAAAGACACAAGCCAATGGTCGAAATAGTTCGGTCGTATGGATGTAGCCATTGCCATGTAAAAGGGCATACCAAAAATAGTTGGCCTCAATTAAAATATTAACGTTTTGATAGACGTTGTTGTTCGTTATTTGTAATCTCAAACTTGCAACTTCTTCTGCTGATTGCGCAGTCAACCTATCTTTTGCTTCTATCTTCTGTTTGTTCTTAAATAAGTATGTACTACATGTTATAAATTCGGATACATTATCTACAAAACATGCAAATCATTACATTTTTCTATACTACATATTTAAATTTTGGATACATTTTGTAGAAAACATGTAATAATTTGGATACATTTTCAAAGTGACTAGAAAATTTATCCAAATTATTACATTATTCAACATGCAAAACTTAATTACGTGCGCACGAACCTGTAAAAGTGCCTCCGGTCTCTTCATCTACCCACAGTTTACATCTATCAAACCCGGTGACAAATTTCACCAACCTCATCCGATCAAAAATGTCAAAGAACAGCACACCAAAGGATTGGGAAGTCAGTGAGGAAGAGAAAGAAACTGACTGTGAAGAGAAAGAAGTCAGTGAGGAGGAGAAAGGAAAATCTTTTGAAGAATCTAAAAAATCTGTAGACAGTGATGAATATGGGCACGAAGATGAAGGTCTACCTTCATTTAGGGATAAAAAGGGGTTTGGAAACTAATGTATACTCATATGATGAAGATGAGGAAGACATGGCGGCTTATCCTGGTTCACCGGAGAGGACGCCATCTCCTCTGGTGAAGAAAAGAAGAAAAGGTAGCATTAGTGATGAAGATTGGAGCTCCGATGAGTTACCATGGAAAGCCAAAATTATTGTAATGAACTTTTTTTTTTTTTTTTTTTTAAGTTTCTATGTAATGAACTTGATTTGTTTCCATTTTCGATCTTTCTTTAACTGTTCTGATTGTTCATCTTAGTTCAATTATTTTCAAGTTTTGGAAAAACACAGTTTCTGTGTCAGATGAGCAATTGCATCGTCTCAGTATACATAGCTCGTCTCAGTCTCAGTATGACAATATAGTTAGACAAGCAGAACTCTCGTCTCAGTATATTGCCACACTGAGACAAGCAATGAAAGCTGAGATGAGGGAATACAAAAGAGGGACGAGCACTAACAGGGGCGAGCAAAGAACTCTCACGTCCCAGTTGTTAAGAAGAGAGAAGAGATAGAGAGAGTGAAGTGTAAATTAATTGTGTTGTTTTGTTTTAAAAAGAAGATTAATTAAGAGAAAATTGAGTTAGTTACACTTGTTAACCTAAAGTTAAATCAACAACTAAACATAAATGAGAGGAGGGTATTTTGCAAAGACCAATTCACCAGACGGGTAGCACGCCAATTCCTTTTTCAATTGAATAATAAACTTCAAACCATAAAGAAAAAGTCTGCTTCAATAGATGTCTACATGCCAAAATTAAATAATATTAGGGATAAACTTACTGTTTATGGAGTTTCAGTTGATGACGAAGATATGTTCTTATATGCTTTAAATGGACTGCCTGTCGAATATAACCCCTTTTAAACTACTTTTCGTATTCGGTATGATCCCTTATCACTAGATGATCTGCACATTCTGCTAAAAACAAAAGAAGTAATGCTTGAAGCTCGAAATGTGGTCACTGAAACTTATGCCACTTCCTTTAACACCGTGTCTCTTGAAAATTCTTCATCCAATAACTTTCTCAATAGAGGCAGAGGCCAAGGTACTGGCCGAAATGGAAATACTACGGGATTGTGGTGGTTATAATAATCGTGGTGGTCACAATTATGGTATGGCTGTGGTAGAAATTCTAGAAATCAATCTGGCTATCGGTAAGGTCAAGCAAGATATAATCGAGGTGGTAGATCTCATTTTATCAAGTAAGAAATTCATCTTTTATTCCCGGGTCTGTTGGTTGTCAAGTTTGCGGGAAAAAATTTCAATTGGCCCTTGATTGCATTCATCGTATGAATCATGCTTATCAGGGAAAAATTCCCAATGAAAAACTCGCTGTCATGGTGGCATCTAATCCAAATAATGGCCCTGCTTATAACTATTGGCTTTCGGACACCGGAGCTGCAAATCACATGACAAATGATATTGGAAATCTGAGTAGCTCACACACTTACACTGATAATGATCAAGTGGTCGTTGGAAATGGGAAAACCATTCCTATTCACCATTCTGGCAATGCTCTTCTAACTAATGTTCGCGCAGTTTCTCTCATAGCAATACATTATATGTTCCTAAATGGAGCACAAACTTTTTATATATTTGGAAGAATTGCAAAGATGTAGATTTATATTTGACTCTTCTTCATTTTCTATTCAGGACAAGTCGACGGAGAAAATCATCTACCTAGGATTGAATAACAATGGGTTGTATCTCATTAATTTTTTACCTATTCATACTTCTCCGCACGCTTTTTTAGGAAACAAATTTTCTTTCGAACTCTGGCACGCGCAATTAGGGCACACATCAGACACCTTTTTACGTCAAATATTCCCTATTTATCGGAATACTGATAATTTTGCTATGTGCCGCTCTTGTTTATTTGGGAAAATGCATCGTTTTCTGTCTCTATCAACCCCGATACTCTCCACCTTTTCACAGCGATGTTTGGGGGCCAACCCGTATTCAATCACATCATGGCTACCGCTATTATGTTTTATTCGTAGACGACTACTGAAAATTTACTTGGCTTTTCCCTATGCATAACAAATATGACTTTTTTTTAGTAATTTTCCTAAGTTCAAATTGCAGATTGAGAAACTTCTCCAACATCCTATTTGTATTTACGATTTGGTGGAGGGAGAGAATACACCTCCTTTACTTTCAAGAAATTTCTTGTTGAAATGGTATTAATCACCAAAAGTTGTGTCCCCATACTCCGAAATAAAACGATGTTGCCGAACGCAAACACCGCACATAATGGAAACGACTGTTACAATGCTTACGCAAGCCTCTTTGCCAAATAAATTATGGTATCATGCCGATAAGGCGTCTGTTTACTTAATAAATCGCCTTCCTGGAAAAAACACTAGGAATAAGTCCCTCTTTGAGCTTCCGTTTGGTACAGCTCCATATTACTCTATGTTAAAAATATTCGACTGCGCCTGTTCTGTATCTTCAAGACTATAATTATTCTTAATTGGATGCGAACCTAAAACTTTCACTTTCATTGGCTACGAAGATGAGTTCAAAGGCTATCGTTGCCTTGGATAAAAAAAAACACAATATAAATCAGACGCAATGTCATTTTTTATGACACTTTTTTTCCATTTGAATCTACTCATACTGACTTGAACTCTTCTACTCCCATTTGAGGAACTGCACCCGGATCCGTTTTAACTACTATAGGGAGATCCATGACATCGATGATGAGTCCACCACAAACGAATATCGAGGAAATAACAACTTCTTAAGCGTTCATCCTGCCGGCTCGGTGACTGCACCCACTACACTGTCTGCTAATGAAGAGCACCAAGCGTCCGTTTCAGGCAGGGCACCTTCTACATCTATTGTGCATCATGTTGGAATAGGTTCCCTAGAGGCAATCTAGTTTAGTATGAACAATAAATTGGCTAGAACATTCATTGTCTTATTTATTGGATATTTAATATAATGAAGTCCTTAGATTCACAATTGTGTTGTTTATCATAAATATCCCTATTCCATTATAATGATTAAATATGACAATCATCTATAGACTAGTATGGGGTTGGGTTGATATGGAGATATAATGATCCAACACATGGGTATGCATTACGAGTAATGGCATACTGGATTGACCCAGCTCTGAGAAAAGTACATACATATTATGTAAAGTCACAAGTGCTTCTCGCGGTGACAACAGTATTGTCATCCTTAGACTTGAAGTCACTAGTTGTTCTAGTTGTGGAATATTTTGTTTTGGTAGCGTCAAACGCTACACCGTGACTGGGTAGTCATAAAGGCGCGTATTAGACACAATAGGAAGAAAGATTAGATATTGTAGTGATGTAAATATAATTTTTCCCTCCCACATAATGGGAGCAAATATCCTGGGCCACTCGAGGGACAGTGCTTATAGAATGTCTGGCCAGACTCAAATAAATCAATATGGGATATTGATGTTATTTTCATGAATAAAGCTATTCCCAAGATCGAGGAACTATGGATTGGATATACGAGTGTGACTTGTATGTCTTGTGTCCAATCCGAATATTGAGACGAAGGGATGAGACAATAATTGCAGAATGTTTTTCATGATGACTATTTCTATTTGTTGGCTAGAAAGGATGTCTTTCTAGAGGCTGCTCCATATTAGTAAATAGTTACTACCAACGAAATAGAACCTATGGGGTCACACGCCATATAGGGGTGAACTAGACTTGAGAAATAATTAATTAATATGATTAAATAATTAGCAGGATCTAAACGCAACAACTTCCTAACTTAGTAGGACTAATATGAAATTTGGACTAATCCGAACTTGAGTAGGATTAGGTAGTAACAAGGATTAGAGGGCCTTTATGTAGTAACAAGGAGTTGTTGGACTATATAAAGGATGCTCCTAGATTCCTTCCCTAAAACTTATACTCATAACATAGCTTGAGTAGGAGAGAAGGAAGGAGAGAGCAAGACAAACAAGGAGGTTGAAGCCCCCTTACCGTCCGCCCACCCCGTCGGCCACAAGAGAGGCCGCCCCTCTCTTTGGTGCTCCGTGGCGTGATTTCTTTGTCCTCTTCCATTCCTCCTAGCTAGCACAAGTTATACCTTATAAAGGCCAAATCCGAATCCTTTGAAAGGTTCAAAAGTTTCAAGAATGAAGTAGAGAAGCAGCTTGGCAAAAGTATTAAGGCTCTACGATTGGATCGTGGAGGGGAATACTTAAGCCAAGAGTTGGACGACTATCTTAGAGAGTGTGGGATAATATCCGAACTCACTCTACCCGGAACGCCACACTGGAATGGCATTCCGAGAGGAGGATTTGAACTCTATTATATATGGTTCGATCTATGATGTGTCAAACAGATCCGACATTGTCATTTTGTGGCTATTTTCTATTGAGTGCAGCTTTCGTCATTAACTGTGTTCTGTCTAAATCAGTCATGACAACACCACATGAGATGTGGAGGGAGGCGTCCCATAGTGTCGTTCATGAAGATTTGGGGTTGCGATGTCTATGTGAAACATTTATAATCAGACAGGCTAGGGCCAAAGTCGGACAAACGCAAATTTGTGGGATACCCTAAGGAAACTAAGGGATATTATTTCTACAATCCAACTGAGAACAAAGTGTTTGTTGCTCGGACTTGCATGTTTCTAGAAAGAGAGTTTGTCTTTAAAGAAGCAAGTGGGAGGACTTTAGAACTTGAAGAAGTTCAAGAACCACAAAGAATTGATCCTATTATAGAACATGAACAGGAACCACAAGAAGTTGTGAAGCAGCCTGTTCAAGTAACAAAAGAGCTTCGTAGATCTAGTAGAGTGTGCCAGGAGCCAGAGAGGTATGGACTTCTCGTGACCGAATCTGGTGACACGATGGTCATAGATGATGAGCCTACTACCTATGAAGAGTCTATTAAAGGGACGGAATCTCAGAAGTGGCTTGAGGCCATGAGATCCGAGATGGAATTTGTTGATTCAAAGACCCTTGAATGTGTTTTGGATGGTAATTGTTTTGAGTGATGAAAGACAAAGACAAAGACAGAAGCAACAAAGTATTTCAGTTACTCCAAGACCTTGAGATACTGACAGAACTTCAAAGCCTTGAGAGTTGTTCTATTTTGCTATATGTTGTAACAGTTCTGTGTTGCAGATTGGATATCTGGTTATACAGATCAAGGATTTACTGCATATACTTATAATTTTCACTATTTACATATGTATCACAATTGCAGATGATCAGAACAGGAAGAATCAAAGTTATCTGGGTTTAACTTTGAATATCTGTGAAGCAGGTTCAGAGCTCCAAGGCCTTGAGATGTGCCTTGAGCTGCTGACAGTTTTTACAAAACTAATTTGATTCTTTCTTGCAGGTTGTGATTCTTATTATTGTGATTATTCATTGACTTCTAAAGAGTCTTAAACTTGTTTTTTCATGATTGATATGTATTTGAAGATAAACAGGTTACTGTTCTAATCTGTTAACTAGTTTTATCAGAAACTAGATAACCAAACAGTCATAGCACTGTTATCTTTTTTGGATTTTGTTGTTGCTATGTTTCAATGCTGTTGCAGGGATGTTAAACGTGCAAGAGCTGTGGATAAAAGAGACTGGTCTGAATATTGAAGAGAGTGAGGCTTTGCAGAATACTCAGAAAGGTGTGACAAATTCGTGAGAGATCATTCATTCAAACACACAAGGATCCAAGCTTCAATTCAGATTCCAGAAGATCAAATCAATCCATATTCCAGAAGAACACATCCAAGCTTCAACAGCTTATCTCTTCTACTGTGTTCTTCACTTGTACTTTAATCTGTGTATCTTTAAATTATCTTAAACCTCACTTAACCTAGTGGTTGGTTGTTCAAGTGAACAACAAGAGGTTCTTGTTAGCTCAACAGTTAGTAGCTGGAACTAGATAGGTTTGGAACCACAAGCTGTATAGGTGTAAGGGAAATCACATATGCTTGAATATCTAGGGCTGTTTGTGTGTGAGTAATAAGAAGTGTTTGCCCAATCCTGGTGGGATTAGATCCCTCAGGCAGAGATTAGGTCCATTGGGACTGAACTCTGTAAATTGCTTTGTGTTCTTTACTTTACAGTTTGATTATTATCTGCTGCATACAACTCAAATCAAACTAGGGTTCATAAGCTGTTTAGAATTGATTATAGTTCAAGACCTTGAAGCTTTTTATTTTGCCTTTGAAAGTTTCAGACAGTTTCCTAAAAGCTCAAGGCCTTGAGATTTGAGTTTCACACAAAGTTATTCTGTTAAACTTTGAGTTTTGCAAAAAGTTTCCATACTCTATTCAACCCCCCCTTCTAGAGTATTTAGGTCCTGCATTTAGTCTACATTACACACTTTCAAAGTGTATCAGAGCTTGTGTCACTGTTTTAGATCTAACAATTTGGTGACTATGAGTAATGTAGGAGATGGTGGATTCTCACAAGGAAGGGCAGCCAACAGTCCTCCATTGTTCTGTGGTGATAACTTCATGCACTGGAAGGCATTGATGAAGATGTTCATCATAGATCAAGACATGGAACTGTGGTCAATAGTTCAGAATGGTCCTCATGATTACTATACTACAATTGATGGAGTCAGATGTATCAAGTCTGAGGAAAATCTTTCAGTCACTGAACTGGAAAAGGTATCAAAAAATTACAAGGCTATGAATCTGTTATACTGTGCTCTTAATGCAGATGAGTTCAACAGAGTGTCAAATTGCAAGAGTGCCAAAGAAGTATGGGATAAACTGGTGGTGACATATGAAGGAACTAGCCAGGTTTAATAGACCAAAATTAACATAATTTTGAGGCAATATGAGTTGTTCAAGATGAATTCAGATGAGACCATCAAGGAGATGTTCAAAAGATTCACTGATGTGGAGAACAATCTGGAGTTGGGAAAGAGGTTCTCAAATGAGGAGAAGGTCAGAAAGATTCTGAGAAGCTTGCCAAAAGCCAAGTGGGAGCCAAAGACAACAACCATTGAGGAAGCTCAGGATTTAAGTCTAATTCAGCTAGATGATCTACAAGGAAAGCTGCTCACTCATGGAATGTCTATGAAGGATGTGGAAGGTGATTTGAGTGAAAACATCAGGAACCTAGCACTTAAGGCAAAAGACAGTGAAAACTCTTAAAGCCTTGAGACTGAAGATGAGCCTGATGATGAAGAGGCTTTAGCATTGATCTCCAAGGCCTTGGCCAGGATTCTCAAGAAGAAAAGAAACTCTGGTAACAGGGATTACAACAGAGAGAGATCAAGACCCTCAGGCAGCAAGGACTACAAAGGTAAACCTTCATTACAGTCACATAAAACTAAATTAATGAATTGTTTTGGGTGTGGTGATACTGATAATTTAGTAAGGGGCTGTCCACAAAAGAAGAAAAACAGGAACTTTCAGAAGAAAGACAATGACAACAGAAGGAAGAAAGCCATGATGGCTTCCTGGAGTGATTCTGATTCATCAAGTGACTCAGACACAGAAGAAGATCAAGCAAACTTATGCTTCATGGCAAAGCATGATGAGGAAAATTCATCAGACAGACATATTGAAGATATGGTAAAAAGTATACTTGCTAGTCCTTCTGATGTACTTCCTGAAATTCTCAAAAGTATGTTTTTAAATGAGGAAAATTATAGAAATGAGATTTTTGCTTTGAAGATTAAGATTCATGAGCAGGTAAAAGAAAATTTGGACCTAGTTTTTTCAAACAAAACTGTTGAAGTTTCTGAGACAAAGCTTGAAAAGGACTTCAAGGCCTTGAACATCAGGTTCAAAGCCTTGAAGGAACAGATAAAAGAGGTTGTTGGTCCAAACACTCTTTTGACTGAAAGATATGTTGATCTAAAGACTCATTCTGAGAATTTAGAACAACAGATCTGTTCTTTGACTGAGAAACTTCAAGAGTCCAAGAAGGTCCTAGCTAGTTTTAGAGGCTCAGAACATAATCTGAATCTCATTCTTGGACGAAGTCTGAAATCAATGCATAAAAGTGGGATTGGCTATAATCCAAATTTTCCAAAAAAAGGCCAAACTACTTTTGTCAAATCTGGTAGCCGACATTCTCCAAAATGTCATTACTGTGGAAAAGTTGGTCATATCAGATTAACTTGTCCCTTCAGAAGATCAGAACCTCACATTATGAGGAATACTTATCCTTATCAGCTTAAGGGACAGGTTAGGCAGATTTGGGTTCCAAAAGGAATGAGGCCACCAAACATGGCTAATTCTGAGTATGACTCAAAGTTCTGCACTTGGTCTAACAGCCTGTTGAGGCAATGATTTGTTTTTGCAGGATGTCACCAAGGCCTTGAAAGATCAGAAATGGATATTAGACAGTGGATGTTCCAGACATATGAGTGGAAAGAAGTCTCTCTTCACTGAACTTACAGAAAAATATGGAGGAGCAATCACACTTGGTGACAAAGCAAAATGCAATATCATTGGTATAGGTAGCATTGGTAATGGTTCTACTAATTCTATATCTGATGTTTTTTTGGTAGATGGACTTAATTCTAATCTGCTTAGTATCTCTAAGTTCTGTGATAAAGGTTATAAGGCTATATTTGACAAGGAAAAATGTGTGGTGCAAGATGAGAAATCTGGTGATTGCATACTCACTGCTCCTAGATCATATAATCTATATGCTATGAGTACTAACAGTGTTGCAGGTGACAAGCTAAAATGCCTCAAGGCCTTGAAGGAAGATTTAAAGATTTGGCACAGAAAGCTTGGGCATATTAGTATACATACCTTGAATAAACTCATCTCAAAGGACTTGGTAAGAGGTTTACCATCACAGAAATTTTCAGATGATGAGGTTTGCAAGGCATGTGTACAAGGTAAGCAAACCTGTAGAACATTCAAGCCAAAGAACTTTGTATGTACTTCTAGACCCTTAGAATTGCTGCATATGGACTTGTGTGGTCCTATGAGAGTTCAGACCCCAAAAGGTAATAGGTATATGCTTGTTATAATTGATGATTATTCTAGATTTACTTGGGTGATGTTTATTAGAGACAAAACTGAAGCTTTATCTGAATTTTCTAGATTGTGCAAAGAGCTTCAAACTTTGAAAAATTTACCTGTTGCATCAATTAGAAGTGATCATGGTAGGGAGTTTGATCAACTTGACTTTGATTTGTTTTGTTCAAAGCATGGCATTTCACACAACTTTTCTGCACCTAGAACTCCACAGCAAAATGGAGTACTTGAAAGGAACAATAGGACACTTGAGGATATGTCCAGAACCATGCTTCTTGAAAGTAATTTGCCAAAAATCTTATGGGCAGAAGCTGTTAACACTGCCAATTATGTGCTGAATAGATGCTTGATTAGTCCTATTTTGAAAAAGACCCCCTATGAACTGTTTAAAAGTAGAAAGCCTACTGTTTCTTATTTCAAACATTTTGGTTGTATCTGTTTTGTGCATAATAATGGTGGAGAAAATCTTGGTAAGTTGGATGCTAGAAGTGATGAAGGTGTATTTCTTGGATATTCTCAGACTAGCAAAGCTTATAGAGTTTATAATAGAAAAACCAAGATTGTGGAAGAGAGTATTCATGTAATCTTTGATGAAAGTACTAAGGATTCTCTGAGTGAAAGTTTTGCAGATCTAGATTTGAACAAGCATGAATTAGATGATGATGCTGTGAAAGAAGAAAAAGGCAAAACTAATGTGCAGAATCAATTAGCAGAATCTCAAGGCCTTGAACCTCCTGCAGAACCAAAATCTCAAAGCCTTGTGACAGAAACTGAAACTTTCTATGATGCTCCCTCTACTGTTTCAAGAAATCAAAGCCTTGAAGGTGAATATTCCTGAGTACCAAGAAAGAAGTTTAAGTACCTTGCAGACCATCCAGCTGATAACATTATATTAGATCCATCAACTGGAACTCAGACAAGAGGACAATTGAAGAACTTGTGTGCTTTTAGTGCATTTGTATCTTTGATTGAGCCTAAAAATACCAAGGAAGCACTAGAAGATGCAGACTGGATCATTGCAATGCAGAGTGAGCTGAATGAGTTTGAAAGGAACAAAGTATGGAATCTGGTTCCCAGACCTAAAAAAATTCAGTTATTGGAACCAGATGGGTATTCAGAAACAAGCTTGATGAGAATGGCAAAGTGGTAAGAAATAAAGCCAGACTGGTAGCTCAAGGATACAATCAGGAAGAAGGTATAGATTACGAGGAGACTTTTGCTCATGTTGCCAGGTTAGAAGCTATTGGAATACTTCTTGCATTTGCATCTCACAATCACGTAAAGCTTTATCAAATGGATGTTAAATGTGCTCTTCTGAATGGATATTTACAAGAATATATTTTTGTATCACAACCACCTGGTTTTGAAGATGAAAACTTTCCTGATCATCTTTATAAACTGGACAAAGCTCTTTATGGTTTAAAACAAGCTCCAAGGGCTTGATATGACAGGCTTTCAAACTTTTTACTAGAAAATAATTTCAAAAGAGGCCTAGTTGACAAAACTCTTGTAAATAAACATCATCAAAGTGATTTGTTAGTAGTTCAGATTTATGTAGATGATATTTTATTTGGTGCTACTAATGATGCTCTTTCAAAAGAGTTTTCTAGCCTGATGTGCAGGGAGTTTGAGATGACCTTAGTGGGTGAACTGAATTTCTTTCTTGGACTTCATATCATACAAATGAAGAAAGGAATTTTTGTACATCAAGGAAAGTATACCAAGGATTTATTGAATAAGTACAATATGTCTCAGTCCAAGGTGCTTAAGACCCCTATGAGTTCATCACTCTCTTTAGACAAAGATTCAAATGGTAAGAGTGTGAATCACAAGGAATACAGAGGTGTGATTGGATCACTGTTGTATTTAACTGCTGGTAGACCTAATATTATGTTCAGTGTCTGTACGTGTGCTAGATTCCAAGCAGATCCTAAGGAAAGTCATTTAACTGCAGTCAAAAGAATATTTAGATATTTGAATGGAACCAGAGACTTAGGGCTTTGGTATCCAAGAAGATCCAATTTTACGTTGAGTGGCTATTCAGATGCAGATTTTGGAGGATATAAAGTAGACAGGAAAAGTACTTCTGGATGTTGTCAGTTTCTTAGATCTTCATTGATCAGTTGGCATTCCAAAAAGCAAAATTCTATAGCATTATCAACTGCAGAAGCTGAATACATTGCAGTTGGAGCTTGCTGTTCACAAGTATTATGGATTGCTCAGCAACTTAGAGATCTTGGCTACAGTTTCAAAAATGTGCCTATTCATTGTGACAACACAAGTGCTATTTAAATCTCTAAGAATCCAGTACAGCACTCAAGGACTAAGCACATAGATGTGAGACATCACTTTCTTAGAGATCATGCACAACAAAGTGATGTTGTTTTAAATTTTATTTCTACTTCAATGCAGATTGCTGATATTTTCACTAAACCTTTGCCAGATGATAGGTTTTCATCTCTAAGGCTTGAATTTGGGATGTTAAACAAGGATGCATTGGTTTAGGGGGAGTATTAGTACTTATATGTGATTATGTGCTGAAATCTCAAAGCCTTGAGATTATACTTTCTAAAGCCTTGAAAGTATAGCTCAGAGCTTTGAAGTTTCTCAAACTGCAGAAAATCTCAAGGCCTTGAGATTGTTCTTCAAGGCTTGAAAATATCTGTAATATTTTTTAAAAAAATGGATCATAAAATTTTATATCTTATCTTTTTAGATAACTGTATAATATTTGAATTACTCAGAGAATTTTATAAAATATCAAAAATATTTTTCAAGATTCTATTTTGCATGTTGATAAAGAAGAATCCTTTTATGACTCATCCTTTTCAACCTACTTAAGCTGAAAGACAGGGCTTTTTCTTCCCATTCTCTCTCAATTCTCCACGACTCTACTCTCTCTCTCTCTCTCAGTTTGTCTCAATCACATTCTCTTCTCAAAACCCTAAAACCAAAAATGGAGCGCAAATCAGCCAGAATTCAGCAACAGGGAAAGCCGTTTGGCAGATCCAAGAAGAGGGCAAATAAGAAGGAGAAGATAGTGATTTCTGATTCAGATTCAGAAAACACTCAGATTTTGCATCAGGACACTCCTCCTGCAAATAAGTCCAGAACAAAGAAGGGAGATGAAGGCTCAAGCATTGATCCACAGCAGGAGACACAGACTTAGGGTGGTGATCAACCTAGGTCAGAGAAGAAGAAAGGTGGAGAAAAGAAAAAGACTGGTGAAGAGGAAAAAGGGAAATCTGCTCAAGAAAGCAAGAAGAAACAATCTGAAGGTGAACAAGAAAAGACCAAACCCTCATAGAAGAAAACTAGGGTTAAGCAGGTTGCTACTGCAACCAAGAAAGATTATCAAGGTAAGAATGTACTTCCTACAAACTGGTTTGTTAGTTCTGAGGTTAGAACTGCATGGATGCAAGGTTATGCTTCATCTAAGGTGGCTTTCTGTAGTATGGTTTCTGAATAATTGTTGGATAAATTGGATATAGACTGCTTGAGAAAGTTAAGAGAAACTGCTGTTTGGAAGGTGTTAAATCCTAATTCAAAGGCCTATCCTAGGTTAACTAGGTTGTTTTACCTGAATTTGGTTTCTGAAGGTTATGATAAAATGGTGTTAACTTCAAAAGTGGCTGGAGTAGATTTGAGGTTAGATCATAGGACTTTTGCCAAAGTCTTGGGCATTCCTAGGAAGTATAATGTTGGAGATTTGCCAAAGTCTTAGGCAAAGGAGATGTTTTTTATTGAAGGTGTACCCTCTGGTCCAAAGCAGTTGACACACTCTGTGCTCAACTGTGAAGCAAAAATCCTGTTTACAATTCTGATGAGAAGTGTAGTTCCTAGGGAGAACTCAAGGGAGTTAGTGACTGATGAGGTTCTGATTTTGATGTATCTGATATCTCAAGGGTTTGATATAGACTTGACAACAGTGGTTATGGAGCATATGATTTATTGTGCAACCAGGACTAGAAACCATCCTCTTACATATGCCAACCTGTTACCTCTTTTCTTTGAATAATTTGATGTACCTGTGAAAGGGGAGGAAAAGATTACTGGAGGTGTTGAGTTGATTGATGAGATTGCACTTTCGAGGATTGGGGTTGTTCAGACTGGAAAAGGAAATTGGAAGTTTTATTCAGATTTTTCAAAGGAGGAACTTGCAGAGAAGGAGTTTGTGAAGCCAAAGGGGGCTACATCAGGGAAAGGACAAGCCAATGAGGATTACTCTTTGTTGGTTGAGAAGTTAGAAGATCAGAAGGTTGAGATTGAAGATCTCAGACAAAGGTTATTTGACCTGTCACATGAATTCAACGAGTTCAAAGGCTTGATGAATGTTATGAATGGAAAGCTGGATGTTGTCATAAAGGGTTTGAATTTGGAGAATATACCTTCTGCTACTAGTCATGACACCTTTGTGGATTCAGATGAAAGGCTGGGAGATTTTCTGAAGAAGAAAAAGAAGCCAATTCCAGTTGTGCTTATTTCAAAAGCTTTGTATGAACAAACTGATGAAGAAGATTCTGGTGAAGACACATGTGTTGATGCAGCTACTGAGGGGGATTCAGTACATGTTAAGAAGAAAGTGGATGAAATAATTCAAGAAATTGTTGCAGAAGTGGAAGCTGAACAAGAAGGTAATCAGTCTGCTGAAGATGCTCCAAGTGAAGAAGAAGTTGGACAAGGCTCAAAGAAAGGCCAGACATCAAAGAAGAAGTGAAGATCAGAGAATGCCAAAGCCTTGACCTTCTATTTCTTTCTCTTCTTCTGTTCTCAAGGCCTTGACTTTCTAGCAATAATTTTGTTTAAGTTTTTTTTAATTACTCTGAGTAATGATCCAACATTTCTTCATCCTTATTTGATGAAAGTCAAAAAGGGGGAGAAATTATGTGTTTTTGTGTTTACAGTATCTGAACAAGAATAATACTTAGTTGTTTTGGTTTAATCAGTTGTGTTATAATATTACTGTGATTTTATGTAAATATGTGGTTATATGTAAAATCTGGTTATCTATCTGGTATTAGTGTCTATTGTATCTGCATTTTGTGGTTATCTAATTTTAATATGAGTGGCAGGAAAATCTACACACGACTGTAGGTTTTCTCTTTCATCAAGGGGGAGATTGTTGATTCAAAGACCCTTGAATGTGTTTTGGATGGTAATTGTTTTGAGTGATGAAAGACAAAGACAAAGACATAAGCAGCAAAGTGTTTCAGGTACTCCAAGGCCTTGAGATATTGACAGAACTTCAAATCCTTGAGAGTTGTTCTGTTATGCTATATGTTCTAACAGTTCTGTGTTGCAGATTGGATATTTGGTTATACAGATCAAGGATTTACTGCATATACTTACAGTTTACACTATTTACATATCTAACACAATTGCAGATGATCAGAACAGGAAGAATCAAAGTTATCTGGGTTTAACTTTGAATATCTGTGAAGCAGGTTCAGAGCTCCAAGGCCTTGAGATGTGCCTTGAGCTGCTGACAGTTTTTCAGAACTAAGTTGATTCTTTCTTGCAGGTTGTGATTCTTATTATTGTGATTATTCATTGAATTCTAAAAAGTCTTAAACTTGTTTTTTCATGATTGATATGTATTTGAAGATAAACAGGTTACTTTTCTAATCTGTTAACCAGTTTTATCAGAAACTGGATAACCAAACAGTCATAGCACTGTTATCTTTTTTGGATTTTGTTGTTGCTATGCTTCAATGCTGTTGCAGGGCTGTTAAACATGCAAGAGCAATCTCAACAAACTCCAACGGCTATCCACTTAGAGCTGCTTGAATTTCAGTTGAAAACAGAAAGAGGATTTGTAGGAACTGAGATCCTAAAATATCTCAATCAGTTGCAACTGTGGTTAAAAGAGACTGGTTTGAATTTTGAAGAGAGAGAGGCTTGCTGAATACTCAGAAAGGTGTGAAAAATTCGTGAGAGATCATTCATTCAAACACACAAGGATCCAAGCTTCAATTCAGATTCCAGAAGATCAAATCAATCAGTTTCCAGAAGAACACATCCAGGCTTCAAAAGCTTATCTCTTCTACTTTGTTCTTAACTTGAACTTTAATATGTGTATCTTTAAATTATCTTAAACCTCACTTAACCTAGTGGTTGGTTGTTCAAGTGAACACTAAGAGGTTTTTGTTAGCTCAACAGTTAGTAGCTGGAACTAGATAGGTTTGGAACCACAAGCTGTATAGGTATAAGGGAAATCACTCAGGCTTGAAGATCTAGGGTTGTTTCTGTGTGAGTAATAAGAAGTGTTTGCCCAATCGTGGTGGGATTAGATCCCTCAGGCTGGAACTGAACTCTGTAAATTGCTTTGTGTTCTTTACTTTACAGTTTGATTATTATCTTCTGCATACAACTCAAATCAAACTAGGGTTCATAAGCTGTTTAGAATTGATTATAGTTCAAGGCCTTGAAGCTTTCTATTTTGCCTTTGAAAGTTTCAGACAGTTTACTAAAATCTCAAGGCCTTGAGATTTGAGTTTCACACAAAGTTATTCTGTTAAACTTTGAGTTTTGCAAAAAGTTCCATACTCTATTCAACCACCCTTCCAGAGTATTTAGGTCCTGTATTTAGTCTACATTACACACTTTCAGAATCCATGTATACCAACAAAGTATGGACTTTAGTGGAACCACCCGAAGGGGCACGCCCCAAAGGGTGCATGTGGGTCTTCAAAAAGAAGATCGACATGGATGGTAAAGTGATTACCTATAAGGGCCGATTGGTGGCTAAAGGATTCAGACAGATTCATGGTATTGACTATGTTGAAACCTTTTCACCAGTCGCAATGACCAAATCCATCCGAATCTTACTTGCTATCGCATCATACTACGACTATGAGATTTGGCAGATTGATGTCAAAACATCATTCATGTATGGGAATTTCCTCAAGGATGTGTACATGACACAACCTGAGGGTTTTGAAGATCCAAAGCAAGCCAACGAAGTTTGTAAGCTGCAGCGATCCATTTATGGATTAAAGCAAGCTTCTAGGAGTTCGAATCGACGTTTTGATGAAGTTGTCAAAAAGTTTGCCTTCATCAGAAACGAAGATGAGTCTTGTGTCTACAAGAAATTTTGTGGGAGTTCTATTGCTTTTCTAGTCTTGTATGTGGATGAAATACTACTCATTGGAAACGACATTCCCATGCTGCAATATGTTAAATATTGACTAGGAAAAAGTTTCTCAATGAAAGACTTGGGTGAAGCAGCCTACATAATCGGTATACATATCTATAGAGATAGGTCTAAAAGGCTGATCGGCCTGAGTCAAAGTACATATATACACAAGGTGCTGAAATGGTTCATCATGCAAGATTCCAAGAAGGGATTCTTTCCCATGTCGCATGGAGTCACTCTTTCGAAGAGCTGCTGTCCTTCCAACGAGATTGAGAAGCAATGCATGAGTAGGGTCCCTATGCCTCGGCCATAGGATCCATCATGTATGCCATGTTATGTACTAGACCAGATGTGTCATATGCATTGAGTATGACAAGAAGATATCAGTCTAAATCCAGGTGAGAGTCATTGGATTGCGATCAAGAACATCCTAAAGTACTTAAGAAGAACCAAGGATGCGTTCTTGATATTTGGAGGTGAAGAAGAGTTGCGTGTAAGGGGTTACACGGATGCAAGATTCCAAACCGAAAAAGATGATTTCAGATCACAATCGGGGTTTGTATTTTGCCTGAATGGAGCAGCAGTGAGCTGGAAGTGTTCCAAGCAAGATACGGTGGCTGATTCTACAATAGAGGTTGAGTATATTGTTGCGAATGGCGCATCAAAATAAGCTGTTTGGATTAGGAAGTTCGTTACGGAGCTTGGTGTGGTTCCCAGCATGTTGGATCCAATAGAGTTATATTGTGACAACACTGAAGCAATCGCACAATCAAAGGAACCTAGGTCGCACCAGAAATACAAGCACGTACTCAGGAAGTTCCATCTTATTCGTGATATTACCAAAAGAGGAGACGTTCGGATATGCAAGATTCCTACAAATGAGAATCTGTCAGATCCACTTACAAAGCCGCTTGTTCAGTGCAAGCCTCAAGGGCACACTAGGAGAATTGGCATACGAGATGCACTGGATTGGCTCTAGTGCAAGTGGGAGACTTTTGGAATAGGTGCCCTAGAGGCAATCTAGCTTAGTATGAACAATAATTTGGAAAATAAATTGACTAGAACATTCATTGTATTATTTATTGGATATTTAATATAATGAAGTCCTTAGATTCACAATTCTATTGTTTATCTTAAATATCCCTAGTCTATTATAATAATTAAATAGGACAAACATCTATAGACTAGTATGGTATTGGGTTGATATGGAGATATCATGGGTATGCATTAGGAGTAATGGTATATTGGATTGATCCAACTCCGAGAAGGCTACATACATGCTATGTAAAGTCACAAGTGCTTCTCTCAGTGACAACGGTACTGTCATCCTTATACTTGAAGTCACTAATTGTTCTAGTTGTGGAACATTGTGTTTTGGTAGCGTCAAACACTACACCGTGACTGGGTAGTCATAAAGGCGCGCATTGGACACAATAGGAAGCAAGCTTAGATATCGTAGTGATGTATATATAATTTTTTCGTTCCCACATAACGGGAGCAAATATCCTGGGCCACCCGAGGGATAGTGCTTATAGAATGTCTGGCCAGACTTAAATAAATCAATATGTAATATTGATGTTATTTGCACGAGTAAGGCTATTCCCAAGATCGAGGAACTATGGATTGGATATACGGGTGTGACTTTTATGTCTCGTGTCCAATCCGGATATTGAGACAAAGGGATGAGACAATACTTGCACAAGTTTTGTCATGATGACTATTTTTATTTGTTGGCTAGAATGGATGTCTTGCTAGAGGCCGCTCCATACTAGTAAATAGTTACTACCAACGAAATATAACCTATGGGGTCACACGCCATATGGGGGTGAACTAGACTTGCGAAATAATTAATCATTATGATTAATTAATTAGAAGGATCAAAACGCAACAACTTGCTAACTTAGTAGGACTAATATGCAAGTTGGACTAATCCGAACTTGAGTAGGATTAGGAGAGGGCCTTTATGTAGTAACAAGGAGTTGTTGGACTATATAAAGGATGCTCCTAGCTTCCATACCTACAACTTATGCTCATAACAATTTTTGAGTAGGAAGAAGGAAGGAGAGAGCAAGACAAAAAAGGAAGTCGAAGCCCCCTTGTCTTCCGCCCACCCCGTCGGCCACAACAGAGGCCGCCCCTCTCTTTGGTGCTCCGTTGCGTGATTTATTCGCCCTCTTCCATTCTTCCTAGCTAGAACAAGGTGTTTGGAAGATCTAGATATCACCTCTAGGCGTGTATCAACCGTAGAGACGTGATAATTTTCTCGTTAGAAGTCATCAACGAGACCTCAAAGGTACATTACACTATTCCATTACCATCGTCATGATTTCTCTTCCTGTGATCCTTGGAGGGCCTTGATTGGATGAATTTATTATCTTTCCGCTGCGCATCCATGATCAAAAACCTTCACAGCCTCCCTGTAGGGTTTTGATAACGGATACACAGCGGAATAAACATAAAATAATCCATTCAATACCCTCCAAGGATCATAGGAATAGACAACATAACGATAGTAAGGGATTAGTATCAAAAATACCTTTAGGTTTTCCTTTGATGACTTCTCAGGTGAATTTGTGTTCACGTCTCTATGGCTAGTCCATTCCTAGGATCGAAACCGGATCTTCCAACACCTTGTTCTAGCTAGGAACGATGGAAGAAGAAGAAGAATACAACAAGGAATCACTAAAGAGGGGCTTGGGCCCTCTTTGTGGCCGACGTGTAGGGGCGGACCAAGGGGGGCGGACGACCTCCTTTTGTTTTGCTCTCTCTCTCCTTTATTTTCTCTCCCACTCAGTGTGTTATGAGCATTAGTTGTGGGAAGAAAGCTAGGAGTGTCTTTATATAGTCCAAAAACTCTTTGTTGACTACATAAAAGCTCATATCCTAATCCTGTCCATACACGGATTAGTCCAACATACAAATTATTCCCCGTATTGATCCGTCTAATAATTAATTATATAAATTACGTCCCCAGTCCGGTCTAATCCATACACAGTGTGACCCCACAGGTTTCTACTTAGTCAGTAGTAACTATTTACTAACATGGAGCGACCTCTAGCAAGAGATTCATGCTAACCAACTAATAGAAATTTTCATGCGACATACCTTGTGCAAGTATTGTCTCATCCCTTTGTCTCAATATCCGGATAGGACACGAGACATACAAGTCACACTCGTATATCAAATCCATAGTTCCTCGATCTTGGGAATAGCCTTATTCATGCAAATAACATCAAAATCCCATATTGATTTATTTGAGTCTGGCCAGACATTCTATAAGCACTGTCCCTCGAGTGGCCCACGATATTTTCTCCCATTATGTGGGAGGGAAAAATTATATCTACATCACTACGATATCTAATATTTCTTCGTATTGTGTCCAATACGCGCCTTTATGACTACCCAGTCACGGTGTAGCGTTTGACGCTACCAAAACAAAATAGTCCACAACTAGAACAACTAGTGACTTCAAGTCTAAGGATGACAATATTGTTGTCACCGCGAGAAGCACTTGTGACTTTACATAACATGTCCAATACACGCCTTTATGACTACCCATGTATGTACTTGTATGTCTCTATATCCGGATTGGAAACGAGACATACAAGTCACACTCGTATATCCAATCCATAACTTCTCGATCCAGGGAATAGTCTCATCCATGCAGATAACATCAATATCCTATATTGATTTATCTGAGTCTGGCCCGAAATTCTATGAGAACCATCCCTCGAGTGGCCGAGGATATTTACTCCCGTTATGTTTAGGGACAAATTCTATCTACGTCACTACCATTTCTAAGCTTGCTTCCTAATTGTATCCGACTAACGCCTTTATTACTACCAAGTTACGGTGTAGTGTTTGAAGATGTCAAAACACAATATTCCACATCTAGAGGATCTCGTGCCTTCAAGTCTAAAGATGAAAATACCATTGTCACTACGAGAAGCACTTGTGACTTTACACAAACTGTATGTAGCCTTCTCGTTATGGGTAAATCCAATATGCCATTACTCCTAATGCATACCCATGTGTTGGATTGTGATATCTCCATATCAATCCAACCCCATACTAGTCTATAGTTGATCGTCTAGTTAATCAATATAATTGACTAGGGATATCTAAGATAAACAACATATTTCTAATCTAAAGACTTCATTATATTAAATATCTCCATAAATAATATAATGAATGTTTCTAGCCAAAGACACTATTCATACTAAAAAGATTGCCTCTAAGGCATCTATTACAACACTCCCATGTTGAAGAAAAATAATGAGGTGTCACCCCTAATTGGACATCCAGTGCAGAATCGAAGCAAATTCCGAATTGGTAAACGTAGAACAGGTTTTTCGCTCTTACTTATTCTACTCAATCTGACCCGTTGACTTTTAATGAGGCTAGCAAACACTCTCAATGGCGCCAAGCAATGGATAATGAGTATGCTAGCCTCACACAAAAAAAAACATGGAATCTCGTGCCGCCTCCTCGCAATGCTAACATTATTGGCAACAAATGACTTTTTCGCACTAAATACAATCCCGACGTTCTGTATCTTGTCATAAATCATGAATCGTAGCTAAAGGTTTTCATCAGAATCCCGGCATTGATTACGATGAAAACTTTAGCCCCTTTGTCAAGCATTCAATTTTCCACACTATCCCTGCCTTGGCAGCCACTTTTAACTGGCATTTACACCGGTTGGGCGTCAAATATGCCTTTTTGCACGACGTCCTCAAAGAAACTGTTTTATGGCTCACCCACAAGGGTTCACAAACCCCAAATTTCCTCACTATGTTTCTAAATTGCACAAGTATAATATGGTCTAAAACAAGCTCCCCAAGCTTGGTTTGAGTGCTTTACAACTTACTTGTTTTCTCGAGGTTTCTTTGCTTATAATGCCGACTCCTCTCTATATCGCAACTTGTCCGCCGACATAATTATGAGTTCTCAATGAAAAATCTAGGAACTCTTACATATTTCTCGGGCTTACAAATCAAACAGTCCTTCATTAATCAGGCTAAGTATATTTATGATTAACTTACTTGATTCAATATGTCCAACTGTATAGCTGCTTTAACACCCATTCCCGCTGCTACTATGTTTCATGTTATGGATGGTAAGAAATTAGTTGATCCTACACCTAACCACCAATTTTTGGGCGCATTGCAATATCTAACCTTTAATCGGCCCGATATCTCATTTGTCGTTAATCACCTTTGTCAGTTCATGCACACATCGAACTAAAGTCACCTCATTAGAGACAAAGCCATTTTGCGCTACCTACAAGACACAAAAAAACATGGTTTACTCTACCAAAAAGGCCATATGCCAATACATGCCTACTCTGACGCCGATTGGGCTGGAACCCCATTTGATAGACGTAGCACCTCATGTTTATAGTTTTTCTCGGCCCTAACCCCATTAATTGGGGTGAAAAAAATCAACCCACGGTTGCGCGCTCCTCCACGAAGGACGAATATCGCGCCTTAGCCTTAACTGCAGCCGAAGCTTGGCTAAGAATTTTATCTCGTGATCTTAAAATTTTTAATCACTGAAAAACCTATTATTTGGTGCGACAACTTGTCTTCCCTCGCTATTGTTAGAAGAGATGCCCTAGAGGCAATCTTTTAGTATGAACATTGTTTTTGGCTAGAATAATCAATGTGTTATTTATGGAGATATTTAATATAACGAAGTCCTTAGATCACAGTGTGCTGTTTATCTTAAATATCCCTAGTAAATTATATTGATTAACATGACGATCAACTATAGACTAGTATGGGGTTGGACTAATATGGAGATATCACGATCCAACACATGGGTATGCATTAGGGGTAAAGGCATACTGGATTGACCCACAACGAGAAGGCTACATACAAGTATGTAAAGTCACAAGTGCTTCTTGTAAGTGAAAATGGTATTGTGGTCCTTAGACTTGAAGTCACTAGATACTCTAGTTGTGAAATATCATGCTTTGAGATTATCGAATGTCGCGCCTGAACCGGGTGACTATAAAGGAAGTTATCGGGCATGCTAGGAAGCAAGCTTAGAGGTGGTAGGGATGTAGAGATGATTTCTCCCTCCGACATAATGGTAGATAAATATCCGGGGCCACTCGAGGGGTAGTTTTTATAAAATTTTTGGCCAGAATCAGATAAATCAATATGGGATATTGATGTCATCTGCATGTATAAGACTATTCACAGGATCGAGAAACTATGGATTGGATATACAAGTGTGACTTATATGTCTCGTGTCCAATCCGGATATTGAGAAAAAGGGATAATACAATAGGGTAACATTGGTCACAAGGTTTGTCGGATTACTGACTATTTCTGTTAGTTGGGTGGCATGGATGTGTTGCTAGACACCGCTCCATGTTAGTAATTGTTACTACCAACTAAGTAGAAACCTATGGGGTCACACTCTTTATGGATTAAACTGGATTTAGAAATTAATTAATATTATAAATTAAATAGAAGGATCAATACGCAACCACTTGCAAACTTAGTAGGAATAACTTGCAAGGTGAACTAATCCATGTAAGGACATGATTTGTAGAGGGGCTAGTATGTAGTTTGCAAGGAGTTGTTTGACTATATAAAGAATAATCCTAGCTTATTTCCTCATAAGAGTGTCATAATTATTATTACACAAAGAGAGAAAAATCAAGGAGAGATCCAATAGATGCAAGGGCGAAATCCGACCCCCCCTCGTCCGCCCCTCCATTGAAGTCGGCCTCTTGTAGGCGCGACCTTGGGTGCTCGTTTCGTGTGGTCTTCTTCTTCCTCCTTCTTTCCTAGCTAGCAAAAAATGTGTTGAAGTATCCGGAGACAATCCTAGGAGTGGATTATCCATAGAGACGTGAATACTATTTCACGAGTGAAGTCATCCAAGGAGATAAACAAGGTACTTGATGTTCTCATGCTTTACCATCGTGATGCATTCTAGACTTGTGATCCTAGGAGGGTCTTGAACGGATTTTGTTATTGTTTATTCCGCTGCGCATCCGTTAGCAAAACCCTACAGTGGTATGAGAGCCATGTTGTAGAGCATAACGTGGTTTATAAGTTACATTTCTGTCAATTTTACACCTTAATTGTTGATTATCGCGTAAAACAGACAAATTAAGCATATTTGATGCAACTTTGAATATGATTCAACCAAATAAGATCTAATTTTACATATGATGTAAAGTTTAGTGAATTTGGATCACATATGATTGGAAATTTTGGATCTCCAGGGTTAGGAAACAAATTGGAAAAAGGGGTTTTCAATTTGTAAACACGCAAACTTGGAAAACAAGGTAGAAGGTAGGAGTTGTTTTAGGTGTTGTATTTGGAAACAACTCCTATAGGTTTCGCCCCTAGGACCGTTCCCTCTTCCTTGCCGCCAAAGCAACGAGGCCGAAGCCCTTAGGGGGTCGGCCAACCGGCGGTTGGACCGCACGAGGTTCGGCCAATGTGTTGGTCGGCCCTCTTGGACCGTTTTGACCCTAGTACATCCAAAATCAATTAAAATTTACCAAGCGCATTAAAATTTTAAACTGTATGATGTGCTCTTTGCATGGTGATTGGATATGGCCTTAGATATGGATATTGTGGATGTTTATTTTGTGGTTTGGTTTTATTGTAATAATTAATTAATTAGGTTTTACGGCCTGGTAGCTGATCTTCTCCTCAACTTGTGAGGTCTCTCTATTTTGTATAGATGCTAGCTAGTATTAGATAGAGTATAATAGTCAAGAGATGGAGAATAAGCCTAAATAATTGAATGAACCACAATATGGCGGCATTCCACAAAGCTAAGGAGAATGGACTAAAAGATGGAGGCACATGGATATGAGCTTGCTATTTTTAGGGCTTATAGATATTCTACTAGGGAATATCTTAGTTTAGGAGGACATATACACATCACGTTATTTTTTTTTCTAGTTGTTTGTTAATTTTCTTGTTATTTATTGTTGGTGTATGGATGATGCATGCAAATTGGTAACAAGATAAAACAACCCGGATCTTTTATTTTGGGATTGCCCAACCCAAATAAGTAGAGCAGTTGATATGGATCAACAAAACAATTAAAATTGAATGGAAAAATCCCTCAAATTTAAATAATGTATTTTTTCCTTCTCATTACTTAACACTCGTCATTATCATACTTTATCAAGTTCGGACTTGCCAAAGCAAGGCGACTTGATTCATCATGATATGACGCGACGGCGCAAGATAGTTATGTGCGATGATTGAAGTAAGAGATAGGATGCAACTGGGCTACTTCAATTGAATTGAAAGCCTAGAGGGAAACAATTGGGATTATCTATGGGTTAGATAAATTAGGAGTTATTTGCCCAATTGAACCAAGAGTTGCATTGGATGCAATTGGAATTGTTCCTACCTATATAACTGATTTTGGGTGGCTTGCCAAAGCAAGCTCAGAAGAGGTGACATATGTGTTGGGTTATGACGTAGGTTACGCAGCGGAATAATAAAAATTATCCTACTCAAAGCCCACCAAGGATCACAGGAAGAGCCATCATAACATGATAAGAGCATAGAAGATGTGTACCTGGTTTGGGAGATCACACGAAGAATAGCGTCTTCGTCTCTATGAATATCCACACCTTGGATTCTTGATTGGATTCCTTCTCACCATGTAGTGCTAGCAACGGAAGAAGGAGGAAGATGATCACGCAAAACGGAGCACCAAGGCCGGGCCCATGGTGGCCGACGGCAAAAGGAGCGGACGACAAGGAGGGCTTCGGCCTTCTTTGCTTTGTCTCTCTCTCTGTTGCTTTGTTATGTTCTCTCAAATAATGACTTAGGTAGAGAATTAACAAGCTAGAGATACTTTATATAGTCATAACTCTTTATTAACTACATAAATGCTCCAATAATAATCATGTCCTTACATGGCACTTGCAAATTATTCCTACTAAGTTTGCTTGTGGTTGCATTATGATCATTTTATTAATTAGTCCAACTAATTAATACGTATATCCAATTTAATCCATCCGGTGTGTGACCCCATAGGTTTCTACTTAGTTGGTAGTAACTTATTAATAACATGGAGCGGTCTGTAGCAACACATCCATGCAACCCAACCAATAGAAATAAGTCTTGTTCCCAATATTACATATTGCTTTATCCCATTGTCTCCATATTCGGATTGGACACGAGACATAATAGTCACACTCGTATATCCAATCCATAGTTTCTCGATTATGCAAGCAGATAAATCCAAATATCTCCATATTGACTTATCTGAGTCTGGCCAAACATTCAATAAGCACCATCCCTCGAGTGGCCCATGGATATTTTCTCCCATTATGTGGGAGGGACAAATCCTCTCTATGTTACTACGATCTCAAAGCTGCTTCCTACCATGCCCGATGACTATCTTTATAGTTACCCGGTTAAGGCGCAACGTTGGATAATATCAAAGCATGATATTCCACAACTAGAGTATCTAGTGACTTCAAGTCTAAGCATTACAATATTATTAGCACTACGAGAAGCGATTGTGACATTGACATAATCTAATGTATCCTTCTCGTCGTGGGTCAATCCTGTATTCCTTTACTCCTAATGCATACCCACGTGTTAGACTTGATATCTCCATATCAATCTCCAAACATACTAGTCTATAGTTCATTGTCCTATTAATCAATATCATGGACTAGGGATATTTAAGAGAAACAACACATTGCATCCAAGGACTTCATTGTATTAAATGTCACAATAAATAATAAATGAATGTTCTAGCATAACATTGTTCATACTAATATAGATTGCCTCTATGGAACCTATTCCAACAGTCTCCCACATGCACTAATGCCAATCTGGCGCATCTCGTATGCCTATAGATCTAGTGTGCCCTTCATGCTTTCGCTGCGCAAGTGGCTTTGTGAGCGGATCTGAAAGATTGTCATCCGTTGGAATCTTGCACATCTTCACATCTCCTCAATCGATCATATCACAAATAAGATGGAATCTCCTAAGTAAATGCTACGATTTTTGGTGTGATCTTTGTTCCTTGGCTTGGGCGATCGCTCCAGAGTTGTCACAGTACAACTCCATGGGATCCACGATGCTAGGGACCACACCGAGCTCAGTGATAAACTTCTTTATCAAAACTGCTTCTTTTGCTACTTCCGCAGCAGCAATGTACTCAGCTTGAGTCGTAGAATCAGCAAGTGTCCCTTGCTTGGAACTTTTCCAGCTCACAGCACCTCCATTTAGGCAGAGCACGTATCCCGACTGCGATCTGTAGTCATCTTTGTCGGTTTGGAAGCTTGCATCAGTGTAACCAATTACACTGAGCTCCTCCTTACCTCCAAATATCAAGAACGCATCATTAGTTCTTCTCAAGTACTTAAGGATATTCTTAACAACAATCCAGTGACTCTCACCCGGATTGGACTGATATCTGCTCACCATACTCCACGCGTATGATACGTCTTATTTAGTACACAACATGGCGTACATGTTGGATCCTATTGCCGAAGCATAGCGTATCCCACTCATGTGGTCCCTCTCAATCTCAATGGAAAGACCGTCAGTCTTAGATAGAGTGACTCCATGCGACATGGGCAAGAATCCCTTCTTGGAATCTTGCATGTTGAACTGTTTCAACACCTTGTCTATATATGTACTTTGGCTTAGGCCGAGCAGTTTCTTAGATCTATCCCTATAGATCTTGGTACCAAGTATATAAGCTGCATCTCCTAAGTCCTTCATTGCGAAACACTTCCCTAGCCAATCTTTAACATATTGCGAAGTAGGAATGTCGTTCTCAATGAGTAGTATTTCATCCACATACAAGACCAGAAACACTACAGAGCTCCCACTAACCTTCTTATAAACAAAGGGATCATCTTCGTTCTTGATGAAGCCAAACTCTTTGACCGCATCATCAAGACGTCAATTCAAACTCCTAGAAGCTTGCTTTAATCCATAAATGGATATTTGTAGCTTACAGACTTTATTTGTATGCAATGGATCCTAAAAACCCTCCGGTTGTGTCATATACACATCCTCAAGGAGGTTCCCATAAAGGAACGCTATTTTGACATCCATTTTCCAAATCTCATATTCATAGTAAGCTGCAATAACAAGTAGGATCCGAATTGATTTATTCATGGCGACTGGTGAAAAGGTCTCATCATAGTCAATACCATGAATCTGTTTATAACCTTTAGCCACCAATCGTCCTTTGTAGGAAAATACCTTGCCATCCATGTCAGTATTCTTCTTGAAGACCCACTTGAAACCTATGGGCCGAGCCCCTTCAGGTGGTTCCACCAAAGTTCATACTTTGTTGGTATACATGGAATCCATTTCGGATCTCATGGCTTCTAGCCACTTCTTGGATTCTGGGCCTTTCATGGCCTCCCCGTACGTCGCAGGCTCATCATCCATGAGTGGTATGTCATCTGGCTCAGTCACGAGAAGCGTACCTCTTTGGCTCATGACGTACCCTACCTGACCTACAGAGTTCCTGTGTTACCTGAACAGGTTCTTCTACAATGACTTGCGGTTTCTGTTCATGCTCCATCATCGGTTCAGTGTTTTGTGGTTGAATTTCTTCAAGTTCTACGGTCCTCACACTTGCTCCCTTATAGACAAACTCTCTGTCTAGGAACACGCCGGTCCGAGCTACAAACATTTTGTTCTCGGTTGGATTGTAGAAATAATATCCTTTTGTTTCCTTAGGATATCCCACAAACTTACAATTATCCGCTTTGGGTCCGAGCTTGTCCGTTTTTAAACGCTTTACATAGACATCGCAACCCCAAATCTTCATAACTGACACTATGGGACGCTTCCGAGTCCATATCTCATATGGTGTCTTCATGGCTGATTTGGATGGAACACGGTTAATGGTGAAAGCCGCACTTAATAGAGCATCGCCCCAAAATGATAATGGAAGATCGGTTTGACACATCATAGATAGAACCATATCCAATAGGGTTCGATTCCTCCTCTCGGACACGCCATTCCATTGTGGCGTTCCGGGGGGAGTGAGATGGGATACTATCCCACACTCTCTAAGATACTCGTCAAACTATTGGCTCAAGTATTCTCCACCATAATCCGATCGCAAAGCCTTAATACTATTACCAAGGTTCTTCTCTACTTCATTCTTGAAATCCCTGAACAATTTAAAGGATTCGGATTTGGACTTCATAAGGTATACAAATCCATATCTACTGAACTCATCAGTAAACGTAATGTAGTATGTGTAACCACCTCTGGCAGGCGTGGTGAACGGCCAACATACATCGGTTGTATGAGTGCTAGTAACTCACTAGTACTCTCACCTTTCTAATTGCAAGGAGACTTTGTCATTTTTCCCAATAAACAAGACTCACATGTCTCATATGATTCCAAATCAAATGAGTCTAGAAATCCATACTTGTGGAGTCTAGATACGCGTTTCTCGTTTATATGGCCTAAACGACAGTGCCATAGATGAGTAGGATTTAAATCATTAGTTTTAATCCTTTTAGTATTTATGTTATATATGGAATTATTTAGATCAAGGATATACAATCCATTAGACAAATGCGCACTACAATAGTGCATACTTTCAAAATAAATGGAGCAACACTTGTCCTTTATTGAAATAGAAAAACCCTTCTCGTCCAAACAAGAAACGGAAATAATGTTTCTGCTCATAGCAGGCACATAATAGCAATTGACTAATTCTAAAATAAGTCCTGAAGGAAAAGATAGTTCATAAATGCCTATAGCTAATGCAGCAACTTTTGCTCCATCCCAACGCGCATATCTATCTCCCCTTTAGCCAATCTTCTACTTCTTTTTAAATCCTGCACATTTCGACAAATGTGAGATCCACATCCATTATCCAATACCGAAGATGAAGAAATAGATACATTAACGTCTATTAAAACAATACCTGGTGGTGGTTGAATCACTATTCCAAGCTTCTTATCCTCCAGATACTTGGGGCAATTCCTCCTCCAGTGACCCGGCTGGCTACTGTAGTGACTATCACCTTTAGCCATTCCCCCACTAGGCTTTAGGGCTTCCTTGGATTTTGAAACTTTCTTGCCCTTTCCTTTGGAAGTAGAGGCAACTTCCTTTCCCTTCTTCTTAATTACCATAAGTATGGATTTGCCCTTGACTTTATTGATGCTCTGTTCAGCTGTCATTAGCATGTTCAGCAAGTCTAGCATAGTCTTAATGATCTCGTTCATGTTATAGTTCATGATGAACTGGTTATAACTGTCAGGCAACGATTGCAAGACAAGATCAGTAGCCAACTCTTGGCCGAGTGGGAATCCTAGCCTTGTGAGGTTCTCTATATACCCGATCATTCGGAGTACATGAGGCCCAACTGGGTTCCCTTCTGCGAGATTTCTCTTGATCAGTGCCTTGGACACTTCATAACTCTCATGCCTTGCCTGTTCCTGAAACAACTGTTTCATGTGTATGATCATATCACAGGCTTCCATGCTCTCATGTTGATTATGAAGCTCAGACGTCATGGTGCAGAGCATGAGACAAGTCACATCATTAGAATCATCCACATGTTTCCGATGTTCTCTCACGGCAGCTAGAATAGACTCATCGTGAGGTGGTTCTTGAATAGGATTGTCTAAGACGTACAGTTTCTATTCTTTCTTAAGGACGATCCTCAAGCTTCTTTACCAATCAAGGAAATTTGTTCCAGACAGTTTGTCCTTCTCAAGGACAGATCGCAGGATCCATATTACACTTCTTCTTGAGCTTTCTTTGGCAAGTCACCCAAGAATTGGTTATTTAGGTAGGAACCGTTCCAATTGCATCCCATGCAACTCTTGTTCCAATTAGGCGAATAATTAATTATTATTTATCCTTTAGATAACACCTAATTGTCATGCCTCTAGGCTTATCAATCCAATTGATTTTACCCAGTTGCGGCCAACCTCTTGCTTCAACAATCACACATTATTTGCATGTGTCGTCCTCAACACATCAAGGTAAATTAAAACGCGTTGCTTTGGCAATCCCGAATTTAATAGACCTTGATCATGAAGGGTGTTTAGGCAAGAGAAGGCAAAACACAATATTTCCATTGAGGTAGTTAATAGTCATTATTTGTTTGGTTGATCCCATCAACATGATCTACTTATTTGGATTGGGAAATCCACAACAAAAAATCATACTTGTTTATTATTATCTTGTTATCGTTTTGCTAGTATCGCCATAGACACAAAAATAAATAACAAGACATAAATAATAAATATCCAGATAAGAAAAATTAACGTGGCATGGATACGGGCCCTAGACTAAGATATTACCAAGCCAATGATAATATCTATATGCCCTAAAGTGTAAAGCTCATCGCCATGTGCTCCACCATAGCTGTGCGCGCCTAGGATGGGAATCGTCATTGTCTTTGTGGCTTCTTTGGTCCTCTGGTCTTCTTCTCCGTGCTCTTGGCTATAATCTAAATATTTTAATTCTAGCCTAACATCTAGAATAAATAAATGAATAAAACCTCACATGTTGAGAAGAAAAATGGCTCGTAGGCCGCAAAACTTATTAACTATTATAGTAATTAATCAGCACGCAGGCCGTAAAGCTAAACCACAAAACAAACATAAACATCCAAAACCTAGGCCATATCCATCCACCATGAAAAAAAGCACATAATATAGTTAAAAACCAATTTTTAACGCGCTTTTTCAATTTTAGTTGAAATTGGGTAATTAGGGTCAGAACGGTCCAAGAGGTCCAACCTAGACCTAGGCCAACCTCATGGACCGCCAAGCTTAACGCGCAAGGAAGAGGAGGGGCGGCGGCTAGTGTTTCGGCCCTAGCTTCCTTCCTCATCCTTCCTTGTTGCCCAAGTTTGGTTGTTTCCACAAAATTGTTTCCATAATTGAAAAACTTATTTTCCAATCATGTGCCCAATAATCCTAATTTTCAAGAACCCAATTATTCACATCCTATGTGTTCAAACTCACCAAATTACACTTACAATGTTAAATTAGATCTTGTTTGTCTTGAATCAAATTAAATTTACATCTACTATGCTAATTAATTTTAGTTTCGCGTAATATGAATAAAACGGTGTATAAACTGAAATCGTAACACATAAAATCATGTTATGCGCTACGACATGTGGCTCTAATACCACTGTTCGGTTTTGACGTAGGTTACGCAGCGGAATAACAAAAATTATCCTACTCAAAGCCCACCAAGGATCAAAGGAAGAGCAATCATAACATGATAAAAGCATAGAAGATGTGTACCTTGGGTTGGGAGATCACACGAAGAATAGTGTCTTCATCTCTATGAATATCCACACCTTAGATTCTTTATTGGATTCCTTCTCACCGTGTAGTGCTAGCAAAGGAAGAAGGAGGAATATGATCACGCAAAACGGAGCACCAAGGCCGCGCCTATGGTGACCGACGACAAAAGGGGCGGACGACAAGGAGGGCTTCATCCTTCTTTGCTTTGTCTGTCTCTTGCTTTTGTTATGTTCTATCAAATAATGAATTGTGTAGAGAATTAACAAGCTAGAGATCATTTATATAGTCATAACTATTTATAAACTACATAAAGGCCCCAATACTAATCATGTCCTTACATGGATTAGTCCACTTGTAAATTAGTCCTACTAATTTTTCTTGTGGTTGCGTTATGATCCTTTTACTAATTAGTCCAACTAATTAATACCTATATCAAATTTAATCCATCCGGTGTGTGACCCCATAGGTTTCTACTTAGTTGGTAGTAACTTATTACTAACATGGAGCGGTGTATAGCAAGACAAACATGCAATCCAACCAATAGAAATAAGTCAGTGACCCCGACAAACCTCGTGCCCAATATTACATATTGCGTTATCCCTTTGTCTCCATATCCGGATTGGACACGAGACATAATAGTCACACTCGTATATCCAATTCATAGTTTCTCGATTCTGGGAATATGCTTATGCAAGCAGATAACATCAATATCTCCATATTGATTTATCTAAGTCTAGCAAGAAATTCAATAAGCACCATCCCTCGAGTGGCCCATGGATATTTTCTTCCATTATGTTGGAGGGACAAATCCTCTCTACGTCACTACGATCTCTAAGCTTTCTTCCTACCATGCCCGATGACTATCTTTATAGTTACCTAGTTAAGGCGCAACGTTGGATAATATCAAAGGATGATATTCCACAACTAGAGTATCTAGTGACTTAAAGTCTAAAGATTACAATACTACTAGCACTACGAGAAGCGATTGTGACTTTGAAATAATCTAATGTATCCTTCTCGTCGTGGGTCAATCTAGTATGCCATTACTCCTAGTGCATACCCATGTGTTAAACTTGATATCTTCATGTCAATCTCCACACATACTAGTCTATAGTTGATCGTCCTATTAATCAACATAATGAACTAGGGATATTTATGATAAACAACACATTGCATCCAAGGACTTCATTATATTAAATATCACAATAAATAATAAATGAATGTTCTAGCCAAACATTGTTCTTACTAAATATATATTGCCTCTAGGGAACCTATTCCAACAATATGGATCTTGGCCCACTAGAAAATATAATGACATTTTCCGCATTAATATGGAGTGTTATTAACCTGAAAAAATAGTGGGAGCTATGTTACTAATCTAGCCATTATTAAATGTAGTTATTTGTTCACAGAATACTAAAACGTGTATATTTCTCATTTTTTAGAATTCCAATGGCAAACAATTCATCGAATTCATCAAAATCGCTACGATCTGTCCTTGAGAAGATCGTGGACGATGCTACTGATGTGGCCTGCCTTATGCTTTGCACCATGAACACTGAGCTTCTGAAGCAACACAAGAACATGGCTGCGTTTGATATGATTGCACACTTGAAGCAGCTTTTCTAAGAGCAGGCGAGGCACTAGCGGTATGACGTGTCCAAGGCATTGTTCAAATGTCATATGTCAGAGGGGAACCTGGTGGGGCCTCATGTACTGCGCATGATCGGGTAATTGGAGAACCTCACGCGTCTGGGGTTTCCGGTGGGGCCTCATGTACTACGCATGATCGGGTACTTAGAGAACCTCACACGTCAGGGATTTCCGGTGGGTCAAGAGTTGGCCACTGATCTCATCTTGCAATCGTTTCCTGAGAGTTATAGCCAGCTCATCATGAACTATAACATGAATGAGATGAGTAAGCCTCTGCCAGATTTACTCAATATGTTGAGGACAGCTGAACAAAGCATCAAGAAAGGGAAAGGCAAGGCCATGATGATGGTCAATAAAGGAAAGGGCAAGCAAGTTGCCTCTGCCTCCAAAAGAAAGAGAAAGAAAGTTTCTAAGTCTAAGGAACCTGCCTCGAAGCCCTCTGGGGGCCTGACTAAGGGTGAATGTCACTACTGCAATTAGCCTGGACAGTAGAAAAGGAGCTGCCCAAAGTATTTGGAATAGTGATTCCACCACCACCAGGTATTTTTGTTATAGATGTCAATTTAACTATCTCTTCATCTTGGGCATTGGATACTGCATGTTGATCTCACATTTGTCGAAATGTGCAGGATCTAAAGAGAAGTAGAAGATTTGCTAAAGAAGAGATAGACCTGCGCGTTGGTAATGGAGCAAATGTTGATGCATTGGTCGTAGGCGTGTATGAGCTGCCTCTGCCTTCATGATTAGTTTTCGAATTTGATAATTGTTATATTGTGCTTGCTATGAGCAGAAATATAATTTCAAGTTCTTGTTTGGACGAGAAAAGCTTTTACTATTTCAATAAAGGACAAATGTTGCTCCATTTATTTTGATAGTATGCACTATTTTAGTGCGAAATTATTTAATGGGTTATATGTCCTTGATCTAATCAATCCTATATGTAACATAAATATCAAGAGGATTAAAATAATTTTTTAAATCCTACTTATCTATGGCACTGTCGTTAGGCCATATAAATGAGAAACGCATCTCTCGACTCCATAAGGATGGATTCCTAGACTCATTTTGTTATGAATCATATAATACATGTGAGTCTTGTTTATTAGGAAAAATGACAAATTCCCCTTTCAATAAGAAAGGTGAGAGGGTTTGTGAGCAATTGGATCTCGTACACTTTATGTATGTGGGCCATTTGCCCCGCCTGCCAGATGTGGTTATCTTTATTGCATTACATTTACTTATTATTTCAATAGATATGGATTTGTATACCTTATGAAGGCGAAATACTAATCCTTTGAAAAGTTCAAATAATTCAAGAATGAAGTAGAGAAGCAACTTGGCATGAGTATTAAGTCTTTAAGATCGGATTGTGGAGGAAAATACTTAAGCCAAGAGTTTGACAACTATCTTAGAGAGTGTAGGATAATAACCAAACTCATTCCACCCTTGACGCAACAATGGAATGGCGTGTCTGAGAGGACAAATCAAACTCTGTTGGACATGGTTCGATCTATGATGTGTCAAACAGATCTTCCATTATCTTTTTGGGGCCACGCTCTATTATGTGCAACTTTCACCCTTAACCTTGTTTCATCTAAATTAGTCATGACGACACCACTCGAGATGTGGAGTGGAAGGCGTCCCATGTTTTTGCTCATGAGATTTGACGCTGCGATTTGTATTGAAGATGTTAACTAATAGAGAAGCTCGGGACCAAGTCGGATACGTGTAAGTTTTTCGGATACCCTTAGGAAACAAAAGGGTATTATTTCTACAACCCTATTGAAAACAAAGTGTTTGTTTCTCGGACCAGCGTTTTCATAGAAAGAGAACTTGTATGTAAAGGAGCAAGTGGGAGGACCGTAGAACTTGAAGAAATTAAAGAACCACAAACCAATAATCCTACTATGGAACAAGAACAGGAACCGCAAGATGTTGTTGAGGAACCTGTTCAAGTAACACAAGAGCTTCGTAGGTCGAGTAGAGTGCGCCAGGAGCCGGAGAGGTATGGACTTCTCGTGACTGATCCTGGTGACGTGTTGCTCATAGATGATGAGCCTACTACCTATGGAGAGGCCATAAAAGGGCCGGACTCTCAAAAGTGGCTTAAGGCCGTGAGATCCTAAATTGAATCCATGTATACTAACAAAGTGTGGCCTATTGTGGAACCAACCCAAGGGCCTCGGCCCATATGGTGCAAGTGGGTCTTCAAGAAGAAGACTGACATGGATGGCAATGTGATTGCCTATAAGGGCCGATTGGTGGCAAAAGGATTCCGACAGATTCATGGTATTGACTATGATGAAGCCTTTTCCCCAACCTCAATGACCAAATCCATTCGAATCTTACTTACTATTGCAGCTCACGATTATGAGATTTGGCAGATGAATGTCAAAACAGCGTTTCTTTATGGAAACTTCCTTGAGGATGTGTATATGACACAACCAGGGGGTTTTGGAAATCCTTACCATGCCCATAAGGTGTGAAAGTTGCAGCGATGCACTTATGTATTGAAGCAAGCTTCTAGGAGTTGGAATATACCTTTTGATGACCCGATCAAAGAGTCTGGCTTCATCAAGAACGAAGATGAACCTTATGTCTACAAGAAGGTTAGTGGGGGCTCTATTGTGTTTCTGGTCTTGTATGTGGATGACATACTACTCATTGGAAATGACATTCTGTAGGGTTTTGATTCATGGATCGCGCAACGGAAGCATAATCAAACAATAGCCATGCAAAACCCTCCAAGGATCACAAGTCTAGATGCATAACCATAGTGAAGGTAAGAAATCATAAACACACCTTTGGGTTCTCCTTGATGACTTCAAACGCGAATAGTGTCACGTTCTCTATAGTTGATCCACGCCTAGAGTTGATCCTAGATCTCCAATCTCCTTGGTGCTAGCCCGGAATGAGAGGAGGGTGAAGGAATCACGCAAAACGAGGCACAAAGAGGGGTTCGGCCCTCTTGTGGCGTCGGGGACGAGGGGGCGGCGGCAAGGGGGCGGCGTCCTCCTTGTTGCTTGCTCTCTCTCTCCTTTGTTCTCTCCCACTCTTGTTATGTTCTCTTAAGAGCATAAGTTATGAGGACGGAAGGAAGGAGGGTCCTTTATATAGTCCAACAACTCTTTGTTAACTACCTAAAGGACTTATTCTAGTCCTACTAGAATTCAATTTAGTCCCTTCCTTGCAAATTAGTCCCTACTAAGTTTGCAAGGGTTTGCAAAGTGATCCTTCTAATTAATTAATCCAATTAATTAATTCCCAAATCTAGTACAACTCTATATAGCGTGTGACCCCATAGGTTCTATCTAGTTGGTAGCAACTCTTTGCTAATATGGAGCGGTTTCTAGCAAAACATCCATTCTAGCCAACTAATAGAATAGTCATCTAGACAACCTTGTACAAGTAATTGTCTCATCCCTTTGCCTCCATATCCGGATTGGACACGAGACATACAAGTCACACTCGTATATCCAATCCCTAGTTTCTCGATCCATGGAATAGCCTTATTCGTGCAAATAACATCAATATCCCTATATTGATTTATTTGAGTCTGGCCCGACATTCTATAAGCACTATCCTTCGAGTGGCCTAGGATATTTGCTCCCGTTATGTGGGAGGGGCAAATCCTCTCTACGTCCACTACGATCTCTAAGCTTGCTTCTCATTGTATCCAGTACACGCCTTTATAACTACCCAGTTACGGTGTAGCGTTTAACGCTACCAAAATCACAATGATCCACAACTAGAATATCTAGTGACTTCAAGTCTAAGGATGACAATACCATTGTACCCGAGAAGCACTTGTGACTTAACATAACATGTATGTAGCCTTCTCGGTGATGGGTCAATCCAGTGCAACATTCCGTAATGCACACTTATGTGTTGGATCGTGATATCTCCATATCAATCCAACCCCATACTAGTCTATAGATGATTGTCCCATTTAATCATTATACTTGACTAGGGATATTTAAGATAAACAACACGATTGTAAATCTAAGGACTTCATTATATTAAATATCCAATAAATAATAAATGAATTTTCTAGCCAAATACAAATTCATACTAAACTAGATTGCCTCTAGGGCATCTATCCCAACAGTCTCCCACTTGCACTAGAGCCAATCTGGCGCATCTCGTATGCCCATACTCCTAGTGTGCCCTTCATGCTTCCACTGCGTGAGAGGCTTCGTAAGCGGGTCTGACAGATTATCATCTGTAGGAATCTTGCATATCCGAACATCTCCTCTATCGATAATATCTCGAATCAGATGAAACATCCTGAGCACATGCTTGGACTTCTGGTGCGATCTTGGTTCCTTTGATTGCGCGATCGCCCCAGTGTTGTCACAGAACAACTCCACTGGATCCGCAATGCTAGGGACCACACCAAGTTCAGAAACAAACTTTCTGATCCAAACAGCCTCCTTTGCTGCGCCATTTGCAGCAATGTACTCAGCCTCTATTGTAGAATCAGCCACCGTCTCTTGCTTGGAACTCTTCCAGCTCACCGCTGCTCCATTCAGGCAAAACACATATCCCGACTGTGATCTAAAGTCATCTCTGTCGGTTTGGAAGCTTGCATCAGTGTAACCCCTTACACGCAACTCTTCCTCACCGCCAAACATCAAGAAAGCAGCCTTAGTTCTTCTCAAGTACTTTAGGATGTTCTTGACAGCAATCCAGTGACTCTCACCCGGATTGGATTGGTATCTGCTTGTCATACTCAAGGCATATGACACATCTGGTCTAGTACATAACATGGCGTACATGATAGATCCTATGGCCGAGGCATAGGGAATCCTACTCATGCGTTCCTTCTCAATCTCATTGGAAGGACAACCACTCTTCGAAAGAGTGATTCCATGTGACATGGGCAAGAATCCCTTCTTGGAATCTTGCATGTTGAACCGTTTCAACACCTTGTCAATATATGTACTTTGACTTAGGCCTAGCAACCTTTTAGATCTATCTCTATAGATCTTTATACCGAGTATATAGGCTGCTTCCCCTAAGTCCTTCATTGAGAAACACTTTCCTAGCCAATCTTTAACAGATTGCAGCATGGGAATGTCGTTTCCAATGAGTAGTATGTCATCCACATACAAGACCAGAAAAGCTACAGAGCTCACACTAACCTTCTTGTAGACACAAGACTCATCTTCGTTTCTGATGAAGCCAAACTCTTTGACTACTTCATCAAAACGTCGATTCCAACTCCTAGAAGCTTGCTTCAATCCATAAATGGACCGTTGCAGCTTACAGACTTTGTTGGCTTGCTTTGGATCCTCAAAACCCTCCGGCTGTATCATATACACGTCCTCGAGGAGATTCCCATAAAGGAATGCTGTTTTGACATCCATCTGCCAAATCTCATAGTCGTAGTATGCTGCAATTGCAAGTAGGATTCGGATGGATTTGGTCATTGCGACTGGTGAAAAGGTTTCATCATAGTCAATACCATGAATCTGTCTGAATCCTTTAGCCACCAATCGGCCCTTATAGGTAATCACATTACCATCCATGTCGATCTTCTTCTTGAAGACCCACTTGCACCCTATGGGCCGCGCCCCGTCAGGTGGTTCCACCAAAGTCCATACTTTGTTGGTATACATGGATTCCATCTCGGATCTCATGGCTTCAAGCCACTTCTGCGAGTCTGGGCCATTCATGGCCTCCTCATAGGTAGTAGGCTCATCATCTATGAGCATCGTGTCACCGGAATCAGTCACGAGAAGTCCGTACCTCTCGGGTTCCTGGCGCACTCTACTAGATCTACGAAGCTCTTGTGTTACCTGAATAGGTGGATCCACAACTGCTTGTGATTCCTGTTCATGTTCCATAATCGGTTCAGTGATTTGTGGTTCTTGAACTTCTTCAAGTTCTACATTCCTCCCACTTGCTTCTTTAGAGACAAACTCTCTTTCTAGAAACACGCCGGTCCGAGCAACAAACACTTTGTTCTCGGTTGGATTGTAGAAATAGTATCCCTTAGTTTCCTTAGGGTACCCCACAAATGTACACTTATCCGATTTAGGCCCTAGTTTGTCTGATTGTAAACGTTTTACATAGACATCGCAGCCCTAAATCCTCATGAACGACAGTGTGGGACGCCTCCCACTCCACATCTCATATGGTGTCTTCATGACTGATTTAGATGGAACACGGTTAATGGTGAAAGCTGCACTTAATAGAGCGTAGCCCCAAAATGATAATGGAAGATCGGTTTGACACATCATAGACCGAACCATATCCAATAGGGTTCGATTCCTCCTCTCGGACACGCCATTCCATTGTGGCGTTCCGGGTGGAGTGAGTTGGGACACGATCCCACACTCTCTAAGATAGTCGTCAAAATCTTGGCTTAAGTATTCTCCTCCACGATCCGATCGTAGAGCCTTGATACTTTTGCCAAGTTGCTTTTCTACTTCATTCTTGAATTCTTTGAAGACTTCAAAGGATTCTGATTTTGCCCTCATAAGGTACACAAATCCATATCTACTGTAATCATCAGTAAACGTAATGAAGTAGACATAACCACCCCTGGCAGGCGTGGCAAATGGCCCACACACATCGGTATGTATGAGCGCCAATTGCTCACTAGTCCTCTCTCCTTTCTTATTGAAAGGGGACTTTGTCATTTTTCCCAATAAACAAGCCTCACATGTCTCATATGATTCAAAATCAAATGAGTCTAGTAATCTATCCTTATGGAGTCTAGATACACGTTTCTTATTTATGTGGCCTAAACGACAATGCCATAAATAAGCAGGATTTAAATCATTTATTTTAATCCGCTTGGTATTAATGTTGTAGACAGGATTGCTTAGATCAAGGACATAAAGTCCATTAAATAATTGTGCACTAAAATAGTGAATATTATTCAAATAAAAGGAACAACAATTGTTCTTTATTGAAATAATAAAACCTTCCTTGTCCAAACAAGAAATAGAAATAATGTTTCTGCTCATAGCAGGCACAAAATAGCAATTATTTAATTCTAAAACTAATCCTGAAGGCAGAGATAGCTCGCACACGCCTATGGCCAACGCAGCAACATTTGCTCCATTCCCAACGCGCAGATCTACCTCCCCTTTAGCAAATCTTTTACTTCTCTTTAGATCCTGCATATTTCGACAAATATGAGATCCACATCCAGTATCTAATACCCATGATGTAGAGACAGTTAAATTGACATCTACAACAAAAATACCTGGTGGTGGTGGAATCACTATTCCAAGCCTCTTGTCCTCCAAATATTTTGGGCAGTTCCTCCTCCAGTGTCCAGGTTGACTGCAGTAGTGACATTCACCCTTAGTCACGACCTTGGCAATCCCACCAACAGGCTTAAGGGCTTGTTCCTTGGACTTGGCAACTGACTTGCCTTTGCCCTTGGAGGAAGATGCAAACCTTTTGCCCTTTCCTTTGTGCACCATCATAATGGCCTTGCCCTTACCCTTGTTGATGCTCTGTTCAGCCGTCCTCAACATGTTGAGCAAATCTGGCAGTGGTTTAACGATCTCGTTCATGTTATAGTTCATAATGAACTGTCCATAAATCTCGGGAAACGATTGCAACACGAGATCGGTTGCCAACTCTTGGCCGACCGGGAACCCAAGCCGGGCGAGATTCTACAAGTACCCGATCATTCGGAGTACATGGGGTCCCACCGGGTTCCCTTCTGCCAGATGACATTTGAACAGTGCCTTTGAGACCTCATACCTCTCTACCCTCGCCTGCTCTTGGAAGAGCTGCTTTAGATGTTCGATCATATCGACAGCATTCATGTTCTCATGTTGCTTCTGAAGCTCAGAGGTCATGGTGCAAAGCATTAGGCAGGCCGCATCATTAGCGTCATCAACACGCTTTTGATACGCCTTTAAGTCAGCAGGTGTCTGATTCTCTGGACCTTCTGGGACTTGCTCCTCTATTGCGTACAGTTTCTTCTCTTGCTTGAGAACAATTCTCAAGTTTCTGTACCAATCAAGAAAGTTGGTTCCAGAGAGCTTGTCCTTCTCAAGGACAGATCGTAGGGAATGTTGTGAACTCGATGAGTTGTTTGCCATTTGGAATTCTACAAAGGGAAAATACGCAAGTTTTAGTATTTGTGAATTTTGTCTATATTTAATAATGCTAGTTTATTAAATATAGCTCCCACTATTTTTCTACGGATTAATAACCCTCAAGATATTAATGCGGAAAATATCCTTATATTTTCTAGTGGGCCAAGATCCATCTTTTTCATCTCCTTATGAGCTTGCTTTGGCAAGTCACCCATAATTCGACTACTTCTTAGGTAGGAACAATTCCAATTGCATCCCACATGCAACTCTTGGTTCAATTGGGCAAATAACTCCTTATTTATCCATCCATATGGATAATCCCAATTGATTGCCTCTAGGTTTCTTAATCAAATTAATAGCCTAGTTGTGCTCAACCTCTTATCTAAACAATTGCACATTGTTACGTGCCATCGCATTCCATCATTATGAACCAAGTCGCCATGCTTTGGCACGCACGAGCTTGATAAATAATGATGATAATGAGTGTTTAAATAACGAGAAGGCAAGAACACAATATTGAATTTTTGAGGGATTTTTAAATTAAATTTTAATTATTTTGTTGATCAATATCAACTAATCTATCTATTTGGGTTTGGGCACAACTCCAAATAATAGATCCGGGTTGTCTAATTATCTTATTATTCTAATTGCATGCATCATCCATACACCAACCACACAAATAATAAGACAATAAATAAACAACCACAAAACAAAAATTAAACGTGATGTGGATATGGCCTTTTTCTAGACTAAGATAATTCTAAGCCAATGGAATTATCTATGAACCCTAAGCAAACACACATCTCCATGCGTCTTGATCTTTTGGTCCATCCTTCATAGTCATGTGGAATGCTCCATGCTCCATGCTCCATCTTTTGTGGCTTCTTTGGCTTTGGGCTTCTTTTCTTCAATCTTGGCTAACAATCTACTTTATCTAGCACTAGCTATTATCTATACTAAATAAAATAAATCTCACAAGTTGAGAAAAAAATGGCACGCAAGCCATAAAACCCTAATTAATTATTACAATTAATTGATCAGCTCGCAGGCCGTAAAACCAAACCACAAAATTAAACATCCACATCAAACCACATCCTAAGGCCATATCCAATCACCATGCGAATTGCACATAAACAGTTAAAATCCAATTTTAACGCGCTTGGTCAATTTTAATTGATTTTAGGATTTCTAGGGTTAAAACGGTCCATGGGCCCAACAATCCAATTGCCCGGGCCCAAACAAAGTGAACCATAAGGCCCTAGGGCCGGCCCGGCCCAAAACCCGCAAGCTAGGCCCGCGGGTTAGGGCCGCCCGGCCCCTTAGGGCGCCAAGCTTGGGCGGCAAGCAAGGGGGGCGGTCCCCTAGGGGGCCGAACCTCCTTGTGGAGGTTGTTTCCAAAACAACCTCCTTGCTTGGAGCCCAAGTTTGGTTGTTTCCTTGTTTTGGGAGAACTCCTTCTTCCCCAAGGATGCCCAAACCCTAGATCTAAGATCCTAAAATTTCTCAAACTCGCCAATTCATGCATCCAATGCAATAATTGGGTCTTGTTGTGATTAATTCTTTGACAAATTGCATCCAATGCTTGATTTGTCTTGTTTTACGCGATAAACAACAAATTAAGGTGTAAAACAACAAGAATGTAACACATAAACTACGTTTATGCTCTATGACCTGTGGCTCTGATACCACTGTAGGGTTTTGATTCATGGATCGCGCAACGGAAGCATAATCAAACAATAGCCATGCAAAACCCTCCAAGGATCACAAGTCTAGATGCATAACGATAGTGAAGGTAAGAAATCATAAACACACCTTTGGGTTCTCCTTGATGACTTCAAACGCGAATAGTGTCACGTTCTCTATAGTTGATCCACGCCTAGAGTTGATCCTAGATCTCCAATCTCCTTGGTGCTAGCCCGGAATGAGAGGAGGGTGAAGGAATCACGCAAAACGGGGCACAAAGAGGGGTTCGGCCCTCTTGTGGCGTCGGGGACGAGGGGGCGGCGGCAAGGGGGCGGCGTCCTCCTTGTTGCTTGCTCTCTCTCTCCTTTGTTCTCTCCCACTCTTGTTATGTTCTCTCAAGAGCATAAGTTATGAGGAAGGAAGGAAGGAGGGTCCTTTATATAGTCCAACAACTCTTTGTTAACTACCTAAAGGACTTATTCTAGTCCTACTAGAATTCAATTTAGTCCCTTCCTTGCAAATTAGTCCCTACTAAGTTTGCAAGGGTTTGCAAAGTGATCCTTCTAATTAATTAATCCAATTAATTAATTCCCAAATCTAGTACAACTCTATATAGCGTGTGACCCCATAGGTTCTATCTAGTTGGTAGCAACTCTTTGCTAATATGGAGCGGTTTCTAGCAAAACATCCATTCTAGCCAACTAATAGAATAGTCATCTAGACAACCTTGTACAAGTAATTGTCTCATCCCTTTGCCTCCATATCCGGATTGGACACGAGACATACAAGTCACACTCGTATATCCAATCCCTAGTTTCTCGATCCATGGAATAGCCTTATTCGTGCAAATAACATCAATATCCCATATATTGATTTATTTGAGTCTGGCCAGACATTCTATAAGCACTATCCTTCGAGTGGCCTAGGATATTTGCTCCCGTTATGTGGGAGGGGCAAATCCTCTCTACGTCCACTACGATCTCTAAGCTTGCTTCTCATTGTATCTAGTACAAGCCTTTATAACTACCCAGTTACGGTGTAGCGTTTAACGCTACCAAAATCACAATGATCCACAACTAGAATATCTAGTGACTTCAAGTCTAAGGATGACAATACCATTGTACCCGAGAAGCACTTGTGACTTAACATAACATGTATGTAGCCTTCTCGGTGATGGGTCAATCCAGTGCAACATTCCGTAATGCACACTTATGTGTTGGATCGTGATATCTCCATATCAATCCAACCCCATACTAGTCATAGATGATTGTCCCATTTAATCATTATACTTGACTAGGGATATTTAAGATAAACAACACGATTGTAAATCTAAGGACTTCATTATATTAAATATCCAATAAATAATAAATGAATTTTCTAGCCAAATACAAATTCATACTAAACTAGATTGCCTCTAGGGCATCTATCCCAACACATTCCTACCTTGCAATCTGTCAAAGATTGGATAGGAAAGTGTTTCTCAATGAAGGAATTAGGGGATGCAGCTTATATACTTTGTATCAAGATCTATAGGGATAGATCGAGGAAGCTTCTAGGCCTATGTCAAAGTACATATATTGACAAGGTGTTGAAACGTGTCAACATAGAAGATTCCAAAAAGGGATTCTTGCCCATGTGGCATGTCATCACCCTTTCGAAGGCTGATTGTCCCTCCAATGAGATTGAGAAGGACCGCATGAGTAGGATACTCTATGCGTTGGTCATAGGATCCATAATGTATGCCCTGTTATGTACTACACCAGATGTGCAATACGCGTTGAGTATGGAAAGAAGATATCATTCTAATTCAGGTTAGAGTCACTTGATAGCGGTCAAGAGCATCCTCACGTACTTGGGAAGAATTAAGGATGTGTTCTTGATCCATGGAGAGGAGGAAGATTTTCGTGTAAGGGGTTACACGGATGCAAGCTTCCAAAACGAAAGAGATGATTTCAGATTGCAGTCGGGATTCGTGTTTTGCTTTAATGGAGCAGTGGTGAGCTGGAAGAGTTCCAAGCAAGAGACGGTTGTTGATTTTACAACTCAGGCTGAGTACATTGCTGCGAGTGGCGCATTAAAGGAGGCTGTTTGGATTAGGAAATTCATTACTGAACTTGGTGTGGTTCCTAATATTGTGGGTCCAATAGAGTTGTATTGTGACAACACTGGAGCGATTGCACACCCCAAGGAACCCATGTCACACTTGAAATCCAAGCACGTACTCAAGAAGTTCCATCTTATTCGACATATTATCGATAGAGGATATATGAAGATATGCAAGATTCCTATAGATGAGAATCTTTTAGATCCACTTTCAAAGTCGCGTGTTGAGTACAAGCATGAAGGACAAACTAGATCTATTGGCATACGAGATGCACGAGATTGGCTCTAGTGCAAGTGGGTGACTGTTGGAATAGATGCCCTAGAGGCAATCTTTTTAGTATGAACATTGTTTTTGGCTAGAATAATCATTGTATTATTTATGGAGATATTTAATATAATGAAGTCCTTGGATTACAATATGTTGTTTATCTTAAATATCCCTAGTCAATTATATTGATTAATAGGACGATCAACTATAGACTAGTTTGGGGTTGGATTGATATGGATATATCACGATCAAACACATGGGTATGCATTAGGGATAATTGCATATTGGATTGACCCACAACAAGAAAGCTACATACATTATGTAAAGTCACAAGTGCTTCTCGTAACTGAAATTGGTATTGTGGTACTTAGACATGAAGTCAATAGATACTCTAGTTGTGAAATATCATGCTTTGAGATTATCAAACGTTGCTCCTTAACCATGTGACTATAAAGGTAGTTATCGGGCATTATAGGAAGCAAGCTTAGAGGTGGTAGTGATGTAGATGTCCCTCCCACATAACGGGAGCAAATATCCGCAGCCACTCGAGGGGTAGTGCTTATAGAATGTCTGGCCAGACTCAGATAAATCAATATGGGATATTGATGTTATCTGCATGGATAAGACTATTCCCAGGATCAAGAAACTATGGATTGGATATACGAGTGTGACTTTTATGTCTCGTGTCTAATCCGGATATGGAGACAAAGGGATAATACAATACGGTAACATTTCTCACAAGGCTTGTCGGATTACTGACTATTTCTGTTAGTTGGGTGGCATGGATGTGTTGCTAGACACCGCTCCATGTTTGTAATTGTTACTACCAACTAAGTAGAAACCTATAGATTAAGCCTGAATAGGGAATTAATTGATATGATTAATTAAATAGAAGGGTCAATACACAACCAGTTGCAAACTTAGTAGGCCTACTTTTGCAAGGTGAACTAACCCATGTAAGGACATGATTGGTAGAGGGGCTAATATGTATTTAACAAGGAGTTGTTAGACTATATAAATAATACTCCTAGCTTATTTCCTCATAAGAGTGTCATAATTGTTATCACAAAAAGATAGAAAAAGGAAGGAGAGAGCAAACACAAAGAAGGGCCGAACCCGACCCCCTCCTGTCCGCCCCTCCATTACCGTCGGCCCCTTGTAGCCGTGGCCTTGTGTGCTCATTTCGCGTGATCTTATTCTTCCTCCTTCTTACCTAGGTAGCACAAAAGGTGTTGAAGGATCCAGAGACAATTCTAGGAGTGGACTATCCATAGAGACGTGAATAATATTTCACGAGTGAACTCATCCAAGAAGACAAACAAGGTACTTGATGTTCTCATCATTTACTATCGTTATGAATTCAAGAATTTTGATCCTTGTAGGGCCTTGAACGGATTTTATTATTGTTTATTCCGCTCCGCATACTTTATCAAAACCCTACAGCTATGACCGCTAACCCAATTATGCATGCTTGGACAAAGCAACAGAAATCGACTATCACTACATCCGTGAAAAAGTTGTATCTCGTGAATTATGTCTTTCATTAGTCAAGATCTCAGATCAATTAGCGGACATCTTTACAAAAAGAATTCCCACCAAGCATTTTCAAGACCTGAAGAGCAAACTTATGGCCCTTCTAGCACTTGCAGTTTGAAGGGATTATTAGAACAAGCCCAAATCACTGCATTATAAAGACCAACCTGTCCAGGCCCAATATAACAGTCCAGCCCATTTCTGATTCTAACCGAATGGAAGCTTAGCCACAATACAAGGGTCACTATGTAAATAACCAAAGTTCTGTTTTATATAAACTGTCCAATCTAGGTTTGACCGATCGAACGACTCTCTCCTCACCGGCAATGTTTATAAACACCTTCAGTGACTCTTCGTGATTCATCCCCCTCTTCTTCTTCAATATTATCTGTGTAATTTTATAGTTGGGCTTTGAAGCTGGTTTCAAAGCCTTGAAATTGCACTACACTGCACAGCATGAACGAAGGGGGAGTTCTTCCTCCTATTCCTTCTCTAATTTCTTTCACTTGTTCATGCTATATTTGATGATGAAAGACAAATTCATTATGTGTTATATCATGTCTTAATCTCATTATTTTCCTAAGTTATTTTGCATGGATCATTAGCTAATTATTTTTTGCAGGTTTAGCTAGGTTTCCAAGAAAGAAGTCCAAATATATGTCATCCCATCCAGCAGAGAAAATCATTTCTGATCCATCCACTGGTACAAAAACAATATATCATTTGAAGAACTTGTGTGCTTTTAATGCTTTTGTGTCTCTTGTAGAACCTAGGAATGTGAAGGAAGCACTTCAAGAAGCAGACTGGATCATTTCAATGCAAAGTGAGCTAAATGAATTCTAAAGGAACAAATTCTAGAATCTAGTTACTCCTCCCAAAGATCAGTCTGTTATTAGAACAAGGTGGGCGTTCAGAAACAAGATGGATGAAAATGGTTGGTAAGGTTATCAGAAATTAGGCAAGATTAGTATCTCAAGGCTACAACCAAGAAGAAGGTATAGATTATGATGAGACATTTGCTCATGTTTCCAGGTTAGAAGCAACTAGAATACTTTCATTTGCATCATAAGCATACCAACCTTTTTCAAATGGATGTTAACTGTGCATTTCTAAATGGTCTTCAAAAGTTTATGTTGCTCAACCTCCTGGTTTGGAATGTTATGAGTTTCTAAATCATGTTTATAAGCTTGAAAAAGCTCTTTATGGTCTCAAACAAGCTTCAAGAGCTTGGTATGAAAGATTGTCAAAGTTTTTACTTGAAAATGATTTCAAAAGTGGATTAGTTGACAAAACCCTTTTCATAAAGACATATGGGAAAGACGTTTTAGTAGTACGTAATATATGTGGATGATATTCTGTTTGGTGTTTCTAATGATTCTCTTTCCAAGGATTTCTCTAGTCTTATGAGCAGGGAATTTGAGATGAGCTTGATGGGAGAGCTAAATTTCATTCTTGAATTTCATGTACATCAAATAAAGAGAGGAATTTTCATACGTCAAAATAAATACACCAAGGATTTGCTGAAAAACTATAATATGTCTCAATCCAAGGTATCCAAAACTCCCATGAGTTCTACACTATCCTTAGACAAGGATCAAAATGGTAAGAGTGTGAACCAAAAAGAGTTCAGAGGTATGATTGGTTCACTACTCTATCTTACTGCAAGAAGGCCATACATTATGTTTAGAGTACGATTTTGTGGTAGATTCCAAGCTGATCCTAAAGAGTCTCACTTAGTTGCTATCAAAATAATTTTTAGATATATCAATGGTACCAAAGACTTAGGGATTTGGTATCCTAAACAGTCTAACTTCTCTCTGTGTGGCTATTCAGATGTTGATTTTGCAGGATATGAAGTTGACAGAAAGAGCACTTCATGGTGTTTCCAGTCCCTTGGATCATCCCTCATAATATGCCATTCTAAACATCAAAATCAGTAGCTTTATCAACAGGAGAAGCTGAATACATAGCAGCAGGAGCTTGCTGCTCACAAGTGTTGTGGATAGTTCAACAGATGAGAGATCTGGTTATGATTTCAGAGATATCCCCATCAAATGTGACAACACTAGTGCTATCTCAATTAAAAAGAATCCAGTACAACATTCAAGGACTAATTACATTGGTGTCAAACATCACTTCATTAGAGATCATGTGAAGAAAGGTGATGCATAACTTTCATTTGTGCCTACTAACATGCACTTTGAAGATATCTTCACTAAACCATTGCCAGAGGATAGATTCACAGCCTTGAAATTAGAACTCGACATGTTGAACAAGGAAGCACTGGTTTAGGGGGAGCATCAGGTAAGTTATTTGTTTTTCAATTTTTGAAAAGTTTTTCAAATCCTTGAAAAGTCACCTTGAAAATTTTATCTGCGGTATCAAAGTTTTTCAAGGCCTTGAAATCATTTTCAAATCTTTGAATATAAATAGGTGTACTACATGTTTCAATGAATGGATCCATAAGGCTAGGTGTTATCTCTGTAGATAATTGCCTAACATTATTTTTACCTTATAAAACAAATCTTTTTCAAATCAGTATAATACTATTTTCTTTCCACACGTCACACACAAATTTGAATTTCAAACAAGATTTCATTCCTCAAATAATTGTGAAACATTAATTTTCTTATTCACTCAAAAACTTCATTATTTATCTTCTCTATTCTCTCTCTCTCTCTCTCTCTCTCTCTCTCCCTCTCTCTTTCTCTCTCTCTCTCTCGTTTATCTTTCCTGCATCTCTCTTCTTAAACCCTAAACGTATGGACTCCCAAAGATCAAAGAAGAGCACATGGAAGAAAAGAAAAGATGGAGAAGAAGAAGTTCAAGCTATCAATGACAGTTCCATTTCCAGAATTGTCAGTGCACCAAAGGACAAGTATGATCAGACTGGTGCTTCAAGCAAGAACAAGTCAAATCCAGTGGCTACTTATGGGAAACAAAAGGGTATTTATATTGTAGTCCAAAGAAAGTGAATACGGTGAAAGAAGCTCAGAAATCAGGTTTACTCTGAAGAGAAAACAACTTCTGGAAAGAGGTATCTGGTTAGATGGATTTTCATATGCTCCTGTTTCTTACTGTAGCATGATCAGTATTAGCATAATAGACTCTATGGACTTGGAGTGTATTAGGAGATTAAACTGAGCTCTCGTTGGAAAATCCAAAACCCCTCTAAGGTTGCATACTCTAGGCTTACCGTACTCTTTTACCTGAATAAGAAACAAGTGAATACTTTGGGTTTAAATATATCATTTAAGGTGGCTGGTATTGAGATGGAGTTAGATCATGCTGAATTTGCTAACGCCTTAGGATGGCCAAAGAAGTACAATACAGACAATTACCCTAGAAAAATTGATGGTATAAAGATGGCTAAGGAAGAGTTCTTTTTACTTGGTATAGCTACTACCTCTAAGCAGTAAAATCATTATGTGTTAACTGTTGATGCCAAAATCTTGTTTACTATCATCATGAGGTGTGTGGTACCAAAAGAGAATTCAAAGGAGTTACTATCTGATAGGGTAATGTATTTGATGTACTTGGTGATGCATGGTTATAATATTGACCCGCCAAGCATTGTAATGGAACACATGCTGTATAGCTGTAGCAAGAATATGAAGCATCCACTACCCTATGCCAACCTCCTCTCACTTTTCTTTAACCATCTGAAAATACCTGTTGACAGGGAAGAGACAATCACCACTAGTTTTGGAATGATAGTTGAAAAGTCCTTTCAAAGGATTGGAAATGTGAAAACCAGTGAGGTTGTATGGAAGTTCAACTCTGAATTGTCTGCTGATGAGTTGAAGGTCAAGAAGTGTTCTAAGACTAAATCCTTAACACCACACCTTTAGCCCTACCTTCTACCCCTCAGAACCAGCCTCTAGTTCTTCAGAAGTTGGACTATATTGAGAATGAACTAGATGAGATAAAGCAGGGACAATATCAGATGATTAATGAGTCTAGAAGTGTTTTCAAAAGCATCAATTTGATACATTTGTAAGAAAAGGACTTGCCAGCTCAAGAAGGTTCAAGGAATTCAGGATGTATTAGAAACTTATTTGATGAACACGATGCTAAGGGTGAAGCTGTTGGAGATAAGACTGGTGGTAAAAAGGCTGTTGAAGTTGCTGATGAGCCTTGGTGAATAAGTTGCTCAAGAAGAGGATCAACAAGAGGATGAGGAACAAGATGGAGAAGAAAGTGATCAAGAAGATGCTGCAGGGCCTAAGACTGATGAAGTTCCAAAGCCTTGATTTCCTGCCTTTCTTTCTTCTTTTTAAATCCTTGAAAATCATCTCTTTCAAACTTCTAATTTCTTTAAGTTTTTCAGTTTTCAAAATAAGGGTGATCCAACATTTTCTCACTTTCTTGAGGGAAGTCAAAAATGGGGAGAACTTTAGGTAGTATTTCAGGATATTCTATGGGTTTTATGGCTGTAGGGTGGTTTAGAGATATGTGGATGTTTTTGAACCGCTTAGTTTTTTTGGACTAGGTTATTTAAGTTTGATTTTGATTCTACCAGTATAACTGTTGTAACATTTATTTGATTTTGACATTATATGACTGTTTCTGCTATGCTGCTAATGTCTATCTTTTGAAAAATACAGTTGAATTAGTGGCTTTTTAATTCATCAAGGGGTAGATTGTAAGTAGACCTGTCAATGGGTCGGTTCGGACCCGGAACCGACCCGGAACCGACCACGTATGACCCGACCCACCCAAATAAAAACTGACCCAGACCCTAATGGTTCTAAACCCACAAAACTATATAACCGCTGGGTTTGGACCATTCACCCAAGGGGTCAATTTGAACCTATTTGGAGGTGCTGTAACACCGTCCAGATCCAAAAATCACTCCTCCCTCTCTGTCTCTCTATCTCTCCCTCTTCTTCACTCAGTACACCGCACCTACATCCATCGTTTGGATCTCACTGAAGAAGAACAATAGATGGCGTCGGAACAGGAAGAGGGCTGTGGAGGAACCTCAATCAGCGATGGAGGCTCAAGCCGCCATCGGTTGCTGCAGATCCGAAGAATGGACTCTCGGATCTTTCAATCAACGCCGCCGGTTCTGGAATCCATCTCCACCGCCGCCGCCGGGAACCATATCACAGCGCCGACGAGTTCCGACTGTTTGACGGTCAGATTCTGGACGCGACGACGACGAACTCTTCCTCCGCGGTAAATCTGGGGACGACGTTTGCGGCGGAGCGCATTCCACGGAGAACGGGGCGGAGATGGACCAAGTGATGTACGGGTCATGGGTCGCCCGACGGGTTTATGGTTCTGATCCGGTTCTGGCAATTTTGGGTTTGGGTTTCACGGTCCGGCTCTGCTTGGGTCTCAAATTAACCGGGTCTGTCTTGGGTCCGGTTTGGGTCTACCCAGACCTGACCCATTGACAGCCCTAATTGTAAGTTCATAGTTGGTCTAAAGCCTTTAATCTCCACTGCACAACATGAACTAAGGGGGAGTTCTTCCTCCTATTCCTTTTCTAGTCTCCTGCACTTGATCATGCTACATTAGATAATGGAAGACAAACTAATTATGTGTTATATCATGTCTTAATCTCACTATTTACCTAAGTTATTTTGCAGGGATCACTAGCTAATTATGTGTTGCAGGTTTAGATAGGTTTCCTTATTTACCGAGATGCATAAGTGGCAATCAATGTCTACAGATTCAGTGCTACTGTTATGGATGGTTGTCTGGACTTTCCTTGAGCTTACAGATTCAAGATGAGATCAAAATCCTTGAAAGAATCAAGAAGCTAGCAGTTGGAGCAAGCTGTTTAGAGTCAAAGATCTTCAGAGGATTTCTATGAATTTTTGTTTGAAACTTCCTATAAAGTTTGTAATTCAAACAGACAAGACAAGTGAATCAGAGAGATAGAGAAGCACATATCATAACGAACATATTCATACTCTCCAATGAATGGACAAGCATCATTGAAGAAGATCAAACATCCACTCAATCCATTCCAGCTTCCACAAGAAGACTTCAAGCTTTACTGCTTCACTGTGTTCACAGTGTTCTTCATTCTGAGTTTAGTTTTTACATCATTCTGTTATATTAATTAATCTTTTGTTCTCGTGAGTTTTTCAAGAGGAACAAAAGAGAATTCTTATTGTAATCAGTTAGCTAGAGAAGGTATTAGATACGTTAGTGAGAACCACATGCTGGAAAAGAGTTAGGGAATACTCTTGGCCTGATATCTTGGGCTTAGCTTTAGATTAATAAGAAGTTGATGAAATCCTAGAGGGATTAGATCCCTCAGGCAGAGATTAGGCCACTTGGGACCGAACTTCGTAAAAAAACATTGTGTTCTTTGTCTTGAATTTCAGTTTCGTACTTGTCTTCTTAACTGCTTCAAAACAGCTTTTAGTTTAAATCTTTGGAAAGCTTTTGAAAGCTTTGAAAACTATCAGTAAACTTCAAACTGTCGGTTTTGGTTTTCAAACCCTTGAAACTGAGTTGAATAGTTTGAAACACTTCAAGTTCTCCTCAAATTGTTCTAAATCCACTCTTTTGGCAAAATTTGGCATACTCTAATCAACCCCCATTTCTAGAGTATTTGATCCTGTATTTGCTACATGCATTATAATCTTCAATCTACTTGTCTATGTGATTTCTTATTTGGTTGTTTATGGCAAAACATAGTTGGGTTTTCACACTATCATCACATATTTATTGAATGTGAAGTTGCAATGGGGATCTGGGGAGGATCTCTGAAACAAAAAATCGTCCAAATTCAATCACCGAGTATGTCAATCTGGGGCATAGAAAGCTTCAGAGGTTGAATAGAGAAGACCTTGGGTACTTTTAATTTGGAATATTTTGGAAATAAAATCAAACATACTTTTCAAACAGAAGTAAAACTGCTCAAGATTTAGTTGGTGAAGCTTATAAGTATTTATCACTGTTTGCTGAGGCGCCGGTTGAATGCACCTACAACTCTACAAGATGAAGACGGATGGATCATTCATTTCTAACTCTTTTAAAGGACGTTTCGAAGTGGTAATGAGAGGGATGGACGGCTTCCTCCATGCCGGTTTGGTTGGGCCAGTGCCACCGACCTGGTAAAAATGGCGGAGGCCTCGAAGCTGTTGAGAGGCATACGTTTTTCTGTTGACTGTGACTTCAAACTTGAAATTTGAGACAATCTATACAGTGGTATTCAAGCGCTGCATGAGAAGAGGAAAAGACCAAGAAACTTTGGTCGTGATTTCTCGGAAGGGTATTTCTTGTAGATTCATGTGCTGCAATAAGGGAAAATTGCTTTCAGAAATACTCTTTCAATCTTATCAACAGAGTGATAATGATGAAACTGTTATGAAATATTGGGCTATTTTATTGGTGAATATCCACCACATCTTGTAAGCCCATTGTATATTGTGTTTGGCCCATTAGTCCACCCTAATTCCAATATAAAGGGGCTTAGGGTTGGAGATTGAACACCTTTCTCAACAATATTCTTCCTAAATTGTTTGTCTCTCTTTCTCATTTTACAACATGTTATCAGCACGCTCTATTAGACAACTGTTCTAAGGAAGAGATCTACCAAAAACAGGTATGGCGTTCATAATTTTTTTTTAAATCAAAGAGAGTAATCAAACGAAAAATATAATTTCCAATTGGATTATTCTCGTGTGATTTGTTAAACAAGCAAGAAGATGTTATTTTTTTCTATATCTGATGCGATATCCATCACTATGTTGAGAAGGAGAAAATAAAATGAAATACAAATCCACCGTTTGGCAACGACCAAGATCGGTGCGACAATATTAGTCTCTATTGGCCATGTGTATTATGTATTTTCATGTTCTAATTATTCTTTTAATATATATGTTGGTTCTATGGGGCTGAGTCCAAACAAATGAAAAAAAAAAAAAAAAAAAAAAAAAAAAAAAGCTTAAAGGTAGAATTGAGAACTCTCACTTAATCCTACTGCTACAAAAAGCAAGAATCCTGACAGTGTACCATAAGTACAACTCATTGTGTTGTTAGAAGCCACTCTTAATAAAGGCGCAAGCGATTATAAAAGGATGAGTATGAGCTTGTTGTCTCGAGCATCGCAAAGATGAGTCATCCTCTCTAAAGATGATTTTTAATTATGGGTCTCCATGATATGAGTATACAATGATTGAATTGTAGACTCTTAAAAGCAGTTGATATTGATATATGAGGTATTTCATGCCACAAGTTGTGAAATACATATTATGCCCAAGAGTTATAACATATTATTATATCTCAAAGATATATCGTATTATCAAATAAAATTGCTATAGAGTAATGCAAAAAATTTAATGATCAACATTATGATAAGTTGGTCCCATGTTTAGAAATGGACTGTAGTGCATTTCCAGAAGCAAATGCCAGCTCAACAATATTTGTTTTACCCAAAATAATGACGTATTCCTTGAAGTTAACCAATCTATGCTTTCACAATAATTGGCGCAGTCATGGACTAAGTTGCATTGATATGCACGTTCATTGTCATATATTGAAGTGCATCCTTATGATTTCTCCGAAGAGGAAGACTACATAAAATAGGGGGAGAAAAGGAATGCACGAATAGATTAAAAAAGAGCATCCCCTATGAACTTCATTGCATTCTGGAGCGTTATTTATTGGGTTATTTGAGAAGCTTCTAGTTGCTTAGCATCTTTAGAGCTATGACTACATGAACCAAATTTTATATCATTGGGAGAAAAAGGGCATTCTCTACGAAGATATCATTATGAGGGAACGAATATGACTTGATGGGTTACATCACCAAACCAACGCCTAGTTGATGCGTTGTGTTTTGTATCATATTACAATCAAGCCTGAAGTGGGTTTGATGTTATATCATTGTTATGATGAATATTTGTTAAGGGTCTATAGTCTCTCAAAACGTCCAAACAAATTAGCCCACATTCTCAGAAGTGAATGTCATTTTTTTGTCTGGTCCAAATAGTCTACAAGATAGTGGACTAAGTTATGGTTATGGATAGAAATAGTCATTGAAAATATCTAAAAGAGATTGAGCTATAGCAATCAACCCTTGCAGTGGTTTGGATATTATCAATCATACATTTAAAAATATATGAAGCCTCCCAAAGAGAATTTTTTTAGAAGCATTTATGCTTGATGGATGATATAATGATCCAATTTTGAGAGATTTATTGATTGATACTAATCCCATAAGGATTATGGTTTTTGGACCATTTCTACCTATTACGTTCTCCTGAGTGAACGACCAAATTAAGCTTGTTTGACTTCCTTGAAGGAAGTTAGAATCATAACATATTTCTCAATAAATCATAACTCGTCGCATGGTAATAGTGACTAGAGTTTATGAGAATATAAAAATTGGAACTGAGATATTAGTTAGATCACATGACCTTAATGTCTGCTTGGATTTTTGTATGCCAGAAGCATAAGTTGTGAAGTTATGGCGGTCATGGGCTTCACGTCATGAGGGGGAGACAGACCATATTACATACGTGAACTTTATTTTTATCTTAATTACATCCAGCTATACTGGTGTAAAGTTAGAAGTTCTATTATAGCCAAAAGTCTAATTGACTAATGAGTATTAGTTTGATAGAATGCTAGTAGCATGTAATGATTGCTAATTCAATTATTGCGATCCTCAAGAAAGGATGTCAAAAGCATCCAAATGATCTTGTGCAATTAAAGTCCCAATTAAAAACACAAGATATTACAAATTCTCATAATTTATGAGAAAAGAAATGATATCATCGACATTAGATCAAAGCCAGCGTCGAAAAACAAATAGCCATTGACGGGCATGAAGCTCTTGAAGAAGCTAAGGAACCTAACTTGATATTGATCTCACATTCTTATGGATAATGATACTTTAATTGAAAAAGCGCTTCAAATCATATGTGATTTCCATTTTACCACCTGAAGTGGATGAAGTTGACTTAAAATATTTGGACATGACAAAAGTCAACGAATACATGGACAAGAGGATACAAACTCTGCAGATTTATAAATGTATGGAGTATAATCATAAGTACCAAGAGTACTTAAGATGCTTGAAGCATCAATGTCCATATTGAATTATTGTGTGTAGATATACACGAGCTCTGCAGTTAACACATGGAGCATATTTGGGAAGTACTTTTAAGTACTTTAGATGCCCATGGCATCCATGTTCGTATAGAACAATATTTTCAAATGTCAGCACCCTAATAGTTGTATGCTTGGGACTATTGAAAGAGAAATATGCTATAGTTCAAGTGATGCCTAAATGACTTTAATATTTCTCATGGTGATAATCATAGTTATAACCCACAAATCCTATGTATTTTAAGAGTGATTGTGATATTTCGTTTAGTCTAGAAGACTACGAATATAAAAGTAACTAGTTACAGAACGATCGTATAAATCACTTTATGTGAAAATCACGGAGGTTGGTACCTATGAAAGATATCTAGTTGCCTGAAACAACTGAAAGTTTACACTCGCGTGTAGTCTAGGTGCATTTGCATTTTGTCACATATCACTTGACATACATACAATCACATGACATGGTGACTATTGGAAAATAGTTTTGTTTAATATCTATACATGGGTCATGTAGTATTGCATAATACATTTGGATGTGTTTGCATGTCTATTCACAAATGGCTAGATTTTGTTTCTCTATGAATTTATAGTACATGTCCTAAGCCCCAATGACTTATGATAGTATACTTCCAAGAAAGCATTGAAGGAAGTGAAATTTATATCAATCAATTGATTCTATGAAGAGGGGGAGTTTCATGGTTCAATCCTGAAACTATGCGGCGCTGTACTCTTTTCATTCGCTGAGGTTTTTATCCCACAGAGTTTTTCCTAGCAAGATTTTTAATGAGGCACGGAGCCAAATGTGAGTTCCTGAAGAATGTCATCTTCAAAGAAAGTCAACAAAGAATCAAGAAGATTCGTATGACAAGGAGAATTGGTCAGTATTCTTTTTCCTTAGCCAAAGTTTTTGTCCCACTGGATACTTGCTAAGGTTTTAACGAGGCAGACAATACAAGTTTTAAAGCACCGATGTACTCTTTTTATTTCGTCAGAGATTTTGTCCCGACGGGTTTTCTTGACAAGGTTTTAACGAGGCATCCTTATGGTGAATATTCAAGGGAGAGTGTTATGAAATATTGGACTATTTTATTGGTGAATATCCACCACATATTGTAAGCCCGTTATATATTGTGTTTAGTCCATTAGCCCTCCTTAATGTCTATATAAAGAGGCTCACTATTCTCCATACATTGTTTGTCTCTATTTCTCGTCACTCTTGTTTCACAATAGAAACAACCCATTTATTTGCAAAACAATGATTCCACTTTTTGAAAGATTTCATTTGCTCAGAAGAATCGTTCAGTTGGGCCAATGATTTATTGGGCTAACCATTTTGATTTATTGATCCAAGATATTGATGGGTTGTTACCCACATAATAAAACTTGATCCATTTTATTCTTACAAAATAATAGTAAAATTGATTTTCTCAAAAAGAAAATAATAGTAAAATTGATTCTCTCTAAAGGAAAAAGGAAAATTAATTCAAAAATATTATCTCATCAAAATTTTTTAAAAAATGGGATTAAGATTTGGAAAGTAAATCGTGCATCGCATTAAAAGTTTTCCAAACTTTCTCCTATCAAGTACTCTCATGTATATAGATAAAATCGAAATACTTAACTGTCCAAATGTACCTATACCTACTTCGTATCTCCGAAGGATATCCATACATCGGTAAGGAGTTTGAGTTTTAAACAAAATTGGTATGCATCTTTTTAGGCTAAATAGTTATCGCAAAAAGAAAGAACAAATATCACAACGAAAAGATCTGTCACACAGCACACGCCGCTTTATATAAACCCTCTTCTAGATGCCTATGGACAGTTAATAACAAACAATGGCTGCAACAATGTGGTGGGTATGGAGCGTGCTGATTCTTCTGAACATCGCTCCGATGTGCTATGGAGGTGTCACAGGCACCTACGTTAGAAAACCCCACGCGTCCGTCGACTTGCCTCTCGGAAGCTTCCCTCCGCCGCCCGGTTACAACGTACCTCAACAGGTACCACTCTCTCATGGTGTTTTCTTGCATCAAATCATAATAGTTTCAAGACACATGACAGAGAGCAATCTGAAAACACCCTTGGTAATGGCTCCATACTAGATGGACATGGGTGTTCAAAAGTACATAGTACTAAGAGAATAGGGAAACCAACATAAACCCTAACCTAACCAAGCTGATTAGGTTTAGGTTGATCATTTTTGAAAATTCTGAACCCGTAGTTGAGTTTCGGTTCTCAATTTGTCCCGAACCATTTAACCGTTTTGCTTATGAATGTAGACGCATAAAATAATCTATATCTCATACTATTGGAGCTTATCCTTCACTTGTTATGTGATTTTTCACTAGAGAAAATCAAGTAAAGGATTACAGATCTGATTGATTCTTTACTTTACCAGTACAAGTACAATGTAATTCTATTACTTAACTTTTCCTATAAAGTAGTATAGGAGAAGTGCTATAGAGAATTATCGGATTCTCTATATCACTTTTCCTATGCTACTTTGGTAGCACTTTTGTTACGATCGCGACACATCATTACGGTTTGCAAATTCACCGTTGGTTTGCAAATCACCGTTGGTTTGCAAATTCACCGTTGGTTTGCAAATTCACCGATCGCGACACATCATTACCAGTACAAGTACAACTTCACCGTTGGTTTGCAAATCACGTGTTTCAAAGACAATTCTGTTACCATAGTTGATTTTTCTTTTTGTATAATTTGCAAACCAACGGTGAGTTCAAATCCCTTGAATTTCTCTGTGATGATGTGTCGCCATGCTACCAAAGTGCTATATGCAAAGTGCTATAGATTAATAGTGGATATATCATCGTTTATTTTTTCACCATTTTGGTTCGCCCTACTCAAAAAAATAATTTTTGGTTAGCTACTTACATGCACAAATTTTATTGGTTATAACTATGGAGAAATTTTAATTTTATTTTTCTTTTTCTCTAACAACCTACCACAAATTGGAGAAATTCATTGACGGTGACACAAATATTTGAATCAAAACTTCGTAATATATATCATTTATCTGGGATAATTGCCATTTTAATTGAAACCAAACCACTCCAAGGGATATTTCAAAAAAAAAAAAAAAAAAAAACCACTCCAAGGGAGAATATATATGATTCGGTTTATGTTTCGGTTTTTTCTAGATGTGTAGTACTACAGGTCGGTTTGTGCCCAAAATCGAACCAAACTTTTTTGTGTCCTCAATAAAAAGTTACCTAGAAGCACTTTAAAAAAAAATTATGTATGTTTATGGTTTCAAAATCCCATCGATTGTCATAACTGTCTGGACAGGTGTGACTTTAGTATCCCATTCGGAGAACCCCCAGGAGCTTGAATTAATTTATTTTATCTTCTTAGAAATCAAAGAAATAAAAAAGTAACAGGATTTTTTTTAAATTATATCATATAGCCGTGTTGGAACCCCGTACCTCATGCAGGGGTTTCAAACGCTTTGCTGAGCCCACACGTATTTGTAAAAGCAAGAGAATTTATTATATTGAATTGGGAAATTGAAAAATACGGGTGCGTTTGGCAAAATGGATTCTTTTGGTTTCTGGTGGAAAAATCAAGTTGTTTTGATTTTTTATTTGTTTGTAATGGTTTTTCCACCAGATTTTAATCTGGTTTTTTTTCACTTTAGGCATGAAGAAAAAAACTACAATTTGGTGGATTATTTTCAGATTGTTTATGAGTTTTTCCCCTGACTTATAAACCCTTACACTCTTTCAGTAATACATAATTACCATTAGGTCATTATCTCTATACTCGCTGAAATTTCATGAAATTATCGTACTCTTTGTTGAAATCAAGTATGTTTATTAGGAGGCTGCTTGTACTTTGTTGTTGAATGTGTTCTTGTTTTGTTTACTCACTCAACGTCTAAAGTAAGGCTACTTACTATTTTTTATGGAGCCATGGTCATATTTAGGCCTAATCTGACCATTACTGAATGAACATTTAGAAAGCATGTTGGTGTTGTTGTGATAGTTGAATCTTATTTATGTTCTTCACTATAGTGTAGCTATTGTTTTGGTTTCTAAACTGGTAGCAACTAGGTTTTAGCTGTTTGTGTTTTCAACTTTCGATCTAATTAGGATTTCATAAGGGAAAAAAAGAAAATGAAATTGGGGGTAAACTTGTCATTTCAACATACATTATCTAGTTTAGAAATCACTACCAAACACATTTTTTCAGTTTTTAAACTGGTTTAAAAACCATCACCAAACACACTGGTTTAAAAACAAATATCTGAAAAAAATTAAAAGATTTCCACCACAATCTAAAAACCATTTTTTCCACCAAAAACCATTCTACCAAAAATCAAACCCGTAAGTAACATTTTTCAGACCGAAAATGAAATAAGTCAATAAGCTAATAACAGCTGGATGGATTGTTAACTAGGGATGGCCAGGGGTCGGATTCGGATCGGATCGGATCAAGCCCTTCTCGATTCAGATCCGACCAGGAGAAATGGGATCCGGATCCGATCCACATCCGTTTGGATCATCACTGGATTCGGATCAGATCGGATCGAAGTTTCATTAAGCTGATCCAAATCCGATCCGTAGATCCATATAGTACGTGATCCGATCGGATTCGGATCGGATCCGGCTCGTGTTTGCAATAAAATAGAAAATATCACATAAAAAACAAACAATATTTCATACGCTAAGACATGATCGTAAGTTATGAAGCGTAAAATACAAAAGAAATAACTTTGTAGGTTGGAGTTACTATAGTATTCTTCTTGTAAGTGTAAGCGGAGAGGTAATAAATGTATATTTGTAAAGCACATATATACGTCGGATCGGATCGGGTCGGAACCCGGTGGATCTGCCCTCAGATTCAAATCCAGATATAAATCCGTTCGGGTTTGGTTTTCCGGATCCAAATCCGATCCATTTTCAACTGGATCGGATTCGGATCTGATCCATTCGGCTCGAAACGCTCGGATCTCAGATCGGATCGGATCGGATCATATTGTCATCCCTATTGTTAACACACCAACTAGCTATATTTACTCACAAGCCCTTGTATTAGGCACACATTACATTTCAATTATCATCTCTCGATATTACGTCGTGTGTTTAGGGTTTATAGTTTAAGTTTTTAGGGTTCGGGATTACTGTTAAGTATTCCATCTAAAACCTACATTATGATATACTCATAGTCTGTTTTGCGTCAGCTAGAATCAAATAATGAATAAACTGCATCTAATTGAGCTTATTAAAATTTTGATTCTGTATTCCATGCTTCAACTATTGTTTCTCTAAACACTTTGCAGGTTCATATAACACAAGGAGATCACGACGGTAGGAGCGTGATTATTTCATGGGTGACGCCGCTAAAGCGACACCCCAGTGTAGTAACATACTGGGAAGCAGACTGCGAACACCCCCACAAGCTTAGGGCTCATTCCACACTCACCTCTTACAAATACCACACTTACACATCCGGCTACATTCATCACGCGACAATTAGCAATCTAAAGGTTCCTTCAAGCGCAAATTTTTCTTTTTTTTTTCTTACTAAGGAGAAAATATTCATTAGGGCTAGTCCTACTACAAGATCTACATGTGTCAAGTTAATCAGAATCTGAGAAACGTATATAAATAGGTGGGCTCGATTTGACATTTTTGTCAGAGTCTGATTGACGCCACATGTGAGTTAGTGGGCTAACCCTGCTGACTATTTTCCCGATTCTAAGAAGCTCACAAATGTATGTAAATAGGTGGGCGCCATTTGAGTAATGCATCTTTGTCAGATTCTGATTGACGCCACATGGTAGGCTGACCGTGCTGAATATTTTCCTGATTTTAAGGAGCTCCTCTCTTTTGCAGTATGACACGCGGTACTTTTACGAATTGGGGACCCATAAAACCAGGCGCAGGTTCTGGTTCACCACTCCCCCAGAAGTAGGACCTGATGTCCCTTATACCTTTGGAGTGATAGGTTAGACGGCGACTTCTTCTTCTGATGCCCCTTTTCCTCAATGTGATTACGCTCCCAATGAAATATCATAATTTGGCAATTTATGCAGGTGACTTGGGGCAGACATACGATTCGAATCAGACACTGTCTCATTACGTGTCGAACCCAAAAGGACAAGCGGTTTTATACGTTGGAGATCTTTCTTATGCCGATAATCACCCAAACCATGACAATAGGAAGTGGGACACGTGGGGCCGTTTTGTTGAGAAAAGCACTGCGTACCAGCCTTGGATATGGACTGCAGGAAACCATGAACTAGACTTGGCTCCAGAGATTGTAAGAAAATTTTCAACCCAACATTTGTTTGAATTTGTTTCGCCAATTATTTCTCTAGTTTTCCCTAAAATGGTAATGTTGGTGGCCTTTTCAGGGGGAGACCACGCCGTTCAAGCCATTTTTGCATAGGTACTATGTACCCAACCAGCCATCCAAGAGCACTTCGCCGCTTTGGTACTCAATCAAGCGTGCCTCCACATATATCATCGTCCTATCTTCTTACTCGGCCTATGGTACACAAAATTGAACTCAATATCCGCAATTTTAGCCAGCTTAAGCAATCTGTTTGCATTCAATTTATTTGGACACTGGTGTTGACAGGAAAATATACTCCACAGTACAAGTGGCTAGAGAAGGAGCTCCCAAAGGTGAACAGGAAAGAAACGCCGTGGCTAATTGTTCTTCTTCACTCGCCGTGGTACAACAGCAACAATTACCATTACATGGAAGGAGAGAGCATGAGGGTGATGTTTGAGTCCTGGTTTGTGAAGTACAAAGTCGATCTTGTGTTTGCTGGTCACGTCCATTCCTATGAGCGCTCTGTAAGTTTTGTTGTTTTTCTCATTAACGCTCCAAATCAAGTGTCTGGGCTGTTAACATAAGTGCTTTCTTGAAACTATCTCTGCAGGAAAGAGTGTCGAACGTGAGGTACAACATAACGAACGGGCTGAGTACTCCGATTAAGGATGCTTCTGCTCCTGTATACATAACTATTGGGGATGGTGGAAATATAGAAGGCATTGCAGATAAGTAAGTCTCTCTTTCCTGTGAGGGGAACACGCAAAAAAAAAAAAAAAAAAAAAAAGTAAAATTTTTTGATTTAATTTCACATAAAAATACAATATTTTGAATTCAACATTAAATCCTTATAAATTAAGGTGGCACTAAATTGAGGTTTTGTTTTGCAGCTTCAGTAAACCACAACCAAGTTACTCTGCATATCGGGAGGCAAGCTTTGGCCATGCACTTCTAGAGATAAAGAACCGGACTCACGCGTATTATACTTGGCATAGAAATCAAGACAGTGAAGCTGTTGCCGCTGATTCTATTTGGTTTTACAATAGGTTTTGGTATCCCAAGGAAGAAAACAACTTTAGCAGCAATGTCGGGATTTAGGAGTAGAGAGAAAAAGAAGTTTCTCATTTTGTCATTTTGATATTTATTTAGATTGGTAATTTTAGGGGACACACCTCACTTTTTATGCTTGATATCTTTACACCGGAAATTTTTCCCGGTATGACAGTTCTTTTTGGGTGACAGACACTTTTACCCCCTCACGTTGATGCAAAGACACTTTCACCTCTTTTATTTTAGGAAATGACACTTTTACCCCTTGAAGTAAGCCAAAGTTCAAGACACCTGTGTCCCCTAAATGTGACACCGTGAAGTCTGACGTGGCAATCCCGCAATAATAGTAATTTTATGAACAAATTTGCCCCGGAGTATGGGATGACATAATCAGGTGTGGAAGTGCCTTAAGCACACTTAAGGGGGTGAAGGCGTCCTTTCTCTAACTACAAGGGGGTGCAATGCAGCATTGGTGTCAAACTTGAGGGATCAAAAGTGTCTTTTACCATTTTTTTCCTTTTCTTCATGTAAGCTAAAAAGAAAGGGTAGCAATCTTAAAAAAAAAAAAAAAAAAAAAAAAAAAAAAAAGAAAAGAAAAGAAACGGAAGAAGACATTTTCCGCCCTCCGACTATGGAGAAAAGACATTTTACCCCCTGAATTATAGATAAATACATTTTGCACCCTTGTCAGAATTAAAAACTAACTGTGGACTAACGGAGAGGTGAAAAGACAAAAATACCCCTTAAATGTTGAGAAATTACTCCACTATAAAATACCCTCTCTTCTCCTACTCCTCATTTTCACCTTCTGTAACCCTAGTCGCCTGCACTCTCCGTCTCCCTCTCTCCTCCTCAATCCTCATCATCATCATCATTCTTCACCTTCTGTAACCCTAGCCGCCTGAACTCTCCCTCTCTCCTTCTTCGTCAAACCCAGAATGAAGTTTTCCCCGACACAACCACCACGACCAACACACCTCCAAACCAGCAGCCCCGACACGACCACCGCTCAACTCAGTTCCTCAATCAAACCCTTGAAGACCTCAATTTGATGGCGGGTTGATGATAATGTGAAGGAATTGGTATAGCGTACGTTGTGTAATTCGATTTTCTTAGATCGATTACAGAGGACGGCGATCGTGGGTCGGCGAGATACAGCGCCGACAGGGGCTTTTGGTGGTTGTTGGGGCTCCCATTTATGGGTTCTTTTGGTGTTTGGATCGTACTTGATGCGAGCGAGTGGAGTTAGACCCAGTGGCTGAAGCATGGTGGTTTGGTAATGGAGGCTGTGATGGTTGGTGGATGTAGATCGACGGAGAGATGCGGGGATGATGGGTTGTGGGTAGTCGGATGTTTGGGTCTAGTATACCTGCGAAGATGGAAATTCAGGGTTTGATTGGGGTTGTAGTTGCAGATGCAACAGTGTGAGCCCACAATTTGAGGCAATCTTTCACATCCATTTCGTTCTTCAGAGCTGGAATTCTGCAATTCTTCAATGGGTTGTTTTCATCTTTCTTCTTCTTATCCTGAGATTGCCATGCTTCAGAAAGGTACGGTTTTGAAACAGAGGATTCAACCACAATTTCTTCTCTGTTTCATCTTTCTTGCCCAATCTCTGCAACCCATGAATGATTTCAAACAAACTCGTTTAATTGTCTTCTTCTGAGAACTCAAGTCCCAGATCCAGAAACACTTTTATCTCCTGAAACTCATGGTCCGATAAGCTCAGTTGTTGTTGTTGGTGGTGGTGGTGTTGGTGGTAGTGGAGTTAGTTCCCAAGAACACCAAGAACATGATGAACACTATAAAACACAAGAAGGTGGTATTTGTACACAATTTGTAAGGGTAAAATGGTCACAAAAATTCAGTTTGCACCCCTCCACTAATGGATTGAAACAGAAGGGTGATATCTGTCCACCCTCCATCCATTGACAGGGGTGCAAAATGTATTTATTCATAAATCAGGGGATAAAATGTCTTTTCTCCATACTCGGAAAGTGGAAAATGTCTTTTACCCAAACAGAAAACAATCTAAAAAAATAAGACTTAATTACTTAATGCATACCCCAGTATATCGAAACTTCACATTGCACTACCCAGTTCCAAAACTTGCTGAAAATGTACCCCATTTGCGATTATCGTTTCTTCAAGAAATATTCAAGTAAATTGTCAAAAAAAATTGGCTTTATAAATTCGCTTTTAAAGTCGATCAGTGAGATTAATCCTAGTTCGGATCCGAAAGGGAGTCCAAGACAAATCAGCCTACTGTTGGCGGTTCACCAGGTAGCAGGGGAGGCAGTGGTTTGGGTCTCCGAGGCCGCGGTGCATGAGGAGGAGGAGCTAGAGGCGGGAGACAAGGTACTAATACGGGTGGGAGTCGTGGGAACAGTCAGGAAAATCGTAAGATCATTTAGGCCACTCATAATGCACACAAAATCCAACCGTTAGTCAGAACGAAGGATTAATATGTGAGAATCAGTCTTTTGCTAGGGTTTCTGTTGTGCGGATTCCAACACAGGACGGGGGCGCCTTAAAGAACCCATCTCTTTCATTGGCTGAGGCCGTTGTACACCCCAGCCAGTCGCAATGAGTCTTCTAAGCTGGAACGTACAGGGGCTTGGGAACCCCTGTAGCGTTATTTCTCTTTGCGACTTAGTAAGGAGACAGAAGCCCAATGTTGTCTTCTTGATGGAGATGAAACAGTATTGTGCGCAAGGAAATCCTTCGGAGAAATCCAAGTGTGCACCTCAAGTAGAAAATAGGAACACATAGAGATATAGGGTGTGTGTAGGGAGAGGGTAAGCAATGGTACATGTGAAAGAGAGAGACAACTTAATGACAGAGCTTCGGTAAGTCCAGAAGAACTCGTGTAGAACTAGTCAGTCACTAGAGTGTCGCTGCGGAGGGTTAATGATCCTATATATAGTGGGGAGGTGGCTGTTGTGAGGGGGTTAATTCACCATAAGTGGCGGCTTAATGGTAGCCCTGTAGGGTTTTAATTCATGGATGCGCAACGGAAACAATAATTAACCATGCAAAACCCTCCAAGGATCACAAGTCAAGAGACATAACGATGGTAAAGGAAGAAATCAATTAACACACCTTAGGGTTCTACTTTGATGACTTCAAACGCGACTTGTGTCACGTTCTCTATAGTTGATCCACGCCTAGAGTTGATTTCTAGATCTTCCAATCCTTGGTGCTAGCCCGGAAAGAGGAAGAGGAAGAAGAATCACGCAAAACGAGACCAAACCAAGGAGGTTCGGCCTCCTTGTGGCCGACGGGGACGGGGCGGCGAGCAAGGGGGCCAGAGGCTCCTTTACTTGCTTGCTCTCTCTCCCTTTTGTTCTCTCCCACCCAAGTTATGATCAATTGAATCATAAGTGTGGGAAGGAAGGAAGGAGTGTCCTTTATATAGTCCAACAAATCCTTTTCAACTACCTAAAGGACTTATTCTAGTCATACTAGAATTCAATTTAGTCGCTTCCTAGCAAATTAGTCCCTACTAAGTTTGCAAGGTATTGAAAAGTGATCCTTCTAATTAATTAATCCAATTAATTAATTCCCAAATCTAGTTCAACTCTATCTAGCGTGTGACTCCATAGTTTCTATTTAGTTGGTAGAACCTATTTGCTAATATGGAGCGGTTTCTAGCAAAACATCCATTCTAGCCAACTAATAGAATAGTCATCTTGACAACCTTTGTACAAGTAATTGTCTCATCTGTTTGTCTCTATATCCGGATTGGACATGAGACATACAAGTCACACTCATATATCCAATCCACGGTTTCTCGATCCATGGGAAGAGCCTTATTCGTGCAAATAACATCAATATCCAATATTGATTTATTTGAGTCTGGCCAGACATTCTATAAGCACTATCCCTCGAGTGGCCTAGGATATTTGCTCCTGTTATGTGGGAGGGACAAATTCTCTCTACTTCCACTACGATCTCTAAGCTTGCTTCTTATTGTATCCGGTACACGCCTTTATAACTACCCAGTTACGGTGTAGCGTTTAACGCTACCAAAATCACAATAATCCACAACTAGAATATATAGTGACTTCAAGTCTAAGGATGACAATACCACTGCACCACGAGAAGCGCTTGTTACTTATCATAACGTGTACGTAGCCTTCTTGGAGGTGGGTCAATCCAGTGCGTCATTACCCTTAATGCACACCTATGTGTTGGATCATGATATCTCCATATCAATCCAACCCCATACTAGTCTATAGATGATTGTCCCATTAATCATTATACTGGACTAGGGATATTTAAGATAAATAACACAATTGTAAATCTAAGGAATTTATTATATTAAATATCCAATAAACAATAAATGAATTTTCTAGCCACAAATAAATTCATACTAAACTAGATTGCCTCTAGGGCATCTATTCCAACAAGCCCCTATAAAGCACGTTTGACCGTGTAAATAGGAACCGTTAGGCACCTGATCGTACAGAACGGAGACCGTTATGAGGTCAATCCGGGTTTATATTGTTGGGTTTTGATTCATGGATGCGCAACGGAAACAATAATAAATCATGCAAAACCCTCCACGGATCACAAGTCAATAGACATAACGATGTAAAGGAAGAAATCAATAACACACCTTAGGGTTCTCCTTTGATGATTTCAAACGTGAATTGTGTCACGTTCTCTATAGTTGATCCACGTCTAGGGCTGAATTCTAGATCTTCCAATCCTTGGTTGCTAGCCCGGAAAGAGGAAAAGGAAGACGAATCACGCAAAACGAGACCAAACCAAGGAGGTTCGGCCTCCTTGTGGCCGACGGGGACGGGGCGGCGAGCAAGGGGGCCAGAGGCTCCTTTACTTGCTTGCTCTCTCTCACCTTTGTTCTCTCCCACTCAAGTTATGATCAATTGAATCATAAGTGTGGGAAGGAAGGAGTGTCCTTTATATAGTCCAACAAATCCTTGCCAACTACCTAAAGGACTTATTCTAGTCCTACTAGAATTCAATTTAGTCCCTTCCTTGAAAATTAGTCCCTACTAAGTTTGCAAGGTATTGAAAAGTGATCCTTCTAATTTATTAATCCAATTAATTAACTCCCAAATCTAGTTCAACTCTATCTAGCGTGTGACCCCATAGTTTCTATTTAGTTGGTAGAACCTATTTGCTAATATGGAGCGGTTTCTAGCAAAACATCCATTCTAGCCAACTAATAGAATAGTCATCTTGACAACCTTTGTACAAGTAATTGTCTCATCCCTTTGTCTCTATATCCGGATTGGACACGAGACATAAAAGACACACTCGTATATCCAATCCACGGTTTCTCGATCCATGGGAATAGCCTTATTCGTGCAAATAACATCAATATCCAATATTGATTTATTTGAGTCGGGCCAGACATTCTATAAGCACTATCCCTCGAGTGGCCTAGGATATTTGCTCCCGTTATGTGGGAGGGACAAATTCTCTCTACGTCCACTACGATCTCTAAGCTTTCTTCTTATTGTATCCGGTACACGCCTTTATAACTACCCAGTTACGGTGTAGCGTTTAACGCTACCAAAATCGCAATAATCCACAACTAGAATATATAGTGACTTCAAGTCTAAGGATGACAATACCACTGCACCACGAGAAGCGCTTGTTACTTATCATAACTTGTACGTAGCCTTCTTGGAGATGGGTCAATCCAGTGCGTCATTACCCTTAATGCACACCTATGTGTTGGATCATGATATCTCCATATCAATCCAACCCCATACTAGTCTATAGATGATTGTCCCATTAATCATTATACTGGACTAGGGATATTTAAGATAAATAACACAATTGTAAATCTAAGGAATTTATTATATTAAATATCCAATAAATAATAAATGAATTTTCTAGCCACAAATAAATTCATACTAAACTAGATTGCCTCTAGGGCATCTATTCCAACAAGCCCCTATAACGGCACGTTTGACCGTGTAAATAGGAACCGTTAGGCACCTGACCGTACATAGCGGAGACCGTTATGAGGTCAATCCGGGTTTATAGTGTAGGGTTTTGATTCATGGATGCGCAACGGAAACAATAATAAATCATGCAAAACCCTCCACGGATCACAAGTCAAGAGACATAACGATGGTAAAGGAAGAAATCAATAACACACCTTAGGGTTCTCCTTTGATGATTTCAAACGTGAATTGTGTCACGTTCTCTATAGTTGATCCACGTCTAGGGCTGAATTATAGATCTTCCAATCCTTGGTGCTAGCTCGGAAAGAGGAAGAGGAAGACGAATCACGCAAAACGAGACCAAACCAAGGAGGTTCGGCCTCCTTGTGGCCGACGGGGACGGGGCGGCGAGCAAGGGGGCAGAGGCTCCTTTACTTGCTTGCTCTCTCTCCCTTTTGTTCTCTCCCACTCAAGTTATGATCAATTGAATCATAAGTGTGGGAAGGAAGGAAGGAGTGTCCTTTATATAGTCCAACAAATCCTTGCCAACTACCTAAACGAATTATTCTAGTCCTACTAGAATTCAATTTAGTCTCTTCGTTGAAAATTAGTCCCTACTAAGTTTGCAAGGTATTGAAAAGTGATCCTTCTAATTAATTAATCCAATTAATTAATTCCCAAATCTAGTTCAACTCTATCTAGCGTGTGACCCCATAGTTTCTATTTAGTTGGTAGAACCTATTTGCTAATATGGAGCGGTTTCTAACAAAAACATCCATTCTAGCCAACTAATAGAATAGTCATCTTGACAACCTTTGTACAAGTAATTGTCTCATCCCTTTGTCTCTATATCCGGATTGGACACGAGACATACAAGTCACACTCGTATATCCAATCCACGGTTTCTCGATTTATGGGAATAGCCTTATTCGTGCAAATAACATCAATATCCAATATTGATTTATTTGAGTCTGGCCAGACATTCTATAAGCACTATCCCTCGAGTGGCCTAGGATATTTGTTCCTGTTATGTGGGAGGGACAAATTCTCTCTACGTCCACTACGATCTCTAAGCTTGCTTCTTATTGTATCCGGTACACGCCTTTATAACTACCCAGTTACGGTGTAGCGTTTAACGCTACCAAAATCACAATAATCCACAACTAGAATATACAGTGACTTCAAGTCTAAGGATGACAATACCACTGCACCACGAGAAGCGCTTGTTACTTATCATAACGTGTACGTAGCCTTCTTGGAGATGGGTCAATCCAGTGCGTCATTACCCTTAATGCACACCTATGTGTTGGATCATGATATCTCCATATCAATCCAACCCCATACTAGTCTATAGATGATTGTCCCATTAATCATTATACTGGACTAGGGATATTTAAGATAAATAACACAATTGTAAATCTAAGGAATTTATAATATTAAATATCCAATAAATAATAAATGAATTTTCTAGCCACAAATAAATTCATACTAAACTAGATTGCCTCTAGGGCATCTATTCCAACAAGCCCCTATAACGGCACGTTTGACCGTGTAAATAGGAACCGTTAGGCACCTGACCGTACATAGCGGAGACCGTTATGAGGTCAATCCGGGTTTATAGTGTAGGGTTTTGATTCATGGATGCGCAACGGAAACAATAATAAATCATGCAAAACCCTCCACGGATCACAAGTCAAGAGACATAACGGTGGTAAAGGAAGAAATCAATAACACACCTTAGGGTTCTCCTTTGATAATTTCAAACGTGAATTGTGTCACGTTCTCTATAGTTGATCCACGTCTAGGGCTGAATTATAGATCTTCCAATCCTTGGTTCTAGCTCGGAAAGAGGAAGAGGAAGACGAATCACGCAAAACGAGACCAAACCAAGGAGGTTCGGCCTCCTTGTGGCCGACGGGGACGGGGCGGCGAGCAAGGGGGCCAGAGGCTCCTTTACTTGCTTGCTCTCTCTCCCTTTTGTTCTCTCCCACTCAAGTTATGATCAATTGAATCATAAGTGTGGGAAGGAAGGAAGGAGTGTCCTTTATATAGTCCAACAAATCCTTGCCAACTACCTAAACGACTTATTCTAGTCCTACTAGAATTCAATTTAGTCCCTTCCTTGAAAATTAGTCCCTACTAAGTTTGCAAGGTATTGAAAAGTGATCCTTCTAATTAATTAATCCAATTAATTAATTCCCAAATCTAGTTCAACTCTATCTAGCATGTGACCCCATAGTTTCTATTTAGTTGGTAGAACCTATTTACTAATATGGAGCGGTTTCTAGCAAAACATCCATTCTAGCCAACTAATAGAATAGTCATCTTGACAACCTTTGTACAAGTAATTGTCTCATCCCTTTGTCTCTATATCCGGATTGGACACGAGACATACAAGTCACACTCGTATATCCAATCCACGGTTTCTCGATCCATGGGAATAGCCTTATTCGTGCAAATAACATCAATATCCAATATTGATTTATTTGAGTCTGGCCAGACATTCTATAAGCACTATCCCTCGAGTGGCCTAGGATATTTGCTCCTGTTATGTGGGAGGGACAAATTCTCTCTACGTCCACTACGATCTCTAAGCTTGCTTCTTATTGTATCCGGTACACGCCTTTATAACTACCCAGTTACGGTGTAGCGTTTAACGCTACCAAAATCACAATAATCCACAACTAGAATATATAGTGACTTCAAGTCTAAGGATGACAATACCACTGCACCACGAGAAGCGCTTGTTACTTATCATAACGTGTACGTAGCCTTCTTGGAGATGGGTCAATCCAGTGCGTCATTACCCTTAATGCACACCTATGTGTTGGAACATGATATCTCCATATCAATCCAACCCCATACTAGTCTATAGATGATTGTCCCATTAATCATTATACTGGACTAGGGATATTTAAGATAAATAACACAATTGTAAATCTAAGGAATTTATTATATTAAATATCCAATAAATAATAAATGAATTTTCTAGCCACAAATAAATTCATACTAAACTAGATTGCCTCTAGGGCATCTATTCCAACAAGCCCCTATAACGGCACGTTTGACCGTGTAAATAGGAACCGTTAGGCACCTGACCGTACATACCGGAGACCGTTATGAGGTCAATCCGGGTTTATAGTGTAGGGTTTTGATTCATGGATGCGCAACGGAAACAATAATAAATCATGCAAAACCCTCCACGGATCACAAGTCAAGAGACATAACGATGGTAAAGGAAGAAATCAATAACACACTTTAGGGTTCTCTTTTGATGATTTCAAACGTGAATTGTGTCACGTTCTCTATAGTTGATCCACGTCTAGGGCTGAATTATAGATCTTCCAATCCTTGGTGCTAGCCGGGGAAGAGGAAGAGGAAGACGAATCACGCAAAACGAGACCAAACCAAGGAGGTTCGGCCTCCTTGTGGCCGACGGGGACGGGGCGGCGAGCAAGGGGGCCGGAGGCTCCTTTACTTGCTTGCTCTCTCTCCCTTTTGTTCTCTCCCACTCAAGTTATGATCAATTGAATCATAAGTGTGCGAAGGAAGGAAGGAGTGTCCTTTATATAGTCCAACAAATCCTTGCCAACTACCTAAAGGACTTATTCTAGTCCTACTAGAATTCAATTTAGTCCCTTCCTTGAAAATTAGTCCCTACTAAGTTTGCAAGGTATTGAAAAGTGATCCTTCTAATTAATTAATCCAATTAATTAATTCCCAAATCTAGTTCAACTCTATCTAGCGTGTGACCCCATAGTTTCTATTTAGTTGGTAGAACCTATTTGCAAATATGGAGCGGTTTCTAACAAAAACATCCATTCTAGCCAACTAATAGAATAGTCATCTTGACAACCTTTGTACAAGTAATTGTCTCATCCCTTTGTCTCTATATCCTGATTGGACACGAGACATACAAGTCACACTCGTATATCCAATCCACGGTTTCTCGATCCATGGGAATATCCTTATTCGTGCAAATAACATCAATATCCAATATTGATTTATTTGAGTCTGGCCAGACATTCTATAATCACTATCCCTCGAGTGGCCTAGGATATTTGCTCGCGTTATGTGGGAGGGACAAATTCTCTCTACGTCCACTACGATCTCTAAGCTTGCTTCTTATTGTATCCGGTACACGCCTTTATAACTACCCAGTTACGGTGTAGCGTTTAACGCTACCAAAATCACAATAATCCACAACTAGAATATCTAGTGACTTCAAGTCTAAGGATGACAATACCACTGCACCACGAGAAGCGCTTGTTACTTATCATAACGTGTACGTAGCCTTCTTGGAGATGGGTCAATCCAGTGCGTCATTACCCTTAATGCACACCTATGTGTTGGATCATGATATCTCCATATCAATCCAACCCCATACTAGTCTATATATGATTGTCCCATTAATCATTATACTGGACTAGGGATATTTAAGATAAATAACACAATCGTAAATCTAAGGAATTTATTATATTAAATATCCAATAAATAATAAATGAATTTTCTAGCCACAAATAAATTCATATTAAACTAGATTGCCTCTAGGGCATCTATTCCAACAAGCCCCTATAACGGCACGCTTGACCGTGTAAATAGGAACCGTTAGGCACCTGACCGTACATACCGGAGACCGTTATGAGGTCAATCCGGGTTTATAGTGTAGGGTTTTGATTCATGGATGCGCAACGGAAACAATAATAAATCATGCAAAACCCTCCACGGATCACAAGTCAAGAGACATAACGATGGTAAAGGAAGAAATCAATAACACACCTTAGGGTTCTCCTTTGATGATTTCAAACGTGAATTGTGTCACGTTCTCTATAGTTGATCCACGTCTAGGGCTGAATTCTAGATCTTCCAATACTTGGTGCTAGCCCGGAAAGAGGAAGAGGAAGACGAATCACGCAAAACGAGACCAAACCAAGGAGGTTCGGCCTCCTTGTGGCCGACGGGGACGGGGCGGCGAGCAAGGGGGCCAGAGGCTCCTTTACTTGCTTGCTCTCTCTCCCTTTTGTTCTCTCCCACTCAAGTTATGATCAATTGAATCATAAGTGTGGGAAGGAAGGAAGGAGTGTCCTTTATATAGTCCAACAAATCCTTGCCAACTACCTAAAGGACTTATTCTAGTCCTACTAGAATTCAATTTAGTCCCTTCCTTGCAAATTAGTCCCAACTAAGTTTGCAAGGTATTGAAAAGTGATCCTTCTAATTAATTAATCCAATTAATTAATTCACAAATCTAGTTCAACTCTATCTAGCGTGTGACCTCATAGTTTCTATTTAGTTGGTAGAACCTATTTGCTAATATGGAGCGGTTTCTAGCAAAACATCCATTCTAGCCAACTAATAGAATAGTCATCTTGACAACCTTTGTACAAGTAATTGTCTCATCCCTTTGTCTCTATATCCGGATTGGACACGAGACATAAAAGACACACTCGTATATCCAATCCACGGTTTCTCGATCCATGGGAATAGCCTTATTCGTGCAAATAACATCAATATCCAATATTGATTTATTTGAGTCTGGCCAGACATTCTATAAGCACTATCCCTCGAGTGGCCTAGGATATTTGCTCCCGTTATGTGGGAGGGACAAATTCTCTCTACGTCCACTACGATCTCTAAGCTTTCTTCTTATTGTATCCGGTACACGCCTTTATAACTACCCAGTTACGGTGTAGCGTTTAACGCTACCAAAATCGCAATAATCCACAACTAGAATATATAGTGACTTCAAGTCTAAGGATGACAATACCACTACACCACGAGAAGCGCTTGTTACTTATCATAACTTGTACGTAGCCTTCTTGGAGATGGGTCAATCCAGTGCGTCATTACCCTTAATGCACACCTATGTGTTGGATCATGATATCTCCATATCAATCCAACCCCATACTAGTCTATAGATGATTGTCCCATTAATCATTATACTGGACTAGGGATATTTAAGATAAATAACACAATTGTAAATCTAAGGAATTTATTATATTAAATATCCAATAAATAATAAATGAATTTTCTAGCCACAAATAAATTCATACTAAACTAGATTGCCTCTAGGGCATCTATTCCAACAAGCCCCTATAACGGCACGTTTGACCGTGTAAATAGGAACCGTTAGGCACCTGACCGTACATAGCGCAGACCGTTATGAGGTCAATCCGGGTTTATAGTGTAGGGTTTTGATTCATGGATGCGCAACGGAAACAATAATAAATCATGCAAAACCCTCCACGGATCACAAGTCAAGAGACATAACGATGGTAAAGGAAGAAATCAATAACACACCTTAGGGTTCTCCTTTGATGATTTCAAACGTGAATTGTGTCACGTTCTCTATAGTTGATCCACGTCTAGGGCTGAATTCTAGATCTTCCAATCCTTGGTGCTAGCCCGGAAAGAGGAAGAGGAAGAAGAAACACGAAAAACGAGACCAAACCAAGGAGGTTCTGCCTCCTTGTGGCCGACGGGGATGGGGCGACGAGCAAGGGGGGCGGCGGCTCCTTTTCTTGCTTGCTCTCTCTCTCTCTTTTGTTCTCTCCCACTCAAGTTATGATCAATTGAATCATAAGTGTGGGAAGGAAGGAAGGAGTGTACTTTATATAGTCCAAAAAATCCTTGCCAACTACCTAAAGGACTTATTCTAGTCCTACTAGAATTCAATTTAGTCCCTTCCTTGCAAATGAGTCCCTACTAAGTTTTCAAGGTATTGCAAAGTGATCCTTCTAATTAATTAATCCAATTAATTAATTCACAAATCTAGTTCAATTCTATTTAGCGTGTGACCCCATAGGTTCTATCTAGTTGGTAGCAACAATTTGCTTATATGGAGTGGTTTCTAGCTAAACATCCATTCTAGCCAACTAGTAGAATAGTCATCTTGACAACCTTTGTACAAGTAATTGTCTCATCCATTTGTCTCTATATCCGGATTGGACACGAGACATACAAGTCACACTCGTATATCCAATCCACAGTTTCTCGATCCATGGGAATAGCCTTATTCGTGCAAATAACATCAATATCCAATATTGATTTATTTGAGTCTTGCCAGACATTCTATAAGCACTATCCCTCGTGTGGCCTAGGATATTTGCTCCCGTTATGTGGGAGGGACAAATTCTATCTACGTCCACTACGATCTCTAAGCTTGCTTCTTATTGTATCCGGTACACGCCTTTATAACTACCCAGTTACGGTGTAGCGTTTAACGCTACCAAAATCACAATAATCCACAACTACAATACTGTTGGAATTGTGCCCTAGAGGGAATCAATTAATTGTGACATTTATGGATTTATGATTCATTATGATATCGATATGGAGATATGTTAACATGAATGAAGTCCTTCGAATATAAGTGTTATATTCTTAAATATCCCTAGTCAATTATAATTATTAATAGGACAATCAACTATAGACTAGTATGGGGTTGGATTGATATGGAGATATCATGATCTGACACATGGGTATACACTAGGAGTAATGGTATACTGGATTGACCCATCTCCGAGAAGGCTACATACAGGTTATGTTAAGTCACAAGCGCTTCTCGCGGTGCAATGGTATTGTCATCCTTAGACTTGAAGTCACTAGATTATCTAGTTGTGGATTATTATGATCTTGGTAGCGTTAAACGCTACACCGTAACTGGGTAGTTATAAAGGCGTGTACTGGATACAATAAGAAGCAAGCTTAGAGATCGTAGTGGACGTAGATAGAATTTGTCCCTCCCACATAACAAGAGCAAATATCCTAGGCCACTCGAGGGATAGTGCTTATAAAATGTCTGGCCAGACTCAAATAAATCAATATGGGATATTGATGTTATTTGCACGAATAAGGCTATTCCCAGGATCGAGAAACTATGGATTGGATATACGAGTGTGACTTGTATGTCTCGTGTCCAATCCGGATATTGAGACAAAGGGATGAGACAATTACCTGCACAAGGTTTGTCATGATAACTATTCTATTTGTTGGCTAGAATGGATGTCTTGCTAGAGGCCGCTCCATATTAGTAAATAGTTACTACCAACTAAATAGAACCTATGGGGTCACACGCCATATAGGGGTGAACTAGACTTGGGAAATAATTAATTAATATGATTAATTGATTAGAAGGATCAAAGCGCAACAACTTGCTAACTTAGTAGGACTAATATGCAAGTTGGACTAATCCATGTATAGACATGATTAGGATATGCCAAGGTGGCCTAATTCATGTAGAGACATGATTAGGATTAATTTGCAAATAGAACTGATCCATGTATTGACATGAGAAGGACTATTTTTGCAAAAAGGGACTAATCCGAACTTGAGTAGGATTAGGAGGAGTTCTTTATGTAGTAGGACAAGGAGTTGTTGGACTATATAAAGAACACTCCTAGCTTATTTTTCTCTCTACACACCACACATCTATTTGATAGAAGAAAGGAGAGAACAAAGTAAGGAGAGAGCAAGTCCCAAAAGAGGGCCGAAACCCCTTTTATGGGACCGCCCCCTACCCGTCAGCCAAAAGGGAGAGCCGCCCCACCTTTGCCACTCCATTGTTGGCGATTTCTTCTTCCTCCTCCATTATTCCTAGCTAGCACATGGATTTGGAGGATCTAGATCTCACCTCTAGGCGTGGATCAACCGTAGAGACGTGACACTATTCGCGTTTGAAGTCATCAAAGGAGAACCCTAAGGTGTGTTAATTGATTTCTTCCTTTACCATCGTTATGTCTCTTGACTTGTGATCCTTGGAGGGTTTTGCATGGTTTTATGATTGTTTATGCTTCCGTTGCGCAATCCGTGAATCAAAACCCTACAGTGGTATCAGAGCCACAGGTCGTAGAGCATAAACGTGGTTTATGTGTTACGTTTTAGTTGTTTTACACCTTAAATTGATTGTCTATCGCGTAAAAAAAGACAAATCAAGCATGGGATGCAATTTGTAAATAAACTTTCATAACAAGATCTAATTTTTGCATGGGATGCATGAATCTGTGAGTTTGAGAAATTTTAGGATCTTAGATTTAGGGTTTGGGCATCCTTGGGGAAGAAGGAGTTCTCCCAAAACAAGGAAACAACCAAACTTGGGCACCAAGCAAGGGAGTTGTTTTGGAAACAACTCCCCATAGAGGTTCGGCCCCCTAAGGGGACCGCCCCTCTTGCTTGCCGCCCAAGTCTTGGCCGCCCTAGGGGCCGGGCTGCCCTAGCCCGCGGCCTAGCCGCGTGGGCTAGGGGCCGGGCCGGCCCTAGGGCCTTGTGGTTCATCTTGTTGGGCCCGTGCAATTTGATTGTTGGGCCCATGGACCGTTTTAACCCTAGAAATCCTAAAATCAATTAAAATTGACCAAGCGCGTTGAAATTGGATTTTAACTGTTTATGTGCAATTCGCATGGTGATTGAATATGGCCTTAGGATGTGCTTTGTTGTGGATGTTTAATTTTGTGGTTTGGTTTTACGGCCTGCGAGCTGATCAATTAATTGTAATAATTAATTAGGGTTTTGTGGCCTGCGTGCCATTTTTTTCAACTTCTGAGATTTATTTTATTTAGTATAGAAGTTAGCTAGTGCTAGATAAAGTAGATTGTTAGCCAAGATTGAAGAAAAGAAGTCCAAAGCCAAAAGAAGCCACAAAAGATGGAGCATGGAGCATTCCACAAGACTATGAAGGATGGACCAAAAGATCATGACGCATGGAGATGTGTTTGCTTTAGGGTTCATAGATAATTCCATTGGCTTGGAATTATCTTAGTCTAGAAAAGGCCATATCCACATCACGTTTAATTTCTGTTTTGTGGTTGTTTATTTTATTGTCTTATTATTGTATGGTTGGTGTATGGATGATGCATGCAATTAGGATAATAAGATAATTAGACAACCCGGATCTATTATTTGGAGTTGTGCCCAAACTCAAATAGATAGATTAGTTGATATTGATCAACAAAACAATTAAAATTAAATTCAAAATCCCTCAAAATTCAAATATTGTGTTCTTGCCTTCTCGTTATTTAAACACTCATTATCATCATTATTTATCAAGTTCGTGCGTGACAAAGCATGGCGACTTGATTCATCATGATGGAATGCGATGGCACGTACCAATGTGCAATTGTTTAGATAAGTGGTTGAACACAACTAGGCTATTAATTCAATTAAGAAATCTAGAGGCAATCAATTGGGATTATCCATATGGATGGATAAATAAGGAGTTATTTGCCCAATTGAACCAAGAGTTGCATAAAGGGATGCAATTGGAATTTTTCCTACCTAAAGTAGTCAAATTATGGGTGACTTGCCAAAGCAAGCTTATAAGGAGATGAAACATGGATCTTGGCCCACTAGAAAATATAAGGATATTTTCTCCATTAATATCTTGAGGGTTATTAATCCGTAGTAAAATAGTGGGAGCTATATTTAACAAATTAAATCCTTGTTGAATATAGTTAAAACGTCACAAACTTTGCATAATCCTTTTGGAGTTGAATACCCATGGCATTAAACAAATAAAAACGTGATTTTATCGTTTTCTAGACTGGTATAAAATTGAGAATTGTTCTCAAATAAAAGAAAAATTGTTGTACATCGTAGAACATAAAGATCTCTTCCTACCAACTACCAAAACACACTAAAACCTAATTGAAGGGAAATCAAAGAATGGTTCTTTGGATGTGACTTGCCTCATGTTAGCTGCCATGAACTCTGAGCTCTAGAGGCAAGAAGAGAGACATGGACAAGTATGATATGATCATACATTGAAAGAAGCTCTTTCGAAAGAGGGAGCTAGACATGAAAGGTTTGAAGTGTTGCTCTACTTTGGGTTATGCAAATGTACTAAAGAATAAAAGGTTATTCACCCAAGTGGACCAAGAATTGCATTGGATGCAATTATAGTTTTGTTTTAAAGTTGATTTACTCAATATGATTGAAAAATCACTAAACAAAACACTAATAATGGGCATGGGCAAAGTTGTTAATGGATAACAACATGGGTAAGGGCAAAATAGTTTGCGCCAACCCCATGGGTATAAAGCAACCTTGTTGCTAAAACCAAGTTGCCTTGAAGTCCCATAGATGGTGTAGAGGAAGAGAAACTACCCAAAGTACCTGGAAGTAAATAATAAAGGAATTATGAATTCCGATTTGGGTATTTTTGTTATATAAATCAATGTGTCTATCTCATCATCATAAGTATATGATACTAGATGAGGATCTCACATTTATAGAAATGTGGAGGATCTCAAGAGAGGAAGACAATTGGATAAGGAAGAAATAATCCTACACGTGGGGCTATGAAGCAAAGGGTTGCTGAATAAGCCGTAGGGAATTATTTCTACCTTTAAGAAATTGTTCATGAATTAGACAAAAGCGATCATGTCCCTGCTATGAGTAGGACCATTATCATAGTTTCTAGTTTGGACAAGAAAGCTCCTTATCATAATAAAAGGACAAATGTTGTTCCATTTATTATGGTATGCATTATTGTAATGCAATTTTGTCTAAGTGGATTCTATATCCATGATCATGATAATTTCATCTATAACATTAATACCTAGAGGTTTGCATATAATGATATGAACATCACTTATCTTTAGCATTATTGTTTAGGCCTCTTAAATAAGAAATACATATCTAGAAATCCATGTGGATGGATATCTGGAACTCATTTGATTATTGAATCATATGAGACATGTAAGACTTATTAGGAAAAGATATGATCTTTTGGGAATCATACATATTGATGTATGAAGGCCGCTAAGCACAAATGCTAAAGATGGTTTTCAGTACTTCATCATATTTACTGATAGGATGAGGGAATTATGGATTTGTGTATCTTATGAAGAAACAAATCAGAATCCTTTGAATTGTTCAAAAATATTCAGGAATGAAGTAGAGAACCAGCTTGGCAAAAGTATTAGGGCTCTACGATTGGATCGTAGAGGAGAGTACTTGAGCCAAGTGTTTGACAAGAATCTATGGGAGTATTGGATATGATCCAAAAACTCGCTCCACCTAGCACGCCACATGGGTTTGGCGTTTCTAAGAGGAGATTTCGAACCTTGTAGGACACGGTTCGGTCCATGATGAGTCAAACAGAACTTCCAGTTTACTTTTGGGGCTATGTTCTAATTACAGCAAATTTCACCCTTAACGTTGTTCCATCAAAAACGGAATATGAATAACGCCATATGAGATATGGACTAGGAAGTGTCCTAGTATGTCATTCATAAAGATTTGGGGTTATGAAGTTTATGTAAAAGAGTTTACAAAATAAACTTGAACCCAAGCCGGATAAATGTTTTGTGGGATACCCTGAAAAGGATATTATTTCTACAACCCAATCGAGAACAAACTGTTTGTTGCTCGAACTGCAGTGTTTCTAGGTAGAGATTATCTATAAAAGAAACAGTGGGAGGAAAGTAGAACTTGAAGAAGTTCAAGAACCACAATGGAACATTGATCCGTTTGATGGAACATGATAAGGATCACAAGGTGTTGTGGAGTAACCTACTCAGATAACACAAGAACCTCATAGGTTAGGTAGGATATACCAAGGAACTAGAGAAATAATGGATTTCTCATAAACCATGATATGTTACTCATAATGATGAGCCTACAACCTATGAGATGGCCACATATGGCCATACTCACAGAAATGGCTTGGAGCCATGAGATACGATATGGAATCCATGTGTACCAAAAAAGTATGGACTTTGGTGGAACCACCTAAAAGGTGCAAGTGGGTTATGAGGAAACCAACATGGATGGTAATATGATTACTTTTAAGGGAAAATTGGTTGGAAAGGGATTTCATGTGAGTTCATAGTATAGACTATGACGAAATCTTTCCCTGTTGCGATGCTTAAATCCATTCGTATCTTGCTTGTAGCAATCTGTCTATAGATTGAATCAAGCTTCTAGGAGTTGGACTCTTCAAATTCATGATGCAATCAAAGGAGTTTGATTCCATCAAAATTGAAGATGAGACTTGTGTTTACAAGAAGGTTAGTGGGAGCATAGTTATTTTTCTGGTCTTGTATGTGGAGACATACTTAATCATTAGGAATGCTGCCCCTACTTGGCAGTCTTACGTAGATTGACTAGGGAGTTGACTTTCTAATGGTAGACTTAAGCGAAGCAACTTGTGAAGATCTATTGAGGTAGATCAAGATGGTTGTATAGCTTAGGTCATAGTACATAAAATTGACAAAGGTGTTGAAATGGTTCAACATGTATATAATACGCATTCTACCTATGTCACATGGAATTGGTCTTTTAAAGACTAGTTGTCTTTCCAATTAGATTGGGAATGGACCGTATGAATTAGATTCACGAGATACGCCATGAGATGTACTAGGCCAGACATCTCATAAAGCATGACACAAAGATACTAGTCATATCCGGGTGAGAGTCACTGGAAAAAATATCAAGATTATCCTTTAGTACTTGAGAAGCACTAAGGATGAATTATTGATAAATAGATAATATGAAGAGTTTGCTGTAAGGGGTTACAGTGATTCGAACTTCAAATCTAACAAAGAAGATTTCAGATTATAAGTCAAGTTTGAGTTTTGCCCTAGTGGGAGCGACTGTGAGCTGGAAATGTTCCAGGCAAGATTCAGTCACTGATTCTAACATAGAGGACTGAGTAAATTAATACATAAGATGCATTTACTCAGAATATTCAATCTCAATCAAATTGTTGATAGAGGAGATGTGAATATTTGCAATGTACCAACAGATGTCTCGCCCCTACGCAGTGTAAGCGTGGAGGGCCGCGCTAGATCAATAGGCATATGATGCAGGAGATTGACTCTAGTGCAAGTGGGAGACTGTTGGAATTTTGCCCTAGAGGCAATCAATTAATTGTGACATTAATGGATTTACGATTCATTATGATATCGATATGGAGATATGTTAACATGAATGAAGTCCTTAGAATATAAGTGTTATATTCTTAAATATCCCTAGTCAATTATAATGATTAATAGGACAATCATCTATAGACTAGTATGGGGTTGGATTGATATGGAGATATCATGATCTGACACATGGGTATGCATTAGGAGTAATGGCATACTGGATTGACCCATCTCCGAGAAGGCTACATACACGTTATGTTAAGTCACCAGCGCTTCTCGCGGTGCAATGGTATTGTCATCCTTAGACTTGAAGACACTAGATTATCTAGTTGTGGATTATTATGATCTTGGTAGCGTTAAACGCAATACCGTAACTGGGTAGTTATAAAGGCGTGTACTGGATACAATAAGAAGCAAGCTTAGAGATCGTAGTGGACGTAGATAGAATTTGTCCCTCCCACATAACAGGAGCAAATATCCTAGGCCACTCGAGGGATAGTGCTTATAAAATGTCTGGCCAGACTCAAATAAATCAATATGGGATATTGATGTTATTTGCACAAATAAGGCTATTCCCAGGATCGAGAAACTATGGATTGGATATACGAGTGTGACTTGTATGTCTCGTGTCCAATCCGGATATTGAGACAAAGGGATGAGACAATTACTTGCACAAGGTTTGTCATGATGACTATTCTATTTGTTGGCTAGAATGGATGTCTTGCTAGAGGCCGCTCCATATTAGTAAATAGTTACTACCAACTAAATAGAACCTATGGGGTCACACGCCATATAGGGGTGAACTAGACTTGGGAAATAATTAATTAATATGATTAATTAATTAGAAGGATCAAATCGCAACAACTTGCTAACTTAGTAGGACTAATATGCAAGTTGGACTAATCCATGTATAGACATGATTAGGATATGCCAAGGTGGCCTAATTCATGTAGAGACATGATTAGGATTAATTTGCAAATAGAACTAATCCATGTATTGACATGAGAAGGACTATTTTTGCAAAAAGGGACTAATCCGAACTTGAGTAGGAATAGGAGGGGTTCTTTATGTAGTAGGACAAGGAGTTGTGGGACTATATAAAGAACACTCCTAGCTTATTTTTCTCTCTACACACAACACATCTATTTGATAGAAGAAAGGAGAGAACAAAGCAAGGAGAGAGCAAGTCCCAAAAGAGGGCCGAAACCCCTTTTATGGACCGCCCCCTACCCGTCGGCCAAAAGGGAGAGCCGCCCCACCTTTGGCACTCCATTGTTGGCGATTTCTTCTTCCTTTTCCATTCTTCCTAGCTAGCACATGGATTTGGAGGATCTAGATCTCACCTCTAGGCGTGGATCAACCGTAGAGACGTGACACTATTCGCGTTTGAAGTCATCAAAGGAGAACCCTAAGGTGTGTTAATTGATTTCTTCCTTTACCATCGTTATGTCTCTTGACTTGTGATCCTTGGAGGGTTTTGCATGGTTTTATCATTGTTTATGCTTCCGTTGCGCAATCCGTGAATCAAAACCCTACAAATATCTAGAGACTTCAGGGCTAAGGATGAAAATACCATTTGCACCTCGAGAAGCACTTTTGACTTAACATAACGTGTATGTAGCCTTCTCGGAGATGGGTCAATCCAGTGCGTCATTACCCATAATGCACACCTATGTGTTGGATCATGATATCTCCATATCAATCCAACCCCATTCTAGTCTATAGATGATTGTCCCATTAATCGTTAAACTGGACTAGGGATATTTAAGATAAACAACACAATTGTAAATCTAAGGACTTCATTATATTAAATATCCAATAAATAATTAATGAATTTTCTAGCCACAAATAAATTCATACTAAACTAGATTGCCTCTAGGGCATCTATTCCAACATATAGGACGTGGCCATTAAGTCTCTCATATTAGTTACAAAGGGTCGCGCGTGAGCTTGGTTGTTGCACGCGCGCGACGGTCCTTACCCTAGCCTCCAAACCACTATGTCCCTACAGGTCCCGTGTTGGTATGCGAGGTCCTGTCTTGCAGACCCCACGTGGATAAGCATAGGTATTTATCCGGTGTGTATGGAGCACAGCTAGGTGTTCTGGATGGCTGCCACCTGGCTGTGATTTGTCTGTCTGGAAAGCACCATCTACATTAGCCCCCTTTTGCGCGAATGTCACGCGCGCGTGCGTTTTGCAGTCGCGTAAAATCAGCCCTGCGTGGACTCCACGTGGATTCTTAATTCTTGATTAAAATTCAAATCCCTATCCCCCGATCATAGCCATGTTTGCATAGGGTTTAGAAGCGCCATTCGATTTCTGATGAATCGTGGCCACTGTGAAGTTAATCAGATGCTATACACGCATTTTGCCTATTTTGAGGTAAGAATAACTCAGAAGGATTTGATGGGTCCCCAATCTCGCCGGATACCGAAGCGTTGCTGACTCAGCAGACATCAGCAGTCGTGACTCTTCGAAGGTTATTTAAACCCTTTGATTTATTCAATTAGAACTTTTCCATTGTTGTTGCTTCTGAGTTCGTATGCATCAGAGAGAGAATCCTCAGCAAGAAGTAGAAACATTCGACCATGTTCTTAATCAGATTGTTGACAAATTCTCCCAGGAGGTTCAAGCGCTCAATCGTCAACAATGTGAGTGAATGGCTGCTTGTTAATTTTTGAAATTTGTGGTCGAATTTTGCAGGTACTCTTCTCCCCCCTTTTTTCTTTCCAATCGAATTGTGATCTGTGGTTCTTATGTCCACAAAAATGGCCCCAAAGAAGTGGAACAAGGAATCTATTGAAGTGCCAAATCTTCCCAGGGAGCTTTGGTACAAGACCCCATATCTTGGCGGTGACGATTTGTACTTGTCGACGATCCGGGGAGACGCTCCCCAGGCATCGCCTCCGGGTGCTGCTCTTCGGTTGAACCCCGAACCAAAAAGGCAATATTGGGATTTAGCGGGCGCTCATGATGTACAAAGGCTTGGTATCGAAGCTGGCATGTTCCCCTTCAATGATTTCTTTTTTCATTCCTTCTTGGAAAAGCTCGATGGAATGGATGAATGGACTGCGTTCATCCGTAACAACCATGAGGAAGTGCTAACGCAAGCTGGCATCTATCAAGCCATCCGTGCGACCAAGGGTTTCAACCTCAAAACCAACCAGGATATGCTTGGGAAACTGTTCTTGCGTTACTCGCGAAAGACCCATTCAATCCATTTTTCTTCCTTCGAGGCCGCACTACTCTTGAAGATGTGGAGAATCTACTGATGCTTCCGAGCATGGGATCTTTCGATCCCTCGAAAAAATTGGAATCTGATGAGGAATTTACCCTCTTCGCGTAGATGCAGGAGTGTATTGCGGCTCTGAAGAAAGCTGCTACGAGGTGGGCACCTGACGCGATTGAATCTTGCGACACCTTCATGTCTGTTTCCTCCAGCGCGAAGAATATATGGTCCAAATGGATCATGTTCTTTTTCAAGGATTATGCCAAACCTGCCCTCATCCAGAAGCAGCTCAATGGTAACCCCAATGCAGTGATTTATACCGATGGAGAAGGAATCCCGTGGTCATTGTGCGGCTTCCTGTGTGTTTGGTTATCACGTTATCTCATAGACGGGAGTCCGCGTGACGGAGTCTTTATCCACGTGCTTCCACTTGCAGTAAAGCTCGTGCTTGGTCAAAAGATCGCTCTGGGGCCCCTTTTCTTGGGTTCTTTGTACTACCTTCTTGATTTAGCTGTGACCCATGTTGAACAATCGCAGGGTAGGGTCGATGTTATTTCCTTTGTTAATGTTGGATTCCTAACCATGTGGGTTTTCGAACGATGGCCCGAATATGCTCCAATCTCTTCTGTCGTCGACCTGTGGAACGTACCAAAATCCACAGATGTACACTTATGTCCCCGCTTGTGGAGTTGGTTTAGTACCAAGGGTACTCGTCGTAACTTTTCCTTGGTATGCGACGACGCCAGCCTCTTTGTGGTGGTAGAATTGGATAACATCATGTTTCTTGAAGACATGTATCCTGAGTTTAAAACCCATTTTCAGGAGAAGCACATTACCAGAGGGTCTCGGCGTTATGGAAGATATGTGAATTGGTACAGAAGAGGTTATCTGCCTGCCTTGGTTGAACACGCGCCTGGGGCTGAATCCTGCAAATATGAACGCATAGCAGTTCATTTTGATCCTCTTCGTATGGCCCCTCAACTGGGTTATGATGCTATCGCGCCTCCCATGTTGTCCAAGTCCATTGCAAAAAGGTTGTTACAATGGGGTGGTTTACGGGAAAATTAGCAAACTGCTCATTGCAGAACTCCCTCTCATTCAGCCTTCTACGGGCAGGCAGGGAAAGATTTCAGCAGGCTGGGTCACTTTCTGGAGTACGAAGGCTCGTCGTTTGACAAATCCCCAGACTAGGCTCCAAGCAGTCAAGGTCCTCGCACCTTTGTCGAAAGATTATCCTTTCAAGTATACTCTTACCCGAAGCGCGGTCCACTATGGTTATTTTTCACTATTTGCTGCAAATCACCATCTCTGTCCGCAAATTAATTATGGATTAGAAAACTGCCATCGTCGAACTGTTCTCTCTTAACGCAAGAACTCAGTACACGAGGGAATTTCAACTGGTATTGTCTGAACTTCCTCATTCCCCTTTCTTTTGTTTGCCTCCGATTTGACTAAGTTATTTTATGTGTTTCATAATAGTGTTGCTTGAGACGCTTTGCCTCGGGGGATCGCAGCGGGGATCTTTTTTATCTTTGTCGCTCGAAGAAACGCAAGCCCCACGATGTTATTTTTCCAGAGATGCACATGGATGAAGGAATCTAGAAAGAGATTTCAGATGAGCTTCAAGCTTTCCTTGCACCACATATCAAAAGGGCAAAGAAAAGAAGTGCTGGTCCCCCTTCTACTGATGATCTAGTGACGCAGCAGTCGGAGCATTTGCGAAGTGAGCCAGTGGAGAATAAAACTTTCTCTGCGAAGAAGACTGCTCCATCAAAGAAAAGGACCACCCCTGAGCAAGAGGCGGGATTCGTCGCCAGGGAGGATGAGGATGAAGGTGGGATAAAGTGGCTCATTTGTTTGGTAAGATAAGTGAATATGTCAATGCTCACTATTTTTTCCTCTGTTGCAGATGATGATATTTCCCTGTAAGGACCTGTAATGATGACTGAGGAAGAGGCCATCGAAGAGTCAAGACATATGGCCGAGGAAAAGGTCTTTGCAAGAAAAGCAATCAGAGGAAGAGAGAATTTAGATGGCTAAGAAGAAAAGCAATAAGACGATAATCTGCAATATGCTTATCGCGCGGACGCCCCATTTAAGTGGAGAGATGCCGCTTCAAATATCGGTAGAGGCTTGAATGTCCATTTTTTTCATTTTAAAAGTAACACACTTGCTTTTGCAGATCATGATCCTTGCCACTTGAGGCCTCGTCGCCCCCGCAGTGCCATAGTGGTTCCTGAGCGTGAAATTTATATTGTAGGAGCTTCAAGTAAAAACCTGATGGAAGAGGTTCCCACAGTTGAAGGTGATACTGGTGCAGAGCGCCTTAACTTCATTTCCGAGCAGGAAGAAGAGGACCAATAAAGGCATGACGATGATGCTGCTCCTGTCGCTCAATCAATACCCATTTTTTCGGATGAAGAATAGACAGGGCGGAGAACAAGTGTTGAGCGTTCCCTGACAGTCGTGGGCTTTGAACACGATGCCCCTCTTGGGGAAAATGCTGAAGAAGTTGAGCGCTATGTCGAGCTTGGTGAGCGTGCCACTCTTGTTGAGGAAAATGTCTTAAAAATTGCTTCGGCCGGGCGCGACACTTCTGATAGGAATGCTAAAGGGATTGGGTCAATTCCTCCAGGAAGTACGGTCGCCGCAGAGGGCTTCGAATTCGATTTAGATGCCCTTTTCTCTGAGAATCCGTTTGAAGTATGGGGCTCGCAAGTCGCGGATCCTGTTATGGATGAGAGGAGCTTTGTAATCCCTGAGGGATACTTTGCACGGGAAATCTAGGCAGATCCGAGCTTGGCCGGAGCAGCTAATTCTAGTTCGCAAGCAGTGGTACCCATTTCCCCTCTTCGGCAGATTGTTGAAGGAACTGGTAAGTCCATTCCCCTTTTTTTCATGATACTTGGTTATTGAACTCATGTTTTTGTTGAGTGTTCTGCTTTTGCTGTCGCGCGTGCAGGTATCGACCAAGCTTGCCTTGAGTGGCTGACGAAAGTACGTGTGTCCTTTCCAACTGCATTTTCTAGAGTGCTGGAATTGACCCCAAAAGACAGAGGTGAGCTCTTCAGAAAGATGGTCTCTCTTTTGCAGAGAGTTCATTCAGCTACCCCTGTGAGCACCACGATTGACAGAGCTCAAGAACTCCTTACTAACACAGAAGAGCTTCATCTGGTTGCGGCGGGGCGATGGGATTTGGACTTCCTAGTGCAAAGGTTGACAAAAGTCTGTAATTCTGCGCAACTCAGGTCCGAGTATGCTGCTTATAGGGAAGAGAAAGCTGCTCTTGACGCGCGCAAGGCAGAAATAGAGCAGATGGCCAAGGAATTTTAGGCGGCCGCCAAACGTCATGCGGTTGACAAGGTTCGCTTGGAGTAGCTGACTGCTAATAGCATCAGGTTGTCAGCGGGATATTCCCTCTTGAAATATTTCTTTGAGGATTGAAATTTTCAGTATTGAAGGAGTCTTTCTTTCGAACTCTTTTTATTGTAATTTTCTGCCCCTTTTGTGGCCGCGACCCTTGGATTGTTTGAACATCTTTTAACTTTCTGTCTCTTTGCACGTGCTGGTTTCGCGCGTATTGAAGTATCCTTTTCATGCTTTTTATTGGTTTATGTCTTTGCTTACATGAATGCGAGGCTTTATGTTGCTCCTTATGGATAAGTAGAGTTTTTCGCCATTAGGCTTAGGTTTTTGAAGCTTGTGAGCTTATGGCTATCTATACATATAGGCTCGCGCATCACTGCCCATGGTTGCTATCATATGAGACAGGCTTGCACGCGCGTCTCGTCGCTACCTGGACAGGTAGGCTTACACGACTTACTGATTTTTGCCGCTATCGTAGACAGATAGGCTTACGCGCATATGTCATGCTTCGCTGCAGTTTAGAACTGACTGACCCTAGACTCTTGGTGAGTCCAGAATATTTTAATGCTTTCGAGGCTCAAGCCCCCATGAACTGCCATCATTATCTGAATTGTTGTGCTGTCGTGGAATTTAAATAAGGTGTTCCCGTTACACAATAATCCAAACCCTCATCATTGCCTAGGGCTATTGTATCGTTGCAGGCTTTAATAGGGTCAACGATTCTCGCCCGTTTTCGAGGCGTTGCTGACTCGGCCGGGAACTGAAGAGTCTCTCTTGAGTCCTATATGGACCCCCTTCACTGCGATTTTGTTTTCCATCGTTGCTACCCTTCTGGGTTCTTTGCAATTGACAAAATGCCACCTCTCCTGAGTCCTTTCCATTCTTTTAATTGCTTTTTACCCGTTTTCAATCCGTATCAGCTCTATGCCTCCAAGCTTGTACTTGTGTGTTGTGCTATAGAAATGGCTCCCAAGGAACTCACAGAAGAAGCTTCTGATTCGCCTGGTCTTTTCGAAGACCAGTGGTGTAAGCTCTTCCGTTGGAATGAAGACATCTTTTTCTCCGACATGTTTGCAGGGATTATCTCCGGTGGTTCTTCGGCGGAGAATAATCTGCCATCGAATCTTAAACCAGCAAGTAATGAGTGGGGCGCATCTCTGGTGGATCTCGGGAGGAGAAGTATCTGCCACCTGTGCTTAAGTCCGGGAGTAACGAGTGGGGGTGCTTCTTACGTACAATCAGCTTCCTACCGCATGAGCTATTCTCCCATTTGTTCTTCACATTAGCAGCCTTCATGGCTTGAAGTTCATATAGCGTCTTGCCATGCAAGGAGTATCAACAAGAGCTCTGTTCTAGTCGAGGACGTCGGGGACAGCGTCAAGCTGATCGTAGTTAGTTTCGTAGCTTTAGAGTCCTAGGTAGTAATCTTTTTGAAAGTTCTCTGAGAACACTTTAGTCTTTGAGTGAAGGAATTTTTCATTGTAAGCTTTTTTTTGAGATGCTTTCTAAACAGATAAGTTGTAAACCATATTTTGGTTGCTATGAAAATATGCATTGCATTTGATGTTTTGTCTAATAGGATAGACTTTCTTTTGACAGCCATTTGATCAGATAGGCGCGCATCTTGGCTGTTATGCAAGCGTGCCTTGATTTGCACTTGTTGTCGACCAATAAGATAGACTTTATTGCTGGCCCCAGCCGGATGGGCTTGGTCGCGTTTGGATGCTATCTGAACATAGGTTTTTATTTGCGGATGGCTGCTATCTAGACAGATAGGCTTTGATTTTGCGATTAGCTTCTATCTAGACATATAGGCTTTGAGTTTGTAGTACTGCTACCATATGAGATAGGCTTACGTTAACGTTTGGCTGCTATCTAGACAGATAGGCTTTGGGTTTGTAGTACTGCTATCATATGAGATAGGCTTACGTTCGCGTTTGGCTGCTATCTGAACATATAGGCTTTTTAATCACGCGTTTAGATGCTATCTAAACAGATAGGCTTACACTTGTATCATGGCCAGCTGCTAAGCAGAATGATGAAATGAGACTCGTAGGTGATAAAAGAGCTCTCATATGGGAGAGTTATTATCATTATATGAATCCCAATATGGGAGGATTCTAGAAATATGTACAGTGCAAATGTTAAGCAAAGTAAAGAGAGAAATCTAGGATAGTACTTTTTCAACCACCGCATATTGACAGGTGTTGGAGTAGTGGCAGTCCCGTCGCAGCGTAGAATGCAATAACCACTGTCTAAGACTTCATTGACCTCGAAAGGCCCTTCCCAGTTAGCCGCAAACTTAGGATGAGCTTCTTCGCGCATGCAATGGTCGGAAGCTCGTAGGACTAGGTCTCCCACTACAAAGTCCCTATGTTGGACCGTTTTGTTGTAGGCGCGCGAGATCCTTTCTTTATAATTAGTGTTCGGCCTATTAGATTTTTTGAGTCTTTCTTCCCGCGGGATGAGATCATGATCGCGCTCGTTGTCATATAAACCGCAGAAAGTCAGTCTTGTTGAATTCAACTTGACTTCGAGAGGGACAACTGCTTCAGCCCCATAGCATAGTAAGAACGGGGAACTTCCTGTAGGAGTCCTAGGCGAGGTACGATACGCCCAAAGCGCCATTACCAACGAATCCACCCATTTTTTGTGATCGCCCACGACCGTTTTGCTCAATATTCGGAGCAACGTCTTATTGGTGGCCTCCGCTTGTCGATTTCCTTTTGGATAATGGGGCGTTGAGAAGATTTGCCTTATGTTGTACTCCATTAATTTTGCGGCCACCTGGCGATTAACAAAAAGGAGTTCCACTGTCGGACAGGATGGTGTTAGGGATACCAAAGCGATGGATGATATTTTCTTGCATGAATTTGACCACGACCGCCGCATTCGCTGTCTTGAGTGGGATTGCTTCAACCCACTTAGTGAATTGCTCTGTTCCTGTGAGGATATACTCATTCCCGCTCGAAGGGGGTCGAATTGGTCCGATGAAATCCAGCGACCAAGTGTGGAACGACCAAGGATTCCCCAACGCGTGCAAGTCAACGGTAGGAGTATGCACTAGATTACCATGGAATTGGCATTGCTGGCACCTTCTGACTTTCGCGCGGCAATCGGCTTCCATAGTTGGCCAAAAATATCCAACTGTTAATTGCTGTCTGCACAGTTTTGCGCCTCCTTGATTCTTTACCTGTTGGGACATCTCCATGACCTCCTGGGTCTCTTGCCCGTTCAGACATCTGAGCAAGTTTCCGTTATGTCCTTTTTCACTGCAAACTTTCCTGTAAGACGTATCGAGTAGCCTTCATTTTGAGCTTATCAGCCTCTTTTCTGTTGGCGGGCAGAGTCCCTTCTTGTAAGTGGTCGATTATAGGTTTTCGCCAATCTCCGTCTTCGATTGCGGAAATTTCCAGAGAGTCTTTAATCAGCGCATATTTCTCACAGCTGCTCTGTATGATGGCTGCGAAGTATGACATTTGTGGCCAATGGATCCCATATCTTTGGGCTTTCCTATAGATAGAAATCTCATTATCTCCGCACGAATGTTGGTGGATCTTCTCCACGGTTGCTGGACCTTCCTCTTTTGTCACGCATGGCATGAGAATCCCCCCAAGACCTTTTTTGTACTAGCCATCGTGTTTGCAAAATCCCTTGATAGAAACCCAAGTTTCTTTGCTGGTTCCGTCAGCCATTGCGCGCATGATGGGTTTTATCCAATATGCTTCTTCAGGGGACTCCTCTTCACATAGGTCTTTTACCAAGGACGGAGTCGTCTTGACTTCGATCGAGATTTTTTCCGGGCAGTTATCATAGCTGATTTTTGAACCTAGAGTAGCCAACGCGTCCGCATGTCGATTATCCGACCTGGGCGTGTGCTCGTATCTGACAGATTCGAACTTTTGAACCAACTTCTGTACTATTGACCTGTACTTCAGCAAGTTGATCTCTTTTAGCGCATATTCTCCCGAGGCTTGCTTGATAATTAACTTGGAGTCCCCCAATAATGAGATTCTGAACCTCCAAGGCCTTGGCTGCGAGCAGTCCCGCAATTAGTGCTTCGTATTCGGCCTCATTATTGGTTACTGCAAAGTCCAGCTTGGTCGAAATCTAGATGACCTCTTGATCAAGCTTGATTAGCACTACTCCAATTCCTCCTCCTGTTCTTATTGAGAACCCGTCAAAATGTAGCTGCTAGTACTGGTCATTGATTGCTTAATGTCTGCCCCCTCAAGTCCCTCTGTCACAGGCTCGTAGTTGTCGTCCAGGAACTGGGCTAGTAGACCTGCCAATGTCTGGGACTTGATGGCCTTGGGTGGCGTACATACTATATTATGCTGGGATATGGTCATGTACTGTTTTTCAAGTCTTCCAAAGGGAGGTGAGTGCCCCTGCAGATAGCGTATAGGATCGTGATTTGTTACTACTACTACTTTGTGAGAAGAAAAGTAATGTTTCAACTTTTCATAGGGTCAGGCAATGACGCTCGATGTCTGTATACCTGGATTCCGCAGATTGGATCATGCGCGAGATGTAATATACCGGCCTTTCTTTCCCTTTAAACTCCTGGGCTAGTAATGCCCCAATAGACCTCTTTGATGAGGTTAAGTATAGCAGCATAGGTGATCCCAGTTGGGGCGCGATCATAACTATTGGAGATGCCAATACTCCTTTAATTTTTCAAACGTAGCTTGATGCTCTTATGTCCACGAGAACGTTGTGTTCTTCTTAAGCAAGTTGCTGAAGCAAATGGTCAACTCCACGATCGCTGGTATGAACCTTCTCAGATATGATAACTTCCCTAAGAATGCCTTCAACGCAGTTTGGGACTGCGGCGTACGTAAGCTAGTGATCGCCGATATTTTTGCGGGGTCAGTCGCGATCCCACGTCTGTGAATCACGCAACCTAGGAATTTTTCGGAGGTCACTCCAAATGCACACTTCATAGGGTTCATCTTCAGCTGAAATGCTCTGCACCTATCGAAGACTTTCCTTAAGTCTTTCAAATGATCCTGCTTTAGCTTTTATTTGACCACCCGATCATCCACTTAGAACTCGGATTCCTGATGCATCATGCCATGGATAAGGCCATCATCGCGCGTTGATACGTGGCCCCTGCATTCTTCAGACCGAATGGCATAACGGTATAATTGAAGACCCCCACGGGCGTGATGAACGTCGTCTTCTTCGCATCTTCTATGTCCATTTTGATTCGATTATATCCACTGAATCCGTCCATGAAGCTGAACGTTTCGTGGCCTGCGGTGGAGTCGGTCAACAGATCTATGTTTGGCAACGGGAAATCATCTTTAGAGCAGAACTTGTTTAGATTTCTGAAATCCACACAAACTCGAAGACTTCCATTCTTCTTAAGGACGGGTACTATATTTGCGAGCCAAGTGGGATGATGATTGGGTTCGATGAATTTGGCATTTAGCAACTTGACAATCTCCTCTTTGATCTTCACATTTATTTCAGGACGGAAAGTCCTTGCACTCTACTTGACTGGCTTGGAACCCGGAATAACATCCAGTCTATGCACAGAGATGCCTTGATCTAAACTCGACATCTCGTCGTAATCCCATGCGAATACATCCTTGTACTCCTTCAACAATTCGAGCAACCTTTTTTCTTCTTCGTTTCTAAGGTCTGCACCCAAGAAGACATGCCTTTTCCTTTCTTCCGCGGGGCTTAGAAATACTTCCTTCAATTCTTGCTTTTGTGGCTTTGGGCGGTCCTCCATGCATTCGGGGCTTCCTTGATTTCTTCCAGCAACGGGTTCTCCTTGTCCCCATCCGGAGCCTCCGTTGGCTCGCATATTTGTCTAAGGACACCTCCGATGGAGGGACTCGAAGGTAACCCCGCGCACCTTCAGATGCTGTAACACTTCTTGCCATTGGAGTAGAAGCTACGTACCTTCTTTCCCTCGCCGTTTTGTTCGACAACCCTCTTCAGGGTATAGATGCTCTTCCAGTTGTAGGTAACTCTGGGAATTTCCTCCCGCGTAGGTTGCTTATCTTTAGGCTCCTCTCGCATCACCATTACCCCAGCTGGTGACTGGCCCTTGATGTCTTCCCACCTCGGTAGGGGAGTTGGTTGAAAGTGAGCGGGAGTAGCTTCAACTGCCATTTCCGTAAACCAAAAGGCTTCGGACAAGTGTGCCTCTTCTAGATTGAAAGGATTCATTGAGGCGGGTATTGCGACCACTCTGTCTTTCCCGATGGCCTTCATTACTTGGTGAGCCGTGGATGGTACAGCGTCAAAGAGATGGATCCACGTTCGACCAATGATCACGTGATAAGTGGTGTTGGCCTCGATGACATGGAACTTGACGGAGACTTGTTTTGACCAATATGGATCCCTAACCAAATCCAGCCAACCGTCATTCTGGAGTCACATCCGAAGCCCATTAACGGTGATGGCTTCTTAACAATCATGCCTCGGGGGTTTCCCTCCAACTCCAGAGTACTGAGAGGAATGACATTTACCTCAGCCCCTCCATCAACAAAGGCCCTTTTAAACTCAACTCCATTGATAACTGCCATCACGTACAATGGCCTTTGATGATTCGAGTCTATTTTCTTATCAGACTCGTTGAACGTCATGATCAAACCGATTGATCGTGCAGCCCTAACGACTTTCCCATTAGAGATGACCAGCTCTTCCCCATGGTCCTCGGTCACTCTTAAGTTTGCTTTTATCATCTCGTGCCTGCAGCTGTTCGAGAAATTCATCTCATCGAAGAATTTAACGAACTTGGCAGAGTTCTTCATCCGCTCAGCGCGCGAATCTTCTGTGTCGATGTCGTAGTCCTCATCCTCATGGATTTCAGCGACCATCGGGGCCTCTACATCAGCGACCTCCTCAAGGTCTGTAATCGAGATCCTAGCTATCTCCTTTCCTTTGGACACCTGCCTCGCGTGAGACGGCAGGGTTGTTGCGCACATCTTTGGTTGGCTCATCAACAACTAACTGACATTCCTTTCTCTTCGTGTCTACCAACCACCTGAGCTTTTTGCACTCCCTGGTTGGGTGCAGCACCTGCCCGTGGCATTTGCACCACCTTGGATCCTGCAGCTGGTATCTTGTGGGTTTGTTCTCCAGGGCTGGTAGGATCCCATCTTTACGCCATCTTTTGCAAAGATCTATTGTATCTTCAATCGAACAAGGAAAGTGTGGTTCCTCCTGAGGCGCGTCCTGCTGTTGTTTGTTAGGGGATGACACCGCATGTACATTGGCATCTCGTGTCCTCTTGTAATTGAACTTCCCCACCTTGAAGCTGGGACTCGCCTGTGTACGCTCACTGGCGTATCTCTTTTTCATTCATTCCACCAACGGCTCAACATTCCTAGTGCTTTCAATCAATCTTGAAAAAGTAGGCATGTTCAAATTGATTAGCATAAGTTTGTACTCGTCACGCATGCCCTGAAGGCATATTTCCAGAAGTCGGCTTTCCAGGACATCGTCGACGCACTCCAAGGACTTGGCCCCGAACCTCTTGATGAAGACGACCCCTTCCTCTTCATGCCTCTTGTACATGCGGGAGAGGTGGATAGTGGTGATTTTCTCTTCTGCTTGGAAGAATTTGGTGTAGAATTTCTTTATCATGTCTTCCCACGTCTTGACAGATCCTACTTCAAGGGTCCTGTACCATTTGTATGCGACAGCCCCCAGAGACTTAGGGAACTCGCGCATCAACAGTCTTGTGTCAACTCCATGGGGCCCCATTAGGTCCACGAACCGCATCACGTGCTCGTGCGCATTCCCACTGACCTCATCAAATTTCTTCCACTTGGGCGCCTTGTACCAGGCAGTATCGGGCATTAAGTAAATGTCCCGCGGAATGGGCGGCGCGCTGTCAACCCTGGGGATGACAGTGTCTGCGAAACTCTAGTTCGCAATGATGTTACCTATACGTTGTTCGAGAGCTGCCACGCTGGCAGGCGTACTTTCTTCGCGTGCCGAGGATGATACCCGGGATAATGGGCATGCTCGGGTTATAAGTAGGTGGAGGTAGGGGCGCATGGCTCCCGAAGGCTCCACTTGTGTGAAAAGGCAATGCAGAGTACGGCGTAGAATTTCCCGACGTCATCAGGGACGAACTTAACGGGAGCCCTGACACCTGGAACACAGGGCCATTAGAAGGAGCGGATTGGGCGACAGATGTATGCACTATGGATGTAGTTGCTGACCTTGTTGGAGGCAGCTGGGCTGTCGATGGTGGGACTGAAGCCCCCGGAACAGTGTTTTGGACAAATCTTCCCAGGATCGCCATGATTTGGGTGATCTGGGAAGACTGAGCCTGCATAACCTGGACTTGACTTTGGATTGTGGCTTGGAACGCCTCTAGAGAGGGTCCACTGCCAGTAGTTGTTTGAGCACGAGCACTGATGTTAACTATGGTATTAAGTGGTCCTTCTTCCCTTGAGGTCTCCTCGTTGTCGGGGGACTGGTCACCGTCACGGATGTTTCCCTCGGAAGACATTGTTTTTTTTACAGGTTTCGAAGAATTAGAGCTCTGAAAGTTAGTGGTTCACGTCGGGTTCGCCAAATTATGCGCAAGGTAATCCTTCGGAGAAATCCAAGTGTGCACCTCAAGTAAAAAATAGGAATACAGAGATATGTAGGGTGTGTGTAGGGAGAGGGTAAGCAATGGTAACTGTGAGAGAGAGAGACAGCTTAATGGCAGAGCTTCGGTAAGTCAAGAAGAAACTCGTGTAGAACTAGTCTGTCACTAGAGTGTCGCAGCGGAGGGTTAACGATCCTATATATAGTTAGGAAGTGACCGTTGTGAGGGGGTTAATGCACCATAAATGGCGGCTTAATGGTAGCCCCTGTAGCGGCACGTTCGACCGTGTATATATGAACCGTTAGGCACCTCACCGTACATACCGGAGACAGTTATGAGGTCAAGCCGGGTTTATAAGACGTGTCCATTAAGTCTCTTAAAATCAGTTACAAAGGGTCGCGCGCGAGCTTGGTTGTCGCACGCGCGCGACGGTCCTTACCCTAGCCTCCAAACCACTAAGTCCCTACAGGTCCCGTGTTGGTACGCGAGGGCCCTGTCTCGCAGCCCCCACGTGGATAAGCATAGGTAGTTATCCGGTGTGTATGGAGCACATCTAGGTGTGCTAGATGGCTGCCACGTGGCTGTGCTCTATCTGTCTGGAAAGCACCATCTACGTATGCAACTGAGATGGATCAAATTCTCAATCGTCTTGGGTTCCGGAACGGGATTTGTCAAGACTGTGTGGATCAGAGAGGTGGACTAGCTCTCATGTGGGATGATGATGCTAGTTTTGCGTTATCAAAAGCATCGAATTATTATATTCATGGCTACTTTTCTATTCCTAGTGGAGGGAGGCATGGTTATGTGACTAGATTTTATGGGGATCCCGATAGTGGCCAGCGTCACAATTCCTGGATCTTATTGGAGCGTTTATGCCCTTATGGGCAACCTTGGTGTGTTGTCGGCAATTTTAATTCATTCTAGTCTTTCTGTGATAAGGAAGGAGGAAGAATAGTCGCTTTCAGTCAGATAGAGGGTTTTAGTAGTGTTATAAATCGCTTGCAATTTCGTGATCTTGGTTTCACAGGTGTACGGTTCACCTGGACTAGCAATCACGGTGACGATCTTGCGATTAGAGAAAGATTGGATAGATGTCTTGTCACGGATGGGTGGTTCTAGACTAGCAATCACGGTGGGAAACCTTATATCTGAGGTTTCCGATCATGTACCCGTGCAGGTGGTTTGGCCGTCATGTATTATTCGTAATGCTCAGTTTTCTACGCTTCCAGTTTGAAACTATGTTGTTGCGGGATAGTAGATGTTAGAACTTTTTGGAGGACGAATGGAGAACTACGGCTGACCCGGATGTCGAAAAAATGGATCGGCTATCCACTGCGCTTCGGGTGTGGGATAGAGAGGTCTTTGGGAACGTAAAATTTCATTTGAGAAAGTTAAGAAGACGGTTGAAAACTATAGTGGGAGGGGTTCAAACAACGAACCTTGTGGCTGAGACGAGGGTGATTCGTCAAAACATTCTGGGATTGTTCTTCGTGAAGAGGAGATGTGGTGTTAACAATCCAGGGAATTGTGGCTGAGGAAGGGGGATCAGAACTCTAAATTCTTCCATCGTAATGCCTCTATTCGGCGCAATAGAAATCGTATTGAAGGCTTAGAAGACTCAAATGGTATTTGGACGACGAAAAAAAGAGCAGGTCATTTCTATACTTGAAAGTTACTTTAAGAACATTTTTCACTACTACCGATCCGTCACGTAGTCAGATGGAACCCTTATTAGTGGTGTGGAAGAATTAATTTTACTGGAGCAAAGAGCGGATCTTGAGCAGCCGTACACAGCCGGGGAAGTGCGGGCTGCATTGGCACAACTCGGGCCGGCCAAGGCCCCTGGGATGGACGGCTACCCGGCAGCTTTCGTTCAAAAAATCTGGAACATTGTTGGAGCAGAAGTATAAGCTATGTGTTTAGAGAATCTGAATAGCAATGGTGATGTGTCAAGAGTCAATCACACCCTGATTGCTCTTATTCCTAAGGTGAAACAGGTTAGAACTGAAGCAGATTGACGCCCGATTAGTTTGTTCTCTACAATTTATAAGATTGTTACAAAAACGATGTCTAATTGTTTGAAGTTAATTCTTGATTCGGTGATTGCTGAGAATCAATCTACCTTCGTACCGGGCAGACTAAATTCTGATAATGTTGTAGTAGCCTTTGAGCTGCTCCACTCTATGAAAAATTTTAAGAAGGGGAAGAAAGGGTATCTGGCTCTCAAAGCAGATATGAGCAAAGCGTATGATCGTGTAGAGTGCGATTTCTTGAGAGCTGTGATGGAAAGAATGGGATTCGGCTATCAGTGGATCTCCCTTATTATGAACTGTATCTCTTCTGCTACATACACTATTATCTTTAATGGGGAAGTTCATGGATTCATTAACACGGAGCGTGGCCTCCGACAGGGTTGTCCCCTTTCTCCCTATTTATTTTTACTTGTTTCTGAAACTTTATCTCGAAGTCTCACTTCTGCAGTGCAGGATGGTCGGTTGTCAGGCTTAGCGGCCTCACGTGGCGGCCCCATTATTTCAAACTTGTTTTTCGAAGACGATAGCCTTTTGTTCACTAGAGTAACGACTGAAGAGATAATGGTGCTTCGTGGTATTCTTGCTGACTATGAAGTTGCATCCGGCCAGACTCTTAATCTCCAAAAGTTATCTATTGTGTTTTCATATAATGTCTCATAAGAGTAGCGTATTTCTCTCAGTGCTCTTTGTGGAGTCCAGTTGGATGTGCAGCATGATATTTATCTGGGTCTTCCTACCACTACTGAAACCGTACCGAAATACGGCGAGAAAAAAACACCGTTAATATGGTTTTTCTGGCCGTTTCACGCTTAAACGGCGAAAATTTGCTCGGCCACGAGGTATTTTGACGTTAATACTCTACGGCAAGAATAACCATCGCCGTAAAAGCCCTCTCGCCGTATTTGATTTTCAAATACGGCAATAGAATCGCCGTTTATAACAAAATATATACGGCGACATATATCTCATCTCGCGGTGTTTAGGCTTCCATATACGGCAATTTCTTTTCCGTTAAAGGTTTTATTTTTGCAGTTTATGTGCTAGCAAAATTATAGCCATATTAACTTATTCTTGCCGTATCTGAGTGTTATATTGTACGGAAAGTAAATAAACTCTCGTCATTTTTGTTGATAACTAATACAGCGAGTTTAAATTCTCGCCGTATTTGAGGTATGCCATGCAACCATTCCAGATCATAGTTGTAGGTTCCAACCTGTAGCTTATTTTCAGGCACAACCAGCACAACCTAAACTTGAAATAACAGACAACACATTTCAAAATAAAAAGGTAACACATTTCAAAAACATCAATGTGTGTGTGTGTGTGTGTGTGTGTGTGTGTCCACAAAATTTACATTGACAAAGTTTTACCCCAAACGTACAAGTCGAGTACATTAGATGAAAACGTATACTCTAGCAATCTATCTTGAAGTTGCAAAATAAAACATCTCATCTTTCTGTAGCTAGCTTTACCTCTAGCTATATCTCCCTAAGTGTGACAAAATGGCTTTGAAGCTGCGGGCTCCGCCTTCACATTTGCGCGCTGCGCCAAAACGGTCACCCCATAATGTGCACATGCCAAAGCCTGGATAAACCTACACAAGATAACAGTACATAACAATATTAAAAAAGGTAACATTTTAAGTTTACTAAATAAAATCGTATGGCACAACCACATGTAGACAATTAAGATATTTTACGGTTTCAATTTTCCGGTATATTTGGAAAGCACAAAATGTAAAAAATGTCTAGACTTCAACAGCGATAAGATTTTGAGATGTTGGTTAGTTTGCTAAAATGCAGGAAATCCAACCCAACACTTGAGGGAAAACTAACCCAACACTTGAGGGTTCGTTAAAGATAGCGACTAGCACAAGGAACCCAAAAATTTATAATTACCAAATGAACACCCTTGAAGTCGCTTTTCCACAAGAGAACATGTAATTGGAAAAAACATCAGATAGCATGGGCAACTGCGGCACTGTAACGGCTCCGGATGATGTCACTTGTCCGTTCATTATGGTTTGACGTCGATCTCCGAAATATCCTCAAACTCCATGAACCGGATCGTCTCGGTGGATGACGGATGCGCGTAACAGACCGGTGCCACTACGAAGAAACACCATAGAATTGACAATTCCATGTTCACTGTTTTGTAGCGGCACCAGTCTGTTATGTGGCTAGGTTAGCAACCCAGCAGGGCCAATTCATGAAGTTTGAGGATCGTTTGGAGACGTCACCAAGACATGGTGGTTGGGGAACATAGCAGTATCATTAACCAAATCCGTACCGGTGCCGCAATTGCCCAAGCTCAGTCATGCTAATTATACAGTTCAATGTTCTCGCTGTTGAAAGGCTACTTAATGGTTGTTGGAGCGGTATTTATTCAAGTGTTGGGTTGAAAAATCTAGCACTGAACTGGAACCATGGGAAAAAGTACGAAGACAAACTAACAATTTGTTGGTTTTGGATGCCCAAGAGGCAATCTGTTTAGTATGAACATTATTTTCTAGAATAATAATTGTATGATTTATGGAGATATTTAATATAATGAAGTCCTTAGATTACAATTGAGTTGTTTATCTTAAATATCGCTAGTCCATTATATTGATTAACGGGACGATCAACTATAGACTATTATGTGGGTAGATTGATATGAAGATATCAAGTCTTAACACATGGGTATGCATAAGGAGTAATGGCATACTAGATAGACCCACAACGAGAAGGATACATTAGATTATGTCAAATTCACAATCGCTTCTCGTAGTGCTAATAATATTGTAATCTTAGACTTGAAGCTACTAGATTTTCTAGTTGTGAAATATTATTCTTTGATGTTATCCAACGTTGTGCCTTAACCGGGCAACTATAAAGATAGCCATCGGGTGTGATAGGAAGCAAGCTTAGAGATTGTAGTGATGTAGAGACGATTTGTCCCTCCCACATAATGGGAGAAAATATCCATGCCCACTCGAGGGATGGTGCTTATTGAAATTCTGGCCAGACTCAGATAAATCAATATGGAGATATTGATGTTATATGCTTGCATAAGCATATTCCCAAGATCGAGGAACTATGGATTGGATATACAAGTGTGACTATTATGTCTCGCATCCATTCCGGATATGGAGACAAAGGGATAATAAAATATGAGATATTGGGCACAAAGTTCTGTCGGGATCACTGAATATTTCTATTAGTTGGGTTGCATGGATGTGTTGCTAGACACCGCTCCATGTTAGTAATTAGTTACTACCAACTAAGCATAAACCTATGGGGTCACACGTCAAAAGAGTTGAACTAGATTTGGGATTAATTAATATGATTAATTAAATATAAAGATCACTTTGCAACACCTTGCAAACTTAGTAGGACTAATTTGCAAGGAATGGAGTAATCCAAGTTCATGTAGAACTAGGAGGGGACTTTATGTAAACTAACAAGTGTTGTTGGTCTATATAGAGGAGGCTCTAGCTTCCTTCCCACTTAATGTTCATTATCATAACATAAGTGAGTGGGAGAGAGAGCAAGGGAGAAAGAGACAAGCCAAAGGAGGCCGAAGCCCCCTTAGCCGCCCCTACCCGTCGGCCAACAAGAGAGGAGGCCGATCCTCTCTTGTTCCTCGTTGCGTGATTCGTTCTTCCCTCTTCCTCCGCTCCAAGCTATCACTAGGAGAAGGGAGAATCTAGATCTCACCTTTAGAGGTGGATCAACGGTAGAGGTGAGGACAATATTCTTCGTGTGATCTCCCAAATCACAAAGGTACACATCTTCTATGTCTCTCATCATGTTATGATGTCTCTTCCTGTGATCCTTGGTGGTCTTTGAGTAGGGATAATTTTTTGTTATTCCGCTGCGTTACCTACGTCAAAACCCAACAGTGATATCAGAGCCACTGGTCGTAGTGCATAACATGATTTTATGTGTAACGATTTTAGTTTTACACCGTTTTAGTTCATATTACGCGAAACTGAAATTAATTGGCATAGTAGATGCAATAAACAAGATCTAATTTAAAATTGGATGTGTAAATTAGTGAGTTTGATCACATAGGATGTGTGCAATTTTCGGATCAAGAACTAGAGTTTGGGCACGTGCTTGGAAAAGGGGTTTTTCAAGTATGGAAACAATTAAACTTGGGCATTAAGACAAATAGTGTTTTGGAAACAACCCAATAAGGAAGGAATTATTTTTGGAAACAAATCCACGAGGAGGTGTGGCCCCAATGGGGACCGCCCACCTCTCCTTGCCGCCCAAGTAACGCACGGCCCAAGGGGGCCGGCGCTCCCTTGCGCACGGCCCAAGGGGGCCGGCGCTCCCTTGCGCACGGCCTAGCCGTGTGGGCTAGGGGCTGGCTGGCCCGGGCCTAGTGCGGCGTTTCCTTGGTTGAGTTTGGCCATTCTTTTGGTAAATCTCTTGGACCGATTTAACCCTAGTATGTCCAAAACAGCTAAAATTGAACAAGCGCGTTAAAATTGGTTTAACTGTATTATGTTCTTTGTTGCATGATGGATGAATGTGGCCTAGTTTGTGGATGTTTATTGTTTTTGTGGTTTGGTTTACGGCCTGCGAGCTGATCAATTTAACGTAATAATTAATTAGGTTTTACGGCCTGAGATTCGTTTTTTCTCCTCAACATTTGAGGCTTTATTTATTTATTTATTTATTTATTTATTTATTTATTTATTTATTTATTTATTTATTTATTTATTTATTTATTTATTTATTTATTTATTTATTTATTTATTTATTTATTTATTTATTTATTTATTTATTTATTTATTTATTTATTTATTTATTTATTTATTTATTTATTTATTTATTTATTTATTTATTCTAGATGTTGGGCTAGAATTAGAAATATTTAGATTATAGCCAAGAGCATGGAGAAGAAGACCGGAGAATCAAAGAATCCAAAAGACGAAGAAGACACCCTTCCCTAGGCGTGCAGCTATGGTGGAGCACATGGAGATGAGCTTGTCACTTTCGGGCAAATATATATTATCATTGCCATGATAATATCTTAGTCTAGGGGCCATATCCATGCCACGTTATTTTTATTTTTGGATGTTTATTATTTATGTCTTGTTATTTATTTTGATGTATGGATGATGCATGCAAAACGTTAACAAGATAATAATAAACAAAGTTGATCTTGTATGTGGATTGCCCAATCCAAATAAGTAGACCATGTTGATGAGATCAACAAAACAATTAGTGAGAATTAAATCCCTCAAGTAGAATATTTGGTTTTGACTTATCTTGCCTAAACACCCTTCATGATCAAGGTCTATTAAATTTGGGCTTGCCAAATCAGGGCGATTTAATTCATCTTGGTGTGTTGCGGCGACACAAGCAAGTAATGTGTGACTGTTGAAGCAAGAGGTTGGACGCAACTAGGTGAAATAAATTGAATTGATGAGCCTAGAGGCATGACAATTAGGAGTTATCTAAAAGACACCTAATTGGACCAAGAGTTGCATGGGATGCAATTGGAATGGTTCCTACCTAAATAACCAATTCTTGGGTGACTTGCCAAATCAAGCTCAAGAAGAAGTGAAATATGGACCTTGGACTCACTAGAAATATATAAGATATTTTCCCCATTAATAGAGAGGGCTACTAATCCTAGAAAAATAGTGGGAGCTATATTTGATACACTAGCCGTTGTTAATATACTTAAAACGTTCAAAATACTATACTTGCATATTTCTCGTTTTGTAGAATTTCAAATGGCAAACAATTACGCATCAACTTCATCCCTGCGATCTGTCCTTGAGAAGGATAAAATGTCTGGAACAAACTTCCTCGATTGGTACAGAAACTCAAGAATTGTTCTTAAGAAAGAAAAGAAGCTGTATGTCTTGAACAATCATATTCCAGACCCACCCGCTGATGAGTCTGTTCTAGCGGACGTAAGGGCGCCTCTGAAACATATAGATGATTCAAATGACGTGACTTGACTCATGCTGTGCACCATGACTCCTAAGCTTCAGAAGCAACACGATAATATGGAAGCCTATGATATGATCATACACTTGAAACAATTGTTTCAGTAACATGCAAGGCATGAACGGTATGAGGTGTCAAAAGCACTGTTTAAGAGCAGTCTTGCAGAAGTGAATCCAGTCGGGCCTCACGTACTCCGAATGATCAGGTATATACGGAATCTCGCGAGACTTGGATTCCCACTGGGCCAAGATTTCGCAACTTATCTAGTCTTGCAATCGTTGCCTGACAGTTATAACCAGTTCATCGTGAACTATAACATGAACGAGATCAGTAAGCCTCTGCCAGACTTGCTAAACATGCTAAAGACCGCTGAACAGAGCGTCAACAAAGGCAAGGTAAAATCCATATTGATGGTGAATAAGAATAAGGGCAAGGGAGTTGCCTCTACTTCCAAAGGAAAGCGCAAGAAAGTTGTAAAATCCAAGGAAGCTCTTAAGCCTAGTGGGGGCATGGCTAAAGGTAATTGTCACTACTGTAGCCAGCCGGGTCAGTGGAGGAGAAATTGTCCCAAGTATATGGAGGATAAAAGGCTTGGAATAGTGATTCCAAAACCACCCGGTATTTTTGTTATAGACGTCAATCAATCTATTTCTTCATCTTGGGTATCGGATACTGGATGTGGATCTCACATTTGTCGAAATGTGCAAGATTTGAAAAGAATTAGAAGATTGGCTAAAGGAGAGATAGATCTGCGCGTTGGAAATGGAGCAAGAGTAGCTGCATTAGCTATAGGCGTTTATGCACTATCTTTGCCTTTTGGACTTATTTCAGAATTAGACAATTGCTATTATGTTCCTGCTATGAGCAGAAACATTATTTCCGTTTCTTGTTTGGACGAGAAGGGTTTTTCTATTTCAATGAAGGACAAGTGTTGCTCCATTTATTTTGATAGTATGCACTATTGTAGTGCGCATTTGTCTAATGGATTGTATATCCTTGATCTAAATAATTCCATCTATAAAATAAATACTGAAGGATTAAAATTAATGATTTAAATCCTGCAATCTATGGCATTTTCGTTTAGGCCATATAAACGAGAAACACATATCTAGACTCCATAAGGATGGACTTCTAGACTAATTTGATTTGGAATCATATGAGACATGCAAATCTTGTTTATTAGGAAAAATGACAAAGTCCCCTTTCAATAAGAAAGGTGGGAGGACTAGTGAGTTATTGGCACTCATACATACCGATGTGTGTGGGCCGTTTCCCACGCCTGCCAGAGGTGGTTACACCTGCTTCGTTACATTCACTGATGATTTTAGTAGATATGGATTTTCTTACCTTATGAAGGCTAAATCCGAATCTTTTGAATTATTCAAGGAATTTAAGAATGAAGTAAAGAAGGAACTTGGTAAAAGTGTCAAAGCTTTGCGATCGGATCGTGGAGGGGAATACTTGAGCCAAGAATTTGACGAATATCTTAGAGAGTGTGGGATAGTATCCCAACTCACTCCACCTGGAACACCACACTGGAATGGTGTATCAGAGAGGAGGAATCGGACACTATTGGATATGGTGCGATCTATGATGTGTCAAACTGATCTTCCGACATCATTTTGGGGACATGCTCTATTGACTGCATCTTATACCATTAGTCGTGTTCCAACCAAATTAGTCATGAAGACACCGTATGAGATATGGACTGGGAAGCGTCCCATAGTGTCGTTTATGAAGATTTGGGGATGCGACGTCTATGTAATACGTTTACAACCAGACAAGCTCGGGCCAAAAGTGGATAAGTGTAAGTTTGTGGGATATCCTAAGGAAATAAAATGATATTATTTCTACAATCCAACCGAGAACAAAGTGTTTGTAGCTCGGACCGGCGTGTTTCTATAAAGAGAGATAGTCTTTAAAGAAGCAAGTGGGAGGAACGTAGAGCTCGAAGAAATTCGAGAACCACAAAACACTGAACCGATAATGGAACATGAACAGGAACCACAAGTAGTTGTGGAAGAACCTGTTCAGGTAACACAGGAACTCCGTAGGTCAGGAACGGTACGTCATGATCCATAGAGGTACGAACTACTCGTGACTGATCCCGATGACATACCACTCATAGATAATGAGCCTACAACCTAAGGAGAGGTCGTGAAAAGCCAAGCCTCCAAGAAGTGGCTAGAAGCCATGAGATCCGGAATGGATTCCATGTACACCAACAAAGTATGGACTTTGGTGGAACCACCTGAAGGGGCTCGGCCCATAGGGTGCAAGTGGTTCTTCAAGAAGAAGACCGATATGGATGGCAAGGTAATTGCCTATAAAGGGAGATTGGTGGCTAAAGGGTATAGACAGATACATGGTATTGACTATGATGGGACCTTTTCACCAGTCGCCATGACTAAATCCATTCAAATCCTACTTGCCATTGCAGCATACTACGACTACGAGATTTGGCAAATGGATGTCAAAACAGCATTCATTTACGGTAATCTTCTCGAGGATGTGTACATGACACTACCTGAGGGTTTTCAGGATCCAGAGAATGCCAATAAAGTCTATAAGCTGCAAAGATCAATTTATAGATTAAAGCAAGCTTCTAGGAGTTGGAATCAACGTTTTGATTACGCAGTCAAAGAGTTTGGCTTCATCAAGAACGAAGATGAGCCCTGTGTTTACAAGAAAGGTTAGTGGGAGCTCTGTAGTGTTTTTGGTCTTGTATGTGGATGACATATTACTCATTGGAAACGACATTCCTACTTTGCAATGTGTTAAGAATTGGCTAGTAAAGTGTTTTGCAATGAAAGACTTGGGAGATGCAGCCTATATACTTGGTATAAAGATCTATAGGGATAGATATAGAAGGCTGCTAGGACTAAGTCAGAGTACATATATTGACAAGGTGTTGAAGAGGTTCAACATGCAAGATTCCAAGAATGGATTCTTGCCCATGTCGCATGGAGTCACTCTTTCTAAGAATGATTGTCCTTCCAATGAGATTGAAAAGGACCGCATGATTAGAATACCCTATGCTTCGGCCATAGGGTCTATCATGTACGCCATGTTGTGTACTATGTTGGGATAGATGCCCTAGAGGCAATCTAGTTTAGTATGAATTTGTATTTGGCTAGATAATTCATTTATTATTTATTGGATATTTAATATAATGAAGTCCTTAGATTTACAATCGTGTTGTTTATCTTAAATATCCCTAGTCAAGTATAATGATTAAATGGGACAATCATCTATAGACTGGTATGGGGATGGATTGATATGGAGATATCACGATCCAACACATAAGTGTGCATTACGGAATGTTGCACTGGATTGACCCATCACCGAGAAGGCTACATACATGTTATGTTAAGTCAGAAGTGCTTCTCGGGTACAATGGTATTGTCATCCTTAGACTTGAAGTCACTAGATATTCTAGTTGTGGATCATTGTGATTTTGGTAGCGTTAAACGCTACACCGTAACTGGGTAGTTATAAAGGCGTGTAGTGGATACAATGAGAAGCAAGCTTAGAGATCGTAGTGGACGTAGAGAGGATTTGCCCCTCCCACATAACGGGAGCAAATATCCTAGGCCACTCGAAGGATAGTGCTTATTGAATGTCTGGCCAGACTCAAATAAATCAATATATGGGATATTGATGTTATTTGCACGAATAAGGCTATTCCATGGATCGAGAAACTAGGGATTGGATATACGAGTGTGACTTGTATGTCTCGTGTCCAATCCGGATATGGAGGCAAAGGGATGAGACAATTACTTGTACAAGGTTGTCTAGATGACTATTCTATTAGTTGGCTAGAATGGATGTTTTGCTAGAAACCGCTCCATATTAGCAAAGAGTTGCTACCAACTAGATAGAACCTATGGGGTCACACGCTATATAGAGTTGTACTAGATTTGGGAATTAATTAATTGGATTAATTAATTAGAAGGATCACTTTGCAAACCCTTGCAAACTTAGTAGGGACTAATTTGCAAGGAAGGGACTAAATTGAATTCTAGTAGGACTAGAATAAGTCCTTTAGGTAGTTAACAAAGAGTTGTTGGACTATATAAAGGACCCTCCTTCCTACCTTCCTCATAACTTATGCTCTTAAGAGAACATAACAAGAGTGGGAGAGAACAAAGGAGAGAGAGAGCAAGCAACAAGGAGGACGCCGCCCCCTTGCCGCCGCCCCCTCGTCCCCGACGCCACAAGAGGGCCGAACCCCTCTTTGTGCCTCGTTTTGCGTGATTCCTTCACCCTCCTCTCATTCCGGGCTAGCACCAAGGAGATTGGAGATCTAGGATCAACTCTAGGCGTGGATCAACTATAGAGAACGTGACACTATTCGCGTTTGAAGTCATCAAGGAGAACCCAAAGGTGTGTTTATGATTTCTTACCTTCACTATCGTTATGCATCTAGACTTGTGATCCTTGGAGGGTTTTGCATGGCTATTGTTTGATTATGCTTCCGTTGCGCGATCCATGAATCAAAACCCTACAGTGGTATCAGAGCCACAGGTCATAGAGCATAAACGTAGTTTATGTGTTACATTCTTGTTGTTTTACACCTTAATTTGTTGTTTATCGCGTAAAACAAGACAAATCAAGCATTGGATGCAATTTGTCAAAGAATTAATCACAACAAGACCCAATTATTGCATTGGATGCATGAATTGGTGAGTTTGAGAAATTTTAGGATCTTAGATCTAGGGTTTGGGCATCCTTGGGGAAGTTATGTGTTACATTCTTGTTGTTTTACACCTTAATTTGTTGTTTATCGCGTAAAACAAGACAAATCAAGCATTGGATGCAATTTGTCAAAGAATTAATCACAACAAGACCCAATTATTGCATTGGATGCATGAATTGGTGAGTTTGAGAAATTTTAGGATCTTAGATCTAGGGTTTGGGCATCCTTGGGGAAGAAGGAGTTCTCCCAAAACAAGGAAACAATCAAACTTGGGCTCCAAGCAAGGAGGTTGTTTTGGAAACAACCTCCACAAGGAGGTTCGGCCCCCTAGGGGACCGCCCCCCTTGCTTGCCGCCCAAGCTTGGCGCCCTAAGGGGCCGGGCGGCCCTAACCCGCGGGCCTAGCTTGCGGGTTTTGGGCCGGGCCGGCCCTAGGGCCTTATGGTTCACTTTGTTTGGGCCCGGGCAATTGGATTGTTGGGCCCATGGACCGTTTTAACCCTAGAAATCCTAAAATCAATTAAAATTGACCAAGCGCGTTAAAATTGGATTTTAACTGTTTATGTGCAATTCGCATGGTGATTGGATATGGCCTTAGGATGTGGTTTGATGTGGATGTTTAATTTTGTGGTTTGGTTTTACGGCCTGCGAGCTGATCAATTAATTGTAATAATTAATTAGGGTTTTAGGATCTATTATTTGGAGTTGTGCCCAAACCCAAATAGATAGATTAGTTGATATTGATCAACAAAATAATTAAAATTTAATTTAAAAATCCCTCAAAAATTCAATATTGTGTTCTTGCCTTCTCGTTATTTAAACACTCATTATCATCATTATTTATCAAGCTCGTGCGTGCCAAAGCATGGCGACTTGGTTCATAATGATGGAATGCGATGGCACGTAACAATGTGCAATTGTTTAGATAAGAGGTTGAGCACAACTAGGCTATTAATTTGATTAAGAAACCTAGAGGCAATCAATTGGGATTATCCATATGGATGGATAAATAAGGAGTTATTTGCCCAATTGAACCAAGAGTTGCATGTGGGATGCAATTGGAATTGTTCCTACCTAAGAAGTAGTCGAATTATGGGTGACTTGCCAAAGCAAGCTCATAAGGAGATGAAAAAGATGGATCTTGGCCCACTAGAAAATATAAGGATATTTTCCGCATTAATATCTTGAGGGTTATTAATCCGTAGAAAAATAGTGGGAGCTATATTTAATAAACTAGCCATTATTAAATATAGAAAAAATTCACAAATACTAAAACTTGCGTATTTTCCTTTTGTAGAATTCCAAATGGCAAACAACTCATCGAGTTCACAACATTCCCTACGATCTGTCCTTGAGAAGGACAAGCTCTCTGGAACCAACTTTCTTGATTGGTACAGAAACTTGAGAATTGTTCTCAAGCAAGAGAAGAAACTGTACGCAATAGAGGAGCAAGTCCCAGAAGGTCCAGAGAATCAGACACCTGCTGCCTTAAAGGCGTATCAAAAGCGTGTTGATGACGCTAATGATGCGGCCTGCCTAATGCTTTGCACCATGACCTCTGAGCTTCAGAAGCAACATGAGAACATGAATGCTGTCGATATGATCGAACATCTAAAGCAGCTCTTCCAAGAGCAGGCGAGGGTAGAGAGGTATGAGGTCTCAAAGGCACTGTTCAAATGTCATCTGGCAGAAGGGAACCCGGTGGGACCCCATGTACTCCGAATGATCGGGTCTTTGGAGAATCTCGCCCGGCTTGGGTTCCCGGTCGGCCAAGAGTTGGCAACCGATCTCGTGTTGCAATCGTTGCCCGAGAGTTATGGACAGTTCATTATGAACTATAACATGAACGAGATCGTTAAACCACTGCCAGATTTGCTCAACATGTTGAGGACGGCTGAACAGAGCATCAACAAGGGTAAGGGCAAGGCCATTATGATGGTGCACAAAGGAAAGGGCAAAAGGTTTGCATCTTCCTCCAAGGGCAAAGGCAAGTCAGTTGCCAAGTCCAAGGAACAAGCCCTTAAGCCTGTTGGTGGGATTGCCAAGGTCGTGACTAAGGGTGAATGTCACTACTGCAGTCAACCTGGACACTGGAGGAGGAACTGCCCAAAATATCTGGAGGACAAGAGGCTTGGAATAGTGATTCCACCACCACCAGGTATTTTTGTTGTAGATGTCAATTTAACTGTCTCTACATCATGGGTATTAGATACTGGATGTGGATCTCATATTTGTCGAAATATGCAGGATCTAAAGAGAAGTAAAAGATTGGCTAAAGGGGAGGTAGATCTGCGCGTTGGGAATGGAGCAAAGGTTGCTGCGTTGGCCATAGGCGTGTGCGAGCTATCTCTGCCTTCAGGATTAATTTTAGAATTAAATAATTGCTATTTTGTGCCTCCTATGAGCAGAAACATTATTTCTATTTCATGTTTGGACAAGGAAGGTTTTATTATTTCAATAAAGAACAATTGTTGTTCCTTTTATTTGAATAATATTCACTATATTAGTGCGCAATTATTTAATGGACTTTATGTCCTTGATCTAAGCAATCCTGTCTACAACATTAATACCAAGCGGATTAAAATAAATGATTTAAATCCTGCTTATTTATGGCATTGTCGTTTAGGCCACATAAATGAGAAACGTATATCTAGACTCCATAAGGATGGATTACTAGACTCATTTGATTTTGAATCATATGAGACATGTGAGGCTTGTTTATTGGGAAAAATGACAAAGTCCCCTTTCAATAAGAAAGGAGAGAGGACTAGTGAGCAATTGGCGCTCATACATACCGATGTGTGTGGGCCATTTGCCACGCCTGCCAGGGGTGGTTATGTCTACTTCATTACGTTTACTGATGATTACAGTAGATATGGATTTGTGTACCTTATGAGGGCAAAATCAGAATCCTTTGAAGTCTTCAAAGAATTCAAGAATGAAGTAGAAAAGCAACTTGGCAAAAGTATCAAGGCTCTACGATCGGATCGTGGAGGAGAATACTTAAGCCAAGAGTTTGACGACTATCTTAGAGAGTGTGGGATCGTGTCCCAACTCACTCAACCCGGAACGCCACAATGGAATGGCGTGTCCGAGAGGAGGAATCGAACCCTATTGGATATGGTTCGGTCTATGATGTGTCAAACCGATCTTCCATTATCATTTTGGGGCTACGCTCTATTAAGTGCAGCTTTCACCATTAACCGTGTTCCATCTAAATCAGTCATGAAGACACCATATGAGATGTGGAGTGGGAGGCGTCCCACACTGTCGTTCATGAGGATTTGGGGCTGCGATGTCTATGTAAAACGTTTACAATCAGACAAACTAGGGCCTAAATCGGATAAGTGTAAATTTGTGGGGTACCCTAAGGAAACTAAGGGATACTATTTCTACAATCCAACCGAGAACAAAGTGTTTGTTGCTCGGACCGGCGTGTTTCTAGAAAGAGAGTTTGTCTCTAAAGAAGCAAGTGGGAGGAATGTAGAACTTGAAGAAGTTCAAGAACAACAAATCACTGAACCGATTATGGAACATGAACAGGAATCACAAGCAGTTGTGGATCCACCTGTTCAGGTAACACAAGAGCTTCGTAGATCTAGTAGAGTGCGCTAGGAACCCGAGAGGTACGGACTTCTCGTGACTGATTCCGGTGACACGATGTTCATAGATGATGAGCCTACTACCTATGAGGAGGCCATGAATGGCCCAGACTCGCAGAAGTGGCTTGAAGCCATGAGATCCGAGATGGAATCCATGTATACCAACAAAGTATGGACTTTGGTGGAACCACCTGACGGGGCGCGGCCCATAGGGTGCAAGTGGGTCTTCAAAAGAAGATCGACATGGATGGTAATGTGATTACCTATAAGGGTCGATTGGTGGCTAAAGGATTCAGACAGATTCATGGTATTGACTATGAAGAAACCTTTTCACCAGTCGCAATGACCAAATCCATCCGAATCCTACTTGCAATTGCAGCATACTACGACTATGAGATTTGGCAGATGGATGTCAAAACAGCATTCCTTTATGGGAATCTCCTCGAGGACGTGTATATGATACAGCCGGAGGGTTTTGAGGATCCAAAGCAAGCCAACAAAGTCTGTAAGCTGCAACGATCCATTTATGGATTGAAGCAAGCTTCTAGGAGTTGGAATCGACGTTTTGATGAAGTGGTCAAAGAGTTTGGCTTCATCAGAAACGAAGATGAGTCTTGTGTTTACAAGAAGGTTAGTGGGAGCTCTGTAGCTTTTCTGGTCTTGTATGTGGATGACATACTACTCATTGGAAACGACATTCCCATGCTGCAATCTGTTAAAGATTGGCTAGGAAAGTGTTTCTCAATGAAGGACTTAGGGGAAGCAGCCTATATACTCGGTATAAAGATCTATAGAGATAGATCTAAAAGGTTGCTAGGCCTAAGTCAAAGTACATATATTGACAAGGTGTTGAAACGGTTCAACATGCAAGATTCCAAGAAGGGATTCTTGCCCATGTCACATGGAATCACTCTTTCGAAGAGTGGTTGTCCTTCCAATGAGATTGAGAAGGAACGCATGAGTAGGATTCCCTATGCCTCGGCCATAGGATCTATCATGTACGCCATGTTATGTACTAGACCAGATGTGTCATATGCCTTGAGTATGACAAGCAGATACCAATCCAATCCGGGTGAGAGTCACTGGATTGCTGTCAAGAACATCCTAAAGTACTTGAGAAGAACTAAGGATGCTTTCTTGATGTTTGGCGGTGAGGAAGAGTTGCGTGTAAGGGGTTACACTGATGCAAGCTTCCAAACCGACAGAGATGACTTTAGATCACAGTCGGGATATGTGTTTTGCCTGAATGGAGCAGCGGTGAGCTGGAAGAGTTCCAAGCAAGAGACGGTGGCTGATTCTACAACAGAGGCTGAGTACATTGCTGCAAATGGCGCAGCAAAGGAGGCTGTTTGGATCAGAAAGTTTGTTTCTGAACTTGGTGTGGTCCCTAGCATTGCGGATCCAGTGGAGTTGTTCTGTGACAACACTGGGGCGATCGCGCAATCAAAGGAACCAAGATTGCACCAGAAGTCCAAGCATGTGCTCAGGAAGTTTCATCTGATTCGAGATATTATCGATAGAGGAGATGTTCGGATATGCAAAATTCCTACAGATGATAATCTGTCAGACCCGCTTACGAAGCCTCTCACGCAGTGGAAGAATGAAGGGCACACTAGGAGTATGGGCATACGAGATGCGCCAGATTGGCTCTAGTGCAAGTGGGAGACTGTTGGGATAGATGCCCTAGAGGCAATCTAGTTTAGTATGAATTTGTATTTGGCTAGAAAATTCATTTATTATTTATTGGATATTTAATATAATGAAGTCCTTAGATTTACAATCGTGTTGTTTATCTTAAATATCCCTAGTCAAGTATAATGATTAAATGGGACAATCATCTATAGACTAGTATGGGGTTGGATTGATATGGAGATATCACGATCCAACACATAAGTGTGCATTACGGAATGTTGCACTGGATTGACCCATCACCGAGAAGGCTACATACATGTTATGTTAAGTCACAAGTGCTTCTCGGGTACAATGGTATTGTCATCCTTAGACTTGAAGTCACTAGATATTCTAGTTGTGGATCATTGTGATTTTGGTAGCGTTAAACGCTACACCGTAACTGGGTAGTTATAAAGGCGTGTACTGGATACAATGAGAAGCAAGCTTAGAGATCGTAGTGGACGTAGAGAGGATTTGCCCCTCCCACATAACGGGAGCAAATATCCTAGGCCACTCGAAGGATAGTGCTTATAGAATGTCTGGCCAGACTCAAATAAATCAATATATGGGATATTGATGTTATTTGCACGAATAAGGCTGTTCCATGGATCGAGAAACTAGGGATTGGATATACGAGTGTGACTTGTATGTCTCGTGTCCAATCCGGATATGGAGGCAAAGGGATGAGACAATTACTTGTACAAGGTTGTCTAGATGACTATTCTATTAGTTGGCTAGAATGGATGTTTTGCTAGAAACCGCTCCATATTAGCAAAGAGTTGCTACCAACTAGATAGAACCTATGGGGTCACACGCTATATAGAGTTGTACTAGATTTGGGAATTAATTAATTGGATTAATTAATTAGAAGGATCACTTTGCAAAGCCTTGCAAACTTAGTAGGGACTAATTTGCAAGGAAGGGACTAAATTGAATTCTAGTAGGACTAGAATAAGTCCTTTAGGTAGTTAACAAAGAGTTGTTGGACTATATAAAGGACCCTCCTTCCTTCCTTCCTTCCTCATAACTTATGCTCTTAAGAGAACATAACAAGAGTGGGAGAGAACAAAGGAGAGAGAGAGCAAGCAACAAGGAGGACGCCGCCCCCTTGCCGCCGCCCCCTCGTCCCCGACGCCACAAGAGGGCCGAACCCCTCTTTGTGCCTCGTTTTGCGTGATTCCTTCACCCTCCTCTCATTCCGGGCTAGCACCAAGGAGATTGGAGATCTAGGATCAACTCTAGGCGTGGATCAACTATAGAGAACGTGACACTATTCGCGTTTGAAGTCATCAAGGAGAACCCAAAGGTGTGTTTATGATTTCTTACCTTCACTATCGTTATGCATCTAGACTTGTGATCCTTGGAGGGTTTTGCATGGCTATTGTTTGATTATGCTTCCGTTGCGCGATCCATGAATCAAAACCCTACATACTAGACCAAACGTATCATACGCGTTGAGTATGGTAAGCAGATATCAATCCAATCCGGGTGAGAGTCACTGGATTGCTGTCAAGAAAATCCTAAAGTACTTGAGAAGGACTAAGGATGCGTTCTTGATATTTGGAGGAAAGGAAGAGTTGAGTGTAATTGGTTACACTGATGCAAGCTTTCAAACTGACAAAGATGACTACATATCGGAGTCTGAATACGTGTTTTGCCTGAATGGAGGAGCTGTGAGTTGGAAAAGTTCCAACCAAGGGACAATAGCTGATTCTACAACTGTAGCTGAGTTCATTGCTGCTGCGGAAGCAGCAAAAGAGGCAGTTTGGACAAAGAAGTTTATCACTAAGCTCGGTGTGGTCCCTAGCATCGTGGATCCCACAGAGTTGTATTGTGACAACTCTGGGGCAATCGCACAAGCCAAGGAACCAAGATCACACCAGAAATCAAAGCATGTACTTAGGAGATTCCATCTTATTCGTGATATGATCGATCGATGAGATGCGAAGATGTGCAAGATTCTAACGGATTACAATCTTTCGGATCCGTTGACAAAGCCTCTTGCGCAGCGTAAGCATGATGGGCACACTAAGTCTATAGGCATAGGAGATGCACCAGATTGGCTCTAGTGCAAGTGGGAGACTGTTGGAATAGGTGCCATAGAGGCAATCTATATTTGGTATGAATGATGTAATGCCTAGAATATTCATTTAATATAATGAATATTACATATTGTGATATTTAATATAATGAAGTCCTTAGATAAAATGTGTTGTTTATCTTAAATGTCCCTAGTCCATTGTATTGATTAATAGGACGATCAAATATAGACTATTATGTGTGTAGATTGATATGGAGATATCAAGTCTAACACATGGGTATGAATTAGGAGTAATGGCATACTGGATAGACCCACAACGAGAAGGATACATTAGATTATGTCAAAGTCACAACCGCTTCTTGTAGTGCTAATAATATTGTAATCCTTAGACTTGAAACTACAAGATACTCTAGTTGTGAAATATTATTCTTTGATGTTATCCAACGTTGTGCCTTAACCGGGAAACTATAAAGATAGCCATCGGGTGTGATAGGAAGCAAGCTTAGAGATCGTAGTGATATAGAGAGGATAAGTCCCTCCCACATAATGGGAGAAAATATCCATGCCCACTCGAGGGATGGTGCTTATTGAATGTCTGGCCAGACTCTGATAAATCAATATGGACATATTGATGTTATCTGCTTGCATAAGCATATTCCCAGGATCGAGGAACTATGGATTGGATATAAGAGTGTGACTTTTATGTCTCGTGTCCATTCCGGGTATGGAGACAAAGGGATAATACAATATGAGATATTGGGCACAAAGGTTTGTCGGGATCACTGACTATTTCTATTAGTTGGGTTTCATGGATGTGTTGCTAGACACCGCTCCATGTTAGTAATTAGTTACTACCAACTAAGTAGAAACCTATGGGGTTACACGTCAAAAGATTTGAACTAGATTTGGGATTAATTAATATGATTAGTTAAATAGAAGGATCACTTTGCAACACCTTGCAAACTTAGTAGGACTAATTTGCAAGGAAGGGACTAATCCAAGTTCATGTAGAACTAGAGGGCCTTTGTGTAAACTAACAAGTGTTGTTGGTCTATATAAAGGAGAGAGAAAAAGTAAGAGGCCGAAACCCCCTACCCGTCCGCCCCTCTCACGCCGTCGGCCTCTTTAGGCGCGGCTCGTGCCTCGCTTTGCGTGATCCGTTCCTCCTTTCTTCCGTTGCTAGCACTACACGGAGGGAAGGAATCTAGTCAAAGATCCGAGGTGTGGATACTCGTAGAGACGAAGACATAATTCTTCGTTCAGATCACACAAACTAAGGTACACATGTTTCCACCCTAATCATGTTATGATTGCTAGCCTGTGATCCTTGGAGGGGTTGGAGGATGATTAAATTTTTGTTTTTTCCGCTGCGTAACCTGCATCAAAACCCTACACAATTTGATTGTGAAGGAAAGCTCAATTTAACAAAAGAACAAAGCTACATGTACACAAGTAAGCTCATTTTCATGACAGGGCTAGTCAGAGTCAAAGTATATAACCAACATGTGTGCTGCAGAGAATACATGATGCTTGAAAAGGAAAGAAGACGTACCACAACATAGGTCTCGCCGTTTCTGGCTTCACGTCAATGTCCGAAGTATCTTGAAATTTAGAGAAATGGATCCACTGGGTGGCGCGTAGCAAACCGGTGAAACTACAAACCAACACCATATAATTCACAATTCCATGGGTATTGTTTTGGGGTTGCACCGATTTGTCGGGCAACCACCAAGATGGGACAGTTTATGAAATTTCCGAATTGGTTGGGACGGTCAAGAAAACAATCCAAACCAGACTACAAAATAGTACAAACCAATTAGAATAAGACACTATTAAGCAAATGGTAAATAGTAATTTACAACTGAAACATGAACCTAAACTCACACATCATCATCAAACAATTTTCTTTCACGAAACAATATGTTACAAGATATCAAATGATCAACACTGTTAGTGAGAAAGAATAAACAGAACAATACATATACAGAACTTGAATAATACTTGTTTATTACTAATGTATTTAAATGGGTTGCTCCAAATAATACTTGTTCATTAAATATACAGGACCCAACCCATATATAATGTGGTTAAAATGGGTTTAAATGGGTTGCTCCAAATAATATTTCTTTATTAAATAGACAGTTCCCACCCATATTCAATTTGGTAAAAACCCAATGGGTCAGACCCGGTTGCATGCATCTGTAACCAATTCCTTGAAGCAGCTTCATGCATCTGTAACTCCAGTCCCTTTGGCTTCACAGATGCATGCCAGTTCAAGGTCCTCCCACCTCTCCAATTAATGATCCTTTAATCCACCAATTGGACTGTTACGGAGGACAAAAAACAATATAAAATCCCCCTACCTCAGTTCTATTTTCCACATATCTACACACAATCACCGTCTATGTCACTAATCCCCCCCACCCGCTGATATGAGGCAACTTGCAACCACTTTCAAGAAACTGGGGCAGCCAAGTTTTTTTATGAAAGCCCCCGATAAGAAAGTTCAAAGAAAGAAAAAGAAAAGTAAAAAGCACGAAGAAGATTCAATCTGGTGGAAAGGTTAAAGGGAAGGTTCAGAAAAGGGTTGCACGAGTCAAAACAGCTATGGTTCCAAATTATGATGTAATGTCATTAGAAATGCTCCCTCCTGCGGAAGACACTCATGTCTCCTCTGATGTTATTTTCCCCCTGCCTGCTCCTGCTCTTTCGTTTTTTTCCTTTTAGTTCTTTTCATTTTTTCTTTTTTCAGTATCTTTATGTAATTTCCCTATCAGGCAGTTTATTAACAGTGTTTTATATTCAACTTATTCTTCATGTTTCTTTTTGAATTTAAAAAGTTTTTTAATATATTAACGGGTTCAAAATTCGGCAATAATCGAAACAAAAATAGAAAACCAATTACTCATCAACCAATTTCAAGCCTAACAGTATGCAAACAACAACTAAAATCAAGTAAAATTGAACAATCCATTACCAATTTCAAGCAATTTCAAGCAATTTCAAGATACAAACTAAAATAGCTAAATCTAGCCTATTGTTACCAAGCAATTTCAGAATAAAAAACTAAAATAATGCATTATTTAAGAATAATACACAAATCAAAGAGAGATACACAAAATAATACATCTTTATTACCACAAGCAAAGCCAAACAGAGGACCAAAAATAAGCATCAACCAGATCCATTAAACCAATAAAAGAAGAGAAAGGGTTTAAGATCTACAAACCAAAATAGCCAGGACGTAGATGAATGGTTGCACCTTGTAACTTCCTTCGCCTGAAACCCAACACAAACTATAGCTTCTTCCACGCTCAGACCGTCCACTTCAATCCCTTCAAAAACCAAACAAAAATCAATAATGAAAATCAATAATCAACACAAATCAATAATGAAAATCAACGAACCCCAGTTCATGCTAAACAACAAGGTATACAAAAAGAAAATAAAGGATTACGATTTAGCTAACAGGATTTGCAGAGAAGGGTTGATGATTGTGTGCGATTGATGGAGAAGGGTCGACTATGGTTATTTGCAGATCTTGTGGCTTCAGGGAGCACCGCTCCACCATTTTCTCTAAATTCTCTCTTCTCTTCTCTCTCTTTCCTCTATATTCTTCTGGCTTCTAGAAATGTGAAATGTTTCATTCCCCAGACCTAGGGTTTTCTCTCTTCACTGGCGCGGGCTAAGCATATTTTCGCCCCAAAATTTAGCGGAAAAATCAAACAATTTTGGGTCATGTATGAAAACACATATACGAAGAGTGACACGCTCTAACCACAAGTGTATGGTTGTCGTGTGTAGTAATAATCTGGAAATCCGGGTTGTCGAACCCAAGGGACTTTGTTTAAACTAGTTACTATCTTGAACCTTATGTGGGTACGTCGCAAAGTTGTGTTTTGTTCTAATTCTACTAAAATAAAGATGCATGATTCTCAATTAATCGAGTGAAGTAGGTCACGATTAACAAAGAATGGGTATAGGACTTTTCTAATATGAGGAAAAATACCGGGAATTCTCTAGGTTCACTAGGTTGATCTAAACTTATGTTTTGATTCGTAAAAAAACCACGTGTCTTTCACTATTAACCGAGCAATATCAAACTTACCGAGTTACCAAGAAAGTTAACTATACTTAAAACAAAAATATACCGAGTTACCAAGTCTATATTAATTTTAAGCATGCATTAAGAATCACAATTCTACTCTAACGATCCTTGTTAACAATATCGAGTTACCAAACATTGGTTCGACGAGGTGGATTATTCAATTTACCGACTAACTATCACGGAGTTACCACGTGAATGTTAATTAAAATTATCTTTACGTTAGCTACTCGCAAAAATAATGAGAACACAATCGTAAATAATCCATAATAGTGAAATAACACAAGAGATTAAGTTAAAACATGAATCACAATCTCAAAAAATTACATTTATATCAAACCCTAGCTACACCAAAAGAGAATTCCCAGCAAAAAGACTTTAGCTACTACGATTCATACTCAAAACAACGAGTTTCATGAGTTTCAATAGCAAAAACTAAGAAAGAAGAATAGTTTAGAATCCAAACGAGTGATCCAAAGCTCCCAAGCTCTTGGAATAGCTTCTTGCTCTCCAAAAGATGTTTCTAACGTGAAAAACTACTGAACAATTTGACCTAAAACACTTAAATACGTTTCCATAACAATATTACAAAGTTTGGATAAACTATGAAAAGCCCCGCACAAAACTACGTTTTCCAGCGATGTCTTCGTACGAAGAAATTTCTCTTCGTATGAAGAGTCTTCGTACGAAGACAAATCCTCTTTGTACGAAGGTCTTATTATATAGATACTGCAAGGTTGTTTAGGAAGAAATCTTCAGAGCTTCAAATTTTGGCTAAGTCTTTTCTCTTCGTACGAAGACATTTGTCTTCGTACGAAGACCCTCTATTTCTGCAATTTTCCTTTGACTTCTTCCTTGCTTCCGAAGCTCGTTCCATCTCCCGCATGATCCTCCAAGCCCTGTTTTCCTGCGAATCACAACACCAAAACAAAACTCGCGATCATATCACAATAAAAGCTCAAAATATCTAAAGAAACGCCCGGATTTAACAAGTAAAGCGCATGAACTCACATTATCTCATTTTAGCACAATTTACTCAAAAGACGACGAATTCTCCATGTAGAGCACGCAAATGTAGAAATAAAAGGTACAAAATAACTCCGAAAACGGAGTTATCAACTACCCCCACACTACCTTTTGCTCATCCCGAGCCAATTTCCCAAGTCAATTAAACTTCTCAAGCCAAAAATCCTCTCACTTTCCCGCAATCAATCCAACTTTGCATACCAAACCTATTTATCATTGCATAACTTCCCTACGCCATTTGCATACTACCACCTCTCATTGCATACAAAACGTCATCAATTGCATACTAGTCCGAGTTAGATCAAGCCACAAACCACCCTTTTTACTAGTCGACACGACTCGATTATACACAATGCACCTATATGCAAATGCAATATTCACAATGCAAGTATTGAAATAAATTTTTTTTTTTTTTCAAATTTTTATTTTTCTTTTGCGAGATTGGGCAATCTCCATTAGCTTAAACCGGTTACCACGAAGCGATGAGAAATCTAGATACAAGGCCTGAGTTGAAACCAAATTCGACAACGCGAATCTCCCCTAGCTATTATAGAGAACCTAGCTTTACTATGTACAAGAATGCAATACCTCTTCATGTGTGCCACCAAATAAGAGGCTACGCTAAGCTAAGCCACGTTCAAGGTCCGAGCTCCTAATCTGCTAACGGGTTTAGAATGATGAGGCTTTAGGGACAAATAGGATAATAATTAAGCACGAGTCCTAAAGCGTCACATTCTCACAAATACCACATCTCACACACCCTCACAACAATGATAGAATCCAAGCCCGAAACTCACCATCTCCGGCCCTCGATCCCCTCACACCCCGGTACAATTACGATCTCCGCGGCCATCGTCATGAATGATGCATAAGATAAAACTTCCCGTTTGTGAACTAGTCGCTTCTCCACTCGATCTTCCAAAAAGCTTCCAATTCTTCCTTTATTCAACTTTCCTTTTTTTCTCTCATTTCTTTTTTTTTTCTCTGATTTTTTTTTTCTGTTTTTCTTTCTTTTTTTTCTATGATTTTTTCAAATCTCTCAAATTTCTGCACAATTTCCACAATATAAATCTCGAGTGGTCTTCCAAGTGTCAAGCCAAAATAAGATGATAGGGGGAGGAAATAACCAAGTCAATGCATATGTATCACAAATAAATTCCTCTCCCCTCTAAATCGATGAAATCCACGGTGTAACAAACTAAGCCGCTAACACAATAAAGAACGTGTGGGGATGGAGTCGTCGCAACCTCAATCTCGATGTCCGAAGTCAAAAGTCGGCACCCCCACACTCGAATGTAATCCTGTCCCCTCTCATGTAGCCAATCGGATATATGTCTCGTGCCTAATCCAACCAAACCTCCCACACCATGATGAGTAAGATCCGGTACCTAGCACGATCCATCAATTAAGTTCACCCAACCCAAGTTTTGTGTGTATTAGATGTTACACACTCACGGCTCTCCACAACTGTGTACATGTTTTAACGCCATGGGACACCGCCACACCGAAGTGCGCAAGCCTACTCTCACTCACCCTCGCATTCCCCTCGAAAATCACAAATGAAGAACATGCGGTAGTAAGACTCACACAAATATATCATGAAGTACTCCCTCATCGAACCCCCTCAACTACAACTCCCTCGTGATGCACTAAAGCGGTGATTCTAACCAATCAATGCTGAAGGCCAAAATTCGTCACCCTAAGTTCAGAGGTTATCAAAGAATCCAAAGTTCAAAACAAGGTTTACTAGTGGTCCTACAAGGTAAGTTCTATAAGCAGTGAGTGCTCTAATACACACCTCGCACAGCTGTTCTGTGTGCCACTACGAGGCGGGTTGGCGACTACCTAAGACGTACACAAGAAGGTTTGGCTTGTTTAGCTCACACCTAGATCAAATCTTGTAAGAAAACTAGGCACACACTTTATATTTAAAAATTAAATCCGTGTATAAAATAGGCACGCCCCGTAAAGAAAGCTCCTCTATACTTACTAGGGGAAACTCACATCGTCACTCTCGATCCAAATTCATGCCTTATGCCTAAAAATCTCACACTTCTCGATTTTACCAAATTTTCCTCTTCTTTTAATTGCCTTTTCTCAAATTTTTAATTTTTTTGATTTTTCATTTTTTTTTATACCTATACTACATGCACGACCGACTCGACTACTGACTCGATATTTTGGTGGGAGGACTCAATAATAATAAAACGTGCACGCAAAAATATGAATAATAAAGAAGAAAATAAGGACATAACCAAAATTCTAACTAAAATGCGACACGGGCTATGCAAAGAATCAATAACTGACTAGTAAAAAGGTCTTACCCACCCCCACACTAGGATGCATCGATGTCCTCAACGATGATACGAGGACTCAACAATCCTAGCATAAGGGCACACTCCACTACTCGTCTTCCTAATCCCCCTCCTCTTCATCATCCTCATCTTCCTCTTCTAACTCGTCCTCACTCGGCGGAACCGGATACTCAAATTCGTCTTCCTTGAACCACGGATCCGCCGTCGGGACTGGTGGAACAAACTCCTCCGCCGACTGACCACTCGACTGAATAACCCATTGGCCCACCATCTGGATTAAGCCACCCAGCTTCGCCTGATTGACCCTAGTATGGTCAAATTGGCGTCTTCTCTCAAGTCTATCCCGGGCCATCTCTTCCTTCAAGTGGTCATAAGCAACTTGGTTGTCAAACCGAGAAGTGTTCATTCTCCTAACCTTTCCCTTCTTTCTGGCCGTCTCATCCACATATGCCATTTCCTAGCAGTGAACGATTTCAGGTCCATGTCTCTCCCAATTGCTACTTCGGAGGTTTTGGCTAAATGAGTCAGCAAACAAGTAAGGCCGGGACCCAACTTGTTAGTCCTCGACACTCTCTCTAAGCAATTCTCCCAAATCAACCTAGGGATACCTACCTGAACCCCGTTATAGAGACAGAAAGCCAAGAAAGATAGGCGGAAAGAGTAATGAGGGTTCTGTGTGATTCCCTGAACCCAATTCTCTAACAACTCGCAACACCACCTCGCCTCATGCCTATAGTAGTTCTTTCCAGCCTTCCACTGAGGCACCTCCCCTTTCCTATCCCACGGTTCTACTCCCTAAACAAAATGCATTGACACGAGACCAAATACCCTCACTACGAAGAGTAGTCTCGTAACCACAAGCCTCTTTCAAACGGGGGAATCCCATGGCCAAGCCGATAGTCTCTGGCGTGAAGACTATCCACTCGTTCTGACAACAGACAAGACGGGGGTCCCGGCTCTCTCCATCGTTCGCATACCTCAAGTTGAGGCAAAACTCACCCGCTATATGAGAATTAGAATGCCCTACTAGCTTGAACCAATTGGTTAGCTTTTCAGTTCAAAAATTTCCTTTATTGCTTGAGGCATGTCCTCGTGCAATGGAAACTCTTTCTCGGGCTGCCCATTCTTAGTCAAATAAGTGTCCTTGCGCGAGTCTAGATGGGCCTCGTATGTGACAAAGCGATATCTATCAAAGCACGCAGTCCCAATACTCCGCTCTATCAAATTCACTTTCTCCGTTCGTCGGCCTACAATTCCCGGTTTAGTCGGGGGAGGGGCATTCAAAATAGCATATTGGGGTATGGGTGGAATCTCTAACTGAGGTTCTCCCGAACCGGATGCCTCTTGTGATGTACTCTCTCCCGTATTTCGTTTCTTTCCACCCGCCATTTAACACTCAAAATCAATCGAAAACAAGAAATTCAACTCGTGCACGTGACAAGAAGTGTTTACAGAAAATAAACACGTAAGCAAGTAAGCACGTAATCCTAGGACTCAATTCAATCGCCCCCAAGCACGCTACTAAGCGCAACAAAAATCAAATGGGCTTTTACTCAATTTGTGCCTAAGACTCGAGTATTGAAATTGCTAGTTTAGAGATTACCTACGTGCACGGAGCAAGTCTTACGGGCACAAAATTTCAGAAATTCCGGCAAGAAGGACTGTTTTAGAGGTTGCCGATTTTTTTTGTTTTTGAACTCTTGAATGAATTGGTGCACCGTACTCCTTGTGATGTCCCCGTTAAAGTTGTCTTCTTGACCGAAAGCTGAATCAAGCTCCAAGTTGCCCAATTTTCAAATCTGGCTCCGAAACCCTAGCTTTTCTTCCTCTGATTTCTCCCTCGTGTCTCACTCTCACTCAAAACCCCCTACCAAACCTTGATATCCTCTGAATTGCGAACAAAACCCTTGCTTGCTTGTTAAATTTGTTGAAGAATTGAGTTGGGAGAGAGAATGGTGAGAATCGGCTATGGAGGAAGAACAAGATGAATGTAACAACCCGTATTTTACTCTAGGGTTACTTTAGTAATTTTGTACGGCGTAGTTATTTTTGGAGAAAGTGAGAATCGCATTTTGCAATATTTGTGTTATTCGTAATAAGACATTATAGATAGAATGCGTGATTTCATTTCGTAGCGATCAACTAATTGTTTGTAATAATTATTTTGATAAGCTAGATTATTGTTATACATTATTTTTAGATAAATTTATTTTAGTTTGATAATAAGTTAATTATAATTTTTTATCAAATGTTTAGTAAATATTATTAAGATAAAGCGTTTAGTACTTTTTCTCAAAATCAACATTTAAACTTTTATTAAAAATATTAGTCGAACTTTATTTTATTGGTCAAATTCATTTTTGTATCAGCTATTATACTTTTAACAGTCAAAATTTATATTTATCAGTCGAAATTATTTTTATCAGTCAACTTTAATTATTGACAGTCAAAGAAAACCGTTTTATTTATTTTAATCTTATAAGTTGCTTGTTGCTTGTAGAACCGTCGTCGTGTTTCTAAAATATAAGTCGCGTATTTAAATTGACCGTTGCGTTTTAATTGCTCGTTGCGTACCCGAACCACCGCGTCACGGGCGAAATTGCCACACTCAATCTTTTCTTCCCTTCACTTTCCTCCTTTGTTTCTCATCATTTCCTTGCCTGCAAATTGCCGCCTCCAACACCCCTCTACTACACCTACGCCATCAGCCCATCAAGCTCACCATCAATCACCTCCTCATCTATTCTCTTCTTCATTTCCTCCTCCTTCACCTTCAACAGAACACAACAACAACAATAACAATTTCATCTTCATCTTGTCCATAGGGGCGGAGTTAGAGTGCGGCACGGTAAGGCACGTGCCGCACCCCAACTTCAAAAAACAACATTTTACCCCTAAATTTTATAGAAATTTTTAATAGTGCCTCAGGTAAAATTATAAAAGTGCCCTACCTTTATTCACAATATCCACTAGTGCCCCAGTACTTACTCATTCCTAGCTCCGCCCCTGCTTGTCCACCTCCAACTCTCTGTTATCTCTCTGTTTTGTCGAGAAACGAAAGCCATTCACCACCAACACCGAACACCACCACTGCCACAACATCGCCGCCATCTTCAACACCCAACACCACCACCCCGAAGCTCCTTCGACAATCACCACCCCAACCACCAACAACCCAGCACAACCTCCACTTTTGCCAAGAAACAACCCCCAAGAGAAACCCACCTGAAACAGAGAACCGCCACCGCCAACGCCACTGCCATCACCACCTCCACCTCTGCTCCACCTCTCCGACTCTCATCCCCATCACTCTCTCTCCCTTTCTCTGGTTCTACCGAACCCAGAAACAGCCCCACCATCAACCACCGAACCCACCAAACACCACCACCACCGTCGGCATCACCACCACTACTGGCACCACCACTTGAAACTCCTCTTTCTCTCACCCACTCTCTGCCATATAGATCACTCTCTGGGACTCATTGAGGAGCAGAAATCGATAAACTAGCACCAGCAGCCACTAAGAGAAACCCACCGTCGCCGGTTTCTCCATTAACGCCGGCGACAATTTTGGCCCAACTAACCCGGCGAAACCCAGCTCATATCGTCGCTCTCTCCGCGTTCCCGAGCTCCCGAGGAGCACAAGGAGCTCCTGAGCCAAGCCCAAAAGCAGCTGGAACAGCCCCTTCGATCGCCGCCGCCGACCGCTATCGAAACGAGCTCGACCCGCCTCGTTTCTTCGCCGATTCTTCTCCTTCTTGATATGGGTATGCTCTAAATCTTCTCATCATTCATTATTGATCGTCGAAATTCAATTTTGAAATCTCAAATTGAAGTTGTGTTTTGGAGAAGATGGCGTGAGTGAAAGAAAGTTTTGGGGGTTATTTGTGTTCAATCTGAAAAGTTGAGGGTATAGTGTGTAAGATGCTGGAACTGTTAATCTTGTAGTAGGGGTGCTTGCTGTATTTTACAGAAACTGCATTTTTGGTTATATTTACATTTTTGTTTATTTAGTTTAAATGATTAAATAAAGTAATTAAATTATTTTCTTAACAGATTAATGAAAATAAATGCTTATGTAATGTAAATACAAAATAGAGAATTTATGTAAATTGGGAAATTAGGAAAATTCAATATTTTAAATTAATTTCTTGAAAAGTAAGTCAACAATAATATATTGTTTATATATATAAATATAAAATCGATAAATTATAATGAATTCATTAGTAAATAAATTTCAGTTTCTTTTTGCTTAAATGAATTGTGACATTCTCCAAGTAGTTATAAATAACAATATCATTCTTTTTCTTAATAAATTAAAATTGTTTTAGTAAAAATTGTTACTTTTAAAGAAAAATAAATTATTTAGAAACCACATAGTAATTGTGAAATGTTAAGAAATAGTTTCTTTAAATAAAAATATCTATTTTACATCATAAGAATTATTCTTTTACGCTATTAAGCGAGAACTCTAATTTCTTGTAAATGTTAGTGATCGTAATTAGGATATTAAATAGTTGAATATTCTTAAATCATTCTATAATTTCCTAAAATCGTTTAGGGGTTTATATCTACCTTGAGGATATCGGATTAGAGTTGTCGCTTGCATATAAAATAGGACATGTGCATCGTTGTGAATTAGTCGATCGAACTTGCTTGTAATTAGGACTATCTGTGTCCGATTGTAGAGCCTGCCTTCGACGTGTCAGTAGACCGGTACGTTCACGTGTAGTTGACTAGCTAGTGCTCTACGGCTCGCACGGTGAGTATTCATGCTTAGCATTGTGTACTTGTCTTCTTTCGTGTCCGAACGTGATTTATTTTCTGTCTCAAAATATACATGTCGTGCCAAGTTCTTTCTCATACTATACTTGTTTTCTTTTCAAATAACTGTCGTACTTTATTCTAAAATTTGTTAAACGCCATTTAGTTGCTTTAATATCCTCACTTCACTTCTCGTATTCGAATCGACAATCTCATTAATCAAATGTCACTAAATCAGAACTCATTAATAACGTAAAGTGAAAGAATCGCGTATACCGGAACCAGTTGGGTCTACGACAGTGCTATACGCCTACGTCGTGTTACTTTACTTTACGCTACTATCGGGTGATGATTCCCTGGGCCAGGTCCCTAAAGAGATACCGGGATAATCCCCTGGGTTCAGTCCCTAAACTTATTTTGGGTGATGATTCCCTGGGTTTCAGTCCCTAAAGATTTGGGACTCCATGCGCCCTGACTCTTTTCGCCGTAGGCTGGAGTCTAGCATCTAGTACTACTCTTCTGACTTACAATCTTAAGGGGGTGTCGACACTTAAGGTCTAGTTAGCTATTTGTATGATGACTAGCGGGACGGGGGATCCGATCCATAACGCTTGGCAGAGAGGTTGGTTATCAGAACCCCCTAAACGCCAGTATCATCTGTTACTATTTACCCTTGTCACCCCTGGATACTGCGAACTAATAACGTGACTTGTTTCATTCCATGCTGGAAACTTCTGGATAACTCGGTAAACGAATCGACCACTTATAATAACTTTTAGATTTGGAAAGAACAACTTCCGGGTACTCTGATGTTTATACTTATACTCTGATACTGTTTTAAAGCGTTTCAAAGGTAAACCCTGTACCCTGTCTAGCCACTCTATTTTACATGCTAAGTTGTATATTCTCTCAGTTTTTACTGATACTCGAAAAACTGCGTCCTTGTGTTTCTTTTAAATTCCCCGCAGGTATATGATTGGTTGCTTGGGGTAACGCGCTGGGATCACGAATCCGTTCTCTCATGCAAACAGTAGAGCTTAGTAATTAATCGGCGAGCCTTTTTGTTGTAAGATATCTTTTGTTATACTCGGTGTATAGTTTGAAACCAGTCACGAACGTTGTAAACTTTTATCGTAATGAATCAGTAGTTGTATGTTTCGTTTCACTTGTTTGTTGTTACCACTCCTTGTACGAAAGGGTAAAATCCCCTGTACGGAGGGCACCATCCTGGTCTCCGGCTCCTCTGGAAATCGGGGGTGTCACAATGAAGCTGTTGAAGAATGGAGGAGAGGGACGGGCTAGCTTCAGATGTGTCCCAAATTGAGTGCAAAAAGTCCAAAATGCCCCCATTGATTACCCCCTTTCTCCTATCTCAGTGCTGGACAAATTTGGAAAATTGCCCGATGTCTTCGTACGAAGACAATTCTCTTCGTATGAGGACTCTTCGTGCGAAGAGAATTGTCTTCGTACGAAGGTCTTCCCAGATAGATACTGCAAGGTGTTCTGGGAAGACAATTTTTCAAAGCCAAAATTTTTCTAAGTATGGAGTCTTCGGACGAAGACATTTCTCTTCGTACGAAGAGAGTCCTGGAGCTTGCCAAAAACATCCTTTTTGATATATTTTCGCGTATCCGGTCGTGCCTTTGATTTCCGAAGGATCTCCTCGACCTCGAGACTCCCTTTTTACCTTAAAACACTCCCAAAATCCGGGGAGTATTTCATTTGTCAATTTCACGCGTTTCAAGGCATAATTTGCATTTCCGGATGCTTCTGGCCTCATTTTACTCTCTTGACCATCCTTTTTGGCGTAACTTCCTCATCCGGACTCCGATATGCGCGATCCACCTGTCTACAGAAAGCTCTCAACCACCCCACAAGCTGTCACTGTACAATTCTGTTTTCAGTCTCGTCTTCAAAATATCACCTCGTAATCCGTGCCAACGTGCTAGCTTTCTCCGTTCATCAATAAAATCCTTGCGTATATCAAGAAGGGGAGTCCGGGAACATGATCTTCCCCAGGTGCGTGTGTTGAATAAGTGTATGAATTTCTTCAATCTTCAATTCCTTCACTTCGGATCGCGATACGCGTTTTAGGTTGCACTTCTTCAATTTTCACTATGTTTCGCATGCGCGCATCAAGACGGGGGATCCGAAATAGGCCTTTCACCACGGAATCATGCACATACTCATTGGAAATATTAAATCCACTCTCTCGCACCTCTCAAATAAATCAAACGGAATAAAAATTTACAAAACAGTATTAAAACCTAAACTACAGCAATAAATAGGTTGGGTTGCCTCCCAACAAGCGCTTTGTAATTTATGGTTGACGGCCAGACCCAGTTACCAGAGATTAATCAAATAGCGGGAGTTGCATGGAGCCATTCAATGACTCCAATGAAATTCCCATCCACATACGGCTTTTCTCTCTGGTCATTTACCTTGAATCTGTTCCCACTTGCATCTTCCACCTCAAGAGATCCCCACCGATAAACTGCAGTAATTTTGTAGGGACCACTCCATCTAGATTTCAATTTTCCTGGTAACAGCTTTAGTCTGGCATTGAAGATCAGCACTCTCTCCGACCTTGAAGTCTCTCGGGATGATGTGCCTGTCGTGCCACTACTTTTTTCCTTTCCTTCTAAATTCTCGCACTTTCATATGCCATCAATCGAAATTCCTCAAGTTCAAGTAGTGCTTGCTTCCGTTGCTCACCTGAGAGCTTAGCGTCCAAATTGATCTTCTTCAAGGCCCAGAATGCCTTGTGTTCAAGTACCACCGGAAGATTACACGACTTCCCAAATACTAGCTGATAGGGAGACATGCCTAAAGGGGTCTTGTATGCAGTCCTATATGCCCATAAATTGTCATCTAAATGCAGGGACCAATCTTAGCGTCCCGGATTGACTGTCTTCTCTAGAATCCATTTTATCTCTCGGTTAGAAACTTCTGCCTGCCCATTCGACTGCGGATGATAAGCTAGTGATATCTTATGTGTCTTTACCCCATATTTTCTCAAAAAATTGGCAAAGACGTTATTCATGAAATGCGATCCTTCATCACTGATAATGGCTCTGGGAGTTCCAAACCACGTGAATATGTTCTTAAACATGAATCTCTCTACAGTAGCTCCATCATTCTTGGGACAAGCCAATGCCTATACCCACTTGGTCACATAATCCACAGCCAACAGGATATAAAGATTTCCAAGTGAAGAAGGGAATGATCCCATGAAATCAATGCCCCGCACGTCAAAGGGCTCTACTTCCAGCACGAAATTTTGAGGCATCTCATTTCGGTTGGAGATATTGTCGGTTCTCAGCCACCGGTCACACTGCTGTACAAATAATGAGCATCCTTATGTAAAGAGGGTCAGTAAAAGCCACTTTGTAGTACCTTAGCCACAGTGCGTGCTTTGCCAAAATGTCCTCCGCAATTCAGTTCATGGCAATGTCTAAGAATGTCCAACGTGTCTGGCTCAGCTACGCATCTTCTCAACACACTATCAGCTCCTAATTTGAACAGATAGGGGTCCTCCCGAAAATATCGTCGTGCATCAGCGAAGAACTTCTTTTTCAGATGTAAGGTCATGTCTTTTGGGACAATGTTGAGTGCCTTGAAATTTGCCAAATCCGCAAACCAAGGTACAACTGCTACCACTACCATAAGTTTCTCATCTGAAAAATCTTCTCTAATTGGTACGTCTTCTTGTTTTTTATTCTCCAGTCGTGACAAATGGTCTGCAACAACGTTCTCTGCCCCCTTCTTGTCTTTGATTACCACGTCAAACTATTTTATTAACAAAACCCACCGGATCAATCTCGGCTTTGCATCCTTCTTAGTAAGAAGATATTTGAGGGCTGCATGGTCCGTGAAAATTGTCACCTGTGAACCCACAAGATATGGACGAAAATTGTCCAATGCGAAGATAATAGCCAACATCTCTTTCTCCGTGGTGGCATAGTTAACCTGTGCAGTATTAAGAGTACGATTGGCATAGTAAATGACATGAGCTACCTTGTCTTTTCGTTGCCCCAGCACTGCTCCCACCGCATAGTCGCTGGCATCACACATAAGCTCAAACGGCAAGGTCCAGTCTGGTGTGGCTATAATAAGAGAACTGATAAGCTTTTTATTGAGCAAATCAAAAGTTATCTTGCACTCTTCATTGAAATCAAAGACGTCATCTTTTTCAAGCAATCCAGATAAAGGCTTTGTGATCTTCGAAAAGTCTTTAATGAAACGCCGGTAGAAACCTGCATGTCCCAAGAAACTCCGTACCCTTTTGACAGATGTAGGATTAGGAAGCTTCTCAATCACCTCAATTTTTGCCCGGTCTACCTCTAAGCCTTTGCTTGAAATCTTGTGCCCCAACACTATCCCCTCGGTCACCATGAAATGGCACTTCTCCCAGTTAATCACTAGGTTGGTGTCAATACATCTGTCCAGTACCCGAGGCAGCTGCTGTAGACAGTCTTCGAACCCATCACCATAAAGTGAAAAATCATCCATGAAGACTTCAAAATTTTGCTCCATCATGTCAGAGAAGATAGACATCATACACCTCTGAAACGTAGCAGGTGCATTGCATATCCCAAAGGGCATGCGTCTAAATGCAAAGGTCCCATAAAGACAAGTAAATGTTGTCTTCTCCTAGTGAGCTGGCTCAATCGCTATCTGATTATACCTGGAGTATCCATCCAAAAAGCAGTAATGCGAATGACGTGTCAGCCTATCAAGCATCTCGTCCACAAATGGGAGGGGAAAATGATCCTTCAAAGTGGCATCATTGAGTTGCGGTAAGCCATGCAAACTCTCCACCCAGTAACAGTACGAGTGGCAATCTGATCACCTTTTTCCCCTTCCACCACAATTATACCTCCCTTCTTAGGGACACACTGTACCAGGCTAGTCCATGTGCTGTCGAAAATCAGGTAGATGATACCTGCTTCCAACCATTTAAGCACCTATTTCTTCACCACCTCCTGCATGTAAGGGTTGAGGCGGCGCTGAAATTGAACTAGCGGCTTCTTGTCTTCCATGAGCCGAATCCTCTGCTGGCAAACTGTGGGGCTGATCCCCTTAGTATCTGCTATGGTCCATCCTCTAGCTGCTTTCCTTTCCTGCAATACCCTGAGAAGCAGCTACTCCTAGTCCCTGTCCAAACATGCAGAAACAATCACAGGTAAAGTCTCATTAGATCCCAAGTACAAATATTTTAAATGAGCAGGTAAAGGTTTCAATTCTAAGTTAGGAGCAGTTATAAGAGAAGGAGTAAGAACCTTTCTGCTTCCCTCATTAAAGAGGGGTAGGCGTGAACGCCAGCTGGCTTCCATATCTTGTTCTTTTTCACTCGATTCAAGTAGAGCAAGCTCCTCATACAGCTGCTCCAATAAGATATCGTCCTCCTCATCCGGCGTGTATGCATCCACACCAAAACACTGCTCACTCACTGCATATGCAGGAAATTTCATAGCTTCAAAGACATTGAATGCCACATTCTCATCGTTAATACGCATCGTCAAATCTCCATTGGCAACATCAATAATCGTCTTTCCCGTGGCAAGGAATGGTCGTCCCAATATGAGTGGAACATCATCATCAGCATCCATGTCTAAGATTACAAAATCTGCAGGGAAGATGAGTCCTTCGAATCTCACAAGCACATCCTCCAAAACACCCCGTGGTCGTTTGATAGTACGGTCAGCCATCTGTAAGAACATACGAGTAGGTTTTGGATCCCCTACACCAAGTTGCTCAAATACTGATGTGGGCATCGAATTTATGATTGCGACAAGATCACATAATGCTCTACCATGGAACGCATCTCCCAATGTCACAGGAATAATGAACCCACCCGGATCTTTCATCTTCTTGGGCAATACTTTTTGTACCACGGCGCTACACTCCTCATTCAGAGTCACACTTTCAAAATCATCCATGCGCCTCCTATTAGAGAGTAGGTCCTTGAGAAATTTTGGTTTTTATGCATTTGTGAAATTGCTTCCGCAAAGGGGATATTGATGTGTAACTTCTTGAAGATATCCACAAACTTCTTGAAGTGTTTGGCATCCTCTTAACTCTTCAATCTCTGCGGGTAAGGAACACGGACACTATACTCTTCCTTTGGCTTAGGCTTTTCCTCCGACTTCCTACTCGTGTCCTTTGATTGGGGACTCACGGTAGGCACGGGAATTTCTTCATCTAATGCTTTTTCTGTGGCCTTAGTCGCCTCGGCTCGCGCGTGGGTAGGATATGGAGGATCCTTAGTGGTAGTCCCACTGCGAGTAGTGATAGCCTTCAATTTCTCCGGTGGAGTGATTGTGTTAGAAGGTAGTATACCCGGTGGAAGTCGAGTATTTTGATTGGCTATCTGACCAATATGTGTCTCATGGCTCTTCATCGTGGCTTCTATCGCGACAATATTGCTCTCAATCTTATCATTTCTAGCTAACAGTTTCCTCAACAACGCGTCTGTATCCTAATCTTCTGAGGGTGGGGGTTGCTGTTGTGGAACCCGTCTCTGAGCTTGGTATGGAACATTTGGCATTTGACCTTGTGCATATAATCCACTATTTGGATTGGCATAGCTGAAGTTGGGGTGATTGCGATTATTGGGATGATAGGTGTTTGGCCATTGCTGCTGTCTAGGTTGACCCATGTAGTTCACGTCTTCAATACCATCCCCATATCCCTGATTTGCATCTGCTACCATCTCTCCAACTGACTTCACCTGTGCCGATGGATTCAGATTACTGAAAGCCGAAGTCATTACTGCCATCTGATGTTCAAATTTTTGTTCCACCATGGACTCAATCTTACTAACTAATGCCCCCTCTGATTTCGTGTTTCTACGAGTCTCAGACCTCGCGGATTCACGTTTTGCTACATTATCCAGCAGATCCCGACATCTCTGTAGTCCCAGTCCCATAAAATTGCCTTGAGCCATCATGTCCAGTTCACTTGCAGTCTCTCGGTCTAAGGCATTATAAAAATAGTGCAGAAGTTTGTACCATGGCTCTCCGTGAGTAGGGCATCTGCGGAGGATATGGTTGAACTTTCTCCACGTGTCTCCTAGAGAATGATCTCCATGCTGTGTAAATTTCGTTATATCAGCCATCCGTTGAGAAACCTTGGATGGCGGAAGATACTTCCTGAGAAACTCTCTGCTACAATCTGCCCATGTAACTATGCTGCCTGCTAGAATTTCCATAAGCCATGTCTTTGCCCCGATAAGGGAAAGGGGAAAAGCATAAGCTTTATCGTCTCCAATGGAACTCTCTGATCATACATGGTGGAGGTAATCTGCTCGAAATTGAGCAAGTGTTGATGTGGATCATCACCTGGGGCTCCAGAATAAGCACTCATCCCTAACCATGTTCATCATGTCGGAATAAATGCCCTAGAGGCAATCTAGTTTAGTATGAATTTTTAATGGCTGGAAAATTCATTTATTATTTATTGGATATTTAATATAATGAAGTCCTTAGATTTACAATCGTGTTGTTTATCTTAAATATCCCTAGTCAAGTATAATGATTAATGGGACAATCATCTATAGACTAGTATGGGGTTGGATTGATATGGAGATATCACGATCCAACACATAGGTATGCATTACGGAATGTTGCACTGGATTGACCCATTACCGAGAAGGCTACATACATGTTATGTTGAGTCACAAGTGCTTCTCGGGTACAATGGTATTTTCATCCTTAGACTTGAAGTCACTAGATATTCTAGTTGTGGATCATTGTGATCTTGGTAGCGTTAAACGCTACACCGTAACTGGGTAGTTATAAAGGCGTGTACTGGATACAATGAGAAGCAAGCTTAGAGATCGTAGTGGACGTAGAGAGGATTTGCCCCTCCCACATAACGGGAGCAAATATCCTAGGCCACTCGAAGGATAGTGCTTATAGAAGTCTGGCCAGACTCAAATAAATCAATATGGGATATTGATGTTATTTGCACGAATAAGGCTATTCCATGGATCGAGAAACTATGGATTGGATATACGAGTGTGACTTGTACGTCTCGTGTCCAATCCGGATATGGAGGCTAAGGGATGAGACAATTACTTGTACAAGGTTGTCTAGATGACTATTCTATTAGTTGGCTAGAATGGATGTTTTGCTAGAAACCGCTCCATGTTAGCAAAGAGTTGCTACCAACTAGATAGAACCTATGGGGTCACACGCTATATAGAGTTGTGCTAGATTTGGGAATTAATTAATTGGATTAATTAATTAGAAGGATCATTTTGCAAGCCCTTGCAAACTTAGTAGGGACTAATTTGCAAGGAAGGGACTAAATTGAATTCTAGTAGGACTAGAATAAGTCCTTTAGGTAGTTAACAAGGAGTTGTTGGACTATATAAAGGACCCTCCTTCCTTCCTTCCTCATAACTTATGCTCTAGAGAGAACATAACAAGAGTGGGAGAGAACAAAGGAGAGAGAGCAAGCAACAAATGAGGCCGACGCCCCCCTTGCCGCCGCCCTCGTCCCCGTCGCCCAAAAGAAGGGCCGAGCCCCTTTCCTTTTGTCTCGTTTTGCGTGATTCCTTCACCCTCCTCTCATTCCGGGCTAGCACCAAGGAGATTGGAGATCTAGAAACAACTCTAGGCGTGGATCAACTATAGAGAACGTGACACTATTCGCGTTTGAAGTCATCAAGGAGAACCCAAAGGTGTGTTTATGATTTCTTACCTTCACTATCGTTATGCATCTAGACTTGTGATCCTTGGAGGGTTTTGCATGGTTATTTGTTTGATTATGCTTCCGTTTGCGCGATCCATGAATCAAAACCCTACAGTGGTATCAGAGCCACAGGTCATAGAGCATAAACGTAGTTTATGTGTTACATTCTTGTTGTTTTACACCTTAAATTGTTGTTTATCGCGTAAAACAAGACAAATCAAGCATGGGATGCAATTTGTCAACAATTACCCATGACAAGATCCAATTTTGCATTAGATGCATGAATTGGTGAGTTTGAGAAATTTTAGGATCTAAGATCTAGGGTTTGGGCATCCTTGGGGAAGAAGGAGTTCTCCCAAAACAAGGAAACAACCAAACTTGGGCTCCAAGCAAGGAGGTTGTTTTGGAAACAACCTCCATAAGGAGGTTCGCCCCCCTAGGGGACCGCCCCCCTTGCTTGCCGCCCAAGATTGGCGCCCTAAGGGGCAAGGCGGCCCTAACCCGCGGGCCTAGCTTGCGGGTTTTGGGCCGGCCCGGCCCTAGGGCCTTATGGTTCACTTTGTTTGGGCCCGGGCAATTGGATTGTTGGGCCCATGGACCGTTTTAACCCTAGAAATCCTAAAATCAATTAAAATTGACCAAGCGCGTTAAAATTGGATTTTAACTGTTTATGTGCAAATCGCATGGTGATTGGATATGGCCTTAGGATGTGGTTTGATGTGGATGTTTAATTTTGTGGTTTGGTTTTACGGCCTGCGAGCTGATCAATTAATTGTAATAATTAATTAGGGTTTTATGGCCTGCGTGCCATTTTTTTCTCAACTTGTGAGATTTATTTTATTTAGTATAGATATTAGCTAGTGCTAGATAAAGTAGATTGTTAGCCAAGATTGAAGAAAAGAAGCCCAAAGCCAAAGAAGCCACAAAAGATGGAGCATGGAGCATGGAACATACCACATGACTATGAAGGATGGACCAAAAGATCAAGACGCATGGAGATGTGTGTTTGCTTAGGGTTCATAGATAATTCCATTGGCTTGGAATTATCTTAGTCTAGAAAAGGCCATATCCACATCACGTTTAATTTCTGTTTTGTGGTTGTTTATTTATTGTCTTATTATTTATGTGGTTGGTGTATGGATGATGCATGCAATTAGGATAATAAGATAATTAGACAACCCGGATCTATTATTTTGAGTTGTGCCCAAACTCAAATAGATAGATTAGTTGATATTGATCAACAAAATAATTAAAATTGAATTGAAAAATCCCTCAAATTCAAATATTGTGTTCTTACCTTCTCGTTATTTAAACACTCATTATCATCATTATTTATCAAGTTCGTGCGTGCCAAAGCATGGCGACTTGGTTCATAATGATGGAATGCGATGGCACGTAACAATGTGCAATTGTTTAGATAAGAGGTTGAACACAACTAGGCTATTAATTTGATTAAGAAACCTAGAGGCAATCAATTGGGATTATCCATATGGATGGATAAATAAGGAGTTATTTGCCCGATTGAACCAAGAGTTGCATATGGGATGCAATTGGAAATTGTTCCTACCTAGAAGTAGTCGAATTATGGGTGACTTGCCAAAGCAAGCTCATAAGGAGATGAAAAGATGGATCTTGGCCCACTAGAAAATATAAGGATATTTTCCGCATTAATATCTTGAGGGTTATTAATCCGTAGAAAAATAGTGGGAGCTATATTTAATAAACTAGCCATTATTAAATATAGTCAAAAATTCACAAATACTAAAACTTGCGTATTTTCCTTTCGTAGAATTCCAAATGGCAAACAACTCATCGAGTTCACAACATTCCCTACGATCTGTCCTTGAGAAGGACAAGCTCTCTGGAACCAACTTTCTTGATTGGTACAGAAACTTGAGAATTGTTCTCAAGCAAGAGAAGAAACTGTACGCAATAGAGGAGCATGTTCCAGAAGGTCCAGAGAACCAGACACCTGTTGCCTTAAAGGCGTATCAAAAGCGTGTTGATGACGCTAATGATGCGGCCTGCCTAATTCTTTGCACCATGACCTCTGAGCTTCAGAAGCAACATGAGAACATGAATGCTGTCGATATGATCGAACATCTAAAGCAGCTCTTCCAAGAGCAGGCGAGGGTAGAAAGGTATGCGGTCTCAAAGGCACTGTTCAAATGTCATCTGGCAGAAGGGAACCCGGTGGGACCCCATGTACTCCGAATGATCGGGTACTTGGAGAATCTCGCCCGACTTGGGTTCCCGGTCGGCCAAGAGTTGGCAACCGATCTCGTGTTGCAATCGTTGCCCGAGAGTTATGGACAGTTCATTATGAACTATAACATGAACGAGATCGTTAAACCACTGCCATATTTGCTCAACATGTTGAGGACGGCTGAACAGAGCATCAACAAGGGTAAGGGCAAGGCCATTATGATGGTACATAAAGGAAAGGGCAAAAAGTTTGCCTCTTCCTCCAAGGGCAAAGGCAAGTCAGTTGCCAAGTCCAAGGAACAAGCCCTTAAGACTGTTGGTGGGATTGCCAAGGTCGTGACTAAGGGTGAATGTCACTACTGTAGTCAACCTGGACACTGGAGGAGGAACTGCCCAAAATATCTGGAGGACAAGCGGCTTGGAATAGTGATTCCACCACCACCAGGTATTTTTGTTGTAGATGTCAATTTAACTGTCTCTACATCATGGGTATTAGATACTGGATGTGGATCTCATATTTGTCGAAATATGCAGGATCTAAAGAGAAGTAAAAGATTGGCTAAAGGGGAGGTAGATCTACGCGTTGGGAATGGAGCAAAGGTTGCTGCGTTGGCCATAGGCGTGTGCGAGCTATCTCTGCCTTCAGGATTAGTTTTAGAATTAAATAATTGCAATTTTGTGCCTGCTATGAGCAGAAACATTATTTCTATTTCTTGTTTGGACAAGGAAGGTTTTATTATTTCAATAAAGAACAATTGTTGTTTCTTTTATTTGAATAATATTCACTATTTTAGTGCGCAATTATTTAATGGACTTTATGTCCTTGATCTAAGCAATCCTGTCTACAACATTAATACCAAGCGGATTAAAATAAATGATTTAAATCCTGCTTATTTATGGCATTGTCGTTTAGGCCACATAAATGAGAAACGTGTATCTAGACTCCATAAGGATGGATTACTAGACTCATTTGATTTTGAATCATATGAGACATGTGAGGCTTGTTTATTGGGAAAAATGACAAATTCCCCTTTCAATAAGAAAGGTGAGAGGACTAGTGAGCAATTGGCGCTCATACATACCGATGTGTGTGGGCCATTTGCCACGCCTGCCAGGGGTTGTTATGTCTACTTCATTACATTTACTGATGATTACAGTAGATATGGATTTGTGTACCTTATGAGGGCAAAATCCGAATCCTTTGAAGTGTTCAAAGAATTCAAGAATGAAGTAGAGAAGCAACTTGGCAAAAGTATCAAGGCTCTACGATCGGATCGTGGAGGAGAATACTTGAGCCAAGAGTTTGACGACTATCTTAGAGAGTGTGGGATCGTGTCCCAACTCACTCCACCCGGAACGCCACAATGGAATGGCGTGTCCGAGAGGAGGAATCGAACACTATTGGATATGGTTCGGTCTATGATGTGTCAAACCGATCTTCCATTATCATTTTGGGGCTACGCTCTATTAAGTGCAGCTTTCACCATTAACCGTGTTCCATCTAAATCAGTCATGAAAACACCATATGAGATGTGGAGTGGGAGGCGTCCCACACTGTCGTTCATGAGGATTTGGGGCTGCGATGTCTATGTAAAGCGTTTACAATCAGACAAGCTAGGGCCTAAATCGGATAAGTGTAAATTTGTGGGGTACCCTAAGGAAACTAAGGGATACTACTTCTACAATCCAACCGAGAACAAAGTGTTTGTTGCTCGGACCGGCGTGTTTCTAGAAAGAGAGTTTGTCTCTAAAGAAGCAAGTGGGAGGAATGTAGAACTTGAAGAAGTTCAAGAACCACAAATCACTGAACTGATTATGGAACATGAACAGGAATCACAAGCAGTTGTGGATCCACCTGTTCAGGTAACACAAGAGCTTCGTAGATCTAGTAGAGTGCGCCAGGAACCCGAGAGGTACGGACTTCTCGTAACTGATTCCGGTGACACGATGCTCATAGATGATGAGCCTGCTACCTATGAGGAGGCCATGAGTGGCCCATACTCGCAGAAGTGGCTTGAAGCCATGAGATCCGAGATGGAATCCATGTATACCAACAAAGTATGGACTTTGGTGGAACCACCTGACGGGGCGCGGCCCATAGGGTGCAAGTGGGTATTCAAGAAGAAGATCGACATGGATGGTAATGTGATTACCTATAAGGGCCGATTGGTGGCTAAAGGATTCAGACAGATTCATGGTATTGACTATGATGAAACCTTTTCACCAGTCGCTATGACCAAATCCATCCGAATCCTACTTGCAATTGCAGCATACTACGACTATGAGATTTGGCAGATGGATGTCAAAACAGCATTCCTTTATGGGAATATCCTCGAGGACGTGTATATGATACAGCCGGAGGGTTTTCAGGATCCAAAGCAAGCCAACAAAGTCTGTAAGCTGCAACGATCCATTTATGGATTGAAGCAAGCTTCTAGGAGTTGGAATCGACGTTTTGATGAAGTGGTCAAAGAGTTTGGCTTCATCAGAAACGAAGATGAGTCTTGTGTCTACAAGAAGGTTAGTGGGAGCTCTGTAGCTTTTCTGGTCTTGTATGTGGATGACATACTACTCATTGGAAACGACATTCCCATGCTGCAATCTGTAAAAGATTGGCTAGGAAAGTGTTTCTCAATGAAAGACTTAGGGGAAGCAGCCTATATACTCGGTATAAAGATCTATAGAGATAGATCTAAAAGGTTGCTAGGCCTAAGTCAAAGTACATATATTGACAAGGTGTTGAAACGGTTCAACATGCAAGATTCCAAGAAGGGATTCTTGCCCATGTCACATGGAATCACTCTTTCGAAGAGTGGTTGTCCTTCCAATGAGATTGAGAAGGAACGCATGAGTAGGATTCCCTATGCCTCGGCCATAGGATCTATCATATACGCCATGTTATGTACCAGACCAGATGTGTCATATGCCTTGAGTATGACAAGCAGATACCAATCCAATCCGGGTGAGAGTCACTGGATTGCTGTCAAGAACATCCTAAAGTACTTGAGAAGAACTAAGGATGCTTTCTTGATGTTTGACGGTGAGAAAGAGTTGCGTGTAAGGGGTTACACTGATGCAAGCTTCCAAACCGACAGAGATGACTTTAGATCACAGTCGGGATATGTGTTTTGCCTGAATGGAGCAGCGGTGAGCTGGAAGAGTTCCAAGCAAGAGACGGTGACTGATTCTACAACAGAGGCTGAGTACATTGCTGCAAATGGCGCAGCAAAGGAGGCTGTTTGGATCAGAAAGTTTGTTTCTGAACTTGTTGTGGTCCCTAGCATTGCGGATCCAGTGGAGTTGTTTTGTGACAACACTGGGGCGATCGCACAATCAAAGGAACCCAGATCGCACCAGAAGTCCAAGCATGTGCTCAGGAAGTTTCATCTGATTCGAGATATTATCGATAGAGGAGACGTTCGGATATGCAAGATTCCTACAGATGATAATCTGTCAGACCCGCTAACGAAGCCTCTCACGCAGTGGAAGCATGAAGGGCACACTAGGAGTATGGGCATACGATATGCGCGAGATTGGCTCTAGTGCAAGTGGGAGACTGTTGGAATAGATGCCCTAGAGGCAATCTAGTTTAGTATGAATTTGTATATGGCTAGAAAATTCATTTATTATTTATTGGATATTTAATATAATGAAGTCCTTAGATTTACAATCGTGTTGTTTATCTTAAATATCCCTAGTCAAGTATAATGATTAATGGGACAATCATCTATAGACTAGTATGGGGTTGGATTGATATGGAGATATCACGATCCAACACATAGGTGTGCATTACGGAATGTTGCACTGGATTGACCCATTACCGAGAAGGCTACATACATGTTATGTTGAGTCACAAGTGCTTCTCGGGTACAATGGTATTGTCATCCTTAGACTTGAAGTCAGTAGATATTCTAGTTGTGGATCATTGTGATCTTGGTAGCGTTAAACGCTACACCGTAACTGGGTAGTTATAAAGGCGTGTACTGGATACAATGAGAAGCAAGCTTAGAGATCGTAGTGGACGTAGAGAGGATTTGCCCCTCCCACATAACGGGAGCAAATATCCTAGGCCACTCGAAGGATAGTGCTTATAGAATGTCTGGCGAGACTCAAATAAATCAATATGGGATATTGATGTTATTTGCACGAATAAGGCTATTCCATGGATCGAGAAACTATGGATTGGATATACGAGTGTGACTTGTATGTCTCGTGTCCAATCCGGATATGGAGGCAAAGGGATGAGACAATTACTTGTACAAGGTTGTCTAGATGACTATTCTATTAGTTGGCTAGAATGGATGTTTTGCTAGAAACCGCTCCATGTTAGCAAAGAGTTGCTACCAACTAGATAGAACCTATGGGGTCACACGCTATATAGAGTTGTGCTAGATTTGGGAATTAATTAATTGGATTAATTAATTAGAAGGATCACTTTGCAAGCCCTTGCAAACTTAGTAGGGACTAATTTGCAAGGAAGGGACTAAACTGAATTCTAGTTGGACTAGAATAAGTCCTTTAGGTAGTTAACAAGGAGTTGTTGGACTATATAAAGGACCCTCCTTCCTTCCTTCCTCATAACTTATGCTCTAGAGAGAACATAACAAGAGTGGGAGAGAACAAAGGAGAGAGAGCAAGCAACAAAGGAGGCCGACGCCCCCCTTGCCGCCGCCCTCGTCCCCGTCGGCCAAAAGAAGGGCCGAGCCCCTTTCCTTTTGTCTCGTATTGCGTGATTCCTTCACCCTCCTCTCATCCCGGGCTAGCACCAAGGAGATTGGAGATCTAGAAACAACTCTAGGCGTGGATCAACTATAGAGAACGTGACACTATTCGCGTTTGAAGTCATCAAGGAGAACCCAAAGGTGTGTTTATGATTTCTTACCTTCACTATCGTTATGCATCTAGACTTGTGATCCTTGGAGGGTTTTGCATGGTTATTTGTTTGATTATGCTTCCGTTTGCGCGATCCATGAATCAAAACCCTACAGATCAACGGTTGGCGAATCTCGAAATGTGCGGCATTAATCTGAGGCCTAACAATGGTGGGATGATATCCCTCCGGTGTAGTTCTGAAGTAGTCCACCAAAGGACGCTCATCCTCCTCAGCATTGTTAACTTGCTCCACCACATTCCGACCGTTGTTGTTCCGATTATTGCCCCCATTGTTCCCATTCCCACCGTTATTTCTGCCAACTACTTCCGCACCAGGAAGTTGTTGTGGATTTGGAGGGTTCATGCGATCAATCATCGCCTGCATCTCAGCCATTTGAGCCCTAAGTTGCTCAGATTCCGCGGCTCTGTTTGCAGCCTCCTCTACAGCAGCTGCTTTAGCTGCTTCCGCATCTTGCACACTCTTGCGGATTCTCTCAAACTCAGCTCTAGCTTCTTCATACATGGTGACTGAGCTTGAATTCCTCTTGTCTCTACGCTGTGCTTTCAATAAGGATTCCGGGTTTTCAAACGTTGGATACAAAGGCTCGTCTCTAGAATGGGTGATGCACCGTGTGAATCAACCTGAAATCATAAAACACGCAAAACGTAGGTGAGTAACGGATATAAACAATAAATTAAAATCCCTAAGGCTAGGAATTATAACTAATTTAGCCGAAGTCCCAAGCAACGGCGAAAAAAACTTGACACGCTCTAACCACAAGTGTATGGTTGTCGTGTTTAGTAATAATCCGGAAATCCGGGTTGTCGAACCCAAGGGACTTTGCTTAAACTAGTTACTATCTTGAACCTTATGTGGGTAAGTCGCGAAGTTGTGTTTTGTTCTAATTATACTAAAATAAAGATGCAAGATTCTCAATTAATCGAATGAAGTAGGTCACGATTAACAAAAAATGAGTATAGGACTTTTCTAATATGAGGAAAAATACCGGGAATTCTCTAGGTTCACTAGGCTGATCTAAACTTATGTTTTGATTCGTAAAACAACCGCGTGTCTTTCACTATTAACCAAGCAATATCAAACTTACCGAGTTACCAAGCAAGTTAACTATACTTAAAACCAAAATATACCGAGTTACCAAGTCTATTTTAATTTTAAGCACGCATTAAGAATCACAATTCTACTCTAACGATCCTCGTTAACAATATCGAGTCACCAAACATTGATTCGACTAGGTGGATTATTCAATTTACCGACTAACTATCACGGAGTTACCACGTGAATGTTAATTAAAATTATCTTTACGTTAGCTACTCGCAAAAATAATGAGATCACAATCATAAATAATCCATAATAGTGAAAGAACACGAGAGATTAATTTAAAACATGAATCACAATCTCAAAACATTACGTGTATATTAAACCCTAGCTACACCAAACGAGAATTCCCAGCAAAAAGACTTTAGCTACTACGATTCATACTCAAAACAACGAGTTTCATGAGTTTCAATAGCAAAAACTAAGAAAGAAGAAGAGTTGAGAATCCAAACGAGTGATCCAAAGCTCCCAAGCTCTTGCAATAGCTTCTTGCTCTCCAAAAGATGTTTCTAACGTGAAAAACTACTGAAAAAGTCTACCTAAAACACTTAAATACGTTTCCATAACAATATTACAAAGTTTGGATAAACTACGCAAAAGCCCCGCACAAAACTACGTTTTCCAGCGATGTCTTCGTACGAAGCCATTTCTCTTCGTACGAAGAGTCTTCGTACGAAGACAAATCCTCTTCGTACGAAGGTCTTCTTATATAGATACTGCAAGGTTGTTTAGGAAGAGATCTTCAGAGCTTCAAATTTGGGCTAAGTCTTTTCTCTTCGTACGAAGACATTTGTCTTCGTACGAAGACCCTCTATTTCTGCAATTTTCCTTTGACTTCTTCCTTGCTTCCTTTGACTTTTTCTTCAAGTTCCTTGCTTCCGAAGCTCGTTTCCATCTCCCGCATGATCCTCCAAGCCCTGTTTTCCTGCGAATCACAACACGAAAACACAACCCGCGATCATATCACAATAAAAGCTCAAAATATCTAAAGAAACGCCCGGATTTAACAAGTAAAGCGCATGAACTCACATTATCACATTTTAGCACAATTTACTCAAAAGACGACGAATTCTCCATGTAGAAGCACGCAAAACGTAGAAATAAAGGCATAAAATAACTCCGAAAACGGAGTTATCAACGAGAAACTCATCGTATAAGATAGAATCTAACGGCGTTAGATAAGGTCTTGTCGTTTCTGTTAAATATCATTTACAGGGATATTGAAACGACGCCGTTACTAACATTTTCTCGCCGTTTATAATAAAAGAATTAATGGGGCTACTAGATCTTGCCGTTTTAGGCAGGACTCTTGTCGTTTAAGCCAAACTATATACGGGGCCACTATTTTGTCGGCGTATAAGACAATTTTAAGCAAGAATAAGAAATATTGCCGTTTTTGCAACAATAAACGGCGAAATAAACTCTTTCCGCACGAATTTTAGCATTTTTGTGCCATTTTGTGTTCATTTCTAGTAGTGTACTCAGATAGGGAGAAGTCGCAATGCTAGTTTTAATCCTGTTGTGGAGAAAGTGTGCAATAAGCTGAAGGGGTGGAAGGGTTCCTCACTTTCTACAACCGGTAAGGAGGTGCTCATCAAAGCTGTTGTACTGGCTATTCCGACGTACACGATGAGTTGCTTTCTACTTCCTCTGAAGATTTGTCAAGATATTGAGCGTGTTATTCGACAGTTTTGGTGGGGAAGAGACGGTTAGAAAAGGAAAATTCATTGGATTGCTTGGGAAAAGTTGAAGAAGCAATGTGAAGATGGAGGAATTGGCTTTCGTGATTCTCAAGACTTTAATAAGGCGATGTTGGCAAAACATACTTGGCGCTTTATTCAGAGACCGGGTTCTTTGGTGAGTCGTTTCTTTCACGCCAAGTATTATCGGAATTCTTCAATTCTTGACTTTGAGTTGAAGAAAAATTCTCAAGTGTCTTATGCTTTCAGAAGTATCATTGCTGGCCGTGATCTTATAAAGAATGGGTCGGTTTGGAATCAAGGATGGGCGCAATGTCAGCGTTTTTGGTGATATATGGGTGATGAGGCCAGACACTTATGGTGTGATTACAACCTGTCCAGCTGGGTTAGAAGAGTTGAAGGTCTGCGACTTAATGACTTCGGATGCGGCTGCTTGGGACGAGGACAAAATAGCCACAATATTGTGGCCAATTGACGTTGCTGCAGTCATGGCGACGCCGGTGGGTGCGAGGCGCTTGAGAGATATGCTGTATTGGGTGAATCCGGACGGTGGGGAATATACCTTGAAGTCCGGGTATCAAGCTACGCGCCTTTTGTCGGACCATGTAGCGTCTTCATGAGGTTCGGTTCCGTATGTGCGTTGGCTAAGTAATTTGTGGAAATGCAAACTTCCAAAGAAGATTCTAGTTCCTTGTTGGCATTTGTGGCATTCTTCCTTTCCACTCGCAAACAAGCTTTTACTCCAGGGTGTGGAAGTCTCTTCGTTGTGTTGTTTATGCTTGGAAGATCATGAAAACGCAAATCATCTTATCTGTCATTGTGCTCATTCAATGGAGGTGTTGTTAGGCATTATGGGGGCTGATTTTATGCAAACCCAACATGGCCATGTTCGAGATTGAATCTTTGATGTTTTTACAAGAGAAAAAGATGAAAACCGCGAGAGGTTTGCTCTATCTATGTGGGCTATTTGGAGGAACAGGAACGGGCAGATGTTTAACCACAACGGTAAGAGTCCGGGAAAATAGTAGAGGAGAGTATTAATTACTTACGTTGGTGCAAGGAAACTTGGATTACCGATAAGTTGGATGAATTCTCTAATCCTCATGTCTTGTATTCCTTTATTCGGACTGCTCCTGTGATTCATTTTGTGATGATAAACGCGGATGCCTCTTGGAATGAATGGGGCAGCGTCGGGTTTGGGCATGGTGGCCCATGATGTCAGTGGAAGCTTCTTGGCTGCTAGGCAGCACCGTTTCCATCGGCAGTGTTATGACAAACCCCCAGCGGAAACGAGCTCTAATACCAGTTTGTTATGATCTGGACCTAGCTTAGAACGATGATAACGTTGAAAACAAGAACACAAGAAACACCCGATATAACGTGTTTCACTAACGATGAGCTAGCTACCTCCACAACCCAAAAATCCTTGTTTATTAGAGAGAAACGATACGAATACAACACACACTATGGCCAAATGCCATAGTGACAACCCACACCAATAAGCCACGACCCTAGGTCCTTATATAGGCCTAGGATACTGACTTGGTGCCCAAGAAACAAAGAAGTTACCAAAACGAACAAGGAAACAATATTTAGCCGCCCTATTGAACTGTTCGGACCCGTCATTGTCGAACTGTTCCCAGACCCGTCGAACTGTTCCAGACCCGTCGAACTACTGCTTCTTCTTTGTCTTCTTTCCTTCGTCTTGATCCGTTTCTTCGCCTCGCTTCTTGGCCCCTCTTCGTCACCAACTCCTCGGCAAGCCCAAGTACATTCAAGGCACCTTGGATTCCCAACAAATCTCCACCTTGCCTTGAATCCTCTCGTCCGCTTGCGCTTGAATTGCCGGTTCTCTCCAATAACCCCAAATTCACAACGTTGTTCCATCTTCGCCGACATCCTACAACGGTGCCCCCAGCGATGCTCCAACCCCCGTCTAGTTCCTGCAATCGAACCCTATCGATGCTCCAACTACGGCCGAGTTCCTGCAATTGAATCCCCTGTTTTTTGTTCCAACTCCCACTGAGTTCCTACAACAAGTTTGTTTGTTTTTCCGACTCCCACCGAGTCCCTACAACAAACCCCCCATCACGTTGCTCCAATTCCCGCTGAATTCCTGCAACGTTTTGCGAAATTGCTCCAATTCCCACTGAATTCATGCAAAATCGCACCCTTGCGCGCCTCATACGCGACCCCTTTGCACGGCTCACACGTGTCGTGTCCCTCGTCAGAGAATACCCAATGCCAAATCCGCCTCCTCATCAAGAGCACGGGGTCACCCTTGCCCCCCAACGAGCGTAGAGAACTAGACCATCCTCCGAAGTACTCTCCACCTGCAGCCAAACCTACAGATCCTGAGTTCATCCTTTGTCCACCGGTGTCTCTTTTCTCTACTGTTTCAACAGATATCACCGTAGCTTCCCTTGGCCGCCGTCATCGCGCTGGAACTCTGACTCTCTGAACCCCATATGCAGCCTTCTGCCGTCTCCCCTCTTGCTGAGACTCAAACTTAGCGGTGGTTGTATCGACCCCCTCCTCTTCAACCAATGGCAACCACAGGCCTTGCTGCTTCAACAAAGCATGTACCTTGATCTGCCACAAGCTGAAGTTGTTTCTCCCCGTGAACTTGTCGATCTTGTTCATCCCCCCGTTCATCTTCTCTGCATCTCCTTTACCAGATCTGTAACCCCCAAATGCGTGTTCCACCTTGATCGTGAAACCCTAACTATGAATCTCACGAATTGTGAAACCCTAGCCCTATAACTCCACCTTGATCTTGGAACACCGCAACCTAAGCTCTGACTCCCCCTGAATCGCTGAACCTGGCTCTGATACCAGTTTGTTATGACAAACCCCCTGCGGAAACGAGCTCTGATACCAGTTTGTCATAATCTGGACCTAGCTTAGAACGATGATAACGATTAAAACAAGAACACAAGAAACACCCGATATAACGTGGTTCACTAGCGATGAGCTAGCTACCTCCACAACCCGAAAATCCTTGTTTATTAGAGAGAAACGATACAAATACAACCCACACTATGGCCAAAGGCCATAGTGACAACCCACACCAATAAGCCACTACCCTAGGTCCTTATATAGGCCTAGGATACCGACTTGGTGCCCAAGAAACAAAGAAGTTACCAAAACGAACAAGGAAACAATATTTAGCCGCCCTATCGAACTGTTCGGACCCGTCATTGTCGAACTGTTCCCAGACCCGTCGAACTGTTCCAGACCCGTCGAACTGCTGCTTCTTCTTTGTCTTCTTTCCTTCGTCTTGATCCGTTTCTTCGCCTCGCTTCTTGGCCCCTCTTCGTCACCAACTCCTCGACAAGCCCAAGTACATTCAAGGCACCTTGGATTCCCAACAGGCAGCGATCACCGCTATTGGCCGAAGCATGTGCTTGTAGAGAGGGCCTTCGATTCGGTGTGGAACTTGGCTATTAAAGGGCTGTGATTAAAAGTGATTGTAGAAGCCTTGTTCTCTTGCTGGCAATGACTACGGAGGAAAAGCGAAAGATATGCTGTTTGTTTCAGACTTTCATGAAGTGCTTATGGATTGTAAGGAATTGGCTTCCAAGTTTCTTGAAGTTAAGTTTAGCTTCATCCATAGGGAGGGGAACAATTTTGCCCATTTACTTGCTTCCAAAGCAATGTTGGAGGATGATATCTCTTATTTTTTGCAAAAGCCAAATTGCGCTATTGATGTATCGAACTTAAATTTATTGAGGATGACTCTTCTTCAATAAGATTTACACTCTTTTCCTCAAAAAAAAAAAATAAAAAAAAGTCGCCTTGTATAAAAATAAGTCAACTAAAACAGTTGGCAATGGAAGTCTTCAAAAATTTAATCTGTATATGTCTGGTCTCTGAATCATCAGCAACCTGATTGTTCCAATTCAAGATTGTGAATGGAGAGGAGAGAGCCAGATTGTCTTTGTAACGAAAAATTCAGTCACGTTGAATCCTGGTTTTGCACTCGGCATCCGAAGAAATGGCCGGAGGTGGTGGGACTTACAGGGGAGGATGCTGCTGAAGTGATCAAAGCTGAGATGCCCATGCTCGATGTGCACATCATCCAATTACCTTTTCATCTCTCTCAGCAATTCGTCCGCAGACGCGTTATAGTCTTCACTGACTTATTTGGCCGGGTGTTAGAACCTCCATCCATTGGTTGACCGGTCTCATAACCTATTACTTGGTCTGTTTCTAATGAATCTTTCCAGTTGACTTTTGTAGGTTACTTCGACCCGGTGATTTAGTCATCTTTTCGTTTGCATCGTTTTGCTAGACAAATCACCAGGTGAAAGTGACCCATAAATAGTGCACTTGGAAGATTCAGAAGAAACAGAGGTAGTAGTATTGTTCCCCAAAATGATCATCTGCAAGTTGTATGTGATAAATTTCAACTTAATAAAAGGTCTGGATTATTTGATTTATCGTGTCTGCTTCCTTATCTCGCTGGGTTTTTCCATCATTTTCTGCATGAAGTAATCATATAGTCCTCACAAAGATTTGACTTGTAATTATGCTATGTGATTGACTTTTATAGTCCTGGAAGTCCAAACATACTGAATACAGAAGTGATTTTGGAGGAAAAGGAAGAATGTAAATTAAACAGAATACTTATCACCAAAAGATTCTATGCACAGTTTGATAAGCATACTACTCCAGTTCTTTGTTTTACATCTATAAGGCAGGTTTCGCCATGTACAAACACGGGCAGTGACTTTTATCATTAAGGACAGATCTGTCATGCTAAGCCTCAAGCCAATACGTAGAATTCCAGTAATGCAGTCAGTATGAAGTGAATCACAGTCTTATGTGATTCCTCCCATATTCACAAGTGGTCTGTGTTGAAAACATATGTAAAGTTCAAAACCCATTTCTGCCGATCATATCATATGTAGGTTTCCTTGTGAAAATTGCACACCCCGTTTAGTATATACGGCTCAACACATCAATTCAAAATAATAGATGGAAAAGTGAACATTCAAAGAAAATTTAACTACCAAAAAAATTTAGCTGATTTGCAGTTTAGGTTCAACTAATATTATCAGAAACCATAATAAGTGAAACATGCCTCTGAACTTTTCATGTTTCTGCAGCATTAGTTTCTATTGTAGTGGATCTCAATAAGACATTGCACAGGTCAGGAATGCAGCAACACGAGAATGTTACCCATATGTGTAACCTAGTCGAAGTCCTTTGATTTAACATCTTTCATCATCATGGACACCTCTCTCATGCTAGGTCGCTCTTCCGGTGCTTTTACAGCACATCTCAAGCCGATACGCAGAATCCCAACTATGCAATCACCATGAAGTGAGTCCTTATCTTTCCCTAGCAATTCTTGATCCACAGTATCCTCTGGTCTGTGCTGTAGTCCCTTTAAAACCCACTTCTGAAGATCCATTTCGTCCTTGAATATCTCGTCTGTAGGCTTCCTCCTAGTGAACATCTCCAGCACAAGTATGCCAAAACTGTACACATCCCCTTTAGAAGTTACCGCTCCACCAAAACCATACTCTGCATCGATTCAAAACAGATATAAAAAAAAAAAAAAAAAAAAAAAGACTTTTGACATAAAACTTCCTGCAGTATCATCTGACTGACACTTACCTATCAGCAGTATTGATTTTGTAAGAATAGAGTTTCACTTTTACCGACATTGCGCACCATTATACGAAGACTGCTGGTAGCTAAGTGTCGGTAAAAGTGAAATTGCAGGGGGTGTTTCAGTTTGAAAATGGTGCGCGATGTCAGTAAAAGTGAAACTGCATGGGATGTTCTAACAAAATCAATACTGCTGGTAGCCAAGTGTCACCCAGACGATATTACGGGAGTTCTCACTTAACCAAACCTAAATAAGTTGTCCAATTTTGCAATAACGGCATTTTACCTGGGGGTATGTATCCAATGGACCCTTTCAGCCCAAGGGTGCTGCTGAGCCCACCAGGCTCGTTCTGAGTAGTACCAAGTATTCTCGCAAGCCCAAAGTCAGCAACATGTGCGCACATGTCTCCATCTAGAAGAACATTACTTGGCTTCAGATCACAATGAACAACAACACCTTCACAATCGTGATGCAAATACTCAACCGCAGATGCAACCTCTATTGCTATCTCCAACCTCTTCTCTAGCCTCCTTTCTTGTTTGGAGGTCACACTGTTTCCATGAAGCCACTGCTCCAAGCTTCCATTTTCCATGTAAGGGAGTACCAAAGCCTTGAAATCTGCTGTTGGGCTTGAACAGACAGTTACGATTTTCACTAGGTTCCTGTGCCTGATATTTCGGAGAGCTTCACACTCGGCAATAAAGCTCTTTTGAGCCTTACTTTGCTCTGTTTTGAAGACTTTGATAGCTGCAACTGTTCCATCACCAAGCACCCCTTTGTAAACCATCCCAAAGCTTCCCTCTCCAATCAAGTTCTCCGGGCTGAAGTTTCTTGTGGCAATTTTGATTTCTTCAAAAGTATACAGTTTACGATGGGGAATGACATCATCTTCCTCATTCCCATCAACAGCATTTTTTCCATCCGTTCTCTTCCTCGCAAACATCAAAAGCAGAGCTGATAGAGCTAAAAGTGCAACACCACCAACCACCAGTCCTATTACAAGTTTCAGATTCGATGATTTTGTGCGAGTTTTAGATGACACTGGAGAGCAAGTTGGTAAATGTAACCTTGAGATACCACCACAAAGCTGCGGATTTCCATCCACTGAAACCGCAGTCTCATTTTTGAAAATCCCACTTGTTGGAACTTGACCCCTAAGTTGGTTTCTGGAGAGAATCAAAACTTGAAGGAACCGAAGTGCTCCAAGAGAAGCCGGAATCTCGCCTGAGAGATTATTAGAGGAGAAGTCTAGAAACTCCATTCCTTTAAGATCGCCGAGAGACTTTGGAATAGAACCATGGAATGAATTTTGGGAAAGGTTCAGATACATTAAGCTTGAACAACCTCCAATTGAGAATGGAATGTTGCCTGTTAGATTGTTAGCAGAGACATCAACTCCTTGAATCATTTTCAGGTTACCAATTTCACCAGGAAGTGAACCAATCAAGTTATTCCAAGAGAGATTTAGAAGCTTCCCGAAATTGGTAACTCGAAATATTTCTTTTGGGATATAACCGGAGAGCTTGTTTTCAGATATATCTAAAACCTGAAGATGCTCACAGTTACCTAGGCTTGGAGGGACGGTACCACTTAGCAGGTTGTGCTTCAAACTTATTTCGGACAAACCCGTTAAGTTTCCAAGCGAATGTGGTATTTTCCCTGAAAATCTGTTATTGTGCAAGTACAGATTTTGCAAATTTGGCATGCTACCAATCGATGGTGGAATGTTTCCAGAAAACAAATTGTATTCAACCGACAACATGGTAAGGCCAAACAAATTGCTGATTTCTTGAGGAAAATTTCCTTGAAATAGGTTTTGACCCAGAACAAACAAAGAAAGTTCTCTTGAAAGGTTGCCAACAGATAAAGGAAGCGTACCGGTGAGTAGGTTTGTCGCCAATGCCAAAACATTAAGCTTGGTGGAATTAGTCAAAGAAGTGAGGAAATCCATACCAGCTTCGCCATCACTCACAAGCTCGTTCATCTGCACGCTCAGAACTTCGAGATTTGGTAGATTGCCCATTAAAGGAATATATCCTGTCAGATTGTTACCAGAGAGATCGATGCGTTCAAGCAGCGAAGCATTGGACAAAGAAGCCGGTACATGTCCTGAAAGCTGATTCCCACCCATGAAAAAGGTAGTTAAGTTTATTAAATTGAGGAACATATCAGAGGGGAGTTCACCAGTGAGGAAGTTTGCTGCCAAGCTTAAATAGATCAATGAAGACCTATTGAACAGCGAATTTGGAACATCGCCTTCTAGATAGTTTACACCGAGCTGAAGATTGAGTAAGAAGGGAAGGTGACCTAACCGTTCCGGTATAGGTCCTTGCAAGCTGTTTGACATTAGAAGGAGATTTGTGAGGGAAGATAGGTTTCCAAATGTTGATGGAATTTCACCAACAAGAAAATTCTCACTCAAATCCAAGACTTGAAGCTCAGAAAGTGAGCCTAATTCAGGAGGTATGGTTCCTTCAATTTTGTTATGGGGAAGGGCCATGTATACAAGCCTAGAACATGAACTCAGTGAGGCGGGTATTGTTCCATTGAGTTGATTAGAACCCAACAAGAAGAATTTGAGGCGAAAAAGTTTACCTATATCTTGAGGGATGCTTCCGGAGAAGCTATTGTTCTGAAGGTTGAGGACACTCAGGAAAGAAAGATTTGAGATATGAGGGGCTAATGACCCTGATAGGCTATAGTTACTGAGGTTCAAGCTAGTAACTCTCTGCTTGGTGGTGTTGCAGATAACTCCTTCCCAGTTGCATAAAGAAGTACTAGAATTCCAGGAATCGAGAACTCCTAAAGGATCAAGTGTTATGTGTGACTTGAAGGCAAGAAGAGCCTGATGATCAGTATTGTTCCCAGGCATCGTTATACCTTGTGAAAAGAAAATAAGAGTAAGTAGATAGAGCAGAAGAGTGAGATTCACAACTGGCACCATCTCTAGAAACTCGTAGATGTACGATGATGATTAAGGTTTCTCTGAGAATTGTGTAGTGAAGAAACTAATGTCAAGTGCTTAACTTGTTAACTCAGAGAAGTAACATCGGTTGGTTTTTGTATACTAGGAAACAGCCCCTTATCCTCAGAAGCTAATGTGAACAATGCTACTTTCAGAGGAACAAAAACTAATCATACCTCATTTCCACTAACCACTGCCAACCTGTTTGAGATCAATACTAAAATATATAGTAATCTGACTTCTAGGCTGAAAATTAACTTATTAATACGCTAAATGATGGGATTGCAAGTTTTTAAGAGGATACCGAATCCTTTATTATTAATCTTTTTGTCTAGTATATTGCTTAATTAACTAATTATCATGGCTAATTGAAGGAAAAGAATATACTGAGACTTCCATGTTGTTGGAAAGATTTTTTATAATTGTTGACGTTGAAAAACTCACAGAAGTTGACGGAAATTGGGGCGAAAATGATATCATCTTGTCTCAAACCTTAAAAGATACTACAGTATAACGAAAGGAATTCATTTTATAATGCTGTTTGTCTTAAGGTGGGTTGGTGATCCTTATCTTTGTTAATCAGATGAGTTCAAACACAATGCGCTTCATCAAGTTGACCTTTTATCCCTACAGCATTTGTGCACCTAGAAAATCAACTCCAGTAAGGACAGCATGTGGCATGAAGTCGTGGATGCTAAGTAACTATTTTCTAAAATCCCAGCTATTTCAGAGAAAAGATGATTGTCAAAGTACTACCAAACCGTGTTTTGAGTTTTGAATAAGTCTAGTGGCTGGGCATAGTGATTTGTCAAGCAGTTGAATTCCTATGTGCCATTCCTAGTTTCCGAGGAAGTTATACCTTAATAATGAGGAGTAGGTCGATGTGAAATAGGAAGTCCTAAACAAGAAGCATCAAGCGATCAATTTCTTAATCAGAGGACAATTTAATCAATAGGTCTCTTCTTGGTGGTCTGTCTCTCTGGTCTAAGTCTACCTTAGTCTCTTTCACGTAATTTTGATTTCATTATCAGGACAACCTCACAAAAAATAACTCGTATTATTTTACTTGAGAGGACAAACAGGGCAAAAGAAACGATGACCATCCCTTGAACTTTCAGTAATTTTACGCATACGAACGATAAGGTGTTTTATATAGTTGTTGAAGTTGACAAATGCAGATGGAAGCAGGGGACGAAAGTCACTATCTGGAGACTGTTTTTTGTGCTCGTCTCTTACTCCCATGAACGATGAACAAAAAGGGCCTTTTTTTTGTCCAAAGAACGAAAAAGTACTGAAAACCCATATTTCAAACCTGATACTTTGAGATGGTTTGTCGTTTATGAACTCCTTCGCCGGCGAAGTCGTTGGAAATATGCTCATCACACGGATTCACCCGTCATCGACATCACTGAGTACAAGAACATGGGCGAGCCCAAACCTAAATGACTGGATCAAGGCAAGGACTTTCTTATGTTTTCAAGGGCCCTTTTCTATCACCCTATATAAAATATGTTAAAGCCCAAACCACGCCAGCCATCACCGTTTCCGCAAGCGTGGCCCAATCCTTGTGTGGCCTGTTATGCGGAGACCGGAGATGGTAATGCTTACCACTCTGTCCTAACTCTTGTACACAATTTGACTTTTATCACTATTCTCTGTTGGATAATGCCATTCCCACAAGACTTAACCTAGCAAGAAGAAAATGTAGCCCAAATTCTTTATGTCATATTTGCTTGGGAGATGCAGAAAGTGCTGAACATGTGTTATTTAAGTGTTCATGGACATCCCCCTATCTGGTTTGCTTCTGGGCTACTCCATCAAAGGCTGGTTCTACTCCTTGGCAAAGCTGCAAAAACAAACGAAGGTGAGAGAAGATCTTACTGAAAATGTAATTGTTGTGGCTTGGCATATTTGGCTAGCAAGAAACAGCTCCATCTTCAATGCAGAGCCTCTAAATCCAATCTCAGTAGTGGAGCAAATGGTGGGTTGGAGAAACAGCTTCATTAAAACTGCACATAACCACCAATTATGAAGATAAAACTTCCAGCCCAGAAGCATCAACCAAGAGCTGGATTAAGCCTATGGTAGGCTATTTGAAAGTGAATGTGGATGCCTCGTGGGATAAGAACTCCCTGATTACTTACAAAGCCATTGTGGTTAGAGATTGGAATGGGAAAGTGGTGGAAGTCTCTTGTAAAAGAGGAATGGCAAATTCAGCTTTAGCAGCTCAACTTCTGGTTATTAGAAATGCTCAAAATCTAGCCAAATTTTTTTGCAATGTGGCTGACTGGATCTCTAAAGCAGCTGCTAGGAAAAGTTTGAACACAGGTTGGGAAAGACAATTTCCAATAGAGTTATTAGCTAAAGAAGATGCTCATTGTGAGCAAACCCATAGTAGTAGTGAACCATGTAGCCATGATGGCAATCTAATATGTACTAGTTGTTTAAGTTAATGAAAATCTTATCTTCTGACCCAAAAAAAATCACTATTCGCTGAGTCAGTTTGAACCGCTGATCAAGATATCAAAACAATGCAATTTCTTGATAATTTTTTCATTGTGTGGTAGAGTAAAAGTTGTCTTATAACAAGGTTAAAAAATTATTAAAAAATCGCATTGTTTTGTTGTTCAAATCACCCAATCAAAGTGACCCCGAGTGAAAAAGTCAGATTTGGTAAAAGAGCTGAGACATATTGGTATTAGGAGGATGCCCTTATACATTCTTTATTTACCCCTTATAAGGGCGGGGGGTTTAGTGTGCACCCACGATCTATTGCAGACAATGAGATAGGCAAAATTGCATTCTTGGTACCATAGTTTAAATCTCGTGTGGATTCGGTACCCATAGTTTCAACTACTGCATCAGTAGTATCCATACTTTTAATTTATTGCAATCATGCACCCAACCCTAACAGAAATCCAACTTTTGTGACAGATTTGTGGGGGGAGACATTTTTACCCTTTCAACTCATTCATAAAATTCGCATAACTATAACAAACCATAGTTTTGAAATATGTATAAGATAGTTAATTGAATCTTACCATCATGTTATTAGGGAATTTGGGCAAACGCCCCTACAATTCATCACCACAAAAGGAAAATGAAAAAATAAAGAAGAAAAGAAAAAGAAGGAACGGGGATGAAACCCATAACAGAGGAAGAGGAGGGGAAGGACGAAGGCACCGCAACCCTTGCCGCCGCATGACGATGGGAGAAGAGGCGACGAGGACCAGACCAAGAGAAGATCTATCTCCACAGATCAGGATTCATTTAATGTATGTAGCTCTCGCCGAGAGAAGAGACGACGGAACCTCTTCTTCTCCTCCTTCCTTTCTATTTTCGCTGTCTATATCTCTACACTTTGCGTTCTTTGTTTACGATGGGTAATGTTTTGATTCATTGTGTTCTTTGTTTAATCGGGGAACTTGTTGAACCTATGGCCAACTTTATGATCACTGGTTGATTTTCGAAGTTTGGTGATAGCGCCTTTTAGGAGCTATAGATTACCTTCATTTGCCACATTAATATGAGATATTTGAGCCTAATGTTAGAGAATATAAGTCGTTTTGGCACTTGATGCTTCATATGCGCTTTATTGTCAGTCCGGGCGTGTCTATTTATATTTCGTTGTTATTTGTCGAATATGATCACTTGGTATGTTTTTTCATGTTGCTTTTACAGGAACGGATGCTAATCGGTTGATAGGAGGCATGGAACGAACTTCGGAAACAACGAGAGCTCAAGTGGAGTGAAGGGAAGCCAAGTAGGAGGAGGTAGAATGACCATCCTTCACTATTTTCAATGCTCAGGAAAATATAAAATTAATTTTGGAGCAAGGTCTGCGCCATTGGAAATTCAAAATCCAGGGCTTTCCAACGATATATGGTAGGAAAAAATACGAGTCCGGATGAAAGAGTAATGGCCCGCGCAAGATCAGTATACAATTCTGTTCAAGAATTACAAACTCGAGGGGCTGAAATATAATTTCTGCCAAGTTTCATTAAAATCCGTCCCCAGCTGGTAAAACACGATGGATAAGACCTAGGAGGCAGTAATACACGCACGGGAGACATTGGAGAGAAGCTTAGAGCTTGAGGATTGCACGGATTCGTCGGAACTTTGGGGATTTCACCGTTTGATCTTTCTTTCTCTTCTCTTTTCATCATGTTTATGGAGAAACTTTGTTTTTATCTTTGTGAGATGATTAGCTAGATCTATTTGCTAGTTTCTATGGAGATGAACCTAGGGTTTAGGCAATAGACAAATTTACATATTTATTTTATTATTTCATGTTTCGTGTCTCTTAATTGTATTGTTCTTCTTCGACTATCTTATATCTTGATTAGTTAGGACTATTGACATGTCAAGGGTAACAAAAACAACTTTGGAAGATGATCAATAGGTTAGATTAATCCTAGCTTAAAGACTATTATCGTATTAGTTGTATTCCTTGTTCTGGACTTAATTCTTAGCCGAAAAGGAGTCGCGAACCGGTTAGGCTAGCGTTCGAGGTGGGTGCTTGAGAGAGACTTTACATAGATATGAACGAGAACAAGAAATTATCCCGAATCATTGAGACTGATAGGTGAGATGATAGGACTAATCGTGTGAGGGTAGATTCGATTGTGTAGCGTTAGGCATTGGTGGACCGAGAGGACCTAGTGATCGGCTTAAGTTAGGCGGTTAGAACCATATCGGTAGACATTGGTGGACCGACAGGACCCGTAGTCGACTGATAGGTAGAACGATATGATACCGAGAGGAGATTGTCAATTCTATTACCCGACACAACTAATAGATGCTAGCGTGTTTCAACACTTTATTCAGAACTGTCTAAAACCCTTGGGGATCCATAGATCACCTAGTTGTTCTCCATATTCTTCAGAAAAATACAAAAACATTTTAGTTTTTTATTTCAATTATAAATCAATCATTCTTCCTCCTAGTTACCGTACTCTAAATTAGTCTTCTAACTAAGTTGTCTCGAGTGTGTCTCTGTGGGTTCGACAACCTGAGTTTTAATACTCAATCATTATTACTTCGACTGTGCACTTGCGTATACACGTAAGAAATCTTTTCAAGTTTTTGGCGCCGTTGCCGGGGACAGCGGTAGATTATTTAGTTGGGAGTTAGTTTACAGTACTTTTCTTTTAGTTTGTTTTTTTTTTTTCTATTTCTGTGCTTCACCGGCAACTTGTGAGTTTGTTATTGAAGGAACGTAAGAAGCAGAAGATCCAATGAGCATGTAGAGCGATGATGAATATGTGGGGATCTCTGATTACCCCTACTACTTCGCTCAATGCAAAGTTTGGCACGCAGATGATTCATGCTCAATGATTTTGTGCTACAAATGCAAGAGAAACCATAAGTATGAAGACGCGTGCATATTCCGTCCACCCCAACTTAGTTGCACCATTAAGGGGAATCACCGGAGAGCATGGCGGACTTGTGTATTATGATGGATGGATCCAAGCACGCATCAAAAAGGATGACCCTATATACACAAGGGCCACACGAGGAGCCCTTTTCACATGAAATTGAGCCCCTAATCGAGCCCTTCTTCTCACCAGCACAAGAGGAAGATATTGATGAACCTCATTGGCTACCAGCTGTTCGAGATATGCAACAGACATTGATAGCCATGATGGAGAAAGAACGAGAATCTGCATCTCGAGCTTCAGTTGTGGAAGAAGAGGTACATGAACGGAGCGAAGAGTGCAATGTGCATGAGCCAGTAGTGGACTTTACCAATTATGATGACTCCGACTCTAATTCGGACTGGGGTGGAACAGTGTGTCTAAAATGGGAGGACCTGCCATACTGCGAGCCAAAACCGCAGACACCCTCACATCCGTGGCATGATTGGGAAGAAACCAACATAAGGAGCTTGTGGTGTGCTGACAATGAAGCTGGTGAAGCACTTGTGCCGGTGGCTCTTGAGGTAAGTGCCCCTACTCAGACTTTTGAAGACGTTTCAATATCTCATATAAATCAAGGTTGTGATGAGTTGGAATGACTTGTGTATGGAGAGTCTAATGGGAAAGAATATCACGAAAAACTTTCAATTCCTTATTCTATGGGCTATTCTAGTGATGATCCATATGCCATACCCAAGGAGTTGGAAAAACAAGTGTGGGGGTGTGGATGAATCGCATGTGTCTAACGAGGAGCATCTAGCACCAAGGAGGTACTACTGAGATGATTTTAAGGCCTGAGATTCATTTGAGCCCGGTCGTACTCATGGAAGTTGATGAAAGAGGTTAACTTCCACAGCTTTCCAACATGTCCAAAGAGCCTGTGTCCTCGAGAGAAAAAGCTTATCGAGAAAAGATGGAGGAAGAAGAAGAAGTGGAGAGTTAAGCATCGTCCACTATCCTTGTCAATTGAGGTAATTGGGTCAGACCGTCGACCTTAAATTACAAGCGATTCTTGGGAGGCAACATAATGTAGAGTAGGATATTTGATATTTTGTTTAGTTTGTGTTTTTGAGTTCTCCATATTTGATTGTGAGATATGAGAGAGAGAGAGAGAGAGAGTTCTGACATTTGAATTGAGTGCGCAGGCATGCAAGAGGAAGCATAGGTTTTGGATTCCCCTTCTTGAGGTGTAGAATGCACCTCGGAGTCCGGAAATTGGAGGAAAATGAAGAAAAATAGAGGTGGTTCTGAAGGCATTTCGGCCGGAAATGGCCCTATTTCAGCCCGAAATAGCCGAACACATAAAAAATAACCCTATTTTGGCCCAAAATTAAAATGGCAATCTGTTTTGCTTTTGAAAAATCGTTTCGGCCCAAAATGGGGTCCATTTCGGCCCGAAGTGCATTTTCGCCCGAAATGCCCCCATTTAGGCCCGAAATGCACTGCACAACTTGATTTTTTTTTCTTTCTTCTTCACACTGGGGGATCATGTCCTTTGGGGGGAAACTCTAAATTAATTGAGGACAATGATTATCTAAAGTGTGTGTGTGGGGGGGGGGAGTTAGGATTAGTGAATTAGTTTGCACGTAGGTATCAGAGTTAGGATTGCATGTGCACGTTTAATTATTGCATTGTATGTATATTGTTTGCACTTTTAATTATGGAGCCCACCTACCCATATGTGTTGTTAATCGAGTTGGCCCAAGCATATAGAGTAGGAAAATTAAATTAAAAAACAAAGAAAAAAAATAAAAAAATTGAAGAAATCCTAAAAATTGATTTTTTTTAGAAAGGGCAATCGAAGAGAGTTAATGTGGTGAGGGCTCAATGATAGAAATTCCTTAGGATTATGAAAATCTGAGGTGAGTTAGACGCGGGAATCTGGAGTAGAAAGGCTATAGGTCTAATGCACTTGAGAATTGCGAGTAGCTGCCTCTCAGACTAGTTATCCTACTAGCGCTACACCGTCACTTAGGTAGTCGTCAACCCTCCTCGTAGTGGCAACGGAACAGCTGCGCGAGTGATGTTTATGGGGACCTCACGTCCCGTCTCCATCTCCTAGGTCTACTAGTTACACCAATTTCCATTTATCCCTTTTATTAACATCCTCTAGCCTAGGTAGCCTTTCCTTGTGACTTGCATCACTAGTTAGAATGGTCCCTTCCTATGCGTCATGATAGATGGACTTGAATAAGGGAGGTTCGTTGAGGTTGAGCTGATATTATACATCTTGAGTGGATTCTCTTACATGTCATCTTTTTGAGGGGATGTGATGGTGAGTTTGAGACGGCAACACACATCGGTGTAGCGGTGAGTCGTGTCCTTACACCACGATCACAGGTGGAGAGCCGTAGTGCGTAGTATTCTTTTCGAACGATATGGGGTGGGGGTTGATTGATCTTATAGGTGGTCGTGCTTGGTTTTTCATTCATATTCTCTATATCTTAGGTGATGAGGAGGATTGGTTTGAAATAGCACGTTTTTACTTTGACTACCGGGTTTTTGATATGGTTTACATCGAGTGTGGGGGTGTCGACATCTATTTTGATTACAACATTGATTTGACATGTTCTAGCCCTATGTTATTTGCTTTGATAAATTGATCTCCTCAGATATTTACTACTATTATGATCTCCATGTGATTTATTGTGTTGTGAAAAAGAAAAAGAAAATAGAAATTAGAAAAAAATAGAAACGGAAAGTGAAAAGAATAAAGGAGCAAGCTTGAAATTGAAGACCGGGGAGATTAGCTATTGTTCGAGATCACTTCTTCACATTCGTGGCCGCGAGAACGACGTTTCACCAAGATTTAGGGAATGAGGTCCGGAGTAGTTAGATTCGGTGGGGTTCTTTAGTTTTTGGTGAGGGAGTGTGAGAATCGGGTTTTGTGAGATATGTCATGACGTCTAGGACTGCGCTTCTAAATATCCTATCATACCCGTCCTAAGCCGTCGAAAATTTAACCCGTGGATAAATAGCTCGTATGGTAGGTTCTAGGGATACGTTTGATGAGTGTGCGGAAGCAACTTCCTTAGTGTTCGTGCCCGTTCTGTCTGACGAAACTGGCCACAAGTTCTGCCGATCACCAAATTAATAGAATCTCTAAAGGAATATGAGAAACTTAAGACATGCCGGTTTGCTTTTCGGGATTGCCCAATCTCTAACTAAAAAGAAAAAAAATATATAGTGTTCTTTACTTTGGTGCATTGTTTATACTCGATTTGCATTGTTTATAGTCATGTAGATTGCATAGTCCGGTGTTTGAGTCATTGTATCCAAGGAAAAGTAAGGATATATGTGAGCCTTTGAAGCAAGTGTTGATCAGGATGAGCAAGAGTAAGTGTAAGGAAATTTGATAGTGCCTTTTAGGATCTATACATTACCTTCATTTTCCACATTAATATGAGATATTTGAGCTTAATTTTATAGAATATAAGTCGGTTTGGCACATGATGCTTCATATGCGCTTTATTGTTAGTCCGGGTCTATGCATATTTCGTTGTTATTTTTCAAATATGATCGCTTGGCATGTTTGTTCATGTTTTTTTTTACAGGAACGGATGCTAATCGGTTGATAGGAGGCATGGAACGAACTTCGGAAATAACGGGAGCTCAAGTGGAGTGAAGGGAAGCCAAGTTAGAGGAGCTAGAATGACTAGCCTTCACTATTTTCAATTCTCAGGAAAATATACATTTACTTTTGGAGAAAGGTCTGGGCCGTAGGAAATGAGACGTCCAGGGCTTTCCAACGATATATGGTAGGCCCAAAGAAGAGTTCGGATGAGAGAGTAATGGCCTGCGCAAAATTAGCTTACAATTCTGTCAGAGAATTACAAACTGGAGGAGCTGAAATGCAATTTCGGCCAAGTTTATTAAAATTCGTCCCCATCTGGTAAAACACAATGGAGAAGACCTAGGAGGCAGTGATACACGCACGGGAGCCGTTGGAGAGAAGCTTGGAGCGTTGGGATTGCACGGATTCGTCGGAACTTTGGCGATTTCACGGTTTGATCTTTCTTTCTCTTCTCTTTTCATCAAGTTTATGGATAAACTTTATTTTTCTATTTGTGAGATGATTATCTAGATTTATTTTCTAGGTTCTATGGATATGAACCTAGGCTTTATGCAATAGAAAAATTTCCGAATTTATTTTATTAATTCATGTTTCGTTTCTCTTAATTGTATTGTTCTTCGTCGACTATATACCTTGATTACTTAGGACTCTTGACAAGTCTAGGTAACAAGAATAACTTTGGGAAGATGATCAATAGGTTAGAGGAATCCTAGCTTAAAGACTATTATCGTATTAGTTGTATTCCTTGTTCTGGAGTTAATAGTTAGCCTAAAAGGAGTTGCGAACCGGTTAGGCTAGCGTTCTAGGTGGGTGTTTGAGAGAGAATTTAACTAGATACGAACGAGGACAAGAAATTAGCCCGAATCATTGAGACTAAGAGGTGAGATGATAGGACAAGTCATGTGAGGGTAGATTCGATTGTGCAGCGTTAGGCATTGGTGGAACGAGAGGACCCAGTGATCGGCTTAACTTTAGGCGGTTAGAACCATATCGGTAGACATCGGTGGATCGACAGGACCCGTAGTCGACTGATAGGTAGAACGACATGAGCCGAGAGGAGATTTTCAGTGCTATTACCCGCCACAACGAATTAGATGGTAGCGTGTTTCAACACATTATCCGGAACTGTCTAAAACCCTAGGGGATCCATTGATCACCTAGTTGTTCTCCATATACTTAAGAAAAATACAAAAACATTAGTTAGTTGATTAATTCAATTCTTAACTCAATCATTCTTCCTCTTAGTTACCGTACTCTAAATTAGTCGTCTAACTAAGTAGTCTCGAGTCTATCCCTGTGGGTTCGACAACCTGAGTTTTAATACTCAATCTTTATTACTTCGACCGTGCACTTGCGTATACATGTAAGAAATCGTGTCATTTGGCAAGGTAGGTCGTGTGAGAATGAGGCTAAAAGTGTTTATGCTCTTCAGTAAAATCGATCTCGGTTGAACGGAGATATTGATATGGGTTGTAGTTTAGGGTTAAGTTTATATCCAAGATATTGTGTTTTGATTTATATTTATCTTGATTTAGTTAGGATGTTTATCTGCGTTAGAACAACTATGTGAAGTTGCAAGAGATAAATGGAGATATAATTTCTCCTTCATTTGCAGTGAGAAAAGGTGAGAAGAGAAGAGCAATGGTCAAATGGTCTTATGAACTCTAGTATTTTACATAATAATGCACAAATATGTGGTGGAAAAACATACCTTATGACGCTTATAAATTCATATCGTAGATATTCTTCATCAAATCCACCATATAACGTGAGAACAAAAGAAGAATTTGATTCTCAATATACTTGACTTGGAGCCAATTTATTTCCGCAAGGAGATTCAGGTATTAGTCGCAGAATTTGCGCATATGTTCATATGTGTTCCTAAAAAAGAAAAAAAAAAAGGACAAGTTGGTTCCGCTATAGCCCTTGACCCAAGTTGAAAAATAAGGTATGCCTTTTTTATTCTTGAACTTATTCCGATAACACAATACACAATATAAGGGGTGCCTAATGGGGCGGAACAAGTGGGGATCATGTCTGTCCAGTTCGTTACCCAACCAGGCGGACCGTTAATGCCTAAAATGGGGTCAGTCTGCATGAGGCAATCTTTCCAGCGATAATTCCCATTCCCACTATTGGGTAGATACATTTCTGTCTGTTATTCTCTCAAAACTTCTAACAGTTTGTTCATCATCTCCTGCCACGACCACATCGACAAATTATCCGTGCAAAGTGGAAGACAAGAATAACCCGATTAGTGTACTTATGGGTTGGAGTGTCGTGTAAATGTTGTAGCCAACATGATTAGTGTAGGTTTCAGTCTTGAGAATCTTCTTGAAAATGGTGTGGATCAACCCCCGCAATTCACTAGGAAACTTATCACTGTCCTCGCTGCTAGTAGAAGCATAGTCACTCTTCATATTCCCTGGAAAGATTGTACATGCTAAGATGAGTTCATCTTTATGATGGAAGTCCCAGTGCTTTTTCAGCGTGAAGAATAAGTTCACATGAATCTTAGTACACCGAAAATTTTGCCTATCAGATATAGCAACTTCTTTGAAATCTCTTTTAGTACTACACATAGAAAACAAGATTTTGGCTTTAGCACTTAACACATAATGAGTTAACTGCTTGGAGGTAGTGGCTATGTTAGGCAAAAAGAACTCTTCCTTAGCAATCTTAATACCATCAATCTTTCTAGGGTAGTTTTCTGTATTGTACCTCTTTGGATAACCCAACACTCTAGGAAATTCAGCATGGTACCTTAAATGATGCAGTTAAACTCAAGGAATTCACTTTCTTCAGTTTTAGATAAAAAGATTCTGGTAAGCCTAGGGTATGCAGCCTCAGAGGGGTTTAGGATTTTCCAAATTGGACTCTGTTTCGGTCTCCTAATAAAACTCCAAATCCATACTATGCAGCATGCTAGTATTGATCATAGTATAATAGCCAATAGGAGCAGATGCAAAACCATCTAACCTGGTTCCATGTGTAGCATTATTGAGGACCAAGTTCTAGAAATAGTTCTCTTACCAGATGATGTTTTCTTCTCAATGTAGATCTGAATCTCCTTCCCCTTTCTGTTTGAGAACTCTGTTTCTTCTTCCCCTTGTCTTTTTTTGATGTATGTATCTCCTTCCCTTTGCCTGATTTCAGAGCCTCCTTGACCTTCTTAACTTTATTTGGACTTCCAACATGAATATCCTTTTGTTTCCCAGGAGTATCTGCAGGATCTGACTTATACTTCTTGCTGGAAGTAGAAGTCTGATCCTCCTTGTACTTCTTGCTTTTCTTCTTGGGAGGAAGATAAGGATTCTTTGGCGCACTAATAGTCCTGAAACTGGATCACTGATAGCTTGAACTTCTTATTTTTCTCAAACTTTTCTTTTCTTCCCAGTGTTCTTCTTTGCGCCTATTGCCATCTTGATTCTTTCAGAAGTTCTCCGGGTGCATTAGGGTTTGGGGTTTTAAGAAGAGAGAGGCAGGCGTAATAGAAGAGAGAGAGAGAGAGAGAGAGAGAGAGAGAGAGAGAGAAAAGAGAAGATAAATACTGAAGATTTAGAGATAAAGAAGGAAACTAGATATTTCCTAATATTTCAAGGAAAGAACATTTGTTTGAAAATCAAACTCGTTTTGGATGGAAATTATCATATTCTGATTTGGAAAATATTAGTTTTAACAAGGAAAAATAATATTACGCAAATATCTATAGAGATAACACCCATCTTTAATGATACATTCATTGAACTATGAAGTAAACAAATTTATTTTCAAGGCTTCGAAATGAGTTTCAAGAACTTGAAAAACTGTTAAACTCCACATAAGATATTCAAGGATTTGAAAAGCTTTTCAAGGATTTGAAAAACTTTTCAAAACATTGAAGAACACATAACTCACCTGATGCTCCCCCTAAACCAGCGCTTCTTTATTCAACATCCCAAGTTCTAATCTCAGGGCTATGAATATATCTTCTGGGATTCTTTTAGTGAAGATATCTGCAAAGTGCATGTTGGTTGGCACAAATGATAGAGATACGTCACCTTTCTTCACATGATCTCTAATGAAGTGATGTCTGACATCAATGTGCTTAGTCCTTGAATGCCGTATTGGATTCTAGGTAATTGGTATATCACTAGTGTTGTTACATTTGATGGGAATATATCTGAAGTCATAACCCATATCTCTCATCTTTTGAGCTATCCACATCACTTGTGAGCAGCAAGTACGTGCTAATATGTATTCAACTTCTGCTGTTGATAAAAATAATGAATTTTATTTCTTAGAATTCCATCTTATCAACGATGATCCAAGGAATTGGCAACATCCTGAAGTGCTTTTTCTGTCAACTTTATATCCTGCAAAATCAGCATCCAAATAGCCACACAAAGAGAAGTTAGAACTTTTAGGATACCAAAGCCCCAAGTCTTTGGTACCATTGAGATATCTTATAATTATTTTGACAACGACTAAGTGAGATTTTTTGGGATCATCTTGGAATCTAGAACACATAAAAACACTAAACATAATGTCTACCCTACTTGCAGTAAGATAGATAAGTGAACCAATCATACCTCTAAACTCTTTTGGTTCACACTCTTACCATTTTGATCCTTGTCTAAGGACAGTGTATTACTCATGGGAGTTTTGGATACCTTGGATTGAGACATATTATACTTGTTCAGCAAATCTTTGGTGTACTTATATTGATGTAGGAAAATTCCCTTCTTCATTTGATGTACATGAATTCCAAGACATAAATATAACTCTCCCATCAAGCTCATCTCAAATTCCCTGCACATAAGACTAGAGAAATCTTTGGAAAGAGAATCATTAGTAGCACCAAACAGAATATCATCAACGTATACTTCTACTAATATGATGTCTTTCTCATGTGCCTTTACGAAAAGATTTATGTCAACAAATCATCTTTTGAATTCATTTTCAAGTAAGAATTTTGACAATCTTTCATATCAAGCTCTTGGAGCTTGTATGAGGCCATAAATAGCTTTGTCAAGCTTATAAACATGATTTGGAAACTCATATTTTTCAAAACTAGGAGGTTGAGCAACATAAACTTCTTCTTGCAGATAACCATCTAGAGATGCAAACTTAACATCCATTTGAAATATTTTGATGTTCTTATGTGATGAAAATGCAAGTAATATTCTTATTGCTTCCAACTTGGGTACATGAGTAAAAGTCTCCTCATAGTCTATACCTTATTCTTGGTTTTAGCCTTGAGCTACTAGTCTTGCTTTAATCCTGATAACCTTACCCTTTTCATTAAGCTTTATTCTGAACACCCACCTTATTCCAATAACATACTGATCTTTGGGAGGAGGAACTAGATTCCAGACTTTGTTCCTCTCAAATTAATTCAGCTCACTTTGCATTGAAATGATCTAGTCTGCTTCTTGTAGTCCTTCCTTCACATTCTTAGGTTCTACAAGAGACACAAAAGCATTAAATGAACACAAGTACTTTAACTGAGATCTTGTTTGTGTACCAATGGATGGATCATAAATGATGTTTTCTGTTGGATGAGATGACATATATTTTAACTTCTTCCTCTGTGTCCAGAGTTCTTGTTCTCCATGAATCTTTTCAAGGCCTTGATAGCTTGAAGTGGTGGATTGACCACTCTGTGTTCCTTGAGGTTCTATTTCAAGGCTTTGACATATATTTGAACTTCTTCATCTGTCTCAAGAGTTCTGGCTTGACCACTCCATGTTCCTTGAAAATATCTTTTGATTTCTTGCATAGTAGTCTTAGATCTATTCTCCTGATGTGCTTCATCCGCTAACTCATGCTTGTTCAAATTTAAGTCTGCAAAACCTTCTCTCAAAGAACCATCATTGCTTTCATCAAATATAACATGTATACTTTCCTCAACAAACTTGGTTCTATTATTGTAAACTCTATAGGTTTTTCTAGTCAAAAGAATAACCAAGGAAAATACCTTCATCACTTGTCGCATCAAACTTACCAAGATTATCCTTACCATTGTTTTGAACAAAACAAGTACATCCAAAACGTTTGAAATAAGAAATATTTGGAATTCTCCCTTTGAAAATTTCATAAGGAATCTTCGTGAATATAGGCCAAAACATAATTTTTAATGTTGACAGCCTCTGCCCAAAAAGACTTTGGCAATTTATTTTCTACAAGAATTTTCCTAGACATGTCCTCAAGAGTTCTGATTTGCTTTCAACTACACTATTTTATTGAGGAGGTCTAGAAGCAGAAAATTTGTGAGAAATACAAAACTTGGAATAGAATAAATCAAACTCTAGTAGACCAAATTCTCTGCCATGATCACTCCTTATTGAAGCAATAGGCAGGTTTTTCAAATTTTGAAACTCTTTACAAAGCTTTAAAAATTCAGGCAGAGCCTCAGACTTATCTCTTAAAAACATTACACAAGTAAATCTAGAGACATCATCTACAATAACCAACATATACTTCTTAGCTTTTGGATTTCGAACTCTCATAGGACCACAAAGGTCCATATGAAGTATTTCAATAGGTCTAGTAGTACTTAAAAAATACATAGGCTTGAATGATCTCCTTGTCTCTTTGAGCACAAACTTTGCATACTTCTTCATCTTGAAATTTGATGGATGACAGTCCTCCGACCAAGTCTTTAGAGACTAGTTTATTCATTGTATGAAAGCTGATATGTCCAAGCTTTATGTGCCAAATCTTTTTAATCTTCTTTCAAAGCCTTGAGATATTTCAGACTTTATCCTGCAAATTTTTTAGTATTCAAACAGTAAACATTGTTTGGCCTTGGAGAAGTGAGGATGCAATTACCTAATTTTCCATCTTGCACCAAACATTTCTCCTTGTCAAAAATAACCTTATTACCTTTATCACACATATGAGATACACTAAGCAGGTTAAATTTTAGAAAATCTACAAGATAAACATCTTAAACATAATTTTCAGTACCATTACCAATTCTTATGATATTGCATTTGTCTTTGTCACCAAGTGTGATTTTTCCTCCTGATTGTTCTTTCAGTTCAGTAAATAAAGAACATTTTCCACTCATGTGTCTGGAGCAACCACTATCCAAGATCCACTTCTGCTATTTGCTCTTGGTGACAACCTGCAAACACCATTCACTACCTTAGCCAGCTGTTAGACCAAGTGTAATATTTGGATTCATATACAGGATCAACCATGATAGGAGGTTTGACCCTTTAGTAACCAAAATCTATCTCACCTGTCCCTTAAGATGGAATGGAAAGATATTGTTCATGATGCGAGGTTTTCTTCTTCTAAAGGGAAAGGTCATCTTAACATGACCAATCTTGCCGCATTAATGACATTTTGGAGAATGTCTGCTACTTGCTTTCACAAATCTGGTATCGTTCTTTCTTCAAATGTTTGGATTACATCCAATACCAGTTTTTTGAAAACAATGCAATCTTCCTCTAAGAATCAAGTTGAGATTATGTTCAGAGCGAGCAAGCTTGGTCAAGGTATTTTCCGAGTCTTGAAGTTTCTCAGCTAGAAGAGTCTTCTGTTCCTCTAATTCATCATGCCGATAACTTAGAGAAACAAAGTTGTTACTCAAAAAAGAGTTCTGTGTTACGACTTCTTTGATTTAGGTTTTCAAGGATTTGAAATTGGTTTACAAAGCTTTGAAACTCATTCAGTCACTGCCAGAGAAATTTCAAGATTCTTGTTTAGGAAAACTAGTTTCAAATTTTCTTTTTCTTGCTCATGAACTCTCTTTTTTTAATACTTGATTTCCTGTATGTAATCTTCTTAATTCTGAAGCATTTTTTTTCAAATCTCAGAAAGTACATTTGCAGATTTAGAAATTATACTATTCACCATTACCTCAATGTTCTTTTCTGAATTTTCATAATGCTTGGCCATAAGACAGAGGTTGGCTTGCTCTTCTTCAGAATCTAATTCACTTGAGGAATCAGAGTCACTCCATGAAGCTACCAGATCCTTCTTGTTTCCGTCATGGAACTTCTTTTGAAAATTCTTCCTTTCCTTGTGATGACAGTCTCTGATCAAGTGTCCTACAACACAACACTCAAAGCTATTCATTCATTTAGATTTATTTCCATGGGAAGAGGACCTACCTTTGTAGTCCTTACTACTTGAAGATCTGAATTTGTCTCTGTTGAAGTCTTTGTTTTCAAAGATATTTTTCATTTTGATAATACTTTTCAAAGATTTGGAAATGATAGCAAAAGGATCTTCTTCGTCATCTTCTTGTTTTTAAAGGATTTGAGGTTGTTCACTCTTTTTGGCCTTGAGTGCCATATTCTTGACACTTTCTGGTAGTTCTCCATCAGCTTCAGTCATGGAGATCTAATGTGTAAGTAGCTTTCCCTGTAAATCATCTAGTTGGGGAGAGGATATATCTTGAGCTTCGTCAATGGTTGTTGCCTTTGGTTCCCATTTGGATTTGGGAAGACTTCTCAAGATCTTCTGACTTTCACCTCATTGGAGAATGATTTTCCCAGAGACTCCAAATTGTTGACAAGGTCAGTAAACCTCTTGAACATGTCTTTGATGGATTCATCCACATTTATCTTGAACAGTTCATACTGTCTAGGGAATATGTTGATCTTGGTTTGCTTCACTTGGCTGGTTCCTTCAAAAGTGACCACTAGTTTGTCCCTTAGCAGTCTTGCAGGTAGATATCCTGTTGAATTCATCTGCATTTAAAGCACAATACAAAAGATTCATGGCTCTATAATTATTTGAAAGCCGTTCTCATTTAGAAGTAGATAGAGAGTTTTCAGGTTTGGGAGTTCTAATCCCATCCTTTTCTGTATTGAATATGTGGGGTCCATTCTTCATAATAGACAACAGTTCAATGTGCTAATCAATGATAAAAATTTTCATAAAGGCCTTCCAATGTACAAAATTGTCTCCACAAAACAAAGGAGGTCTGTTAGCAGCTCTACCTTATGAGAGACCACCTTCACCTACATTACCCATGATCATAAGATTGTTAGATCTATACAGTGATACAGGCTCTGATACCAATTAAATATTTTAATGCATGTATGTAAATACATGAACAAATACTCTAGAAGGAGGGGGGGGTTGAATAGAGTATGGAAACTTTTGTCAAAATAGTGGATTTAAACCAAAGTGATAAGAAATAGAAGTATTTCAAATCTTTGAACTCAGATTCAAGGCTTAGAAATCCAAACAGATAGTTGAAAAGCTACTTATAGTTTTCAAATATTTGAAAAGCTTTTCAAAGCTTCGAACTGAAACCTGTTTTGAAGCAGTTATAAAGACAAGTGCAAAACTGAAATGCAAGACAAGGCACAGTGATTTGTTACGAAGTTGGTCCCAAGTGACCTACTCTCCACTTGAGGTATCTAATCCCTCTAGGATTTCAACAAATTTTTATTTATCAAAAGCTATGCCCTAGATATCTGGCTAAGAGAACTGCCATACTCTTTTCCACCCATGGGTTTTTCTTAACCTATCTAGTACCTGCTCTAGCTAACTGATACCATAAGAATCTTCGTTGTTCCTCTTGAAAAAATCATGAGAATAAATGATTGATTAGAATAACAGAATGATATACAAATGAAGCTCATGTGAAGAACACTGTAAAGACAGAGAAGCTGTGAAGCTTGAAGTGTTCTTATGGAAAATGGAATGGATTGAGTAATTTTTTGATCTCCTTCAATGATGTTTGTCAATCCTTGAGAGTGTAAGAACGCCTGTGAAATGCTCTGTACTTGTCAATATCTCACAGTCTCTGTGTTATCTTTTAATTTGATTGAAGAAATATAAGAAACTGTGCAACAAAAATACCTAAAAATCCTCCGCATATCTTTGACTCTCAACAGCTTGCTTCCAACGGCTAGATGCTTGATTTCCTCAGTGATTTTGATATGATCTTCCATCTGCAGGCTTAAGGAAGGTCCAGACTGTAGGGCTTTGATAACAGATACGCGTCGGACTAAACAATAATTAATCGGTTCAAGACCCTTCAAGGATCACAAGTCTAGAATTCATAACGATAGTAAGGGTTTAGTATCAAAATACCTTTTCGATCTCCATTTATGACTTCACACGCGAAACATTATTCACGTCTCTATGGCTAGTTCGCTCCTAGGTTAGAATCCGGATCTTCCAGCACCTTGTACTAGATAGGAACGATGGTAGAAGGGGAAGAAGATCACACAAGGAGCACCAAAAGAGAGGATCGACCCTCTTGTTGTGGTCGACGGGGTAGGGGCGGACCAAGGTGGTTTCGGCCTCCTTGGTTCTTGCTCTCTCTCCTTTATTTTCTCCCCCACTCAATGTGTTATGAGCATTAGTTATGAGAAAAATCTAGGAGTGTCCTTTATATAGTCCAACAACTCTTTGATGACTGCATAAAATAACCTATTCTAATCCTGTCTATACACAGATTAGTCCAACTTGCAAATTAGTCCTACTAACTTTGCAAGTAGTTGCGTATTGATCCTTCTCATTAATTAATCATATTAATTACTTCCTTAGTACGGTCTAATCCATAGGGAGTGTGAGCCCACAGGTTTCTACTTAGTTGGTAGTAACAATTTACTAACATGGAGCGGCCTCTAGCAACACATCCACGCTACCCAACTAATATAAACAGTCATCCGACATACCTTGTGCAAGTATTATCTCATCCCTTTTCTCTATATCCGGATTTTGACACGAGACATATAAGTCACACTCTTATATCTAATTCATAGTTTCTTGATCCTGGGAATAGTCTTCTCATGCAGATAACATCAATATCCTATATTGATTTATCCGAATCTGGCCAGGCATTCTACAAGCACCATCCCTCGAGTGTCCGTGGATATTTACTCCCGATATGTGGGAGGGACAAATTCTATAAGAACCATCCCACTTGCACTAGAGTCAATCTCCTGCATAATATGCCCGTTGATCTAGCGCGACCCTCATACTTTCACTACGCAAGGTAAGAGAGACATCTATTGAAACTTTGAAAATATTCGCATCACCTCCATCAACAATTTGATTGAGATTGTATATCGTGAGTAAGTGCATGTCATAAAGAATTAATCAGTATTTTATGTTAGAATCAGTGACTGAATCTTACCTGGAACCTTTCCAGCTCATAGTCCCTCCCACTGGTGCAAAATATAATACTTAACCATAATCTAGATCTTCTGTGTTAGATTGGAAGTTCGCATCGTTGTAACCCCTTACATTAAACTCTTCCTATCCTCCATTTATCAAGAATTCATCCTTTAGTTTTTCTTCAAATCTTGGAAATTATCCAGTGAATCTCACCTGGATTTGACTGAGTCTATCATTGAAAATCAATTCTCTAGACAATCTTTAATAGATTGGAAAGTAGAGACATTATTCCCAATGATTAGTGTTTCTCCACATACAAGACCAGAAATATAATTGTGCTCCCAGTAACCTTCTTTTAAACACAAGCTTCATCTTCAATTTTGATGGAACCAAACTCCTTTGATTGCGTCATCAAATCAAATATTCCAACTCCGAGAAGCCTTACTCAATCTGCAGACAGATCGCTACAAGCAAGATGCGAATGGATTTAAGAATCACAATTGTGAAAATATTTCGTAATAGTCTATACTATGAATGCACAAGAAACCTTTAGCCTCCAATTCCTTAAAAGTAATCATATTACCGACCATGTTGGTTTCATCATAACCAACTTGGACCCTATGGGTCTTACCCTTTCAGGTGGTTCCACCAATTTCCATACTCTGTTGGTATACATGGATTCCATATCGTATCTCATGGCTCCAAGCCATTTATGAGAGTATGGTCCACTCGTGGACTCCTCATAGGTTGTAGGATAATCTCCATGAGCAACACATAAACGGGTTATGAGAAATTCATATTTCTCTAGCCCCTTGTGAATTTTAACCTATGAGGTCCTTGTGTTACCTGAGTAGGTTTCTCCACAATATCTTGTGATCCTGCTCATGTTCCATCAAAAGGATCAATGTTCTGTTGTGTTTCTTGAACTCTTTCAAGTTCTACTGTCCTCCCATTGTTTCTTTTAGATACAATCACTATCTTCAAATACAGTGGTTCAAGTAACAAAAAAATTGTTCCCGATTGGATAGTAGAGATAATATCCTTTGTTTTCTCAGGATATTCCACAAAGTACATTCATCCGAGTTGGATTCAAGTTTATCTGTGTCAGGTGACAGGTTTCATGGACTTAAAATACTTAGTTATTTCAAGGCCTTGAACCAGTTTTTAAAGCCTTGAATCAGGTTTCACAGGCTTGAAATAGGCCTTGAACCAGGATTCAAAGCCTTGAAACTGTCTGACCTGCATACATGTTCTGAGGGGGAGTTTTTTTAAACACTGTTAATTTAAATCTATCCCTGTCACCCCTGTACTTGAGGTGTTATTATTTGATGATGAAAGAAAAACTGTTTTGATATACCTAACATGTTTAATCCATTATTTTGACTCAGTTTTGCAGGGAAATTTTATTTCCTAAATGCGCACATTTGTTTCCTTATATGGATTTTGCAGGAAGGAAATCACTTAGTGAAGATAATCCTGTGATCAATCAGAGACTCATGATAGCTTCTCAAATTTTTTAAAGACAAGATCACAAAAATATCTCTGAATATTGTGATCAACTATCCGTTGAAGAAAGTTTTTAAGAAAGTCAAAGTTTGTTGCCTTCAAAATAGGAAGTTGTTGCTGAAAATCTAGGAAGATTTGCAGAGCTTAAAACAGTATAAATGGAGCTCATTTTGAATAAACAAAAAACACAACACTCAACGGGAAAAAAGAGAGACACAATTCTGGATTTACAAGCATGAAAGAAGTTCATAACTCTCACAATCCAAATCACAGAAGTTCACTGCATTCTTTACTACAGTTCTACACTCTAGTGTTCTTCTGTACTGTGCTTTATTGGTAGATCATTTCTGTAATACTTATATACTTCATTCCAAGGATTTTTCAAGGTGAACATTAGAGAATTCTTAGTTAATAAGTTAGCTAGAGCAGGGACTAGATAGGTTAGGGAGAACCACAAGCTGTAACAGAGTAAGGGAACTCTCTTTGCTTGAGATCTAGGGCTTAGATTTTGATTAATAAGAATTTAGTTGAAAATCCTAGAGGGAGACGATTCCTGAGGTGGAGACGTAGGTCCAAGTGGGCTAAACTCTATAAATCCTTTGTCTCATGAATTTACAATTCATTCACATTCATAGTTTTTACTACATTCAAACTTGTCTGTTTTTCAAGGGTTTTAAACTCTTTTCAAGGCCTTGAAAAAGACATGTCTGTTTCATTGCAAACTGTATTTCTTTTCAAAGGCTTGAATTTGTGTTCAAGGCCTTGAAATACTTTGCACTTGAACTAAATCTCTTTTCCTCCTCAATTTTTGCAAAAAGTTGGCATACTCTATTCAACCCTCCCCCCCCCCTTCTAGAGTTTCTGTGGTTCATATCCATCTGCATACTCCCCTTTCAGTTTGTATCACAGCTTGTATCACTGTATAAGATTTAACCGTCTGGTGATCATGAGTACTTCAGGTGATGGTGGTTTCTCACAGGGAAGAGCTTCCAACAGACCTACTCTATTTTGTGGAGACAACTTTACTCACTAGAAAGCCCTGATGAAGATGTTCATCATTGATCTAGACATAGAGCTTTGGGCCGTTATTCAGAATGGAACTCACACTTTCTTTACAGAGAAAGATGGGATCAAAACTCCCAAAATCTGAAGACTCACTCTCCTCTTCTGAATTGGAACAATTTTCTAAGAATTACAAAGCTATTAACATCTTGTATTGTGATTTGCATACAGATTAAATCAACAGAATTTCAGGCTGCAAGACTGCCAAATAAATCTGGGACAAGCTTGTGGTGAAATTCGAAGGAACCAGTCAAGTCAAGCAAACCAAGATCAACATCTATCTCAGGAAATATTAGTTGTTCAAGATGAATGAAGATGAGTCAATAAGAGAGATATTTAAGAGGTTTACAGAAATTATCAACAACCTTGATTCTTTGGGAAAACATATTTCCAATGAATAAAAGGTGAGGAAGTTCATGAGAAGTATTCCAAAGGCCAAATGGGAACCAAAGACAACAACCATTGAAGAAGCTCAAGATCTCTTATCACTACAACTTGATGATCTACAAGGAAAGCTCCTGACACGTGAAATATCCATGTTTGAAGCTGATAGAGTGCTACCTGAAGGTGTCAAGAACTTAGCACTGTAGGCCAAAGAAATGAGAAAGTTCAAAGACTTGAAACTGAAGATGATGATGATGAAGATCCTTTTGCATTGATTTCCAAAGCCTTGACCAAAATTCTCAAGATGAAAAAAAAATTTGGAAACAAAGACTTCAACAGAGAAAGAAACAGATCATCCAGTAGCAAGGACTACAACGGTAATACTTCTTCACACAATAAATCCAAAGTCATGAATGTTGACTCAAAAACCCTTGAGTGTGTTTTGAGAAGTAATTGTTTAGAGTGATGAAAGACAAAGACAATAGCAAAGCATTTCTCATACTCTAAGGCCTTGAGATACTGACAGAGCTTCAAATCCTTGAGAGTAGTTTTTATTGTGCTGAAATGTTCTAACAATCTTGTGTTGCAGATTGGCTATCTGATTATATAGATCAGAGATTTGCTGCAAATACTCATGTTTTATACTCTCTATATGTCTAACACAATTGCAGATGTCCTGATCAGGGAGAATCAAAGATTTTTGGTTTTAACTTTGAAGGACTGTGAAGCATGTTCAGAGCTTCAAGGCCTTGAGATGTGCCTTGAGCTGCTGACAGTTTTACAGAACTAATGTGATCCTTTCAGGCAGGGTTTGATCTTTATTATTGTGTTTGTTTAATGACTTCTAAGAGTCTTAAACTAGTTTATCATGAGTTATATGTGTCAGAATTTAATCAAATTATTGTTTTATCATTTCATCCAGTTTTTATCAGAAACTGGAAAACCAAACAGACTTAGTACTGCTATATTTCTGGATTTTGTTGTTGCTATGTTTTAATGTTGTTGCAGGTTTGTTAAACGTGCAAATGCAATCTAAACAAACTCCAACGGATATCTACTCAGAGCTGTTTGAATTGCAGTTGAAAACAGAAAGAGGATTTGTAGGAACTGAGATCCTAAAATCTCTCATTCGGTTGCAGTGAGTAGATAAAAGACTGGTTTGAATTTTGAAAGAAGAGAGGCTTGCAGAGAACTGAGATAAGTGTCAAATATTCGCGGGAGATCATTCATTCAAACACACAGACATTCAAGCTTCAATTCCATTTTTCTTGAAGATCAATCATTCCAGTTTCCAGAAGAACACATCCAGGCTTCACAAGCTTATTCTTCTCCTGTGTTCTTCATCTGTTTTGTAATCTGCTTATCGTTTGTATATCTAAAACCTCACTAAACCTAGTGGTTGGTTATTCAAGTGAACAACAAGAGGTTCTTGTTAGCTCAACAGTTAGTAGCTGATACTAGATAGGTTTGGAACCACAAGCTGTATAGGTGTAAGGGAAATCACTTAGGATTGAAGATTTGTTGTTGCTATGTTTTAATGTTGTTGCAGGTTTGTTAAACGTGCAAATGAAATCTCAACAAAATCCAACGGATATCTACTCAGAGATGTTTGAATTGCAGTTGAAAACAGAAAGAGGATTTGTAGGAACTGAGATCCTAAATTCTCTCATTCAGTTGCAGTGAGTAGATAAAAGACTGGTTTGAATTTTGAAAGAAGAGAGGCTTGCAGAGAACTGAGAGAAGTGTGAAATATTCGTGGGAGTTCATTCATTCAAACACACAAACATTCAAGCTTCAATTCCAGATTTCAGAAGATCAATCATTCCAGTTTCCAGAAGAACACATCCAGGCTTCACAAGCTTATTCTTCTCATGTGTTCTTCATCTGTTTTGTAATCTGCTTATCTTTTGTATATCTAAAACCTCACTAAACCTAGTGGTTGGTTGTTCAAGTGAACAACAAGAGGTTCTTGTTAGCTCAATAGTTAGTAGCTGATACTAGATAGGTTTGGAACCACAAGCTGTATTGGTGTAAGGAAAATCACTTAGGCTTGAAGATAAAGGGCTGTTTCTGTGTGAGTAATAATAAGTGTTTGCCCAATACTGGTGGGATTAGATCCCTTAGGCAGAGATTAGGTCCACTGGGACTGAACTCTATAAATTGCATTGTGTTCTTTACTTTATAGTTTTGTTATTTTCTATTGCATACAACTCAAATCAAAATAGGGTTTATAAGCTGTCTAGAAGTGGTAATAGTTCAAGGCCTTGAATCTTTCTATTTTGCCTTTGAATGTTTCTGACTGTTTTCTAAAATCTCTAGGCGTTGAGATTTGAGTTTCTCACTTAAGCTAATATGTTAAAACTGTGTTTTGCAAATGTTTCCATACTCTATTCAACCCCCCCCCATCTAGAGTATTTAGGGCATGTAGTTAGTCTACATTACACACTTTCAATGAACTGCTTTGAGTGTGGTGAAGCAGGACATTTGATAAGAGATTGCCCACACAAGAAAAGCAAGAACTTTCAGAAGAAAGACCATGACAGGAGAAGGAAAGCTATGATAGCTTCATGGAGTGATCCACATAGCTCAAGTGAATCTGAATCTGAAGAAGAACATGCCAACCTATGCTTCATGGCCAAGCATGATGAGAGTTCTGAGAAGAATATTGAGGTAATGGTAAACTCTCTGATTTCAAAACCAAAAGATGCTCTTTCAGATTATCTTAGAACAATGCTTTTAAATGAAGAAGATTATCTGAAAGAGATTAGATTTTTGAAATAAAAAGTTCATGAGCAAGCAAAAGAGAATTTAGAACTTGTTTGTCTAAATCAGAATCTTGAAATCTCTCAGAAGAAAACTGACAGTGATTTCAAGGCCTTGAAAACCAATTTCAAAGCCTTGAAACAAAAGTCAAGGAAGTAGTCACTGAGAACTCTTGATTGAATAAAAAATTTGTTAATCTGAGACATCAGGTTGATGAATTAGATAAACACAAGACTACTCTTGCTGAGAAACTCCAAGAATCTGAATTAGTCAAAATCAAGCTTGCAGGCTCAGAACAAAAGTTAACCTTGATTCTTGGAGGAAGTTCAAAGTCTGTTCACCAAACTGGTATTGGATACAATCCAAGTTTTTTAAGAAATAGCAATACCAGATTTGTGAAAGCAGGAGTCAAAACTTCTCCTAAATAATGAGCAACACATTCTCATTTCAACTTAACGGACAAGTCAGATAGATTTGGGTTCCTAAAGGGGTCAGACCACCTAACATGGTTGATCCTGAGTATGAATCCAAATTTCACACTTGGTCTAACAGCTGGGTAAGGAAGTGATTGGTGTTTTCAGGTTGTCACCAATATCAAAGAACATAAGTGGTTTATGGACAGTGGTTGCTCAAGACACAAGAGTGGAAAGAGATCTCTATCCTCTGAATTGAAAGAGCAATCTGAAGGTTCAATTACTCTTGGTGACTAAGGAAAATGCAACATTCTTGGTATTGGTAAAGTTGGTACAGATTCTGAAAATTCTATTTCTGATGTATATCTAGTTGATGGTTTGAAATTTAACTTGCTTAGGGTATCTCAGCTTTGTGATAATGGTAATAAGGTTAGATTTGATAAAGAGAATTGTGTGTTGCAAGATGAGAAATCAGGCAATTGCATTCTCACAGCCTCAAGATCAAACAATGTTTATACCTTTCAGACTAACAAAGTCTCATGAAAGAGCTTAAAGTGTCTCAAGAGATGATTCAAGGGTTTGGCACAGAAAGCTTGGTCACATTAGCTAGTATACCTTGAACAAATTGATCTCCCAATACCTGGTAAGAGAATTACCATCTATCAAGTTTAAAGAAGAAGAAGTTTGCAATGTTTGTGCTCAGGGTAAGCAGACCAGAAGCTCATTCAAACCAAAGAAGTTTGTAAGTACTTCTAGACCTATTGAACTACTTCACATGGATTTGTGTGGTCCTATGAGGACACCAACTCCAAAAGGTAAAAGGTATATGCTAGTTATTGTAGATGATTATTATAGATATACTTGGGTTATGTTTCTGAGAGAAAAATATGAAGCCCTCTCTGAATTTCGAAATCTTTGCAGAGAACTTCAAAACTTCAAAAACTACCCATTGCTTCAATTAGAAGTGATCATGGTAGAGAGTTTGATCAGTTAGAATTTGATTTGTTCTGTACTAAGCATGGTATCTCTCACAATTTCTCTGCTCCTAGAACTCCTCAACATAATGGAGTTGCTGGAAGAAAGAACAGGACTCTTGAAAACATGTCAAGGACAATGCTTCTAGAAAATAAGTTGCCAAAACATTACTGGGCAAAAGCTGTGTATAGAGCAAATTATATTCTGAACAGGTGCTTGATCAGACCTATCTTGAAGAAAACCCCCTACGAACTCTTCAAAGGGAGAAAGCCGAACATCTCATACTTCAGACCCTTTGGTTGCGGATGCTATGTCCGCACCAATTGTAAGGACAACTTGGGTAAGTTTGATACAAGAAGTGATGAAGGTATATTTCGTGGTTACTCTCTTACTAGCAAAGGTTATAGAATTTATAATAAAAGAACAAAGTTGGTTGAAGAAAGTATTCATGTTATTTTTGATGAAAGCTATGATGGTTCTTTGAGTGAAAGTTTTACGGACATGAATCTGAACAAGCATGAATCAGAAGAAGAAGCTGAGAACTCTCTTGGGTTCAAGAAAGGTTCAGAAGGAAACAGAAGCCATTTTCAAGACCTTGAAAACAGGTCTCATGGCCTTGAAAATAGAGATCAATCCCTTGACAAAGATGATTAGAAAGAGATGAATGATCAGGCCACTACTTCAAGACCAGAGAAGATATATGGAGAACCTGGACCATGGTCTGCAAGAAAGATATTCAAATATATTTCATCTCGTCCAGCTGACAATAACATCTCTGACCCAACCACTGGTACACAAACAAGGTCACAGTTGAAGAATCTTTGTGCCTTCAATGCTTTCATTTCTCTTGTAGAACCCAAAACTGTGAAGGAAGCTTTACAAGAAGCAGACAAGATTATAGCTATGCAAAGTGAACTCAATGAGTTTGAAAGAAACAAGGTGTGGAACCTAGTTCCTCCACCTACAAACCAGTCTGTCATTGGTACCAGATGGGTGTTCAGAAAAAATTTGGATGAAGATGGCAAAGTGATCAGAAACAAAGAAACGTTAGTTGCTCAAGGTTACAATCAAGAAAAAGGTATTGATTATGAGGAAACTTTTTCTCCAGTTTCCAGGTTAGAAGCAATTTGAATTCTGCTTGCATTTGCATCTTTCAAAAAGATGAAACTATTTCAAATGGATGTAAAATGTGCATTTCTGAATTGCTACTTACAAGAAGATGTTTATGTTGCACAATCTCCTTGTTTTGAAAGTGATAAATTTCCTGATCATGTTTATAAACTTGACAAAGCTCTTTATGGTTTGAAACAAGCTCCAAGGTCTTGGTATGAAAGAGTGTCAAAGTTTCTGCTTGCAAATGATTTCAAAAGAGGATTGGTAGACAATACCCTTTTCATAAAGACTTATGAGAGAGATTTACTTGTAGTTCAGATTTATGTTGATGATATTCTGTTTGGAGCTATTAGTGATCTTCTATACAAAGAATTCTCAAGTATAATGAGCAGGGAATTTGAAATGAGTATGATGGGAGAGTTTGAACTTCTTCCTTTGATTTCAAATACATCAATTGAAGAAGGTCATCTTTCTCTATCAAAGCAAGTATACTAGGGACTTGCTGAACAAGTACAACATGTCTCAATCCAAAGAGATCAAGCCACCAATGAGTTCTACACTGTCTTTAGATGAAGATGAATCTGGTAAGAATGTCAATGTGAAAGAGTATAGAGGTATGATTGGATCATTGCTATAACTTAATGCTAGTAGACTAGATATCACGTTCAGTGTATGTATGTGTGCAAGATTTCAAGCTGATCCAAAGGAATCACACTTAACTACTTTGAAGTGAATATTCAGATATCTCAATGGTACCAAAGACTTAGGGCTTTGGTACCCAATACATTCTGGCTTCTCTTTGCATGGATTTTCAGATGCTGACTTTTCAGGTTACAAAGTTGATAGAAAAATCACTTATGGAACTTGAAAATTTATTGGATCATCTCTGACCAGTTGGCACTCCAAAAAATAAAACTCGGTTGCTTTATCAACAGCTGAAGCTGAAAATATATATCTGCTGGAGCATGTTGTTCACAAGTATTATGGATTGCTCAACAATTGAGGGATCTTGGATTTGATTTCAGAAGTATTCCCATCAAGTGTGGCAACACTAGTACAATATCTATTACAAAGAATCCAGTACAACATTCAAGAACCTAGCATATTGATTTCAGACATCATTTCATCAGAGATCATGCTAAGAAAGGTGATATTGTTCTTGAATTTGTTTCTACTAACACGCAACTTGCAGATATCTTCACTAAACCATTGCCAGATGAAAGATTCTCAGCTCTAAGACTGGAATTAGGCATGCTAAATAAGGATGCATTGGTTTAGGGGGAGCATCAAGTAAGGAAGGTAAGTTATTATGTGTTTCAAAGGTTTGAACTTATTTTCAAAGCCATGAAAATCTATTCAAAGCTTTGGTATTATGTGTTTTCAGCTTAACAGCATTTCAAGACCTCGGAATTATTTTCAAAGCCTTGAAAATAAGTCTGATAACTGGTTAGTGAATAAGTTTAGGATCATTCAGTATTCGGTGCTATCATTGTAGATATTTTCTCAATATTTCCCCTACCTTTTTCAAATTGACTTTCATCCAAATATAGTATTCAATTATTTATTTCCAACGGCTTCAAAGATTTGAATCATTGTTGATCATTACAGATCTTTTAAGATCAGAAAAATATTGCAGTATTCTTTTCAAATACAAACTCTCTGAGTATTTATCTCCTTCTCTTTTCCTTCACTCCGTATCAAATCCACCTCTCTCTATTCTTCTCCCAAACCCTAATGAGCACTAGAAGAGCCTCAGAAAGAATCAAGATGGTCGGAGGATTAAAACCTAGCTCTGAGAAAAAGAGAAAGATAGCTAAAGAAAAGGTTCTAACAATCAGTGAAGACTCAGAGTAAAAAAGCTTCATCGATGAAGAACATGAGTCTTCACCACCCAAGAAGATGGTGAAAAAGGACCAGATTCCAGCGACTGGCAAGAAGAAGCAAACTGCAGTATTTTCACAAGAGAAGCAGAATGGAATCCATATTGGAAGCCCTAGGAGAGACAAGAAAAAGATAGACACAGGGGTCAAAGGAAAAGGAAAAGAAATTCTCATTCTAGACTCAGACACTACTTCAGGATCCTATGGAGTGTACTATGTGTCCACCAAAAGGAAGCATGAGAAGGAGCCTTTAAATTCTATGGCTGCATCAAAAACAGAAAAGAAGAATCACAAAATTCCTTCTTCACATCAGAAGAGGGTGACTGTGAAAAAGTAGCTGAAGCATGGAAGAAAAGCTTTGGAAGGACTCACCTTCGTGTTCAACAGTTTTATAGAGAAGATAAGTTCTATCATTGAGGAACTAGATGTGGTTTCACAATAAGTCGAAGCCAATGATGATGATGGTGAGGAATAAGAGGGAGATCAGGATAGAGATGAAGACCCAACCCCTTAATCCTACCTACTCTATCTTTCCCATTTTTTTTTAAGACTCTTATTTTCAAAATTTTCCAGACACTGATCCAACATATTCTCATTTTTTTTATGAAAGTCAAAAAGGGGGAGAAAAATGTTAGTTTGTTTTGATTTTATTTCTGTTTAGATGACCTATATTTTAGTCGGTAGGATTTTCTGCAACTTACTTGCAGTTGTTGCTTTTCTTCATTAATAAGTTGGATCTTTTGGAATTACTGTGTTATTATTGTGTGCTAATCAATATTTTTTTGCACAAAGTAAGAATCAAACAATTGAGGTTTTGTCTTTCATCAAGGGGGAGACTGTAAGGTTACATGTTTCATGGACTTGAAATACTTCGGTATTTCAAGGCCTTGAACCAGTTTTCAAAGCCTTGAATCAGGTTTCACAGGCTTGAAGAGCTATTTTAAGGTCGTGAACCAGGATTCAAAGCCTTGAAACTGTCTGACATGCATACATGTTCTGAGGGGAGTTTTCTAAACTCTTTTAATTTAAATCTGTCCCTCTCACCCCTGTACTTGATGTGTTATTATTTTATGATGAAAGACAAAATGTTTTGATATATATAACATGTTTAATCCATTATTTTCACTCGATTTTGCAGGGAAATTTATTTCCTAAATGTCCAGGATTTGTTTCCTTATAGTGATTTTGCAGGTAGGAAATCTCTGAGTGAAGATAATCATCTGATCAATCGGAGACTCATGATAGCTTCTCAGATTGTTTAAAGACAAGATCACAACAATGTCTCTGAAGATTGTGATCAACTATCCATTGAAGAAAGCTGTTAAGAGAGTCAAAGTTTGTTGCCTACAAAATAGGAAGTTGTTGCAGAAAATCTGGTAAGATTTGCAGAGCTTCAAACAGTATAAACAGAGCTCATTTTGAAGCAACACAACACTCAACGGGAAAAAAGAGAGACACAATTCTGGATTGACAAACATCATAGAGGTTCATCACTCTTACAATCCAACTCACAGAAGTTCACGACATTCTTTACTGCAGTTCTACACTCTAGTGTTCTTCTGTACTATGCTTTATTGGTAGATCATTTCTGTAATACTTCTATAATTCAGTCTCAAGAATTTTTCAAGGTGAACAATAGATAATTCTTACTTAATTAGTTAGCTAGAGCAGGTACTAGATAGGTTAGGGAGAACCACAACCTGTAACAAAGTAAGGGAACTCTCTGTGCTTGAGATCTAGGGCTTAGCTTTTGATTAATAAGAATTGAGTTGAAAATCCTACAGGGAGAAGATCCCTGAGGTAGAGACGTAGGTCCAAGTGGACTAAACTCTATAAATCATTTGTTCAAGGCCTTGAACTACTTTGCACTTGAACCAGAACTCTTTTCCTCCTCAAGTTTTGCAAAAAAGTGTGCATACTCTATTCACCCCCCCCCCCTTCTAGAGTATATGTGCTGCATATCCATCTGCATACTCCCCTTTCAATCTATAAACTATTTACATAAACTTCATACCCCTAAATTCATTATGAATGATAAACTAGGACACTTCCTAGTCCATATCTCATATGGTGTTTTTTAAAATTAATTTAGATGGAACAAGGATAATGGCTAAATTTGCTGTAATTAGAACATGGCCCCTAAAAGTAAACTGGAAGTTCTATTTGACTCATCATGGATCGAACCGTGTCCAACAAGGTCCGATTTATCCTCTTAGACACGCCGTACCCATGTTGCATTCTAGGTTGAGCGAGTTTGGATGATATCCAACACTCCCATAGATGCTTGTTAGACTTTAAGCTTAAGTATTCTCCTCCACGATCTAATCGTAGATCCATGATACTTTTGCCAAGCTGGCTCTCTACTTTATTCATGAATTCCTTGAACTCTTCAAAGGATTCTGATTTGTTTCTTCATAAGACACACCAATCCATATTTCTCTGATGTCATCAGTAAATATGATGAAGTATTGAAAATCATCTTTAGTATTTGTGCTTAGCGGCCTATGTACATCAATATGTATGATTCCCGAAAGATCATATATTTGCCTAATAAATATGTCTTACATGTCTCATATGATTCATAATCAAACGAGTCCAGAAGTCCATCCTTATGGAGTTCTAAATATGTATCTCTTATTCATATGGCCTAAATGATAATGCTAAAAGTAAGTGAGGTTCATATCATTATATGCAAACCTCATATTTTTAATGTTATAGATGAATCTATCATGATCAAGGACATATAATCCATTAGACAAAAGTTCATACAATAATGCATTTTATCAGAATAAATGAACAACATTTGTCCATTATTTTAATAAAATGTTTTTTTTTTGTCCAAACGAGAAATTGTGATATGGTCCCTACTCAAAATAGTGACATAATCGTATTTGTCAAATTCATGGATAATTTCAAAAATCTAGAGATAATTTCCTACGGCTAATTCAGCAACCTCTTGCATCATTGCCCCACGTGTAGGTTTATTTCTTCCTTATCCAGTTAGTTACATCTATTGATCCTCCACTTTTATATAAACATGAGATCCTCATCTAGTATAATATACTCATGATGATGAGATAGACATATTGTCTTCTGTAATAAAAGTACCTAAATTGTAATCCATAATTCCTTTATTATTTCCTTCCAGGTACTTTGGGCAGTTTTTCTTCCTTTACACCACCTATGGGACTTTTAAGGCAATTTGGTTTAAGAAACAAACTTGCTTTATACCCATGGGGTCGGCGCACACATTTTGCCTTTACCCATGTTGTTAACCATTAACATGTTTTGCCTTTAGCCCTTTATCAGTGCTTTGTTTTGCGATTCTCAATCATATTCAGTAAGTCACCTTTGAACAAAAACTATAATTTCATCCAATGCCATTCTTGGTCCACTTGGGCGAATAACCTTTTCTATATATCTATCTCATATATGAAACCCATTCCCTAACCTTTAAATCATATTGAATTAGCTTAGTTGCGTATGACCTCTTGCTTCAGCAGTCACCCATTACTAGCTTGTGTCGTCACGTCATATCTTGATGAGTCAAGTTGCCTTGCTTTTTCAAGCCCGAAATTATTCCATCTTGATCATGACGAGTGCTAAGAAAGAGATGGTAACAAGCAAAGTGGAGCAACACTTCAACCCTTTCATGTCTAGCTCGCTCTTTGAAAGAACTTCTATTAATGTATGATCATATCATACGCCTCCATGTTTTTCATCTTGCTTCCAAAGCTCAGAGTTCATGGAAGTTAACATGAGGCAAGTTACATCCAAAGATCCATTCTTTTATGTTCCATCCATTAGGCTTTAGTGTTATTGGTAGTTGGTGGAAGGAGAACTTTATGTTCTACGATGTACATCATTTTTCCTTTTAATTGAGAACGATTCTCTATTTTATACCAGTCTAGAAAAAATATTTCAGACAGCTTGTCATTCTCAAGGACATAAAATCGTGTTTTGGTTGTTTAATGCCATGGGTATTCAACACCGAAAGGATTATGCAAAGCATTGTGACGTTTTAACTATATTTAACAATGACTTAAATTGTGAAACATAGCTCCCACTATTTTTCTCGGATTAATAACCCTCAATATTAATGCATAAAATATTATTATATTTTCTAGTGGGTGCCAAGATCCATATGTCATTTCTTCTGAGCTTGGTTTGGAAAGTCTCCCAAAATAAGTTATTTATGTAGGAACAGTTCCAATTGCATCCCCATGCAATTCTTGGTTCAATTGGGAAAATAACTTCTTATTTATCCATCCTATGGATAATCCCAATTGGTTGCCTCTAGGCTTTTTATCTTATTAAAATCACCTAGTTGCATCCAACCTCTTACTTAAACAATTGCACATTACTTGTTTGTGCCATCGCAACACAATCATGACAAATCAAGTCGCTCTGCTTTGGCATGCACGAGCTTGATAATCATGATCATGATGAGTGTTTAAATAATGAGAAGGCAAAACGCAATATTATAATTGAGGGATATTGCTTTCAATTTTTAATTGTTTTGTTGATCCATATCAACTGATCTACTTATTTAGAGTTGGGAAAATTCACAAATAAAGATCACGGTTGTTAATTATCTTATTATAAATTTTGCATGCATCATCCATACACCAACAATAAATAATAAGACAATAAAATAAACAAACACAAAAGAAAAATTAACGTGATGTGGATATGGCCTCTAAACTAAGATATTCTCAAGCCAATGAGAATATCTATGAACCCTAAAATAGCAAGCTCATCTCCATGCGCCTACATCTTTTGATCCATACTCCATTGCATGAGGATTGCTCATTCTTGTGGTCCATTGTTTCTTTAGGCTTCTTTTTTCTCCATGTCTTGACCATTATCTCTTTTATCTAATACTAGCTAGCATCTAGACTAAATAAAAAGATCTCACAAGTTGAGAAGAAGACCGATTCGCAGACCGTAATACTTTGCTAACTATTATATTAAATTGATCAGCTCGCAGGTCGTAAAACAAACCACAAAATAAACATCCACAACAAACCACAACCTAAGGCCATATCGAATCACGATGCAAATAGAACCTAAAAAGTTAAAATCCAATTTCAACGCGCTTGGTCAATTTATATTAGTTTTTGGATGTGCTAGGGTCAAAACAGTCCAATAGGGCTTACCTAGCTTGGCCAAAACCCTAAAGGACCGCCACAAGCCCTATGGGCCGGCCGGCCATAGGCCGCACGGTTGACTTGTGCGCGCTTAGGCAGGTTCGGCCCTAGGCCGTGTGGCGTCTTGGGCGCAAGGAAGGGAGCGGTCCGACTGGGGGCCGATCCTCCTTGTGGGAGTTGTTACCAAAACAACTCGTACTCCTTGTTTCCCAAGTGTAGTTGTTTCCATACTTGAAAAACCCTTTTTCCAAGCATGTGCCAAAACCCTAGCCGTCAAGATCCAAAAATTCACATCCTATGTGATTCAAACTCGCTTATAATTCACATCATATGTGAAAATATGTCTTTTTTGATTGGATCAATATTCAATTCCATTAATTATGCTTAATTAGTTTCTTTTACGCGATAAACAATTATTAAAGTGTAAAACAACAAAAATTGTAACACATAAACTACGCTATTCTCTACGACCTGCGACTCTGATACAACTGTAGGGTTTTAATAACAGATACGCAATGGGATAAATAATAATTTATCCATTCAAGACCTCCAAGGATCACAATACTAGAATTCATAACGATAGTAAGAGTTTAGTATCAAAATACCATTTGGATCTCCTTTGATGACTTCAGACGTGAAATAGTATTCATATCTCTATGGATAGTCCACTCCTAGGTTAGAATCCGGATCTTCCAACACCTTGTGCTAGCGAGGAACGATGGAAGAAGAAGATCACACAAGGAACACCAAAGGAGGGGCTCGACCCCCTTGTTGTGGTCAACGAGGTAGGGGCGAACCAATGGGGTTTCAGCCTCCTTGCTTCTTTCTCTCTCTCCTTGATTTTCTCTCCCACTAAATGTGTTATGAGCACTAGTTATGAGACAAATCTAGGAGTGTCCTTTATAAAGTCCGACAACTCTTTGTTGAATGCATAAAAGCCCCTATCCTAATCCTGTCTATACACGGATTAGTCCAACATGCAAATTAGTCCTACTAAGTTTGCAAGTAGTTGCGTAATGATCATTCTAATTAATTAATAATATTAATTACTTCCTAAGTTCGGTCTAATCCATACGGAGTGTGACCCCATAGGTCCCTACTTAGTTGGTAGTAACAATTTACTAACATGGAGCGGCCTCTAGCAAGACATCAACGCTAGCCAACTAATATAAATAGTCATCCGACATACGTTTTCTGAGTATTGTCTCATCCCTTTGTCTCTGATCCGGATTGGATACGAGGCATAAAAGTCACACTCGTATATCCAATCCATAGATTCTCGATCCAATGAATAGTCTTATCCATGCAGATAACATCAATATTATATTGATTTATCTGAGTTTGGCCATACATTCTATAAGCACCATCCCTCGAATGGTCGTGGATATTTACTCCCGTTATGTGGGAGGGACAAATTCTATCTACGTCACTACCATCTCTAAGCTTGCTTCCTTATTTTTTCCGAATAACGCGTTTGTTACTACCCAGTTACGGTATAGCGTTTGACGATCTCAAAATACAACATTCCACAACTAGAGGATGTTGTGACTTCAAGTCTAAGGATGACCATACCATTTTTACTACGAGAAGCACTTGTGACTTTACATAACCTGTATGTAGCCTTTTCGTTGTGGGTCAATCCAGTATGACATTACTCCTATTGCATACCCATGTGTTGGATCTTGATATCTCCATATTAATCCAACCCCATACTAGTCTATAGTTGATTGTCCTATGAATCAATATAATCGACTAGGGATATTAAAGAATATAACACTTATATTCTAAGGACTTCATTCATGTTAACATATCTCAATATTGATAACATAATGAATCGTAAATCCATAAATGTCACAAGAAATAGATTGCCTCTAGAGCATATTTCCAACACATACAACTTTCGATGTTAGTAGGATCAAAACCATGCTATAACACATAATTAGTTTGTCTTTCATAAAAAAATATGAAATGATTAAACACAGGAGATTAGAGAGTGATTAGGAGGAAGAACTCCCCAAGAGTTCATGCTTTTAATTGCTTATGCAATTTCAAGGCTCTGAAACTAGTTTCAAAGCTTTAAAACAACTTTTAACTTACAATCTCAGACGATGTCTTGCCTCTGGGAAATTATCCGTAATAGCTTTTCTCATTGCCAAATTGCCATCCGTGATGACGGACAAAGGCTTCTTATTATTCATTACCTTCATCAGGCACTTCAAAACCCAATCATATGTTTCTGCTGTCTCGTCGTTGAGAAAAGCACAGGCAAAATAGTCGTCTGGTAGTGATTGTTCACGCCAGATAGAATTACAAATAGTTTTTGATAGATGTTGGTCTTGTACGTTGCATCAAAAATGTGTACATCGCCAAATCTGTGGTAATCTACCACTGATCTCCTATCACACCAGAAAACACTTTCAAGAGTACCATGATGACATCACAAAGTGGGATGTGTGGTACATGAATGACGACGTTCCCCAACAACCAAACGGGTAAAAATCTTATTCATTAACTCCACTCACCATTTTCTTAAACACACTATCTTATACATCACAACTGCATTCTATTTTAATCTCTCAGGTGTGATTGTGGCCCTTTTGTATGCTTCTTCATGACCCACTTGAGGGACCTGAAATGGAGCATCTGAGAATCTGGATAGCCAATGAAATGGCTAGATCAGACTACAACATCCACAAGGCCAAGATGTTTGAAGAGTTACTGAGCTTCAAGTCTATTGATGCGAATGTTCATGAGTTTGAAAGGATGTACAATTTCACTTCTTTTCCTACTGTTCCATTGGAATCCGGGGCGAAGACGAGGAGGTCGGCGCGAAAGTCGTCGGGGAAGAATGGAAAAAAGTGAGTTTGTCTGTTTTGTTGTTTGGGAATTTGTAATATGAACAATGTTTATGTCAGTAAATTTTGTGGGTTGTATGTTTGAGATTGTATGTTATGAACAATGTTTCCCAATGATGATTAGGCAATGTTTGTTTGCTTATGATTTGATGACTTGTGTTGTTTTCTGAAAAATTGCTTGTGATTTTTTGTGAACACAAACTGTACAGTTAGTTTTATTTAAGGTGCATTTGGTGTTGGCCAACTACCCTCACCTACCAAAACTGAATTAATAAATGCACTACTACGTTATTAGGTACCAATTCTAAATTGTTAAGTACTCTATCTTAAAGTTAGATACCTGCATTTATATCAGCCAACCTACCCACTGCCCGCTTTTAATACAATCTCCAACCACACTCAACTAACTCTTTATTTCTCTCTTCACTCTCAGATCTCATCTGTTCTCCTTCTCTTTCACCCTTCTCTTCTTTCTCTCTAAGAAATGTCTCAACATAGTGTAAGCTCTTCACCCTCACCAAGCAATCCACCTTCATATTCAAGAGGAGATTCATCCCGGAGGTCAGGGTGTAGGCCTGGGCAGTGTTTCTGTGGCCGTTCCGGTAAGTCGTACCGCACATACGCCCGGAAATGACGGACGCGTGTTTTGGAATTGTGCCAAGCCTAGAGGTCAACAATGCAACTATTTCTACTGGGAAGATGAATTTCCCAGTCCTTGCTGTGCTCCAGATCTCCAACAACTTCAGGAGGAGGTAACAACGTTGAGTAGGAGAGTCGTAGGGGCCGAGAATGCTTCCAAAGCCCACTCTTTTCATGTGAAACTGCTGTATGTTGTGATTTTTTTCATTCTCATCGTTTTAATTTCAATGTAAGATAGTTTGCTTCTCTATTCTGTTGTGTTCAGTTAAGTGTGAGACTCGAAGGGGCCGAGAATGCTTCAAAAGCCCACTATTTTCGTGTGAAACTGTTGTATGTTGTGATTTTTGTCATTTTCAACATTTTAATTTCAATGTATGATAGTTTATCCTGTATTTAATTCTAATTCTGCTGTGATTAGTTAAGGATTAAAGTTTTGTTAACAATGATATCTCAGTGTTTATCTTAAATGAAAGTGTTAATATCTTAACTGTTAAACTGACTAACTAAAGATTAATCAATGATATCTCTGTGCAATCTTATTCAGCTTAGTTCATTCTATAGTGTTAACAATGCTATCTAGGTTAAAAAGGAATCTTCCTGGGACCACTTTTTTTGTCCCGTAGCTGGCCTCTGGGACCACTTTTTTCGTCCGGTAGCTGGCATTTTCGTAATAACCGGCTAGTACCGGCTTAGCCGGTTACCTTCGGGACGCACCAAAGTTTTTTCCTAAATTATGGGTTCCTGTTGTAGGGTTCTTGCCATAGTTGTTCGAATCGTGATCGAACTCGTAAGATTGTACGGTTCCACGACCTGGAGGAGGATCAGCGATTCAGATCGGTTGGAAAGTCGTTTTCTAGTGGGATCAGGTGGGATCGCATCCAAACTCGTAGAGTCGGTATAATCGAGCGACCTATCAATCTCACCGATTGATGTGACTAAGCTAAACTCGAACTTCTGGCGAGCGTTACCGGCCTCTAAAAACCATCGCCGGCCTACAACGAACCTCTGGTGAGAGTCACAACCTCCGTCACTACCAAAAACCACATCACCAACTGTTGGAACTTGGAACTAAACCCATCACCAGATTCGATCAGAAGAGAAGAGGGGAAGATAATGCCAAAGAGAGAGAGAGATAGAGAGTCTTACGTTGTAGAGAGAGAGAGTCGACAGAGAACCTTGCAGAGAGAGAGAGTCGAAAAAGACTCAGAGAGGGAACGTGAGAGAAGGTCAGAGAGAGAGAGAGAGCGCCGACAGAGACCACATCACCAACTATTCTTATCTTCTGTTTTCATCAACATTTTTTGAAACTATGTTTTTATCCACTTATTTGTTATCCCTTGATTTTAGATTTCTTTTTTCTTTTCATCTTTTTTTACTCTAAATTTAGTCAATATATACTTTCTTTCATGACAATATAACCCTTGTCATATAGAAATATACAATTTTTAGAGTTATTTATGAAAATTTTACTAGTATAAGAGTTTAAGTAATTAAAGAATAAAAAATATAGTTTTTGTAGGATCTTACGATCCAATCCGATCCTACGATCCTGTGGGACACTCCACGATCCTACGTAGGATCGCGATTCTGAAAAACGCGGTTCTTGCTGTACGAAATCAGGGCTTTCTCCGTCTTCTAGCTTTTCTAACTAATTCGATGGATTTCTGACAGAGGTCATGTACAAATTCATGTTCCCGCAAGGAGGAGGGTTCCGAAGTGTTTTGAGGCATATATTATCAGTTCTTTAATTCCACAATTGATATATCCGTTTATATGCTTGATAAAATGATGTTTTGATCTTTTATGATTTCATTGCTACCACAGTTACTGTTATTGGTTTACTGGTATCTTTAGGACTTGGAGGATGTTGTATCTGTATGATATGTACATATGCTGGTTTTGCTTTAACCTTTGAATCCGCATAATACATGCCAACCTTATGAAGGACTTCCTGTTGTGAAGTTACCATTTTGTTTTCTTGATAGTGCATTGTTTTATGGAAAAAAATTGTATTGTATCTCTTATTGCTTCGTATTGGGATGTTGATCTGATTGATAGTGCAATGTTTTGTGTTTGTATGAATGAATTACTCCCTGTGAGACATGGTTATCGCTTCTTTCTTTTAAGAAGATATTGTAGCTTGGCTATAGTTGCCAATGCCAACATATTGGGCTTCCATTTATGCCTAAAAATCTCAAAATAGTTGGCTGAGATGACTTCTAGTTTTGACGTAAAGTTGTAATACAGTTACAGAGTAATCTTTGTTACCTTGCTATCATAGAACCTACAGTTTCCGATGGATTTATCAGGAAATATATCTATGCTTGACTGGTTCACATGGATTTTTATGTACTATTATCTTTTGATAGAGAAGAAGACTGTATAAAGAGAATGGAAACTGTATCAGAGTCCAGTCTAAGTTGCTAAGAGGGTCAATGGAGTTACAACTTTGCTAGTAACATCCTAAGCAAGAAACGTGAAGTGCCGTGACATGGTGTAGCTGTCTCAACGAAGTAGTAGTATATGAAGTTGTGTTGGCAGTTCCCATTGTGAATTTCCGTGAAATCTATTTACAGTGGTTAGGAGGAGGGGTCATTTTATGCGTTATGTTAGGATTACGAAATCTGATGAGTTTGAAGGATCTAGTGAGTTGAAATTGTTGCGTGCCGGAGAGTTTAGTTTATGTTCACTCTATGAATTTGATACTAGTATTACGCACCTTTCATGTACACATTTGGTAATGGAATATAGTTCTTTTGATGTTTTTTATTACTTTTTAATACAGCAACCTAAAAGTGACTATGCATTATGGAACTGTATTAACCTTACTACTCTGGAAACTTTCGTCCAGATCAAAAATTGATTTAACTACTCTAAAAACATTGATTTATCATTAATAAGTTAGTTACTCTGAGTTGCGTACGTTTCTCTCTTATATCTTAATAGTTTTGGAATGTAGTCAATATTAGTTCCAGGCCAAGGTTTCCACCACATGGTTGAAACCACATGTGTGATTCTTGCCTAGATCTTCAATGATAAATTGCTATGAAATCACAGCATACCTAGAAATATTTATGATAAGAAAGATTTCCCTCGTCAGTTGGAAATCGAACAATATGACTATTGACATATTTGATTTCAAAAAACAGTAGGAATCATATATGAACTTAATTTTTTTGTTTCTTCTACTATGCCATGTATTGTTCTGGTATGCCTTACGACCATCCAACCCCTACGAATGCATGTGTTATTTTCGATCCCATTGGTAACATCGAAAACTATGATGGGTATAAAAACTGTAGATTAGCTCGAGTTATATATGCTTTGATGAGAGCAGTGTTGTTTTTTATTTATTTTCCTACATGTTTGTACCAGTTTACGTCATTCATTAGTGACTTTCAAGTTATTCATGCCAGTCAAAAGAAAAATATATTTTTTTGGTTCACCATTGGAGTCTGGCATATGTGAATCTCGAGGCGTTTCTGAACCTGGGAGTGGTGAATTTAACTATTCTTGACCACTCTGGTACATGGTTATCCAGTCTCTAAATTGGTTAAGATTATCCTTGACTTTGTGTTCTTTTCCTATCTTTGAGGACACTAATCTCACGTCTTGCTGAGGTGGTTGTGCCTAAAGGGATTGAAGGTGAAAAAAATTAAGGTAGCTTTGTACCCATTTAACTTTCAGTTTACAAGCTGAAACCATCCTCACTCCCATAGTTGTATAGGGGTATTTTAATTTGAACCTGAGCAAAAGTGATGTTTTCTCTGTATTTCATATGCTTGAAATGTCAGATATGAATTGGAACACAAATGTGATGGTATCTTCTAAATTTGGAAAAGCCCAATTGTCAAGGTAACCTTTGTCGAATTTTTCCCTGCCCCTGCCATTATCCTTCTTTCTTGAATGTGTAAATTTTGAATGTGTCTGCTGGTGATTTATCATAGTATTTGTGAATGTGTAACTTTGCAGATGAAGCTCAGAGCACCGCGGTGAAGAAAGAAATGATAAGCTCAAAATGAGACAAGCAAGCATTCTAGCTACTTTACCACTCAATGGCTAATGCGAAACATCTTTTTGGCTATGATCAATGAGATCTCTTTCCATCTGCGTACTACTTTTGGATTCAACTTGCAGAACTGCAAATTTATAGTTGCAGCTTCTTTTGCCGTAGTCTCATTACAGTTGAGAACATATATTTATATAAGAATCTTCATTAAGTATTAGATTTTGTTTGTGAGTTATTAATTTCGAATATATAGATTTAGAAATAGAATTATCAATTATATATATATATACATCTATTATGAGGAATTATATAATTATTTTATAAACATTTATTACATTGAAAATAGCAGTTAATAATTAAACATCTATTTTACATTATACATCGTTTTAGTAAAACTACATTTAACAACTACAATAGTTTTGTGAACTGCTTTTTATTAAAATAGCTGGTTTCAAACAACTATTCATGTAATTGTTATCTAGCAAACCGTTATTATTAAATAGCTGTTTGTAGAACCACCACATTTTTGAAAAATAGCGATTTTAAAAAGGATTTAAAAGTAAATACAACTGACTACAAAATAGCGGTTTACAAACCGCTATAAGAACATCTATTTTTTCAAAAATAGCGGTTTAGGGCCCTTATACAGTGGTTTCAAACTGCTTAACCCCTTTTCCTAGTAGTGATGACACCATTCCAGCTATTTTAAACGATATAAAAATGTAAACTGCTAATGCATAAGATTATATTTTTACATAGAGGCGTTTTCCTAAGCATCGCAAATAAAAAACTCACACTACCCTGAAACTCACAACCCCTCACCAAAGTATAGAAGACGACAAACTCTTCCCTAATTTATCCATACATCAGCTCTAAACTCATGCGTTAATCACCGTAATCTACCTCGTTAATGAGTAATGTCTCATGAGTGTAAAAGTGTACTAACTCAACCCTCTTAGATTGTGAAAAATAAATGATTAAGCACGTATTGTCCCTTTTATTTCATTTTTTTTCTTTATCTTTTTTCACACGAGGGGCATAAAATTAAATACAATCCATAAAATAAAATATACTGAACCGAGTGGCGTAAACAATAAAGGTAGGTGGGTTGGAAAATTTGGAAAATCTCGATAAACATGTCATAGTGGATACCATTATCTCGTGCTCAATATAGGTAGTGTGAGAAAATAATGTCATGAAATTCGATCCTCCAAAACTAAAAAAAAAAATGTGTAAACATGGGCACCACCCAATATGCGCAAATCACCCCAAATCAATCCACGTGTCTGAAATTCTAGGCATTGCAAAAACTCATCATTTTTAGTACTGTGTAATGTGGTAACCTAGGATAGAGACCGTCCATTGGGCCCCCAAAAAGTCATCCACACCGTTGTTCTGTATTTGTACGTAAAGAAGGGTGAAAGATCATCTACCTAGGTGATGACAGTTTTATGATAGTCGAAGAAAATTCTCGGCGTTTGTAGTCTAAGGCAACATTTTAGGCACACTAGCCCTATATGCTCCCCTACAAATGTACTTGAAATATCAGCTTTGTAATATCCCGTCCCACATCGAGATATTGTGGATTAGATGTATATATGGTTGGGATATTGAGATAATATGTTCCACATTGGATATTTGTGAGTTTGACATCTAGTATAAGGTAAACTTTGTGCATTACTACTAGCACCTTCAAGGCTGAAGCATTGTTTTTCGGTGGTACGGGTAAAGAAGTTGTTGGGACAGAAAGCCATGGGTGTTACAAATGGTATCAGAGCCAACCCTGGTCCCGCAAGGGCTCCGTGGCGGTTCGCCGCCAACCAAGGGAATACGTGACTGAGCACACTCGACTAGGACATCGAGTAAATAAGGTGGGGGGATTGTAATATCCTGTCCCACATCTAGATATTATGGATTAGATGTATACTAGCATTGAACCCGTGCGATGCACGCCTTCCACTACCAAAATTTGAATCATAAAGCCTAAAAAGTCCTTGTTTATTGCTTTATGTGACATAATAAAAAAATACATGAATGAACACATTCTAGATGTATGGTATGCCATTTTGTTAATCTTAAAGTCTATCACTGAATATTTACAAACTAAGTAGTAATTTGGAAGAAAATATTATAATTATTAACTTCCAATGAAATAGTCATATTCCTTGATCGTATAAGTTCACAATAAATTATGTCTTGGTGTATTTCTTTTACTTATTGTTCATATCTCATTTTTTGCATATTTATTCCATAAGAAATAAATTTTCGCAATTGAAAGATTTGATTTTATGTACTTTTTCCTTTTTGCGGAACTTTTGTTTTATTACTTTTTCTAACACACCGATAAACTATGTTTATAAACATACACATAGTTCGTACACAGTCAAACATTTATTTCTTATAACATTTAGTCCATTTAAAATTTTGGAAATAGAACTATTAGTTCAAAGGCTATCATCCATTATGTAAACCAACTATTAGTTAATTATTTATTCATTCATCTCAAAAATTCTAAAAAATAACCCATAGCAAAAGAACTGTAAAATATTTTGTTTTTGTTTTCTGTTTTTGTTTTTTTTTTTTGTTTTTTTTTGAGAGAAATTGTTTCGTCATCAAAGCGGTTTGAAGCTGAGACCTCATGTAGGGTCTTCCAATGCTCCACCACTTGAGCTACCACCCTAGCTGCATTGATGACAAATAAACCAAAGAATTCTTCAAACATCTCCGAAATTCCATCTATACTGATAATATATTGACCAAATGTGAAATTTCAATACAAATTTACATGTTTGTTGAATATTAACTATGAACAGCATATACACAGACAATCAATCAAGTGGAGACATGGACATTGGAATGTCAAACATTTAGCTTACTTTGAAAAGAGAAAACCATATAAACTAATAAATCATTGATCTAGCATTCTATGTCAACATTAAAATGGCCTTTTTCATAAGTGATTGAAGCTAACTCAGTGACATGAACCTTCCATCATCATCAATCATTAGAATGAACTCCCTGCAAAGAAAAGTCTACGGGTCAATTATGAAAATGCAAAAGTAATACCAAGAATATGAATGATAATATAACTACCACTTCATATGTTAAAGAGAGGTAACTTTAATATACTACTAAGAGTATAAGAAAGAGCATAAAAATACCAATTAATAGTTTTTGAGTTAGCTTCACTATGATGTTTGCAAGGAATAATTAGAACTCTATTTTTGACACCGGTATCCACTCGTGAAGTTCTTAATATAAACCACAAGAAAGATGAAGAAATGGCGACCAAGCAAGAACAAAAAATGAAAGCAAGAGAGAACTAAAGCAAGAACATCAAGTGAAAGCAAGAGACAACTAACCTTAAATTATAAAGTATGACTTCGTTAGGGGATTATATATAGGAGAATTTAAATGACTTTAAAATTAGTAAATGTGATTATTCGGAATTAATGTGATTGAGAATTTATTAGTAATGAATTAACGTAGTCAAGGGAGATTTTTCGCGATGAAGATCAATGCCATTAAATTTTCAATCCGTTACTATTTTTTTATTTACTTATAGTACTATACCATTTTTTATTTATAGTACTATACCATTTCTGATTTTAAATTTTTAATCCGTTACTTTATTGAAAAGAAAGTTATTATTTTAGGTAACACCAATTAATGTATGGAGGCCAACTGATTTCCTTTACTCAATATTTTTACATTAATTAATTAAGGGTAGTGATTCTTACACCAACTAATTTGATGGTTACACCATATTTTTGTTTGCATGACTTAATTACCCCTCATTAATAACGCGTAACATTATAATTACTCCTTTTGCAATCACCTATTTATTGCAAGTTTTTAATTTCCACCATCTTTGTATCTCCGTACATTTTGCTATTCCTTTCAAACATCAGTAGCCCTCCATTTTTATGCTACCATCCTATTATGAACGCTTGTAATCTCATTCTTCCGAACAAAAAATGACGCTCTAAAGTAAGCTTAAGAAGTTTAACAAAAATAAAGGACATAAACAAATGGATATTGTATAGAGGTAAAAGAAGTAGAAGACCAAGTTTGACAACAAATTATTTGGACGCAATGGATTACCAAGACGAAAGGAGACAAAATGTAGTTGAAGATTATGAAAACTGGGTGGTGGTGTGGTCTTTCAGTGCAATTTTTCATTCATCTTTTCACGGGAGTTTGGAAACAACTACACAATTAAAAAGAGAGGTAACTAACATTTATTTCTTTTCTTTCTTGGTTTACAGAAATGGTTCAGGACTTTTAAGAAAGAATATCAAGATCTAGGGAGATGAATTGTATGTTATTTTTGGAAATATCAAATACGCAATAAAGTAATGATTACAAAGGGAATAACTTTAATATTAAATATAATTGATGGGGTAAAAAATTGAGGGAGTTGATGGGGGTAATTAAGTCATGACAACATAATTCTGGTGTAACCATCAAATTAGCTGGTGTAAGAATCACTATCCTTAATTAATTGTATCTTCCACGTGGCATTTCCTCGCACAAATTTTGAGAGGACATTCTCAAATAATATATATAGATAGGGTTGGGATATTATGATAATATGCCCCGGATTGGATATTTGTGAGTTTGACATCTGGTGTATGGTAAACCTTGTAGATTACTACTAGCACCTTTAAGACTTGAGTATTTTTATCCGGTGGTACAGGTAAAAAAGTTGTTGGGACAGAATTCCACGGGTGTTACAAGCTTCACCGTAATTTTTCCGTACACTGAGGCAACTTTATCACTAAATTATCCATCACTTTTCTCCTTTAATTGTATTCACTTTAAACTAATTCATTTAGTATTTTATTTGTTTTTCTACTTTTCATAACTAAACTACATGCTTATGGATAGCAAAGAACGACTCTAATACAAGTAAATAGGTGGGTATACTCAAAAGAAAATTGAACTGAACGTGTTGAATCTAAATAAAATAAAATTTGCAACTGTGTAATAAAAAGACCAAATAAGACGCGTAACACAAATAGATCGTGTAAACCTAACTATGTAAGACTCCCCCGTACACTTAAAGGATGCCATTTTCTCATTGCATGAAACTACAGGCCAGAGGTATCCGCACCACCGTTGCGGTACATATAATCATGGGATTGTCGTGCCAGAAAGTCAGGATAAGGGACAAAAGAATCACGCACGACCCTAAAGCCTGCTGGATGGACTCCTGAAAGTCCTGTGCGTAATCTATGTATCTCTGGTTCACTGGGTTCTCTTTCGCATGGTCAGGGTGTGAAACTCTAATATCTCCCAGTATCATACCCATTGGAGCACTCAAATAATCAACACTAGCAGTACTGAAGGGTGTGTAAGTATAAACAGGATGGTGCTGGGAATTAGGTTCGTCGGTTGGAAGAATAGATCCTCCGGCTTAACATCCTCGTCTCCATCATCCAAAACTAGCGGTGGTGGAGCGGGATCTTCTATCCATATATTATCTCCTTCTGCACAAACACGGGCCATTTGGCGAGTTTAAGGGGTTTAGTGACAATGTGGTTCTCATAAATAAAATTGCTCTCTCATCGCACATTTGATTTTTGGACTAGTCGCATTGGACTGGATTGGATTAAAATTTCCGGATAGGGTTGGATTGAATTAGTTGAACTATAATTAATAATATAATTGGCTTCGTGCAGTATTAATTCAGTATTCAGGTATAAATATTCCAATCCATAATGCCTCATGTGAGATGGGACTAATTTGGAGTATTAAACACCATCTTTTCACTATTTAGTACCAATATTACTATTAGTTTTGAACAACCAAACACATGATTAACTAATATCAAGATTATATTTAGTAGTCCCACCTAATACTGCAAATCCTATGGAACCAAACGTACCCTAAGAGATCATGCAAAATAAAATGCAAAAATATAAGAAGTTTCAAACCACTGCAAAATATGGGCTTTCAAAGCATTTCACCAAAGGGTGGGTATGTCGACTTGTCATCCTATCATTATACAACAAATAAATAACCACTCGTCAAAATCTAGCACTATGTCATGCTTGCTCGGCAAGATGTTGTGTTTGAAAAACATTGTCCCACCATCTATCATTTTCTCTACAGTTCCCTTTTTAAGCCTTTGCTACTTAATCTCATCTGTCCCAACCGTCTCCGAATTGGTATCTTGAATGGCTTCAGTTAGGTGCTCAAAATTCCCGTCCATTCTCTTGATGTTAAGCTAATCCAGTAGGGTAGAAAATTCACTCAGAGCCCCTCTAAAACATTAGTACCCCAATATCAACAAAAGTGTTTGGCTAATGTTAATGTTAACCGCTCTCAATGGAAATGGGTTGTACCTCAAGTAGTCTCCATAAACTCGTGAACGACTTGTGGAGCCGCGCAATTTGGAACCTCCTCAAACATAACCTCGAACTGGTCCATTCACATTTTTCTTTAAACTCTTAGCGAAAGGTTTTATGAATCTCCGCTCCGCTCTGTAGAAGCATACTAACTTACGAACTTGGTCTTGCCTCAGTCAGATACTCCATGTGTTCGTTCAAGTATTTGATACTATTGTAATCACCTGAACCAACCATCTCATTCGTGTATCTGGATGAACAAAATAGGCCAATACAAAAACCACTAGAGGACGCAGTTCAAGGTCTTGTTCCTCTTCCCGACATATTTCCACCAAAACGTGCACGAAAAAAATTACCAGAAAAATTAACCATTCGACAAGGGCAACTTTTTCCCTTGTCCCGGCAATCAACTAACGAATTCAAATAAAATATAAGAACAAAATTGATGAAAATTAATCAAAATAAACAAGACGAAGGATCAATGTATACATGTAACTTGAATTATTGTTACGAAAACTAACGAATTTATCGCCAAAAAACACACTTCATCGGTTTGCGAATTCGATTGGTGAGTTTTGTTGGTGATGGAGTCCCTGTCCTTGTTCATTCTTCGAGTTTTTCCCCAAAAACGCCTCGGTTTTCTTCAAAGCCCTCTTCTGTCTTAATAAAATGACGTTTGATTTTTCAACAAAAGTCAGATAATAGGTGAAATTGATAGTGGGAGTCAGATGCTCGACCCGAGTGGAGTGTTTGGAGTAGTGGATTGTTAGATTATGTGGATTAGTGGGCGCATGGAGGAGTTGGGGGTGTGAAAGCTCTTAAGAAATCGTGAATGGCGGAAGAGGGTTATGAGAAATGCTTGAGCCGAGTGGAGGATTATGTGAGACTCATTTCGTAGTTGTGTGCCCTCTCAGATAAGGGACTTTGTCGTAACCTCTCAGATATAGTTAATACCCCGTACATGTAGGTCTAAGATCCTTAGCGTTGTTTAGAGTCTCCTATTCCTACATGTTACGTTGTTATATCTTTTAAACGGTATCCTATAGATTCGTTCACTCTTTGAATCTCTTCCACACTAGTCCATGTTCGTACTGCTAGAGAATATGAAAGGTCCTGCGACATTGAAGTCGAGCAGGTGGCTCCTTGTGTCCGCAGGTCCCTACTGGTGTTTCTGCTAGTTTGTTGGATGCCAACTGAATTCAAGAGGTGCTTAGATTACCAGTGTTGGGGTGCTACACAAGCTTGCAGAAACTAGGCAGGTAAGATATAGCGGTGAGGAGCTCTACATTGTCTGTTCTCAATATAATAGTGCTACACGGCTTCGTGCAATATATTGGTCTAGCACTAGGTGGTGGTGGCATGTGGGGTGTTAAACCTTATTGGGCTTCTTTCGCCAAAAAAAAAAAGTTTCCCCACAGTATAAATATGGTGTGCCATATTTATCTCTTTTAACTGTTCAATTTAACTCTACTATTTAACTTCATAGTTATCGTATAGCATTGCCGAGAGATATTGACGCAATGCGTCGTAGCTGAGATATATCATTTCTTATCACGTTTTTATAACATATTCTATTGAGTAGTTAGAATGTTCATTGGCTTATTAGTATATGTTGTGAAAAATAATGTGGAACAACAGTCACTATCTTACTTGTGTGCGTTCATGTCACCACCCAAACTCTACATCCACTTTAAAAATGGAAGAAATAGATTGGTTATCTTATATTCTCCATGATTAGGGTATCACACAACACTCTTCACCTCACATCTGGTGTCCTAACATGCCTTATATTTCTTCGTAGAGCAAAGCATACTAAGCTTGATCATCACAATGTAAGAGATGCAAGCCAAGTCCCCCTGACTCTTGCTATGCCTCTATAATAGATAAAATGAAAGATATGTTCACTACGTCTCTTTCAAAACATATTTTCATGTAATTGAAATTCAAGACAGTGTTTGAATACCACAATAAGCTTGAGAGGGGCTTTTAGGAAAGCCAATGTATAATTTAGATGCTAAATTATAGCAAAGTTTGAAGTTACGTTTCTGTTCATTAACCATAGTAACTTGTATAAAATTGGAAAACTTTTTCTAGCACATAAATGCATCTTTATCTATCATGTTGATACGGGTCAACCGTATCAGACGGGACACCCGTATTATTATCTTTATTAATTATTTAGAATTACTCGTTAATTGTTTATTTATTTAATTAGTCGTTTATTTAATTAATTAGTAGAGCGGGCCTAGCCCCTTATTATTAGGTCAAGGTTAGGGTTAGCTATTTTACTATTTAAAGCATTGTAATCCTTCAGTTTAGGGTATGAGATGAATGAATTATTTTGAGTTTTGTTTATTTTCATTGTCTTTTCGTAGTATTTTCGTAGTGTCACGAACTACTGGTAGAGATTCGTAGCCTCTCTCAAGCTACTGGTACGATACTGGGTGTATCATTGGTGCTTTCATTGACGAATGGCGGACTTGGGTGGTCTCCCTTGCGCCGTTCTCTTTCTCGAAGATCCCGAAGACATGGAAGAACTCTGCCGGCAAGTTAATACCAAAATCACTTATCTCACCGTGGCAGAGTTGGAAGACCTCCAAGCGAGGGGGTATCTGACCATGACAGATCTGCAAGACGTTCAAGCCAGTGAAGGACGCCTCCGAGTGGTGACCATCGAAGAGTTTGATCGCATCCAGGAGCAGATTTATGAAGCTCAGGATCTGGCGAACAAACAACAGGAAGAACAAGAACACGCAGAGCAGAAATCGCCACCATCGCCACAAACCCAGCCTTCAACCAAGCAAGAAAAGAGGCAAGCACATTAGAAAGTGGAAGAACAACCACTGCCTAAGACGGATCTGCAGAAGCAAGATGCAGAAGAATTGCCAGTGAACATCAAAGAAGAAGATGACGCCGCTACCGAGGAACTTGGGTAAGAGGGTTCTGAACCACAGTTTCATCCTCCAGAGGACGCGGCAGAGACGGCACCGGAACAGCCGCACGGCCAGCAGAAGCCTCCCTCCACGCCGCCGCTGGCCACGGCGACATCTCAGCAAGGAACATCATGCCAATCGCCGGCAAACAATCAGACGCAGCCAGCAGCGCCGAAGCCCTCGTCGTCGTTGTTGCTTACCGTCCAGCAGGTCCCGACGACGCCATGGATTCCGACGAATCTCTTCAATCAAGCTCCGCTGAAATCGCCGCCAGATCCGAAACCACCACCAGCTTCGCGAGCTCCAACGACGCCGCAGCGTCGGCCGCCCCCGACCTCTCTCCAGTCGACGGTCTCCTCGACAACGTCCGGACCAGAACCGTCCTCCGGCGACCAACACCGACAACCCTCCGTGCCGTCGTCGCGACCAACTCCAGATCCGGAGCCACCACCAGTCAGTGACCTCTGTCCGACCACCGCACGCAACCATGGCTTCCCGCCCCTTCAATCGGGGAACTCAAGTTTGGAAACTTCTTCAGCGGCTAGGGCTTCTTCAGTTGGGTCCAAAATTGGGCTGTATTCCACCTTTGGGCTGCAAGCATCTTTGGGCTGTTCTCTTTCCCAAATTGCGCCTTCTCTAGTTGTTAACCCAACAGCAACTATGGAACAATCTCTTTGTGGGCTTGTTTTATTTAATTACTTTGGCCAGCCCACTATCACTTGGGTTACATTGGGTCTTGACTATTCAAGACTCGTTCGACGTCACTTTGATCCCGGCATTTGTCTGAGCGTCACCTTGAGGACAAGGTGCTTTTCGAGCGCGGGCGAGTTGATACGGGTCAACCGTATCAGACGGGACACCCGTATTATTATCTTTATTAATTATTTAGAATTACTCGTTAATTGTTTATTTATTTAATTAGTCGTTTATTTAATTAATTAGTAGAGCGGGCCTAGCCCCTTATCATTAGGTCAAGGTTAGGGTTAGCTATTTTACTATTTAAAGCATTGTAATCCTTCAGTTTAGGGTATGAGATAAATGAATTATTTGAGTTTTGTTTATTTTCATTGTCTTTTCGTTGTATTTTCGTAGTGTCACGAACTACTGGTAGAGATTCGTAGCCTCTCTCAAGCTACTGGTACGATACTGGGTGTATCACGTGTTCTTCGCTAATTTAATAAGGCTTTAACAGCTCTAGGCTGGAATGCAAGTTAATCATCAAATTTAGTGCTAATTTTTGGTTACTTTTACTTAGAAACGTAGTTCACCATTGAAGACTTGATGTAGTTCGACACGAGTAGCCCATGGAATCCTTGCATTCGCAACTTTATCCTATAAATGAGCTAACTCATATTCCCCTAAATGTGACCTATTTATTCTTACATCCTGCCATTTTCGACTTCTGGCCACTTCTGTGACCTAAACATTATCAAATGGGAGCACATGAATCACGAAAAAGATAGCAAACACTTTTATTAATACTTCAAAATGAAATGATGACAAATGAGAAGGTGTACTAACACTGAAGGAACAAGCATTAAAAGCAAAGAGGAAAAAGAGAAAAAGACTCAACAGATCTAAGTCACAAACAAGTTATTAACTAAACGCACTGGGATTGAAGGCAGCATATTTCTTCAGTTCCTGGTTACTTTCAAAATGAGGAATTTCTTCTTCCGTCAAAGACACCTTTACTTCTATTCCATTTCCATCTCTTGTATCCATCAATCCAACCATGTGTGGGATCCGATTAGAAGTTCCCTTAGTCACCCACAACGGCTTCCCCCACCCAAAATCAGCTTCATAAAATGGTAGCTTACACCTACTAGTCACCAAATAGCCGTTTATAGATTCAGCAAACATTTTGACAACTGCATTCCTCTGAAGCATCTGTAGTTCCAAAATCCCTGGAGCACTTTCGCCCCCTTTAAGTGCGTGAACAAAGTCTTGGCATATATCTATCGTCCCACGTCTGAGGTAACCAGCTAAAGTAGACATGTCATTTTCATCAAGACCAACTTCATGTACTGCTGTTCCTACCAAATTCCCGATACAATTCTGCGGTAGAGGTGGCTGAAGCTTTGACCGAAGGTTTACTAGCCAAATAAGAACTGATGGTTTCTTCGACTTAGGTCTTAATTCCTTTTCAGATAGCATCATAGTTTTGAATATAAATGCCGAGACTGCCTCAAAGCGACTAGGTCGGGGATTGTCTAGGCTAGTGGCTTTAGCCTGCAAGGAGGCCAATTCTGATGGCCCAAATACAAACCTACAACTTCTTACACTAGACTTGTTGTGGTTCGGCGGTAGGATTTGTGGTAAAGGTGGTAACGAATCTAATGGGGGAAAAAGAGTGGATGCGCTGAAATCTGGTGTCACTAGATTGACATTTCCAAGGGCGGAATCAGCCCAACCATTCATGAAGGAGCATGTTGTGACTGCATCTGCAACCTTGTGACTGAGTTTCAAACCTAGAGAAAATCCACCACATTCGAAGAAGCTCACCTGGATAAGAAGCAGCGGTCTCGTGGTTATATCTTGAAATTCCCCATCATCAGGAAAAAGAATCTTGAGTTGTTTTTCATTGGGTTCCTCAAGGACATCAAAGAGGGAACTGTTGATTACTTGAGCTACTGAATAACCAACACCCTCATCATTACAGCTGATGGTGAGTGGGTCTTTGAGTCTTCCGGCAAATGGGTAGAAGCGAGTTAAGGTTTCTGAGAGTGAAGATTTTAGGCGCAGAGATCTTTCATGGATTTCATGTTCTCCCATACTAGGAGCACCAGGATTTGAACAAGTTGTCGTTTTGTAGAAAAATAGCGTTGGTATATAGTTGTGAGTACTAAACTGGTCTAGCAAGGAGAGCTTGAAAGTTCTTTGATGATCGAGTTTTGGAGAAGGAGAAGACGGCTTGATTGTTTCTCTAGTAATAACCTCAACTCTCAAGCTTTTTGTTTCTTCCATCTCAATATTATTTCAGTGACCAGAACGCTTTTATACTCAACCAAAATCTATCCGTGTATATATATAAACGCATGGAAACTGTGAGGCTCATTTGCCTTATGTCACGCATGATTTTAGATGGAGAAGAATATGTCATAATATAACACAAAATGGCATATACATAGCTTTTGTAAGCCAATCAAATGTTTTCAAGTTTAATTTTTATGACTTACAATTGTCCCCTTTTACTATTGAATTGAATATGGAGTATTTTAATGCAGTTAATTTGACTCCTTCATGCTAGAGATTTTAAACTTTGACCGAACCTTTAAAGACTCCAGTATAAAGAGTAATAAATTCAATGAAAGTGTATTTTAAAGAATATGGACAATGAATTAATCATATTTTACCTTTCCTCTTAAGAGTGTACAAGAAAAAATTTAATTAGGATTCAACCAAAAAAAAAATATTTAATTCCGTTTAAATAAGTCTTTGACATTTTCCATGCAAGATGGTCGATTCAATGAAATGAGACAATTTTTGAAATTGCGCGTGTGTGGTATTTCTAAGCCTATTAAATATTGGGTCTGTTTAGATCAAACGGAGTAGAGAGGAAGTGAATTTTCAACAATCTGAAAAATTAGTCGAACAATCTCTAACAAATTCAGAAAATTCCGAAATTCCGAAAAAAAAAGGACTCGGGATTTTTGTACCCGGAATTCTGGATAAAACCGCCGGAAATCTAAAAATTCGGATTTGTCCGGATTTTTGGTTGGCTCCGGATTGGTTTCTAAAGCAAACTCCGGATTTTTGTCTCATTTTGCCTACACAAGAGCTCTTGACTCTACACGTGGATGATTCATTACCACACTATTTTTTTTTTAAATGATTCATTACCACACTTTACAGCAACCACTTTCACATTACCCCACTTTTTTTATCACCACTCTACATTTTTCACCACCTATCACTCACAACACATTTACCAAAAAAACACACAGACATGTGCGTACATAAATTCGGCAATTCTTCATTTTTTAATATCATATTATTAATTCTATTACAAAACTTATAATAATTTAATTTAATCTACACTATTCAAACACTTAAGATAAAAGTAGATATTTAGGCAAATAATTCACTTACATCCGCTCATCCAAAAAGACCCATTGTCAAGTCAGTTTTTGTGACATGTACTTGTCCCATTTGGCTATTGCATTAAAATGGAGTCTTTCAGATACGTTTGGTTTTTAAGAATTAGAAGTATTAGTTGGAATTGAACTAAATATAATTCGGGATTTTGTTAGTAATGTGTTTGGTTGTTTCAGGACTAATTTTAATCTTGGTACTAAATAGTGAACAGATAGTGTTTAATACCTCAAGTTAGTGCCCTATCACATGAGGGTATTAGAGCTAGTTTGGGAATGCTGTGGCAGTGATAGAAAGCTGTTGTGTGCAAACACTGTGGAAAGCTGTTGTGAATTCTTGAAATGTTGTTTGGTAAATATTACGTAAAAGCTATTGTGAAATAGTGATATAGTAACTTTGTGTTTGGTAAAATCACCTGTGAAGTTACTGTAAGAGGGTAAAATGACAAAAATATATGACCCGTGTCATTTCCGTAAAGATAACTATTGATATTTTAAAAAATTGTAAGGTTAAAATCGGTTGTAGATAAATTAATCAAAAGCACTTTCTGGAAAAACATCTCCCCCATTGCTTCCTGAAAACTGCTGTGAGACAGCAGAAACTGTCTGAAAAAGCAGAAATTTTATTTTTAGCAAACACACTAAAACTGCTTCTGCTGTCGGAAAGTGGCTGTGCTGGTAGCAGAAGCATTCCCAAACTCACCCTTAGCTAGATTGGACCATTTGTATCTTAATACTGAATTAATACTCTACATGAAACCAAATACATTATTAATTATAGTTCAGCTAATCCAATCATATCCTAAATTTTAATCCAGTCCATGCAGTCTAATCCAGATAGGCCGAAAAATCAAACGTGAAGTTAATGAAGTTATGAAAATCCTTTTTGCATAGAGATTCTAAACTTTGACTCAACTTTTACTATTTTAATGCAAGAGTTATATTTGTAATGAAAGTTTAATTTAATGAATGTGAAAAATGAATTCTACATATTGTACATTTCGTGTTAAAAGTGACCCCCGAAATTACTGAATTTTCCTTGATTCAGTCTTTTAACCTTTTTTCCTATGAAAGATGGTTGATTCATCGAAATGAGACTATTTAATCAATTGCGTGTGGCGTTGTAGTGTGCGCGCACACACAAAAACACACACACACACATATGCATGTATATATAGGGTAATTTCACTCACATCCCTTAGTTTAGGGAAATCTTCACTTACACCCCCTATAGATTGGAATTCTTCACTTACACCCCTTTGACTAAGGGAGACTAACGGACTATTGGTAAAGACTGTTATACCCTTGCACAAAAAAGAATTGGGAAGATAACAAAAAGGCTTAATTATTTAATTCATACCCCCAATTTACCGAAACTATCACATTGCAACCCCCAGTTCTAGAACTAGCAGATTGCATCCCTCATTTGCAAAAAATACGTCAATGTGCAAATGGGAACGAAATTTCATCGCAAAATTAACGTACTCGAAAGGCACTATCTGAAACAATGTGATGCGATTGTATCATAGACGATGTGAATTTTATAAAAATACCTTCTTTGTGTTTTAATTTGATGGTTGAGTTTCGTTCTCAGTTTTACATTGATGTGTGCAATCAGCTAGTTCTAGAACTGGGGGTTGCAATATGATAGTTTCGGCAAACTGGAGGTATGCATTAAGTTATTTAAGCCTAATAAAAAACCGTATACCCAACCCTATACTCTTCTCCTCTCTCTCTCTCTCTCTCTCTCTCTCTCTCTCTCTCTCTCTCTCTCTCTCTCTCTCTCTCTCACTTTTTTTCCTCCACGACCTCCTGGAATGCGTCTCCCCTCCCCAACCATCACCACTAGCAGATAATCTCTCCCTCTATCTTCTCCTCCACAACCTCCTGAATCGTAGCACAACCTCCGCCACAAAATCCGCCTCGACAAAATCACTGTTGGAATAGATGCCCTAGAGGAAATCTAGTATAGTATGAATTTTTTGGCTAGAAAATTCATTGTATTACTTATTGAATACTTAATATAATGAAGTCCTTAGATTTACAATAGTGTTGTTTATCTTAAATATCCCTAGTCCAGTATAATGAATAATAGGACATTCATCTATAGACTAGTATGGGGTTGGATTGATATGGAGATATCATGATCCAACACATGGGTGTGCATTAAGGGTAATGGTGTTGGGTTTTGAAGTAGGTAACGCAGCGGAATAACAAAATTTAATTCTACTTCAATGCCCACCACGGATCGTCAGGAAGAGATATCATAACATGATAAGAGACATAGTATTGTGTACCTTTGAATTTGTGAGTTCACACGAAGAATGATGTCCTCGTCTCTACAGTTGATCCACGTCTAGAGGTGAGATCTAGATTCTTCCTTCAAACAAGTGCTATCTTGAACCCGGAGGATGAGGGAAGAAGATCAAAGCAACAAAGGCACAAGAGGAGGGGCGGCCTCCTCTTTGAGCCGAAGGCAAGGGGCGGACGGGGCTAGGGTTTCGGCCCTAGCTCTTGTCTTGCTCACTCTTTCGCTCTCTCCCACTCTCTTTGTTATATCTAATAACATTAGTGTGGGAAGGAAGCTTAGGCATCTTTATATACTCCAACCACTCCTTGTTGTTTCCATAAAAGAGTTTCCTAATTCTAGATGAACTAGAGCTATTCCCTTCCTTGCAAATTAGTCCTACTAAGTTTGCAAGGTGTTGCACAATGATCCTTCTATTAATTAATCAATATTAATTAATCCCAAATCTAGCTCTACTCTATTTGACGTGTGACCCCATAGGTTTCTATATAGTTGGTAGTAACTCTTACTAACATGGAGCGGTGTCTAGCAACACATCCATGCTGCCCAACCAATAGAAATAGTACATAACATGACGTACATAATGGATCCTATGGCCGAAGCATAGGGTAGTCTACTCATGTGGTCCTTCTCAATCTCATTGGAGGGACAGTCATTCTTAGAAAGAGTGACTCCATGCGACACGGGCAAGAATCCCTTCTTGGAATCTTGCATGTTGAACCTTTTCAACACCTTGTCTATATATGTACTTTGACTTAGGCCGAGCAACCTTCTAGATCTATCCCTATAGATCTTTATACCAAGTATATAGGCTGCATCTCCTAAGTCCTTCATTGCAAAGCACTTTCCTAGCCAATCTTTAACAGATTGCAAAGTAGGAATATCATTGCCAATGATTAGTATGTCATCCACATACAAGACCAGAAATACTACAGAGCTCCCACTTACCTTCTTGTAAACACAAGGCTCATCTTCGTTCTTGATGAAGCCAAACTCTTTGAATGCGTCATCAAAACGTCGATTCCAACTCCTAGAAGCTTGCTTCAATCCATAAATGGACCTGTGCAGCTTACAGACTTTATTGGCATTCTCTGGATCCTCAAAACCCTCCGGTTGTGTCATGTACACGTCCTCAAGGAGTTTCCAATAAAGGAACGCTGTTTTGACATCCATTTGCCAAATCTCATAGTCGTAGTATGCTGTAATAGCAAGTAGGATTCGAATGGATTTAGTCATGGCGACTGGTGAAAAGGTCTCATCATAGCCAATACCATGAATCTGTCTATACCCTTTGGCTACCAATCGTCCCTTATAGGCAACTACCTTGGCATCCATTTCGGTCTTATTCTTGAAGACCCATTTGCACCCTATGGGCCGAGCCCCTTCGGGTGGTTTCACCAAAGTCCATACTTCGTTGGTGTACATGGAATCCATTTCGGATCTCATGTCTTCTAGCCACTTCTTAGAGTCTGGGCCTTTCATGGCCTCTCTGTAGGTCGCAGGCTCATCATCTATGAGTGGTACGTCATCGGGATCAGTCACAAGGAGTCTATACCTCTCTGGCTCATGACGCACTCTTCCTGATCTACGGAGTTCCTGTGTCACCTGAACAGGTTCTTCCACAACTACTTGCGGTTCCTGCTCATGTTTCATCATCGGTTCGGTGATTTGTGGTTCTTGAATCTCTTCAAGTTCTACAGCCCTCCCACTTGCTTCTTTAGAAACAAATTCTCTTTATAGAAACATGCCGGCAATATCCCTTTGTCTCCATATCCGGATTGGACACGAGACAATCATAGTCACACTCGTATATCCAATCCATAGTTCCAAGATCGTGGGAATATGCTTATGCTTACAGAAAACATCAATATCTCTATATTGATTTATCTGAGTCTAGCCAGACATTTAATAAGCCTCATCCCTCGAGTGGCCGTGGATATTTACCCCCATTATGTGGGAGGGAAAAATCCTATCTACATCACTACGATCTCTAAGCTTGCTTCCTATCACGCCCGATAGCCATCTTTATGATTACCCAGTTACGGTGTAACGTTTGATAACATCAAAGCGCAATATTCCACAACTAGCGTATCTAGTGACTTCAAGTCTAAGGATTGCAATTATATTAGCACTACGAAAATCGATTGTGACTTGACATAATCTAATGTATCCTTTTCGTTGTGGGTCAATCCAGTATGCCATTACTTCTAATGCAAACCCATGTGTTAGACTTGATATCTCCATATCAATCTACCCACATACGAGTCTATATTTGATCGTCTTATTAATCAATATAGTGGACTAGGGATATTTAAGATAAACAACACATTTTATCTATGGTCTTCATTATATTAAATATCACAATATATAATAAATAAATATTCTAGCCAAAAAAAATGTTCATACTAAATATACGATTGCCTCTAGGGCATCTATTCCAACAGTCTCCCACTTGCACTAGAGCCAATCTGGCGCATCTCGTATGCCTATAGATCTGGCGTGCCCTTCATGCTTTCGCTGCGCAAGAGGTTTTGTGAGCGGATCTGAAACATTGTCATCCGTTGGAATCTTGCACATCTTCACATATCCTCGATTGATCATATCACGAATAAGATGGAATCTCCTAAGTACATGCTTTGATTTCTGGTGTGATCTTGGTTCCTTGGCTTGTGCAATCGCCCCAGAGTTGTCACAGTACAACTCTATGGGATCCACGATGCTAGGGACCACACCGAGCTCAGTGATAAACTTATTTATCCAAACTGCCTCTTCGCTGCTTCCGCAGCAGCAACGTACTCAGATTCCGTTGTAGAATCAGCAACTGTCCCTTTCTGAGAACTCTTCCAGCTTACAGCTCCTCCATTCAGGCAAAACACGTATCCCGACTGCGATCTGTAGTCATCTTTGTCGGTTTGGAAGCTCGCATCAGTGTAACCCCTTACACTTAGATTTTCCTTACCTCCAAATATCAAGAATACATCCTTAGTTCTTCTCAAGTACTTTAGGATGTTCTTGACAACAATCCAGTGACTCTCACCCGGATTGGACTGGTATCTTGTCACCATACTCAACGCGTATGATTCGTCAGGTCTAGTACATAACATGACGTACATAATGGATCCTATGGCATAGGGTATCCTACTCATGTGATCCTTCTCAATCTCATTGGAGGGACAGTCATTCTTAGAAAGAGTGACTCCATGCGACATGGGCAAGAATCCCTTCTTGGAATCTTGCATGTTGAACCTTTTCAACACCTTGTCTATATATGTACTATGACTTAGGCCGAGCAACCTTCTAGATCTATCCCTATAGATCTTTATACCAAGTATATAGGCTGCATCTCCTAAGTCCTTCATTGCAAAGCACTTTCCTAGCCAATCTTTAACAGATTGCAAAGTAGGAATATCATTGCCAATGATTAGTATGTCATCCACATACAAGACCAGAAATACTACAGAGCTCCCACTTACCTTCTTGTAAACACAAGGCTCATCTTCGTTCTTGATGAAGCCAAACTCTTTGACTGCATCATCAAAACGTCGATTCCAACTCCTAGAAGCTTGCTTCAATCCATAAATGGACCTTTGCAACTTACAGACTTTATTGGCATTCTCTGGATCCTCAAAACCCTCCGGTTGTGTCATGTACACGTCCTCAAGGAGGTTCCCATAAAGGAACGCTGTTTTGACATCCATTTGCCAAATCTCATAGTCGTAGTATGCTGCAATAGCAAGTAGGATTCGAATGGATTTAGTCATGGCGACTGGTGAAAAGGTCTCATCATAGTCAATACCATGAATCTGTCTATACCCTTTGGCTACCAATCTTCCCTTATAGGCAACTACCTTGCCATCCATTTCGGTCTTCTTCTTGAAGACCCATTTGCACCCTATTGGCCGAGCCCCTTCAGGTGGTTCCACCAAAGTAAATACTTTGTTGGTGTACCTGGAATCCATTTCGGATCTCATGGCTTCTAGCCACTTCTTAGAGTCTGGGCCTTTCATGGCCTCTCCGTAGGTCGCCGGCTCATCATCTATGAGTGGTACGTCATCGGGCTCAGTCACAAGAAGTCTATACCTCTCTGGCTCATGACGCACTCTTCCTGATCTACGGAGTTCCTGTGTCACCTGAACAGGTTCTTCCACAACTACTTGCGGTTCCTGCTCATGTTCCATCGGTTCGGTGATTTGTGTTTCTTGAATCTCTTCAAGTTCTACAGCCCTCCCACTTGCTTCTTTAGAAACAAATTCTCTTTATAAAAAACGTGGCATGGATATGGCCTCTAGACTAATGATATTATCAAGCCAATGATAATATCCAATTGCCCTAAAGTGCCGAGCTCATCTCCATGTGCTCCACCATAGCTGCGCGCCTAGGGATGTCTTCTTTGTCTTCTTGGCTCCTTTGGTTCTCCGGTCTTCTTCTCCATTTTCTTGGCTATCATCTAAATATTTCTAATTCTAGCCTAACATCTAGAATAAATAAATAACAAAAGCCTCACATGTCGAGGAGAAAAGACGACTCGCAGGCCGTAAAACCTAATTAATTATTACATTAATTTGATCAGCTCGCAGGCCGTAAACCAAACCACAAAGCAATAAAACATCCACAATCCTAGGCCATATCCATCCACCATGCAATAAAGCACATAATATAGTTAAAACCAATTTTTAACGCGCTTGTCTAATTTTAATAAAATTGGGCAATTAGGGTTTACAACGGTCCAAGGAGTTCAAGCCATCAAGGGGGCCGAACCCCTAGGACCGCCGCCGCCACAAGGCCCGGCCCAAGGCCAGCCGTCCCTATGGCCCGCGGCCTTTGCTTGGCGCGCAAGGGAGGGGGCGGATGGCTAGGGTTTTGGCCCTAGTCTTCCTTCCCTCTTCCTTGTTTCCCAAGCAAGGTTGTTTCCTTATGGATTTAATTTCATAAATTTATTTCCATAATTGAAAACCCCTTTTCAATCATGTGCCCATGAACCCTAATTTTTCAAGAACCCATTTATACACATCTTATGTGATTAAACTCACCAATTCTAACATCCAATGTTAAATTGGATCTTGTTAAATTGAATCAAATTCAATTTTGCATCTACTATACCAATTGATTTCAGTTTTCGCCTAATAAACAATAAAACGGTGTGTAAACTGAAATCGTAAAACATACATCATGTAATGCTCTACGACCTGTGGCTCTGATACCACTGTTGGGTTTTGAAGTAGGTAACGCAGCGGAATAAAAAAATTTAATTCTACTTCAATGCCCACCACAGATCGTCAGGAAGAGATATCATAACATGATAAGTGACATAGTATTGTGTACCTTTGAATTTGTGAGATCACACGAAGAATGATGTCCTCGTCTCTACGGTTGATCCACGTCTAGAGGTGAGATCTAGATTCTTCCTTCAAACAAGTTCTAGCTTGAACCCGGAGGAAGAGGGAAGAAGATCAAAGCAACAAAGGCACAAGAGGAGGGGCGGCCTCCTCTTTGAGCCGACGGGAAGGGGCGGACGGGGCTAGGGTTTCGGCCCTAGCTCTTGTCTTGCTCTCTCCTTTTTTCTCTACCACTCTCTTTGTTATGTCTAATAACATTAGCATGAGAAGGAAGCTTAGGCCTCTTTATATACTCCAACAACTCCTTGTTGTTTCCATAAAAGAGTTTCCTAATTCTAGATGAACTAGAACTATTCCCTTTCTTGCAAATTAGTCCTACTAAGTTTGCAAGGTGTTTCACAATGATCCTTCTATTAATTAATCAATATTAATTAATCCCAAATCTAGCTCTACTCTATTTGACGTGTGACCCCATAGGTTTCTATATAGTTGGTAGTAACTCTTACTAACATGGAGCGGTGTCTAGCAACACATCCATGCTGCCCAACCAATAGATGTAGTCAGTGATCCCGACAAACCTCTTGTGCCCAATATGTCATATTGCACTATCCCTTTTTCTCCATATCCGGATTGGACACGAGACATTCGCTGTCACACTCTTATATCCAAATCATAGTTCCTCGATCCTGGGACTATGCTTATGCTTACAGATAACATCAATATCTCTATATTGATTTATCTGAGTCTGGCCAGACATTCAATAAGCCTCATCCCTCGAGTGGTCGTGGATATTTACCCCCATTATGTGGGAGGGACAAATCCTATCTACATCACTACGATCTCTAAGCTTGCTTCCTATCACGCCCGATAGCCATCTTTATGATTACCCATTTACGGTGTAACGTTTGATAACATCAAAGCGCAATATTCCACAACTAGAGTATCTAGTGACTTCAAATCTAAGGATTGCAATTATATTAGCACTACGAAAAGCGATTGTGACTTGACATAATATAATGTATCATTTTTGTTGTGCGTCAATCCAGTATGCCATTATTCCTAATGCATACCCATGTGTTAGACTTGATATCTCCATATCAATCTACCCACATACTAGTCTATATTTGAACATCCTATTAATAAATATAGTGGACTAGGGATATTTAAGATAAAAAACACATTTTATCTAAGGACTTCATTATATTAAATATCACAATATATAATAAATGAATATTCTAGCCAAAAACAATGTCCATACTAAATATACGATTGCCTCTAGGACTTCTATTCCAACAAATGACGCACTGGATTGACCCATCTTTAAGAAGGCTACATACACGTTATGTTAAGTCACAAGTTCTTCTT